>CM062926.1:79612890-80862890 GCA_031878705.1 Tapirus indicus | reverse complement strand
CCGTTTGCTTAATTATGGGGTGACTCAAGAAAGCAGAGGAAGAGAGTGGTCAGGGGAAGGAATGATAGGTCAGTGCTGGCTTTTATAAGTCAGCTTTTATAAGTGAGGAATGGCGTAAGAGTATAGGGAGAATAAGGACATTTGATTTTGGGAGAGACCAAAGAGATCCTGCTTCTTTGTTTTGCAACTGAAGACTCTGATGGCCTAAGTTGAAGTAATTTGCCTGTGGTCCAAAAGTCCTTAGAATCTAAGGCCAGTGATTTCTACCTAGTTCAGGATTTTCTTCTGCTTACATCACATCGATTCCTCATTGGTGAGAAGGAAGAAGTCAGAAATATTATTGACTCAATGAATTTTATAACTACCATTTTAATAAAGTAATTATGCGTCTATCTAGGAATATATTTACCATATAGGTGTGATAGTAAAAGTCTTACTTCTTGAGAGGTGATCTTTATATAAATTTGTTTCTTCATCAGGGCATGTTTCTTTAGCAGGTGGTATATAAGCATAAAATACCTTCATTTCAACCGTTGTCTTTTGCCTGGTCTGTTACAATAGACTACATTTTTAATCTTTGGTTGTAACCTGTCAGTGAGGTGGAGTTGGGTGTGTGTGTTAGAAAGTAAAAGGTTGAGGAGCAGCAAGTTGATGGGTGAAGAAAGCACATGAATTAGATGCGCTTCACGGCTGATCATTAGCTGGAGCAACGTTTCCGCACTAGAGCCAGCTCCCGCCTGCCAGCCTAATACTTAGAACAGAGCAGGAGCAGCATTCCTGGCGGAGTGTCTAGCTCTAAGCTGTCCAGTATGCTAGCCACTAGCCACGTGTGGCTTTTTAAATTTAGATTAGTTAAAATTAAATAATTTTTTGGAGGGGGGAGAGGGATGAATAAGCAGAGCACAGAGGATGTTTAGGTCTGTGAAACTACTCTGTGTGATACCATAATGATGGAAACATGTCATTATACATTTGTCCAAACCCATAGAATGTCCGACACCAAGAGTGAACCCTAATGTAAACTATGGACTCTGGGTGATAATGATGTGTCACTGTAGGTTCATCAGTTGTGACAAATGTACCACTCTGGTGGGGGATGTTGATAATGGGGGAGGCTGTGCATGTGTGTGGGTGGACGTATATGGAAAATCACCACCTTCCTTTTACTTTTGCTGTGAACCTAAAACTTCTCTTAAAAAAAAAAGTCTTTCAAAAAAATTAAATAAAATAGAGTTCCTCAGTTGCATTCGCCACATTTCACATGCTCAATAGCTGGTTGTGGCTAGTGCAGCTGAGGAACTGTATTTCATGTATTTAATTTTAAGTCTGTAGGGTACTTTATTGGTTAGTGTAGATATAGACTATTTCTATCACCACAAAAAGTCTTATTGGACAGCGCTGGATGGTAGTTTCTCAGAAATGATCAAAAACGGACTAAATATTATCATGATGGCTGTAAATAGCATGAAGCCACCTCCTGGTAACATGCTAAGGCATTGCCGCTCATGTTGAGGTACAAAAAGGAGACGGGCAGTGCTAACCTGATTAAAAAATTTTTTTGTTTTCACTCTGCACTCTATTTGAAAGCTAATCAATTCTTATTTTCAGAAGAACAGTTATTCTTTTTTGTGTGTGTTGTGAAACAGATACCCCTGTTGACATAGGCAGATAATTTTGAAGTATGAGTTTTTATCTTACTCGCTTAACTCATTCTGGCATGTTCTTGTGATTCCTGTAAACATAGAATCCTCCCAAATGAAATCTTTGAGAAGTATCAAAATGTTACATTTCCTTAAGAAATCACTTCAGAGTCTTGGGGTTGTGTGTGGTAGACAGAATCACTTCAGTTTATCTTTTTTTATGTTATGAAGAAAGAACTGACTTAATAGGTTTTCTTTGATGAATTTACAAAGAAGTTGTGAATTTAACTCTATTTAGGAAAAATATTACCTGTATCAGTTTTAGTCACTTAAATGGTGAGTTTGAATCATGGTCCCTTTTCCCTCGAGTTTAAAACATTTTGGAATTTGAGTAATTAGAGGATTGATTGTTTAGCCTAAGTTATATGTCACAAAGCAAATAAAACTTCCAGTATTTAAGTCAGCACCTTAGTAGAAATTCCAACTCAATAACCAAAGTCAATAACTGTTTTGGGTAGGGTACCTGCTTTGTTAGGAGAAGGAATTAATGACTGACGACTGAAAAAAATATCTGTGTAGGGAGATTTACTGGGTTTAATTTTGGGCAATTCAAGAACAGTCTGTACTTTCTCACGTTTAGTGTCCCTTGGGTGACCAGGGCTGTAACAGAGAATGTTTGGCTATGTAATCCTGTTTTATTTTTCCTCGTAGATGCCCTGTCAAGTTTCTGGAGTCCTAAATCTAGTGCCTAACCTTCAACAGGGGTTGTGGTGGAAACATTTTTAATATGGCACCTTTCTTGGGCACTTGGGTGTCTGAAATAGGGCTAGGAGACGTGTTTCAGTGTAGTTTCAACCTGTGATCATTAGGACAGACTTAAGCATAGTAATGTTTTTGGCATAAGTCAAGATCAGGGCTAGATTATTTATCTTTACTAAAATAAACACTCATCAGTTGTTTAAAAAGTCGTGATCTCTAGGGCTAAGAGAGAATGAGCCTCTCAGTTCATCTATAGCTGTCTTCCCAATTGTTTCTATAGGAGAAGCAAGACTGTTTAAGAGCTATAATTTCATGTCCTGCTCTTTAAAGCCCATTAGAAATAGACAATATAGGCAGCTTTGTAACATATATTTGCTTAAATAGCTTTAAAGGTAGAGGGGGAGAACTGATGAGCAGTCACTGGGCTAGGTTAGAGTTCCCATCAACGCTTGTTTTGCTTGTGCGTACAGGTTATGGTCCATTTAGTCTACATATTAAGAGTGAATTGTTTTCAGCTGTGTGTAGTTGTTTAAAAATTAAATATTCTCTTGTCTCTTGGAGCTCCTTGGAAGGAAGGGAGTGACAAAAATATGAAAGGTGATCTTTATGAGGTATGACTGACTTTAAAATTGATCATATCAGAATGTATATACACAAGTATTGTTTCCTTCAAGGGGACATGGTGGGGAGGGTGTCCACTTATGCTTTATAGCTGTATTTTATTTTAAATTTAAAAAATTACCCATTTCCATCAGCCTTCCTATGAAGAAATGAGACTGATTTCCTAATGTGACATTAATTTGCTAAGATATTTCCAAAAATGTTTTAAGCAGTTGTAGCTTGATTGGAACTGTTATTTAATCTTTAAAATGACTGTAGCCAGAACAGTGCTGTTACTTGTTTAAAGTGAATTTTGTTTACTCTTACTTTTAATAGATTTTGCATCGCTACTGCATAGAAGTGATGAGATTGTCCAGGACTGTGGTTTGAGATTACAGTAAGCTGTTTGTCTGGAGGTAGGGATAGCAAGAGCAAAAGCTGATGGTGGACTGGGAGGATGGATGGCAGAGTGGGGGTAGGATTCCAAAATCAGATTTGTAAAGCCAAAGAGAAGATGGGATCATCAAAAGGCAGAAACTGTCACCAGGCAGCAAAAGACCTCAGACCTGAGCAGGAGTGAGTAAGTTAGAGAATAAGAACGCAGGGGCATATCCAAGTTTAACATTTGCAAGGGGCCAAGGCAAGTAGGGACAGTGTAATTTTTCCAAGAACGCTTCACCGGCACCAGCTCGTTGAGGTGAGCGCCTCCTTTGAAGCTTTACCTTCAAGGGTGCCTCTGACAAACTGAGAAGGCTCAGTTCTCCGAGTGTGGATTCTGATGGTATCCGTATCAGCTGTGTATAGCTGTATAACAAACCACCCCAAAACTTAGCAGCTTAAAATAACGACCATTCTATTTGCTTATGATTCTGTGGGTTGGCAATTTGAGTTTGGCTGGGCTGGGCAGTTCTGCTGGTCTCGCTTACGGCCAGTCCCATGGCCCCCTGCACTGGGGCGGCCTATTTTAAGATGATCTCACTTGCGTGCTTGGTGGTTGGTGCTGGCTGCTGGCTGGCCCTCTCTTTCTACTGATTGCCCGTTCTCAAGGAGGTTCGCCTGTACTTTACATCTTGGCCACAGCAGTCTTCCAGCATAGCTGGAGTGGAGCTGCAAGGACTCTTGAGGCCGAGGCTTGGTAGTCATGCAGCATCACTCCGCCTCATTCAGTTGGTCAGAGCACATCACAAGGCCAGCTCAGATTCCAGGGGAAGGAAAGTGGATTTCCCCACTTGTTGGGAGGAGTGGTATAATCCCATGGCAAAGGGACGTGTGTACAGGGATGGGAGGAATTCTTATTGCCATCTTTGCCAACTCTCTACCACAGCAGCTTTATTTGGCTCAGCACTGATGAATACACAATGTTTCTCATTCATTTAACTTTTGTTTTTAACTTGTGGTAGGGGAACTAATTACCCAACTACCTTTGCCCTGGTTGTTATAGTGTGGTTGATTATAGGTTTCATAAACTAATTTTCTGTGTGACCTGTCCATCAGAGTGATTTTTGCTAGAAAAGTGGCTTTAGAAATGTATAACTTGTTAAAAAATCTAAAGATGTTGATTTTAATGTGACATTTGAAGGGCGAAGGTGTGTGTATGTGTATGTGTTTTTGTGTGTGTGTGTAATGCTGATCTTCTTTTTAGCCTTGAGGTATTTTATTCCAGACTGACCTTCCTAAAACTCAACACTGCATTAAAAATATAGATTGTTTGCATGCATATGTAATTATTTCTCCTGCCACCTAGAAGTCAGTGAACTAAATCCGTCACAGCCCTAAAAATAGCATGTCGTATATGCCTCACTCAGTTTAAGGGTAGATGGTTGCTTAGACAATTATGAATGTTTCTTTCCTTTGAAGTCAATCCCGCAATATTTTACTGCCAGTTTTATAGGCAGTTTTCAAAGAATTGCCACCCTGTTAGGATAGAAAGATGAGAAACCTAGTAATAGGTATTGACAGAATTTGCCCATTTTCTTTAGTTTGTCATATACTAATGGCAGAAATAATAGAAGGACGAGGAGATGTGCAAATATACCATTTATTAATTGCAAAGTTTCTGGTAAAAGCCCTTATAAAATGTATGCTTTTAGGGGCCGCCCGGTGGCGCAGCGGTTTAGTCCGCGCTTGGCAGCCCAGGGTTCGCGAGTTCGGATCCCGGGTGCCCGCAGACGCACTGCCTGTCGGCCATGCCGAGGCGGCGTCCCATATAAAGTGGAGGAAGACGGGCACGGATGTTAGCCCAGGGCCAGTCTTCTTCAGCAAAAAGGGGAGGATTGGCAACGGATGTTAGCTCAGGGCTGGTCTTCCCCACAAAAAAAAAAAAAAAAAATGTATGCTTTTAGATTTGAGAAGAGGGCGGAATGTTATCTCTGTAAATTTACAGATTTAAGTGCTAAGTGACTTGCTGTTTTTTTCTGAAGGGGAGACAGATCTGTACATGGATTAAAATTGTGCAGTGTCCCTTCCTGTGGTTGGCCAAGGCCCCTTTCTCACGTAAGGAAGAATGACTGAGAAGTGGATGTTACCTAGACCTCTGAGCGATAAGAAAACTCCAAGCTTATTTATTTGAAACTTCCCAACTATTATACAAGTAATAATAGATGGGCATTATAGAAAATTTGTATAATACAGGTGAGTAAAAAGGCAGAAAAATTACCAGTTACCTCATCACCCAGGGCTAGACACTGTTTGCATTTTGATGTAGGAGCGTACATTTAAATAGGATAGCACTTTTATAAAAAAAATGTAAATTGGTACTTTTGGAAATTGATACTTTTTAGCATTCCCAGTACTTTCACATTTAATTTGTTTAGAGCAAGAAAAATAAACCAGTCAGATGAGTACTTGCTTGGCAATGGTGATTTATTTCTTGAGAATTTGGTACACTGAGGGTCAAGCGTACTTTATGATTACTGGACAGAGTATAGATGTATATTTTTCTTATACTTAAATGTTTCCAGAATCACAGAATACATTTACAATCTAAACATCTATATTAGAATTTAATATTTCTTGGCAGTATCTGTTATACTTTGGCTTTCATCCTCTGGCTGCTATGGATCTTCTTATTCTGATGTTTGGTACTTTCCTAATTGGAAGTGAAAACATGTTACTGAGAGCTCTGGGGTAGAGTGGGTAAGTTCCTCATTGTTTGTGGGTATGATTGAAGACAGTAATGACTTTTAGATTTCATGCTGACTTTTCATATCAAACCTAGCTGGCAGTGTGAGAATTTTCTAGATTGGATAAATATATGATATCTTTTTGTAGAATTAGCTATTGATTTCATGGGCGTGTGGGAGATATGAATCTCTAGGAATTTAATTTGATGATCTGAATGTTGAATTTTTTGGTCTTTCGAATTTCAAGGATTTCATAGCATTTTGAAGAAAAGGATGAAATAGCTGTTGGCATGACTAATCTTTATTTTATTAAAAAAAGTTTTTAAATTACAAAGATGTAATAAATACATTTGTATCAAGTAGGTGAAAATAACAATCCTCAGTTTTCATTCAGAGATACCCTCCATAATCTGTGTGGTTTGTATCCTTCCAGATGTTTTTCTGAGTGTACATGTACACAGATTTTTCCAAAATGTAGTTCTTATGCATGTAATGTGGTAACTATGCATATTATTCTACAACTTACAAATTTTATTTCTATAAAGTAAAATATGTTACATGTATATTCTTTACTTCTGTGTATTTTCTGTATATTTATAGTAAAATATACACAGTACAGATATTCACCGCTATCATGCTGGGTCATTTCTCATAGATCCACCTCATTTAAAAATATGCCAATTTATTTCTATTCCAGATCCATTTCTATTCTGTGGAAGTACTTTATTCAACCATTCCTTTATTGATTAACTTTTTGGTTGTCTCCAGGTTTCCATATTTCTGTGGGATGGATACCCAGAAGTGGAATTGCAGGAGCAATTGCATTTGTACTTTTGATAGATACTGTGAAAATTTCCTCCAATTGTTATGTTAATTAGCTGCACTCTTAGTTGCTCTCATTTCTGGCCTTAAAGGTAGAAGGGAGTTAGACCAAGAAGGCATCTTGCCTTTTCCCCTACTTGACCCAGACCTAAAATATCTAAGACCAGGTGGAGAAAATGATGAAGGAGGGGTTGGATTGGAAAAGAGAAAAATTATCATCCGAGTTTAGAAAGTGAAAGTTGCAGCATTTTGTGGACTAAAAAAATGAAATGTCGTGAAGTTTATTACTAGGAACAAACTTATGGAAAGATTTCCTGAATTGGTGAAAAGTCTGGATTACAGCTTTTGGTAACAAGGACCAGGTACTCACTAAAATTACCCCCAAATAATAGGGCATTTGTTATAAAGATAGATAATGGGCATAGGGAGATAGGAATTTCATCCATAATCCCAGGTTTTGCAGCAGCCCTGGAAAACCTGAGCATCAAGGTCTTTGGGAATTGCAGTCAAATGTGTTCTCATGAACCCTGGAAGTAGACAAGATGTCAATGGCAAGAATTTTTGGATCCTCACTTCTGGATCCTGTAACCTTGGTATTCTTAGCCAATCAATGTGCATCAGCTTTTGTTCATTTCTAACTGGTCATCTCTTCTCTATCCTGTAGTTTCTGCTGAGTCAGAATTTTGGCTCATTCATAGCCTTTATGGCCCTTCCAACTTCTCTTTTCCTCTTTCTCTTTTAGCCATAGCTATGGCTGCTAATTGGTGGATTCTGTCTTTATTTCCCAGTTTTAATCCCAAAGATTGAGAATCCAGTTTTTACCAGAGTCTCTGCATAGGACACGTGCCAGCCTATGAACTGCTGTCCTAGGCTTAGGTGTCCTCCTTGGATAAGGGTGTAACATTCGAAGCTTCTGCCTGGGAAGGGAATTTGGGTGTGGCAGGCACCATGAGTTGATGTTTATGTAACTTTACTCTTAGGTAAGTAACTGATCCAAAATGTAATCCTGATTAAGGTACTTTTTTGTTAAAAAATATGTACCTATGATGTGCTTAAAAAGCAGTTTATTCTTTAAATCAGTAAAAACCTTCCTTTTCCATATGGAGTGTAAATTGGGAAAACATGTGCCCCGTCTCAGTTGTAAATTGTCTTCAATTCTGAAATAACGATGCCTGGATCATGAGATACGGTCTTGCCTTTTCTGCTAGACTGGAAAGTACTATGAGGTAGTTTATCCTGTTTATATACTGATGGTGAAGGTCTGAAAAATAAACCCGGAACCCAGTGCTGCTAGGCCAACTGGTTTTCCTAGGAGAGTAGTTTTATCTCAGCTGTATCTCCTCCATGGATATTGGGAAGAGTATCTGGTGCTCCGCAGGTTTATTATGTGTTTGGCATTCCAGTGTTTCAGAGATGGGGCATTGTTAATATTTCTTTGAAAGATGTCTCTAAGCTGCTTTATTTTCTTCCTGAGAATCGCCATCAAGTACCATGCCCCCTTCTTTTCCCTCTTCAATCTCAGTCTGCTTTTCTTTCAAAGCAATGGCTAGCGGGTTGAACCTTTCAGGGACTCTTGAATTCCTGACTCCTTAACTTTGATGCCTGTGCATCTCAGCATCTCAAAGGGCAGTTTCCCTGTTACTTTTTAAAATGAGAACCATGCTCATAAATGCTGTCTTAGTTTGTTTTCAGATCACTTGAAATGTAATCTGATTTGAAAGGCAGCATTTAAGCTCCTGTTTACCAAAAGGTTTTGATTATCATTTTGTAGGAGTTTTTGTTGGGTAAAAGAAAGATGAATAACATATATGCCTTTGGAAAGGACAGCCAAATAGTCTTATTTCATTCTGGAAAGTTCCTTCTGGTGGTCTTGAATTCTCTGTTTTAACCTACTTAAAAATGCCTTTTAGCACATTAACAGAATTAAACATTATTTTATTAAAGTCCAGGCAATGCTCTTTATTATTTAGGAGAAAAATCTTTTAAATACTTTTTGATAAGGACATGTGTAATTTAAAGCTTTCATTTTGACAGCCTGGTCTTAGCTGGTAGGCATGTTAATCTCTGTTTGATTGCTTTGGTGGGAAGTTGAAAATCACTTAGTACCTGGCTTCGAGTGCATTTATAAATGTGCTTTTTTTTGGTTTTCATTTTGTGAAATAATAAAGTGAATTTTCCTATGTGTTGTTTTATTACAGATTTGACTGTTTATCTGATTACCAGATTTAAATAAAAAACTTAACCATTTTCCCTTTTGACTATATGTCCCTTTATCTTTTTTTTTTATGCTGGTGTGTGTCTGTGTGTGTGTGTGTCATGGCCCTTTCATTAGTTACTTTGTAGCATGACAGGCTCTGGGAAAGTGAATTATTTCATTTTTTTCAGAATTTCTCATTCTTTTCTATTTTGGTTTAATTTTCATTACACTCTTTTCTTTCTCCCTTTGGAAGTGCCAAAGTGTGTGTAAATATGATTACATATAAGATATATGACTATATCATTTTTTTCTTTATGAGTATAGAGGCAAAAGATATATGTGTGTAAAACTATGTATGACCAAAGAAAAATTACAGATAATAAAAGTTATTTGACTCTTGGGGGAAAATTTTACTATTTCTCTTGAGATGTAGTAATCTTTGAAAAAAAATGTTAAGAATTAAATTTCTGGGAGGGTTTTTGTTCTCTGTTCCATGAAGACTTGAGGACTCGTACAGACCATTCAAGCCAACAGGATGATTGTGATACAAATTTACGTATGCTGTTTGCCAAGGACTGGACCAAGTATTTTACGTATTCTATGTCTCATCCTTACCTCACTCTTGCCAGGATTGGTATGACTATCCCAGTTATACAATTTAGGAAGCAGAAACCTGAGTGATCACAAAATCTTTTGAGGGTCACACAGCTGGATCTGAACCCAGTGACATCTGGTTGCAAAGCCCCTGCCCGTTCCCTTTGCCTCCTCTGCTTTTGCTATCTGATCTGCCTTTACGATTCTCAAGCTATCAGGACAAGGAGTTAATTTCTAGAAGAAAGGTCCCTATTTTTAAAGCAGCATCCTCACCTGCTAGGTGGAGCTGAAACTTGCACATCAGGCCAACCCAGGCTTGGATTCCATTGGCATCCTTTACCAACTTTGTGACTGTGAGCCAACTCCTTGGCCTCATTGTGCTTCGTGGTGTTTCATCATCAAAATCAGAGCCATCATATCAGTCTTGCAGGATAATATAATGCATAATAGATAATAATTACCAAAAGGTTTTGTAATAGCAGTTAGCACCGAGGAGCTTTTATGTGTCAACCCCTGGGCTAAAAGCTTTTCCTAGTTAGTTCATTTAATCCTCACAACCACCTAATGAGCCAGGTTCAGTTATCCCTCTTTTACATAGGCCTCAGTATGTGAAGGCTGTTTTTATTATTTGTATTTTCCACACCAGGGTACCCTTCCATTGATATAGATAATGGAGTATTCACTGACTTACAGAACTCCCTGTCATTCAATAAACTTTAACACCTACTGTATGGTCATTAAGATAAAGTTTCTCCTTCCAAGCCTTTTGTTTTAATGATAACTTTTTATAATATTTTAACAGGTTTCTTTTGTGTTGTTAAAAAAGATTAATTTTATGATAACTCAAGCACTTATTTAAACATTTCACAAACAGGAGAATCATGCCCAGAAGTGCCTACATCCCAAACCAATTTTTATGTGTCCTCAAACTAATGCTACTATGTTGGTAGAAAGGGCTCTGGAGATTATATGAGAGGATGAAGAATCTTTGATTCTTTTTGCTGAGAAAGATTCACCCTGAGCTAACATCTGTGCCAGTCTTCCTCTACTTTGTATGTGGGTTGCCACCACAGCATGGCTGATGAGTGTTGTAGGTCTGTGCCCGGGATCTGAACCCGTAAACCTGGGCCACTGAAGCACTGAGCACTGAACTTAGCCAGTCCACCATGGGGCTGGCCCCGAGGAATCTTTTAAACATGCCCTCTACTATCCATCCCCTCATCCTTCTTTTCTGTCATACAAAGTACCTAAAAATTCAGTCAATAAATAAATTGCCTTAAGCAGCAATCCTCATGGCCTGTCATCTACCTCAATCAAAAATGAGGACATTGGGAGCTTTAAAAAAGTTATTAACATTAATGCTGAAGTGTTGACAACTGTAAGGAACACAGAATTCTGGCCATGGACTCAAATATGTTGCACTGTAGAAGAGAGAGGAAATCGTAGGGCATTGCTTATGTACTTCTGAACATTGAAACCAGATTGAAAAATTCAACCCAAATAGCAGAGTATTAAACATT
The DNA here is from genome assembly GCA_031878705.1 of Tapirus indicus. Classification (NCBI taxonomy): domain Eukaryota; kingdom Metazoa; phylum Chordata; class Mammalia; order Perissodactyla; family Tapiridae; genus Tapirus; species Tapirus indicus. Next base: position 80,851,636 of record CM062926.1, on the reverse strand, counting down.
CAAAGGGAAAAAAAAGATACCATGAAGACATACTACTCTCTGAACACTCCTGTAGTATCCTGGAATCTTCTGGTGGGTAGTACAAGGCCTTGTGTCGGTTAAGAATGTTCTTCCTCAGGTATTGGAGGAAGTGCAACCATGCTTCTCAGAACACGAAGAAGAGTGAGGAGAGGAATGAGTCTCTTCTTTAAAAAAACCTGAGCAACTGCGAGCTGGCTGAAGGTTGGAATTTATACCTCCCTGCTTTACTTGATCGGAGAGTGCCTTGATTATCCTTCAGCTGTTTATTTGGTGTTTGCTGAGCTCCACTCTGTCGGGCACTGCTACATCTTGGTGATATAAGGAGGAGCCTCCCTTTGGGGTCTGACCTTGAGGAACTTGGAAAGTCTACAGGAGAAAACACACAGGGAGCCAATTACACTCCAGTGGGGTAATTCTCTAGTGGAAGTGTGTAATGAAAGTGGAGAGCTAATCGCCCCATCTCCAAAGTCCTTCTGTCTTTCATCAGCAGCATGTCATAGTTATTGTCAGAATCATAAAGGAAGGGATTTCAAATCCAATTTGTGAAATTCCCGCCACCCACTGTGTGTTGCAAAGTTTGTTCCAAGGTAGAATTGTAGCAAGAGATAGAAAGGACAAATGTTTTGATCAAACTTGGTAATTCTTGTCATAAAAACAGTTCCTCAAGTTTAGTACTGCCTATACAAACATGGGTTAAATGCTGACAGTATGCATATATGTATAGATGTCTGGCTTTTTGATGTGCCTGTGTTAACATCATGCTTTTATCTTGTATGTAAACTGTGGATTCTGAGACAGTCAGCGTTTAAACTTGCAACGAGGAAGAGAAATAATGAAAAGGAACAATGGTTTTTTGTTTTCCCAGTAACTAAATTTACCATTGTTCTGAGAACTCAACAAATGACCACAGGATGTGAATTTAATCAAATTGTGCTTTTGAACAAAGGTATCGTGGTTGTAGTGGAATTTTTTACTTCTCATCATCCTGTTCACATGCCTCCCTGTGCTGAAATTCACAGTAGTTCACTATGATCTAACCAAGTTAACAAATAATAATTTCAATACAAAAGAAATGTACTTGGGAAGCAAAAGGAACTATTATTTCTGACTCTGTCTTCTAGAGCAGTATTCTAAGTCAAAGATTTTTAATTTTACTGGAAAAATATTTTTCTATGTAAGGGGGCCTGCTTTAAAATATAAGCCCTTTGGTGCAGCCTAGGTTTAATTGGAGGTGTTGTTTGATTGACAGTAAGGCATGGTGTGTAATCTTAACTTCCTCAGTTGTGTACATGTACAATTATATTATCTTTGAAAATTTAAATAAAAAGTTGTGTTTTGTTTTTTTCGCATCCAGAAGAAACTTAAAGCATTTAGTGGAGAACTGTTGAGAACCATAACTTTCCCAAAAATATTGGCTTTCATTTTATGGACTGTTTTTCTTGATCCAATTTGAAATGTCTTGCCTTCGATTTTGACATCTCTTTGGGAATTGCCTCTACATATCATCTCTTTAAGAGGAAAGCTCTGTATCCATGTTGTTCATCATTTCTTACATTTCATCAATGCTATATTAATAGCTACTCTGCCAAGTACTTCACATGTGCATCTCATTTAATACTCATATCAAGACAATGAGGAAACCAAAGCCCGAAGATTAAAAAAATTGGCCAGAGTCAGATTTAGTTTCTCTTCAAAGTCCATACGCTTAACCATCATTGCTATACATCTGAGAGTGGTTTTCTCTTTGTCCCAGGAGAACTCTCACCAGGTAAACCCGCAGCATGTTCACTGCATCACTGTCAAAATATTTGTTTGACACTTATTGCTGTTGCTAATTGAGCCGTTTAGTTTCATTTCATTACTTTTTCTCACATTGGAATTTGTTAACAAAGCAACATTGATTATCATTATTCAAGTACACAAGGAAATGGCGACTCTGCATCTCTTCATCTGTTTTTTGCATGAATGCTCCATAGCATGCCATTATGTTTTGAGGTGCATTCCACGGTAAGGTAAGCAAATAATGCTCACGTGATAAAGTTTAAAGCAAGCTTATGAATCAGAATTAGCAATATATATATAAAACACTAGATAAAAGCAAGCAAAACAGGTTAAAGAAACTTGTCCTCCATCCTAACATCGAGGTAAGTGAGGGCCTGGATGGTATATGTGAAGTTGTGAACACAGTCTTATCTTTTAAAGGTTGACTTCAAGAAATGGCTTCTTTTCTTCCTAAGCCTGGATCGTTAGACAACATGGAGATTGCTAAGAAAGCAACTGGGAAACCAGAGGTTTTTCTGCATTGAGAGAGGAGTGCTAGTTTGCTACAGACCCCTTGGAGAGAAGATTAGGGATGGGTTAGAAGTTTTCTTCTTTAGCGGAGGGCATCTGTCTGACTGGCGTTGGGTTTGAACAGTGGAGGGATGGAGGAGACCTACAAACAACCCTCTGTGGTCTAGTAGGAGGGGATAAAAGAAGCCGAAGGAAAAGCCTTCTTCTCCCTGAGAAAGCGGACAGGAGGGGACTGGGCTACAGGACCTCCTCAGTGTTGGGGGGAGGAAGTCCTCCTAGTCATGACTTACCTGTACTCTGCAAGACAGCTGACCAACAAATTGAGAGTTAAATATATGTGGAAGGTGTCTGAACACACCCAAATTATCTAAAATTTTTCCTTTTTTTTTTTTTTTTCACTTATTGGACATAGACACCTTTGGCCTACCAAGGTGCTTTAGGTACCACAAAGGATTGGCAAGAGAATTGAGATTTTGCCTGGCTAAGATAACAGTGCCCCACAAGGGCTGGTGTTGCCTCCCTGGGTACCCAGGATCATTGCTGATCTGTGAGACTAATTGGATACCTCTTCTCTCCTAAACAAATAGTACTTGACAAAAAGAAACAGAGAAAAGCGCCAGTCGTGCCACATTTCGCACTGCTTTGTTGGATTTCATTGAGGACGGCGGTTGGTGATCATGGCGGGTGATGTTAGTTGCCCTGATTTAGCTCTGCTCCTCCTGCGCCTGGCCCTGCTCCTCTGCTGTGGGAGGGTCTCGTCTTTTTTTCTTGCATATTATTTAAGCTCCTCCGTGATCAGGTGCCCGTCTGCTTTTTCTAGTAGTCTTTCATTACTCTTCATCAGTACTATTTCCTGTTTCCTGAAAATAAATGGATAGTCCCTCCTTTTTGCCTTTGTTGCTCTTTTGGCCACTTTCTAAAGTGCTAGCATCTCTTCGTTTTTTTTTTTTTTCCTCCTAATATATAAGTTATAGGAATCTTTCAAGGTTCAACTCAAAGGCCTATCCCAAATTCTTGATTTATGCAGTTCTTAAGGAAAATAACCTATAGCTGGATAATGCAGCTGTTTGGACATACAGCTTATTTGCTCTGGTAGCTTTTAAATTCCTTGAGAATAGGAAGCATGTCTGCCCCAGGATTTAGATCCTGAGTAACGTTTAACATGGTTCTTGCCACTTGGTGGGAGCTGGTCGTTATTTGTTGAGTGGCTGCATGAACATCAGTCTTTTGACTGTCCTACTAGTTTCTCTGGGTTCAGTTCAGCCTTTCCCATCTCCCTTTTAGACATTATGGAATCTGCTTTTATTTATTTTATTTTATTTATTTTTTTGGAGAAGCCTACTCTGTGGCTGAAACTACCTTTGGAGAGACACGACACCTTTTTGATTTTGTCTCTCAGCCTTTCCAGCCTAACGCTCAGGAGTTTTCTCTCAGGGTGGTCATGTTCTTTAGGAGACTTGGCCCTTGCCCTCGGGAACCCACGTTGGCTGAGTGTTGCCCTGGAGGACTGAGAGAGTAGAGGACTTGGGCACCTCTGCCCTTACCTTGGGACGTGTGGCGCTTCTATACCCCACGGTCACTATTTTTGATGGTAGGACTCTGTCCAGTTGGCTTCCTGGAAAAGATGATACATGTAGATACTGTCAAAGTGAGCTTTCCCAAAACATTCTTTTGGGAATTTTCTCAGCTTTTGTGGTTCTGCACAAGTTACTTGCCTACTTTGGACATCCAGGGCAGGCTGCTGAACCCTTAATAAAAATGAGACAAAAACCTCTGTTTTTGGTCCTGTGGGCCTTCTGGTAGTGACAGCAGTGCTGATGATTCAGGAGGGAAAGGCTTTGCTGGGCAGAGCACAGGCCCAGTCAGTGGTACCTTCTTCCAGTTTATGTTGTCTGGTGGTGGTTAAATCCTTTCTCCATCAGGATTCCCATCAGCAAGAGTCATACCAATAACTTCCATTTATTGCCTCCTCAATGATGACACGGTATTAGAAGATGTTTATATGATCCCTATATATCCTATAGTATTTTTAAAGTAGAGATAATTTAAGTAATTTGCTGCTAGTAAGCTGTTTCTATCTAAATCATGATGCTAACATGGATATGACCTTGAAATCAGTAGTTATGCCTTTTTTTTGGTAGAATACATTAGTTTCCAGGGCTGGAATATATAAATATTTTATATATATATATATATATATATAATTTTGTGGAGAGATAGGATAGGAGATAGGATAATCTGTTTGTCACATAATAAAAAAATTCTGAAATGTGAGTTTATGTGGTTCTTTGATTTTTCCAGGTCTATATTTCTGCTGTATGGGAAGGTCTAGAGGTTACTATAAATAAAAAGTTGGAACAATGAGTTTGCCCCCTTCCGGCGTCCTGAGACTGGCCTTTCTCTGATTGTGGGGGTTTCTAACGTGTGCTGAATCTTCTCTGATAATTAAGGTTGAAAGGAAATTGAACAAGGTAGATTTATAATGGAATACTCTCCCTGTGTAACTTAAGGAATTCCAATCCATTACTTTCCAGGCCCCCTTTGTGGAATGTTCTTCATAGATAACTTGAGACAGTGGGACACTTTTGAAGATACCGGCAGAGCTGCGGTGAAACACATAATCACCTATTTGGGTTTGGGGGAGTTTGTTCAGATTCATAAGGTGGAAGAGAGCCCTAGGAGGCCTAAAAGAAGTCTCCTTCTCCTGGTACACAGCACATCTGCTGCTGTTAAGAACCCAGGGCTGGAGCTGACTTTACGCCAGCTCCCCTGGCACCTGGGCTGACTTTAATGCGCTTCATCTGTAGACATGGTTGGGTGGGCTGTGCAGGTAGTCACCAAGCTGGGGAGTGCCTGATGCAGACGTGACCAAGACCTCCTTGGGAGGTCAGAATCCTCCCCCGTTCATGAGCTCATCCATGGATAAGAGGTGCCCTGGTGGAATGAGCTTTGCCTTTAGAAGGTTGAAAGCACACAGATAATGTCTTCTTCTGAAGGCAGCTTGTAACAACTTTTCTCTGCCTAGAGACTTGTATTTCTGTGAGGTTTGCTCAAGCTAAGAATGGCGATTCGCCACTTCATCAGATGATTCACCTCGCTGAGAAAAAACCTTCAGCCCCTTCTCCTGGACCGCCCCTACCCAGGAATTTCTTGCAGGAATTCCAAGGAGATCTTTAAACAGCCAAATACAACTTTTGCTTTGGTGTGTAGGCACACCTCTGTTTCTGTCAGAATAAATTAGGCTGGGAAGTAATAAACTAGGAAAATATTTTGTGATTTGTGTTTATTATTTAACAAGTAGAATAAATAGCTGGCTTCAAAAAACCAAACACACACAAAAATCCAAACCAATTCCAGGTCAGTTGACAGAAAATCATTTTACTGTTTGCCAACAGTGAGGATGTGCCTTCTGTGGGAGACGGGAAGCCTTTCCTCTGTCACCCTCTGATTTTATTCACTCTTCCCCTTCCATCTTTCTTTGGTCACCATGTCCTTTTCTGCCTGTGCCCTGTGTATTAAATAGTGCGGGGAGATGAAAGCCTAGGAGGGAAGCACTGGGCGCCCTTTCCATATCTCAACTGTTTATTTCCCGGTCTTTCCTTCATGTTACAAAGTTTCTCCTTACTTTGCTTATCAAGTCTATGAATGACTCCCTTTGTCAAGCTTATTGGAATGCCCTGTGGGAGGGATGCTTTGCAAAAAAATAATTGTATTGCATAACTGCCCAGTCCTCAGAGATGCCAGATCGCCCTTGGCACCGGAACAGACCCTCCTCTCTGGCAGGTCCTCTGAGAGCAAGGCGCCGGGCATTGGAGAGGTGGCTGTGTCCTCCACCCTAGTACCACGGGAGTAACCTTTACCCCAGCTCTGATAAAAGGCTTATTTTAGATTTCTAAAATGCTTGTCTTTCCTTAGCCCAGAAGGGAATGTTTCCCTGTGTGTGTGTTTTCCCCGTGTGATTCTTTCCAGCTGCTGTTTCTTCACAGATGTCAAGTTTGTCTCTCCCATGTCACCTCGAGGCAAATGACATTCGTGATTAATTATTTAAAAGGGCAGCCTTTTAGTTTATTTCGATGAAAACCAAATCCCAGAGGACCCTGTTAGATACACTATAATTGAGTAGGTGACATATTGGTGTTTAGGGTTGGGAAGAAGATCCAGAAAGAGTTTTTGGCACGGTAGTTGGAAGAGCCAGAAGCTCCAAGGCGAACTTCATGGACTTATTACTGACACTGTGTGTATCCTCTGAACTAATTCCAGGCCTTTAAACTTAATACCAAACAGCCGGGCCAGAGCTTAGGGAATGGCCATCTTGGAGCAAAGAATCATACAATGAACTCTTATCCAGCTAACATGTTTTCTTTTTCCCTGTAAAATCAAATTAAATCAACCTCAGTTTGGAAGGTGTTGAAATGGAAGGGGTGTCATTGCATTCTTGGCTGTGTGGTGGTGGCCATAGTGGTTTGTGGGAGGGGTTTGGCTGTGAAGGATGCATATAAAATAGCTCTAAAAATTAAACTTATTTCAGAGTAGGATTTTATTTTGGTATAGGCAGTTGTATGCCAGGTTTGATCCTCCATTTTGAAACTTTTGTTAATTGGCATATTATGTATGATCATATTGTGTATGATAAGTAAAGCAAGTTGAAAATGTGTAGATCATGGTACATCCCTGGAGCTTCAAAACGATGATAAAGGACACTATGTACTAACATGAAGAGAGCTCCAAGGTGTATACCAGTGGGTAAAAACAGTAAATGGCAAAATAAAGAATAGAGGTGAATACCATTGCTTTAAAAGAAAAAACGCAGCAAACCAAGACAGCGTTTTGGCCATCAGATGTAGAGGGCTTAAGCAATCCTCCTTCAGTTCATGGCACACTGTCATCACTGGGTCCAGCAGGGCTCCTTGTAGAATTATGCTGTGTCACATTATTTCTTGGCTTTTGTTTATGTTTATTCCCCTTACTCATTCCTTTCCCCTTTCATCCTTTTTGAATGTTTATGTTTATCCTTTAATTTGTATATGTTCTTGTGAAACTTGTTGTTTTGCAGGCATTTTTTTTTTTTTGGAGGTAAAATTCACATAATATAAAATGAACCCTTTTAAAGCCAACGATTCAGTTGCATTTAGCACATTACAGTGTTATGTAACCACCATCTCTGTCTAGTTCCAGAACTTCCCTCACTCCAGAATGAAACCCCAGACCTGTTCAGCAGTTACTCTCTATCTCCCTTCTTCTCAGCCCCTGGCAACTGCCAATCTGCTTTCTGTTTCTAAGGATTTACCTCTTCTGGATATTTCATTTAAATGGAGGTATACAATATGTGACCTTTTGTGTGCATGCATGTGTTTTTCAGTCAACTTTATTGAGATTTAATTTACATGCATAAAATGCACACATTTTTTAGTGGACCTTATGCATAGGTTTTTTGTTTTGCATCTTTCACATTTATTTACAGCAACTCTGAGGCAGACACCATCACCCCCGTTTTGCAGAGGAGGACTGAGGCTCAGGGAGACTGAGTAATTTTCCTGAGGTTGCACAGCCTCTGAGTGGCAGGCAGGATATGAACGTGGGTGGGCTGGTTCCAGAGTCCATGCTGCTGACCACTATTGTCTGTGCCCTCTCAGGTCTCTCACATGTGCAATTCCAGAGCCTGATTTTTCCCCCACAACAGTATGCTGTTTTCCCACATCGACAAAAAGTGGCTATAGAATATTCTGCTATTTGTATATGCCGTAATTGAACTATTTCCTCGTTGATGGGGTTTTGGGGTGTTTCTGGGTTTTTTCTGGTCATGAATCATATTGAAAGGAGCATTAAGGACCAAAGAAAATTTTAAAGTAATATATATTCATTGTAGAAATATGATCAAGCAAGGAGAATAAGCTAAAACACACATATGATCCCCCTCAGAGGGAACCACTGTAAAGATTTTTTAACATAGCTCTCCAATCTCTTTTATACATTTTTTTTTTGAGGAAGATTAGCCCTGAGCTAACATCTGTTGCCAGTCTTCCTCCTTTTTTCCTTTTTTCTCCCCAAAGCCCCAGTAGATAGTTGTATGTCATAGTTGTACATCCTTCTAGTTGCTCTATGTGGGACACCGCCTCAGCATGGCTTGATGAGCGGTGCATAGGTCTGTGCCCAGGATCAACTGGCAAACCCCAGGTGGCGGAAGCGGAGTGCGTGAACTTAACCACTAAGCCACCAGGCGGCCCCTATACAATTTTTTTTTTTTTTTTTTTATCTGAGGAAGACCAGCCCTGAGCTAACATCCATTGCTAATCTTCCTCTTTTTGCTTGAGGAAGACTGGCCCTGGGCTAACATCGTGCCCGTCTTCCTCTACTTTATATGGGACGCCGCCACGGCATGGCTGACAGGCAGTGCGTTGGCGGGCGCCCGGGATCCGAACCCGCGAACCCCGGGCTGCCAAGCGCGGACTAAACCGCTGCGCCACCGGGCCAGCTCCCTACAATTTTTTAATAGGGGAAAAGAAAACCCTTTAGGAGAAAGGATGATATTGTAAATGAAGTTTTGTAATAGAAGATTTACAATAAACTGTGAACATCTTTTTGTATAATTAACAATAATGAATATTTAGTAAGTTCTTGAAATGCGACAGGGACTATTTTAAATGTTTTATACCGTTTCACAGGAATCATGTGAGGTGTGTATGGTTATTATAGCAGCTGAGAAGATTTATGTATGTTTTAAATTTGCATAAATGGTGTTATACTCTAGCTCTTACAATTTCTTACTTTTTTTTATTCAGCGTTATGTTCTTATGATTAATCTATTTATCTTGCTGTGTTTACCTAGACATTATTCCCATCATGGATTTCCTTATCTTTGCCTGCAACTCCATTGCACAGGACTGCAGGGAATATCCTTGTATGAGCCTGCATGAACCTGTGTGAGCAGTTGCTGGGATATTTGTCTAGGAACAGGATAAATGGATCGTAGGGGTATATATGTACTTATGACTAAGTATTGACAGAGGCAGATTCTTCTCCAGAATGGCTGCGCTGGAGTCTGTACTCCTATGCTGTATGTTTTCTGTGGTTTCAAAGATATGTGTGTAAATGCCAAGGGAAAGGACCAGAGGATGTACACCCAACCGGCCACACTGGGAACACAGACAAGGGGATCAGGAGGGAGATGATGGTCAGAGGGTACTGAGCCTGCTTGATCATGATTTGATGTTATAAGGAGAATGTCTTCGTGTGTAACTTTTTATTATAATTTACTGTTTAAAAAAGAGGTCTGAAAATGTGACCTTTACCTAAAGTTTACTGTTTTATGTTATGAACACATTTGGAATTGTGAATGCATGGGTTAAGATTGGTCATGGCCCATGAGATGAGTTCTTTGGCAGCTTGGTGCCTTTTTTTTTTTTTTTTTGGTGAGGAAGATTAGCCCTGAGCTAACATCTGTTGCCAATCCTCCTCTTTTTGCTGAGGAAGGTTGGCTCTGGGCTAACATTCGTGCCCATCTTCCTCTGCTTTATGTGTGGGATGCCACCACAGCATAGCTTGATAAGCGGTGTGTCAGTCCACGCCAGGGATCCAAACTTGCGAACCCCGGGCCACTGAAGCGTAGCATGCAAACTTAACCACTGTGCCACCCGGCCGACCCCAGCAGCTTGGTACTTTTTGAGGCATGCTCTAAATAGTTATCCTAGTAATACCTGTAAGCCCTCTTGAGATATTTAATCCAGGTCTTCCACATCTCAGGTGCCTCAGAGAGGTTAAGTGATTTTCCCGAGGGCACAGGGTAAGGAGATCTGGCCAAGTTCCACGTGGAGAGGTGGTGCTGGAGGGGTGGGCCGAGTAGATTTCTTTCTGGAAATGAAGGTTGGGGAGAAAGTAGGTGTTATTTTCCTGCAGGTGAGGTGGGGAGGAAACATTTTTAAGAACAATAAGTTCAGTAACTTCCTTGTGCAAACACTGAACTGAATGAATGTATTAGTTTGGTCTGTTTACTAAGCAAGATAATACAATAATCTTTGCCTTATAGGCTGCTCTCTCTGTAAACTGAAGGTGTATGATCATCAAGTTAGGATTCAAGTGTCTTTCTATTCACCTCTTCTAAAATAGAGAAATAAGGGTTCTGGATGACTGAGGAGATACTTTTTAAAGATGCCATTCAGGTTCCTCTTGGATGCTAGTTTCAGCTGAGACGACTTGTTCTTTCTATGGAGCCCAAATGAATAACAATCTTTAAGTCACTTTTTAAATAACTGTGGTAGAGCGGGACAGTGTTCTGCAAGGACCTCTCCAGTCTATGGTCCCATCACCTTGACCCACACCTTGATAATGGTGCATAACTTGGTTTATAACAGAACCGGTGAGTGTTTGTGTCTGAATTTTACTTTCAGAACCAGGACTAGGAATATGTTCATGAATGCACTGTGCTAAAAGAGGAGGGGTTTGCACACAGCTACACTGATAGGTTCTTTCCCACTCTTGCCCATGATAATACAGGTTTCCTGTGATGAGCTACTTGGAGATGGAAGACAGGATGTTGATGATGCTTTATGAAGTAGATGTATGTTTGCCACTTACAACTAAGTAAAATTTGAAAATAAAGATAAATTGGAAGGCAGATGCAGATATAAAGTCACATCTTTAAGACAGGAATGTTCCTTGCCACCAAGTATTACCTGGAATTCACTGGTTTAGATGTTAAAGGCACAAAGTGTGGTTGAGAAGGCAGAACTTTTGGCTTATCTTTTGTTCCCAGGGTTGGTGAACTCTGTGTAAACACTGGAACAGAAATGACCCTTATAAACAGGTGCACGAGTGTGGTAAGTACCTGTTGAATGTGTGCTAACCAATAAATAATTAATACTATTTCCTCTTGACTCATATGGTTGAAATGAAGGATACTCATTCTAATTGCAATATGTACTTGTGTTGAGCAGGGAAGTTGAGCAATCCTGCCATATTTAGTAACACTCTTGAGATTAAATAGGTAGGGTGGGAGAGATAGCAATCATGCTTTGCTGTTTGGGTGAATCTAAGTTAAAACCTTTTTATTGTCTAGATTTATAGCCACTTGATAATCTATTTCTCTAGAATATTGAAGGTGCAAGATTTTTTAAGTCGAGTTGAGAGGAACTGAAATTTCAGTTTGTTCCTTGTGGTTAGATGACCATAGAGAAGTGGGTTACTTACTCACCCTTCGTTTTTTAGCTGTATAGTGCCTCCACATGATTGGAATTTTGATATGCATGTTTTTGCTTTATTTCAGAAAAAGGCAAGTGGAATAATAATTAAATTGTACATCATTTTGTGTAGATTGTCTTTCAGATAAAATGAAAACCTTCCCTGGTGTTCCCACAGAAAACAAAAAGAAGATTAAAGATTTTTCTGAGTGCAGATTTTAGATCCATTATTCAAAGTATGACAGTTTGTTTAACTAGCAGAGAAACAAATGAGAGCATATGTCTTGATGTTTCTGTGTAGCTTGTATGATCTGAGAACTGGTAATGAAATTTGCAACACCTCTAAGCTAGAAATTTTTATGAAACCGCAGCATATATTTTCTTTCATAGCTATTCTCTGAGGCTGCTTGTGTGGGCCCCTTTAAGGAGAGGTGGGAAAAAATGGTGATAAATGACCCTGAAATGAACTTTTGATATTTACATTACAATTCTGCGGGTTTAAGCTTTTAATTTTTACAATTGTGGGTGATATTTGTGAAGAGTATCAGGTTCCAGTATGTTCTAAGTAGTGATGATGTGACCCTTAAAATGTAAGCACATTTATATGCTCATTTTATCTGCTCTGTGTCTTCAGAATTGGCATGCCCTTGCAGCATGTGTGGGAATTGAGATTTTTTTTTCAATTACGTTAGTTTCTTACGGTAAGAGAGAAGTTTCAAAGTTATATATCTAAGTAGACATTCAGCTTCATGGTTGAGCCTTTTTTTTTTTCCCCAAAATAAATGTTTTTCTGGTGGTCTGTTGATAATTTCCATCATTCTTTTAAAAGTCTAACATTAAAATTCATTTGACTTTTGCTTAAGACTTTCATCACCATCAATAAAAATTTATCAGTCTGGTTCTGTGTGATTTCTTCATCTGGGCCTGGGGATGCAAAGGAGAGGGGCAGAACCTAAGATTCTGGGGATCAACCAAAATAGAAGATGGGTAGGCTTCTCTGGATTTAGGTGGAAGAATGTGGAGAATTTTAGATGGATTTTTGGTGCTTTTGGGATGTCCACTAAGCTTGTTTGTTCAGTTAGGTGAGGCTGGGCTATGGTGTGATAAAAAACAACTCCCAAATCCCAGGAGCTTAACAAAATCAAAGTGTATTTCTTGCCTTCAGAGTCCTCTGGGAGTCTGGGAGATGCTCCAGGTCTGTTGTCCTTCCTGCAGCAAGTCAGTGATCCAGGCTGCTACAGTCTTGTGTCTCTGTCATCTGATTGCCTCAGGAGGGGGGGAGTTGCAGAGGGGAGGAGTTTCGGGAGCTTTCCTCTGCCTCAGTGATGAAGAGTCGCTCATCACTGCTCACATTTCATTGGCCCAACCGTTCACACGGCCCCGTCTATTGCAAGGGAATGCGTTGCTTTTGTGGTTAGGAAGGAGATGTTGGCGAGCCCTGCTAATGTCTGTCACATGTGTGTAATTGAGGATCGGGATCTCAGAGAAGAGATGGGAACTGGAGATACGGATTTGAGAGAAGTCATTTACAGAAAAGGAAATGGTAGAGTGAATTTATAAGGGAAAGTGTACACTTACAGAGGGTTCCGTTTTCCACGACGATTTCTCGGCATGTAGCTGTCGTCACAACCCAGGCAGAATGCTGCCCTGGAAAAGTATAAGGATAGCTATTGTTGTTGTTGATTTACATGATATAGTGACATTGTCTGCTTCCAAAAGTGTGCTTGCACTTGGTTGATGGATCATTTTAGGGTGGTGTGATCTTGTAGGTTAGCAGATCCTTAAACCTTGATGACAACAGGTTGTCTTGCCCAGGGTGTAGGTAGTGAGCTGGTAAGAATGCTTATTATTATTATTTATCTCAATAGGATTAGGAGAGAGTTTGTATGTACTCTTATGCATATTAAGCATTATGGGGACACTGGCTCTCTGTTCTCTTTTTTCCAAGAGTGTTCATTACTTGACCTTGACATTGGAATGTATGACCGTACTTCTGCTGCTGCACCCAGAACATCGACAGAGAAGGGACCTACTGGGTCAGACAGTGAACCAGTTTTGGGGGGTGTTTACTACCCTGCTTCTTGGGCTCTGATCTTGCCTTGTCCACCTCTATTCTTTCTTCTCAGCAGCTCTTCCTGTTTTTTCCTCCATGGTCTTCGGGATCAGGCAGACCTGGATTTGGAGCTTATTCCTGTGGACAGCTGTTTGACATTAGGCAAATCACTCTCTAAGCATCGGTGTCCTTATCTGTAACATGGGGCTAAATAGCTACCTCATGGGATTCTTAGTATTTAGTAATGTGTGCAAAATACTCCACTACCTGGTACATTTTAATTGCTCAATAAATGTTAGCTATGCTTAGTATTATTGTTATTTCTCATATTTCAAGGCACATCTTAAATAATTCTATCATGAAAACTTTTTCCTCATTATTTCACCAGGCAATAGATATGATTTATTTCATTGAGCTGCCAAAGGACTTTAGATCTCTGCCAACGTTTTGTATTCTTTTTGTATACATGTACTTGTTTACTGACACTTAACATCTCTCAGGGCAGTAGGTATCCTTTACTCATTGCTGTGTCTGTTGCATTGCCTTCATTGCATGGTGCAAGTAATAGGTGCTCAATTAAAGATCAAATTGAATCAAAATGAGATGTAAGGGGAGAAGGCTTTAATATATTTTTAAAATAGTCCCTCTATTTGGGTGAATTCTCATAAGTTGGAAAATATAACTACTCCTTAAATAGTATTCAATTACTTCCCTAGTTAGAGTATATTTATGATTCTTACTGTTTATGTAGTTGAAACTATCATGCAACAACAAAAAAGGAAAATTAAATAGTGAAAACAATGCAGATGGCTTAAAAAATTATCACTATCATAAAGTAGCAGCTTAAAAGTACTCAGGAGAATTTAATACAACCTTGGTCATTTATATAGCTGAGATGTGGCTTTCATTTCTGTGTGCTCAGCTGCTTGCAAGGCTCACAACTTTCTGACTGGTTCTTCATGTGGGAAGTTGTACTTGGTAAGGCAAAAGAGGGATATTAAATGTCTCTCTCTCCTGGAGTTGGAGTCTCATAAAGTGAGTGGATTTGCCTGGAGTTAAGCTCATATCGTGGACCCAACTTGTGTTAATGGAGTGGATTTCCTTTCCTCTGGAAGGGCATTACCCCAGGGCATCACAAGAAGGTTGGAGATGTGTGTGAGTTCTCTCTCCCCTCCTTACCTACCTTGGATCAATCACCATCATTGAACACTGGATCCTCAAAGATATCCTTGAGAAAACTCTTGTTGTTTCATTCCTTTATTCTCTTCTAGAAGTGAGTGGAATGTTGGGTGTCTGTCTCATAGATCTATAACATTATAAAATGTTAAAGAATGTAGAGACACCTGGTATGCTGAGACAAGTACTCTCATTTTACAGTTAGGGGTCATGTGGTTTGCTCAGAGTCACCCAGGGGATCAAGAGTCTTGCTCTCCTCATTTCTGCTACAACACTTGACTCATCAGGTATATCTTTATGCTTCCACCAGGAAGTAGGTATTGTGCTGTACATACCGGACAGAGAAACATGGGTCGACATGCCAGCTGTGGGCTTTCGTGGAGACCAAAGGAGGCCCCCACGAGGGCATTGCTGTCAGGAATTGTGCTGTGTGTTGATGGTAAACCAGATGGATGTTCGTATAGAATTATATGAACTGGAGGCTTTGACTTGAAAATCTGCTTAAAAGGAACCTACTGCTAAAACACATTTCCTTGTTTTCTTGCCTTAATTGTCAAGAATAGGGCTTATAGGATTGTATTCTACTGAGTTGCTTTTTCAAAAATCTGCTATTAAGGGAGTTGAACAATATATAAAAAACCCCTATAATAAAACTTATAGTCCATATAATTCTCAATAATAAGTAATTTAGATTTGGCTTCAGAGATTTTTTTTTAACTTGAATATTATAAAGTAAATTTATTTATTGCAAAACAATACATGCTTGTTGAAGAAAAACTGGAAAAAGTAGAAAAGCACAAAGAAGAAAATAAAAGTCACCCATAATCCCATCTCCAAGAGAGAAAACAATTAATATTTTGGTGTTTACTGTATATTCACAAAATTGGGATTATCTTGTATATAATATTTTATAAACTATTTCTATTAAATATATTATTAAATTTCCCCTTGTCATTACATATTATTCTAAGATAAAGTGCTACTTAAAAATTGCTTTCAACATTTTCTTATGAAAAATTTTCAAGCATGCAGCAAAGTTGGGAGAAATTTACAGTGAATATTCATGTACCTCATCAATATTCTATCATGAATATTTTTACCATACTTGCTTTATCACTTATCCATCTATCTACCCCGTCTATCCATCCATCAATCCATCTTCTTGCTCTTCCCCTGCATTTCAAAGTAAATTTTGGTGCAGTGTATTATTACTTTTAACCAAGCTAGTTTAACCTTCATAATTGTGTTTGGTTTACACCAGCATTCAAGGGAATTTGTTTTCTCTGAGCACACACAAAGGAGAGCCCAGAAAACTTGCCAAGAGAATTTTGTTGGGCGTAGTGAGAAGGGACATCCAGGATTGAACATTTGCCTTGGAGCAGAGTTTGCATCATTAGCATCTGAGGTGGCCCACAAAGAACCAGGAAGAATGATCTCTTTTTCACTCAGCTGCTCTTATGTCTAATTCAGACTTGAGCGTGCAGGCAAGGAAAATCTTTAGAGGGGCTAATAACTTTTTTCCCTTATTGTTCTCAATGCTGTTAGACCTCGATGCTTGGGAAATAGTGAACATGGATTGACTCTTTGGTAGGAAAAGCACTTCACTGTGGTTTCCACAGCCTCCAGGTGGGGTGGTTGACTCCCCCCTGCCCTGTGGACCCAGGAATATGCATCCCCTGCTTTCTTCCACCTCAGGTTCCCTGGGCAGGAGGTTGAGGCTCTGCTTTGTAACTTCACTCTTGCTTTGCTGTTCACAGATTTCCTGCCAGTTTACCTGGCCTTCCTATTTGAGTGACAGGTTCTTTCTTTTGTTTTGGCAATGGTGGTGCAATGTTGAGGGGCCAGTGTGGGACAACCTTGGCGGGCACAGAAAACACCTCTTGTTTGGATCTCTCTAGTGCCCGCTTTTAAAGTTGCCTTAACTTGTCTATCCCAAGGGGCAAGACTGGGTGCGGTGACCTGGCTTTGTGTACATTTCCTGTCACGGCACCTTGTGTATTTAGGCACTTGTCAGGGTGGGAAAAATCCTCTTTCTACCCTTCCTGTGTTCTTATGGCTGGACTAAAATTGAAATTGACACTAGACCAGATTAACAGGAGAAAACCCCAGTTTAATATGTATGTATTGGAGATCATAGAGAAATGATGCTTGGAGAGGGAACAAAGCAGGCAGTATATGTACCTTGTACATAAAGAAACAATAAATTTGTGAAGAATTGGCAGGACAAAGAAACCTAGGTTTGGGATATGTATAGTGAGGAATTTAACCAGAGTTTAGTCTTGAGGTAGTAAATTCCCAAGGTTTGTTTCCACAGGCTTCTGGGCCCTGAATTCCCCAGCTCTGGTGATAAGGATGCAGGGAGAGCACCTTTCACATGGGAGATTTATTTCCTGCTTTCAGGGGAACAGGGACAGGAGGGTCAGCATGCCCTTTTGCTTCTCAAGGAACTTTAATTCAAAATAATCAGTATGCTATTGTGGGATATTTTAGGGTAGCCTCCCCTGGGCCCCCACACACTTAATAAATGCTGATTGACAAGTAGCCTGTCCCTGTTAAACCCTCCAGGATCCCTGTAGTTGTTCTACTCTGCAAGCATGTGGTGCATTTCACAAGCATTTCAAGAACACATATCAGTTCTCCAAACCTTGTAACCTTTTCTTGTGTTTTCAAGTGGCTGCAGCCCTTAAGAAGAACAGGCTCTGTGTCTCTCGTCCCTTCTTTTCCCGTGTTTCACATTCCAGGGTTTTCAATCTCGGTGTCACGTCAGCGCCATTTAAAATGATAAGAAGCCTCAACTCTTGACACTGGTGACAGCTCCGACTTGTTCCTTCTCGTAAACTCAACCTCAGCTAAAACGCCTTCCTAGGAACCGAGGTCTGTGGAGCCCTGACTTTACATAACTGGGTCCCGTGAGGCAGAGCGATTCCTCTTCGCTTCTTTTGTCTCCATCTCTTCCTTCTTGTCGTTTCCTGAGGGCAGTCGATTCTTGGCCATCTCAGGCAGACCATCCAGTTTCTGGACTATCCGGGTTCCTCGAGTTTTCCTTCAGGCAGTTTCAGTTCTCAGAACTTTGATACGTGGAAAGGACACCTGGTTCCTCCTCCACCCCACCTCCTTACTCTTCCCTCTTTCAGGCAGAACCCCTCTAACTCTTAGGGGTATGGTTCTCAACCGAGGGAGATTTTGACCTCCTTTCCCCCACCCCCTGGGACATTGGTCAATGTCTAGAGACATCTTTGGTTGTCACAGCTGGGGAGAGGTGAGGGAATACTGATGACTTCAAATGGGAAGAGGCCAGGGATGCTGCTAAACATCCTGTAATACACAGGACAGGCCCCCAAAACAAAGAATTATCTGGCCCAAAATGTCAGTAGTGCCCAGGTTGAGAAGCCCTGCCCTAGATATAAGGTACTTTTTCTGAAAAATCTTCCTGTCTATGGCATTATATAACCTCCATGCCAGTATTACACTGTTCTCTATCTGAGAGTTCATCTGCATATCTAACCTAAGTCCCTTATGCTTCAGTCAGTTGCTCTGAAGCGGAGATGAAAATGTGTGCTTACCATCTTCTGTGTATAATCATACTCTCCCAATCTGATCTGAGTTAACTTTTCAAATTTACTGTCTTAGAGCCTCTTTTCTCTCTCTTGTTTTCAATCTCTCGAGATGTTTACCCAGTTTTTTTGTGTTATGTCTCTTAAATGGTAGTGACCCAATCCGGAGTCAGCATTCTAGCAGCTTGGTCAATGCCACATATGGTGGAAGTGGTTATCTTTGGGGTGGAATTGGGAGGGGCATCATGACCAACCATCAAATGACCAGTAGGAGAGCAAGAACGCAGTTACTTCTCCTGCTTGTTAGAGGGAGTCACGTGGAAGGAAAACTTTTCCACGTCAGAGACACCTGGATACAAATCTTTGCTCTGCCACTTACAAGAAGTGTGACCCTGGGCCTCAGTGTTCTCAAGCATAAAATGAAGATAAAATACTTCATAGCGTTGGGAATGTAAAGCGATTGGGCCTATGTCTGTAATAATGATCATTAGCACCTGTGAGTGAGGAGGCACTAGGTATCCATGATTTCTGTTGGAGAAGATAGTCAAAACTTTGGGAAGTCTACAAAGGTAGTTTGAATTTGATGGTGGTTTTCAAACTACTCTGCCGAAGAGTTCCCAGGGAGCTTGTTAGAGAATGCAGGTCCTCAGGCTACCCCCCAGAAATCCTATTTGGGAAATATGACCGTGTCTGGGCATTTGTCTTGTTCACAGCCACCCAGGTGGTTCTGATGCACGTGGTCCACAGGTAACACTTGGAGAAATCCTGGCTTTGGGGCTACCAGGTGAGCATCAGGGAGGGGCCTCAGCCTCTCAAGAAGCCTCAACTCCAGCCAGTTGTTTCTGTTTCTCTCGGGCCGTTGACAGAGAATAATCTTTCAGAGCTGTTTCAAGCAGGATAAAACTGTTCTTTGTTCTTGCCTTTAATGACAACTGGAGATATCTTTTTACTGGATGATCTCCTTGAACATTACTCTGACCCGGAGTCCTAAGTCTTTTGGGAACCAGCTCAGGAACCTGGGCTGGGAAAATCCTCTTGTTCATTGGCTGATGGAATTGTGATTTGGGGTGGGGAAGGGGGATGTTGGATGGAGGTGATGTTTTTCTCAAGGGGGGCTTTGGAAGGCTTTGGGGAAAAAGAAGGGAATCATTGACAAAATTTCTCCCAGCTCCAAATTGCATTCCTTTGGGAATGGGATGAAAATGACTATATTCCATCCACTTGCAAATTATTTGTGTCTAGTTTATCTCCTCTTTCATTGAATGATGCCTGGCAATCTAGAATATTGACTGCAATAGTATTTTGAAGAGTTTGTTTCTTTTTGGAGTCGAGGATGGAGGGGTGGGAGGCCGGTTCACTGAGTGGACCTGAGATGACCAGAGCTTGCTAACTCCTGCAATGAATGTTTGTAATTTCCTGATATAAAAACAAAATAAACAGCCCAGGCTTGCCCAGAAATATCTTTCAGTGCTTCCCCTGTGCCATAACTCTGGGTCTGCGTGTGTTCTCAGAGAGATCTCTTTCTGTGGGATATGTTTTAGCTACACTTTCTGTCAGGCCCGGCGTCTCGCTGCCAGCTAAGGTTTGGCCTCTGCAGTGTGGGCTGCGAATCCAAAATATTTAAAAAGAAAATCTTGGAAAGAATTTCCATCATTTATTTAATAAATGAAAATGTGAGGTAGAAATTAAAAGTCAACTGGAGAGTGTAGTTGGAAAGTGTAAACCATCTGAGACTTGCCTTTAAAGTTTTAACTCCTTGTTGGTAATCACCCCTCTCCCAAGAACTCTCTTTAAAGTCCTGTCCGTGAAATTTAATGAGTTTGAAGCTGTGAATGCAAATCTTACATGGAAAGTATATAAACCCAAGGTGGTTCTTGGTGGATATTTTTCAATCCCACATACAAGATGTTTGTTAAAAAAGTCTTAGGCTACCTGAGTTAGTAGGCGATTGTTCTGTCTGATAAGGGACTGTGTCTCTGAGCCTGTAGCAGGTAGACATTTCTGTGGGTTTCATTATAATACAAGCAAGTAGAGGGCGTATAATTATTTATAAACTGGTACAAAAATAAAAGATGACTGTTTAATGGTTAAACGACAGTGAAAAATGAGAAAGAATTTGCTTAACTGAATAGTTTTTTAATTCCAATTTTAACTAGTGATAGCCTTTAAATATATTTGTTTTAGAGTTGAGAGTGAGGTAAGATAATAGTTGGTTATGCATGTTTCTTGTGGATTTAAAATGTGCTAATCTCTAAGACTAATGGCATGGCATTTAGTATTTCCGTGGACTTTCTGCTTTTGTTTTTTTGTCTAGTTAGTCATAGCCTTCCCACTTCTTAAATATTTTGGTATATAGTTTTTGATACATGCATGAAAAAACATGGAAAGGTGAAGAGAGAAATGAAGGTGAATGGGAAATAAACATTATTTTCTTGGCTCTATTTGGTCATTTTTGTTCTGGCTGGAGAATGTGAGGAATTGTAATGCAGGTCAGATACTATCGTGAAACATAATATGACATCCAGATACTCTTATAGCCCGGACATTTCCAAGGCCCTGCTGACAGCTTAATTATTTCAAGCAATATTTGATATGGCCGAATACCAGTTGTCCAAAGAGTTTGGACGTCCTTTTGGAGTCTTTGTCCAGTGTAAGCCCTGGCAGAAGATGTGAAAGTCTGCATTGATACGAGGTTAAGATGCAAGGTTATTATTTCCCTTTACAAAGGGAATCATCATGGAATTCCTTAAAGTGGCTCTTGTCCACTTGTGACTTTGAAATATGATACATTTTGCAAAACTGAACAACTTCCTCAGTTTTCTGGGATGGAGTTCGGGTTCTCTCATGATGGGATCAGATCTGTACATAGCCATCTCTTTTTCCCCTTCAGACATTCTCCTGAAATGGTTAGACTCACAAGTTGAGGATAGTGAATAAAATCTTGGAAGAGGTGACCCATTCTGGCCTCCAAGGCTGGTGAGAGTCTCCACAGAGAGGCTACTGCTGGCCTCCTTTTAAAGCTGAGCACAAACCTAAGTGGTGTCAGCCTCGTGTCTGCTGAATGGTATAACCTCTGAAGTATCAGGGTATCAAGGGATGTGGGATTTTTCTTTTAAACATTTCCTGAAGCCAAAGCTCCTGAAGCTCCCCCCGCCCCTCTGCTACTTATAGCCTTGCCTAAAATATGATGCCATAGAGAAGAATCTGGAGGACAGCTGGGAAACTGGCAATTGCATGAGCATCTGACACTTTTTTAGACCTGCATTGAGGAGTTAGGAAGACTTACAGGAAAGACACCTTTAGAACGCAGTATAGTATTCTATTTAACATTTATCTGTACGTCATATATAGTTCTAAACTATCCACACATGTTTAAATATAGTAAACTATTTTCCTGTAGTACTGTTCTTAAAACATTCAGAGAGTTGTCTCTTGCAGCGTTTCATCTGTGGACTCTTACCTGTAAGTACTTAGCCACCTAGTGAAGGCTAAGACTTTGGTGAAATTACAGTGCAGAGAATGTGATGTTACCTTTAAGTCCATATTCCAGTCACTCATTTAAAAAAAAAGTGCACACTCTCTGGTGCAGGTTCAGCTCATTTCCTGTTGTGCTTTGTGATTTATTCTCGTATCCTAGGTAAATAATCCCTGAATGAAATTGATGTATTTCTTTTTACTTACTTGGTTTGACAAACCATTGGCAGAGAAATGATTTTATAAGCAATTTAATGAGTTACCAGATACAGTGACTTTACAAGCGCGTCAAAGCTTAAGCATTTGGCATTGTTTTAGCTTTTGTTTGCACCAAAGGCGGGTTATTTCTTTGAAGTTATGATACAAAACTGAGAGAAAGTAGGATTCAAATGCCCAGTCTTAGGGTTAAAGGCAATAATTTATGGTCCAACACGTTGGAATGTTGTGTTGCAACTAATATAATTATAAACATGTTTTAGAGACATGAAAAGTGTTTACGGTCTAATTCATAATGCAAATAGCAGAATACAGAGCCATAATTATTGTGACTATCTATGTGAGTGTATGTGTGTTGGGGTGTGTGAATAAGGATTAGAATGTAATATGCAACCATGAAAATAGTTGTGTTTGGGTAATGGGATTTAACAAATTTATTTGAAACACTCTTGTTATTGTTTAGCATGCTTGAATTTTAAAGAAGGGAGGAAAAAAGCTTTCGTTTGACTGGTTAACTATTTCTTTTAAGCCTCCAAAAGAAAAAGAGTGGGATGGAAAAAAAAAAAACCTCCAAATACCAAATATTTATATTTATCCATTTGGTTTTATAAAACGTTTCTTCATAGGAGGCACTACACACAAATATTCATTTGTAAGAGACGACTGACCAATTCTTTCCCAGAGTATCTTTTGAATCTGTGGAAACACATCCCCCTCTCTTGCTTGCCTCTTCTCATTTGTTAATGGGAGATGGCAGCAACTTGGTTTTCCCCCTTCCTTATTCTTGATGTTGGAGGTTGATTGAACAATGCTTGGTAGCCCAAGCCTTTTAAATCGTCATCTGGAGCAAGCAGAAAATATTCTGGTGGATGGGCCAGCTCTGGTGGGAGAGTTTTTGGAAGGGTGAAGAGAGATTCAAGGCTATTCATTACAGAATGCAGTGATGATTATAGTAGAAGTGATTACGTATTTGGTTTTAGTACCTGGGTAACTTCCAATCCATCCGCAGATCCTCCGGCTCCACCTCTAAATCCAACCACTTTTCTCCCTCTCCACTTCAGTCACTGGCCATCATTAATTTGTACCTGCACATGAGAGCCACATCACATTAATCTTCTTCTCAAAATATTCCAAAGCTTATATTTTGGTGTACAGGGCTCTCTCTGTGTGTTCAGTCCCCTGCCTACCTGTCTGACCATCTCTTTTTCCACCTGCCTTCTTGATCAACAAACTCCAGCCACACTATACTTGTCTCTGCCCCTTGAGCTCTCCAAACTCATTCCTGCCCCAGGCCCTTTACATGTGCTGCTCCTCTTCTTGGAATGCTCTGCCCATTGATCTTTGCATGGTGGGTGCTTCTCATCAGCCCAGATATTACCACCTCAGAGATGTTCCCTGACCATCATACCTCAAATGCTGTCCCTGCCAATTGATAGCATCTGGTTTATTTTTGTCATAGCACTTATCACAAAATGAAATTATCTTATTCATGATTTTAAAAAAATCAATTCCCCCTCTCATTAAGATGTTCTAGCATCTTAAATAGTGCCTGGCACTCACTAAAAGTTCAATAAAATTTGCTGAATGAATAAACAAGTACATATTCTCTGTTGTTATATGATTGTATGAGCTGTAAATTGAAGTTCTTTCCAACTCCAAATACTATTATTCCTTGTACGTTGAAGGCATTATTACAGTTATTATGCATAGCTAGCAGATCATGTGCTTTTCATTGCCCCTCCCCACCCCATCTCCATGAATGGTGGTGGAGTTATTATACCATGATCTATCCATGTGGTTCTCCTCACTGGACTGGGTGGGCTGAAGTAACAAAGTGAAGCTCATTGACACATGAGATTGAATCTGAAAGTTGGACTTTTTCAGGATTTTGATCCATACACTATAGCTAGTAGGCCACAGCCCGGAGCCTCTGGTATTATCACCAACAGGTTTTTATGAAATTAATGTGCAGGAGGGGTCCTCTTGGCAGAGAACAAGGCAAATCAAGGGTGTTCAAGATAGAAACATGAGTTAATCGAAAACTTGACAGCAATGACATCAAGCTAAATACTTCGTATCATTTGTTGAGTCAATGAAACAGAAAGGAAATAAAGTTTGTCTGTTAAAAGATCAATTGAACCAGTACTTATCAGTCTAATCAGGCTGCTATTAAGAAAAAAGGTAATAAATGAGTGACTACAAGTCATATTGCAACTCACGCCATCCTACGGAGCCCTCTGTAGAACACACGTCTGCTTCCAGTTAGAGATATGGTCACAGATCTGGGGACCTGGGCCTCGTGCTGTAAGAATGTAGTTTAAATTAAAAAACAACATTTGTAATGATTCTTTTTCTTGGAACGTCATACCAGGTGATCTGCATATGTTGAATTTAGACATAGTATTGCTATTATAACATTTAATTGCTTAATGTGACCGTGACTGGGGGCCAATATGTATTGAATGAAAGCATGTACAATGATCTGGCTGTTCATGTTTGTTTACTGTGTATCCTTAGTTACCCATAATACTTGAATCATGTTTTATGGATTAATAAAATAAATTTCCAGATCACTGAAGCCCAACTTAATTTCAGCTATAGTTGCTGGAAATAATTCTGAAGTTTAATTACACCTTGTCTCCTGAGGCAGGAAATTAGAGTTGTCCTTATCTTTCATTTATAGTAAATTGCTGAAAATATACCCAAAAACTCAAACAATAAACTTACATGTTAAGAGGAGGAATGTTGAATCTTTGTTTTTGTTTTTTTTTTTTTGTCAGGAAGATTGGCCCTGTGCTAACATCTGTTGCCAATCTTCCTCTTTTTCTTTTTTCTCCCCAAAGCCCCAGCATATAGTTGTGTATCATAGTTGTAGAGTTGTAGCTCTTCTATATGGGACGCTGCCTCAGCATGGCTTGATGAGCAGTGAGTAGGTCCACATCCAGGATCTGAACTGGTGAAACCCCGGGCCGCCGAAGCGGAACTTGTGAACTTAACCTCTATGCCACCTGGCCGGCCCTGAATCTTCATTTTTGAAGAACTAAGTACACGTGAAATTCCCAAGCGTGGTTCCTTGGAGAGGGATTTCCTCCTTCTGGACTCTTGCAGGCCAGGGATCCTCTTCCCCACGCTGGTGCCTCTTACCCTGGACTCCCCTGCCTCCCCAAGGCTCACGCCTCCTTCCTCTAGTCAGCTGTAGGGGACTAGGAGGTGGGTCAGAAAGTTTCTCCACTTTCTTCTCCCTTATTAGGAGGTGGGTACATGGAACCTTTGGGGGTGATTTGGGGAAGCTATGGCCCTATGCTCTAGCAATTCAAAGTGTGGTCCATGGACCAGCTGTACTGTATCACCTGGAAGCTTGCAGAACATAGAATCTCAGACCCCACCCCAGACCTGCTACATCAGCATCTACATTTTTATGGGATACCCAGGTGACCCCTTATGCTATTTGCACATCTTCCAATTCCTACATAGTCCTAACACTGTGGCCCTCAGCCCCAAGACCACAAGAGGGAGAGTTCTCCTGATTTCCTGCCAGGCTCCCGCTGATGGCACTGTAGGATCTTGCAGGTGACTTCCATTCTGAGGACACATGGGGTGGGGCTGGTGGATGCAGGGACTGACAGCATGCTGTTGCTTCCATTAGGGCCTAGTGCGTTGTCAGGACCCTTCCTGGGGCACTTCTTCGTCTTCCTTCTCAGTCAGCTGTGCTCTCAGGGTCCACTGGGGTTGCCAGGGCACCGCTTTCCACCACAGTGGACATTTGCGTTCCTGTAATGAGCACTCCTCTTCCCTCGTGCCTTTTCTTTCCTGCTGTCATTTCAGACTTATGGATGAGAGTATGTAAAGGGAGAGGGAAGAGCCCCACCCTGCAAGCATTGCCCTTACTTATTGTTGTATGGTTGTAAGTTGGGGGAGAACCTCAGGTTGGCAGGAGAGACCAGATAAGCAAGAGAGCAATTATGAGTAAAATCGAATCAGATGGAGAGGTAGGGAGGGGTGGGTGCCGTTAATGTGAGTGGACTTTTTCCCTCTGTCCTTGAGCTGGAAGAAATTTTTTAGTTACTTGCTGCTTCATGGATGTGATAGCCAATGATCTTTAATTACCAGAGAAGTGGATCTTGAGCAATGAGTCATTTCCCTGCATAATTTCTGTACACCCAATCATTGTGGTATGAAAGTTAGTTGTCAGTGCTGGTTACCAGGAGTAAAGTTGGAAGAGGTGGAGTTACAGGAAGCTGGCAGGAATTGAGGTTCCATGGGAGCGGAGGTGATCCCAGAGAAGGGATATGAAAAGGCATTTTTTTAAGAAACTTATAGTAGACCTAGTTCTTAGTTTCCATCCAGGTGTCTGGGATAATCATATTGTTGATAATATTAATACTAACAGTCAAAACATAATTAAACACTTATGTGCCAGACATGTTCATTTATGTTGCTACATTTGCATGTATTATCTCATTTAATATTTACAGCCATCCTGTGAGGTAGCTATACTTGTCATCCCCTTTTTATAATTGAGGAAACTGAGGCACAAATGCACAAGCAACTTGCCCAAAGTCACATTAGCTGGTAGGGCTGTCTGGCCCCAGACCCCCACACGTAACTACTACGTGACCAGGAGGAAGTGGAGTGGGGCTGGGCTGGGTTTGGAAGTACAGAGTGAACATTTTGGGAGTGTTAGATATTACCAAGGGTCATTTTAGGAATTGTGTTTGGAAACAGAGTGAAATGAGAATTAAAAAAAAAGGCTGACCTTTGTCAGATGGAGCTTGGAATAGATGCCAATCTCTTGTTGGGGCTGACAGACATCATACGCCCTTGGCTCCATATTAAGTGATTGTCTGTAAACTCCAGATAGCTCTTTCTAGATTCTGGTTGTGAATTGAGCTGGTATGGCAAACCACGTTCCTCCTTTGCCTGCTGTTTCCCTGCTCAGCTCTGTTAAGGGGGATTCTGGAAGGCTGGAGGAGGGAGAAGGGATGTGCTTTATCCTCTTTGTTTGCTGTTCTTGTCAGCTTCATTCCAGGAAGGGTCTTTCACTCTGCTGGCAGCAGTTGGTTCTGGTCTCCGGCTTCTTTCTACATCCTGCAGCCTGCCTCCTGGCACCCCTCAGATGCCATCAGCAGCCAGTCCTCAGAAGTTTGAGTCACAGCCCCATGTGGACTCTCCTCCAGGGCCCTGAGGTGCCAGCGCCTGCTCCGCAGAGGTCTGGGTCCCAGCTCTGGGTCTCCTCCTCTAAACTGTTAGAGTTTGATAACCTCCTCCCTTTGATTCTCCCAGCTTTAGGGTGATAGCTGCTTCCTGCAGTTACTCTGTATTACTCAGTCTTTTCAGTTCTCTAACCAATTCTTTATATTTAAAAATATCTGTTGCAGTGACTAGTATTGTTTCTGTTTTCCCTCCTGGTCCCTGACTGATAAATTTTTCCAAGACTTAGTGTCCTGGCAGGGGAGTAGGGAGGGAAGATGATACCTAGGATCCGTGGTTCTCAAGCTTAACAACATAGGGGAATTGCTGGAGAAGCTTATTAAAAATGCAGATTCCACGCCTCCAGTTGCAATAATTCTGATTCAATAGGTTGGATATGGGCTCAAGAATCTTCTTTTAAACAGATGTCCTAGGTGTTTCTGATATAGTTACCTGTCTCAGAGGCTTTGAGAAAATCTGCTCAAATCCAGGGCCTTCTCATGGGACTGTTTCTTGGGTCTGGGGTTGTTGTCCTGGGGCTTAGAAACAAACTTTGCTTATTTTTTTTAATAGGATGGGGACTATGGATATGCTAATCTTTGACCACCAAGGCCACCAAGTTTGTGCATTGCCCCTGGGGACTAAACATCCAACCCTTGTTCAGCCCGACAAGCTTTGATGCGGTTAGCTGGGAGAAAGGAGCTTTCCCCACTAGTTGTGCACTGTCCTTGTGTCAGGCCTTGCACTCCCAGGTTTGTGTCCATTCAGAGGGATACCTTTTTCTTAAGTGTACAAAAGCAACATGCATGTAGCTGAGATGGGATGAATGGGACTGACCTCAAAGTAGATACCGGCTTTTCTTTTTGCTTTCAGAGCCCTTCCCGTTTCCCAGGTTGCTTAAGGTTGGAGCAGTAAGGAGTTAGAGCCCACCACCACACCAGGTTAGGATACTGTACTAGAACCAAACACTTGTGTCTTTTGGCCTTTGCCAGTGGGCGTATCTTTTTATCTCTGTGAATAGCAGTGGATGTTTCTTTGTGGAATGTTGGCTTCTATTTGGTTGATTTAATCAGTAAAATGAGTGGGTTTTGCTGGGAGGAGTTGGCCTACCTCCTCAGAGCAGAACAGGAAGTTTTTCAGTCCTGCCAGATCACGGGGCTTTGAGTTTGCAGGGGGCAAGGACTTGAAAGTGACCTTTAACTGAATATAAAAATCAGACTTGCTCTGTAGGAATGTGTCCCTCCTGCAGTCCAGGGTCTGGCGCAATGGCTTCTGAAATGGATGTGGAAGGCTGTCATCGGCTCCTGTCTGTCACCTCCTCACATTGTTAGATGTTTTATATCACCTCTTTATACTCAAGTGGAATCATTGAAGGCCCTGCTTTATTTTAGCCTGCCTCATTTTGCACGGCTCCTCCAAGCTGGGCAGTGGCCAGGGGATTCAATTTTTAAAAATTGATGTTTCCAACCTGTTCTGGTGGAACATTGCTCTTCAGTATGAGCTTTCTTGTGACACTTGACTCCAGAATTGAAACTGATGCTCTGCAAATCAGAAATGCCTTCAGGCAGATAGTCTCCCCAGGCTCATTCCTTGAAGTTAACTGCCGCATCCACAAACAGCTACCTACTTAAAACACACACAGTGGGCTGTCCAGAGATAGCATATTGAGTAAAAGTGCTCCTTTTTCTTGCTTCTAGGTTATATAGCCTACCAGGGCCTAGTCTTTAAGTGTAGACTCAGCTTTGAACATAGCTTCACCTCCCCTGTCTACAGGTGGCCTCCCCAGGGATGGGTTGACATGAGTTTCATTCACTTAGCAAACACTCATTGAGGGCCTCCTGCATTCCAGGCAAGGGCCTCAGTGGAAGAGCTGATTCTCAGAGTAATAAGGCTGAGGGAGACTGCCCAATAAGCATGTAAGTGCTAGGACGAGGCTGTCCTGAGTCCTTGGGTGCAGAGAGGAAGTGGCTGACTCTGTTTGGGGTTGTTAAAGAAGGCACATCTCAAGAGGTTCATAGCCAATCCCTGGGGCTAGGTTGTCACCTCCACCCCCATCAACACAGGATAGTCTTTTTCTTAAAAAATAAACGCACGTTAACAGACAGAGAGATTATATGTTTTACTCCAAGTTTCCTGTTGGTCGATGTCAACATGAGAACTAGAATCCTAGAATACAGCCTCAGCTTTGAGGATCTAACCTCTGAGTGCTCTTCAGACTAATCGTGAATTTTTTTTTAACTGGCAAGTAATTATATTTACAGAGTGATTCTTTTATCTACTGAGTATCATTAAGAAAACAAAAAATGTCTAGGAGTAAATCCCAATATTAGTCACTTTGAATTAGATAGAAATTAGTGTGATACTTAACAGTTCCTTATCCCATACATACCACTCATTTTTAACCAGGTGCCTGGAATTTACCTCTCTCCCCTAATGATAATTTTCACTATGTTAGATAATCCCAATCCACGCACCTTCTGAGTTTAGTAAGTGTACTATAGAGTTTTTTAATGTTAAAATTTTTTTTTTAAATTGTTGCTTTAGATGTAGCTTGAGGTCCAAGGTGAGTTTATTGACATTCATTCCAATTTGATTCTGTGCACCGGTTTCCCTCTATCTCTCTTACAATCAGAACCCCAGGCTACATTTTATTTTTATGTGGTATTATCAGATGGTTCTTGCTGAGTTACATACAAGCGCTGCTTTTCTTTGGCGAGGTCTGCGACCTCTAAAGGTTTTAACAAGCCAGGCTTTCCCAGGTAAGGTAGTGTATCCAGCTTGGGAGTGAAATATAAGTACATTTGCTGAGTGGCCATTTCTCCACCCCACCCTGGTCTTTATTATTTTTTATAGTATGCTCTAAATCTGCTCTGACAACCCCAGACAGAGGCTCTACTCGCTGGTTCTTTTGACAGAAGCAGAAGGACATAACTCAATCAGCTTGGCTGTTACACAAACCAGGTCACTGAGGAGGGTCACCCGTTTGTAGCTTTCTTACGAAATATGACCTTGCTGTGCCCGGCCTGGTGTATACACACGGTCTGTGTACCATTTATTCAGACAGGCCAGTGGTAGTGTCTGTTTTGTAAAGAAATCCGTATAGCAAATTGCTCATAACATCTGTCTCATTGTTTCTGTTCTTTGTGTTTGACTTGCGAGTTTACTGTGCACATGTTCCTTTCACATAAAACACACCAGACGACAGGAGAATAGCTCTGATAGTTTTCTCTTTGTGCGAAATAGTAGGATGAGGATGGTGACATGTAGTAAATCAATTTGGGCCCATGTCATGAGTACATTCCCATATTATGTTGAGCTGTAGGAAATGTGACCATTTTTGATCTAGAAGAGTGGCAACTTCGGATGTGTAATCTAATAAATAATTTTGAATTTGGGCCATCAGGTAAGGAAGGGTACACCTTTCAAGCCAAATAGTAGTAAGGCAGGAAGGCAACAAGCTTGGCCTGTGACAAGCTTTTATGTGACTCACAATGCTTTTGTATTTAAAAAATTAATTGCTAACCTTATGATATTAGGAGATCTCACACAAAATTCTGAATTTTCAGCTTTTCTGCAAAAATCAGAATCTTGCCATACTAGGTCAGCGATCTCACAGGGCGACAATGGGTAGAGGCAGAGGGTCAGTTGTGCCCCTGCAGAGCTCATGTGTTGTCCATTCACACCCTGGCCAGCTTTTGGCCCTCATCTGACCTGACTGGCCTCATGGGCTTTGAGGTTGGACACATGATATAAGTAGAGCACATAGAGTAAGTTGGGTAAAGAGAACTGGAAGAAATCATCAGCTGGGCCAAAGCCATTTGTTTATTTATTACATACCACCAGCCAGCACATCTGAAAAGAATGCCTGATCCCACTCTGGACTCTGTTCACTGAGAAAGGACAGGTAAGCATAATTAAGGAGTCTTTTCATGTGCTAAGAGATGGGCAAACTCTTGCTAAAATTTTAGTTTGGTGCTCCTCATTTAAGTAGGGTGTGATGACAGAACTTCCTTCCACTGGCCACCTTTCAAGTCAGAGGCTAACCTAATGCCTTTTTTGTTTGTTTTTGAAATTCTGACATTTATGGGAAGGGGTTACTGGACAACTGACTACTTTCTAACTTTAACGTAAAGACAAGTTCTTCTGGACTAATATATATATTTTTAAAGTACCAGATGTTTATTGCTACATTGTATTGGGGGAAAACTGGAAATAAAGGGAATACTCATCAATAGAGGATGGGCTGAATAAATTATGGGACATCAACATCATGAAATATTATGTAGCACTAAAACGACAAGTTGGCAGGACACCAGTAGACCTGGAGAGATTTCCCTGAGGAGTAATACTAGCTAAGATTTAATTAGTACCTCCTATGTGCTAGGCACAGTTCCAAGGACTTTCCATGTATTAACTCCTTAGATCCTCATAGCCACCCTATGAGCTCAGTGGTATGATCTCCATCTGCCAAATGAAGAAACTGAGGCATGGAGAAGTCAAGGAAGTCATCCAAGGATAAGCGGTTAGTATGTGGCAGGGCTGGGACGTGAACTCATGCAATGTGAATGGACAAAGATTTTTAAAAATAATTTCTTTAGGTTAGATATCAAAGTACATTATCATCGAGAAGTTTAGCTATAGAATATTAGTTCATAGCTATTCCTGAATTCTCTGGGTTAATCTCTTATATTTTAGACTCTTAGACTCGTCAGCCTGGATCAGACCTTAGAAATCATTTAGTCGCCTGCTTTTCTCACTTAGCCACCCTCTTCCCTGTTTTAAACCAACTGAATCTTCCTGGTAAGCAAAATGAAACTTAACCCTGACCTGGAGCTACTTTGCCCTCTTCTCCCTTCGGTGCTGTATAAACTACAGATATAGTCTACCGCCTTCATTTTATAGATGGAGAAATGAGTCCCAGAGAGGCTAACATTTATTGAGTTGATGTTTTTCAGGGTTGTAAAGCACATTATGTTATTAAGGCTTCCAGGTAGATTTTATTGTGCCCATTAAGAAAACTAAGGTTTAGAGAGAAATTAGGCCCAGCGTCACAGAGGGAATCAGTTTCAAGGTTTGATAGAATCCCTGTCTCACCTTCTTTTCAAGGGTCTAACCTAAGACTTGGGAACTACAATGGCCTCCCAGAGGCCCTTCAGTTGAATCTTGACTCTTATTGCTATTGTCTTAATTAGGAAGTTTTTGAGAACTTCTAATTGTATGGCATAACTGACCATAGGTAATAGTGGCAGAATGACTTAGAATAGACAGTGAAAGCCTTTTGTCTTAGTCAGCTCAGGCTGCCATAACAAAATACCATAGACTGGGTGCCTTAAACAATGGAAATTTGTTTCTCACAGTTTTGGAGGCTGGGAAGTCTAGATCAAGGTGCTGGCTGATTTGGTTTCTGGTGAGAGCTCTGTTCCCTTCCCTTCCTCATCCATAAAGTGAGGGGTTGGACTGGATGGTCTTTAAGACTCCCTGCACCTCTAACGTTGTTCTTGATCTCTATTATAATTGAAGGAAATCTTTAGATTCAAAGTGGAATCTCCCAAATTGTCCAGTGAGTAGTTCAGTTCATTCATGCTCTGACAATAATATCAGGTCCTGAAGCTTCATATTTATTCTCTAGCGATGAGAAGCTGCCATTTGTTCTTTAGCCAGCTGTAGTTGTAAAGCAGTAACAATTCTCTGTAATAAAAGACTTTCCCCACCACTCCTTCCCCCTTTAGAATTCTCGTTTGTGTCCATATTCTTTCATGTGTTGGTGGAAGTCAGGAGGTGTTTATAGTCAAGGACTTATCTAACTATGAGAGGTAGCCCCATGTTACATGCCCTTGTCTTATCCTTTCTGAGAACTTGTTTTCATCTTTCCTGTTTTTTAGTTCCCCTGATTTGAGAATGTTTTGGGCTGTGGAGTAAGGATGGAGGGATGGGATTGAGGGGAGATTTACAACACGTGCGGCTGAGAATGGCTTCCTGTCGGCAGCTAGCTAATGATGTTAGTTGATTTCTCTGTTGGGTACCAGGCCCGGTGCTAACTAGCTACTTATCACATTCTCTGTGGCTCCCTTCAGTGATGGTCTCTTGTTCTGGAGACCTTGACTGGAAAATACACTTTGCTATCAGCAGGGCTCTTTGTAGTGTTTGGCTCTGGTATCTGGAGCATTCTGGATTGGACCCAACATGCTGTGATCTGCAGGGGCGGTGAGGCCAACCCGTGGGACTTGAAGTAGCAGCTGATGGAGCAAGCAGTGAGATTAGGGAAGGGAAGGCTCTTTTAAACAACTGCTGCCAGCAGTACTTTCTCCTCGAACTGAACCCTAGTGAGAGAGGCTCACTTGAACCTTCTCTATAGGTTGTTTCTCTTTTCTTCAACCACAAAGGACAGAAGAAAATATTTTCCTAGAAAGAGCAAAACAAGTGAGGGAGGGAAGAGGGTGCTCTGGCTTGTGGGAAGTAGAAAAAAGCATGGACCTTGGAGTCTGGCAGACCTGACTCAGATCCCAGCTCAGGTACTTAACTGTGTGGGCAAGTTTTCCGAGTCCCAGTTTTCTAACATATAAAATAAGGCCAATAATTTAAAAAGTATATGCTTATAGGGGCCGGCCCGGTGGCGCAGCGGTTTCGTCCGCGCTTGGCAGCCCGGGGTTCGCGGGTTCGGATCCTGGGCGCCCGCGGACACACTGCATGCCGTGGCGGCGTCCCATATAAAGTAGAGGAAGATGGGCACGATGTTAGCCCAGGGCCAGTCTTCCTCAGCAAAAAGAGGAGGATTAGCAACGGATGTTAGCTCAGGGCTGGTCTTCCTCACCAAAAAAAAAAAAAAAAAAAAAAAGTATATGCTTATAATGGGAATTATATGACTAAAGTGCCTACTGTACAGTAGGTGGTCAGTATGTGGATTTTCTTTCCTAGTGAACACGGTGGCACTTCCCTGGAACAGGAGTCTTAAAATTGGAGACCTGGGTTTGGAGCCTTTGGGTGATCTGCTTGGGTCACCAGGTCAGGGGGTGATGATGAGGCCACAGGGTAGAAGAAAGGACATAACTTCAGCTCTAAAGATCCATTTGGACACTTCCTTGGGGTGGGAGTGCCTTGATTTGCACTAGAAGTGTCGTGCCTTTCTATCACATATGTAAGGAAAGCTATTACTTATCTCTCTTCTATACTGCCAAAAGATGCCCTACCCCCCCTTAGTGATATTTGATGACTAATTTGGGAAGTAGTACCCAAAGAAAACTTGAAGGAGAAAGGTCAGTGGTCACATCGAGCCCTCTTTTGTACAGTCCAGAGCACAGGCTGTTTCTCTCACTGACAGTCTTGCAGTGGTAGAGGGTTTATGTGATTAGAATGAAATTTTTGTATTCTTGGCAGAATTGAGATGCCTTAACCTAGAGGTCTTTTTGCCCCTATGGAATATAAATCTGATTAGGAGCTCTTTGTGCTCTGCCACAAATCATTACACGTCTACATTTTGCTCTTATAAAATATGGATAATGACATGACTCTGTCTCTTAGGAGTTTGAGTGCATTAGCTAATGATCATGAAACCTTAGAAATAGGAAATTC
Organism: Tapirus indicus; assembly: GCA_031878705.1. Taxonomy (NCBI): domain Eukaryota; kingdom Metazoa; phylum Chordata; class Mammalia; order Perissodactyla; family Tapiridae; genus Tapirus; species Tapirus indicus. Next base: position 80,816,918 of record CM062926.1, on the reverse strand, counting down.
ATGTGAATGCCAAGAGCTTTTGTAATTACACATTTGCATCATTTCGCTTGGCATCCTTGAAAGTCATGCTTTCAACATGAGAATACTTGGGTTGATTCCTATTCTTCTAATTGTAGAGCAAGCTCAGAAGCAGTAAGCTCAGAGAGTGCTCAGAACAGATAAGTTGTCACAGCATCTCGTGGACGCCCTGAAGTGGCTCAGGCTGGAGTAGTTTGGTTTGGGCTGAAGCGAAAGAAGAGCTTGAGATATTTTAAAGGCACTGAAGTTAGAAAATATTAGGACCTGAGGATGGTAATGTCTTTCATGCAGGGCTGTGCTTAGATGCTCATGTCCCTTGCCCCTGTGACTTCAGACCCGTCACTTTCTAAGCCTTGTTCTCAGGGGCAGTGAATACGCTGAATTGCAATGGGCCCTCTTGATGTGGGGTCACCTTCCCAGATTGTAAGCCTCTAGTACGCACATACTGTCTTTATATCCTCTAGAAAAGTCCAGTTTTTCCTTTTTCTCCTCCAGATAATTATTTTCGGACTTAAGAAACTCTTTAAAAAGATGTCAAATGGTAATACCTTGAATAGAAGACTTAAAAAAAATAGATGTTTATTTATGAAAGGGGTCACGAATGGCAACCAGGCAGTGTGCCATTTGAGAGCTGATGTTGTTTTTATTTCGTTTCAGGCAGTGGAGCTACTGCTGTGGTTCAGGCTGCTCTCTGCAAACCCAGGCAAGAACGCGTAGCAATAAAGCGGATCAACTTGGAAAAATGCCAGACCAGTATGGATGAACTATTAGTAAGTAAAGTGAAGGGGATGCCGGCTGGTTGCTTTTCTTAATTTACGGGTGTGTGGAGATGGGTGGGAGAAGCAGGGAGAGGACAGAGCAAAGGCAACTTGGTGTTATCTCCTATTTTGACACATGAATTTCTTGGAAAGCAGCCCACTCGGCTTTTTCCTCCCCTTATTGATTATACTGTAGCTTCTGATTGTGTTGTGTAGGATCCAGCTTACTGTGTTTTGACAAACAGTATTTTGTTCAGTCCTCGTAATCCCTGGGTAGGCGTGGTCTCAGTGTTGGAACTCTATTTTATAAAACGAGGGAACAGACTCAGGTCACCTAAGAGCGTGTGATACCAAGTGCAGGATTGGATGGCGAGCTTCAGGCCCTCAGTCTAGAGTCATGACACAGAGAGGAATTACTCCCCAAACAATTTATTGGTCATTTTGACTTTCATAAATTGCAAAATCACCTACATATTTCAGTTATTCAAAATACTGCAGGGTAGCTTCTATTTGGCTAATAGGAGGAGTTTGTTTTTCATACATGGCAACTTTTACTTCTTATTCTAAATGAAGTACATTGCATAAATAATTGGAGCTTGTCAGTGTGGGTATGACTGTAGTAGCATTGATTGGTTGAAGGAACATTTGCTTTTGGCTTAACTGACTCATTATTAAATAAACTGCTTGGCAAATGGTTATTAGTTGCCCAGCAAACTGTGAAGGGTTTCAGAGTTTACTCTCATAAATATAGTTGTCGTTCTGCTTGCCAATTTTCTTTTTTTCCTTTTGGCCATTTATTTGTGGATAATAGAAAACTGCAGTGGAGGAGTTAACTGATTGGTTGTCCCAGCACTAATCCCAGTGCAAATATTAGTCCAATAGCTCCATACAAACTACAAAGTATAATGACAGTTGGCTCCAAATGAAGAAGCCTTTTGTTACATTCTGCGTTGGGAATGGAATGCCATTAACAAGGGCTTTTTGTCTTTACTCAGAATATAGCTTTTATTTCAGGCTTAATTACAGTACGCTATAGTATAAATTAAGTACAAGGGTAAAGCTGTACTTTTCCAGATCTGTTTGGCCTTACATTTTAAATTAGGCTACACTGGGCGTAGATTTCACAGGGATTAAAACAACAGACTGCCAGTTGAAACTCAGATGAAAGTAAGGGCGTCCACAATTTGATGTTAATTTCAAAAAAAAAAAAATTTTTTTTTTGCATACATTTAAGGCTTTTACCCTCTTCAAAATTTCAGCTGTGCTTTGTTCTTACTGAAATTATTACTGCACACTTCTGTTGCTTGCTATCACAGTGACCAATAAAATTGTGCCTTTGTCATCCAACCAGTTTTCAAGGTCACTTTCCCTGAGTGGAAAAGACATTGAACAAACTATGGGGAGAGTCGGGTCCTGCTTCTGCCACTAACTTGTTTTATAACTCTAGTCAAGTTACCTAATAGCTTTGCCCTATTTAAAAGAGAGTTGAATTGGAAGATATCTAAGACCCCTTTCGGAGACCTCGAATTCTGTGGCTACACCAAGTATACATTAATTATTTTTTTTTAATTTGGAGTATACATTTAAACTATGCACTGTTTGGAAATATCACTGAAGAATTTGCCCATGGTAATTGTATTTGATTGTGGTGCTCTGTTGGAGGTCTCACAGCCATCTTTTTTGCCACCAGGAGAATATTTAAATATAAGGAATATGTATAAGGCTTGTGTGCACTCGAGTCTGACAGGTCTGGAAACAGCCTTCTGGGCCAGTGCCGTGGTCTCTGGTCTTTATCAAGCCCTCAGTTGCCCAAAGCCTCCATGTTTTCCCTCTGCTGGCTTTTTATCAGCAGTGAGCTGCCAGTGATGGTAGCAATGTAAGGGTCCAAGTGGAGGTCAGCAGGGAGACTGTTATTCCAGGCCCTTCCCTCTCTTTCCCTGGGACCAGGAAGCACAGCAATGTCATTTGAAGGTACTGTAATTTAGGCCAAGCTGTCAATGTAAGAACTGGTGCTTTTATGACTTTGTGCTTGGCTCCATTAATCTGAGGTCTTAGGATTTATGAGTTTGCTTATTAGCAGTTAATTTATTTCTCTCATTTGTTTTTTCCTCCTTAATGGCCATGTTGTGTTAATATAGTATATCTGCATAGTTATCTATTTTTCATTTAAAAAGGTATATTGATTTATTGCTTTGAATCTTTCCTTAATCTTGAACCTTTGAACTTTTGATGTCTTGGTATTTCTAGAGATGAGAATGGCTGTGATTCTTTAGGATGTCCTACTCTCAGGTCCTTGTTAAACAAAAAGAAATGGAATTCACAGTATAGGCTGCCCAGTGTTGCCAGGTTTTTGTGGCCTAGCTTTTGGCATGTGAGATTGTGTGGAAGAAAGTTGCTATAATCCTTTTGATTTCTAATACTGCTGTTGCTCACACTTTTATTATCTCTGTGGGTTCACATTTTGGCAGTGTTTGGACATCCGGTATCCTAATAATCCTTTAATTCCATGTGTGTGTGTATTATGTACAGGTCAGTGCTCTGCATTATTTCACAAACTGTGCATGTGTTAACTGGAAACCATTGTTCTTACAAGAAACAATGGTCACTGGAATCCTTATCTTGTGAGACTGTTAACGTCACAGAAGTCACAATTATCAACTATTTGCTGGTGATTGGAACATCTGCCTCCCTTCCTGAAATTGTATCACTTCCCACCCCTTACTTTCTGCCCTGTCCCTACCCCCTTGCCCCAACTCCCTTAGTAAGGTGGGCTTTACACACAGAGGTCAGATGTGACGGCATCGGACAGTTTTGGACAACTGGCCGTGGACTGTGCCTCTTTATGTGGTGGATTTTCCTGTGGTCATGGAGTTTGTTCTAGGTTTGGCTGAAGAAGGATTCAAGTGATTTCATGATTTCTGAAGCAAACTGATAATTCCAGTGCCAGCTTCTCTGAGAATGAAGAGAAGAAAAGAACTGTTAGATGAGATCGTTGGTGCTAAATAATTGGTAATTTAAATAAAATTCATACTGTTGAAGTGAGTATTGTAATATTCCTCAAAAATAAATTGATTTCAGATCTAATATATGTTAATTACTTAATTTGGTAAATACTTAACGAGTTTCTACATTGTGCTTAGGCCCATAAAAAGGATGAGTTTTGGGTGTATATATGGGAGAACAAAGGTATTTGCTTGTCAAAAATTCATTTTATTTTAACAGCAATTAGATTAGAACACACTAGAATAAATGTTTTCCTTGGCATCACATGAATAGCATTTAGTTCATCTAAACTAATTATTTTCTATGCATTCTTTTAAATTTTCATATATCTGTTTTGGAATTTGGCCTTTAACTATATCTTAATCTCTCCAGGTATGATGATCTTGATGGTTAATTTTCCAGGAGCCAAGGGGGTATTGCTGGTCTGTTCTATATTCCTTACCATCCCAATCTAGATGCTTTGATAATTTCTGATATTTGTTAATCCCACATTAGTTGTTAACCCCATATTTGTTAATTCCACAGTGGTGTAATTGATTATAATTAGTTTAACACCCTCTTGGAGATATTTATAGTTTTAGAGTAGAAATTGTTAACTCCATGATTATTAAACCCTACTAGATGCTAGGCACTGAGTTGGATGATGGGAAAACAAATAGAGTTGAACTAGTAAATGAGTCTCTTCATTTTTGTTTTGGGTTGGTGAGATTTTTGAGCTCGGGGTATCTTTCTGCACCTTTTCCTCTATTTGCCTAGAAATGGTTTAGCAGATGGATAGGTTTTCTGATGTGTATTCCATTGAGGCAGTTTTTGCTTTCCAATAGGAATTTAAGACTTGCCAAATGGGTCTGACCAATGTCCTGCAGACTAGTATATTCTATGTGAAGATGGCCTTGAGGTTTCGTGGAAGAGCTCGGTTCTCTGGTGTGTGGTCAGACTCGAAGGTTAGGGATGCTACTCGAGGGCACACCTGGCTTTCCTTAAAATCCATTACATGACTGAAGAATTAATCTGCTTTTTCTGAAGTCATCTGTCATTTCAGTCTCTATCACCAGGTGACGATGAATTTCATAAATGTGAATGGTCCTTCCTTTTATTTATTCTAAAACCCACTTTTTCCACCCTTCAGGATACTCTCCTTTCTTTTTACCCAGGGATTGATGAACGTGGTGGTTCATCACCGTACTTGACTTTATGATTTTTAGACTTTAACCATATCCTTCTCAATTTTTTTCTCTAGACTCACATTCCCATATTTTCAGCCTATCTTTGGTATCTAGTCACAGAAAACTGAGTAGCATTTTCTCATTCCTTCACATACGTCAGTGCCATCACAACTTCCTTTAATTCCTATGGGTGGGAGAGCTGTCTGTGTAGGAGAAATCATGGCCCTGAGGCCAGGCAAAGTGCTTGTTTCTTTAAAAAAAAAAAAAAAGAGAAATGAAAGAGAATATCTATTTAGGTGATTACATCATGAAAAAGTATGTAGTGATCATTAAAATATTTTAGGTTGTGATGGGTGACAGATGTGAGCAAAGTCATTTCACAAAGCCATGGCTACCCAAAAATGATGAGTGCTGAAACTTGTGATGGAGGGAAAGGAGCGCCCTGGGTCAGAGGGCCTGTGCTCTTCACTGGGATCATGGACTTAGGACAAATCGGTTTCACCTGTGGTCCTCAGTCTCCTCGTTGGTTCAATACAGAATCATACTTGATGGCAAAAATTTATTTTCCTGACCAAAGTTCTATGATTCTGTATATTTAAAAATTAATTCTTTGAACAAAATCATTTTTTAAAAATCACTTGAACGAAAACTCTTAATTATTAGCAAATTTTGCTTTATAATTTAGGATAGAGTCAAGTCACTCCAGTATTGTGGTGTAACAATAAAAATCTACTGTAAATTCGTAGATTTGGGCACATGGTGAGCCATCTGTTTTCCTGTGTAACTAGTGAAAGAGTTTCTCAGTCTTGAACTGGGAAAATTCTGGCATATGCCCTTTTCTTCCTATATCATCTTTATAAAGATATTTTACTGTGTCATCTCACTGATAGTATTCATAGATAAGTTGAGCTTTCATTCCTTCCCTCTCCCCCCTTCCCTCTCCCCCTTCCCTCTCCCCCTTCCCTCTCCCCCTCCCCTCTCCCCCTCCCCTCTCCCCCTCCCCTCTCCCCCTCCCCTCTCCCCCTCCCCTCTCCCCTCTCCCCTCTCCCCCCTCCCCTCTCCCCCCTCCCCTCTCCCCCCTCCCCTCTCCCCCCTCCCCCTTCCCTCTCCCCCTTCCCTCTCCCCCCTTCCCTCTCCCCCTTCCCTCTCCCCCCTTCCCTCTCCCCCTTCCCTCTCCCCTCTCCCCCTTCCCTCTCCCCCTTCCCTCTCCCCCTTCCCTCTCCCCCTTCCCTCTCCCCCTTCCCTCTCCCCCTCCTCCCCCTCTCCCTCCCTCCCTTCCTTCCTCCCTCCCTCCCTCCCTCCCTCTCTCTTCAGAGGAATGAATTAGCTATGATTTGTAGGTTATTTTGGAGAACAGAGCACTAGATATTTACTTTGCCTAATAGTCATTTGAGAGAAGAGTTTAGTTATTCCCTAATCGTTATCTGACACAGGCTTCTTTCATCTTTTTAAAATTAAATTATGATATTTGGGGTCCTCTGAGCAGTTCCTCTAGTCAGAAGTGGTTTTTTTCCTTTTAACTGAGATTAAAAAAAATTTAAAAGCCCCCCGCCCCCTTTTTGCACTGTTTTACCTAATCTCTGTAATTGTGTTGATACTTTTGCAAATCTTGTTTATTGTAGAAAAAAATTATTCCAGTTTGAAGACATCAGCTTAAAAAGCTGGAAGCTATGTGTGTGTTTTCTTTATTGTATCAATGAAAGTATTTTTCCATTCTTTTTGAACTAAAGAATTTTCTAATTAGTGAATTAATTATTCATATCCCAGCTCATTACTCATCATATGTGGTAACAAATTGCGTTTGGCTGTTTCCTGTAGAATCTTTTATACCAAGGGTGTAGCATTAAAATACAAGCCTGCTTCACTGAATGTAGTACTATTTTGAGCATTTCGGGTCTCAAACATTAAATTTTGTACTTTTCATTTGTCCCTTGCCACTTAGCTTTGTAATTATATTCATATGATATGGTGTTTGTGTTTACCCAAGTATAGTCCAGTTGGGGGCAGGATTAGAAATGGGAAATGGGAAATTTGGGGATATTTTGAAGGCATACATTTTTAAGAAATTAGAGAATAAATACCATATCTATGCAAAACTAATTTATTTTTACAACTCTAAAATTACATTTGCTTAGGAATATGTATGATTTGGTTGGAGAAAATTTTCATTTTTGGAACATCAAATTTAAAAGTTATCTCATAGTTGTCAGATAATAATTAAATATACTAATTGAATTTATTTTTAAGTGTTTTATACATTTGTTAGAAATGGCTTGCCAAAATGTTTAACATTGCATTTTTTTTTTTTCAAAAAGGAAGCAGAAATGAATACTGCAAGGACACTTATGCTTCTGGACTTACATGGGCTCAGTAACAAAGAGACCCAGCACATAGTCATTTTCACACTAGGAGAAAGTGAGGAAAACATTCCCAGATTGAATACAACTTCAGTTATGTCTCTCTCTTTTTTTTTTAATCTCACTTTTGCCATCCTCATAGACTTCTGGAAAATGTTGTTGCTTGGGTTGAGACACATGATTTTGTTCTTTCCTACGTTATCTTCTTTCTTATTTTGGTTTGGTTATTTCCACAATTAATCAAGCTGTTGCTGAAAAAGGACTGTGAAATACTCAGGGAGAAGTTTGGAGAGTGTTAGGTAAGGTTTCTGTCACTTTTGCAAGAGGATTGTTCCCTGGCAGAACCCTAGCCTGCAGATTGTACCCAGGCGTGAGACAGGGGCACCAGAAAAAAGAAAAAGACACATTTCATTTCACATTCTCATCATTTGGTGATGAAGGCAAACACAGCAGCAGTGCTAAAGGTTGGTCTGGAGGTTTCTAGCAGTGTAAATTCGCTGACAAGAAGGTTCTTTGTGTTTCTGTTTTTAATGAAGTCCTCGATTTTACTTTTTTCAGTACTTTCAATTATAGACAAGTAAATGATCAAACAGCAGTTATTGGTAGCTGAGTCTGATTCAGAGTCCATGGTGGGCTAGCTAAGAGCTTTCAGAACCCATAAGCCATCCTTATTACTGTTTGCTGAAGAACTTTTTTAGCCAACTCTGAAAGAAAATTACTCTTCCCTATTGAGTTTTCTTGTAGTATTTCAATATCAGTCTTTTATTTTTTGCTTTCTTCCCCGTCCTTGTTTCTTTTGAAGAAAATAACTATACCAGTGGGTTCTACATTTCCAAGCAAATGCTTTAGTCTTTTTTAAACAGTTTTTGCGGAGTGCCCAACCTGGTGACATCATAACAAAGCAAGTAGGCCCTGGGATGTACATTCTCTTCTGTCAGCAAGTAGATATTTACCCAGTGTGATTTCCCTGCTGATTCCGCGGGAGTTTCCAGACCTCCAACTCCCATGACACTTTACCTTTTATAGTTGCTCTCTCCAGTTTTAAATACTTCTCAACAAACACTAATTAAGGCTGTCACAGAATGTATGCTTCCCTTTTCCTAATTTCTTTTCTTTTCTTTTTTTTTGTGGGGAAGACCAGCCCTGAGCTAACATCCGTCGCCAATCCTCCCCTTTTTGCTGAGGAAGACTGGCCCTGGGCTAACATCCGTGCCCATCTTCCTCCACTTTATGTGGGACGCCGCCACGGCATGGCTGACAGGCAGTGCGTCGGCGGGCGCTCGGGATCCGAACTCGCGAACCCCGGGCTGCCAAGCGCGGACTAAACCGCTGCGCCACCGGGCGCCCCCCACTTTTCCTAATTTCTTAAAAATGTTTCCCTGTCTTCAAAATGTCTAGACTTTTCCCAGTTCTAATCCTGCCTTCAATTGTCTCTACTTGGATCAACATAGATACGAAATCATATGAAAATAGTTACAAAACTAATTGAAGAGGGATATTGGTTGATTCATTTGTAAGTAGTACAAGTTAGAATATTTGACTTACTCTTCCCTGAGGAGGATTTTCCTATTGATACTCTTATTCTAAAAGAGGAAAGAGTTTGCTGCATATGTAGTATATGATTTTTTATAATTAAAAATATCTCACAGTGACTTTTTTCATGATTGAAAATGACAGTCTAGAAAAATTCACTGCCCTTTTTCTTCCATTTCTTGGCTGACTTTTGAAATCATTGAAGTTTATGGGGTTTTTTCTTTTTTAAAAAAATTCCACTACTTAAAGTATTTGGTTATTTATGAAGATTGATTAGGTTACCCTTCATAATGATGCTGATGTTATGAAAGTGCAAGCTGGAGAATGACTTTCTGAAGTGTTTTTATTTAACACAGTTACCCTCATGTCATTTAAGGAATTCTTTAAATGCTTGGAGGATGTTGCATACATTTTTAAAGATGTATTTGGTTATGTCCTGCATTTGGAAATGTATGTTTCGTTTCATAGTATTTGTAGATCATGTTTACTTTTTCCTTTTTAGATTAAGTTGCAATGTGGAAATGTGCCTGGCAGGTAGACGGTTCTCAGCATTTCATTGAGAGAATAATGCATCTCAGTGCTTGGCTTGAAAGCAGTGGTTCTCAACCTTGGCTGCACATTAGAATCACCTGGGAGCTTTTGAAAGTTTTCATTCTCAGGCTGTATCCTAAACCAATTTACATCAGTGTCCCTGGGGCTGGGATCCAGGCATTGGTATTTTTTAAAGCTCCCTAGGCGATTTCAGTGCACAGCCAAGGTTGAGAACTGCTGCTTTGGAATAAAGTTAGAAATAGCATCTCCTCTGATTTAACTGCACATGATGTTGGAGCTTGAGTAGGTTTGATTTCTTAACTAAGGCTGAGTAGGATGTTTTGCCACCAATATCAGATAAAGAAGAATTTATTTAGGATTTACATAAGTTGTGAAAATATGCTAATTTGGTTAAGTATAGTTTCATATTTTGAATTCAGAATCCATTTAAACTGTTCCCTTTCAGTAATGAAATCTCTTTCCTTTCAGTGCTTAGTGAATCTCAGGGTCTTTGGGACAAAAGAAACTAGGCTTTATCTTTTTCCCCATTCTTATATCTTCAAACTCTTTTTATGTCTCTTTGTTCTGAACCTTCTGCATAAGTATATGTTTAGGCTCCTTATTCTAGAAGGCTTTGAGGCAGTGTACCAGGATGCCTGAAGTATGGCAAGGTGGATAAATTAAACACAGGGTGACATAATTAGGAAAAACACGGGTGGGGACAATGTAAATTCAAAAATGAAGCTAAAAATTCATAGCCCAATGACCTATACGTGTGTTCCAGGACACTCCCTGAGCCAGCGGGGCACACACAGCGCATTATGTAATGTTTCTATAGGAAAAGGTGGGCGCTGCTGCCAAGGTCTCTGCCTTTGAGGCTTAGTCAGGAACTAGGGACCCTTGAGATTAGTGATCAATGGGGGGATGTTCACAAGCAAAGCAGGAACCGAGACATTGAGGGACTGCCTTTTAACATTTGTGCTATGTGCTAGGCGTTCTGCTAGGAGGTTTATAGATCTCATTTCTCTTACTTCACAACAATCTTACGTAGATGGCATTATTAAGCTCCTTTTACAGAAAGAGAGACTGAGGTTCAAAGACACTGGATAACCTGCCCAGGTAATCCAGCTGGTCAGTAGCATAGCCAAGCTTCAAAGCTGTCTGTGTCTTACAGTGTAGCCCTTCTCTGTGGCTCCTTGTGAGTCACATCCCTGTTAATCACAGTTCTTACTTGTCCTCAGTACTATTTATAGGAGTAACAATTTTTTTGGGGGGGGGGTCAAAGGCCATATAGCAGTATTAGAAAATACCTCATAAATATTTAAACACAGTTTTTTTTTTTTTTCATTTTTCCAGTTTTTTGTTTTTTTCCTCCCAACCCATCATATTTCCAGGGTAGGATATTCTGTGTTTTTTGTATCCCTTACCAAACCTCGTATGTCCCATCTGAGAGGCCTATGCCATGCCCTGATTTGGCAAATTTGGCTGGGCTGGCACAGCAGCAGTGTGTGGGAGTCCCTCTGATCTGTCTTCCACCTACGTTGCTTCCAGAAGAGGGATGCTGCTGTGGCTGCCACTTCAGTTTTAGCAGATGGAAAGGCTTTTTACTTGCTTCCCTGTTTTAGGTCGGTTTTCCCACTTTTGTGAAATTTCACTTGTGATGTGTTTCAGATGAAGCTGCAGGAGCAGATGCAGCTCTTTAAGCCGCAGGGAAGATTAACTACTGTGCCATAGCTTGGTTTGGCACTGGATGACATGTTTGAGTCGTATTTCACTCAACTTCCAAGGGAGCCCCACTGTGTTATATTTGACTATAGTTTTGGCAAATGTATTGCCTGGATTTCAGAGTTCTGTGAGTTCTTCCAACTCTGACCTTGTGTTTTTCTCTCTCTTTGAGTTTTTACCCTTTTCCGTACTTGTGGAATTCAGAGCACTAACACTATAGTCTCCCTTATTTCCAACTTTGCTTCCTACCCCTTTCTTCAGGTCAGACTTAGCTAGGTGGTCCCGCTGGGCCCACTCTCCTGCTCAGGCCTTCTAACCCCATCCCGTTCATTGAAGCCCTTTGTGCTCCTTCCTTTCACAATCCCTCCTCCCAAGTGCCTTTCTGTCTGCCTTCTACCACTTTGTCACTCAAAGTCTGGTTTCTGGACCCAAAGCATCAGCATCACTTGGAAACCTGTTGGAAATGCAGAATCTCAGGCCCCAACCCAGGCCTCCAGATCAGAATCTGCATTTTCACAAGGTCCAGAGGTGATCTCTGTGCACATTCAGGATTGAGAAGCACTGCTCTAAATCACATTTCTTCCATGGATTATGTCCTAATTAAGGGAATAGAGTATTAGAACCTATTCATTCTCTAGGAAGAATTAGATAAAGAGTTTTTTTTTTTTAAATCATACCCATTTATGATTTGGGCATTTATTCATCTTTGGACAATACTTTTGTCATTTTTAGGGACGGGAACAAATGCATATGTTTGGGAATAAATGGCTTTGCCTACCCATCTGAGTGAAGTTAGAGCACTGGGAAAATCTTGGATAATTTGTTGATAGACTCTTAGCAAGGAGGGATTCAAGTAGCGACCATCATCACTGTTTTGAAAAGAAATGGAGGGGGTTGTTCTGTGGAAATACTATTTGATTCAAGAAATATTTATAGTTTTCAAAATATAAAATATAAAAAAAATATGTTTGGGCTACTGTAACAAAATACCATAGACTGGGTGGCTTATAAATGACAGAAATTTATTTCTCCTAGTTCTGGAGGCTGGAAGCCTGAGGTCTGGGTACCATGGTTGGCGAGGGCCCTCTTCCAGGTTGCAGACTCCTCACTACTTCTTCATGTAGCAGAGGGGTGGGTTAGCTCTCTGGGATGTCTTTTCTATGGGCACTAATCCCTACTCACCTCCCAAAGGCCTGCCTCCTAATACTATCCACTTAGGGGTTAGGATTTCAGCATATGGATTTTGGGGGGACACAAGTATTCAGACCATAGCAAAAATATCAATACATAAATTTTGTACCTCTCTAGAAGGCAAGTGAGCAAAAAGTCTATATATAAACTAAGTGTTAGATAGGCAGGCAGAGCACCCAGCTCTTCTTTCTTTAAGTGTATTTCTACTGTGTTTGTGGAAATGTTACTTATTATGGGGATTCAATAATAGCGCAGGTCGTATCCCAAGGCAGAGTGACTAGTGTTTTTCCTAAGGCAGGTTTCATCATGTCTTTAAGCATTAGAGGCTCTATGCATGGAAAGGCGGTGCAGTAAAATGGATGGTGTAGGAGTGGGGATAGGGACCCGCTTGCCAAGTGGTGAAGAGAGCATTGATGCTGCTTGGAAGCAGAATGGGGTTGAGTGGTCAGACTGCCACCAGTCCACTCGCATGTCCCCCATCTCTTCTTTGATCCGCCCTTATACTGCTCCTGGACTTGTATTAGTAGGGACGGTGTCTGTGTTCCTTTTTTTTTCCTTTAAATCCTCAGGACCTTTAAATGTCCAGCTGGTACCTCTAAAACCCAAAATTTTGAAGGAATAGAATTTGATAAGTTATATCCATAGGTTATCTAAAAGAGTTTTTCTCTCTGTCTTTCTCTCTCTCTCTAACACACACACATACACACCAGTTTGCTCACTACGGTGTCTGAGACCCTGATACTCTGGATAGGAAGTGATACCAGCCATCTAAACGCAAAGGGCTAAAAAAACGTGTTTTTCCAGACTCTGATCCAACTTTGCTTTAATGCAAAAAAATTTCCTTTCATGTGAGCATTGATTTGTTTATTGTGTGTTTTGATTAATGATTTAAAAGTTTCGAGTTAGAAAGCTAGAAAGGCATTCGTTTACACTGAATATAAAATGGTGAGAATGTGCAGCACGTGTACGTTCAAGAAGCATTATTCTCATTTCTGTGAACAACGGGGGCATCGGTTTAAACTGGACCCTCCCTAATGCTGCAGGCCCTCGGAGTGGGCCATCCCCACAATGAGTAGATGCTAGCAACCTGAAATAGGAATGGCCTGAGTCGTGTTCCATTTCTCCTTCAGAAGTGTCTTAGGGTATCAAAACCTAACACCAGAAACAGATGGAAACTGGACCTCAGGTTTCAGGTCTTGTTCAAAGGATAGGAGTTGCTGAATTGAAAAGTGTCAGGTATAGAAAACCTGTAATCAGTTAAATGAATGAGGGAAATGATGAACGGAAAGTGTTGTTATATAATGAAAAGAAAATAGAAAAATTAGTTATTTTCTCAGTTCGTCCTTGGTAAAAAGCACTTAAATAAATATATATGTTAAGGTATGTATGTATGTTACCTGTCATGGTATTTTGGCCAAGTTATCTGATTTGTAGGGTCTTAGTAATTTGAGGATTAAGTAGTACTGCATATGCAAAGATTTCAGTCCAAACCGGAATATTCTGATCAGGCAACTTTAAGTTAACTCAGAGTTAACTGGATACTTATTATTACTGAAAATATTTATAGGATGCATAAATACCTTTTCTTTCAGCATAAATACATAGTAGCGTGAATGAGGTTTCTTTGATGACTTAAGTCATTCTTGTGGCTCTTGGACAACGCCTTGAGAGTGAGTAAGGCTGATCTGGTACCTTTGATTGAGGGTTAGCATTCGACTGAAGCTTTATAGGAGTCATCTGGCAATAACTTAAAACAACTCACCAAAACCAATATGAACTTTACTATTGCAGAAAAATGTGGTTTATTGAAGTTGCCCATTTGTCTGATTTCAAAGGTTTGTTGTTTTATGTCTTTATATAACACTTTTTTTCTCTATAGCAGTGTTTCCCAAACTTGACATACAAAGCATTATTTTCCTGCATTGTTAATATGGTTTCAACTGTGACAGTTTATCTACTGCAGGACTTCTCAGAGCCTTTGACAGTACGAATATTCCCTGTGACTCTTTTAGAGTGAGATACAGTATCTGATATTTCCTAAGCTTATTTCATGGTGCCTGCCCGCTCCCCCCCACCTTTTTTCTCATCGATGGAATATCTACCATGGAATATAGTTTGGGAAATGATACTCTAGCATTTTCATATGTATTTTCTCATTTACCATCACAGCAGTCCTGAGAAACAGAAACAATTTTTTTGTTCCCTTTGGATGAGGGAGGAGCAAAGGCCCCCCAGACTTCAGGGTGGCACCAGGACTCAGGTGTCCTAATAACTCACCCAGGCTTTTATCTCTCTGTCGAGGCTTTCAGTTCAGGGAGGAGGCACTTAGTCATGGCAGGGCCCTGTGCTGGCAGAGTGGGGCGTTGTCTGGGTGATACTGCCAATTTGAGGTTCCTCTGTCCTGTGGCTGGTCTGCAGGGCTCTATGGTCTCCTGTAGAGGCCTTTCTAATTCCAGCAAGTTGATGAGGGTGAGAGAGTTAGTTCGCATGGAGCTTCTTTGAACTCATCGTTCAGGCAGCCCCCAGGTATGCTTTTAAGTAGGAAAGGTGCCCAGGTACTCAACTGTGGTTCACTTGTGTTTTGCTCCCTGATTTTCACCCCATGGTATTATGTCATATTTTGCTCTTTTTATAGAAGGAAATTCAAGCCATGAGTCAGTGCAGCCATCCCAACGTAGTGACCTATTATACCTCTTTTGTGGTAAAAGATGAACTTTGGCTGGTCATGAAATTACTAAGTGGAGGTAAGTGGGTTTTGTTGTTGTTTGTTTGCTTGTTTTTTTCCCTTTTTGTGCAAGCCAGCATACTGAATAAGACTACGTTTGATCTCCTTACTCCTGTATTTAAAAGTTTTGTTTGGTTTATTATTTGCCTAGAGGATAAAGTCCAGAAATCTTCACATTGATACCCAAAGCCTTTCATAATTCGGCTGAACTTCCTAGACTATCCATGTCCTCTTCTGCCCTGGCCTTCCTGGTGTAGGTGAGGCTCCCTGAATACCTTCTGCACTCCAATACCTCCATGCCCTCCCCGTGCCGCTCCTCTGCCCTAGATGTCTGTCCTTCCTTTTCCATGTTCTTAAGTCCTAAAAGGTCACATCCTCTCTGCAGCCACCCTTTCCTCTCTTCAAAAAAGTTAACCAGTCCTTCCTCTTTAAACTCTTTGTTTTTGATATCATTCAAGTCCTTAACATATTGCAATATAATGAATTATTTCAGTGCTATTTATTAAAAGTTCTGTGACGATGGAAATCTTCTACAGCTGTGCTATCCAGTTTCTACTAGTTATGTGTGGCTCTTGAATACTTGACCTGTGGCTAATGTTACTCAGTGACTGAATTTCTATTCAATTTTAATTAGCTTATATTTAAATAACCTCAAGTGGCTAGTGGCTACAGTATTGGACAGTGCAAGTTTAGATTGTGGACTTCATGAAGAAAGCATGGTCTAGTGCACTTCTAATTCATTGAATCTGACACCCAGTAGTGCAATAAATGTTGTTGCAAATGAAATGGGGAGAAACTTTCTGCATGCTAAATTATTTGCTTGCAATGTTGATCAGAAGTGACACTGTTTTCACCTGTGTTTGCACCTGGGAAGGGAAAGTAACTTTCCCTCTCTAGTCTCAGGTCACTGAAGTTATAAAAGCAATTGACAATTTAATTTATAAGGCCCTTTCACATTCCTGTATTTTTTCTTTTAACCTTGTAACATCACTAGTTGATAAGGAATGATAATGGTAACCATTAACTTTATTGGACACTTACTCTGTGACCAGATCCTGTTCAAGGCAATTGACTTACCTTCTTTCATTTAATCTGGACAACACCCTCAATGGCAGGTGTCACCATCCCTGCTTTTCAGAAAGTACACCAGAGCTCAAGAGAGTTAAGTAGTTTGCCCAAGGTCACACACATGGTAACAGTGCTGGAATTTGTGACTGTAGGACCTGTTGACTTAAAAGCTATGATATGCTGCAAATATTAGCCCCTTCATCATACAGACCCGAAAATTGATGCTTAGAGAGCCCAAGTGATTTCCTTTGTAACACCCAGCATACCCACGTCTCTTACTCCTTATATATCTTTCTGAGATGTGAAGTATGGTGTGGGAGCAGAGGAGAACATTTTGTGGTGCCTGGATGAAGCCCAAACTGATGTAGCAGAATTTCTATTGTAGAGCCCGTTTGAATCTGCAGACCTAGTTCCAGCTAAGGCTGAATCAGGGAGGCATCTTAATTTTTTTTTTTAAAGAAGCTATCTTGGATCAAGCAGAGGCCCAGGAATGAGATGACGAATGTGTTGTAATTGCCTTGGGTCTGCTTGTGTAGGCCTCAGTGGGGCGCCTGGGAGAGCTTAGTTCGGTTTCTGTTCCCAGTCTTGTCAATCCTATTAGTCATTGTTTCCTTGAGTGGCTACTTTGGTTTTTAATTAAAAAGGAAAAGAAAAAAAGGAAAAAGGAGGCCTAGCTGGAGCCGGACTGCAGTGCTGAGTGTCGGGACTGCTCCTTGGTCCTGCAGAGGATGGTGCTTTGTCAGTAAGATGCTCTTAACCTAGTCTCTTCTT
This sequence comes from Tapirus indicus, assembly GCA_031878705.1. Classification (NCBI taxonomy): domain Eukaryota; kingdom Metazoa; phylum Chordata; class Mammalia; order Perissodactyla; family Tapiridae; genus Tapirus; species Tapirus indicus. Next base: position 80,800,072 of record CM062926.1, on the reverse strand, counting down.
GTGGAGTTCCACCAACTCTGAGGAAACGAGAAATTCTGGTGACCCGGGACCCTAGATAGCCCCAAATATTCTGTTCAACCTGAGGACTTTACTTCTCTTTATTTTTGTCTCAGTTAACCTTATATAAGGTTGAGACTATCCCGTCTCCTTTCCTGAGAACTTGACAGAAAATTTCACTGTCTTTTTAAAAGAATCTAATCTCCCTGGGCTTTTAGGTAAGAGGAACAGGTTTGAAACAGGTTTCCACAGGTAAGGGGAACATGGGCAGATGTGGACTCTTGCTCAATTTTCTTTCAGCAGGCCAGAAATGCATACATGCCTGGTATGGTATAGCCTTATATGATAAAAATAAAATGTTTTTGGAAGTACCGTTTTCTAAATGATCCAAAAATCCAAGAGTCAATGAGTAAAGAGATGTTTCATTTCTCTCTGAGGGGGAAAAATACGCATTTGTTTTCTTCTTTAATGTTTAATCACGTCAAATCTTTTAATGAGAGGTGGGCAGCTAGTCCAGTATAGTAATATCTGGTGGGGAAATTCAATCCTCTTAGTTAATCATAGAGAGCCTACAGCCAAATTCAGGTCCTGAGGTAAGCCATTTGTTAACTCCTCAGAAATGTTGAACCTTCAGGTAATTACAGCTTTTAAAATGACCCAGAGGTTTGGAATATTAATTAATATGTGTTGAAACATGAATTCAGAGTGCCAAGGATACTAATCTGTTTATAGTAACAAAGTACTGTGTATTTATTTCATTATTATAAATGTCAGTACATTATGCATCAAGTAAATGAAAATTGCCTAAAGTCACAGAAAGGACTTCTGTTTATAAGCAGGGGTCTAGAGGCAACATACTTTTCTTCTCCCCTCCCACCTGTGTTCTAGGTGTTAAGAAAGAGCTGTGCTTCTCTCTCTCAGCAGTCCACGGCTGTCTTTTCTCCTGGCCTCCTGTTTCTTTCTTTTTCAGTTCAGACATCTTGAACTCTCTTTTGAGTCTGTAACCAATTGTATGTCTAGGGAAAAGGGACCACTTTTGACGTGGCTCTGAACTCTTCTGGTTCCTGACCCCAAATCCTCTCATTAAGTTCACATTGAAAATGCTCATACAAACTTGGATGTAGTGTTTCTGGTCTTGTGCTGCCATGCAATTGTTTGTATGCCTTGGGAATATTTGTGTTAAATAAACAAAAAAACATATTTTGACGTTTCCATTTAATTTTCTAAACATTGGAGACCTATCTGAAAAGGTGATAAAGGTGCTTACACAACATTTTCAATTCTGTCTGTCCACTTAGGTTCAATGTTGGATATCATAAAATACATCGTCAACCGAGGAGAACACAAGAACGGAGTTCTGGAAGAGGCAATAATAGCAACAATTCTTAAAGAGGTTTTGGAAGGCTTAGACTATCTACACAGAAATGGTCAGATTCACAGGTATGATTTCTGCAGAGATGTTTAAACTCAGCTGTTGGTATCTTTAGTCCTAGTTTGTAAAGATTATTAAGGAAATATGTATTGCAGGTATCAACATTATTTCTAACTTGGATAAGATAAATAGATGGGAAAAAAGGACTTAAGAAAGAAACAGGAGAATAAATTTTGATGAATTATACTGGTATCCTCAGGATTGGTTTGTCTCCTTTCACTGAAATAAGAGCCAAATATAAAAAGTACTGAGTAGACTCATTAAAAAAAATCAGTTAATGTGCTATACTTGAATATGCTCATTTGAACTGGATAGCGTCTCTGAGTGTCTAATACAGGCAGAGCTGGTCCAAACATCGTAATAGGTTAATTATTTTTGACATGAGGTAAGAGGGAAGGAGGAGGCACTAATTTCATCTTCTCTTGTAACATAAAATGCTCATTCTTTAAATAGCCAAACAGCATAGAATATGAGTGCTTGATGTTTCAGATGCCTTAGTATTACTTGGACTGTTAGGAATAGTTGCAAGTAAATAACCATTTACTAGTAATACTAATATTGTATAAGTGAGCTATATATTTAATGATATCTACTATGTCTTTCAATAATTAGAAAAAATGTTACTTTAGAAATCATACTTATAGATTGTAAATTGTCATTTTTCTTTTTTAAGTGATAAGACTTCTATACAGTGAAGAAATGTACTACGGAATATCATAATTAGTGTTTATAATCAGTATCTCCCCAGAGCAGAGACTAATCAAATCCATTGTTTAAGAGGCCGATGAGATTAATTTGGAATTGCACTGCAGACAAATTTAAGTGGAAGTAAAAGAGCTTTACGTGGAGTGGGCTTTAATTCTTGATAAAATGATAATATTGTGAGTTTATGGATAATCTCTAACTCTGTAAGATAAAATAAAGACTCTACTCACTAGTGATCTAATTAAATCTGGATAGTGATTTCACATAAAATATTTGTTACTAAAATCCTAACCATCCCCTAGGAGAAAACTATAAAATCACAATGTACCCTTGTAACTTAAAATCTGTGATACAACTCTAATTTTATAAAATAATAATTATGTCAAACAGCTGCATTATATGATGTGTTTTAAAATCTTCCTGAGTGAATTAATGCAATATAATGTCTGTACCCCACAATTCATTCTCTATTTTTTTTTTCTAATAGGGATTTGAAAGCTGGTAATATCCTTCTGGGTGAGGATGGTTCAGTCCAAATAGCAGGTAAAGCTGATAAACATAATTATTTACTTGTTTACAGAAGTATTACAATTTTAAGGAATGTAGAATCGTTCCTAAGAAACGAATAAATGCATGCAATCTGTTTTAAGAATGTATCTGGGCTGCCCTGTTATAGAATATTTGGGTCTGAGGAAGGCATTTTTCCTATTGTTTTGATAAATCTTTGTTAGATCATCCTATAAATAATGCTATTTTAGAACATAGCCTTTTGATAATGAACAATTTTAATTGTATTATATTTTCCACCTTTCAGATTGGATAATGGTGATATTTATATAACTGCAAGAAAAGCACTTTTAAGAGTTTTTGGATCAGTTTGAAAGTTTAAAGCATGGTACACATTAATTTAAAAACTTTTTTGTCTGAAGAGGTGGCTGAAAGAATTGTGGACTCTTAAAATCCAGAGCTTAAATCTGACCATACGTGGCTGTTCTTGACAGACGGTGTGCATGCAGATACAGGACGTGACTCCTGAGTGACTACTTCAGACAAGCGCCTTTTATGTGCGCAACCTCTCATTCTGTTATTGCTCCTTCAGTAACCTGAAAGGCCTGGGATACAATGTAGTCATGTCCACGTTAACTCTTGTTTTACCCTATGTCCACGAAGGGCTGTCTCAGGAATCCTCTCAGCCATCACTGCTTTGGGCATTTTGGCTGGACAGTCCTTCCGTGTACTGGACTGCCCCTGTCATTGCAGGCAGTGCAGCCTTCTGGCTTCCAGGCATTAAATATTAATAGCAGCACGTCCTAGCAACATCCTTGGTGAGAATCTCTGATTTGGCTTCTGTTGTTGAAGAATGTTGAAGTGTGCCCCAAAAGTTTAATTAGCCTCATCCGCTTCTTTTTGAGTTGGAGTGGAAAAGTCGTCTCTTCTGGCATAGGTCTAGGGTCTTTGCATATCTAGTTATTAGACCAAAGTTGATCACAGTCTTTGCTCCCAGTCTTGTTTATAGACAAATCTGAGGATCTAGGGTTATGATTAGAAATGTGAGAGTTCAGTGGAAAGCAAACACAGCCCTAACACAAAGGATGAGCCTTGAGTCATCGGTTCGATTCGTTGTTTGCCCCTCTCTAGGTGCCAGAGAACCTGTTAGGTGATGCCCTGGCCTGTATGACAGGCACAGTGCTGACCTTAGGCTCTGTATTCAGTTAGGTACACTTAGAGGACTTTTATTTATTTGCTATTAAAAGAGAGAAGAGATGTTTTGAAAATACAAAAGGGAAACTGAGAATTTGTTTCAAATCAAATGTTTCTTCCGTGGAGAACTAGTAATGAAAGTGTCATCTTTTCTTAGTCCTCCCCTTTGAAAAGATAAATTTGGTCAAATACAGTCCTTGGTTTAAGACCCCTGGGGAGGCACTCTGTGCATCGGTTAAGCACAAAGGCTTTGGAATTCAACAGGCCTGATTTAATACCCACTGTGCAACTTGAGGCAAGTTATTGCATCTCTAAGCCTCAATTTCCCCACCTGTGAGATGGTGATAGTGCCTGTCATTCAGGAAGACATGGATTTCCTGTGCAGCCATTGAAACTTAAGTTTCAGGCCCCTGTAAGTATAGTATATTTCTGGGAGTTGCAGAGTGTTGCAGGTGGAGAGAAGAAGCCAGTTTGCAATCAGGAGGTATTTCTCTGTAGGCATTTTTGTTAAATTGTCTAAAAAGATCCTAGAAGAAAGGTCCTTAATCTTTAAGACTCCAGTGAATTGAAATGAATTTTTAATTTTAAAGAAAAACACACATTTATACTTTTGTATTCATAATTCTGTATTTTCTTTTTTAAAGAGGGTCTTCCAAATTGTATAAGGTTCATGTCCCATGAGACCTGACCCACCCCTGCTTATAAGTTTGTTGCAATAAGTAAATAAATGTCTGAAATTATTAGTTCAAGCAAAAAAAAGGGCAAAAGATAGGAACAGACAGTATAAACTTATTTATTGGATCATTGTTTGTGATAGCAAAAGACTGGACAACTTAGGTGTCCCAGTTAAATATGATATGTGGTATATCTACATTGTGGAAGACTTGCCAGCTGTAATGGAGAATGAAAAGTTCTCTATGCACTGACGTGAAAAAAAATCTCCAGGCTACATGGTTAAGGGAATACAACAAAGTGAAATGCAAGGTATATAATATGCCACCTTTTGTGAAAGAAATGGGGAGAAATAAGAATATCTCTACATATTTGTACAGAGAAACACTAGAAGGATAATGGGGACTGGGGACTGCTTAGTGTATGCCTTTTAGAACCTTTTGAATTTTGGAGCATGTAAAGGTATGACCTAGTAAAGCAAATGAAAGGAAATGACTCAATAAACTTAATAAACTCTCAGTAAATCAAAGCCATTTTAAGCGTTTTATTATGAAAATTTTCAAACACAGCCCAAGGTAGAGAAGAGTAGGAAGAACCCTCTTGTACCCATCACCTGGCTTCAATAAGTATCAGGTTTTGGTCATTCTTGGTTCATCTATCTTCTCCCTCCCTACTTGGGTGTCTCTTATCATTATTAAAGCTGAATTTTGTTCTTGAGTCATCTAAGTTAGCTCCTTATGTGTGCATATCTTGTCCTTACTCTAGAGAGTGGTCCTTATCCCATAAGCTAGGGGCATTATGAAGAGAATACTTCAACTAAACAAGTGACAGCTGAAACAATTTGTAGACAAAAGCTTCAAACTGTCCAGCACCAGTCAAGTCTAGTTGTTAAGAGTTCAAGGTCTGGGATCACCTGGCTTGGTTGAAATTCCCAAGTCACTACTCAAGCTCTGTGACCTTTATCAACCTCTTTAAGACTCAGTTTCCTTAAAAGGGATATAACCCTCCTCATCTTTTTTTGTGACATCAAATGAGGCTCTTCATGTTTAGTGATCTTAACAGTGGCTGGCACATAACAGGCATGCAGTAAATATCTACAGCTGCTGCTCTTTCTAATACTACCATCATTACTATTACTACTGTTACCACAGCCAGGATCACACCAACGCCTCCTTGCACTGCCTGGAGATCACATGTCCCTCGGATTTGTCTTGTAAGAGGTTCAGCTCTGAGAGGCTTTATGTGTTATAAAAAGGTAATGCTTATTAATTATGGAACTTGGAAGTTAACTTGTCATTAATCTTGCTCTACACTGATAAGGAAGTGCAACTAATTTTCTCTGTTTTGTGATGGAGTGATCATTTCTCACTAAGAGGGTCAGGATAGCAGTGATCTGCCTTTGAAATGTGAAGGCATGTCAGCCCCTGCCTTATTCTGCCTTTTGGTGCTCTGCCAGTCACTTCCTCCCATCATTCTTGTCAGATTAGTGACCTGCGCTCCTTGTTTGGGCCTTCAGGAGCACATGGTCCTTTTCTTTTCTCAGTTGGGATCCCCTGAGGTAAGATTTCTTGTCTTTTTCTCTTCCTCTCAGGCCTTTGGTTTTTTTCCTCACTGTGGGTGGTGGTGTTGAGTGTAACCCAGCACGCACTTGCACGTGGGGCTGCTGGGTTCAGAAGGGCACGTGCAGAAAGCCACCACTTGGTTGCTGTGAGGATTAAATGACTCAGTGTGTAAAGTGCTTAGAACAGTGCCTGGCATGTAGGGAGGACTCTTTGTGCGGCCATTCTGGGTTTTTCTTGGTATCCTTTTTGTGTGTGTGGCTTCATGCTTGTGTGATAACACGACCCGGAATTGCCGTTTCCCGGATGTATGATGATGGGTTAACAGGCATTTAAATCTGCAGTTTCTATATCGCTGGAGCTGTAGCTTGTTAGAATTCACATTTAATTTTCTCTGCATTCTCTGAACTGAGCACAACATTGAATTCATAAAATATTTAAAGTTAAAATTTTTTTTTGGTTTTAAATATAAAATAAGATTATTGCCTTAAAAAATTTGTTATATTTCCTTGGAAGAGGTAGATGCTGCTGCTATCCTCATTTTATAGGAGTTTCACTTTCTTGCTCAGGCAGTTGGTTGATCACGGCCTGAACAAAGACTAGGACCAGGAGCCTTGGGTCTTTTGCTGGCATCTTTGTCTGGTGGGTGAAGGAGGGGAGAGGGTGGAGAGTTGAATGCGGAGACTTAGCAGCAGCAGAGCCAGACCGTCTCTTTTTGTTGCTACCTATTATATTTGGACAAATAATACATTGCTTTTACTCAATTTGTGTCCTCTTCCCTTTACATCTCTATGCGCTTTAGGCCCTGTTTTTTGAAATAAAAGTTAAGCAGGGGAGAAGTTTACATTTATTTCTTTGAATGTAATGTTTGTTTACCTTGGGAGTATTATGAGCATTGTTTTTATTTTTTTTTTGTGAGGAAGACCAGCCCTGAGCTAACATCCGTTGCTAATCCTCCTCTTTTTGCTGAGGAAGACTGGCCCTGGGCTAACATCCGTGCCCATCTTCCTCTACTTTATATGGGACGCCACCACGGCATGGCTGACAGGCAGTGCGTCGGCGGGCGCCCGGGATCCGAACTCGCGAACCCCGGGCTGCCAAGTGCGAACTAAACCGCTGCACCACTGGGCCGGCCCCATGAGCATTGTTTTTAAAAATAGAATTGCTATTCTAATAGAAAACTTAATTTTTAGTTAAAAAAAATCACTCTACTATATATGTATGTTTATTTATTCCCGTTCTCAGAACTGTATTAGTGAAGGGGAAAATTAAGGAGCCTTGTTCAGACCACAAGAAACTCTCGCCTTATTATGCGGCCAACAAATGAGATGAATAAGACAAATATGCTTGGTTCTGTTTCCAACAGTGCAAATTGTGTGGGAATTTATACATTTCTGTTGACTGTGGATATAAAATCAGTAACTAATATGAATTGAGTGCTTCCTCTGTGCCAGGCTATGTGCTGAGCGCATTGTGACTCATTCAGTCCTCACCACAGTCCCAGGGGAAGGTGCTATTTTGTGCCCATTTTACAAACAAGAAACTAAGGTACAGAGAGAGGAAGTAAGTGGCCCAGGTCACATGTAGAATAAGTGGTGGAGTGAGGCTTCAGATTTGGGCAGTCTGGCTCCAGAGCCTGTGACCCCACGTCTGTGGGATTTCCATGAAGAGAATCCTAAATATGGATTTAAATGATCTCAGTTTTGGATAGAAGACCAGTAGCAATCACTAGCTCTTCTACATCTCTGCATAAATTGATTCCAGGGAACATATTCAGCACCTTTTTCCTCCCTGCTCCTTCAAGTTGAGACACAGCGTCACTGGCCAGGTTTTATGGGAGAGGAGAAGCAATCATCTTAGGTGTCATTTGGTGCAGAATTAAGTGCAATAGCGACACCACATTCTTTTCAGATTGGAAAACCTCAGGTTTGATGTAGTGAAGTAAAACCCGAGGACTGCCTACTTAGGGTTTAAAAGGAAATGCTTTACTTCTTATTATATCTTATGTGCTCAGTGAACTTGTATGTGTGACTTCCTGATGATAAACTTGGATAGGATGCCTTGGTGAGTATAATAGTTTTTGCTACAAATGTGATAGAGGGAGTGGCTATTTGAAAGTCATACTCTTCCCACGGCCTAGGGTTTTATTTTCGAATTTGATGCTCTGTCATGTTGTCAGGAAGAGCTTAGTGCTTTGTCTAGCAAGTGACTAAGCCTGTTTGTCTGGAATTAATGAGAGACACTATTCCAAGCAAACAAATTCATATAAAACAGGTCCCTTTGGGGTGGTAACTACAAATATATTTATCTTAGTATTCTTTTAAATAGTGACCGCTCTTAACGTATGAGAAAAATCTTGACTTCAAAACATTTGGTTTTTGAAGAACTTTCCAGAAGCATGCTATTGCATCATATAAGGTAAATCTCATGCTCATTTTCACTTACTTTTGCTTTTTAGGTGTGTGTGTGTGTGAATGTGAATTTCCCATCCCTAGTGTTTCATAACAGAAATCAAATCTGGTACTAAGCTAAGGCAGCCTAGAACTCGAGGAAGTTATCATCACGCTATCTTAGTGTATGTGAGCCCATCCAAATTAAGCTAATGCCCTAGGCTTTTCACTGTCTTAGGCACACTGGTATGACATTGGGTAGCATCTCTATTTTCTGAGAGGGAGATTATATCCTTAGTCAGCCTTTGAATATATTTTCAGCTTCAGTCTGCATCTTGAACACTGAAAACCCTATGACTAAAGCATGCAACTAGAAAACATGCAACTAGACTTAACTAGACTTAACTTGCTTCCAGTACTCAGATGTTATTCTCAAAGAGCCAGAGGAAGATGTGCAAAGTGGTTGAGTTTTTATACCCACAGCCACTAGGTTCTTTTGTTTTCCTTCTTTGTTCTTTGGTTCTGGTAAAGTGCACTTTGATGGGGGAGAAAAAGAGTATTTCTTGTGTTGTAGGACAGAAGCTGCTGCTGCAAGCAAGGTAATATGGGCTCCCTGTGTACACCGGAGGCAGCCTCTGATTAGTATCAGAAAGCTTGGAAAGCCCCTGAGGTGTCCGAATCAGGAAGTGATGATGTCATTGATTTTATGAGTGCCATGGCCTAGAGTGTAGGCTCTGACACCAGACTGCTGTGGATCGAATCCTGGCACTTTGCCCTCTAGCCCTGTAGCCAAGTTATTTAACCTCTGTGCACCTTGGTTTCCATGTCTGTGCAATGGGAAAATACTAGGGGGTTAAAGGGATTAAGACACATTCCTTTTTCTTCCCTGCTCCTATTAGCTCCTATTGCTTTTGTATTGCTCCAATAGTTAGCTCCTATTGCTGCTGTATTGAATTGGGGGTGGTGCCCTTTAATTGTTTAGGGGGCCATAAGATCACAAGGAGGCAGTTAGGAAGGTGAGGCTATAGGCCCCCCGTCTGACCTCCTGTCATATCATTTTGCTCTCCCTCTTTCTTTACCTCATCAATTTCCCCAGTATCACCAGGTGAAAAATCTACAATGTAAATCTGACCATATAATTCCCTTGCATAAAGTTTAAGACTGTCACTGATGGAATAAAGCCCCAGCTCCTGGTATGGCATATGCAGGCCCTGCCTGTTTTTCCAGTCTCGTCCACCAGTTCTGCTTCACTTCTTCGTGATGCCCCTTTTCACCTGGCTCACTTCTCTTTCGAGACTCAATTCAGGGCATTCTTTCCTGGAGAAACCTTTTCCCATCCTTTCCTCTACCACCCCTACCCTCATTGCATTGAGCACCTGACTCTGGTGGTTTGAAAGTGCCCTACCCTCACTCCAACTGGGTTGCCTATTACACGGTACTGAAGTTAGGTCTCTGTGTCCCCCTCTTCCCTCCAGAACATATTCTTATCAGTGGTAGAAACGCTGTTCATCTCAACACCCCTAATAGTGCCTGACGCATGGCAGGTGTTCACGAAGTTTTGGCCAATGTGATCTGAACTGTCTTGCCAGACTCTGCACAGGCACGTGCCTGTCGGCGGTAGAGGGTGCATATGTAAGGCAAAGCTGAAAGTTCAAACAAGTAAGACTATATCAGCTTAAAATAGAGGGAGATGAAAATATTCAAAATATTTAGGGGTGTATATTAGTGCCTATTTTTAAGGCTGAAAATAGTTTTTTAACAAACATTTTTCAGCTTTGATTTTAGGCAAGCTCTACTTTAGCCAGCTAGCAATGAAATGATTGATAAGGAAGAAGGAAGTGGAGCACAGGAATTAAGAGATGTTGCGCACACTCAGAAAACAGAGTGCAAGTGCAAATTAAAATCGCTGGCAGGTGTAAAGTACTTTACAGTGAACCGAAATATGTGTTTGGCGTTTCAGAAAGGTTATAATTATGTGAATTTTGGTTTAAAAAATTATGCCAAAATTCTCATATGTTCATTTTTTTTTTGTTTTAAGTAAATAAGGACAGTAAATTACTGTGACTCCCTGAATTTTGGGATCTTGACAAATGGGAACATTTGGTGAAACCTCTAGCATGAACCAAGAATGCAATAAATTCTGGAAACTTAGTTTTCCGTTCCATCTGTACACTGTCGGTGAGAAATACTTGGGGAGATTTTAAGCAGCTTCCCATCCTTTAAGAGCTGCTAGCAGTTGTTTGAGCAACAACTTAAGGAAGTCTTACTGGGTGAACCCAATGGGGGAGAATCACTTTGCTCTGCTCTCCTGCTGGAATTTTTCCTCAGCTGTACACGCTTAGCCACATGGGGGCCAGGGTTGAGCTTCAAGGAAGAGTGTCTAGGAGGACATGAGGCAGATGGGCCTCCATCTTCCTTCTCTCTCCTCCCCCGCTTCTCTCCCTCTCTCCCTCCTTCCATTCCTTTCTTCCTTCCTGCCTTTGAGGGCCAGCAGCGTCATTATTAAATTACATTTTATATATTACCACAAACTGCTGAGGTCTGGGAAAAACAAGAGTTCTTAGACTGAGAGCAGAACAGTTCAACTCAGTTTTTGCTGGAGGATTTTTTGATTTATTTTTCTGTTTCCCAGAACCTCCATTTGTTATAACAAAAAAATGTTCCTTCTGTGGTAAAAAGGTGAACATTAGGTGTTTGGGTTCAGTGCCTCTGAAGTGGTTAGGTGACAGATATTTATTGAGCACCTACTGTGTCCCAGGCACAGTTCTCTGAGCTGATGTGGTGGAGAGCAATGGAGACAGCGTGTCTACCGTCAGGGAGCTTACAGCTCAGGTAAAACAGGCATTGAACAGTTAGCCATAAAATTTAATTTAAGAAGTTTGTAAGTAGAGAGAAATGCATATACCTGAGGAATCCAAGTTAGCCACGTTAGGTCTAGTTTAGTAGGTTGTCCTGGGATGAATCTTAAATATGTATTGGAAATATGAATGATTTGGGAATAGGTGTTTTTGATCAATAATGTAAGTTACTGCATATATATCTATATCTATCTAGATAGATAGATGGATGAGAGATTTTCAGGAAATTTAAATAGAGTTAACATGTGTTTATACTCTATGGGATAAATTTAACACCTGATTTCACAGAGTCCACTTGAGGACACAGTAATCTAGCATTATCTAGTCCCTGGGTCACTAATGTACCCCATGCCCTCAGCCAAGTTCGTTGCTGGCCATAGTTTGTATCACCTGTAAAATGAGGTTCTTGGGTTCTCAAGTTTCCTTTCAACTCTAAAAATTGTATAATTTCAACACAGAAGAACTCTATAATCTCCATGCCCGCCCCCCTCCCCCCCAAAAAACCTGCCCTTCTCACAGTCTTCCCTGCTTCTTTTAATGGCAGCTCCGTCCTTCTATTGAATAGGCCTGAAATGTGGTGTTCCTTGAGCCTTCTTGTTCTCTCATATCCTGTGTCCTGTCCAGTTTGTCGGCAAATCCTATCGTTAACCATGTCTTACCACCTCCCTGCTGTCATCCTGGTCCAAGCCACTGTCAGTTTTTGCCGGGATTATTATGGTAGCCTCCTAAGAGGTCCTCTTCTTCTGCCTTTGCCCCTCTGTGCTCAGTTCTCTACACAGCATCCAAAGTGATGCCTTTAAACTAAGTCAGCTTGTGTCATGCCTTTACTCAAAACCGTCTAGTGCCTCCCCATCTCAGAGTGAAGTCAGAATACTGTGGTGACCCACTGGGCCTTATAAGATCTGGCACCTCATTGTCTTGTTGATTTCATCTCCTACTTCTTCCTCTCCCTCACCCCAGTCCAGTCCAGCTAGCCTCCTTGCCATGCATGCTCCCGCCTCAGGACCTTTGCATTGGCCACTCCCTCTATGTGGAACACTCTTTTCACTACCTTCTTCAGATCTTGGCTCCGGTGTCACATCAGTGAGGCTTCCATGGCCATCCTAAGGTAAATTGCATGCTCCCTATCCCATCCTATGGTAAGTTGCAGCCCCCCTGCCCCATATTCCCTATCCCTTGATCTGTTTTTCTTTATTGTCACATCAATGAACTGTATATTAGTGGTTCTCAAGGTGTGGTCCTAGACCAGCAGCACCATCACCTTGGGAACTTGATAAAAATGCAAATTCTTGTGCTCTTCCACCCCCAGACCTGCCGCCTCGGAAACTCTGGAGGTGGGGCCCAGCAATCCTTACTTTAAGAAGCCCTCTAGTGATTTTGATGCACACTGAAGTCTGAGAACCACTGCTGAATGCTGTACTTTGTCATTTTGTTTATTATTTGTACTTACCTCTCCTCCCACCCTGCCCCAACTGAAAGGTCAGCTCCATGAAGGCAGGGCTTTCTGTTCCGCAGTCGCAGTGCTAAGAGGAGGACATGGCACTTAGTCAGAGCTCAGGAAATAGTTGTTGAATGAATTAATGAACATATGACTGTGTGGAAAATGGGGGTTAGAAAAATACTGAGCAACAGAGTTTTAAGTATGATCCTCATATTGTAGTGACTCTTCAGTGCTGGGAGTTTTAAATGTGAAGTTTTCTTTATCACAGATTTAAAAATCTGCAGATTCTTTGAAGATTGGGTTAGCCCCAACTAATCCTTCTCCAGACTTTATGGAAATGATGTAAATTGTTGCTTTAAATACTTGTGGCAACTAGAATTGTGCTATTTTAATCACCTCCCATAGGGACCATCTCTTTAGAAGTGTACAGATGGATCATTCTGGTTTAATGGAGGCTTCTGATAGTAGAGCTGGTTGAGTGGAGATTTGTATGAAAAAGACCACCTGCAGGTATATGAATATTGCATTGGAAATTTAGACTTATTAATATTTGATCTATGTTGCTTGTGCCTGTCTTGGCGGATGTGGCCAGCCAGGAGCCCCCATTGACTGCAGAGCATGCCTTTGGTTTGGGAAACGATACCTGTATAATTTGCTTACCCAGTGCTCTCCATACAACAACTCTCTTGGTTTAGCAGAGTAGGTCTTAGAGATGTGGGGACTGAAGGCTGCTGCGTGATTGTGGACTTGTTTAAGGTCATCCTGAAGGTCATAAAAGCCATCAATCTCAGATTTCCTGACCTCACTTTCAGACCTTGGTTTACTTCCTAGCCATTAGGCTCCAAGTGGGGGAGCCTGTTTGCTTCTTAACTCGATGCCTTTTGACAGTTCGGCTGCCCTGGGCTCAGTGTTTTCAGCTGTAAAATAAAGAAGGTTGACAAGACGCTCTCCAAGGACCTATCTTGCATCAAAATGTTTGAGTGACCCTTCGTTAACCTTAGTCACTACATTCTCAGTCTTATTTAAAGCATTCAAATCAGAGGATGGTCTTGAGCATGGAGGGCAGAGTAAGCCAAGTATCTGTCCTGTGGCTGCTTTTACCAGAGCGTCTTTAAAAATATCCCTCTCGCCTGCCACTGGGGAGCCAGGGAAGAATGGATTTGTGATTTGGGGATTATCTGTGGTTTTCATTCGTTCACTGTAATTACCATATTTGGTAGAAAGTTGACCACTAGTGAGTTCTCGGTCCTGTCTATCATTGGGCTGGAGAAAGCTGGCTCTTGCCTCGCACCTTCAGCCCAGCTGGCCTGGGATTACTGCTCCTGCCTTCCTGGGCCCCCTTCCCGTCTGCTGCTGTCCTGGTGGGTGTGGGCTCTGGCTCCACTTCTCACGGGAGATTCACCTGCTTTTGGGAAGGGTTCTGCAGCTCTGACATAGATGGGCAGATTATCTGTGGTTTGCTGTTATTTTAAACTAGTGCTCTCCTTCACACTGTGGCTAATTGGCTGTATTAGTCAACTGAACTGTGAGCCAAATGTGAATTGACAACAACCACTACTTACTCTTCTTTTTGTCTGTTTTAAGTCTGTGTTGTCTCAAAGGTGAGAATGGTTGAGGAACTGGGGAGGGGGTGGTAGCTTGTGTAGCCTCGGCATTTTTACCAAGAATCCTCCTGTTGAATTTTTCTTCTAATTTGTCTATGTCGTTGTAAACTGATATTGATTCCTGTACAAAGTACAAGCAAGTGCTAAGAACTTCTTTCTTATAAGTAAAAATATGGCACATTTGAAGGAAACCTGTTGATGGCAGTTTCGAGAATCTGCCCGCATGAGACGCCAATCATGAGAAGTTTTGCTTTTTTGTGTTTTTTTTTTTTTTATTATTATGAAAGGTGAAATTCTCCCTTTAGGGAATAAAAAGGTGATGTCTTCTGATTTCTTTCCATCTTTTGCTGTCAGAAAAGTCTGTGAAATTGTCATTCTCTGATGTTCCAAAGAAGGTCAGGACTGCCTCTCCCTCATTCATAGATGGGAAACGTGGGTTTGTCCAGAGCAGCTGAGAAGTGATTCTGGAAATATGGCAGATCATGTTTTCTGACTGTGAATGCCTTGGACACCATGCCGTGGGTGGGTGGCGGGCTGCAGCTTGTAGCTCCAAACCAGGCCATTGAGCACCATTTGCTTGCAAGAAGGAATAAATAGAATTGAAAACCAGGAGTCTGATGGAGGGAAAGGAGATTGGGTGGAGAGCGAGGTTTCAGAAAACTCTTTGGTTGTGTCTGGTCCGTCTTGGGGTCCCCCATTCCCGAGCAGGACATGTGGTGTGTCCCAGTCTGTAGTGAAGTGGTGTGTGAGTAATTGCTAATAGTAGATAAGGTGCCAACATATTTATTATCGACTTGCTTAAAAGATGAGTGGATTCAGTTTTATCACTTAGAATGATATCATCTGCGCACAATTGCATTTCAGGGGTTCTCCTGAATGGGAGAGAGGAATAGTGTTACAAACCTCTGTGCTGAGAGGGATGCTTACCCACAGCCTGTCTGCTCTGGGCCCTGGTCCTCCAGTGAGCAGCTGGTAATAGTGGACTGTTGATAAGTATTATGATTGTAAATTATTTTCGTGTATGAAAAAAAGGTTTTGTGTAAATCTGAGTATTCCCATAAAGGTGTGCCGTGTATGTGAATTTGTTTGTCTTCTTGACAGATTAGAATCACTGGGTCAGAAGTTCTGTGTGGGACGTGAGTTTTGTTTTTATTTTTATTTATTTATTTTTTTTGTGAGGAAGACCAGCCCTGAGCTAACATCTGTTGCTAATCCTCCTCTTTCTGCTGAGGAAGACTGGCCCTGGGCTAACATCCGTGCCCATCTTCCTCTACTTTATATGGGACGCCGCCACGGCGTGGCTGACAAGCAGTGCGTCTGCCGGCACCTGCCGAACCAGCGAACCCCGGGCTGCCAAGCGTGAACTAAACCGCTGCGCCACCGGGCGGCCCCGTTTTGTTTTTAGTATTGCCCTTGTCCTTGCTGTGGCACAAAATACATGAATGTGTGCTGAACTTTTTTCCTGAAACTCTCTTCCCACTACTGTGCTTCTCTTCATCTAAGAGGTGAAGGAGGGAAGCCGTGGAGCTGGCCATTCTTTGAGTCTTCGGGTCATACTGAGTCACACCACAGCACTGGTGGGAAGACAATGCTCTTGAACAGTGCGTCTCTAGCCTCACTGCGTGTCCAGTCAGCCGGGGCTCTTGCTACCATGCAGATTCTGATTTAGTAGGTCTAGGGTGGGACCCGGGATCCTGCATTTCTCAGAGGCTTCCAGGTGATGCTGCTTATTCTGGTCTGTGCACCCCACTTTGAGTAGCAGGAGTCTAGACTAGAATGTTGAAGAGACTTCTCTCTCCTATTTTCCTAGAAGTGTATTATTGTTCTGTTTCTAGAAGGTTTATGTAAGCGTAGCCCCAGTGGAAACTATTGGCAAAAAAGTGAATTAGACTTTTATTGCGTATGTTCTCTTCCCCTTGAGATGCCTGTGCATTTATTTGTTTTGATTGGTGCCCCTGGCATTAAAAGCCACATTTAGTACTGGAGCTGTTTAAAACCCCAAAATTGCACTGCTAAATTGTTTTCTTGCTGATTTTTACCAAGTCCTTTTAGGGATTGCAGTGACTTTGGCCTCTGAAGCAATGGTTAACCCTTAGCAGTCAGGACGTACGAATAAACATGGCTGGACTAGGGAAAGATGGGGGACTGTAAGAGTTAAGAAGCCTTTGGGTACAAACACCAGAGTGCTTGACTGGCAGGAGATTAAGCAAAACAGGCATTTAATTTTCTCATGTAACAGAA
Source organism: Tapirus indicus (assembly GCA_031878705.1). Classification (NCBI taxonomy): domain Eukaryota; kingdom Metazoa; phylum Chordata; class Mammalia; order Perissodactyla; family Tapiridae; genus Tapirus; species Tapirus indicus. The sequence continues at coordinate 80,783,472 of CM062926.1, read as the reverse complement.
GTCTGGGGCATTCGGTTGCAGGGTTGGTGCAGAAGCCCAGGGATATCATAGAGGGCGTGGGCTCTGTCCTACTCTCTGTTCTGCACCTCAGAATGTCAGGCAGCACCTGTCCCCGTGGACTGCTCTTGCTCCCAGCATCACATCTTCACATGACAGTGTCCCAGACATGCATGGGAGTAGGGAGCAAAGGAGCCTTGTAGGGCAGTTCTTATATTCAGGTGGAAAGTTTCCCAGCAAGATCCTGCACCATATTCCCCTTGGGTCTCTTGGGCCAGGACTAGGACAGACCCTCAGACCATTCACTGGTGAGAGGAACCAAGCCCGATGATTGGCTTAGATCAGTATGATTAGTCCCCTGAGGCCTGGCAAACAAAATCTGGATTCTGGTGGAGAAGACATGGCATCGATGTTGGGTAGGCAACCACCAGTGTGTGCTATACTGAGAACCTAGTATATATATTCCCAGCTCCCCATCTTATAGCTTCTGAAATTCTTGCTCAAAGAAGTTAAGTAAATTAGCAGGGAATGTCATTGGGATCACACACAGGCCTGTTCGATTCCAAAGTGCTTCCTCAGGGTGGAAGTGCAACTTGTTGGTACTCACTGTGTCCTCCCCTTGGTGCCTCTCCTCTTCCCTTTAGTTTCTGGGATCGTTGGTGGGAGACTGACTAGAAATGGTCAGGACCCCATGGCATGCCTCTGAATGGGGGCCACACATCCCACACCAAGACTGTTGCTCTGTGGCCTCTTGATAGTTATGCTCACATTCATGGTGCAATGAAATATCAGTGTTAGAATAGTCAGAAAACTACTACCGTGAGCAAAGTGGCGTTATTTCTAGAGGAAACAAGCCCAGTGAGTGTTGGCCGCTGTTTTCCTAGATCTTGCCACATCCTGACGACCCCCTGGGCTCTGGGCTCTGCTTCTTGCTCTGGGTTTGCTGAGTTCTGTTGAGCACAGCGCAGGTATCCACCTGGCATCCACCTGGGGGACTTAAAGCGTCCCCTCTGCCACCTCCAAGTCAGCATGGCACTGCGCTCTCTCCTGCCTTGGTTTGCAGGGATTCCCAGCAGGCACGAGGGGCCTCCCTCTCCCTGTTTCCACTCAGACTTGGCTGTTAATGCCCGGAGGTCTGAAGATACTCTGAACGTGGCAAGGCCCCAGAAGAGTGAAAAACTGTTCCTATGTAATTTAAAAACAAAAATAAACAGAAAAACTGGTAGAAAAGGCTGGGTTTAACTATACGTTAAAAAAATGAAATTGGGAAACAGTGACTTGGTCAGTTCAAGAAGCTAAAAGCACCGTGCTAAAGTATGTGATGACTGGGGAAGCATCGCAATCAGCAGAAAATAGGACTGGAAGCCTGTTGGCTTCCACACACATGACAAATTATGGTCGGGGATGGGCTGCCTTGGTATTCTTCAAATGCCTTGTGGGGAGGGAGATTTTGACCAGAGTGCTATGATCAGAACGGCCTTTCGGGAAGATTAATCTGGATGGAATGGGGGCTCTGGATCGCAGTTGGAAGAGGCACGCCTCTGCTTCTGTAACTACTAAAGCCGTGACTTTCCCTGGTCTGTGTTTTCTCTCTCTCACCAAGAGAATCGGGGGAAAGGGCATCTAGGAATTGCCAGGACACAGAAGGTGACACCTTTAGTGCTGAGTGTAGTGCATTGGGTATGTTAGCATATTTCTTCTATTCATGTTGTTTAGGTCGTATCCTATTTTGCCACGTTAGCTCTCGCTAGAAGGCCAGGGTTGTGTCTGAATCAGAGCTCTGTAAGAGCCCCCTGGTGTCTAAACTTAGAGACTGTTGGGCACACCCCAGGCTTTCTGGAGCTAAGTAGGGTGCTGCCTCACCACTGACACACGTTCTACTATGAAAACATGAAAAGGATGAAATACATTGTTTAAAACAAAACAACTTTCCATCGTCTGTTCCTAACAGAATTAAGAACATATTTGCTTCTTTCTTTTATACCTATTATTATTTAGTTTGCATAATTTAAATCATAATGCACTTCTTTATATGCTTTTTTTGTTAATCTAACATTGGTGGTATAACATTTTAAGGAAACCTGTGGGACTCAGAAAGGCTGGATGCTGGCAGCCCTGAAAACTTAGCTCCGGTGTGTAGAAGTATATTTCAATTTTGCCAGTAAAGTCCTGAGAGTCTCTCATGAGAAAAAAAAACTTGGGAATCAAACCAAATTATGAAGTGATTGTTTTTGATGATGTAAAAATGACATTTAGGATTAACCAGAGAACCTCAGACTAGTTTTTCTGTGTTGGGTAATCACAACTTGATCTTTACTCAGGGAAGAGCTTAGGAGTTGGGAGGTATTAACCCCATTATTCCATCTTGCATTGCCTTTTCAGTATAGAAAAATACACTGAATTTACCCAAAATGGAGACCGGGGCTAAGTGGCTAAGTCCTCTGTGAAGGACTGTGGATTTTATTCAGACCCTCAATAACTTGCTATGTGGTCTTTGGCAAGTCATTTAATCTTTTTTATTCCTTCCTCTCTTTCAATTCCAATATCCACTAAGTCATAATATTTTCTTAAGAATTTTTGTAATCCTTTCCATTTTCAGGATCTCTATTCAAATACAGGCCCTGTTGATTTTACTTCTGGGCTATGGCTGTTGTCTTCCCTGCTTCTATTCTTTCTCCTTTCCTGAACGCTGCTGCATGATTACTTTTCCCAGATTTTCCTCCTTGCTAGAGGGAGAGCAACAGTGGTCCAGGTAATTGGATCAGGTACAGCTTCCTTACCTGGTACTCAGGCTCTGTGGTTGGGATCCTCGACAATCTCAGTGCTTCCTCGCTTTTCTGGGTCATGGCCTCTGGATAAAAGAGACTGCTTCTAGCCAGGAACTACCGGGGGCCCCTGCAGCTATGGGGGCTCCCACTGCCTCAGTCCCCCAACCAGCTTCTAGGAGGTGTGAGGGATCAGTATCTCTTGTAACCCATGTTGAATTCGTTTTAGGAAGCTCTCAACTATCAAATGTTGATTGCATTATTCTCTAGCCAAGTGTTGAATTGACCTAAGCCAATTGTTTCATGCACAACTCAGGTTCCTTTTTATAGATGTTAGTGGATGTTGTAGATGTTTGAGGTAGGTTAGGGCTGGCTACTCACCCACAAAGTCGCTTCCAGGTTTTAAGGAAGTCAAGTTTTAGACCAAGTTTTGCTTTTCATTAGCAAGCAAGGCCCTGAAGAACACAATTTGTTCCGTAAGTGCAAGGAAATCCTTGCTCTCTGTCCTTCTGGGTGAAGGAAAAATTATCTCGAAGCAGACGTGCCAAGATTCCAGATGCAGTTTTCTTGTACTCTTATACCTGGCATCCAGAATCCAACTAGACATAGAACTGGTTAGGGATTTAGCTTACACTTGAGCCTGGCTGGATTCTTTCATTCTATTCATGCAAGAGTGGGGAGTATATGTAAAATATCTTAGCCACTCTGCTAACTACCTTTACTTTCATCAATGAAAACCCATTTCTAACATGCATCATGCCTGTCAACAGGTCACTATTTTCCCCAGTAATAACCCCTTTGGGGCATTCACCTGGCTCATACTTATCTATACTTAGATATGGATAACAGAAATACTTTTGGCAGCTGCCTCTGGCATCCTGAATTGGATGCTGCCAGAACCTCCCAGCACTGAGCATTATGGGTCAGAAGGCCAGATGACCTATTGGGTTGTAGTATCACAAATACAATATTGCACGGTGTATGTTGAAGTATTTTAGGTAAATTTTAGACATCATAACAGCATGGTTGGCAGACTACTTTTGCAGGCTAAATCAGGCAGGTGAAATTGCTTAAAGCATTTTACGTTTTCACTTCTTTTAAAAAATGAATTTGTTGCCAACAACAACAACAAAGAGAAGTTTTTCATGAAGATCTTGATGTTTGGACTTCTCTGGGAAAACTGGGACATCTGCAATGCCAGGTCCACATTCCTCTATGGCAGCTTTCTTTTCCAACTGAATAGCAGAAGCCTGCTTTAGACCTGGCAGGGAAGGGCGCTGAGAATGGCTCCTGGGAAGGGCCGAGCACTTCCTAATGTCTCCTTTGGCCGAGACTAAGTATCAAGTGCCCTTAATCATTGAGGTGGTGCTGTTGATTTTTAGGACCCTCTTCCCTCCTTTATTTCCCCCCCTGACCCCTGTAGGTATCTGAGTTTTTGACCCTGGCAGCTGTCAGACAGTTTTTCTTCTTGGCTCAACACTTGTGCTTTGATCATGCTGTTTCTTTGTTTGGAATGTTTCCTGTTAGGCTTGTCTGTCCAAATCTTAACCTCATCTTCAAGGCCAGATCCAACGCCCACTTGGATGCAGAGTCTCTCATGGCTGTTATGGTCCTCGCTCCTCTTCATCTATACAGACAGCAGAGCACAGCATTTGATATAACACGTTGTTCTGGTGTTTATCGTTTCACATCCTCTCACGCACTCCTAGATGGTAATATTCTTAAGGTCAGGAAACATATCTCTCTCATATTTTATATTTATGACTGTAAAAATGTTAATGCTTAGCCCAGTTGCCTTGTTTTTTAAAAGGCAGAGAACAGTAGCTTATTGATCTACTTAACAATTATAGTAAAGCATGTCTCTACATGGTGAGAAGAAGTAGGAGAGTGTTATCAATCTGAAAGTAATTTAAAAATATGCATAACCAAGAAGACTGATAAGGAAACCGAGGCCCAGAGAGGTTAAGTGCCTCGCTGGAGTCCCATGGTGGGGAAGTACCCTCATCTTCGGCTTAACCATTGGGTGCCCGGCCCTTGCCCATTAGGATTGTGCTATTTCCTGGAGGATTTACCACTTTCCAAATCAGATATCTACACTGCAAAATCCTGTAGCTCCTGCTGAAGTCTTAGCATTCACTTATCAAAATAAGACCATTCCCAAAGTTACGTAAATCATACACCACATTAGGCAAAGGTGAGGGATGCATATGAAATTAACCACACTCTAACACAAAGGTGGCTGTGAAAAAGCCCAAGGCACCAAGAGTCAGGATGCTAAGGATGCTTCTGTCCTTAATAAGGACAAGCAGAATGTCCTCTGCTGATGGCCCTTCCCTTAGTGGAGGGAACGATATACCTGGACAACGACAAAGCATTGGTTACAAAGGCAACACTGGTGAGGGCGAGGATGGTGATGGATTCAGGGAATAAAAAGTAAGTAGTTTAGCAGGGCTGGAACTCAAGGTCTGAATTGGGAGTAGTGATAAATGAGACAGGAGAGGAAAGGGGAGTCAGATTTGCATGTTATACTGAGGGATTTTGACTTTATCCTGGGGGAGCAAGGAGCCTTTGAAGACTTGTAAGGAGAGGTCAAGTCTGTGACATAGCAAGGCCTGGTTGCTGAGCATGGATCTGGGGAAAGAGGAGGGTGATGGCTTACGAGCTGTCACAGGAATCTTGGCTGAAACCAAGGCAGTGGCAGTGGGAAAGGAGAGAAGTGGATGGATTCAAAAGATGTGCGGGCCTTGTAGTTACAGGATGACAGCATTCTTTTTGGTTTGAGATGCATTTATTCCTGGAGGCAGGAAGATGGGCTGGCTAACGTTATGTGTAGCCTTTGATTCCATGTTGCCAGAGAAATGTTCATGGTTTCTGACCCAAGTGTATCTGGCTCCACTCCCTTTGCCTGTATAGAAGTACCCTCAGAAAACAAGGACTCTTCACTGTTAACGCTCCACCACCTCGTTCTCACTGTCATATGTAAGCTGTCTCGACAGAATATACCAATTTTCCTGTTTATACAAGCACACTATGTACTTTGTTCAAAGTGTTCTGCTTTCTCAGTACATATAAATCTTTCTGTATACACATTAGCCATACACAGGAGCAAACTGTGTATTTATTCTGTAGCCATAAGGGTGAGTAGATGTTAGGATTGGTGTTTTCTGCTTCTGGAATTTTTGTTCTGAGCTTTAAAGACGTTTAACCATCTGTTTATGACTTTAAAGAGAGTGTTCTAAGTGGAGGCTATGAATAAATATGTGAATCATGAAAGATATATTGAAGGGGCATTATCAATAGTGAATTGCTACTATACATCTTTCTCAGCTGTTTTTGCAGCTTTAAAAGTCTAATGTAGTCAGATGATATTTTGAGGGATTAAAAAAAATCTAATGATAACTATGGATTTTTATCTGGATTATATCTTTGGAAGAGACTTTGGACTGTAGGGTTGCTTCAACTGCACTTAAAAGAATCTGTTTTTCCTTAAAGCAACTTTTACCCATATCCTTAATTAGTTACAGATGATATGTATTTATTTAATATTATCATGTTACAAAATTAATAAAAATGGAATGTTGGATTTATTGTTGAACCGATTTTCAGAAATGTAAATTAAGTTGAAATTAATATTTTTGAAAGCCTTATCATATTGTCTTTTCCCCCTGCTGAATATGGTAGTTGCTTACAAATGACTCAGTTTACTTAGCTCTTCTGTAAGAGAATGGATTTTATCTCCTCCTACCTGCAGGAGACTGGGTCACTGGTTCCAGAGATTTCTTTTCACAAGGCTTTATTTTTCAGACTGCAATATAAGAATTGAAAGTTTTAGAGTTTGGCACATATGTGCAAGTGAAATTATACAGCATTTTCAAAATATACTTTTGCTCAATATTAATGTGAGAGTAGCTGTTGGAACAAAGTCTCCATTTGTCAATTTCTATTCCTTTTACTTGTAGTTGAAATCCTGTTGGGAGTTGAGTAAATTTAAATGTAAATAAAATGAAACAGTCAACATATTTCAACTCAGGGAACTGACTGCAGTGTTATTGCATAACTTAATATTGTAGATCTAAAGCAAATGCTGATACATTTTTGACCTTGGTTTGCACTTGACCTTGTTCTTTGGTAATTGCTGTCATCCTGGCAATCAACAAAGGGATCCAGCAAAGGAGAATTATGTGAGAGCAATTTGAAGGGGCTCACACTACATAGTCTGCTGCAGCATTTTGAGGTGTCGACTACCTTTTAATTACTATTTTCTAGCTTACTATCAAGCTTTCCTTGAGTTGGCTCTTACTGGTAGGTCTATACTAGCCCTAAGTAACTGGTGCTTTTACTTATTAACTAATTTTAACCTTTAGTAAAAATCTAAGCAGAAATGCATGTGTTAATAATCATTGGGTATTCCTTCTCTACTGTCACATACAAACATCATTTTTACATATATCTTGTATGTATATACAGTAAGCCTAATCAAGTCATCTTCTCACAAAAAGAACTTCTAGTATATAATAGCTGTTAAGAAGAGGATTATTTTATTCTACAAACCATTCCATCTATACCTGTGAAAATTATCCAGAAAGCAGACATTGAAAAAAAAGAAAAGAATCTTGGCTGACTGAGCTTTTCCTTTGTATTGATTGCTACACGTACACAGACCTGGGCGTGTTAGCTTTATGTACCTGGGTTTGTGGATTTGCCATTACGATTTTGGCTAAGGTGTTAGAGAGCACTGTTTAAGCAAGGGCATGGAAATGTGAAAGATGACTGTTCTTCATCCTTATTTTTTAAAAAAAAAAATCTCCCCCAAATGTTGATGATGTGGAATTTAAGAGGCTAGAAAATAATCAGAATAAAAGAAAAACATAAAAAGAAACTACATCACATACTAGTATTACTGCCTCCAGTACTATTCTTATAAATGATTTTCTAAAATAAATCTTAGTAAAAGCTAAGATGTTTTATATCTAGGGCTTTGGGAATGTGTTTGTATTTTTATTGATGTAATCCTTGATGGTTAGTTATGACTTTTGATACCTTTTTGGTAGAAAATATAATTTGGTATGCTGAACTTTTGGACTGGTGGGCTTGCTAACCCATTACCCAAGACGGTGTTCTCTAAACCATAGGGGGTAGCAGGTGGTAGGATTGCCCTGGTGTATATGTGAGAGACCTCCATGGTGTTTGAAACAATTCATCACCAACGTAAAGCTCACCAGGAAGAGAGATGTTCATAAGGTCAGAATTTGTAAGCAATAATGTCTTACATAAAATAAGGGTCCTTTTTTCTTTTCCTTTCAGATTTTGGGGTAAGTGCATTCTTAGCGACAGGGGGTGATGTTACTCGGAATAAAGTAAGAAAAACATTTGTTGGCACCCCATGTTGGATGGCCCCTGAAGTCATGGAACAGGTAAAAAAAAAAAAGAAAGTGATATTTTGATTGACATAGTTCAGTAGTACATATCATCAACACACTCACATTTCATTCAAATCAATCATTTTACTAGAATGCATCATGTAAGTACGATTTAATTCCCAATTGCTGGGCCTTAGCAAAGTAATATCAAAATTGTGCATACATAGCTGTGGACTTGAGACATGATATGATGACTTCGTGATGTGTAACGTGCTTGCTCTATAATTGTGTTTTTCCCTGCTTCCTTTCTTAGGTGAGAGGTTATGACTTCAAGGCTGACATGTGGAGTTTTGGAATAACTGCCATTGAATTAGCAACAGGAGCAGCGCCTTATCACAAATATCCTCCTATGAAAGTAATTACTATTGGCAATAATATGTCGGGTTTGAAATATGATTTAACGGAATCTGTTCTGTAATTCTCTTAAACGGTCATTTTTCTCTTAGACCTGAGGGGAATTAATGGAGGAATGCAGCCAAGGTAAGTGTCCTGTGATGTTCTCAGTGGACAGAATAGGACAAAAGTAGTACAATTCCCAGCTTTGAAGCTTACTTTACATTCTCAGCACAGAGCTGACTAAAGAATGTGATCAGATTGGTCGATGGAGGCTGATAGCTGTGATAAATGCTGGTCATTACTCTTTTGGTAGCAGAATATCCCCAGCCCCCCAGGGAAAATCTAAAAATAGGTTACAGTGATACAGTCGTTGCAGATAGATTTCCCAAATTTTCAACCTTTTTTTTTTAATGGTCTATAACATTTCTCCCCTGTTCTCATAATGTCACGTTGGTGACTAATCTGAAGTAAGTGAGCTTAATGTTTTTAGGAAATCATGTTTGGATACTTTTTTTCAGATTTTTTTTATTCTTTTAACTGACCTACATCATTATTTCTCTTAGTTCTGATGGTATCAAGGCTAATTTACCTGCTGGATTTTGTTTTGAGGCTGAAATAGTTCAGTGGAAATTATGAAGGTATTTTACAGACAATAAGGTCCATGTTTTTTTCAACATTTTCCCAGGAAAATATTGGAAAAATTTAGGACGATTAAGAAAAAACCCCCGAGGATTAAAAAAGTTAAACAATTTTACTGATTAAAAAGTTAATATATTCTTATTGTAGAAAATTTGAAAGTACACATAAGAATAAAGAAGAAAATAATTATCCATGATCTCATCAACCACAGAAAATCCCTGTTAAACTTTTAGTGTAGTTCATTACATTGTTCTTCTCTATATTTATATACATATTTTTAACATAGTTAAAATTTGGGGGAAGGGGCGTGTATATATACCTGGTTTTTTTAGCAGAAAACTTAAAGTTGAGGTGTAAACAAATGAAGTGACCTTTTGAGAAAAAGCACTGAAGCTTCTCTGAGGACTTTTTCTTCCATCCAGTTTTTCTGTATTATTTTTCCTTATTTCTTGTTTTCTTTCTTTCCCCACTTCTTAGTCTTTCCCACCTGAATCCAAAGTCACATGGTTAATCCCAGCCTGAGGTCCTGCCGGACTTTTCTTCAGACATCCCAGTTCTCCCACTTTCTTCTGTTTGCTGTTATCCTCCACAGACAATCGACCCTCACTGTAATCCTTCATCTCTTTGCACATCTGAAAGTGTTTAAAAAGAGTCTTGACATGTATAGTATTTGCATAAATTAAGGCATTTGCATAATTATACATTAATGAGGTTTATTCATTTTATAGATCAATAGTTTACTATAAATTCTGCTCTTTTTTAATGCAAATAATTTTGATGTTAGTGTGAAAAAGTGGAATTTTTACCTTTTTCATTTGAAGCTATATTTTGATATTGTTTTGTCCCCCTCCAAAAGCAGCTTGGCCCTTTGTTCTGGTTATGATTTTTAGTAACTCAGTTGTATTCTGGCTATTTTTTAGTGTCTTACTGTCTCAATTTTGCCAAGTCTTTAAACAATTTTCTGTATGTTTTCTCATTAAAAAAAAAACGGAAATGATGTGTTACCTCCTGGGATGTTGTGGATTTATTTTTAGTGTTGGTAGTGTGTTACAGAAGCTTTGAGTACAGGCAGTTCCTTATTTATGAATGAGCTGACATGTGAACGTTCACTACTGCCCTGGGCCTCTCTCTTCCCTCCGCCACCTCCTTTCCCAGCCAGAGCCCCAGCCTTCTTTAGGCCCTTGGTGGAGCTACGTGCTCCTCGAGCTGTGTGAGAGCCAGTTCCTTCCCAGGAAGCGCTGTCCTGGTCGCTTTGGGAGCTCTTTCTTAACACATAGAGCAGATTGTGTAAGTTCTGTCAATGGAAAAACAAATAGGTCAAAGGGCACATGAACAGATTTGCAAAGAGAATGAGTACTTTCGATACGTGCATTCTGGAAAGTTAAAATCGTGGGAAAGCATGTTTGGAGCTAATCAAGGATGGTCTTCGAAGCTTTTGTGAAAAATTAGAAACTCGATTGTAGCAATTGCTATACTGAGATTGTATCTTCATGTTTCTGCTGCAGGTGTTAATGCTGACTTTGCAAAATGATCCACCCACTTTAGAAACAGGAGTGGAGGATAAGGAAATGATGAAAAAGTACGGCAAGTCCTTTAGAAAATTACTTTCACTGTGTCTTCAGAAAGATCCTTCCAAAAGGTATGTCAAACTTAGTGGATGAGTTAACGACCTGGTTTGAGTCACGACAAAGCTTTGTATGTGGATGGGAAAAGGCTGTGTGAGGACACCTGACAGGTACTTCTAGTTCAAGGGAAATCCTGCTCTGGCCCCCAGATTTGCAACGTGTTAGTGGAAGATGGCATGGGTCCAAAAGGGAGGGAAGTGAGCGAGGACAAGGGAGAGGCAGAGGAAAATTTTTAGTGTTAATGAGATTCACTGTGCTTATTAGGTGTGGGCTCTGTCATCAAAGGAAATGAAGTAAAACAGAAATCAAAAGAAATTGGCAGTGGTGCATTCAGAAGCTGAGCTAATATTCTGCACTGTGTAGGTTGAGCTGACCTCTCAGGCTTTGAATATCCTGCTAGTTCCAGTCTAAACCAGGCAGAGCTGTTGAATTTTGCATGAGCTTCCTTTTAGTTGCAGAACATGTTGTTTGTGCTGTTTAAAAGATTATCAATAAAGAAGATTTAAGATTTTTACGTTAGAAAGATTAATCATGTAAACAGAAGCAAATGGTTTTAGGTTAACTTTAGTCTCTCCTCCTTATTCTTGGGTTATTGCCCTGTACTCTAGTGTGTCTGTTTTCTGAGTTTGTTTCTTTCTTCTTAATTTCTGTGACTTTGAAATATCCTGGGGAGTGATAATAGAGCCCAGTGTCCTCTGTCACTTAAAGGAGAATGTTAATGATGTGAGCCACACACAGGCCTTGCCTGGGTAGAGTCCCTTTGTAGGGATTGGTTGCATGCAGCACCGTCCCAACTTACAGTGAACAGAGATTCCAGACCTGAAGGGGCCTCCGAGAAATTACTGGCTACCCTCATCCACCCAATGGTCCCCAAACTGGCTCTTCTTCTGAAACTCTCTTTTTCAGGGAAGGCCCCTGCTTTTAGAATGATTCCTTTATTCTTAAATTTTTTTTATGAAAGCTAAGCCTTTTACCTTCACATGGTCATCGACTCTTTGAGTAGGCTATCCTTCTCTAGATTAAACACAACTTTTATTATTTTACCCATTCTTTGTAGTTACTCTGTTCTTTCCTTTACATCTTACTGAATTGGCCTTGAATATTCTTTCCATCAGTCGCCTTTCTCATGGAGCCAGGTCTCAATAGATGTTTGCTATTAAGCATCTTGAAATTATTTATTGTAAAAGGGATGATTATTTTGTCACTCTTATAGACTGTTTCTGCATAAACATCTCAGTGGCCCTTTATATTTGGTTTGCAGGGCTTATTTTTCCTCCAAAGTTATAGTGATCTTTCATTGAGGTTATTTTTTCACTCTCCTATTGAGTGAAAATGCTCTTAGATTCTAACTTTCTTCTTCAACACTTGCTTGCTTTCCCCTTGTATTTGGTGTCATCTCCAAATATAAATTTTTGTCATCACCAAGGAAGCAGAATTTGATCTTCCAAAGCCCAAAGCCAGTGAGAGAAGTACTTGTCTTCTCAGTTTGCATTGGGTTGTTGTTGATGGTCTTTGTGACTCTCAAACTAGTTGAGATCCCACCTAGTGGTGGTGATGTGTAATATCACACAATTTCAGCTTTTGAAGAAAATGATTCTGTAGGGTAGAATTGTTAGTGTACTTAACGATATCATAATATATTTCTTTAGGAAATTTGTAATTTGTCCAAAAGAGGTTAGATCGTCATACATTATATTTAACAAACCATCCTTATTTCTTAATAATCTTGAAAGTCTTTCCAGGTTTTATTTATTACATAGGTTAAATATCAAGTTCCTACCACCCCACCAAAAAAAAAAAAGAAAAATCCTTTAGGAAAGAACCATACACCATATATTTGAATTCTTACAAAGTCTTTCTCTCAGAGTATTCTCTTAGTAACATTATTGATCTGCAAAGTATTAATAGTTTAAGGACTTCTTTTAGATATTTTCTCTGTAATATAATCTATTCTCACTATTGTGCAATTGTCCTCTATAACAGAGAGTGTTAGTGGTGCACAGACTTCCCCAGTGACTCTTTTTTTTAAATAAAAAGACATGGATGTGGTGAGTTTGGGGGAAAAAAAGATTCATGAGATGTGAGAATGGAAAAAAGCAATATTGTTGAATTATTTATTACATAGGAGGCAATTGTAAAATATGTATTCATTGCTGAAATAAGTAAACATTTACTTGCTGCACAATTCTGAAAGAAACCATGAATATTTCCTGTCCTCTCTGCCTTTGCTTATGTTGTCCAAGGGTGCTTCCTCTTCCTCTGTCTTCCTTCAACCTGTCTTTCAACACTCAGTTCAAAGGCCCCATCTTCTTAGACTTAGATATATCTGGTGAGATTGCTAATCTACTTTATCATCATCTGCATGACTTAATTTCATCGTCTGTAAAATGGGCCTAATAACACCTACTTCATAGGATTTCTATGAGGATGGAATGAGATAATGCACTTAAAGCAGATAGCATGGTGCCTGGGGTTCCTAAGTACTCAGAAAATTGGGGTGGCATTCCTTGTCTGCCTTTTTTTCCCTGACCCAGTGGAGTTATCACAACTGTTAGTTTTCCTACTGCACGTTGAGGATACATCTCTTGTAGCACTTATCACACTGTGTACATTTATTGACTTACACATCCAGTTTCCTCATGAGCTTGTAAGTTTTTTAGAAGGAGGACCTGTGCCACATATCTTTATATCCATAGCGTCTGGCCTGTATTACATGCTCAATAGTATTTCTTGAACAACTGGAGATGATCGGAAGCTTGCAATTTGGGGGTGATTTGGACCCATTGAAAAGAATTTCAGAAACAAACCAGATTTGAGTGGGTTGAGGAGTGAATGCAAGATTTTTGATAATTTGTATTTATTTCTATTGCCTACGTGGAGATCATCTACTTATAATCTGGAAGCAGTTGACTGGTACCAAAAAGCCCTGGTATTGCTGAGAACCTTGTTAGCAATGAGTGAAAAAATATCACAGGGGAACAGTGACCAGGACAGATTCACTCCTATGCAGGAGCCCTCAGGCGAGCTGAGAAGGGGCTGCGTTTTCTGTCAATGTTGAGAGCTCATGGAATTTTCCTAATACAGGAAAGCTGGGGTGTTGGAGCTGTTTGCCTCATCTAAGTCTGTGCTCTGCATTGGCAGAGACAAAGAGTTGCTTATATTTGCATAGCAGAACATTTTGCTATTTCTTAAAAAAAATGAGCCTTAATCTTGTAGCTTACATGCTTCATAGGGATGGCAATTATAAAAGGAACCAGCATTATCTTTGAGCAACAAAGGGCTGAATGTTCCATAGGTAAATCCATTAGAAATGAATAAAACTTGAGTATTTCTTTTGGCAGGAGGGGGAGGGTGGGAAATGCAGCTCTGCCTGAGGTCAGTGAGCTGTTAGAAATTATAATGCAAATTGTTCGAGCTATTTAAACTGTATCATATTCATCCTGAATCCTTTGAAAATTATTTTAAGTCTCAGTGGACTTTGGTTCATCCATATGTATTAACTGAATCCTTTAAGAGATTTTCTTCTGAGAAATGTTGGTGCTTGCAGACTACTGCATTGTTTTTAAGGATTTAAAATTGAATCATCATTCAAAATCTGGACCATCATTTTGGTTGCTGGTATAGCTTTTTAGCATTTCTTGTAAAACAGTGTTTGTATTTATATTACATTGTATTGCTTGATAATTGTTACTGGCTGTGGAAGACATAACTGCTTGCAGAATTCTTTCTCCTGTAGTACCCAGCTAAGAGGCAGGCGGCATTGATGGTTCTGCATTAACCCTACACTGGTAGTTGCTAGAGCATAAGACTAAAACAAACAAAACACACAAAATATTAACATCAGATGGGCAGCATGCACCTCAGCTTTTCTCATACCTTCTATCACGTTCTTCCCTCCCTCATTTTCCCCATTCTTTCCGATTCTATTTTTCCATACTTTCTTATGGAGATAGTTTGGCACACGTAGGATTCTACTCCAAAGCATAAAAAGGACCTGCTATTTAGTTCTCTGTTTAGAGTAGAAATTACCTACTATTTAACATAAATATTCAGCTTATTAGAAAAAGGAATGTGGCTTCTTTAAACCGTTTCTCGTTTCTTATGTCATTGTATTTTTGTGTTTACTGATGAGGGCTAAGGGTAGAGTGCAGAGAAAGGAGTTTTCTCTGCAGCATGCTTTTCCTCTTTGTAGTTTTGGTTACCATAGAAATGACCTTGCTGGGGAAGGGAGAGTATTTTCCCAGCCCTGTATCTCAAGGCATGTCTGGCATTTCTCAGGCTTCTCTCTACATTGGTCCTACACTTGACCCTTAATGTGCAGAAGGAGAAGGTCGGGCACAGAGGAGAGAGGGAAGCATTTTGGCTCTCCACCTCAGTACCTCCACTGTGCACAGACTTCCTCTTCCTCTTTCCTTTTCTTTGTTAGCGATGGGTCTTATTTTCATTACATTATGCTCCTATTCCCTACTATATTGAACAGATGCTTGGAATTTGGTGCTGACTAAATCTAGCTCCAGGAGTTGTGATTGTGTGTCAAAATGTCTAGTAGCATCACTTTTACCCCATATTTGATTATAGTATGAAATTGAGCTATAGCAATTTTCTGGTCTGTGCTAGGCATTGGCGATATGAAAAATGAATACTGTGTGGTCTCTGTCTTGGAAGAGCTTATAACCTAGTGGGGTAGGGGTGGGGCTACATAGGTACAGATTATTGTAGAATGGGAGTATGGGTACATTGGTGTGTGAGCACTGAGTAGGGGGCAATGAATTCTACTTGGAGGAGCTGGGAGAAGTATCTCTGAAGATGGATGACATTTAAATTGGTTCTTGACTGACAAACCAGGGTGTGCCAGTTGGTTACAGAAAATTCTGAAGCAAGAAAAGCAGTGTGTGCTTTGTCACAAAAGAACAAGAGGTGAGGGAGAACATCATTGTAGCTGGAGGATAGAGTTCACCTGTGATGTGATGGGAAATGAGGCTGGAGGAGTCAAGATCTCTCAGGCTGCTGAAATTCGATGAGAAACTAACTCGGGAGCAGTGTGGATGATGGGTTGAAATCAAGGAGAGAAGTGGCAGAGAGACTAGCCAGGAGGCTTTGTAACTGTATTGGCCAGGGGGTTTCAACCAAAACAGTGGCCTTGAGTTCCTTAATTATCTTAATTTTCGTAGGTTTCTTTTCACTTTTTAAACATTTTTTATTTTTGTATGCCTCTTGGTTTTTAAAATTTTGTTTCATGTTGTGAGGTACCAGACATGCTCAGTCCCTGTGTGTCCACCATGTATCCATTGTGTAATATGTTCTCTCAGTAGCCTGCTCCTTCCACCCAAACACAATTCGTGTTCGAGTGTTCTGTTGTTCCTCTGACAGTCTAACAGCACGCTCTAACTTGTATCTGCTAGATTGTAAGTTGCCGAGGGTAGTATTGATGTCTGTCATATTTACTATAGTATGCCTAGCACCCAGCATAGTGCCTGACAAATAGTAAATGCTCAAAAAATATTTCCTGAGAAAATGGAAGGATGAATTTAGAGTAGCTAGAGGCCAAAAACATTGCTGATGATCAGTAAGAGTATACATTAAAATAACAGCCAAAGTTAAATCATGTAAAATAGGAGTGTCATTTTTAGTTCTAGTGCCTGGTTAACAAGGTACAAATTTATGAATTTGATCCAGCTTACCAAGGGCTATGGCAGACAAAAATGTAAAAGGTGGCCCACCTGTAGTTTAGACCTTTATTTACTCGAAGCAATTAGCAATTAGCGGCGGTTTATTGCAGTGGATATGGTGAGTTGGGGTTCTTTGTTAGGAACTTGTGACCAGTGTTCCACTTGAAATTGAAGAAAAGAGCAATAACAATTTAAATAGAAAATTTCTTTGCCCAGAAATACAGTTTATGGCCCCTGCAGACTTACACAGTTTGTACACTGTTGTGCTGAATGACGTTTTCAGATTCTTTTATATGCCTGGGTTTGGTCCCTAGAAACATTTTAGTGGAGCTTCCTGGTTCCAAAGCAGTGGTTTCCAATCTTTTCAAGTGTGAGACTCTTTCTAAACGTGCACCTCCCTTGACATAATACTATTTGTACCTTTGGTAATCATCGCCTGAGAGAATACCTATGACATTCAGTAATGCTTCCCTCCCCCCTCCCAATTTTTTTATTATCAAAAATTTAAAACATACGGAAAAGGTGAAAAAATAATACAGTGTTTACTTCTATATCACCACCTAGATTCAACAATTATCAACATTTTCTCATGTCTGCTATATCTATTTACCTACGTTTTATTTGCTGAACAGTTTGAAAGTAACAGACTTAATACTTCAACTTGCATTCCCTACATATAAAGACATGTTCCTACTTAACCACAATACTTTTCCACACCTAGGAAAATGAACAGTAATTTCCTAAAATGGTCTAATAACTAGCATATTCACATATCTCTTATTATTTCCAAATGTCTTTTGTAGCTTCTCCTTCCCCTTCAAACACAAGATTCAGCCAAGGGTCACATGTTGCATTTGGTTTTATGTTTCTTTAAGTTTGTTTTAATCTAGAACAGCCCCTTCATATCTCCCCTTTTCCTGTATGACACTGACTTTTTGAAGAGATCTGGTCAGTTGTTTTGCTGACTGTCCTATACTCCAGATTTATCTGATTCTTTCTGAATAGCTGCTTTTTTTAGAAGGAACTATTGATGAAGGAAGCTATTCTTTATGGAGGAATGCCTGTTAATAAGCATAAAAGGAATGGTAGAAGTAGGGAAATTAGTATTCTGCCACCTCCTATGAAATAATTATTTAAGGCAAAGATGCTAAAACCATTAGGTGAAAGGTTTTTAGGAACATGATACTTATACAATGTCAGGGTATTACCCAACAGAATACTTGCCAACTGCAGGGGGAAAACATACCTTTACAATGGAGAGATCTTGGGCCTGGGGACCAAGTGGTTAATCTTACATCACTCCCAGTGAAATAACCTAACGTCAGTGCCTCTGATGCTCTGCAGCAAGAAGTGTATGGCGTCATCTATGAAGTATTCTCAAATGCTTGATTCAACCTAGTCAAGCCTTCAGACCTAACTTTCAGTTTATAGGAAATATAGGATAGAAATCCAAGTTAAATGACCCCATGAGAAAAAAAGACCAATCTGGTAATGCTTGTAAATGAATTTGCATTTTGTTAATCACCTCACATTTGCCTTTCCCTGAAAACCAGTATTCCATGTTACTCAGTGGGCAGACAGAGCTTGTACACATGCTGTGTGGACCCTTTGCAGTAACTGTCGCTCTTGGGGAATCATGGAACGCTGTGGACCATAGTTCCTTTGACAAGGTCACATTGCAGCTTGTACGGCTTCTTAATAAATACAGGAATTTAGCTCACAGATGTGTCAGTCTGCCACCTTTTAGAAACACTGAATTCACTTAGTGAAGTGTAAGGATGAAGGATGGAAAATTGATCGTGCCCCAAAATATTTAACTTATAGGAGTTTATATGTTTTGCAGTGGAGGTGTTTGGAAAGAACTGAAAAATTGGCTCTCTTTTATTTGGTGCCAGCTTACGATTAGTTTAGTTTCTGGTTTTGCTATTCCTACAACTGGTCTTCCAGAAATACTCTAGGATTAAGTTGTTTCATCAAGGCAGTGTGTTTATTGAGTGGTCATTGTTTCAACTCTAATTTATTATTGATCTTTCAGGCCCACAGCAGCAGAACTTTTAAAATGCAAATTCTTCCAGAAAGCCAAGGTAACATGCTTAAAAACCCACCTAAATCTGCTATTTTGAAATCACTATGAATTTCTGTTTATCATATTTGATGTTAAACTGTTGGGAATATTTCTTTTGCAGAACAGAGAGTATCTGATTGAGAAGCTGCTTACAAGAACACCAGACATAGCTCAGAGGGCCAAAAAGGTAAGCGCCTGGCCCTCGGGACCCAGCAGGAGCTGCTCCCCACCCAGGGAAATGAAACCCGTAGAAAAATAGGGGATAGATTTCCACACTCAGGCTGTGCTATTTAGAGGTTATCTGGTTAGTGATTACTCAGATAACTGCATTTTGCCTTTTGATTATCTCAGCTTGCTGTTACGTATCTGGGTGTGGAAACAATGTGAAACTCTTCATTTCATTTTTCCCTTTATCAACTTCGCTTAAAGAAGGTCAGAGGGGAGGGACCTGTGATGAGGCTTGTGTGATGAGGCAAAATATCCTTGAGTCCTTTGGCTTTTACAGAAGAGGAGCAGTCATTTTTAAGCAGTTGGACACAATAAAATGAAAAACAAAACTTATTTTTAATGGTTATTTTGAATGTCTGTGGGATATAAGTTCTTTCCTTATTAAAGACAGGTGGTCCCTTTTTAGTCTACCTTATGTTAACTAAACTATGTTAATGATTACCTGAGAAACTTTCCATTCTAGGTTTTAGATTTTTAAAATGGTATGTATGTGTGAGTGTATTTATTTATGTATTTATCCACAGATATTTTTATTTGCAAGTACTGATTTCATTATGGTATGAAACGTAACAAAATTTAACCTCTGGTTTTGTTTAGTTTTGTTAGAAATTTGTGTTAGAAATTTTTGTTAGAAATTTATAGTTATGTTAGAAATTTATAATTAAAAATATTTCTGTAGTCACAGATTTAGAAAGGAAGATCCTTTTTTTTTTTTTCTTTTTTACAGTTAATAGTTATAGGGAAAGCTGATATGAGTCTGAGTTGTTTGCTCTGTAAATAAAATCTCTAATGCATATGCATTAGAGATTGCATCTCGTCATGCCGAGGTATAAGTAACTTTGAATGTTAACTTCCAGACATTACCTTTTCTGAAACATTCTGTATGAAATGCATTGACCTGATGCTGTAGAATTGTTTGAAACAGATTTTAAAATAAGACTTGGAGAAATGACCCACTCTGTATAGGTGTCTGAGTGCCTCCCCTGGACCAGGAGAGTTCTTTGGAGTGGGCTGGTTCCTGGGCTTTGGGCCTGGGCTAGGGCTGGGGATTACTGTGTTGCCTGCAGAGACCTACCTGAGCCAGGGTTGGTCTGTGGGACGTCTCTGAGGGAAAGGTGACAGTTTGGCAGATGGTCCATCAGAGTGACACATCTCAAGGGACAGCACAGAGAAAGTAAAGCTTCAGTTTGAGGCAACAGGAGGTAGAAGTGCCCGATGAGAGTTTGAGGTCTCCATACAGAAGGCTGAAGGTGGAGCCTGGAGAGATTCTCTGGGGTGTAGGAGTCCAGCATGGGGTCTTTTGATCAGAGATCTAAAATGTCAGCCAGAGTTGAAAAAAGCTGTTAGAGAGCCATTGGCTTGTACAGTGTGTGTCCCCAAAGAATATATATTTTTTTGTCTCTGCTTTTTTTGCTAGAAGTTTCACCTGATCTCATCCTGTAGCTATTCCCAGAGAGGAGTATTTCCAGGCCTGCTTTCTCTCCAGAGCTTAAGCTTCATACCTCCAGCTCCTTGTCTAGTGGCCCACAAGCCTTTCAAGTGCAGTGTTTCTAAACGGTTTGACTTCCCTCCCAACCTCATCTTCCTGTGCTCTGTGTTTCTTCCTGAGTCACCCGACCTCAGGACAGTGGGATTATTTTTATATGTGAGACCTTCTTCCCCCCTTGTCTTGCCTCGCAAATCCCTCTCCAAGTCCTCTCCACGTTTCCCTCTGCACCATCGCTTGGAACAGTTTCCTCCTGTTTTTAAGTGAACAATTGTGGTAAATTTCTAACTGTTCTCCCTCATTCTTCCTTTCTATTCCTTCTTAGACACTTTCTGATCATGTCACTTGGTGGCTCAAAAGTGGTTCCCAAAATTAAATAAGAACAACCACAAGAGCAAATACATGAAAAAATAAAAATTAAAAAGAAAAAAGTTTCCTATCAAATAAAGGCCAAGCTCCTTAGCCTTGAATTCCTGGCATCATTGCAACTTCCAGCCTTATATTCTAAACTCCAGCTAAACTGAAGCACCTATAGTTCTCACTACATAATCCATACTTTCCTTTGAGTCTCCCATCAATTTGAGAAAATGAATCTGTTCAGGCTCTGACTTCATTTTCTTTCTTTTTAAAAAAATATTTATTTATTATGTATGTATTTATTTATGTATTATGTATGTATTTATTTATGTATTATGTATGTATTTATTTATTATTTATTATGTATGTAAGTGTGCTGTGCATTCCAAGTCCCATTTTGCATGTATCTTAAACAATAAGCAGCTAGAGTTTTGGGAGATGGGATGTTTAAATGATATCTTCTGCCATTTACTTGCTCCTTGATTTTAGACTTGAACCTCAGAGCTTGTTTCGTCATCCATCCTTTCAAATGGAAAATGGCCACATGTCTCAGAGTCACACGAGTAAAGGGAGAATGTAAATTAGTTCTGTAGACATCTTATAGAAAAGAGAGTGGACCATAGGATTGTTATTCTGGCTCTCTAGCTTCATTCAGTTGGCTGTTTTCCTGGCATAATTCTCATTTTAAAGAGCACTTTGGTTATTAGCTACACTCCACGCCTTGCCCATAGGTTCTGTGGCAGGTATGCTGACCAGAACAACATCCATCACAGTGCATGTCTTGTTCACAGTAAGTGCCCACAAATGTTTGCTGACTCAGTGAACCCATATGCTTGAGTGTACCAAGGAACGGCCATTTGAAACTCTGTTGTTCACTCACTTGAACCCCCAAATGCTTGGCATACACTTGTTCCTAGGATCCCTGTTAATAGCAGATGAGCCTCCCTCCCTCCCGGGGGCTCGTGATGATGATAAGCAACCATCCTGTTCCTTATTTGAAACTTCTCATGCAGGCTTGGCCATCAGGAAGTCAATATTATTTTAATCACCCTGTGTTGAAAACCTTTGTTGTAGGATGTCTTTGCTTGTCTTAGGTTCTTAGGGTGTTTGAGCAAATTTAATTTAAAAGTTGGTACAGGGGAGTGTCTGGTGTCATTTGTGTTGTTCATTTTTGGACCTCTCTTTATTGATGTCTGCTCAGGTGCCTCCTTTCCTGTTTGCTGTGGTGCCTTCGAGTTGATCATACTCTAGTTTCCTGGCATAGATTTGTTCCTCAAAGGCTGCTTGTGATGTTGGTCCTTTGATGTTTGTCTCCTCAGTTTGTTGTTTTTAAAATAGAAACAGACAGTCCATTGATATACCAGTGTTTACATGACAACTGGGCTTACTGACCAAGCTGTGAACATTTATGCAACCGTGTTGATTTGAAATGTGTTGTCATAAACAGCAGTCTCTGCTTCTCTTCCTCTTAGGTAACCAAAATTGAGATATTTTTCCATATGTGATATGAGACAATTTTCAATTTCTTCAATATGAAGAGTTCTCATATTTGAAAGAGAGAGGGGCTGCTTTTGTAGGTGCTCTCAGGAAGCCCCATGGATCCCACCAGCGCTGTCTTTGGCATGAGAGGCAGAGGCCTATTGTGTTCATGTTTGGGTGGAATGTGAAGCATTAGTTGCGAGCCACATAGTTCCATGAGTGTAGGTGATCTTGTCCTCATCCAAAGTGATTCCTCTAAATCAGGAAAAAATTATAAAAAAATAGAAACAGACCAGTGTGGCTTCCCTAGTAATTTAGTGATGTAAAATGATTTTTTTGTGTGTGTGGTAATTGCAGAAATGGAAGATATTTGTTTTCTTCCTGGAGGCAGAGTATTTGGTCCATTCTGGGTCCTTTTGCTGACAGACAGTGTTGTTTAGGGATCGTCTTGATTTTCTTTTGCCCTGATTTTTCTGACTGTGAAATGGAAATTCTGTCTGACCTCAGGCTTGTGGTGAAGGGTAATGAGAGATTTGATGTTCCTGGACCACAAGACACTTTGTAAATTCTAAATGAGAACATGCTAATAATGACCCACAAGAAGAGGGTTACGTACAGCTATATAACTTCAACTTTTCACTTATCCTTGTGCATGAGAAGAAAAGGCTTCATTACTATGACTCCTTCCCACGTGACTTTCTAGGGGCCTGTCTCCAGCCATCTTTTGGGGTTTGAAGGCTTGACCATGTGGTGTTCTACCATTTACTCGAGTGGATTCACTGGGTGGGGAAGGTCGTAAATCATTCTGTTAAAATCGAATGCGGATGCCTAGGGCTGTGCGCATTTTCCATGGAAGCATCTGGGTGTCGGAGTTGGCTGATGTCTCCACTTCATGTTAGTGTGTGAACTTGAGTCACCACATTCACACTCATACTCATATACTGTCTGTGGCTAAAACCTACTGACGGCAGGACAGTGGCAAAGTGTTGGTAGATACACAGATGTCTCAACGCCAACTGCTTAGCCAAAAAAGCATGTTGGCTAGAGGAGGGATGTGGTGGAGAAATGCAACACACAGTTCTTTTTACTGTGGTTGCCTGTGTTTTCATGGGAAGTAGAATCACAGGAGGATTTTTGTTTGAATGTTCTTAATCATGAGATTGAGAAGTTAGAAATGGTTAGTCATTATCAGAAGGAGGAAAGGGGTATTGTATCGCTGCTACATTTGGGTGGAACCATTGTGAATTGGAAAAACTAGGGTGGTATTTGTGGCTCCCAGAATTTCTTATGTCAGGCTGTCAGACTGGTTTCTTATTAAGGACCCAAGGCATCTGCTTCATTTGATCCTTCTATATGCTTAGGAATAAATGGGTAGGAATATTACAGTTCACATTTATTTAATATTTAATATGTGTTCATAATTTGTCCTTTCTGTTTTTGCTTTTTATTTTGAAATAACTTCAGACTTACAAAAATGTTACAAAAATAGTACAAAAAATTTCTGTATATATTTGCTCTCTCTCACTCTTTTTTTTGAAACATTTCAAAATTGTAGACATGATGCCCTTTATCTTTAGATATACTTCAGTGTATATTTCCTAAAAATAAGGACATTCTCTCACATAACAGTATAATTGTCAAAATCAGGAAATTAACGTTAACACGATACTGTTATTTAATTTTCAAATCTTGTACAAATTTTGCCACTTGCAATTTTTTGGTCCAGAATCCAATTTGGAACCATTTAGTCGTTATGTCTCCATTGGTCTCCTTTAATCTGGAGTAGTCTTTCTTTTTTGTTCACAAATATGATACTTTTGAAGAGTACAGATCGCTTATTTTGTCGAATGACCCTCAGTTTGGGTTTGTCTGATGTTTCTTCATGATTACATTCAGTTGATGCAGTTTTTGACAGGAACACCTCAGAAGTGATGCTGTGTCCTCACTATATCGTGTTAAGAGGCTTGTGGTCTTGATTTGTTCCTTTACTGGTGATGTTAACTTTGATCACGTATTTAAGGTGGTACCTGCCAGCTTCTTCACTGAAAACACAATTACTTCTCAGTAGGAGGGATTTGTTAATATTACATTCTTTCATTATATTAAACATTAAAAGGTAAAGTGAATGTACTTACTGTACAGGGTCATTTAGTCTTTTTTCAAGAAGCATTCATGCTTTAAAGTCACTATGGTTGTACATTCATAGGATATTAATGATAGGATTTCCCAGCAATTTTGCAGACAAGGAACACTTTGCTAGGGTGTGATGTTCAGATTTAAGTAGGAAGTAGGAAGGGTGCTGCTCCAGCCTCTGTGTCTGGTCTGGAAGAAGCAATGGCTGGATCTGTGTCCTTCATTCGCTGAGCTGCCTAATCTCTCTGAGCCTAATCTGTCAAATGGAGCCAAGGATACTTACGCTGTGTTGCCGTGACAATGAGTGATGATGCGTGTGGGGTGCCTGGCACTGTGTTTGACACGTCGTAGGTGCTCACTCCAACAGTGGCTGCCGTGACTATCATGTAAATACGGAAAATGATTATTGTGGTTCAGAAGACGGGTATGTTAGAAGCACGCAGTGAAATAGGGAATGAGGAAAGAGTCCTGGTGGCAGGGCAGGTGGGAGTGGGGATGAGGGTCGTTTCTCTACTGCTGTTGCTTTAGTTGGAATGGAGAAAAAGCCCATGGAAGTCTACAAAAAGAAGGAAAAGAATGACAGTCATTATTTTATTGCTGTTGCTTAGTCACCTTCATGTTTTCTGCCCATCAAGGTGCCGGCAGTGGGCAAGAGCCAGGCTTTCCCTCACTCTGGCAAATCCTCTCTGCCACGAGAAGTGGAGTGTGTGTGTTTGTGAAGAGCCCAAGAATTGTAAGAATTAAATGCACAAACTGCTGATATTCTTTTACAGCTTGTAGATCACTTTCCTATATGCTTCCTTATTTATTCTAAACAATTGTGCTTGAAGACCGGTAGGGCAGGTATTATCACATGTTATAGATGAAAGTGTGAGCTGAAATGACTTGCCTACCATCACATGGCTAAGAAGAAGCAGTTCTTATTGCTGGTTCCATGCTCTTTCCACTAAATTATACCCCAGAAGGAAGAAGAAGAGAAGGGAGAGGATAGGAAGGAAATATAGATGGAGAGGGTAGGCAGAGTTAAGTGGTATAAGTAGGGAAAAGGGGGGTACGTTATCATTCTCAGAGCAAGTAATCTGCCATTTAATACACATGAGTGGGGCGTCCATGCCATTTGTGGGCACTAGGAGATGCTGTAAGCATCACTGTAGCAACCTGGGAAGTTTCCAGGGTTCTAGCGGGTGTGGAGGGAATAGGTGATGAGAGGGCTTTGGAAATTTTGAATGGAAGAGAGATGGCTAGTGAGAGTTTGATGCACCAGCAGTTGTTAAAACCTGCCAGAAGCTCAGCTTCGCATTCATAAAATGGGGAAGGTATGACACCTATCTATGTTTCTGAGGACTAAATTAGGTGAAGCATAGGAGATGGATAGCGCAGTGGTTGGCACAAAATAATAAATGGCACTAGTTATAATCATAGTAAATTTTATTATTTTATATAAGCGCATATATTGCTTTGTTATTATAATGCAATTATTGTTTTTATAACATTTTTCATTGCTGCTACTGCTGTGGACACCACTGCTGTTGTTCCCGTTTCTGCTGCTATAATGACTGCTACCATTACAACCACTGCTACCAATAGTGGGCACTGAGGTGCAGACAGATGAAGGACACAGTCCAGGCAGTGAAACTCACCTGTCAGTGGGGAGCATGGTGCGGTGCAAGCGTCACAAGACATGCAAAACTCAAAGAGTAGCAAAGAATAAATGCTTTAGGATATGGGCATAGATTATGTACTACAGAAATGGGAAAGGTCATGGAGCTAGCAAATGGGGGAACTTGGGGAGGGGAGAGAGAGAAAGAAACTCAGGCTTACCGTGTACCTTCATGCACTGTGCTAGATACTTGGTTTACATTTGTCTTGATTACTGCAGCCTTATAACAATCTGTGAAGTCCTGAGTAACACGACGATAAGATAGATTATTAAGATTGATTAAAAAAATGCTGTAACTATTTTGAAATATGAGTGAAAAAGAGCAACTGGGATCATAAATATCTCCTGGTTCACGATCCTTCAATTTACAGACCTGAAAATTGAGACCTAGGAAGGTTGGGCTTTGACCAAGGCCACGTCATCCTATAATGGCAGTCTGAAGCCAGCTTTGCAGTTTGCAACCATTTGGTCTCATCTTTTAGTTGATAAAGGGGGAAAATCACTCTGGATTTCTGAAAAATTGCCTTTTTTCCCCTCCAGGAATCTTATAATTAATTCATAAGATACTGAAGGTTATACACTATCAAGAAATCAAAGAAGAAATAAGGTGATTTCAAATGCCTGACGGATGGACTTTAGTTTTGTTCCAAGTCTGCCCAGTAGAGGGCAGCAATGGGTTTTTAATTCTGTGAGGTTGTGCAGTGCAAACCGAGCACAAGTTTTTGGCTTTTTTGAAGGTCTCAGATTTGGAGTAGAAGGATCAAGGGTATGTTAGGTCCCCACTGAGCCCTGAGTACTAGACACCCTAGTCAGTGGGAGTGTTTGTTTTCTTCTGGGCAGGAGATTGAAGGGTGATGGTTTGAGTACTTTTTGCTATCACCACTTTCATTTTAAATTACAGATCAAAGTAATCTAACATTTGTATTTTACATAATTCATGTCAAAACCAAAAATCTCAACTTTGAGGATGAGATTGGAGAACTTCTAGTATTTTGTGGTCAAATTAATACAGTCCTGGATGGTGGTAGGCTATTTCCAGAAAGTTCTTTGGTCCCTGCATTTCTCCTCAGGGCCAGGTAAATAGAAGAAGGAAGGAGTCCAAGTATGTGGTAACACTGGAGGAGAAGTGAACCGACCTCTGTAACAATCTCCATATATGTTATGGATTTAATATAAAATACCGATGATTCAAGTAGGCCTGAGGGTGCCTGTTCTCTTATTGCTATGTGTTTCTCTTCCCCATCCTCTTGTTTAAAAACCACCCTATATCTTGGGAATACATCTTACTGAGGAAGTCACGTGCTCAACAGGAGGAGGACCGTGGTGGTTGGGGGTGTTATTTTTCCTGTTTTAGAACTGAGAAAACAGTTGGCCAGAGAGATTAAAGTTATTGGTTTAACTGGGTCTGCAACTGGGACAGATGTTCCCAGAGTGTAAGGTCATTGATGTTTTCATTCATTTTATTTTAAATGCATTATTTTGGTCAGTTTAGAATGTAGAGTTTGTTTGGCCTGAAATGTGCTTTTGGTCACTAGGGGGTGCTATGAGAATAGTTCATTTACTCTGAGACTCTGTTCTAAGGAATTGCTTACTAGTCTATAAAAACCCGTGCAGTTGTAGATTTTTTCCTTTTGCACCGTGTCTGCTGTAAGGAGCTTGACTGGTGTTTGTGCTAGGGGTGGATTAGGCAGAGGTGAGGATAGAGAAAAGAACAATGGGAAGAAACTTCATAAATTACTTTCAATTCAATTGGTGATTGAGTGAAAAATACATATATTCTGGGTAAGTGGCCTCTTTCTGGTGGCATTTGACTTGGAGCCAAAAGGATCCACTCTGGATGTTGTGATATGCTAATCCCATTGATGGGGGAATATCTGTATTTTCAGATTGAGGTATCTTTTAAAGATACCAGTTGCTTAAGAGAGCTTTTTAAACTTTTATAGATCTTGAAGGCCCACTTTTGGAAATTTAAAAATAATGACACACTTTCTGAAAATATTGCAAGAGATACTGTTTGTGCAACTTTAGTTTGTAGAGAACCGATTGTTTTCTTTTACCGGAAATGAATAGGCAGAATCAATGACCTTATTTCACATCCAGTTAGATTTTTGAGATCTCTGTGTTGAAATGCATCAGGTGCTTCATTTTTTTGCCTTGGGAAATTTGCTAACTTTTTCCAAAGCCTTGTGTGCATCAGCTCACTTTTCTGAAACTCAGTTGGTATCCACGTGCCCAGAGAAGTCCCCGGCTGCCTGCTCATCCAGTGTTCACTGAGCATCACTGACATCGTATAAGGAACGGACCCCCATTAAGGAGGTTTGCTTTTATTCACCTTTCCAGCTCACTCTCATGCCAGCAGATCATTTCTTTTAAAGGTAGGTAAACGATGAAGAATGGAAAGGAAAATTTGACTAGAGTTGCAGAAAAACTA
This sequence comes from Tapirus indicus, assembly GCA_031878705.1. NCBI lineage: Eukaryota > Metazoa > Chordata > Mammalia > Perissodactyla > Tapiridae > Tapirus > Tapirus indicus. The sequence goes on along the minus strand of CM062926.1, from coordinate 80,755,182 downwards.
GTATAAAAAGTTAGATGCCTTTTTGATCTTGTCAAAACTCTAATAATATGATTGTATCTTTCCCCTGGTTTAAAACCCTTCGATGGCTTCTTGTTAATTACAGAATAAGTTCCAAGTTCCTGCCACTGGTTGGATGAGGTCAATGTTACTTGTAGAGTAAGGACCACACAAGACTCCTATGATCTATGTTTGGGCCACCTCTCCATCTCCAGCCTTTACTTAGTGCACTTGCCTCCTCATCTTGACACACCCTTACAGAATTACTGATTCTTGTTTCCTACCAATATACTACTGAAACCCCACGTGTGTTTTCCACGAAGGTGCATGTACCAGTCCCTCTGTTTAGAAGGCTTCTCCCTGAACTTGTATCTTTCCAAGTCTAGTGCCTCTTCGGAAGCTTTCTCATACCATCCCCCCTGCACCCCAGACAGTTCATCAGTCTTTCATCCGCACTTCTGTACCTTGGGCATAATTCCCTTGTTCCACTTAGTGTCATTTGTAGTGTATTTCCTCACACTTGTGTCTTCTGTTGCAGACTGTGAGCACCTTGGCTGCAGGAATGGTGTCAGATTATTCCCTGTGTCCCCCGTACCCAGCAAAGTATCTTGGCCAATCAATAAGTGTTTCTGGAATTGAAGTTCAGCAAGCACCATTGTGAAGTCATGGTGATAGTCTTTATGGGAATTGACGTGAGAGCATGAGGGGAGGCAAAGCAAATCGGCCTTTAGTTTTTAAGGAGAATAGTAAAGACGTTTTTCAGTTGGTGCTATATTCTTGTATTTAGGACTCAGAGATTCTGTGATCTTAGGTTTAAAATCCTTTGTTATCTCCAAATTGCTAAGAGTCCTGGGTTAGCCAGTTAACTTAGTTCAGCTTTGCCACCTAATCATAAAGTAAAATGGTTAGATTTTATTATCTAACAATTGTGCATTATCTACTTTGGATAATTTGACAGCAAAAATTTAGTCCCTACCACTCAGTGTATTCTACATTGTCATTTTCTTCTCCCAGCCAGGATGCACATAAGTTTTCCTGTTACCTGAAGCCACATCTAATTAGGAAGATGTTTTAAAACTAGATCCAAATTAGTTTTTAGTACTCTCTAATTTGGGGTTACTTGTTACTTATCCCCTCATTTAGGGGAAATAATTTAAACTTAACTCTTTATATCATGATCCTGTAAGTCTTTAAAATGCATGTGACAGTTTAGAGAAGGGAAGGTGAAGGAGATAGAAAATAATGGAACTTCTGTTCCATAATTGGGAAAGGAAGAAGTCCATGCCCGTGGAAGGAATCTGGACGTTTTGCCCTTCCTCCCTAGCCCCTTGTGTGGTGGTCATTCAGGAAATGTGGTGAGGCCAGCAGAGGCGGGGTACACATGCTTCAAAAATCATTCTGTGAGTGGGAGTGGGGGGCTGTGCATGTTTTGTGTTAATCACATTTGATTGATATAATAGAGATGTATGTCTCTATTGTTTTTTAAAAAAGGTCAGAAATAGTGGTTTTTTTTTGCAATTTCTTTTTACTTTGAAATTAAGTAGTTTTAAAACAAATTAACATTCAGGAGCCCAAGTTAAGGTTGCACTTTGATATAGGATTTTCTAAGCTTCCCATTAAATTACTTCTCACAAACTCAAATAATGATTTAGAAGAGTGTATAATAACTTTTAATTTCTTTCTCACATACAGAAAGGAAAGGAGCCCTTGTACAACTTACAAAGCAATAATAGAGCTAGTCTATTCAAACAACAGGCTTTAATTTAACCCAAATTTAAGAGACCATTTGAAATTGTTTTGGCTGTTATGCAGCCAGTTAGTTAACTGATATATTTCAACTGAGGAGGTATCGGGAAGGTCCTGTTTTATGGAGACTGGAGGGGGCCCCTTAGAGGTTAAGAGTTGGGCTTTCTCTGTGACTTTGTGGAAAGCTTAGGAGGTAGGAAGGAGAGAAAGAAAGTGGAGAGTGAGAAACCCAGCCTGGCAAGAGGTGGAAAAGGCCCTGGAGTAGCTCTTGGTCAGGAAGCTGGGATCCAGAAGTCTGTGCTTGAAAGGAAGGCCAAGCTTGGGCTCTTCAGACTGGCCCCAGCCAGATCCTGGCTTTACCAGTTGTTATGGGGTAATCTTAAGCATCAGCTGAACTCCCCTGTGCCTCATCTGTGAAGTGCAGACTGTTTAGTGGCTTCTCATTGATTCTCTAGGGTGAAAATTGAATCCTTAATTGGGCCTCCAGTGCTTGGCATGGTCTAGTCCCTTCCTCATCGTTAAGACTTCTCTCATACTCTCCACCTCCATGTGTTCATTTGCCCAAGGCTCTTGCACATGCTGCTTTCCCCTCTGTTTGGAAGTGTCAGCCCCCTCCATCCTCAGCAGACCTCAGTTTCAGCTCAAAGAGTTGTTTCTTCAGAAAACAAAATTGGAATCATGCTACATTTATTGCTCTCTGATCTACCTGCATTTTCATTTTCACCCATACCAGTGGGTGTCTTTTTGTGTCAAGAAGCATAGATTTACTTAATCATTTTTAATGGCTGCATAATATTTTACTGCAAGAATGACTATAATAATCAGTTTTTTCTTGATGGACATTAGATTGTTTCCAATTTTTTTAAATTGTTAACCACACTGGGATGAACATCATTGTACATGCATTATTGCATACAGTGTTACTTATTTTGTTAGGATATGTTCCTAGGAATGGAATTGCTTGGTCGAAGAGTATAGGCCTTATAATTATTGATGTGCATTGGCTTACTAATGTTTAAAATGGGAGGCATTATATTTAAAAATCCCGGCCTGAGTCTCAGGTCTTTGATCTGTAGAACAATATATCACTTACACGCGTGCGTGTGCACACACACACACACACACACACGCAAATACATTTTCTTAGCTTTGTGTCTAGCATATGGTATTTAATATTATTATTTACTTTTGGTATTGAAGTGTTACTTTGTACATTTATTTTATTTCAATTTTTTTCCCTAGATCTGTAGTTGGCTATTTTATACAGAACATTTCAGGTCTTCCGGCAGTTTTGCAACCTTGTGATTTTCAGTAACTGTAGAAGAGATTAGAATGCACCATGTACTAAAAGTTGATCAATATAGAGCCTATTGTGGAGGTCTCAGCTTGAGGTCCTGCACTCTTAGGGCCGTTAAAGGCAGTTAGGAGAGAGCCTGGTGAAAAGTATGGGAGCCCTATTGTTCTGCAGCCTGGTTGTGGATAAGGAATTATTTTCAATGTAGGAACTGGGTTGAGTGTGCAGTGTTATGTGGTGTTTTTGCCCATTATTCTGTCATTGCAATCTCTTCTGTCCAGAGCAAACAAATGATAAACCAGCTGTCAGCCTGAGAGTAACGATCAAACCATTTTCATCATCCCTTAGTTTATGGTTTTAGAGTGCTCATTATGGAGATCTGATATCAGCCATTTGTGTGGCACCAGGTGTTGGTCAGGCCTAGCATCTGCAGTCAAAGGACAGTATCACACAGTTTGGGTACTGAGCTTTTCCTCCTTTATTTGCTTTTGTTGTATACTAGTGTGTTGGTTCAAATTCTCTATGATCCTCACTAATTATAGCTGTTAGAGTTGGAAACCCCATTTTTTAAAAATCATTGCATAGGATATTTTAAAAAGTATAACCTTGAGATGACATCCTCACTTGGCTGGCTTTGAACCTTGGGTGAGTCACCCAGCTTCTCCGAGCCTCAATTTCCTCACCTTCTCAACCTCCAAGGGTTTTTGTGAAGTTTAAATGTGATATTTTATATCAAGTGCTTATGCAGTGTCTGTAACGTAACTGGGATTCCATAAATACTTTTGCCTTCTTCTCCCTCCCTCGTTGTGCATTTTGTAAGGAAGGAGTTGTATATTATATAAGTGAGCTTAGGAAGTATTTAACTGTCATATGAGGATTGTCTTTTATTTTCTTAAGGGAATTAATGTCTAAGGTTAGTGAATTTCACCCTGCTCTTTTCTTCTTCCTTCTTGTCTCTGTGGAGAGGTGCAGGAGCTAACCCTTGTTCTTCAAATAAAACTGTTCTCCCTCTTCTGCCAACACACACAGTCTTACTACTTTCCTTAAGGACTTTAAATTACTGAAGTTTATTTAGAACTCTATTATTTATTTCTGTTATATTGTAAAATTTCCAGTTTCTTCATTTATTTATAAATTTTTAAGTTATAGTTAGAAAGATTCCCTGTTTAATATATTTTTAACAGTTATAATAAATTTATTAGAATGAAGTGAAAGTTTTCTGAAATAAATGACCTCTAAACCAGCTCCTCCCCCACTGATGTTTTCTGTAATATGATGTTATTTCTATGGAATCCCTCCTGCTTTTCTCTTATTTACTACTTTGAGAGATAGTCTCCTCTTGCCTTTCCTTACAGAAGCTTAATGCATAGTTGTTCTGGAACTTATGGTGCAGATACTCAGATCCTGTAACGAAAGAATCAGATTCAGTAGGTCTGGGGCCATGACCCAGGACCCTGCTTAGTTTATAAGCAAGTCAGTTGATAGTGGTGCAAGTGATTGAAATAGACCTTCTGGTCTCTCCAGACTGGGAAGGAAACCATATTGCTAGAGCTCACTATACAAAAAATTATTTAATAGTCCTGCTTTATAATTATATCGATATTACTAAAATGCCTATATTGCATTTTCTGCTTTTGTCCCTTTGCCTACTGGCCTTTGGGCAGTGCTGTTCCTACCTCTCTGTAATTTACACTCTGCACTCCACTGGAGTGGTCCCTCCTAGTTGTTGCATATAAGATCTATCTTATCTGCATCCTACCAGTTGCTGGCTGGGCTATACCATGTGCAGCAGAGCTGCAATATCTTCTTAAACTATGGCTTCTTTTGGTATTGCCTAATAGATCTTATATCTGTCTTAGAGTGCTCTGACTTGACTAGCATTATTAATATCAGCCCTCATTTTTACCGTCTTCATGATGCTAGTTTCTTTGATGCATAATATAGGAAGGTGTGTGGCGGTCAAACATGTTGAGGAGATAAGATGGGTGAATGAGCCTTTGGCATACCCTGGTGCAGAGGGGGAGATCAAGTGATGTGGAAAGTTTATTTTTGGACAATGAAGAGAGGGTTGGGAAACAGCTTTGGGCACATAGTGTAGGAGAGTTTCTAATAATGGAAACTGTCCAAAGAGTAAATAGACTGGAATTAAAATCATGAAGGACCTACAGGACTGGAAGAGACCCTAGCTGTCATCTCAACCAGAGCTTCCCAACCAGTGGCTAGAGCACATGGAGGGACTGTGAGTGGGTTACAGATGAGCCACAATATTGATTCCCTTATCCCTTAGGGCAGTTGCGCAGGCCTCGGGTGGTTGGAGTTCTGGGTCCAGTTGCTGTGAATCACTTCAGCAGACTATCCCAGTATGCTATATAAATATTATAATTCTCTATGTGTGTCATGAGGTGCACAAGTTTTTGCGAAATAATTATCCAAACCATTGGTATTAAAATTCTGTAAACCATCAAAAAAAAAAAATCTCACCTGGAAGTCCAAAAATTTGAATATAGAAGATTTTGAGAAAGCTTAGGAGTTCAAAGAGTTCAGTTTGAAGACTATTGGGCTGAACCTGTCCTCCTGGTCTAGAGAGCAAATACTGAGTTCTATGGAGATTGAATGGACTTTTAATCAGTGACAAGACCTGGATTATTGCTTTGGCTTCTGGTTCAGTGCTATTTTCTTATATTGCTTAAGCTGAAGCTAGATGACAAAAAGAATTAATGGATTGTAATTTCTTTGAACAGCAGGGATCATCCTATTTGGTTACCTTTAGTGCTTACCATGTTCTGCGACAAAATGGGTATTTAATAGATGTTGATCAAATGAATGAATGTGATGGGATTTATTTTTGTCTCTACTGGGAAGTTGAGTCAGATGTCTTTCAACCAACCCCCAACAAAGATTCAATGAAGTTCTTATTTCTTATCAGTGTTTGGAGGGAAGGAGGGCAAGTTTTTTTTCTATTGGAATTGAGGATAGCAAAACCTCTTAACGCTGCATGTCAGACTTAAACTTCCAAGAGCCTTAGGAAGTACAGAAGAATTTGAAAGTGGAATTCAAATAGATATTGAAAACTTCCGTTTGAATTTATAAAGAGAAAATTGCTCAGGTTTTGGAATGAGTTTTACTTGTTTTAGAGTATTTTTTCCCTTCACTGTGCACATGTGAGAAATAAAATAAGTTGAATTTCCCAGTAACTAGATCCTGCCTTAAACATAGATTATATTGCATTTCTGGGTTCACAGAAAGTGGAGACAATATGTAAGGATCCAAGAAAAAAGAACAAGAAAAAACCGGAAGCTGAAATGTGAGTGGTGTGTTGCATGTGAAGATAAATGCCCATATCGGCTCTGCAAGCAGCAAGGGAAGAGCGCTGTGTCCAAACTGTTGTTTAGCCCATCATTGATGTTTTACTTATTTGTTTTTAAATTTGACCATTAAAAGTTATGCCTGAGAGTCCCAAATTAAGCTGATAATCCTGAAACTTGAAAGATGGCTAAAATCTCCCTAAGTGGGTAGTGCCTCTTGGCCTCTGGCAGAAGCAAACACAAATATTTTTTGAGAGAATACTTTCCTCCAAAGATAAATAAAACATTAGAAATAAACAACTAATTTAGGTCCCCCCCCCACAAGGAATTCAGATATTGGAATTATCTATATTATGCCTTCTGTATAAACAATCATATATGAAATGTTTAAAGAAATAAAGTATAGAATCATAAAAATGAATAAGCAAGAAAATATCAAAAATGACCAGGCAGATATGAACAAGAAACAGCTTTCAGAAATGAATTTTATAACTGTTAAAAAAAAAAACCTCAAGGGAAGGGCTTTGATGGAAAAGTATTTAGTGATGAGACAGATTAGACACAGATGAAAAGAGAATTGGTGAACTGAAGAAATTGGCAAGAATGCAGCAAAGAGAGACAGAAAGATGAAAATTATGAAAGAGAGTGGTTAATAGGTGTAGAGAACAGAATGAGAAATTGTGACATAAATCTAATCATAGTCTCAGAGGAACATAGTAGACAAAATGCAGGAGAGGTAATATTTGAATAATTTTCCAGAAGTTATAAAAGATAGGAGTCCACAGAAACAGGAAAAACACTGTGAACAATCAAGATAAGTAAAAAGAAATCTACACTTTGGTATTTTGAAGTAAAACTGTAAACTCCAGAGATAAAAGGAAGATCTTGAAGTCAGCTAGAGAAGTAGAACAGATCACCTTTAAGGGAATAATAACCAGATTGACAGCAGACATCTCAGTAGCAACAAGCAAAGCCTGAAGACAGAGGAATAACTTGATATCTTCAAAGTATTGAGAAAATTAAAAATTTCAAGACTGAGGATAACATAAAGACGTTTTAAGATTAACAAAAACTGAAAATTTACGCTTAATGAACCTATGAAAAGAAACTTCAGGAAGAAGGAAAGTGAAAATTAACAAGCTACGCATCTAACTTGAGTTAGAAAAAGAACAATGTTAATCTGAAGAAAATGGAAGGAAGGAGTTGATAAAGTGTGAGCAAAAATTAGTGAAATTTGAAACAACAAAAAAGATATCACAAATAAATTACAGTTTCAGCAGAGATTAAAAAGGACGATAATAATGTTGTGAATTACTGTATGCCATATATCTAGAGGAAATGGGTAAATTCTGAGAAAAATATAACTTACCAAAATTGAGTCAAGGAAAAAAAAAAAAAGAAAAACTGAGTAGTCTTATAGGTTAGCTAAACAGGATATTATTTATTATTTCTAGTACCTTATTTAAATAAATTAACAAAAGTTATATAAGAATTGTAGATAGAAAAAGTTTAAAACTTATTGGAAATTATTGAAGAAAACTTAAATGGGCAGAATAACCATGCATACTGATAAGAAGACTCAATATAATAAGGAAGTCAGTTATCCTCAAATTGATTGATAGAATCAATACTGTTCCAAATTAGATTTTCTTTTCTTTTTTTTTTGTGGGGAAGACCAGCCCTGAGCTAACATCCGTTGCCAATCCTCCCCTTTTTGCTGAGGAAGACTGGCCCTGGGCTAACATCCATGCCCATCTTCCTCCACTTTATATGGGACGCCGCCAGGGCATGGCTGACAGGCAGTGCATCCGCGGGCGCCCGGGATCCGAACTCGCGAACCCCAGGCTGCGAAGCGCGAACTAAACCGCTGTGCCACTGGGCGGCCCCCCAAATTAGATTTTCTACAAAGATTTTTGAGACACTTAACAAATTAATTCCAAAATTTATTTGAAGAACAAAGGCTCAAGAACGCACAGAGTAGCTCAATAAGACATTGTAATATTGGGGATAGACTAATGATCAATGGAAAACTGACCCTGGATATATGACAGAGATGTATTGTAGATCTGTGTGCAAAGAGGGACTGTCGTATTAAGTAAATACTTCTGGGACAGGATATACATCCATATGGAAAAAAAATTCCTATCCTACACCATACATATAACTTTATTCCTGACTAATTCAAAATTTAATGCAAAGGCAATACTTTAAAACTTTTAAAAAAAGAAAATATATTACTTTGGAGCAGGGCGGGTTTTCTTAAACAAGTTTCGAAAGGTCTATCCATAAAAGAAAATACTATTAAGGTCACCTGCAGTAAAGTTAAGGACAACTGTTCATCAGAGGACACCATTATTGAAATAGAAAAGATATTTTTAAGACATACAACAGACAAGTGATTGGTATCTAAAATATATAAAGAACTTCTTTAGATCAATAAAAAATGAACATAAATACACAAACAGGCATTTCCCATATGAAGAAATACAAATGGCCCAGAAACATATCAAAAGATGCTCAACATCAGTAGTATTCAACAAAATACTAAAACTGTAAGCAGAAAAACAACGAGGTACTATTTTACCGCTATTATGTCAGCAAAAATTAAGAAGCCTAGTAATACTCTATTTTGTTTAGTGTGTAGCCCTACTGCACCTCTTAAATAGCTGGTGAGAGTGAAAAGTAGTACAACCAATTTGGAAGAGAATGTGGTAACTTCTTATAAAAGATATTTCTATGTCCTATAACCCAGTAATTCTATGCTTGGAGAAACTTCTGCACACCATGCCAGGAGACATTTATGAGAATGTTCAGAACAGCAGTGCTTGTAATTGTGAACACAAGAAAACAACCTAGATATTCTTTTGCAGGAGAATGATTTTGTGCCCACACATTAGAATATCATATAGTGGTGAAAATGAACAGCGTGGTTGAGTCTCAGAAATGTAATATTGAGTGAAAATAAGCAAACTGCAGAAGACTATAGTCAGAATGATACCATTTTTATAAAGGCTCAAAAATGAGCAAAACTAAACAATATATAGGGATATGTATTTGAGATAATATTATTTTTTAAAAAGAGGTAAATGACAAACAGAAAATTCTTGGTAGTGACTAGGACTGGGACAGGGGAGGAGCACATGTGTCCATGTAGCAGTATTTTAGGTTAGAGGTTATTATGCTTCATAACTTACATATATGGTGCATATGTTCATTTGTATGTATCAAATATCATATAAGAACAGCATGAAGAGCCAGACTGCCTAGGTTCCAGTTGTGGCACCTTTGTTCACTAAAGGTTCAACAATGGACAAGTTTCCTACCCTCTTCAAAGCCCGGTTTCCTTATCCGAAAAATGGGGTCATAGCAATAGTACCTACATCATTGAGCTGTGGTTAGTAAATGGGACACTCTACAAGACTGAAATTAGTGCCTAATACAGAGTAAGTGTGCAGTAAATTTAGCTCTTGCTATTTCATTATCTTTTTCTTAAAACATGATATGTGATGCTATATACTTCTCCTAGAATTAAAGGAGATAGTACCCCTGCATAGAATGCACTTCTGTTCTGATTGTACAATAGAAATGAGAGGTTCGCAATATGCATTTAAATATGCATAGATAATATATATTGATTTATTCAGAAGGGTTAATGAGTTTAGTAGAGATTCCTTGCTTCTGACAGACCAAAGAAGAGGGACTCTGAAGGGAGGAGCAAACTTTGTGCCCCCTAAGTCTTTTAAATTCTGGGTTATTAGCAGAAGTGCTCCATCATTTCTTGACTACAGCAAGAGAACACCGGAGAAAGGCAGTTTTCCAAAAGTGGGTCACAGGTTGCTACACCATGGGGTCAAGACATCCCCAAACTGTGCTGTGGACCAAGAGGTAATCACATTTAAGTCTAGCAGCGATAATGTGGCTCAGTGCACGAGAAGACATTTTAGAAAGTGTGCAATTCCAATGGATAATTTAAAATGGCACGTATATTCTGGAGTAAGTAGGATTTTGCCAGGGTTGTTAAAACAGTTGTGTTGGAATTAGGAAGAGAACATTTAATATTTGGTTGGTTTTAAAATGTTTTGACTGCACACATTGGGAAACACTACACTGGACTAGTCAATAATGGCATTATTGGTGCAAGAGCAGGAGTCACCATAAAGTGAGTGATTCTTGGGCCCTTTACCCAAGGCTTAGGAAAGTGTAAGATTTTTATTATGTGTGGTCACAGGACATAGTCACTATGAACAGTATTAGAGTAGTTGTTACTACTTGGTGGATTAATAAGGATTGTGCAAATGAGTAAAATTCCTAATAACGTCCCAGAGTTTGAATTATATTCACACATATTTTCATTTTACTATTCAATGTAGCTGTGAGGCAAAGAAAAGGCCAAATATTTCATAGGGCAGTTTATGTGTTACAAAGTTGAATATAGGTACATAGATGTGAAGTGATTGTTTTTTAAAGTCAAGTAGTCAGTCAATGGGTCCAGATGTCGTTTATTTTATGGCAACTCCTTGATAAGAAATGTTCAAGCTGATTCCACATTTAAGTGCTTTACTGAGGCTGACAAACAGATATGGTGCATGCCGTGCACTAAGTATAATTATCCTAATGTCTTTTAGGACAGATGCTTTCTTCTTTCAAGTAGGCTTGTGGTAAGTGAGGTGAGACATCATTCTGGAAAACTCCAGATTCCCAAAACCTTTCAAAAGGTTTCCCTACAGCGAGCTGTATTACAGAAGAGCCCTGAGTTCAAGACCTAAGAGTTTTTAAAAGACCATTCATCGTGTTGTGAAGATATTTGTACGGGAATTAGAATCAGAATAAAGCAAAGTTTAAACTATTTGGGAATAAGACCTGAGGATAAAATCGCAATCCCCCTCTGATTTTCACTGTAATAGCTGTGAAGTTAACTAATGGTTATTTTAAGAGTATTTTGTAAGCAGTGCCATTAATGCTAAATAGATGTTTATAGTAAAATAACCATCTAAGATAGTTTTTTAAATTTAAAGTTATGTCATGAAACAGCTGCTGTTCTCCAGGTGACTCATCTATTATAAAAATAGCAGATCATCAAAATAATTTCTTGAGTTTTTTTGAGTGAGTTTTATATTATCATGGATTCCAGAAATTCTGGATTATGGTTTAAGCTTTAACCTGGGTACAATTTAATCTGAGATATAATCTGTTTTTTTAAATTTTACTTCTAATGTATGGCTAGTCAATAGGAGAGGAAGTATTGATAACTACAGTAACAAGGATATAACAATAATAGCTCATCTTTATTGAGCTTAAACTAGGCCAAATATTGTGCTAAGTGCTTGACTGACATTTTCTTATTGAATCATCATGAAATCCTGAAAAGGCAGGTGCTGTTATATGTCTGTATTGCAGATGAGGAAACTGAGGTGCATAGAATGTAAGTAATTTATCCAGAGTCTCAGGGCTGGTAAATGGTAGAGTAGGAATGGGCACAGAGGCAGTCTGACTCTAAAGTTAACGCTTTAAAATATTGTGCGACCTTGCCTCCACACTGAGTATCGTTATCTTAAAAATATATTGGAGCCTTGATATATTACTGTTCTCAAGGTCTGTACATTAGGACTGCAAGGCAAGACTGCCTTAAACGAAACCCTTATTGTTCTTTAAAGGAAGACAGAATTCTTATCTTGAATTTTAGTGCTATAGTGAGGTTCTGGAATAAATATAGCCCTTCAGTAGGACACAGCCGATTTCATTTCTCCCGGAATTGCAGTCATTACTCACACAAAGTCTTGCCCTTCTGGTTATGAATCCTGCAAACCCTGGCTTTAAAAATCTCAATTAAATGTGTACAGCTCCACGCAATCCTTCTAAAAGTCACGATTAGTATTTCCTGCGGATGTAAGCTCCTCTGAAAAATGGTGTTTGCTTATTTAAAATTTTCCCTTTAATTTTCCAAGTTTTATGGCTGCACTGTGTCAGCCCAAGCTTGCATTTGAAATTGCTTTATGAGCCCAGACTCCCTTTCCCAAAACCTTTATTTCTGTGCCAATTAGGTAACATCACATTGTGGGGATTTTCTGAAGTCTGCCTACTGAAACAAGGGAGTAGTCGGCCTTTGGAGGCCTGATCTACTGGCTTTGTTTCATAAAATGACTTCAGGGTACCTGTATGGGCCGGAGCTGGTGTGCAGTTTGCTGAATTGTTGAGTTATGTCGTCCCTAATAGAGCACAGGCCTTATTTTGTTCCCAGTGAATATCAGGTTGGAGGAGAACATTAGGTAAACTGTGAAGTTCATTGGCACGAATAGGGTGGACTGAGTTCTCTTTCATTCTCATATTACGGAATTTTCTGGCAGTTAACTAGAGATTATAATGAAGAAGCACTTTGAAAATCCAACCTGCCTACCACTGCCAGAATCGTCTTTTTGAGTGTTTTTCACATGTTGTTTATCTGCCCAATATCAACATACAGTCTTAGTTATTACTCATTTTGACCCCAAAAGGTAATATTATACAGTTCTTTGCCTTGCCTTTTTTTTGTGAATATATTTCCCCATCTATACACAACTTCCTCATTCTTTTTAATTGCTACCTAATATTCTAGTGTAAGACATAATTTATCTAACCAGTTCCCTATTGTTGGACATGCTTCGTTAATTATTATTGTGTACATATCATTTGGAATGTGTTTAAGTTTTTCTGTAGGATAAATGCTCAAAGTAGAAATGCAGGATCAAAGGGTGTATGCATATGTAATTTGGGTAGATATTGCCAAATTGTCTTCCAAAATGTCATAGTTTTTAGAACCCTCATCTCCTACTACTCTTCAATTAGAACGCTAAGCTTCAGCTAAACTAATTAGGAGCCCTGATAAGTGGTCCTGAAAAATAGGATATAGATTTTCACCATCACACCTGTTTTCTGAATTTCTGGAAGCATTACTTCCTTCTGTTTCATTGTTCATCTTCACAAATCCTACCCAAACACCCACAAAACCCCTCTCTCTTATAGGCTCATAGCTTCACAGTTCGTGTTGCTTTTCTTTTCTGAATTTTTATGGCATGTACACACTGTACTCATTTTGAAACTCCATCTCATACTACTTGCAACTTAATTGTTTCTTTGGCAATATCTGGCCTTCCCAGCAGGATTGTCAGCTGTTTGAGAGCTCTTGGCTTTCTTTTTCTCGTTTTGTATTCCTTCTTATTGCCTAGAAGAATGCTTTGCATGTTGTGGGATTCTTTTATAATCTTCTGAGGAAAATAGATTTCTTGTTCAGTAAAAAATAATACATGATTATTATGAGAAAAAATGATACAGAAAAAACTCCCTGAAATACCTCTGTCCAGAGATAATCACTGTTGGCATTTTGTTACACATCCTTCCAGTCATCTCTTTATGAATACGTATGCATATACAGTAGTGTGTTGCTTAATGATGGGGATACATTCTGAGAAATGCGTCATTAGGAAATTTCATCATTGTGTGAACATCATAAAGTGTACTTAGACAAACCTAGATGGTATAGCCTACTACATGCCTAGGCTAGTACTACTCTTATGGGACCACCATCATATACGCGGTCAGTCATTGACAGAAATGTACTTGTGGGGCGTGTGATTGTATACAAATAGACAGGTACAGCTTTACACATGACCTTGTACTATTCCAGTTGTTGGGTACTTTGCTTTTTTCTTCAATAAAAGATGTAGACCTTTCCCCTTGTCAGCTGGGGTGGTTCTATATAATTTTTAATGGCTACGTAGTAGTTGTTTCTTACACACACCATACTTTATTTAACCACTGCCGAACTGATTGACATTTTTGGGTCCTAGTTTTCTATCTGAGTCAATGCATCTGTCAGTACTAGTGCAATTATCTCCTTAGGTAAGGTAAAATCTTAGAAGTGAAAGAACTGTGTTAAAGCATGGGACACATTGTGGGATCTACGTAAGTCCTAATAAAAGAGAAGGAAGTTTACAGAAATGTTGAGTACTTTTTCCTAGGCAGCTGTCAAATTCTAATAGTTAGCTGCAGCCTTCAGTAGCAGCATTCAGTCATCAAAAAGCATTGAGAAATTTTGTACATATATAAAAGGAAAAAAAAATCTCAAAGAGATACTCCAGGAGAAATAGCCTTTGCGTGTATTCATGAGTGTACAAATGAATCATTGCTTTCGTCCTTTTATCCTGTTGGACAGTGACTATCTTTCTCCTTCCCCAAACTGTTTTGGAAAGCTTGTTTAATTTAGAATATTATAAAAGCATTTTCCCTCCTGCCAAGGTACAGAAAAGAGCAGTGTTTTCTGTTTCTTGGAGAATAGTTTGCTTAGGAAAGTACACAATCTAATGAAGGGACCTGCAGCTGTAGGCTATTTTGAAGCCTACTTGAAAACATTTTGGTGTGTTTATTTCTTTACTACTCCACTTTATTTCAGAAAAGATTCGAAATGGTTTACAAAGATGCAAACAATGGGCTGGATAAAATTTATTTGATAAATGAGAAAAAGGAGGTAAAGTGAAAATAAGGATAGGAAAGTAAATAGAAAGCCAGGGGTGAGGTTAGTTCACAAAGTGCACATGAAACGTGAAATTGCCATCTTTGGAGTTCCAGAATGGTTGAATACAGGCAATTTTGTGTGGTTCAACCACAATATTATGTCCTATGTACTTGCTCGAGGTAGAGCTCAGATTTGGCCTTGAGCCAGCAGGATGGGGGTGTAGCCTCATCATCGTTAGGATTAGAACATAAACCTCCTACTTGGAAATGTCCGAGTATTCCTGATATTGAGGCCAAAGAGAAAATTCACCCAGAGAGAGATTTTTAAACAGTATAAATTCATGATCCCAGAAAGTCACATCTACAAGGGCCTCCAGGGGCCAGCCTGTTCAACCTTCTTATGATCATGTGAGGCCTTGTAGTTGTGCAGTAATCAGAGGGGCTCTGGACGGTGCAGAGTCTGCATATCACTCTGACCTTGAGTCAGTTGCATAACCTCTCCAACCCACAGTTTCCTTGTGTAGCAAATAGGAATAGGATTGGTTCTTACCTCGTAAGATTGTCATGAGAATTAAATAAGATAACGCAAGGGAGGGAAACCCAAATCAAAACCACAATGAGATACCACTTCATACCCACTAGGATGGCCATAATCAAAAAGACAAACAATAACAAGTGTTGGTGAGGATGTGGAGAAATTAGAATCCTCATACACTGCAGCTGGGAATGTAAAATGGGGCAGCTGCTTTGGAAAAAAGTCTGGCAGTTCCTCGAAAGGTTAACGTGTGACCCAGAAATTTCACTCCTAGGTACATACTGAAGAGAAAATGCCAAAACTTGTACATGAATGTTCATAGCAGAATTATTCATGAGAGCCAAATGTCATCAGCTAATGAATGGAAAAAAAGATAATATATTGCATTATTCCATTTACATGAAGTGTCTAGAATAGGCAAATCCGTAGAGACAGAAACTATGTTAGTGGTTGCTTAGGACTGAAGGCTAGGGGGAAATGGGGAGTAATCGCTAATGGGCATGAGGTTTCTTTTTGGGGTAATAAAATTTTTTTCTAAAATTGATTGTGGTGATGGTTGCACAATTCTGTGAATATACTAAAAATTGTAGACTTGTACACTTTATAAATAGGTGAATTGTATGGTAGGTGAATTACGTTTAAATAAAGCCATATATATAAAAAATTATAATGCAAAACAAAGTTCTTGGTATAGTGCAGTAAACAATATACTAAGTAAGCACTCAGTTAGTGTAGGCTTTTTCTTTTTTAAACATGACAAAACTGAGGTCCAGAGAGGTGAAATGCCTCTTTCTGATCCTGTGGCTCCTTTGGCCTAAACTGTGTAGATCTCATTTTGCCTGAAGACTAAATTAGTGTGTGCTCCCCCTGTAGGAGAGAGAGCAGCCATGAGGCCAGCATGGTGCCTGCTTTCCGTTCTGTTGTGGTCCTTGATTGTTTTGACTTCAGTTGACCTTCATTTGGTCTTGAACCTTTCCGCTGTAATGATTTTCAAGTTTCCCAATTGTGGATGCAATATAAACCTTGAAATAGTCAGCAAAATTTTCAATTAGCCATGATAAACTGTTTGAAAAATTGATTTAGAGCCCTGCCTGCTATTGACTTTTCAGAAACTGATTAGCCTGTCTAAGAATTACCCAGGAATTTGCTTTTTTTCCTTTCCCTCCATGTGGCCTGTTTTTGGCCATTTCACTTCCAAACTTCTCTACTTGAAATAGATTAGGCAATCAAAAGCAGTGGAGACCCTCATCTTTTGAGTTTCCTCAGTAGCAAATCTGGCAAACTTCTGAAGTTGTAGTGTTGGTGTGAAGTGAAATTTGGGTTTCCTATTACGTTTTTTTTTAGTGTTGATGTTATGGTGTTAAAAGAAAGTGTTCTTTGGGCACTGCATCTGGGCATTGCCAAGTTGTAGTGACATGAAGAAATTATGAAGGTCAGTATCAACTTGATATTCTCAACCCAGTAAAATTGACAGGATCCTAGATAATTTGAATTATATTAGTTTGCTATCAATTAGTGTTAAGCACATAAATTATCAACAACCTGAACAATGTGTATATTTAACTTTGTATAAAGCTTAGTGCCTTAAAGGATATAGCTGAGGGTTTGACAAATATTACAGTAAAATGGAAGTTTTCTGAAAATTAGATTTCAGGAATACTCAGCTTTCCAGAATAGCTCTCTCTTTAGAAGTAGTTAGAGAATAAAGCAATAGGATCCCTCTTTGGAGCATACAAGTAGCCACCAAGTGATAAACATTAATAAAAAGTTAACAAAGAGGTTAACTTGTCACGTTAACGACCCCACTTGTGTTTGGATTGGTAATTTTGCTTTGTAGATGTTAAGGCCAACTCTGATTGTGTTTGTCACTATTATAATAGTGTTAGGTCACTATTGATTATCTCTTGGTTATCTATTGCTGTGTAGTGAATCACCCCGAAACTTAGTGACTTAACTCAGCAGCAGCCATTTTATTATTATCTCTCATGGTTCTAAGGCATGACTGGTCTCAGCTAAGTGGATCTTGCTATCATGGGCTATCCCATGAAGCTGATATTAGTGACTGGTGGCTTCTTGAGGCTAGCCCACTCACACAGCTGGAGGCAATTGAAGATGGCTGTTGTCCAGGACCTCAATTGGGACAGTTAACTAAACACTTACACGTGGCCTCTCCATGTGGTGTCTCTTCCTCAATAGCATAGTGACTGGGGTCCAAGAGGGAGCTTCCCAAGTGGGCCAACCAGAAGTTCTACAGCCTTTTATGACCTAGCCTTGGAATCCATGTAGCATCACTTCTGAAGTTACAGGCTTACCCAGATTCAAGAGGAGGGAACATAGACTCTACCCATCAATGGGATGAGTGTCAATGACACATTGTAAAAAGAGCATATCCGATGGGGTATCTTGTGATCATGTTGGAGCACACAGTCTGTGCAGTCACTTTTTTAGTAAAAGGCAATAATAGGAGGAAGAAACAAGAAAAGAAATAAGGAGGAAAAGAACCCCAGGGGTTGGTAATGGAGTGGCAACGCTGAGCTGCAGACACCAAAAATGAGAGCAAGAGATACAGGCAGGAAATAAAACAGTTCCGATGGAGGTGTAGGGGAGGCAGGACAAACAGCCCCTGGTGAATTAGGGTGTCCCCAATATTTATTGGGCCCGCAGTCACAGGAACTACACTTGAGGGTGTGCCCTTGTCAGTATCCAGTCAGGAGTACAAGGCACATTAACCAATCATGTTCAGCATCTGGGAGGTAGCAGAGCTGCTCTCTAGTTGCTGGAATAAGCTGGCCAGGATAGCATATGGTAAAGTATAAAAGGTACAGTATCAAAATCACCTTATGGTTGGTAGGAATTTCTAGTCTTCCTATAAGGGGAAGTAAAAGATACTCGTATAAAATGTTTGTGCAGACCTTGAATAATGGACACTTATAGATGTCCTTCCTCACTCCCTCCTTCCCTTGCAACAAATATTTATTTTGACTATTAAAATATGTGCACTTGATACAAAGTCAAATATTTATCGCTTGCTTACAAAATGCTAGGCACTACTCTAGGTTGGGATATTTGACCAAAGAAGATTAAAGAAGAGTAAATTTAGTGATTATTTAGTAATGTTTTATACAGTTGTTGCATTTACCCTACCTGAATTCTGAGAAGGGGTTAGTGTCAGCTTGCTATGAGGCCTCCAGTTAATCATTTAGCTTCTGTGAGACTCTTGTTTTTCAGACTCTATCTGTAATATTTGTGTCATTTGTGTGGCTCTTGTAGGTATAAGAGACATATTTGTAAAATGAAAAGCCCACAGGAAATACTTCATAAATGCTAAATATCATTTTTACCTTCAGTTCCTTTATAGACTATGATTCAGTCAGACATTCTAAAGCAGAATCATGTGACATACTGGTATAAATTCAAGTATTTAATGATCGTATGCATTCATTCCTTCCACTAATCTTGGATGAACACCTGGAATGTGCCCGTTAGTGTACTAGGTTCTGTGATTCAGGGATGAACAAACCGGACAAAGTGTCCATTCTGTGGAACCTACCTGAGGAGGGTTCCTCTGTGAAAAAGATCTGAAAATGCCTAAGACTTGGTGAAAAGGTGAAGCGGATACATGAGCAAATGTAGTTGACTGTGTGCATTTTCAGAAGAGGTACTTTAATATTTCAGATAGATGTGCATGGAAAGGGTTTTGAGTGGCAAAATGGCAGTCAGCAATGACACAGTAGAACTCAGACATTTTCAAAGAAGTTGTCTCTGAGTGCGGTGTATTGCTTGAATAGTTTCAGAGTGCTGGGGAAAATGGTCTACTTGGTGGTACTTTTCAACTTTAACCCAGGCTCATGTGAGGAAATCAAATTTCGTGGGACAAGAACATATAGTAGCATGTGTTAAGAAAGAGTTCTAGAATAATAATAGTTTGTTCTTCTCTCTCCCCTGTAGTATTTTGAGCAAAACTATATCCGTTGCAAGAATTTTTTCCTATGCTCACTGATTTGATGTATATATTTATGAGTATAATTCAGAATATAAATATGGAAAAGGTCTCATAAGGAAGTTTATCTTTAACTCAGACATTATATCATTAATACTTTAAATCTCATTATAACATTATAACCTGAGTGCCACATCTTTCTTCCTGTATGGAGACCTTAGAGAAAAATTGTGGCCTGTTGCCATCTTCATCCATTCATTTATTATCAGTGTTCATAATGATGATCTCAAATATCCAAAAATAGTTATATTAGGCTGCATATTTCTAAGAAAAGAGATAAGTCTACAGCAGGTTTTTAAATTCCATGTACTTGGACGTAGTCCACAGTGATTCATTCTCTGAGAGTTCTTGAAGCTGAGGACATACCCGGCTTTTGTTTTTTCCAGAGTAGAATTCAATACAAATCTGCATTTGTTGAGTATTTACTAAGTTTTGGGCACTAGACTAAATGTTGTACACACATTAATTCATTTGTCCTTGTAATAACCTGATGGTGAGGTAGGAATTATCACTCAGTTTTACAGGTGAAGAAACCAAGATTTAGGATAAGTAATGATATCCAGTGAGTGGTCAAGTTGGAACTTAGTGTCAGATCTGCCTGATGCAAAAGCCATTTTGTTGCTAATCACTGTGTTGTACTGTCACCTAGTAGAAGGATTCCAATTTCATCCTTATTCTTTTCTTGATTTCCTAAATTTTCTATAATGCGAATCTGTTTTGTATTCCAGAAATCTCAACCAATATAATTTAAAACGTGTTGTAATGCAGTTAGATTAAAAAACATATTTTCTTGTGTGTAGTGTGAAAAATAGAAAACTACATGAAGCTGAACACTATAACACTATGTTTAGCAATTACATTGATATTATAATTAATGCTTAAAATAAAATGCAATAGACACGTAAGTGTTAAGGTTTCTGCTTCAGTTAATTTTCTTTGGAAAATAACGCCTATTGATTTAAGATCTTTAGTCCCAGAATCTAAATTGATTTTCTTATTTCATTGTCAACATGATTAGGGAATTGTCTCTTGACAAGGAAAGGAAAAGCATAACTTTCATCTTTGTAGGCATTTATGTGTGCAGAAAGGTTATAGGTGATTTTTCAGGAAGTTTGGTGATTAAACAAAGAGAGATACAGGAGTGGCTGAAGACTCAGTAAAGGTTTCTGGTGATAGTGGAGATCTGTGCATTTTTTCCCTCTCTTCATTTTTCTGCACCCCCCCACCCCCACCCCGTGCCATGATTTGATTTCAAAAGCAGCTGTTAGTACTGTGGGAGACAAATTTGTTGTAGATAATTAAATCAGCTGATTTTAGGCTGTTTCTTTAGTTCTCTCCTCCCCCCTGCCCCACATCTATTCCTGAAAGTTCATTCCTTTTTGGTATTGAGCTTGTTCCAAAGATCCCTTGCAGGTTTTGCCTCAGTGGGTCTTGGGTAGGACCTGGAAATCTGCATTTTTAACAAATGACTTAGGTGAGTTTTATGATCAGGCATATTTGAGAACTCCTGAGCTCTAGAGTAAAGCCTGCATGAAGAGAAGCAGTAGGGAATGAGATTTTAAAGTTGGATTGGGCCCAGAATGTGAAGAGCCTTAGATCATAAGCCATGGGTTTAGTCCTCTAAGCTGTGGGGAGCTGATGATGGGCACCCTGTAAGCAGGGAAGCAACTATAGAAGTTGGATTGGAAGGGATGGAAAGTAGGGTGCAGTCTGAAGGAGGAGATATGGGGTGGCAGAAGCTGTTAGAGGCATCTAGGCATGAAGTAATGAGGGTCTGTACTAGAACTGTGGCAGAGGTGTAGGCAGGAAGGAAGATGAGTAAGTGCTATTGAAATGCTAGACTTGAAAGAGCCTGGTAAATGATTGGATGTGTAAGGCAAAAGCATAGGAGGGAGAAAGACAAGAGAAAGAGTTTGAGGCTGTATGGATAGGGAGATGGTGTTAGGGGGGCCGTTTATGAGGGAAGTTAGATGCCAAGTTTGTCTATTTGAGTTCGAAGTTCCACTGGGACTTTCCTTCCAAGGTGTCCTGTAGGCAGACGAAATGTGTAGTTCAGGAGAGACTATGACTGAAGAGAGTTGTATATAGCATTTCTTTTGCATGGATGTGATTGTCGAAACCATGTGATTAGATGAAATTGCCAAGGAGGACATTACAGAGAGGATAGAGAAATCCTGGGGTAACAGTTATGAGACAGGTGGAGGATGGTGAGAGCTGTTGGAGGAGAAAAAGAAAGTGCTGTCACAGGAACCAAGAAGGTGGAGGTGGTCAGCCATTCTGAATTTCTCAGTGAGGGTAGGGAAAATGAGGTCTTATAAAAGGACATTGGATTTATCTCAGTTTTAATAGTAAGGGGAGAAGCTGGACAGTCAGAGTTAACGAGTAAAGAGATGAGGAGGAAGTGCGAGTGGGTAATTTTTCAAAGTTTGATGGTAAAGGGCAGGAAGAGACCTTCATAGCTTGGGATGTGAGAAGGTTTTTGAGGTCGGTGGATACTTGTGTATATTCAAAAGTTCAGTGTGGAGGAGGAGAAGGATGAGTGAGATAGGGTATGAGTCACAGAGGATTCTAGAGGGCAGTGTTTTACAAAGACAGTTACTCATTTTGTGCATACTTAACTTTTCATATATATCAAGTGCCAGGACTGCACTAGGGCAACAGAGATAAGACGCAGTCTTATTCTGTAAGTAACACAAGAAAAGAATGAAACTGGACAGTATGGATTTGAGCCTGGATGACTCGGGGGTGGAGGCCCCACAAACTAGGGGAGGACTTGGTCAGGAAACAGCAATCGAGTACCAGGATAAATACTATGATGAGATGATGTGCAGAGTGCTGGGGCGTGTGGAGGAGGGCAGAGGGTGACGTGGGCAAGGACTTGACTGGGGACACGGTGCTTTGGGCATCCTGTGTAGGACATGTGGCGGCCTTTTTTGTCCAGAAGGCAAGGAAGCTTATCTCAAGTGGGGGGACCAGCCTGGGCAAGTACTTGGAAATGTATTGGAAGAGCAATAGTTTGTATGATTGAAGTAGGGGAAGATATTCAGAGGTGGGGCTGGAGGGGGGTGGGCAGGAGCCCAAACAAAAAATGTCTTAGGTGTCTTGATGAGGAGTTCAGGATTTTTTATTTTTTGTTTTTCCCTGAAAGCTCTAGGGAACTGTGATAAGAATTTAAGCAGAGATGTGCAATCATCTAGTTTGCTTTTAGAAAGACCACCCTGGCAGCAGTGTGGAGGATGGTTTAGAGGAGCAAGACTGGAGGCAGCAGCCAGATTGGTAGGCTGGTGTTCAGTCCAGGTGAGGATTGGTGGGGACTTGAGGTAGAACAGGCAGAGAACAGATAGAAGAGATATTTAGGAAGCAGGGTTGACATGACCTAGGTTTTGAAAGGTTTTTATGTGGATGGGAGGTTGAGGCAATGGGGAGGGATAGGTAGGGGGAGATTTCAGGAGAAACTGAGGTTGACTTTCTAACATAGAGACTGTTTAGAAGGTAGGAAGAAACGTTTACTAGGGAAGATACTGACTGTTTTGAATGTGTTGAGCTTGGGGTGCTCGTGGGACACCTCATCTCAAAATGGAGATGTGGAGTAGACCACTGTACATGTCTGCAAATCATAGGAGGTTGTGGCCTAGAGAGAGAAACATGGACATCCTCAGTACAGGAGTGATAGCTGAGACCAATGTGTGCAAAAGGTACCGTGGGAGTGTGTATTCCACACACACAGCCTCTTGACTCAAGAACTAATGGTCCATTTTCTGAATTTGCTGGGTGCTCTCTGCATTTCTGTTCTTAGCTGTCTACAAGTTAGCCTCTTATGAGACTAGCCAGAAAAAGAAAAAAACAATGGTACCCAAATATACTTAGTTTTACTACTGGTTAGCAGATGCCACAAGAGGATTAGATCCTTAGAAGAAGAGGATCAAATCCCACAGGGAGACTTGGATTACTTGTGAAACTCACTTATGTGTTTGCTCCCCCACATCCATTACCAAGGACTCTGAAGCTCAGATTAAAAAAAAAAATTAACCCCATGAGAATATACAACTATGTTATTTCTTTGTGTCTTTTTAAAATCAGTGGTTGAACAGATATTGTCTTCGTCTGGAAAACGCATGAATTAAAATATATAGTTTTTCAGAATCTTCTGCGGGGAAATCTATGTTACTTATTTTGCTGCTCTGCCAATCTTTTCTTAGTACTAAATGAACTAACAAAAATAGAATGTATTGCCCTTTTCAGTATTGAATTGAAGTGTAGTTGAGACATTGCCCCAGAAATAAAACTCCTGTCTGGAGAATTTTACATTGGAGCTTTCATCATAGCTTTCATTTATTACTGAGAATTAATTTTCCCAGTGATGTAAAGGACATGAGTGTCATCCCTGTGGAGGCTGTTTCCCGTTAGCAATAGGAAGACAGTGAAGCTCTTACACTATTGTTTTAGCTGAAAAAGCAGCATGTAAATCAGAGCTTGCTTATATGGGTATAGTGGCCAGCTTCTTAAGAGAGACCGCAATAAGAACTGTTATAGATTCAAAAGTGTGGACCACATGTGTATCTTGTTTAGATCCTGTTTTGAATAAATAAACTGACAAGGACATTTTTGAGACAGTAGGACAAGATTGAACATAGACTGATATTAAATTCTACTAAGGAATTATTGGTGATTTTGTTGTTTGTGAGAATGATATCGTGATCATGTTTACAAATGGCCTTATTTATTAGTGATGTATGCTGAAGTATTCACAGGTAAAATGATATATCTAGAATTTGCTTTAAACATACCATAGCAAGAAAAGTTGGGGTGTAAATAGGAAATCTCAATGACAGAATGTTGATAATTGTTGAAGGTGGGTAAATAAGGTTCATTACACTATTTCACCTTATATGCATGTCTGAACATTTCCATTAAAAAAAGCTTTAACAAAAATGAATGTAGTAAAATGTAGTGGTCAGGAATAGGAGGGAGTTGAAAGTCTGTTTCTTACCTATTTTTGACACTTCTGTGGCATACATGCCACTCTTTCTGCATACAGGGTGATAATCTTTCTGCCTTTCTGACCCATGAGTCGAGGATTATGGCACTACAGCTAGATTGTGTTTCGGTGATGATAATGCTGTACCCCCAGGACTTGGACAGTGTGCTCTGGACAGCTCCTGTCTTGTCCTCCTCAGAGGCTTTAGCCTCCAGTGAGATGACCATGAGGGGACTCCATGTCTCCTTACATTTTTGAGACTTTTGAATGAGTGAGACATGGGATGGAAACTTGTAAAGAGGTGGATTGGGAGAGAGTAGACATTTAAATATGAGGCATGTTTACGCATAGAGACCTTGTGATGTCATCATTGACTCCTCTTTCTTATCAGTTCAAACTTGTGCTGGCATCAGACCCTTCACTCTTTGAAACCAAAGTGTAAGTGAGTGCTGTGTGTGTGTTTTTCTAACTAAACTCCCATCTGAAGTCTCTGCTCTTTGCAGACAGCAGGGTAGCGAAATGAGTTGGTTACAAAGGGAACATGATTTCAGCGAACCAACATGGACTTGTTTGCTTCTTTGAATTATTCCCAGCATGGTAGGATGGTAATATGTCGTCTCAGAGGCAGATGGGCCCATCCATTTTGATCATCGGCTTTGTTGTTATTTGGCGTTTAAAACTATGCCTTTGCTCTCAGCATCTTCAGATGCTTAGAGGAAGGCTCAGAGTTTTCTTGACACCAGCTGCTGCTTTGCTTAAACAGGTAGAATAAATTAAGCCCTTCAACTCATCTCTGCTAATCATGTCACCACAGTGCCAGCATCCATGATGGCAAAGGGCAGTAGTTTTCTGAGAACGTGATAAAATGCCTTTGAGTTGCAGGTTGAGATATCTTGGCCCAGAACTTTCCTGGCTCTTTATGTTTTAGCTTACTTATTCATTCATTTGTCCAACTAACGTTTCTTAGGTACTTATTATGCACTGGTAATGTCTCTGTTGGGTGCTGGTTCACAGGGGGGAACAGCCTCTCACAGAGCAAGGACTTCTGTTCACTGCAGCAAATTTCAGTTATGTTCTAGATTATGGACAGGATGAGCTAAGAGGGTTTCAGGAACTAATGGGGCCTTAACTTGCCTTTTCCCTCATATCCTTTCAGCAACAATATGCTGCTATGTCACCAGCCCCTGACATCCCTCCCTAAGGGGAATGGTGGGAGAAGGTTGGGGAGAAGTTCCCTCCTTGTGCAAGGTTTGCCCTTTGGCAAGGCAGCAGAAAAATGGTATGCATTCAGTCAACAAATATGTATTTGGGCCCTCCTAAATGCAAGATACTCTAAATATAAGGACTCAGAATAGATTTAGCTGCATCATACTCCCAAGGGCATGTACTTTCCCAGCTCCAAATTTTCTTATATGCCGGAACATTTTATTAGTATCTTTGGAATTTTATAGCAAATACCAGCTTAACAAAAAGAACAGAATGCATTGTTCTGTAGACATAATGTAGAAAAACACAGACCCATCTACTGGGCTAAGAGAAGTGGAAAGGCAGAACATTAATAAGCATGAACTGCTATCATTACATTTCCTATGTGTTCGAAAATTTGGTGATAGTTGCATTGACTGGACCAATAGTTTATTGTAATGGTGAGACTTCATTCCAGAATTCATTGTGTAAAAATCAAATATGAGAAATGTTGGATATCCTAAATTGTTACATTTATTGTAATAAATGTAGGTGAACATAAATTGATGTTCTTGTTTTGACCCCATTGTCATGTCAAGGTTTTAGAAATTTTTTTCATTTTTAGTTCTTGAAATTTTGTTAGGCAACTCATCTTTCCATCACCCCCTCCCCTCCTGGGGAGGACTTTTACTCCTGGAAAAGTCACAATCTGTGTACATTCTTTAAAAGTAGGAAGTGGTTACTCGTACTTTCTGTTTTATATACTACCGTGTTGTTTGCATTTTTTTAGAGGCATGTATGTCTTTGATTTTTAGGTACTTGTTTTTTGACTAACAGCATCATACATATTAATGGTAAAAATTCAAATGATGCAAAAGGGTGTACCAGGTTAAGAAGGCAGAGGGAATGTTTCGTCTCCACTCCTGATGTTCCTTTAACAAAACATTCTCCACCCAGTGTCTTTTCTGATTGGTGAGTTTAGAGGGAGGAACCAGACACATGTGGCCCAGACACTTCCCCTCCCTTTCTCTTGGAGCTGGCCTGCTCACAGAGAGAGGTACTCTGGTCACCATAGCTCTGGCCGTGTAAGGGAGGAATGTGCTGGTCAACCTTGCTGGGGACCAGATAGGTAAGTCTTGGCTAAATCCAGGGGTCGGTTCAGCAAGGAAGGCTGCTGGCTCAACATTTAAGTCTCATCCTCAGATATCACCTTAGTAAGGAATAAGGTGATGTTTTGACCCCTCTATACTTACGGATCTTATTTCTAAGTTAGTTCAGAACCAGGGAGGGGGAGAGAGGTGTTATTTATCAGGGCTTCTTAAAGTGCACTACATAGTGAAAAAGAAGTCCCCCTCTCAACCCAAAAGCCATCAGCAAGTCCTATACATCCTTCCAGAAATGTTCTGTGCATATACAAATGTATTTAGAAATGTGATGTGGACCCCCCTTCTTTTTATATTATACAGTGATGGCCTCTGTTTTTTACTAGCCTTTTCTGCTTCATAAATTTGATGATCTATTTGATACTTGTTATTGGCTGCATACTATTCCATAATATGGATATTGTACTGATTTTTACAACTGGGAAGAATAAACGTGCTTCCATTTGAGCCTCACTCCCCGAGAAGCTGAAAAATTGTAAAGCTCTGCTGCTGGCCGACAGGGATAGCAGCTGCTTTCCATGCTTTTTTTTCATATGGAAAAGGCATATTATGTATCTTTTGCATATGGAATAGACATAAAATGTATCTCAAGGTGATAATATTTGGTCCTTGGTGATGGAGAGCACACTGGAAATTTACCATGCAGGGACCTGCTTTTTCAGAGACCCTATTTCTGACATTTAACTGGGAATTATAAGCTGAGTCACAGCTAAAATATATCTTTAGGGTCATTAGTAATAATTTTTATGAAGGAACTCCTTAGTACTTACATCTAAAAGTTATTCTAAAATGTTTGTAGAAATGCATATATTTTAAAAATCAGATATCTTAGTGAAATTATATTATAAATATTTTCTGTATCACATTCTGTGTAAGAAGTGCTGAAGTTTGGATACAGTTTCCATTCCCCAAATATCGGTGCATTTGCATATCTTTCCAGGTTTTTTTTTTCCCATGGGTCATTATTCCCCAAGCAGATTTAGTTCTTGCCAGATGGTTTTCCAAGGAGATGGCGTTGATTATATTACTCAGAGTTAACATAAATGATTTTAACCAGTAACTAACCCCTAATCTTTATGTTGGGTGTCTTTACAAGGTAAGAATCCAGTCTGTTTTAAGTTATGGTAGTTCATATCATAGTTATTTTTCATTTTGTTGTCCTTTCTGTTCAACTCTCTTTATATTTCATTTGGAGACGTGAACATCTTCCATTACCAAAAACCCGGGATGCTATTATTGGTATTGCTCTTCTACTAGCTAATTTGCCTTTTGTTTTTCAATACCAATAGTGAGGCTGCTTGATTTAGTGTGTGTACTAGTCTTCAACCAGAGAAACAGAACCAGTAGGAAATATAGAAAAAGAGGTTTGTTGCGAGGAATTGGCTTATGAGATTAAGGGAGTGGCTAGGCAAGTCTGAAATCGGTGGGGCAGGCCATCAGGAAGGGCAGGCCAGAACTCTAGGGCATGGCTGAAGCTATTCTCCATAGGTGGAATGTCTTCTTCAGAGCAGCCTCAGCTCAGCTGTTAAGGTCTTTCAGCTGATTGAATCAGGCCCACCTAGGTTATCAAGGATACTTGCTCTTGCTTAAAGTCAATTATGGACTTTAATGATACTACTAAATGCCTTCACTGAAATGCCTAGATTAGTGTTTGATTGAATAACTGTGGACTATAGCATAGCCAAGTTGATACCAAAACTGACCATCACAATGTGTTTCTCTGTTGCTTGTTAGAATTCTTCTGGTTCTAGTGGTCAGTTAGGCTGCCTGCCTGGAGCTGTATTCAGTTGGCTGTGTGCTCTTCTTGCTCATTCCCCACCCCTCCTCCTTCTGCAATTAAGTTAACTTGGTAATTTACTGCTGTGTTCAGGGCAGCTTCAACTCTGCTCTGATGCTGAACATTTATTTTCTCTTTTTTTCCTTCGGTTTTACATGAAGTGTGTTTTCTCATCTGCGTTATTTGTCTTACCAGGACAGAACGTTCCTATTGTTTTTTTTATTAGCTAAAGTTACAGATCAGCTTGGCACTCATTCCAGCAGTAGCTTTAGTTCTCAAAGACAATAGTTGCAAAATTGGATGCTGCTTTCTTGGCTCTGAGCTGTTGTCATTGTTCTTTGTCACCCTAACTTGGGGAAATGCCATATTGGAGGTTTGATAGGACTAAAACAGAATAAGAAATCTAATTGCTTATCTGTGTTTTGTGCTGCTTCTTCAGAATAGCTCCCTTTCAGCTTCCAGAACATTCTCTTTTAAGACATTGCCCTTTCATGTTGGATTTCCAAAGTTACAGAATTCCCTTATCGTTATCTGAAGAGCAACATTTATCAAATTTGATTCTTTTCATGTTAGAAAATGTTAAAGCGTTACAAGGAGGTTGCTACAAGTGAACTAGCCCAGTATTTTGAATTGTTATTGAATTATGAAAGTCTTTGTTTCCCTAGAATTTTTTTCTCATTGCCTACCGAACATTTTAATATCCACGTTCCTTTATTCTGTCCTTTTACATCCTAGAAAAAGGGAATGCCAAATGTTAGCAGAATTATAGATAAGCATTGAATTCCAAGAGGTCAAAAAAAATGTTAATGCAAATCACTGGCAAAAAGGCCCCAGATTTAGCTGTAGCCACTTATCTATGATTAATAGAAATGGACTTTTTTCTTCTTGGTATTTTAATGAGAAATAACATAGTCAGATGGAAAATATTTGTAAGTATAAATTAAAATCTGAGTGTTTAGAGGCTCAGAATGTCCACAGTCAGACAACACTGACCAAGAAGCAAAGTATGGTAGAATCTGTTATCTGTCATGGTAAGTGCTATTAAATATGACCTACTAATTTTCAAAGAATGGTAAGTATATGAAAATGGAATTCAGTAAATCACCTTATCGCCATGCTTATTCTGATTATCCATGCCTGTGTAATAAATCATCCTGAAATTAGCAGCTTAAGACAACAGCAGTCATTTTATTAAGTTTCTGTGGGTCGGGGATTTGGGGAATCCTTGGCAGGGACATTTCTGGTCTCATGAAGCTGTAATCAGATGGTCAGGCCTTCTCTTCCTGGGGCCTAGTCTGGGTGGCCTGACAGCATGGAGGCCTCAGGGCGGTCAGACTGCTTACGTGATGGCTGAAAGTGTCCACTGCTAGTATTCCAGTGAGCAAGGTGAAAGTCGCATCAGCTTTTCTGACTTATCCCTGGAAGCCACATCATTTAGTTCTGTTGATTACGGGCGAGGCACAAACCCATCAGGATTTAAGGAGAGGGCACTAGACTCCATCTCTTGATAGTGGAGTGGCAAGATTCTGGAAGAACATGTGGGACAGGAGATACTGTTATGGGCATGTTTGGAAAAAACAACCTGCCACGGTCTATCCTCTGGCCACAGTAATTCACATTTCTCCTGCATGTAAAATACACTCTTGTGCGTCCAAGACCCTCTAGAAGTCTTATCTCAGTATGGCATCAGGCCCAGGCTCAAAGTCAAGGGCCTTGCCATGTAAATTGGGTCTGGGTACAAACAAGGCTCCTCAGGACCAATTCCTTGGGTATAGCTCCTTGCGTACTATTTTCAATTATCTGCCCGACACATACCCAAAACACTACAGGAGGACAGGCATCTTAGAGGCTGGCCCGTGGGGGGAAAATGGGAGGCACACAGGTCCCTGGCAATCCTGGAATCTAGCCAGGTCCAGGTAGCCAGTTCTTGTTCAGGTGTTCTTTGTGGCTGTTGGGTCCACTCTCTAGGCTCGTGGTTCTGCTCTTTAAGATGTCCTTCCTCTTCCAGAAGGAAGAGCCAGTGTCTGCAACTGAGTAGCCTTCTCAGACTGCTTCCTGCTGGTAAAAATTTGGGAATCCAGAGGCTCTTTTCCTTTTGCACTCTGTTTCTTTTATTCTAACTTGGCAATAATTTCATAGTACAAATATCTAAAAAACTTTGTGGGTTTTCTGTGAATCTTATTGGGTTCACTCCATTAGGAAGAGCCATGACCTCAAGAAGTTTTGTCTACCTTGGGCTCCCTATGAGACTTTCAAGGGAAAACGCCTCTTAGTCTTATTATTTAATGCAAAGTTTCTGCAAAGTATGCTCTTAAGATCCTTAGCAGCCCTTAGGTCTGTTTGAAAGTGTCTAGGAGGTGCCGCCTTAGATTGTTCTGAAGTCTTAACAAAGGGTCGTACAGGCACACCCGGGATTTGGTCCTTGCTCTGAAGCCATTTCTTGATTTGAGAATCTGGAGAGGCTGGGAATGAGAAACAGTTTTATATTTAACAGTGTGTTCTTTAGCTGCTCTCTCTCTGCTCACATTTCATCATAGGCAGCAAGCAGAACCCAGGTGTCACTTGAAGTATTCTGCCTGGAAATCTCTTTAGCTAGATCACTGAGTTCATTAGGTACATTTCTATTTCCCACTTTGCTGTAGATGTCAGCATTGCCACACTCTGTCACTGCAGAGCAGGGTCCTCCTGTCCTCTAGCTTCCAATAACATTTTCTTCACTTTCCTTTAAGCCCTCACTGACAAGCTTCTTAAAACAACAGTCTTTGCATTACTTGTGCTGTTTTTGTGACTCAGGAATTTGAGAAAGGCTTGTCCTGACTCAGAGTCCTCATGCGTTCGCTGTCATAGTGGAGCTGAAGCACTTGTGCTTGGGCCCCAAGCCACCAAGGAAGCAAGTCTGCCTGCCACAGGGCTTCTGTGATTGTTGTTGCTTTAAGTCACTCAGTTGTGGAGGGATTACTTATGTGTCAATAGTAACTGGAACAATGAACAATAGTGTATTCTTTCTGGCCTTCCTTACCCTCAAGTCCCGGTACATCCTCTGCCCTGCTTTCAGGAATGCAAATTAGATCGTTCCCCTTCTCCCTCTGCCCGTTCCAAAGCCTTCTGTGTTTTTCCATCGTCTGAATTCTAAACCCTCTGACTTAGTGTGAACAGAGGGTGCAAACTCACAGGCCAGATTTGTCCCTCAGACTCACCATTTTTTAGGCTGTGCAGAGGAATTTTTTTTTTAACTTGACATACTTGTTAACATTAAAGAAATCAAGAGCATTCACATGAAAATCCAAATTATCCACTTCTCTGGAAGAATCAGAAGATCTGGCAGCACTGGAGCTGCCTTCCTGGGGCAGCAGTCAGCTAGTGTAGGGCACCCCCTTTAGGTGGGACAGGTCCTCTCCAGACCGCCCACATCCTCACTGGGTCTTCTCTCTGTTTCCTGCCTGGCTCCTGTAGGCCTTTGAATTTGCTATTCTTGTACAGGCTCTTCGCACAGCTTCTCCAGCCTTATTCTTAGCCATTTCCTTAAACCCAACCCAAGTACCTTCTTATCCAGCCACATTACACGAGTCAGCAGAATTCAGTAAATTCTTAACTTCTCTCTGGGTGGAATCTTCTCTACTTCCTCTGCCTGGTGATCTCTTACTATCCCTCCACAACCAGCCTTCCATGCTGTTGCTCAACAGATGGTAATGTCTTCTGCGATCTCAGTGTTTGTATCTTGTAGCATTCACATTCTTTTGAAATCATTAGCTTAAATATCTGTCCACCTTTCTGGATTGTGAACTACTCCAAGCTGTAGGTTTTTATTTTATTCATCTTTTGTCTAGAACTTGACACGAATGTAGGTATTAAATACAGCTTTGTTGACTGAATGAATAAATAAGTGAGTCTTAAAAAAGGGTAAGGCTTGGGGCCAGCCTGGTGGGGTAGTGGTTAAGTTCACGCACTCTGCTTCTGCGCCCGGGGTTTCGCAGGCTCAGATCCTAGGTGCGGACAGACGCACTGCTTGTCAAGCCATGCTGTGGTGGCGTCCCATATAAAGTAGAGGGAGATGGGCACGGATGTTAGCCCAGGGCCAGTCTTCCTCAGCAAAAAGAGGAGGATTGGCAAGGGATGTTAGCTCAGGGCTCGTCTTCCTCACAAAAAAACCCCCCAAAAAACAAGGGTAAGGCTTCCTGCCATGAAGGACTTTACACTTCAGTATGTCATCTGTTAAATGTAATACAGAGTAGAATGATATAAAGGTGCAGGCAAAATACCAGTTGGCAGGATTGGCAAAATCTTCCTCGATAAGAAGAAAAACGATAAGTAGAGAATGTGGAAGGGCAGATCAGGCCAAGGTATATAGGAAGGTATGTATGTAGCACATATGTAAAAAGTAGAGTCATGAAAGTACATAATTTGTACACAACTGGATTGTGGGATGTCTAAAGGGATTAGTAGGAAATAAGTCTTGCAAAGGAAATTTGGAGCTCTGGTATGGAAAGACTTGAATATTAAGGAATTGGACTCATTCTGTAGGCAATAGTGAACTCTTGTCGGTTTTTTTGAGAAAGTGCTTATGTCTGACTAGTGGCAATATGAAGGCTAAAATAGGGAAGAGATTAGAGGCCAAGAGATTGATTAGCAGTTTGTTTTCATAGGAGAGACAAGAGAAGGGGACCTGACCTAGCATAATGGCAGCTGAGGAGGTAAAATTTGCAGAAAACTTTCGATAAATTTGGGTTGTGAGAAAGATGAAATGTATTGATAATAATAGCACTTGCTGTATCTTGAGTGTTTATTATGCACCAGGCATCACGTTTGGAGCTTTGTATGACTGTGCCCTTTGGCCAGCATGACTGGGGTGGGGGAGGTTTGGAGTTGGCTTTTTAAAAAAAATCCAAAATGGAGTTTTATTTTAAATACATCGTGATTGAGACGGTTTACAGACAATATGTGCCTTGTTAAGCTAATATCCAGTGAATGCTACATGCAGACAATTTCACAACCATATGTGTATAGTGACATACTTAGCAGAAATAATGCATTTATATATTTTTGTTCTTCTGGGATTAGAAGGTACAAATAGAAACGTCAACTAGACTAGTAGTTCTCCCTCTTTCATGTTTTACTTCTCCCAAATACTCTCCCAAATAATCAAGGTACCAAATTGTTATAAACAAAATGAACAGTTTTTCAATGACATTTATATTTACCATCAATCTATTATTATATTAATATTTACAGGAAGTTTGAGAACCTAACTTCATGCTCTAACTGGCAAGGATCTATATTTGCATTTTGCAGAAAAATTATCAGGTGTAAAATTCTTGATCCTGTTTGTAAAATTTCTCATGCATTCCTAATTATAAAGGAAACATGAAAATGTTGTGATCCTTTGTCTTCCAAATATAAAGATTAAAAAAAGTTTTCTGGTTAGTTTGAACTATGAACACTTAGGGACATAGATGAAATGACAAAATATCTACTGATAATTATTAATGTAATTATATAGAACTATTTTAAATAACATTATGAAAAATGTTTTTGTGTAGAAATACACCATTTTCCTTTCTTACTCTGTATTAAGCAATGTTATTTAGACTCTTAACTTGCAGTATTGGCATCAATAATCATAGAGGCAATTTTTGTATCATCTAATAATTTCTCAGAGGATAACCTTTTCATTTTCATCTACATTTAAAAAAAATATACAGCACTGTATTTCCTCATGATGCTTTCATAAGAAATGTTATCCCAAGCCACATGTATCAATTTGAGTAATATTAAGATAGTTCCCCCCACCCCATACTTATATTGGTATATGTTTGGCACGTAAAAGTCAATTAGTGTGTGCTTTTAAAGGTGAAATTTGGGAGGCTTGAACAATAAAATTGAGACATTTTCCATTGTAAAAGTAAAGTAGCTATTTCCAGGAATAACTACTAAATTCATGTTAAATATCTTGGTCTAATTTTATGATGTTTCCATGAGCTGAGTCTTATCATCAGTGGTGTGCTGGTAAACGTTGCAAACTGGCACTCTGTCAGTGAGAGGGAGCACAAATCCTGATTTGTTCTGTTTTCTAATTTTCATTGTGTAAATACTCCTACTCTGGCCGATTTTAAGCGACCAATGAGAAGTCAGCTGTTTTGCACGCTTTCTGAAATTTTAACGATGGGCTCTCCTGAGCCAATATGAGCTGACTCCAGCACTGGGGTGTTAACTAAGATAGACAACACTGGAGAAGCATCAGAATGAGGCTGGGGTGGAGCATTAACAAATGGGTTGGAGATAGTGAACTGGAAATTGGTCAGATGTTCATATCCCACAGAGCATTTGGAAAACAAGCCTAAGAGATGAAGTTTCCAAGGTCATCAGCTTAGATGAGAAGGGGGAGGCCAGGGATAACGTGTATTCGCTCGAGGAGATAGTGTTCAGTGAGCTAAGAGGATGTGGTGGGCTGAGAGCAGCCACGTTCATGGTCAAGACAGAGAACAAAGAACAATAGGAGATAGAGAGGTAGAAGGAGAAACGGTACAGATTTGGAGAGAGCATGAAGTAAAAGAATAGGATTCAGCTATGTCTACAAAATAGTGTTATGGCAACAGAGAGGAGCATTGAATTACATAATTGTAAAATCATTAAATCTTGGGGGGAGAGAGCAGTTTTGGTGGCCTAGTGGGGACACTAACATTTTGTATGAGATTAAAGAGTGAGGATGGGCTGAGGAAGTGAGTACAGCAATTAGAGCCAATCTTTAGAAAAATGTTGGCAGTGAAAGGGAAGAGTGATGGAGTGACTGCTTAAGGAAGAAGCAGAATTCGAGTCCCCAACCCTCTTTTTTGGGTAGAAGTAAGTATAGGAGAGAATTACACTTGTTTATGATGGATGTAGAGGAGCCAGGGGCTGGCTGTAGATGTCTTAAAGGAATGAATAAGTGAGTAGATAAATGAGCACAGCAGGAGGCATTGGTCTTTAAAGGAAAAGGACTCCATTTTCCTTGCACATAGGAGGGAATGAGGTTAAGAGGGGAGAGTAGGGAGAAGTTTATTAGGAGTCCAAGGGCTGGGTATAATTGGGATGGGCTTGGTGCTCTCAGGTAGCAGGTGAAGTTATGTGAAGTGATGAGGCTGGGTGAGATGGGGCACTCCATGAGCAGCAGTGGCAGAGGCTAGCAATGGAGAGCTGGGATCAGACTCCTGGTCTCACATCCTAGCACTGTCTCTCCCAGATGTACGAACTTGAGCCAGTTGTTTAACTTCCATGCACCTCTGTTTTCACTCGGAAAAGTGGGGGGATGAAATGATTCTCAGCTCACAGGGCTACTGTGAAAATTCAATTAGTTAATATATGTAAAGTGCTCCAAGCGCAGACAATCCCTATTGTTACATAAATAACAGGTGGTATTATGGGCTGGGGAGAGGGAATAGGCTAGCAATGAGTGAAAGCGTTGTCTAGCACAGCGCTTCTCAAACCTGAGTGAGAATATGAATCACCTGGGGATCTTGCTAAAAGGAAGATTCTGATTTAGTGGGTCTGGGGTGGGGCCCAAGATTCAGCATTTCCAACAAGCTCCCAGGTGAAGCTGTTGCTGCTGGTCCGGGGACCACACTTTGAGTGGCAGGGTTGCAGCAGTACTGATGCCCAACTAGGAGTGGCCAGTGATGAGCGCCAGGCAGCATGGCCGTTCTCCACTCGCTCAGGAATGGAGAATGGGTGTTCGGGCTGAGACCGCTGCTTTCTTCCCAGGTGTGGATTGGACAGGAGGGGACATGGGGGCATGGGGGCATGGGGTCCTGATAAGTGCAGCATCAAGAGAGGCAGCTGTGGGCTCCAGGCCTTATGTGATGGTGGTGAAGCCAGGAGGAGCTGATGGAAGAGGCAGGAAAGGACTGAGGGTGGTAGATGTGGGACAGAAGTGCTGAGAGAGGTGGTGGTTACAAGGGGGGGGCAATGTTAGAGTGTAAGACAAGGGGACAGTAAAATATTTACTGCTGGAACCCTACCAAATCTAATTTTGTTTGTTAATTTTTGATGATTTAGAAGGCTTTCTGTTTGCTTGGCAGTGCCTCAAGGACAGTATAAACAGCAATTGGTTAGAAACATTTTTTTATACTTCTGGTCAGTAGAATGCCTGATAAGAGAAAAGTTACTGAGTGTCGCTTTCTGCCATGTCCAGTACGTCCTCAGTGGCAGACGTGAGATGGGTGGGCTCCGTGAACCACTCGGGTTCAGGCTGCAGTCAGGCATGCAGTATGTCCAGCACGTGGAGAAGTGGAGTGCAGGATTCCCAATGATGGGGGAAATCATTCCAAGGAGATTCCAAAATCCCATCTCCAAGGAGAAGTTAATGTGGCAGTGGAAGCAGTTGGCAGGTGCCTTGGAAAGAGAGAGCATGCAGGATTGGACAAATGGTACTAAATTTTGGTCAGTATTTCTTCGGGTCACGTTCATCCTTTGTTTAGGAGTGTGTTAGAGAAACACACTTCAATTTCTAACATTTAACACCCTGTATAGAAAATGCATCTGTTGACTGTCCCTCTCCATCTTCTTCCTGTTCTGGTGTTGAGGGCCACCGAGATGTTGTACAGAGATCCTGGGTGCTGATCTTTATGGAAAGCTCCTGTTCAGCAGGGCACCACTAGGAAGATTAGTCAGGCTGTTTCCCCCTCCCTGGCTGCTCCATCCCAGCTCTGCCTCTGACAGTGGACCCCGTGGCCACCACAACTGGCCGGCGAACCACACCGTTCTTCCGTGTGTCTGGCTGAGCCTGACTTCTTTTCTTGTGGGAATCAGAACTTTGATTCATTTCTTTAATGGATTTTCATAAAGATGCTGTTTTGAGAAAGGGAAGAAAATATTACTTTCCTTTTCAGAGTTATGATATAAATAGAACTGCTTCATTGTATTTTATTCCCACCCTTGGGAATAAATGTTACTGCGTGTGAAGCTTTGTCTAACCTCACTATGCCAGCACTGACCTGAGGAATTTGTGGGCTTATGAATACCCCTAGCTATCACTTAAATTGAGCTCATTTCTCTGAGAAGTATTGGATTATCTTTTTAAACCCTTGCAAGAGAAAAAATTTCATTCTACTACCTCTTGGCTTTACTAAGCAAGTAAATCATTTAATAGAATAAGAGCAATGTAACAGTAATGCAGTCAGAGAGTTTTGAGGGTGAATAACCTCCATGCTTACCACTGTAGGGGATGGGGAAGGATAGAAACGTTTATACATCCTTTGTTGAAGTTTTTTTTTGTAAAGTATTCTTCAGTTCCTAAATAAGAACCCCATTTGTTAAATTATGAAAAACTTATTGCCATGGCTCTAAAACATAGAAGTTGTTTCCTGTTGTCCCTACAAACTCCCTGTAACGGTGTAACTTGGTAAAATCGCTTTCAGGTCTCTTCAATGTCACAGAAATACACTATGAAACCTGGGTTTCAGATTATGCTGCAAATTTTTTCCCTCCCAGTCAACTTAAAGGACACTCTTAATGAACAAATTTGTATTCTTATTCTCGATACTCTTATACCAGTATTTTACGCTACATAGATTTTTTAAAGTCTTAATTTCTACATTTATTTGTTCAACCACTATTTCTTAGAGGCCCATCCCATCATTTCTTTTAATGTCCAAGGCTATGATCCTGGACATTTTGCTTCATTGTTCTCTCTTCTAGCAAACAGTACTAACAGAGAGACACTCAGGATTGTAAAATAAAATAGGAATAGAAGAAGATGGCCATTTTATTGTCTGTAGCTGGATCCTGCTTGTAGAAATGCAGCTGACAGGTTTTGTAAACACAGAGTGAGAGGAAAAAGAGCATAAACTAAATTTTAGGGTATGAAGCTGCGCTATCTCTATTTTCAGAAAGAGATTTCTTTAGTGTAATCTCTTGGATGAGTAGCTGAAGAATATCAATTCATCCACCATGCTTGGTGTCTGCAATTTCAGTAAAGGTGGAGTTTTGGTCTGTTTCTGAAACACAGTTTTACTTGTTTTCTCACGTAGTTAATAGCATGTTTTTTAATAGATGTGGCTTTAAATTCTTTCTTGTAAATGTAGTCATTAACAGATTTTCCTTTCTGTTGCTATCGTGATTAGTGTTGCTAAGAAAATAATTTTATTGTATATGTCAACAGAAAATTATTATCTCTTCCTCTGTCCATTTCTTTGTAGCTTTAAAATGAGCAATCTGTTCTGCAAATCATGAAGTGCATTTCAGCATTTTTTTCTACAGTACTTTGCCAGCATCTGTAAGCACCATTAAAATCACTATCATTAGAATAGGTCTCTCCAATGACTCAAAATGCAAGCAGAAAAAATATCTTATGCCAAGTACAGAAGGGGCTTTATTAGGTGCTAAGTGTTTTGAAGGTGAATTAGTTAAAAAATGTTTTTTGGTGTGGAGAAAAAAGCTTTTTTTTTTTAATTGAGCATAACTGTTTGCACTTATGAATAAGAACTTTTTACTTGCTTTAACTTTCCATGTTGGAGCGCAAATCTTCTAGAAAAGTGGTCAGCCTTACTTTTACAAGTTCCACATGGTAATGCCTTCAAATGAAGTCTAAGCATGAGCCTGCGTTGTTTATGACGTCACATTGATCCAACATGTGTAAATACTTTACATTTAAAGGCTGTGGTATTTCCCTTGGGATCAATTAAGGTCCTGTGACGTAACTCAATAGTTTCTATTACGGAAAATAGTCTTTCTTCATATCATAGTCTTTCAAAGTCTTCACAGGACATTTTTAGACAACTTCTTTTTCAGAGCTGTTATTCAGTGGCATAAGAAGACTCACATTTGAATGGGAGCCTGAAGGCTTTTTTTCTTGCCTTAATTTTGTCTTTATAGCTGTGTGATCTTGGGTCACTTTCTGGGCCTTCGTCTCCTCATCTGTAAAATGAGGGGTTTGACTAAATAGTCTACAATGTCCCTTTCCACTTGAAGTTTCTCTGATTTGGTGGAAAACTGGCTGTTATGTTCATGTGCTACATTGCTTTGTTTAATTATGTCTCAGTACATTTTTTTAAGGCACATTACTTCAGTCAGAGGCTTATCATTCTCAGTCATCCTATCCTTTTAAAAGTTTTGCTTTTTCAACCACAAAGACGTTTAGAAAGCATGTTCCGTGGATTACATCTCTACCCTAGTTCAAAAAATGTTTGAAATAATTGCAGAAGACTGATTACAATCTGTTTAGATTATCTGGCTTGGCTGCTGGTGATCTCACTGTGTTCCTGGCAATCTCACAAGTCTCCAAGTGCTACAAGGTGTGTTAAGAATGGGCTGATGCTCTTTTGTTTTGCTCACGTAGGTTGAGCAGAATCCTGGGAAGACAAGCATGATGTCAGGTTCTGAAAAAGAGCCAGGTGGCAACGGAAGGGTATTTGCTCTTTTGCCTTAGGTTTTAGATTGCCGATACCCCTAGACTAGTGTGCTTCATTAGCCTGCCTGAGTCCCCTGCCTCGCCTCAGTCATGAGTCTGTTGCTTGCATGCATTTCCTTAGGCAATTTTGAAACCTACCGCGTGGCCTTTTATGTCTAGTAATTAAGAGTTTAATTGAAGCAAAAGTGAAAAATGGG
The DNA here is from genome assembly GCA_031878705.1 of Tapirus indicus. NCBI lineage: Eukaryota > Metazoa > Chordata > Mammalia > Perissodactyla > Tapiridae > Tapirus > Tapirus indicus. Next base: position 80,715,138 of record CM062926.1, on the reverse strand, counting down.
CTTACTCTGTAATGGCTGATGTGTGTGATATTCTTCCAAAATATTTTGTTCTATGTGTGTATAGTGATGTGTTTCAAGAACACAGTATCTTTGGAAAGAGGATGAATGTGGGAGTCTGGAGGCTGCATAGTCTTTTGGGATATTAACTACTAGTTAGCCCTGAATTCATAACCACTTAGGTTATTTTCAGGGTAGGTGTATGCCATATAACCCAGGTAGCAGCACCAGCGAACACTGTTCACATTCGACTAGTGAAGCATTGGATGGATCTGTTTTGATTCAGGTAAGAAGAGTTCCTGGGTCAAGTGGTCACCTTCATAAAACCGAAGACGGTGACTGGGAGTGGAGTGACGACGAGATGGATGAAAAAAGTGAAGAAGGGAAAGCAGCTTTTTCTCAAGAAAAGGTGAATGACATTGACAATGATTAGCTAACCTGTGCCAATTTTGTATTCCTGGTATTTTTTTGTATGTGTATTAATGGTTATGTAATTGTTTTACAGTCACGAAGAGTAAAAGAAGAAAATCCGGAGGTGAGTGGTGGTTATTTATTTATTCTTAAGGGGTTTTTTTGCCACTATATCCCCTCCATTGCAGTATCAGAGTCTGATCCATTTGGGGAAGAAACTTCAAAATTTTGTTCTCATACAGTCCAAAAAAAAAAAAAAAAAAAAAGAAAAGAAAAGGCACATAGACTTTGCACATCCTGATTCTGTCTGAGTTACTTCGGGGCTGTATAAATTGGGGCAGATTACTTTACTCTCTGAGTCTCAGTTTCCTCCTCTGTCAAATGGGGATGATCACAATACTTATAAAGTTTCCCTGAGGATTTATGAAATCATGTGCTAAGGCACTCAGTGGAGCCCTTGGCACAGACTAGTTACTCAATCTTAGCTCTTAGTATCACTGTCATTTAGAAAACAGTAGGTATACAGGAAAAATTTCTTCTAGATTTTTAATTTACAATAAAACAAGATATTAAAATGGTTAGCAACTCTAGGTTGAATCTGTTGGTCTTGATTTTCAAATCTCCTGGGTAACTTAATAGTCAAGGGACACTCTTTTATCAGTTTTCCCTTAAGAACTGGTCACCTTTTGATTAACTTTACTTCCTCCTTCTGGTTAACTATCCTAATGCCTAATGACCAATGATGACTGCAGTTCAAAGGATTTGCTAATTCTCCTAGAGGAAATTTGAGCATATTTAAATAGTTCACAATATTTTATAGACCTAGTAATTAATGTGTACCCTGATAAATTCTCATTAAGAAAACAGAAGACTTCAGGTTACAGATGATATCCATCCCAACTTTTTTTTAATTAGCAGACATTTGCTTTCGATTAAATGGGGTAAATCTTATCGTTCCATTTTAAGTGGCAGTAGCCAGCTGGACCATCTAAGAAGAGAGCATCAGACCTACAAGCCACTCCTTCCCCTGTTATTCTTCCCTCCCTCTGGTCTCTTTTCATCCTTCATGCCACACTGATAGGCTCTCCTAGTGATTTTTCAGTCTGGCTGCCTCTGATTGGTAACTCTCCTTCGGATCCTGTTTCCTCCTACGTTTATCACATGAATTAATGTTTCCATTTCATACATAAAATATAAGCCTTGGCAAGGAAGTTATCCATCTCTGCTACAAATGATGGTGATGAGCTCCACAGTAGGACGTATTGGCTACACACATTTCATGCTGGGTTTTTAGAATGATCTTAACCAGGTATCATGAACTCTGCCCTCTTCTCTCCCACTTCCCTATTTTATCTAGAAGTACAAAGTCAAGGTTTTTCATCTATTTCTAAGAGTGTCTGTAACTGAAAGAGTCAGTTCTTCTTAGAACTAGAACAAAATAACGATTCAAGCAGCATCATTGACTCAAAAAGCATTCGTTACTGGTTCACTACAGGACATCTCCATTGGATGATATGCACTGAATCCTGCCTTGCTGGTACAGACTGATGGGTGTAGGTCTTTCCTTATGAGGATTTGTTAAGTTTATTGTGACAATATCTTACTATGTGCTAGTTGAAATTGCTCTAACTGATGTGTTATTTGGATAATAGTGGTATCTTTTTGCAAAGAGTATTAGACATGAAAGAGAGTAATGTATAGCATGCTCAGCTGATCATCAAGTATCACTAACGATCCTTCTGAGTGGGGTTTGAAAAGTCTGAGGCATTTCACTGTATCTAGACTCATTTGATTTCCCAATGGCGTGTGTCTGTTTCCATGCTGAGTTATAACTAAGGAACCATGTGGATAGGCTTCTTATTTTTGTGAAAAGATACATGTGTTTGAAAGTAAACACTCCCACCAGATTTTAGGAATAACCAGCCCACCAGCTATTGCACAGCTTCTTAGGCCAATTTTTTTTGCAAGGCTGGCATTTCAGTATCCTGAGCTGTGTTAAGAGCTCCTACAATGATGGTTCCTATGTCCTTTCAGCTTTTAAGGGTAGCCCCCTGATTTGTGAACCACCCCAAATCACTTTTAAGTGAAGCAGAAAGTATTTTATTTACCTATTATAAAGGGAATTAAAATTGTTGAATATATAAATATTCAACAAGTGTATATGTATGCCTACTGTGCACTGTTTAGGTACTGAAGACACATCAGTAAGGAAAAAGAGAGTGAAATTCCTGTCTTTGTGGAGGTTGCAGTGGAATATAGGAGTAATGGAAAAAAAATAGATTGGGGTGGAGGGTAAGTTAGTGTGGTAGGGGCTATAATTTTAAATGGGTTGGTCAGGGTTGGCCTTATTGAGAAGGGACATAGAGGAAAGACTTGTCAAAGGTATGGAAGAATTAAGTAGAATAAAAACTGAAAGTTTTCTTTATCTTGCTACCTCTCTCACCCCTGTGACTGTCACTTCTTTCCACAGAGGTTATCAGTTTGCAGTGTTTTCTTCCAGACTTTTTTCTGCTCATTTATGTACAGATATGTACATGAAGAAATCTAGCATATTATTTTAAAAACATGAATGGGATTATAAAAACTATAAAAAATCTCTTTGCAACTTGTGTTATGTCTTGGAAATCTTTCCACATTAGTTGCTATGGATCTGCCTCTTTATTTTTAACTGCTGCATAGTGTGATGGATGGATTGAAATAGTTTATTTAACCATTTTTTTCTAGGTGAGCATTTAAGTTGCTACATTACAAACTGCATTCCATTGACATTTTAGTGTGTGTGTTTTGAGAGGCACAGATGCAAATAAAGAATAGGTACGTAGAATTGTGATTGCTTTGTTTGAAGCGTCTGCTGATTTTGAATTTTTTACAGTTGCTATCAAATATAAAAATAGTTGCACTTTAAATATATTACGGTTTTGTCAGTTATACCTCAATAAACCTGGAAAAAAAAAAGCTGAGCCAGTATACACAGCCTCTGACAGTGTACCTTACTCCTTTAAACATCTTTGAGGGAGAAAATGCTTATCTGTGCCAAATGGCCCATTTAAATGCTAGAGTGTTTACATTTTAATAAGCTTTTCCATAATGCTTATCATTTAAATTGCAGTTTAGTTATTTACTTGACTATAAGCCACTGGAAGACTGGGATAGTATTTTATTCATGTTTGTATTCCCTTTGCATCAAATAGATGCTCTGTAGTACATGTTTGTTGGCGACATGAATACCCACGCACTGAAATGCAGACATTAAAGTGCCCGAATAGACATACCATATTTATGAGTAGGTCAGAAGTGGGGGAAAAGATCAGAAGGTGTTATGTAATTGAGCTGAAGTTCTGTAAAGGTAGCCCTAGTAGTTCCGTGTTTAGACAGAGTAAGATGCTTCAATAAAGGAGGGTTATTTTAGAAATGCTTGATTTGTGAGGGGCTGTTTGGCTTCCTAGGAAGTGTAAGGCAGAAGGTCCAGGTATTACAGCATTAGTCAGAGAAGACTGAGACAGCCAGGGTGGGGTGTTTGTCAGAGGGACATTGGGTCGATGTGCTTAGTACTGGACCATATTTGCAGATCCTTCTAAGACTAAGAGAATTTCCAGAGTAACCATAAAGTTCCAGAGCTGCATCACTTATCTTGAGATTCATAGCCAACCCCGTTGAAACATTGGTCCTCCTGTATTCCTAGCCTGATTTTTTAGAAATAGCCTTCTGAAGTATTAGTCACCTACTAGTAATTAATAATTTGTAATAAGTAGATAATTCATGCTCAGTTCATTTATTTATTATCTTATTCCACTTGGATGGTGGAAGCCAGTGGAGACTAAAGATTAATAATATAACAGTAATATTAATAATGCAGTTAGTTAAGTGAACAAATATTTAATCTGGGCCTGATTTCTGTATGGAGCTGTGTTAGGCACTGTGGCATTATAGGAATTATACAAAAGCAAAGAAGAAAGCCTGCTCTCTGGAAGCTTCTCATCTCTTTGGGGTGGGGGTTGGGAGTGGTTTGCAAGAATTGGCTTCTGATCCTAGTTTATATAAAACCTTTCAACTATTGGGCCTCCCGGTGGCGCAGCAGTTTAGTCCGCGCTTGGCAGCCCGGGGTTCGCGAGTTCGGATCCCGGGCGCCCGCCGACGAACTGCCTGTCAGCCACGCCGTGGCGGCGTCCCATATAAAGTGGAGGAAGATGGGCACGATGTTAGCTCAGGGCCAGTCTTCCTCAGCAAAAAAGGGGAGGATTGGCAACAGATGTTAGCTCAGGGCTGGTCTTCCCCACAAAAAAAAAAAACAAAAAACAAAAACCTTTCAACTATTGTCCCATTATTGATCTTTTTTTTTTTTAAATCATTTTCTATTTTATTTTATTTTATTTATTTTTTTTTTTTGTGGGGAAGACCAGCCCTGAGCTAACATCCGTTGCCAATCCTCCTCTTTTTGCTGAGGAAGACTGGCCCTGGGCTAACATCGTGCCCATCTTCCTCCACTTTATATGGGACGCCGCCACGGCGTGGCTGACAGGCAGTTCGTCGGCGGGCGCCCGGGATCCGAACTCGCGAACCCCGGGCTGCCAAGCGCGGACTAAACTGCTGCGCCACCGGGCGGCCCCCTATTGATCTTTTTTTTGACCAGTGATTTTGGAATCTCTTTTTGTCAGGCTCTGAAATAATCAGTATATATTTTATAATTTTTTGGTCAATTTTGCTTTATAACCCAATTTTCTCTAGAAAAGTAAAATTGATTTTATCTTTAAATTCACATTTTCTGTTGGTTTCATTTAACCAAGGAGGACATTTGCTCAGGCTTCTATTAAAGAAGCATTCTTTTTACAGAAGCCCCTCCATTAGGAGGCCTGAAAATGACTTGTTCGCAACCCTGGCTCTGCATCAGGAAAACCGAAAGCTTTCAAAATGCGGATGCCTAGACCCAGTCCTTAAATTATGATGTGGTAGTTTGGGGTGATGTCCAGACAACTCTGATTTTTAAAAAGCTGCTCACATTATGCTGATAAATGGCTAGGATCAAGGACCACTGACTAGAAAAACCACACCAATCACTCGGAATCCAAAAGTCCAGATTGGAATCCAGGAAGATTGTGTGCTCAAAATTTCTGAAGATTTGTTTTAAATATTTGTCTATCAGAAATCTCAGAAAAAAAAAAAGAATAAGAAAACTGAGAAAGATGTTTCAGAAATCCCTTGGAAAAATTGTCTTTATTTAATCAAGTATAATGAAGCAAGATGGGAAGGTGTGTTGACTGAAGCCCCATAGGGCTGACAAGAGGACTGTTGAAGAATTTTGTTATCGAGTCTAAGCTAGGTTAATTGTGGCAATATTCTGTTCCCCAACTCTAATATTTTGTTCTGAGGAGAAAATAAATTTGGTGTGGATTTAGGTTGAGTTAATTTTACAAGAGATTAGACACAATGTGAAAGCTAAATTTATTGCTTATGTCCCTCATTGCTGTTGTCTGATTGCTAAAATTGCCTTTACCTTTTTAAAATTATTTCTGATGAGGTCTTGTTTTCCAAATGCCTGTCAGCTCTCATGCATGTTTGTTTTATGTCCATTTGTAGATGGAGGGCAAGATTTCATTTCATCCTCCAAATTTATTATACTTAGCCTTGGTCATCACAGATGGTTTTAACTTCCTACTTTGCAAGATACGACTTTATAAAAGGTGTTCTTATTACAGGTGACTGGCTTGCTGACTAGTTGTGATAAAAGTTAGATTTGTGATCAGAAATCTTGTGTATTTCTGAAAATAAACCACTTATTTTGGAATAATCTTAGATTTACAGAAAAGCAGCTAAGACAGTTCAGAGTCCCCATCCACTCCTCACCCAGGTTGCTCCACATTTCTTATGTAACTCTGGTACGTTTGTTACAACTAAGAACCAAAGGTGCTACATTACTATCAACTAAACCTCAGACTGTATTCGTATTTCACTAGTTTGTCCACTAACAGCCTTTTTTTGTTTCTGGATCCAATTCAGGATAACACATTGTATTTAGCCACTGTATTTTTAAAAATTGAAAATGAGAAGATCAGGCAGAGCTCTATGAAAAATTAGAACTCAGATGTTGTCCTTTTCATCTCTCCATTCTGAGATCTTTTCCTCTCTTTCACCCAGTCCCAGAGGCCTATTTCCAGGGTGGTGTCCAACATTAATCTGTTATCTTTTTCTTCCCCTCCTATCATAACACCCATTCTCTCAAATGCCCTTCTTATAGCAAACTGTTTAAAAGCAAAAACAATTCAGTAGACATTCAGTTATATTATACTGTTGATGAATGACTGCTGCTTACTGTGTGAACTTTCTCTTAAGTTTTTACATTTAAGAATGTATGTCCAAAATGCATGCCCTAAACTGAAAGAATGGGGTCCCTAGTGGTGAAATTTGTAGGACTATAGTTGGTTGTCAAGGAAGGTGTTTTGTGCAGGGAGCCTCCGTCTCCACCGCTCCTGTGCATCTCTGCACATTTTCTGAGGAATCTCCCATATTACTTGTGCACCAGTGAGAGTGGAGGCTGGTTCCTTCATTACATGCAGGGTTATTCCTACACAGAGAGGTTGCACGGTGTCTCTGGGGTTCCAGCCCCCAGTCCAGTTCATTAGCTCTCCTTCCTAACTGTCCAAGAATAAGGGAGCAGGGCTGGAGACAGGCTTCCCCAAGGGAAAGAGAAGTTGTTACCTCTAGTAAATGCCATTAAAGTTTTCCAGATTACAATCATACTTTGACTAAAGGTAGGATATTCTGTAAGTGCTGATGTGGCTTTTGTTTGTATCTCAAAGTTTAATTAAGATGGTGGGATCAGCCTGAAAAATTTTTTACAAGAGATTATTTGGGTAGGCCCAAGCCCTCTGGCTGGTTAATGAATACAGGTTGTTTGTTCTTCTAACATAGTCATTTCCCCCAATGTTTTAGTATGAAAATTTTCAAAAACAGCAACATTAAGAGCACTTTTTTTAGTAAACACCCACATACCTATCATTAGATCCTACCATTATTATACTTGCTTAATCACGTAGCACATCTATCTATTCATCCATCAGTTCATCTTCAGTTTTTGATGGATTTCTGAGTAAATTGCAGAAATCTGTACACCTACCTGTTTTACTTGATTACTAACATAATTATTTTTGAGGAAGCACAGAGAGTAAGAATTTTATGCTCTTAAACTTTAGAAAACTCTTGCTACAAAGAACTTCTGATTATTTTAGAATTAATAGTAAGTTTAGAAATGGCACTCCTTTTTATTCTTTTTCATTGCTGCTTCTCTTGGAGTTTTCTTGTCTTTCAAGTATTGTTCTAGGGCAGAGTTCACAAAAGTAGGGCTTGAGGCAAAAATATGTTGGGTATCACATCAGGGTTGGGTTTCCAACTTTGAGAGAAAAATATAACCTATCACTCTGACTTTTCTTTTGGGGAAAATGTGTTTTAAAAATCCAACTACCCTTATATATTTTTGAAGTCCAGCAAATAAGTTGTTCAAAGTAATGATTAAAGTGGCAGGTTTTACTAATCCTAACATCTTTTCATTAGGGGGCCCTTAACTTTAGATGAAATCATGCAACAAGAAAAAATGATCCTTGGGCATCTTTCTGTTATGAAGTTTAAATTATCAGTTCATGCCTTTTCCCTTTAGCTCAGTGGTTCTCTAAAAGCATGAGGATCACCTGGGGCACTTGTTAAAGATACAGATTCTCTCCTGTCTCCATGAAATTCTGAATTATAGTCTGGGAGGGGCCCAGTGCAGGTAGTCAAAGGACCACACTTTGGGAAACAGTGCTTTAAAATTACATTATTTAAAATTTTTTCTCTGATAATTGGGACTTAATGTAACCACACTGATCTTGATGTCTCATTTTGGTTCTTTAAGTGCTGTAACGGTGGCTCTCTTAACAGATTGCAGTGAATACCAGCAGTATCCCAGAGCAAATACAGTCCCTTTCTGTGCAGGACTCTCAGGTATGTTTTTCTGCTGGTCATTTACGTTCAAGATGCTTTGTAGGAAGATTTTTAGGAAAACCCAACATTTTAGAAAGATAGACAATTTCAGGGTAGTGCTTCCAAATCAGGCTTGTAAACTCTCTTTTTTAATAGGTACGGAGAAAAGCGTAATGTTTTTATTGACCATGATTTTCAAGACCACCAACCTTTAAATGATGGGTTTAAGAGCAAGAATTGATGACCACACTGCTTCTGGAGTTGCTGGTACTGTGTGAAATAAGAAAAGGAAAGAAAGTGACTCACCATTCTGTTAAATTCCAGCAACAAAACATTGTCATTAATTGATACTTTTCTTTTTTGCTCCTGCTTGGATTTCTATAATGTGTTTTTATAATTCTTTTACCATTGAATTTTGTGGGCCAATTTATTTCTGCAACTTGCCTTGTAAAAATAATAGTTCAACTGTGAAATGCATTTATATTGAAAGTTATATGACAGATGTGTGCCATGAGTCATGTTGGGTGCTGACAAAGGATGACGAGCAACCCGTCATAGACATAGAGCTGAGTGCAGCCCCCTTTTCTGGTTCTGCCATATAGTTAATAGGCAAGTCCTCTGCTCTCAAAGTGGTTGTACTATTAAGCATCACCAGTCTTGGGATCACAATTTTTTTTCCAAAATCTGCATAATCCGTTTAAATTCATTCTTATCCTACCTGATCTATTTTATGAAACAGCTGTATAGTGAGGAGATAGTTAGAGTGATGGAGTTTCATGGTTGCAGGAAGCCTTTTGAGGTCAGATATGTAGTCCTTGGACCTTATTTATAAGGAAGCAAAGATTTGCAGAGGTTAAGTGGCTCATACAACTGGTTACAGACGGAGGAAGGATTCAGTTTAGGTCTTTACACTGTATCAGGCTACTCAGTGAAACACCTTGAGATAAACTGTAGGAATTGGTTGAATGATAAAGGGCAAGTTAGGAATAATCATGGGTCAGAAGGCAAAGAGAGTAAAGGAAAGAGGAAAAGGGCTTAGGATAACTAGTACTGAATAATGTTTATGACTCATTTTCATATGTATTGTTTTGTTCTCCCAGCAACCTTTTGGGCAGGTATTATCCCCATTTTGTAAGTGTGAAAGTAGGTTCAGAGAATGACTTGTCCATAGATGCATAGCTGATCAGTGGTAGAGCCAAGTCTTGACCTGAAATCCCTTATTTTTCTGCTTCGACACGAGGGTCTACTTATATTCAGGGATTCATTGGAGTAGGGATGGGCTGTGGAGTAGAGGCATTCATTCATGGTCGATGAGCTATATTCAAGGAAACGGGCTCTAGGTGAAGAAGGCAGGAAGGATAGAAAGTGGCCAAATCTACTGGGTCCCACCTTCCTCTGCATCCTGAGGTCTAAGGTGCCCAACCCTTGTTCATCACCCAGGCCCAGTGGGTATAGTCCACGGCTCGGATTGCAAGGTGCCCTTTAGATGGCTGACCCTTCTTCTTTGGATTTACTGCAGCTTATGCCAGTTGTTCATAGGGCCCATCGTATGACTGGGGCTTTCTATTGGAAATATTCGTAGCCACAATTATGATGGGAATTAGGCATCGTTCCAACCTTCACACAGAGGTGTTAGGGCCAAATAAGACCTGCGTGTGTAAAGACCTACTTTTGAAATTTCCAGAAAGAAAGGGCTGTATGAATCAAGGCTACCATGATTTTATTCATTTGTTTCCTAAGTTTATAACACTGTTTGCTGTTTTGTTTTTGAAGGGCCTACCCAATGCTAGTGAAGACTATAGAGAAGCTTCTTGTGCTGTGAACCTCGTTTTAAGATTAAGGTAAATAATATTGTTTATTTTGCATCATTTTTCCTATAGTACAATATTCTGATCTCCTTCATTAACTTTTCATAACATTAGCATAAAATAAAATTAACTTATTTGATTTCTCCAAACAGCCAGTGTATGCTGTATTCCCAGGACTAATTGCTCTCTTCTAATTGCTTTCTAAAGAAGAATAAAACAGAACAGCACCATATGCGTGTGTCTGCATGCTCAGTGTACCCTTGTTAAGTTTTTTTCCTCGCCTTTTCTTTCTTGGTTTTTTCTTTCTTTTCTTTTTTACAATGTAAGATCACAGTAAGAGATTTTTAATGAGTTTCTTTCACACGTCAGCAGTCAGTCTCTGACAGAAATAAACCATGCTTGTACTGCAAGTTGCCGTTCAGAACATTTTTCAGTGGCAGGTTTGATCAGCCACTGTGGAGAAATGACAGATATATTTTGAAAGAACCCTCAGTCTTCTAGGAAATGGATACAAATATGGTGCCTGGCAGTATATTCTTTACATCTAGTGAATGAAAGCTCTTTCAATTTCAACGATTTTTTAATTTTAAGGTCCATGTTACTGTATATTCTTTGTTAAGAATTTAGTATCTCAAGACAAAAGAAATTTGCTGAAACTTAATTGTAGACAGCTTAATTTACCAGGTCCATCAGAATGCCATCACATTTTTGAAAGTATTTTAAAATAAGTTTTATGTGTGTTCTCCTTTGACAATTAACAAATAAAACACATGGCTAATGGGTCATTTTCAGAGCTGTGGCTATTAAAAGCGGGTTCATTTTCAAGGTTAGTTTCCAGCCCTCTGAGTTATCATAGTCTGTCAGAGTAGATTATCGTCGCCCTAATCACCCCTTACTTCTGATGGTCATTTACAGTCTGCCTGCATTTTCACATACTTACCAGGGGAACCTCACCATGCCCCTGGGTCTGATTTAATATAGAGTTGATTTCTCAGTCAAGAAATGAAATTATTACAAGACTGTTTTCCTCATATTTGAAAGTAGCCTTGATTATGATTCATAATTCATGTATTTAGCAATCTCCAAAGAATGAAATAGCCCATTCCCTTTTTGTTTGATTTTGGAACCAGGTACTCCTTTCATTTATTTTCCACTTGTTCATGCATTCATTCATTCCACCAATATTTATGAGAAACCCAGTCTGTGTGGGGCTCAGTGTTTGTCATTGAGATGCAGGGGTGAGCGACACTACAGAGGCTGCAGTAACCCACTGAGTGTGCAGAGTTGGAAGTGACCTTTAGAATCCAGTCATCCAGTCTCCTGCTTTGTATATGCAGGAATCTTTTCTTTAGCGTCCCTGCTGGACATTTACCCAGCCTCCGTGCGTACTTCAGCTCACTTTTTTCCCATAATCACCCCTATGATATTGAAAAGCTTTCATTGTTGTGGTTCATCTTCCTCCTGAAGATTCAACTGACCTTCCTGTTCTGAGCTCCTGTGGCTCACATCCTAGCTCCTAGAGCAAATATCAGTCTTTCTGGATAAAAGTCTCCTGAAGAGTGTGTTAAAATGCATATTTCTGAGCCTTACCTCCAAATATTGTTTTGCTCAAGGTACAATATAGAACATATGCATCCCCTCATTTTCTGAGGGCCATTTGTGTATGTGCAAGACTCGTTCTTCTCTTTTCCCAGGCAGAACAGTGCGAGTAACTTGACCTTTGCTTCTCATAATATAGTTCTATATCCCCCTCAGGATCCTAGTTGTCACCTTTATTGATATTAAGCCTGCTTTTGTTACCTTTTTTCCTCACGTCTAGGTGGTGGTTTTCCTGAGTTTGTGGCTTAGATCATTGGTTCTATAGGATGCTCCATGAAGAAAGGGTTCCGTGTTTAAGTTAAACAATGCATAGTATTCATCTAGTGTGTATACACATACACATACCTTTTTTGGAAATCACATTAAAGTTCTCAGAAGTTCTGCAGGAAAGGAATTTGTTTAACTTTGTTTACTCTATAACCTATTTGACCTCAGAACTCTTTTCATGGAATTATTTTCCAGGTTAACATTGTCCCTTTTAAATGTAGCACCCATATAAAAATGTAGGACTTCAGATGTGGTCTGAGCAGGCTGGAATACAGTAGTAAGATCATGTGATTTTTGCAGTTCACACTCTATATTTCTCCTAAAGCAGCCCAAGTTTTCATTGCCTTTTGACATATCCATGTACCAATGAATTTGGCATGACCCAACAGTCAAATAAAACCTCTGATTTTGTTTTTCCCATTTGAAGGGCTTCCAAGCCTAAATCTGAACTGCAATTTGTGTTTTAATACTCTCTGTATGTCTTAGCATTTACCACTATAGTAATGAACCTGTTGGTTTTGACTCATTGCTTGCCGGCCATATAGTTCACTCATGATTGTCAATGTGTGATATTAGTTACAATGTTTGGATATACGTCACTTGCCAATCTGATGGATCTATCTCTTTATCCAAAACGTTGATTAACATGTTCAATAGTTCAAGTAGGATAGAGCCTTCTAGCATCTGTTAGAAACTGCTCACTTTCTGTATGGCTTTCAATAATTAACTGATATATTTTGGTATGATTGCTCAACCAGAAACAAATCCTATTGACTCTACTACCTTTTAGTGGACATTTAACTAACTATTCAGAAGGATATTGTAACAGGATCCATTAAAAGTGTTGCTGAAATTAAAACATATTGTATCAAATCTGTTTTCCTGAATCTAACCACCGTAGAAACACTTTCAAAAAATGGAAATAAATTTTAGTTTAATTTATTTTTGGTGAACATATGTTGATGCCTAATTGTTTGTATATTTTTCCCCCTAAATGTTTACAAGATATTTGTTTAAACTAGTGTTTTTCATATTTGAGAATTCCTGAATCTCTCAGAATATATTGTTGGACTCCCCTAAGGGTGATCCTTGTAACTTTAATTTGAAAAATAGCCTTTGAAAGTTAAACGTTAAATACTTTAAAATTTTTGTGATCACTCTGTGCTGATGTAAACGTCAACAGCAAATACATCGATTCCTTTTATAAATATTTATGGAGCACCTCCTCTGTGCGTGGCACTGTTCTAGGTGCTGTGACGCAACAGGGAAAACACAAAAGACAAGTCTTGCCCTCCTGGAGCTTACATTCTCGTGGCAGGGAGAGGAACCATTCAATTCCTTTTACTTATGTGGTATGGCTCATTCTCTGAAGGAAAAGCTACATCAGGAGGTTAGAAAGTATGGGTGGTGCTATTTTATATTAAGGAAGGAATGTTAGTTTTCTCTGCTGTGTAACAAGTTACCACACACTTAGTGGCTTAAAAGAACACCACGGATCATCTCAGAGTTTCTGGAGGTCAGAAGTCTGGGCACAGCTCGGCTGGGTCTCCGCTGTGCTCACAAGGCTGCAGTGAAGGCATGCCCGTCGGGGGATCCAGGTCTTCTTCCAGGCTCATTTGGGTGTTGGCAGAATCCAGCTGTGGACTGAGCCTTCAGCTCCTCCAGGCCACCGCACTCCGAGACAGTTCACAGCATGACTTTGCTTTTTCAAGCGCAGCAGGAGACCATCTCCTCTCCCCTCCAGGGGCTCGGTCCTTCTTTTAAAGATTTTTCACCTGATTAGGCCAGTCCCATCTAGGATAATTTCCATTTGGATTAAGTCACAATCAACTGATTTGGAACTTTAGTTACCTCTGCAGAATCCCTTCACCTTTCCCATGGAACATAACTTAATCACAGAAGTGACAGCCCATCACATTTAAAGATCTCATTCACACTTAGGGGAGAGGATTATGCAGGGTATGTACACTAGGGGACAGGAATATTGGAGACCATCGTAGAATTCTGCCTACCACAGAAGACCTCTCTAATTAAAGTGATATTTGAGCACACCCCTGACGAAAGTGAGGAATCAAACCATGAGGTTGTTTGGAGGAAGAGAGTTCCAGGCAGAGCAAACAGTGATTGCAACGATTCTGAGCAGGAAGCGTATTACAAGCAGCTACAAAAACAAGCAGGGAACCAGTGTGGCCAGAATGGTAGGGGATGAGGTCAGAGAGTAGGGGCTGAGGCATGTAGATTGGATCTCAGCGTTCGTGGGTGGGAAACCATTGGAGGTTTGGGAGCAAAAGAGTGGTATGATCTGAGTTAAATATTAAAAGGAACACTGTGATTGCTTTATGGAGAATAGACCATATAAGGTAGAAGCAGGGAGCCAGCTGGCAGGCTACTGCAGTGATGCAGTGAGCCACCATGTGACCTGGACCAGGGCGGGGAGTAGTAGTTGGCAAGCGATTATTGGATTCTGGGAGGAGGAGAGAGAACTCAAAGATTGCTCAAGGTTTGGGCCTGAAAGTATGGATGAACGGAGTTTCCATTTTCTGAGCTGGGGAAGAGACTTGGAGCTGCAGCTTGGGGCGGGATCAAGAATTCCGTTTCAGACACATTAAGTTGGAGTTTTCTATTGGACATCTGTGTGACAATGTCAAGTTAGGCATTTGAGTGCATGAATCTAGATTTCAAAGGAGATATATTTCTGGGCTAGGGAGAGAAATTTGAGAACTGTTGGCCATGTGGTATTTAAAGCTATGAAAGTAGATGAAATCACCTAGGGAGTGAGTGAAGGTAAAGAAGAGAAGTGGTCTCTTCTCCCTGCCATCCAGTGTTGGCCCTGGCCATATAATTTCTTCATATCCCATTTGAAATTTACTCTGGATCATTTGTACCACCTCTGGGCCCAGACAAGCTATCTCGTAAACCAGCCTGTGTGAGAGGAAGCTGGAAGCTTGTTCTGGCCAGTGTTTATCAGATTTTAGAAAATCTATGCCCTCTTTTGCACCCTTCTCGTTCATTTCCATCTCCACATCAAGAGTGATATACATGTATACATATGTATAGGTCAACAACACACATACACACATGCAAATATACCCTCACTCTGTCCTTGTGAATCACTGGTCTAGTCAATGTGTGACTATTGTGTATCGGGAGACAGTACGCTTGTCTTTCTTATCCCCTGAGGCCATCTGGGCGTGACATTTATGTGTATCGTGCTTCACAGGCTAGTGGGCAGAGACTTCAGTTCAAGCTGGCCTTTCATCAGTCCTTAACTAATGTTATGTGGGTGGCTGTCCTGTCTACCTCTTGGAAAGGTCACTTTGACTTTCTTTTTGACATAGCATTTTATAGACTTACCTGCTTGGAATATTACTGCCTGCCCCCACCCCCGTCCCCCCAAGCCAAGATGCCAGGTAAACCTTACCTTCATTCCATAAGTGGGAAACTGGGAAATATTTTACTTTTCAAATGCCACGTTCTACAAGAAAAGACAAATACATTGTGGCTATAAAAGTAGTATATTTATTTCTCCATTATTCATTTCTGGTGATTATAGGCAAAAGACTGAGGAGCCGAAGGCTAATTTCTTCCTTGAAAAAATATAATACTGCTTTTGACTTGCTTTTAAAACTGACTGGTTATATGTGAGGTTGGAGAAAAAGGATTAGACCTTAGGTCTCAATGTTAAATGCTGGAAATAGTCAAAATGTAGATTTTTTTCTTTTATGTACTTTTCTGCAAATGTTCTCTTGGCCATTGCGTATGTGGTAATGTCATCCATATTATCAAAAGATTGAATATCATAAAGTTAGGTACAAGATAAGGAAATCCTCTTAGACATGTCTCAGGAGAAAAATACCAAGTGGGCCACCTCATAATTTATATGCTGTCAGTAGATAGTAATACAGTTTCTGGTTTGAGTTAAACATTGTACAAATATTTTGCCATTTATATTTTTCATAAAGTAGAATAGTCATGTATTTGACATAAAACATATGTTTTTTAGAATCAGGCTCAGTGATTTGGAAAAATGATAAACTTATCAGTTAAATTGTTAATTCCATTGTGTCGGATGTTGTTCATACTGTGACAGCTCAGCCCTATGGATTGCACTTCCAGTTTTGCTGAGAGCAGCTGTGACAGTTGTCATACATAGAGGCTCTGCTATGGTGTATCCCATCAATTTGCTCATAATGAATTTGCCTTGTTATTATGTAGCAGTATCATTAGACCTTGATGGACCAGTGAGAGACTCCACATCAACAAAGCGGCTTTCCTGCTTGTAGGGAAAAATCATCTCTAGAACAGGATATTTATTTTAACAGAAATCCTTTAGCATGACAATATTGCCTAATTTGAATTCTCATTTTGGTTTCTCTGTTAAAAGGTGAGCTTAGCTATTGGTAAAGTATAGACTTAGTACATTATGATTTCATAAAGAAACTGAAGCTGATAAAAACCACGTTGGTCACTGTTTTAGCATCAGTATGCCTGAATTCTGATTCCACATTATCATCATTCAGGAGGGATTAGAATTCTTAAATGGTTCTCTAGCCTGAAAAATCAGGTTAATTGTGTAATTCTTAGTCGTCAAGTGGTCGGGAGGCTTGATTAATTTTTCCCCACAAGGTTAAATAGTGTAGGCAGAGTGTTCAATTGTGGCAATGCTTTTTAGTACATGTTCTTCTTTTTCTCCCCAACAAACTACTTATTTATGGCTTCCTTTGTGCAAGGCTTTGTCGAAAATCCAAAGATGAATAAGACAGGGTTTCTGTGCTCAAAGAGCTTACTGTGTAGGCGGAGAGATCAGATCCTGCACAAATGACTCTCACACAAGGTAGAAAGCGATAAATGCAATAAGAAGACAGATGAAAAGAAGAGCTATGGTAGTTAAAGGAAGCTGAAAGCCCTTTTGTCTGAAGGTCATCTTTGGGTTATTTGTTCCCATAGTAACCAGTGTTTATTTTTTTCAGCATCCAAATTTTGAGAAGAGTAATGGTTAGGTTGAATCCAGGGGTAGTGGAAGGCTGTGGTCTTTGGTAAGGGCCTTATCAGACTTGAGTTATTTCCGACAAGACCACATTTGCTTTTCACTAGAGTGGTATGTATTATCATGTGGGCACCAAGTTATTAGAAATACAGTTCCTTAATGTGAAAAATATTTGGCATTTTACTTAATTTTTTTGAATATTCTCTTTTGGTAACTTCCTTTGCTCTGAGATTTGGAGTCAGTGTTGCACGTCTTGGCTTTATTGTCAGTGAGGTCCTTCAAAAAGACGAAGTTCCTCCTGTGTACCAGACACGTGGTAAGCAGTGTGTGCTTTGTCTTGTTCGATCGTCATAAAACCTCTGCAACGTCAGTACTGCTGTTACTGACCTTTCACAGGTGAGGAGATTAAGGTGTAAAGTCATGGAGGTAATTTGTCTGATACTCTACAACTCAGAAGAAGCAGAAATGGATCTTGAACCTGGATCTGTTGAACACGCTGGTCCTTGCTTTCCTCCACTTGACCTTGTGGCCATGCACTGTTCAGTTCCATCTTGAATGCAGTAAGAAACTCTGTACTTTTAGGATTGTTACATTTACCTGCCTTCTCATTAACATTTCATGTAAATATTCTCTTAATGTTTCCTGATAAACTCCTCATTAAATATTGTGACAGGAATACCTGAAAATATTTTGGAGGAGATGCTAAAGATGATGGTGCAGATAACAGCCAGCATTTGTAGTGTTTTATAATTTTAAAAGCACTGTCAACATCACTTGCCTGATTTAATTTTTCCTTTTGGCCTATGTTTGCTGCCCACAGACGGAAGAGAAAGATCAGAGACGTTAAGTGACTTTCCTACAGCTACAGAGCTGGTACACCCAGACTGGAGACTGGGTGTTCTGATGTTAATCTAGTGTTATTGATGGGATGGTATAGAGAGATAGTATAAGTTTAGATGATACGGGGTAGTGTAGGGTCTAGGCCTTTTGCATATATAAATCCTTCTGCTGGTAAACATGCAAAAGGAAGGAAGATTTATATTCAGAAAAATTTGGTAATGTAAGGGAAGCAAAACAGAAGAATTAAAAACCATTCATTATGAGATAATGTCATTTTTTTTTTCTGACAGTGAAGCAAGAAGATGTTTCTGAGTACAGATACTTTCAGTAATAGGGAATGTACAGAGTTCTTTATTTTCAAGTGATAAATGGTCATCTTAGAAATTTAGAAAATCAAAATAAAAGAAAAAAAAAATCATCCATAATCTCACTACCCAGAGGTACGCCATTATTAGCCCCTTGATAAATATTTGTCTAGTCTTTTTTCCACACTTATGTTAATGTATACTTTAAATTTTTAAAATAGTGTATAACTGTTCTATTTTATTTCACATAACACATAGTGTTTTATAATCTGCTTTGTTTGGTGATATCTTTTGATATTCATGAATATAAATCTACACAATCCTTTTAAGTGGCTGCCTTATATTTTGATTGAATGTGTCAAAACATATTACTTAAAAAGTGTTATTTGATATTTATGGAGTTCCCAGTTTTTCAGTATGGCAGCATATGAAAAAGCTTCTATGTACAAAAATGATGTTTGAAAACTGCCCAGTAGAAAAATCCCCTTTAGCATTGAATTTTGACCTTGTTGAAATGCTCTCAGACTTTGAGAAACCAGAGATATATAACAGAGTAAGCCCAGTATCAAAGCACATGGGGATTACAGGGGCTGTCTGTGACTCTTGGGTCAGCAGAGGATGTGGTCATCCACGTAGCAGCTGACACTGCTTTCTCACTCTGCATGAGGACTAAGTCCTTAGAGCCGGATTTTACCTAAGGAACTGCACTGAGAAACCACAAAAATGAACATTTCCTGAGTGTGACTTGCTCACCAACGATAGAACACAAACATAGGGTTCCATTTTGCAGCCGTTCTTTTGGATTCTTCCTTTTAGTGCATATTCTTTAAGAAATTCTCCCTTGGCTACTCTGCTTGCTGTGAGTACCCTGGGGTTAGAGGAAGTGACACATGTAAGATGTAACAGTTGGAGGAGCTGAGAGATTGCCTTTATGCTCTGAGAGCCTTACACAATGCCTGGCATGTGGTAAACCTTAATAAACGTGTATTACACAAGTGCCAACTGAATGATTCCTAACGAAAGGCATGTTTCACAAACTTTTAGTGTCAAGATGACTCACAAGATTTTTTTTTGCAACTCTTTATTTTTGATGTTATAGTGGAAATGTGTACAAAAAAATACTTCTTTACTAGATTTCTTCTACAAAAATTCCCAAGCAAGGTAATACTTTGGAAATAATCTTTATATTTTATTTTTTTAAATACTTATGGACTCCATGCCATAATAACTGTAAGATAATTTCTCTATTGGTTTCTCTATATCACAATTTCTGTGGCAGAGATTTAAAAGAAGTCATGCTGAATGAAGATCCTTACATGCGCATTCTCTGCCCTTCCCATGTGTATATACCCAGCTTGAATTACTTCTCCTAGGGTTGCCACTAGTATCCATTGGCTGTACCTAACTCTGGGTCTCAGGACCAAGTCTCAATGTGCAAGTTTTAAAGTGTCCATGTGATATGCTTCTCCCTCCAGACCCCTCTCTGGTAGAAGTTTCCCTAATGGAAAAAGAAAAGAAAAAAAGCCTTCCTGACTCCTGTAGGCAGCCTAAAGGTGGAAACTGACATGCCTCTGTGGAGCCTACCCATCACTGTAGCTGTAATGCAGAATGTTTTCAGGGGAGCTCTCATGTGTCAGGGCAGGGGAAAATCCTCCCTCTTCCCTTCTTGTGTTCTTGTGGCTGGACTAATAGTAAAATTGACACAAGAACAGATTAACAGGAGGAACATCCAGTTTAATTCTGTGCACACGGGAGAATCATAAAGATGATGCTCGGAGAGTGAACAAAGCAGGCAGTATATATATCTTGTACATAAGGACAGGATAAAGAAACTTAGGTTTGGGGTAGGTAATTAGCAAGGTTTGTTTCCGCAGGCTTCTCAGCCTTGAATTCACTAGCTCTAGTGATGAGGATGCAGGGAGAGCACCTTGCACATGGGAGATTTATTTCCTTCCTTCAGGGGAACAGAGACAGGAGGGTCAAAAAGCCCTTTTTGCTTTTTAAGTAACTTTAACTCAAAATAGTCAATATGCCATTGTGGACCATCTTGAGGCAGCCCGTCCTGGGCCCCAACACATGTAACCTCAGAGAAGTGGGGTGAAGTGTGCAATGTCACATACAGTACCAGGAGAACCCCAATATCAACCTGCAGAGGGGTAGCCTCCTTGCTCTCCTCTCTCTCATCATAAGTTCCGTGGTTTTCTGGCCAGCAGTCAATCTTACTTCCTGGACCAACTGTTTGGTCACATTTCTGGGACTTGCACATCTTCCCTGAACTCTTCTTTCTCATGTGCTTTTTAATATTACACAGAAGAGAAAAGTCTTAAAAATAGCGGGTACCTTAAAAAGCTTTGGTGGCATTTAAGTCAATGTTAATTACCTGATACCTTGGCTGGTAACAGCCTGAAGTTTTAACAAACACCTTAGTATTTTAAGTTATCCTCTCTGTCACTATGCAGAGGCTGTCTTCCTTATCCTTTTTTATATTCCACCTTCCCTAGCTGCTGATGAGGTAACCTGCTGCTCTTAGCATTCTAAAAATTCTCCTCTCCAGTTTTATCAGGGAAGGTTGTCTCTTAGGATTTGTCCTCCTGATCAGAGCTGAATAATTCTGAGGACTGTTTGCAAAGTTATTTCAATTCTCAGGTACCGTATCCCTGGAGATAATGAGTAGTAAGATTTCTTCCTCAAAATGTTGAGTCTTGGAAAGTTAACAGGCCTATTTCAGTTTGGGGGCTTCACATTAACTTTCCTTTCCCTGTTGAAACTATACTCCTTGGAATATACTTTCAACTTTATTTTGCAATTCCCAGAATGCTAGGAAACTTTGTTCTCCTCCTTGGTAAAATTCATAGAGTTGTTAACTGGTCGTGTAGTGGGAAATCTCTGCTGCCCAGTGAGTTTCATTCACTGGTCTTTGTATTAGTTTTCTCTCACTGCTGTAACAAATTACCCCAAACCTAGTGGCTTAAAACAGCACAAATTTATTATCTTACAGTTCTGTAAGTCAGAAGTCTAACACAGGTCTCAATGGGCTAAAATCAAGGTGTCGGCAGGGCCGTGTCCCTTTCTGGAGGCTCTGGAGAAGAATCTGTTGCCTTGACTTTTTTTTTAAGATTTTATTTTTTTAAAGCAGTCTTAGGTTCAGAGCAAAATTAAGAGGAAGGTACAGAGATTTCCCATTTAGCCCCTGACCCCACATATGCATAGCCTCCTCCATCATCAACATCCCCCAGCAGAGTGGTACACTTGTTACAATCTATGAACCTATATTGACACATCATTATCACCCGAAGTTCATAGTTTACATTACAGTTTACTCTCGGTCTTGTACATTCTGCGGATTTGGACAAATGTATTATGACATGTATCCCCTATAATAGTATCATACAGAGTGTTTTCACTGCCCTAAAAATCCTCTGTGCTCTGCCTATTAACCCTCTGCCACACCCCTGGCAACCACTGACCTTTTTCCTATCTCCCTAGTTTTGCTTTTCCCAGAATATCATTTGGTTGGAATCACACAGTCTGTAAGCTTTTCAGATTGACTTCTTTCACCTAGTAATATGCATTTAAGGTTTCTCCATGTCTTTTCATGGCTGGATAGTTCATTTCTTTTTAGCTATGAATTATATGCATTGTCTGTCTGCTCTACAGTTTATCCATTTACCTACTGAAGGACATCTTGGTTGCTTCTGAGTTTTGGCAGTTTTGAATATGGATGTTATAAGTATCCATGTGCAGGTTTTTATGTAGACATAAGTTTTCAGTTCCTTTGGGTAAATACCAAGGAGTCCGATTGCTGGATTTTATGGTAAGAGTATGTTTAGTTTTGTAAGAAATTGCCAAACCGTACCATTTTGCATTCCCATGCAATGAATGAATGAGTTCCTGTTGCTCTACATCCTCACCAGCGTTTGGTGGTGGTGGTGTCAGTGTTTCAGATTTTCACCGTTTTGATAGGTGTGTAGTGGTATCTTATTGTTGTTTTAATTTGCATTTCCCTGATGACGTATGATATGGAACGCCTTTTTGTATGCTTATTTGCCATCTGTGTATATTCTTTGGTGAAGTGTCTGTTAAAGTCTGTGGCAAATTTTTCTTTTTTTTTCTTTATTAGCTTTTCATTTGTTTTCTTATTTTTGAGTTTCAAGAGTTCTTTTTGTGTTTGGACAGATACTTCCTTTATCAGATATGTCTTGTGTCAATGTTTCCTCCCAGTCTTTGGTTTACCTCCTCGTTCTCTTGACATTCTCTTGTCTGTCACAGAATGGAAGTTTTTAAATTCAATGAAATCCAGGTTATCAATTATTTCTTTCATGGATTATGCCTTTAACGTTGCATCTAAAAAGGCATTGCCATGCTCAAGTTCACCTATGTTTTCTCCTAGGAGTTTTGTAGTTTTGCATTTTGCATTTAGGTCTATAATCCATTTTGTGTTAATTTTTGTGCAGCATGTAAGGTCTGTGTCTAGATTCATTCTTTGTGTGTGGATGTCCAGTAGTTTAAGCACCATTTGTTGAAAACACATTCTGTTGTCTTTGCTCCTTTGTCAAAGATCAGTTGACTATATTTATAGAGTATATTTCTGGGCTCTTTATTCTATTTCATTGATCTGTTTTTCTATTCTTTCACCATTACTACACTGTCTTGGTTACTGCAGCTTTGTAATAAGTCTTCAAATTAGGTAGTGCCAGTCCTCCAACTTTGTTCTCCTTTAATAATGTGTTGGCTATTTTGCATCTTTTGCCTCTCCATATAAACTCCGTATAAACTTTTGATATCCACAAAACAGTTTACTGGGATTTTGCTTGGGATGCATTGAACCTGTAGATCATTTTGGGAAGAACTAAATTCTTGTCAGTACTGGGTCTTGCTATCCATGAAAATGGAATTTCTTTCCATTTATTTAGTTTTTCTTTGATTTCTTTCATCAGAGTTTTGTAGTCTCCCTCATATGGATTTTGTACCTATTTTGTTAGATTTGTGTCTAAGTATTCCATATTTAGCGGATGCTAATGTAAGTGCTATTGTGTTTTTAATTTCCGGTTCTATTTGTTCATTGCTGCTATATAGGAAAGCAGTTAACTTTTGTGTATTTACCCTGTGTCCTAAAGTTTTGCTTATAATTACTACTTCCAGGGATTTTTTTTTTTTTTGGTCTATTCTTTTAGATTTTCTACATAGATGATCATGTCCCCTGTGAAGACAGTCTTATTTTTTGCTTCTCAAGCTGTATACCTTTTATTTCCTTTTCTTATCTTATTGCATTAGCTAGTACTTCCAAATAATGCTGAAAAGAAGTGGTGAGAGGGGACATCCTTGCCTTGTATCTGTCAGAAAGCTTTGAGTTTTTCACCATTAAGTCTGATGTTAGCTGTAGGTTTTTTGTAGGTATTCTTTATCAAGTTTTGTATGTCCCCCTCTATTCCCAGTTTACTGAGTGTTTATCATGAATGAATGTTGGATTTTGTGAAATGATTTTTCTGCATCTATTGATATGATCATATGAGTTTTCTTTTTATCCTGTTGATATGATGGATAATATTAATTGGTTTTTGAATGTTGAACCAGTCTTGCATACCTGGGATAAATCCCACTTGGTTGTGGTGTACAATTCTTCTTATACATTGTTGGATTTGATTTGCTAATATTTTGATGAAGATTTTTGCTTATTTGTTCATTAGAGTTAATGGTCTGTAGTTTTCTTTTCTTATAATGTCTTTGGTTTTGGTATTAGGATAATGCTGGCCTCATAGAATGGGTTAGGAAGTGATCTTTCAGCTTCTATCCCCTGAAAGAGGTTGTAGAGAATTGGTATAATTTCTTCCTTGAATGTTTGGTAGAATTCATCAGTGAACCACCAGGCCTGGTGGTTTCTGTTCTGGAAGGTTATTAATTATTTATTCAATTCCTTTAATAGACATATCTATTCTTCTTGTGTAAGTTTTGACAGATTGTCTTTTTCAAGGAATTGGTTCATTTCATCTAGGTTGTCAAATTTATGGGCATAGTATTCCTCTATTATCCTTTTAATGTCTATGGGCTCTGTAGTGATGTCCCTTCTTTGTTTTCTGATATTAGTAATTTACATCCTCTCTTTTCATTAGTTAGCCTGGTTAGAGGCTTATCAATTTATTGATCTTTTCAAAGAACCAGCTTTTGGTTTTGTTGATTTTTCTGTATTGATTTCCTCTTCCTCTGTTGATTTCCTATTCCTCTATTGATTTGCCTTTTGGTATGTCTTGTAATGTTTTTCTTGGTTGCCAGACATGATGTACTAGGTAAAAGGAGCTGCTGTAAATAGGCCTTTAGTACTGTAGTGGTGAGGTGGGGGGGAGGGGAGGCATTCTATGGTCCTATGATTAGGTCTCAGTCTTTTAGTGAGCCTGTGCCTCTGGACAGTGAACTTCACAAGAGTTTCTCAGTGTTTTTCTCCCCCTTAGATGGGACAGGATGGCTAGAGTGGGCTGGAGTTTGGTATTTTTCTTCTCCCAAGTCACCTAGGCTCTGATAATACTCTAGCTGGTTAGGCTCTGGTTAACTAGTTTCTGCTGAGGGCAGGCCTTGTTAGGAAGAAAAGAATGCTCTGGTACATTTCAAGATGATTCCTTTTCTCTCCCCCTTTCAGAAGCCTGAGGGGATTTTTCTCTGATGTTTCCTGTGGAAATCTGGTCAAACTCCTGGAGGTTAATCTCACAATATTGTGGGGGCCCTCCTATGACTGTGTCACCCTGGCGTTTTTAACTCTCAGACATGTCTACACTGAGCCTCCAGCAATTCACCAGTTACAGTTGTGATTTTCCTACCCTGGCACTGGTTCCCATGGTGGTTTCTGCTTGTGAGTCTCTGCTTTGGTAAGCCATGACTCCCTGCATTCACCTTTTTCTCTAATCTTGGAGACAGTGGTTTGCCCTTTGTCTTCCCCTCTCTTATGGATCCAAAAAGAGTTGTTGATTTTTCAGTCTGTTCAACTTTTTGTTGCTATGATGGAATGGCGACTTCCAAGCTCCTTGCGTATGGAATGAGAAACTGGAAATGTTCCTTTGCTTTTATCCAGATCTTGAGGCTGGCCACATTCCTCAGCTCCTGGCCCCCTTAGTCCATGTGCAAAGTCAACAATTTTGTATCTCTCTGACCCTCCTTCTGTTGTCACATCTCTTTCTCTGACCACAGTGAGGGAAGGTTCTCTACTTTTAAGTACCCATGTGGTTAGAATGGGCCCATCTGGATAATCCAGGATACTCTGTCATTTCAGCATCCTTAATTTAATCACATCTGCAAAGTCCCTTTTGCTATGTAAGGTAACATATTCACAGGTTTCCTGAGATTAGGCTGTGGACATCTTTGGGGGGGCCATTGTTCTGTCTATTACATTTTTGAATAGTGGTGATATTAGAGAAAGATTTTAAGTGTCTCTCTTTAGTTCGTGATGTATCATTTACATTCTAACTTTTGTTATGCTTTCTTCTTGGTCCCACATTTCTTAGTATTACAGGGCCTGATGCAGTGCCTGCCACATTCCTAACATTCAGGCTCCCCAGAAGTTGGGCAGAGAACTTTCATGACCTTGGATTATTATTGTGGAACACTTGTTCAGTACCTAGTATATAGCAAATGCTATGAAGAAGATATACATGTATGTGAATCTTACATTTTCTATCTTCTTAAGTATGAGAGACAATCATATGGAAATATGCAGTTGCCTGTTTCATCCTGAAACTGACCCTAGGTTCTTAGGCTCTCTGTGTAATAGAAATTGGCAAGAGGCCCAATTCAAGTCTCAGACAAGGTTTTATTCAGGCTTATGCTCAAGCACAAGGGAGACAGCATAGGAGAAGAGTTGGAGTCAACTGCTTGGGGGAAGTTTTGCCGTTGGAAGGTTGCTAATCTTGACTCCAAAAATAGCTGGGCTGGGAGGTGCCAGACCTGATGGTTAAGGGTGAAGGGCAGAGTCCCATCCCTATTCTGTCTCAATCCCTTTAGCTCTTAGGAGGGATTGTTTGAACACACAGGTTAATTTGTGAAGATAAGCCTTCCTGTGATATCCTTGAGGTAGAGGTCTGAATCCATGGTTCCCCTATAGGCCCTTCCTTTAGAATCTAACATCCAGTTCTCTCCTGGTGTACATGTAAAGCTTTCCCAACTCTTCTATTATAAACGCCACCCTACACACATCTGTTTATTTCCCAAAGAAGAGTGTGAACACAGACTTAGCTCAGGAAAGTACAGGACGTAGTCAAGGAATTGCACGTTCTCTGTCTATGGCTGGAGTAATTGTTACTATTATTGATAGCATCCACTGCCTGTTAACCATATGCAGGGCAATGTGTGAAATGCCTACTGCCTTACTTCCTTTGCTTCTCCTAACAACTCTGTGATTAGATACCAATATTGTTCTCACTTATAGATGAAAAAAACCAAGGCTCAGGAGTTAATTTACTTGCCTAGAGTTGCACTCCTCTTTAGTACCTAAGCAGGAATTCCGACTTGTATTATCAGATCCTGGCAGGCACTCGTTTAAATACCACTCTGTACAACTTGCATTGAAAGAAAAGGCTAGAAAGATAGATTGTTAGAGACTAGGTTATGGATTTTATGCTACAGAATTTGAATTTAGGTAATGAAAATATTTTGGGGGTGATAGGAAGCAACATAGTAAGAGAATTATCAGGACTTTGGTTTACTCAGAAATTGAAGTTTGTTTTCCTTGCTGCCTTCATTCATGTCATTATCCAACATTAGCTGTTTTCTAGATGTTAAGTGGTGGCTGTCAGGGAATTGGTTAACTCAGGGAGTCTTTGCCTTCTCCAGTTCACTCTCATAGATCTGAGTCTTCTGTAGCACGTGTGTCTCACACTTTCTCTTTGTGCATCAACTGACAGTTCAAAGAGCATCTGGGCCAGGGCCTAATGGTTTAATAAGGGACTCAGTGACCACTGGTTATCAGGGCCATCACTAGTCGTTCCTTTTGCAAATGGTAATTGAAACCATCTTCTCAATAGCGTGATGCATTAGATTGTTGCTAGAGTTGACCACATTAGCCTGGGGGCTTGCTGTTGAGAGTGTTGCCTCGGGTAAAGGAAGCTCTGGTCTGTGCTTGGGTGCTGTAGATGGCCTCTTACAAGTGGCTGAGCTTGGCCCAATGTTTATGAAAGACAATGAAAAACATTAACTTACCTGAACTTAAAAGCAAGAAGTAGAAAATATCTACTATATTTTAGGGAACCATGGTGAAATAAAAATCCGTCACTTGATAAAGATCTTAATTTAATCAGAATTTGGCTGTATAGAGTAAGTAGAGATATCTTCCGAGCTCCCAGCCTCTGGGCCACATGGAAATCAGACCATCACACAAATATGAGAATTGCTCTTTGTAAAATTTTTCAGAAAACTAAACTTTACACTCCTCTCTGGTAACCTGCTTATCTCAGGGAGTTTCCCAGTAAGGTAAGTAGTTAAATAACTTTAATCTCTAAAAGAAAATATGAGTTTTGGTGGAGATTTTAATGAATTTGGATGCTGGAGATGCTGTATAGCATACCTGGCCACAAAATATTTATGTAAGTCTTCTTCAAAACTCTTTGGCTCATTTTTATTTGCAGAGATATATCTCTTTTCAAGAAAGCGCTAGAGGGCTTCTGCTCTAAGAAAGCAAACCTCTTTCTCTGACACAGGGACCCCTGGGGAGCAGGAGTTGCTTTCCCACACCCATCATTTGGGGGCCCTGCGTCCACACTGATCAAGTCAGAGCATGCTGCAGTGGGCATTTAAGATGACTTTCCAATTCTCTGCGTGGAGAATTTGCCAACGTGGCAGCTGATTGCCTTTGTCGTCTTAATGAAGAAATTCTGGGGATTCAGTAAAATCAAACTCTACATGTTTGTGTGGAGTTGGTTCTAGATTTTCTTGCAGGGGAGTGGATACGAGGTCAGCTCAGTGAAAACACTGTGGGGGTTTTTGTACTTTGATCCATTCTCTTTTTATGGCTTGATTGCACCATTTTGCTCCCTCCCCAAAAGAGAGAGCTTTCTCTGAGAGTGTTCAATTGAAGTATTAGTCCTTTAAAAGGCTAAAATGAATGTTTTTCACCACAGCATGGGCTATACCACTTTAAACTCTTACATTGTAAATCACACCAAGGAGCCTGGTCAGGTTGGCCTTTGACATGCATTAGGCTAACTGCTCTGTTGCAGGGAAGTGTAGTGTTTGCTTAGAGTATTTTTACAATATCCAAGTAGCAAAGATAAATCATTTTGTTTCTCCAAATATTCTTTCTCCCTCACCAACCCCCTACCAGTCCAGAAGATCTGAAAGAAAATGGGGGATTGAAAAAATCAGGGCTAGAAGATATTTAATAATCCTTCATTCATTCTTTTGTAATCAGTTTATTGAATAATCTGTACTTTCTGGGGTGAAAAAATAAAAGTTTTATTTTTCTTTAGTCACTATCTTCAAAAAGCTTTGTTGAATCTTCCTTTCCCATCTTTTAATGGCTTCTTGGGCAGTAGGCTATAAATTTCCAGTCACTTAGGATATAAACAAGGCGAGTCTAGTTTAAACTTCAGTTTTGTATTCAATTTAGCTTTTCTCATCTCCCCTCCCCCACCTGTCCCCTCTGTCTGAGCAGGGGACGCAGCTCTTTCAGCTCTCTCCTTTCTGCTCTATTTTCTCCTCTTGGTTGTCACAGTTTCTCTTAGGTGACAACTGGCTGCCAGTGTCCTCTGAGGCAAAGGCTGGCTCTTTGGTGGGGGCCCTGGTGGGACCCTCTGAAGAGTTCTGGGCCAGCTCCACTTCGTCCCTTCACCCGGGCAGGCGGGCGGGCATTCCTCTGGCGTGGGGTAATGGCAGGATGGCTTGATCTTGGCTACCTTCCTGTTGACTCCTTTGGCTCACCAAGCCGTGAGTATATATGCAGGCGCTACAGCTGCTCCTTCTCTGCACTCTGCTGTCTTACCAGTTTCTTTTTCCTCACTCAGGTAGTTAGGGGTAGGACCAATCGATAAGTCTGTCCCATAAGCAGATATCCATCTCGAAAGTGAGACGTCAACTTTCGCTCCTGCAGGCACCTCTGATCTGGAGAGTGACTCTCTGGGAGGCTCCTGCAGTGGGCTTGGTAGTGGGGAGTCCCAGCGCACTCCCTGGACTGATAATCCATGACTGAAGATTCTCTGTTGTTCTGCACCCCCACCCCCAAATTTTGCTTTTACAAATGGGGGTTGGGGAATCAGCAGTCACGGTTGGGCCTAGCATAGCCATTTTGGCGGATTATTAATAAGCCTTGAAGGAGTGGCTGACCTCTAATTTTTGCAGGACTCTTTAGAATATGGGGTACCTGATGCCTATTTATCCTTAGCATCCTGGGGCAACAGGAAAAGATCTGCTCAGTATCTGCTGATATAGTCATTCATCCCCATGTAGATTGAACTCCTTCTGGGCAGATTACCATGAAGAATAGCATGAAACATAACCCTTGGCCTTTAGGGATCATATTACATTGTAGTTTAAGGAAATAAAGATATAAACATAGGAAATATTAAATAACTATATCTGACAGTATGTGATGAATTGCTCAAATAAATATAATTAAGATAAATGGTGTGGTTTTTCAGGTATCAATGGTAACTGGAATAGCCCACCACGGCTGCCTCCCTGACTTGCTGTCGGGGGCTGTGGGAGGGGTGAGTCAGGAGGCAGTGCATCATTTCTGCTATAGGTGATGCCTTCCAGCTGTGCTAGGCAGCTCTCAGCCATGCTCTGTAGATTAGAAGGAACAGGAAAAATGGAAGAGGAAATGTGATACCAATATACAGTTTTAGGACTCATTTGATTTTTTTTACCAGACTGAATTTTGAAATAACATCATTATAATATAACTTTTTTTGAGGAGTCTGTCATAGTTTCTAAGGTGTCAACAAGCAATGGATATTTCAGAATTGTGCCTTTACTTTTCAACTATTAAATAGAAGTTGTAAGGAGCTTGCTGTTTACTACCTGCTTTTCTTTCTCGTCTCTGTTGTCAGGTTTATTCCTCTTTAGTGAACTCATTTATTTTTCCTATATTTACTTGAAAGGAGAATTTAAACTAACCTCCATCTTTGGTGATGGTCCTCTTAGAATTGTTAGCTGTTTGTTTGGGCTTTTAGATACGGTTGGTTGGTTTTCCCCAGGTTCGTGGCGTGCTGCATTCTCAGCCTCCTTTGCCCAGTCTTGTCTCCTCTGACCTGTGCCCCATGTGCTTATCACCTCTCCTTCCACTCTAGATGGACAGTCTATACTTACCTTCCCCAGAAGCTGTCATTGGTTTCACTGGGTCGGCCCCAGCACAGTACAGCAGAGACTGTGTGTGACTTTGGGTGTTGATAGATGTGGTAGAGTGTACATTTTAATCTTCTACTTTCATCTCTCTTTCTAGACTTCTGGTCTTTCTATATTTTCCTTTCTGTTTGTTAGAGAATTATTGGAGACTACTCTTTTCAGTGTTTCCATCTTTTGTGTAAACAACCTTTGGGTCATATTCTAGTATTTTATCAAGATGACTTTAATGACAAATCAAGCCGATGCTCAGTAAACTCTCTAAGGCTAGAATTGAGTTTATGACATTCATTAAATCACCATGTTTAAGGACACCAATTTATCACAGTGGCCTTGGACTTCAAGTGCATATTGAGTGATAAGGAAAAGACTTATTTTTTCTTCCATTTTATTCTCTGCTGTATTATTAGTATTGAAACTGCCGAAAGGCCCATTATGTCTAAGGTTACCTGAAAGGGGGGCTGTCTCTACGGTTAAACTGACAGTACCCTTGATGTACTCAACCGTGTGGCAAGGACCTTGCCCCCATCCCTCAAAAGTCAGCTGTTGTTATTTACTTATGCCCTTGCATAACTCAGAAAAAAGGAGCCACATAAAAATGATACATTTTAACATGTTGCAGATATGAACAAGGGCTTTAAAACAACCTCCCCAGGGAAAGGAATAATAATTACTTTTACAAAATGGCTGTCCTCTCCCGATTCGAGAGGTTGCTTTCCACCAGTTAAATCCTCAGTAATAATGCTCATGTCTATTATGGTTCTGATATAAAGAATTGTGAGTGTGGGGAATCATTTTATATAAAGAGATCCTCACTCTAGGGATTTCTACAGTGGATAATCTGCAGCCTCCTGGACTCAAAGAATGGAAATTAGAACCCTCTAGCTTTCGAGTATACGTAATAATGCTACTGAAAATGCAAGGTCAGAAATTGTGAGAAGATAAAAATCTTCACAAAGTAATATATGGTTATGACAGAGTTCAGGGGAGAAACCAGGCAGAGGATTGACCAAGGACTATATCTGTGTTAGCAGCAGCCTGCATCTTTGACGGTGATCAGAAGTTGTGCCAGTCTTGTGCTTTTGACTTTATTGTAAGCTATTGTACCCCTTCCTGTGCGTCACTCCTGCAGGGAGAATTTGCTGAGAAAATACACATTTGCATTGCTTCCATGTTTTAAGATTTAGAAGCAGCTGCAACATGATTTAATCAAGCAAGGAAATATTATTTAGCTATATTTGGGGGGTTTTTTGTTTGCCTTTTTTTCTGTACATACACACTTAATTGCTCCTATTACTGCAGTTTGTATTTATTTTCAATTAAAAAATTAGGAATCATTAGCTTCCAGATTAGACTTGTCTCTATTAGTTATTGGTGAGTGGTTTTTTTGCTATCAGTGACTAATAAATAGAACTCCTCAGATTAATTCTATTTGTTCAACAAACTTTTTTTTAGCGCCCACCATGTGTCAAGCATCATGCTTGGGGATACAAAAAGGAATAAAATAAGTTAAAAGACAAAGGGAAATATACTCTGGTTTCTGCATAAAAGGTGACCTTTGAACTGTGTTTTGTATTTGTGGTCAAGATTCTGATAGTTGAAGATTGATTGGGTGGAGTTGGACAGTGAAGGCAGATGGATGGAAAAGGGAATAGTTCTTAAGCATTGTGGAGAATGCTTAAATCCGATTTAAAAAATCAGATTAAAGCTATGGCCCATCCATAGACTCCATAGGTCTCTTAGATTAGAAAGAAGGGAACTAGAATTAAGGCCATATATCCTGTTGTTACTGTTTTTCCACGGATGCCCAGACTCCATCATAACCCCTGCCTGTGAACTGTGCTAACCTGACTTGCAATATGAACTGTGTCGTAACATATTTGTGTGCTATTTTGAATATACAAAAGGAAGAGCGCTCACTTCCATGGTAGAGCATAGGCTGTATGTGAAGATGATTTCTAAAGGAAGCTCTTCTGTGAGTAGATGGATAGATGGGGTGATACTAATCCAAAGGCAGAGCAGAAGAATGGAAACTGCCATAAATGTTCATAAAATAATTTCTGTGCTTTTGACCCCTTTGCAGTTTTAACTTCTGCTTATTGCTCATTGAAACAATTAGATATTTGTGAGACATAGAGCGAGGAGGAGGTAAGCACCAATTCAAGCCAGGAGACAGGAAGAGAGATGAAAAAAACCTCCAATAAAAACCGTTTATTTAAACACAGAATCCAGGCACCAACTGAAGCCCCACAAGCTTCAGTCAGTGGTCTCCACTGTAGGCCTTTGCCTAGGATCTGCCCTGATTGGATGGATCTGATTCACCTCCTGCTTGCTTCTCTGTCTCCATTCCCAGAGTCCTGGGTCATACTCTGGCTTCTTAACTTACTTTTGACTGATCTGGTTTAGTGATCCCCTTGGATTTCCTTCCTGAGTTTCTTTGGTTCCTGCATAATTCTCAGCCCTGCTTTTTTCCCTGGATCTGTATTCTCCTTTATCAGAAGCCAGAAACATCCCACATGAACAAGTCCCCTGGCTTTTTATGAAGGGGCACTGGGGGACTCGGACATGTAATTTGTGTAAAATTATGGCAAGGCCTATATGTTTCACATGATATGTGTTTTGAGAGTATACCACCTGTTGGAAATGGGAGAGTAACGTTGTGAGAGAATATTTATTTTAAAATTGTTTTCTTTTAAATGAAGCAAGAATTACTTAACTAGAGGAGCTTTGTGATATGCATGGAAAACATCATATTGAATAATGACATGAAAAATGGGAATTGATGTGACGTAGTCTAGAGATATTTAGAAGAACCAAATTTAAGTAAATGTTGACTTAACCACATGATGTAAATGAATGATTTGTTATTTCTACCTTGTCTTTTTCCAGAGAAGATCTGAGGTAACTTACAATATGAAATCATAAAGGAGAAAGCCAAAATGAGATTTTAAAACTATTTTGAGAGTGGAAAGAGAATTGGACCAGGGACCCAAAGTGATATAATTAAAATCACGAGAAGTAAATTTAGCTCTCAGCTTCTTAGCCACCAGGAAATTATAGTTGTCTATATAGTTCCCCTCTCCTGATAATAAACCTGTATGATTAAAAAATTATATAGAGAGGCAAGCTTTTGCTTGAAACTAAATTCAAGAGAAATTTACCTCCTGTTTTTTTCTGTAAAGGACTTTGGATAACATAGCAGAAAACTTGACCTACTGTATTTTTGCAAAAATGTTCTTGAATTGTTTATTCTTAGATCGACCCTCCTTACAAGTCAAGGACTTGTCCTCATTGAATTACAGCGTGAAGTTATTTCTTCAGGGACTAAACTAGGTTCAGATCTGTTTTTTATCTGCTGATCGACTCTTTGAGAGAAGGCCTGAGCTTTTGAATGGGAGACTATAGCAGTTGCTCCAAGTAAAGAGTTCTGACAACCGAAGTGCCCCTTTGCAGTGTGTTGATTAAAGGGAATTCTTGTATGTAGATATTAGATGAGCACCTAGCAATGTTGCTGTTCTCATAGGAACATTCAAGAAGCTGATATGTATGTCACCCAGACAGAGGAGCCCTCATTTGCAAATGTGCTGCAGAAAAGGAACTGTGGGGATAGATCATGCCATCTTTTTTTAAAAAAATGAGCCTCTAATACTTTTCCCCAGGTATTTATACCTCATAATTCCAAACCACACCATGTAGGAGAAGTGCTTTTAACTCTAGCAAATCACTTTTCAAGTAAATGCGATCAATGGCTTCCTCCTCCGTGAGCCAAAAGTATATCCTTTGGTATATCCTTTGATTGTATTAAATGCTATGTTTTAAATACATCTCCAAGAGTTTGGCTTTAAGAGTTGGAAGGATTGGATATTTTTCATTTTAGTATTAGCAAATGTTTATCACAAACAACAATGTTGGTTTTAGCACGCTAATGTTGAATTTGTTAAAAACAAAGTCAAAAGATCAGCTGCTCTGGGAGCCGCCTAGTGAGATGGATCCTGTGATCCTCTCACTAGGCGGACACTTGCCTGTTTTGTTCAGCTCTATGTGTGCTGTGCCTGCACACTTCCTGCCACAGAAGAGCTTATTAAACACTTGTTAGAAAATAAATGAAGTAGATTCTTACCTTTCTATATGCTATGTTAAATAGGCATAACACCAAGTAATTTAAAAACCAAGACATTATCTAGATGTATTAATGAAAGAGAAATTGGAAAGAAGCCCTTTTGAAAGTGGAATTGATATGTTAGGATATATTAGAAGATATCTATGCCCATAATGCATAAAATCTAAGGGGTCATGTGTCCTGGACCTGAGCCACTATATCAGTTAACAGTTTTCACTTACTAAAAGAGAGCTCTTCTCACTCAGCTTAATTCAGATTCATCCATGCTGTTGCATGTATATAGTTCATTCCTTTTTATTGCTGAGTAGTATTTCATTATATACCTTTACCACATGTTGTCGATTCATTCCCCTGTTGATGGACATTTGTTTTTTTTCCAGTTATGAATAATGCTGCTATGAACATTCATGTATAAGTCTTTATGTGGGCTATATTTTTAGCTAACTTCAGGAAACATTTCTCTGAATGTTTCACGTTATCATCTAAACCTCACCCAAGGATCCCCTATTTCACTGTTATTTTCAGTGGTGACCAAAAACACTTACCTAGTGTTGCTTTTATTTTTTAAGTTTTAGCTCAATTCTCCTCTGCCTTTTCTTTTAAGTCTTTATTACCCAAATGATGATGAGTCATCATAGCTCAGCTTCTCTTTCAAATCTTAGTGGATCTTTTTAAAGGAAGTTTCCCCCCCTGCATTATAAAATATTACATGTTCATTAAAGGAAATTTGAAAAATACAGTCAGTTATAAAGAAGAAAATGATTACCCATTGAACCCCCATTCAGGGATATGCACAATTAACATTTTGGTGTATTTCCTTCTATTTCTTTTACTCTGCATATTTTTTTTATTGTTCCAATTATATTACATATGCAGTTTTGTACCCTGCTTTTTACTCTTAATATTACATTATAACCATTTTCTCATGTCATTAAAAAACCATTTTACTAGCTACACAATATTGCATCCTGTGGTTTTTCCACTGCAGTTTATTTAACTGTCTCCCTATCATTGGAAATTTAATTTGGTTCCAGATTTTCACTACAAACGGGAAAATGCTTGAAGGACTGGTCTTACACTGAAAACTGTCAAATTTCTAAATTATTTTTTATGTCAGCTTCATAGATATAGAATTGGTAGAGCAAGGGGTATAACTCTTAAAATTCTGGAAACATATTGCCAAACAACCCACTCAAAAGGTAGTATCCAGATCGGCCCGGTGGCATAGTGGTTAAGTTTGCGCACTCCATTTTGGTCGCCTGGGGTTCTCGGGTTCGGATCCTACGTGCTCATCAAGCCATGCTGTGGTGGTGTCCCATATACAAAGTAGAGGAAGACTGGCAACAGATGTTAGCTCAGAGTTGGTCTTCCTCGTCAAAAAAAAAAAAAAGGTAGTATCAATTTATGCTCCTCATAGCAGTGAAGGAAGATCTAATGGACTGTATCCTTGCGAGCATTTCACATTTCCTATTATTTTGTAATCTTTGTTAATTTAATTTGATAGATTAAAAAGTAGTGATTGGATTTTGTAGTTTGCATTTCTGCTAAGCCAAATCTCAAAATCCCCAGGTGGACAAAGCCAGGGAGGGCATGAAAAGACCCTCTGATTGTCATAGGGTTTCCAAGCCCAGTAAAATAACTTATGTGAGAAAAAATAACTCATATGAGAAGACATTGAAATTTCTATTATTACTCTAAAAGAATTCACACCATGTCCCAAAATGTTCATTAGTCTTAACAAAGCAAGCCTAAGGCTTTCCCTTAAAATTGAAAAGTTTATTATATTAGCAAAGAAATAAGTTATTCTGAACTTGTTTGTTCTTTGCGATTACCTGCTGAAGTACACTGATCATTATTTCCTCTTCTGAGC
Source organism: Tapirus indicus (assembly GCA_031878705.1). NCBI lineage: Eukaryota > Metazoa > Chordata > Mammalia > Perissodactyla > Tapiridae > Tapirus > Tapirus indicus. Next base: position 80,678,669 of record CM062926.1, on the reverse strand, counting down.
GCTCTCAAATTATCCCTTTGATAATACGATGCCGAGGAGCAGCCTCTTTGTTTCTTCTCCTCTCCTAACTTTTCCCTAAAAGGACTTTGTGCATGCTCTTGCCCTTTCCCTACCAGTGGGCAATAGCAATCTTACTGCTAGTTTTCCTAACTGGCTCATAGAAAGTAGAAGCAGGGTGTCTGAGGGAGGCCCTTGATTTAGGAGTATCCAGTAGAGACTGCTCTTCTGAGAGCTCAACCAGCCAGAGATACCCGGATAAGTCTAGAAATATTTGTCACCTTCTCCCCTTAAAATCTCTGCTCCTGTTTTCTGATTATATGGATAAGCATTTCTACTCCACTCAAGAACAGTAAGCCCAGTTTTAGAGAGAGCTTAGCAGAGCCATTGGGTCAATATTCTTTTCTCAGCTCTCAGGCCAGGAAGAAACAGTAATATGGCACCTATTTTCCCCCAAAGTCACATGGTGACATGTTTCTGACTTTGATGGAGTCCTGTAGTATAACTTCCTAATGATTAAAAATTACTACAATGAATGAGGATGGGGAGCCCACTCCGTGAGCCTTCTTCACCAGCTTTATCATCTTTCGACCAAGGCAGCAAGTCCTTTTCCTGTATAGCCTCACAGTACTGCAGTTTTTATATCGGCAGTGTAGCTACATGGATTTGGGCTAATCCCACAGAAAAATATTCTGAGTTATGCATCGTTCCTTGATAAACTAGTCCTCATCTGTCTTAATGTAAGACACCTGCAAGGTGGCATTGAAATTCCTCAGTCATTTTTCTCTAGCTTGATAGACTAGAGTTTCCTCTATGCTAAGCATTTATTTGCCAATTCATTTTAGGAAATGTGAAGTCTGGGAATGACCTTGGTACTGTTACTGCTTCCATCATAGTATAAGCAGTTCCCTTGCTCTTTAAGTGTGTATTTAAGGAGAGGATGGTGGGGATGGGGTGGGGGAGCAGAGTGTGATGGGGTAGACATTTTGAAGGTAAAGAAAGAAGCATTCATGGTCTCACTGTCTGAGATGAGAATTCTCTTAAGGACAGCACACCAAACAGCTTTGATGTACCCCAGCCTGCTTGCTGTAGAGTTTCTTTCCACCTTTGAATTCTGTGATTGGTCATGAGCTCACTGAGCACATTATTTTCTCTCTATATGCACTGTCTTCCCAAGTCTCACACGTTGCCTCTATGTCTTCTATATGTATCTGAGCTGAATGAGTGAGTTTCTCTGCTTACCTTCTCTGCTTACATTTTTAACTCACCTATCAATGTAACATCTGTCTTAGTTCCCAGATAGATTTGATCATGTCTACTCAATTAAGTGGCCTGTTATATATTTTATTTGAAGTTTAGGGAATTATATTTGATGCATATTTTTACTTTTTTTTTGTCAGAAGAAAGGGAAGGCACAGTAAGAAAGAATCAGACTCTTCTCTCTGATTTGCTTTCAGGACCTACCCATCAGGATATTTTAGAATTGCAAGAGAAGTAATATTTTTATTTTAAGTTACTATTCTAAAATTGAAAGGACCTTGTAAGAAAGCATGTTGATGTCCACATGTCAGGTACTGAAGTGAAATTAAATCGAGTCTTTTTTGTCCCAAGCGAAGCAAGACCATCATCACAGGCATCCTTATTTCTGGCTTTTAAAACTCCTCAAGAGTGGAAATCTTTTTTTCATTTGTGACCAATCAAGAGCATGAGCAACATTCTGGAGACAGGAGGTTCCCAGAACAAGACTGAATCAGTAACGGCCAACTTTGATACCAGCTCTAAGTCGTTCAAATATGCAGCTGTTTGGCAACCAGAGACCGGCTCTAGTGCGTGAAGAGCCTTTTCAGGTCATTTGTAAATGTTTTATTAATGGCCATATAAACAGGCCGAAGGAGGTCAGTATGCTGAGGCACAGATAAAAATGAGTATTGTGTTTTTTTCCTCCCAGTTAACTCAGTGGGAGATCCTATTAGTGCTCTAAAAAGTTATATAATTAGCATGGCGCCTGCTGCTCATTTGGTGAGCCAAACTGGTTTTTAATGTTCAGAGTACAAAACATGGAAATGTCATCTTCATAATGCTCCATGCTGTCACTAATAGCCAAGAGCGTTTCTGAATGACAGATCCGTAATAACAGTGATGATGAGAGTCACAATTAAACAGCACTCTGAGCTTGGAGCGCTGTTCCTTCAGGCCCTCCTGAGTCCAAAGAGGCCCTGGATGGTGGAGGGTGTATAGTATGTATGACATGTGTGCGCTGTCTGCTGGTGCAAACGAAGAAGGTTGCCAGAAATGCTGGCCGAATCACCGGCAAAATGAGTGCTTTTCTTGTGTCTGTTCTCAGGGAATTCCCTATCTGGCAGACAGAGTGGCATACCTGAGGCGTGTTTCAGTCTTCTCTGTACCTTTCGACCTTCACATAAACTGTGATCTTTGATTTGACCAAACAAAGTGGAGAATTTACATCATTCATGGGGGGTAGAGGTTTGGGGTCGATTATCAGGAGATTCTCGGATCCTCGTGGGCTTATTTCACACACTGAGGGTGATCAAGGATTCCAAAGCAGCCCCATTACTAGTCTCTTTGTTTCCTTCAGACTCTCAGCTGGAGAGCGCCATTCTCCACCACCAAATGATCAGGACCCGTTTATTCAAGCATTGTTGGGATTCTTGAGATATAGAGACCTGTCCCCCCCTGAAATCTTGTTGTACACATTGGGGTTTATGCTTGGAAGCTATGATAGGACTCAATGGAGGATTGCACACCTGCACTCCTGCTATGGTTAGGTGAAGGGATAAGAACAGATCTCAGGGCAGGGGCCAGTATCTTCCATTGAGAGCTCAATGTCTCAACAGCTAAATATTATATTTATTATTACTGTTGTTATTTAACTCATACTGACTGAATGCTTGCTGCGTGCCAGGCACTATCCATGCCTTCTCTCATCTAATCTTCTTAGCTGCCTATGAAGTGGTTATTGTTACTACCTTATTTTACGGATAGAGATACTAAGGCTTGGAAAGTGAAGTAAACTGCCAGAAGGTCTTAAAGCCAGTCAGTGTTACAACTGGTATTTAAACTCAAGAATGTTGTCTTCAGAAACCAAGCTACAATAGACTTAGTGGACCTAGCAAAAAAGCTTGTTTTGTTCTCCTTTGACTCCCCAAAAAACAAAGATTTCGAGTAGAGGGGAGGAGAGGAGACGAGGTGGAGAGGCAACCTGTTATGAGGAGGCATGCTCCCTTGTCTTCTATAAAAACGAGTGTTGTAGATGTTAGAACAGCCTGGAGCTCAGTGCACAGGTGGCCCAGCGGCAGCATTTTCTACCGGTGGATAGAAAGTTTTTTCAGCCACCCAAAGCCTTGGTGTCAGGCGGACTAGTCCACAGATTGTATTTAATGCAAGTCTTGTCCAGGTTGAGCCCACCTCCCTGGATGTTAACTGTTAACTTTTTGGCCAGAAATCTCTTTAATATAACAGACCCCATTTACCTCTCAGATCCATTCCTAATGTGACATCTACTCTGGCCTATGTAGCAACTTAAATTCCCTCAGCCCGGAAACTCGTTTTTTTTTTGTTGTTGTTGTTATATGGTTATTTATTTTGGGTTGATTACCTCCAGACCTAGGAGTTTTGTCAAGTGTCCTTACATTTAATGTAATGTCATGCAGCCAGTAAGGAGGAATCGTGCACTGCTTGATTCAATTTGACTTCTTGAATATTTATTGAGAGCTTCCTTATGTGCCAGACCCCATCCTAGGTGCTCTGGGGGAGAGACAGGACGTAGCATGGTAGCTCCTCTGAGCTATCTTTTGAATTCTGTATATTTACTTAGAATGATCATAATTGTTCACATTTAGCATCCTGCTGTCTTATGGATATTCAATGGCTTGCTTATATTTTTTATTTTTATTTTTTATTCATGTCATAATAGTTTATAACATTGTGAAATTTCAGTTGTACATTATTATTTGTCAGTCACCATATAAATGTGCCCCTTCGCCCCTTGTGCCCACCCCCCAACCCTCTTCCCCCTGGTAACTACCAAACTGTTCTGTCTGTCTGTGTGTTAATTTATCTTCCACATATGTGTGAAGTCATATGGTGTTTGTCTTTCTCTGTCTGACTTATTTTGCTTAACATAATACCCTCCTGGTCCATCCACGTTGTTACAAATGGGATGATTTTGTCTTTTTTATGGCTGAGTAGTATTCCATTGTATATATATATATACCACATCTTCTTTATCCAGTCATCAGTGAGGGATACTTGGGTTGCTTCCACTTCTTGGCTATAGTGAATAATGCTGCAGTGAACATAGGGGTGCATAAGCCTCTTAGGATTGTTGATTTCAAGTTCTTTGGATAAATATGCAGTAGTGGGATAGCTGGATCATAAGGTATTTCTATTTTTAATTTTTTGAGGAATCTCTGTACTGTTTTCCATAGAGGCTGCACCAGTTTGCATTCTCACCAGCAGTGAAGTAGGGTTCTTATTTCTCCACAACCTCTCCAACATTTATTATTTTTTTGTCTTGGTGATTGTAGCCATTCTAACAGGTGTAAGGTGATATCTTAGAGTAGTTTTGATTTGCATTTCCCTGATGATTAGTGATGTTAAACATCTTTTCATGTGCCTATTGGTCATCTGTATATCTTCCTTGGAAAAATGTCTGTTCATATCCTTTGCCTATTATTTGATTGGGTTGTTTGTTTTTTTTTGTTGTTGTTCAATTGTGTGAGTTCTTTAGATATTATGGAGATTAACCCTTTGTTGGATATATGATTTGCAAGTATTTTCTGCTACCTGGTGGGTTGTCTTTCATTTTGATCCTGCTTTCCTTTGCCTTGCAGAAGCTCTTTAGTCTGATGAAGTCCCACTTGTTTATTATTTCTTTTGTTTCCCTTGTGCAAGTAGACGTGAAATTCAAAAAGATCCCTCTATGACTATGTCCAAGAGTGTACTGCTTATATTTTCTTCCAGGAGTTTTATAGTTTCAGGTCTTGCCTTCAAGTCTTTAATCCATTTTGAGTTAATTTTTGTGTCTGGCAAAAGATAATGGTCTACTTTCATTCCTTTGCATGTGGCTGTCCAGTTTTCCCAGCACCATTTGTTGAAGAGACTTTCCTTTCTCCATTGTATGTTCTTAGCTCCTTTGTCGAAGATTAGCTGTCTGTAGATGTGTGGTTTTATTTCTGGGCTTTCAGTCCTGTTCCACTGATCTGTGTGTCTGTTCTTGTGCCAGTAACATGCTGTTTTGATTATTAGAGCTTTGTAGTATATTTTGAAGTCAGGGATTGTGGTGCCTCCAGCTTTGTTTTTTTTTTTCTCAGGCTTGCTTTAGCTAGTCAAGAGTCTTTTGTTGCTCCATATGAATTTTACGATTCTTTGTTCTATTTCCATAAAGAATGTCATTGGTATTCTGATTGGAATTGCATTGAATCTGTAGATTGCTTTAGGTGGTATGGACATTTTAACTACGTTTATTTTTCCAATCCATGTGCATGGGATATCTTTCCATTTCTTTATGTCTTCATCGACTTCTTTCAATAACGTCTTATAGTTTTCATTGTATAGGTCTTTCACCTCCTTGGTTAAATTTATTCCTAGATATTTTATTCTTTTTGTTGCGATTGTAAATGAGATTGTCTTCTTGAGTTTTCTTTCTGTTAGTTTGTTATTAGAGTATAGAAATGCAACTGATTTTTTAAGTTGATTTTCTACCCTGCAACTGTTGTAGTTGTTGATTATTTCTAATAGTTTCCCAGTGGATTCTTTAGGGTTTCCTATTTACAAAATCATGTCGTCTGCAAACAGTGAGAGTTTCACTTCTTCATTGCCTGTTTGAATTCCTTTTATTTCTTTTTCTTGCCTAATTGCTCTGGCCAGAACCTCCAGTACTATGTTGAATAAGAGTGGCAAGAGTGGGTCCCTTGTCTTGTTCCTGTTCTCAGAGGAATGGCTTTCAGTTTTTCCCCATTAGGTATGATGTTAGCTGTGGGTTTGTCATACATGGCCTTTATTTATTTGAGGTACTTTCCTTCTACACCCATTTTGTTGAGACTTTTTATCAAAAATGGATGTTGGATCTTGTCAAGTGCTTTCTCTGCATCTACTGAGATGATTATGTGGTTTCTATTCCTCATTTTGTTAATGTGGTGTATCACATTGATTTATTTGTGGACCCTGTGTCCCTGGTATAAATCCCACTTGATCCTGGTGTATGATCTTTTTAATATATTGCTGTACTTGGTTTGCCAATATTTTGTTGAGGATTTTTGCATCTATGTTCATCAGTGATATTGGCTCGTAATTTTCCTTCTTTGTATTGTCATTGTCTGGCTTTGGTATCAGGGTGATGTTGGCCTTGTAGAATGTGTTAGGAAGTGCTCCATCTTCCTCTATTTTTGGAATTGTTTGAGAAGGATGGGTATTAAATCTTCTTTGAATGTTTGGTAAAATTCTCCAGAGAAGCCATCTGCTCCTGGACTTTTATTTTTGGGGAGATTTTTGATTACTGTTTCAATCTCTTTACTTGTGATTGGTCTATTCAGATTCCCTATTTCTTCTTGATTCAGCTTTGGGAGGTTGTATGAGTCTAAGAATTTATCCATTTCTTCTAGATTGTCCAATTTGTTGGCATATAGTTTTTCATAGTATTCTCTTATAATCCTTTGTATTTCTGTGATATCCATTGTAATTTCTCCTCTTTCATTTCTAATTTTATTTATTTGAGGCTTATCTCTTTTTTTCTTAGTGAGTCTGGCTACGGGTTTGTCAATTTTGTTTATCTTCTCAAAGAACCAGCTCTTTGTTTCGTTGATCCTTTCTACTGTTTTTTTTTGTTTGTTTGTTTGTTTCAATTTCATTTATTTCTGTTCTAATTTTTATTATTTCTCTCCTTCTTCTGATTTTGGGCTTTGCTATTATTTTTCTAATTTTGTTAGGTGTAGTTTAAGATTTCTTATTTGGGATTTTTCTTGTTTGTTAAGGTGGGCTTGTATTGCTATAATTTTCCCTCTTAGGACTGCTTTTGCTGCATCCCATATGAGTTGGTATGTTGTATTTTCATTTTCTTTTGTCACCAGATATTCTTTGATTTCTCCGTTGGTTGTTCAGTAGCTTGTTGTTTAGTCTCTGCTTCTTTGTCAGTTTCCCAGTTTTTTTCTTGTAGTTGATTTCTAGTTTCATAGCATTATGGTCAGAAAAGATGCTTGTTATGATTTCAGTCTTCTTAAATTTATAGAGGCTTGCCTTGTTTCCCAACAGATGATCTATCCTTGATAATGTTCCATGTGTGCTTGAGAAGAATGTGTTCTGCTGTGTTTGGATGGAGTGGTCTATAAATATCTATTAAGTCCTTCTGGTTTAGTTTTTCATTTAAGTCTACTATTTCCTTATTGACTTTCTGTCTGGATGATCTATCCATTGATATAAGTAGAGTGTTAAGGTCCCCTACTATTATTCTGTTGTTGTTAATATCTCCTTTTAGGTTTGTTAATAGTTACTTTATGTACTTTGGTACTCCTGTGTTGTGTGCATGTATATTTATAAGTGATATGTCTTCTTGGTGGAGTTTCCTTTTTATCATTACATATTGCCTCTCCTTGTCTCTCATTGCCTTTTTTATCTTGAAGTCTGTTGTGTCTGATATAAGTATGGCAACACCTGCTTCCTTTTGTTTGCCATTAGCTTGGAGTATCATCTTCCATCCCTTCACTCTTAGCCTATATTTGTCTTTAGAGCTGAGGTGTGTTTCCTGGAGGCAGAAAATTGTTGGGCCTTGGTTTTTAATCCATCATGCCTCTCTGTGTCTTTTGATTGGAGAGTTCAATCCATTTACATTTAAAGTGATTATTGATATATGAGAGCTTAAGGCTGTCATTTTATTGCTTGTTTTTCAGTTGTTATGTATTTCCCTTGTTTCTCATCCTGTGTATTTTGGACTGCTGATTCAGTTTGGTGGCTCTCTATGATGGTTTTCTCAGTTTTCTCTTTAATTATCATTTGTGTCTTTGTTCTGATTTTTTGTTTAGTGGTTACCATGAGGTTTGTATAAAAGTTGTCATAGATAAGATAGTCCATTCCCTGATAGCCTCTTGTTCCCTTAGTCTAAGCAGTTTTCTTCCCTTTCCACTTCCCCTTCTAAGTTGTTGTTGTCACAACTTATTGTGCTGCGTGTTGTGAATTTGTGGGTAAAGTGAAGTGATAACATTTATTTTCGATTTTTTCCTTCCCTTTATCTTTAGAGTTATAATTGTTTGCTAATCTGTTCTGATAGAGAGTTGTAATTTTCTGATTTTTGTCTGCCTATTTATCTCCTTGCTCAAGGCTTTGTAAATCCTTTCTTTTTTTTGTTTTTTTTCAGGTATGAGGGCCTTCTTGATCGAATCTTGTAGGGAAGGTCTTGTGTCAATGAACTCTCTCAGCTTTTGTTTATCTGGCTAAGTTTTTATTTCTCTATCATATCTGAAGAATATTTTCACTGGATATAGTATTCTTGGCTGAAAGTTTTTGTCTTTTAAAATTTTGAATATGTCATTCCCCTGTCTCCTAGTCTGTAAGGTTTCTGCTGAAAAATCTGCAAGCCTGATAGGGCTTTCTTTGTAGGTTATTTTCTTTTGTCTTGCTGCCCTTAATATCTTTTCTATGTCATTGACTTTTGCCAGCTTTACTGTTATATGCCTTGGAAAAGGTCTTTTTACTCTGATGTAATTAGGAGCTCTGTTGGCTTCTTTTACATGTAATTCCAGCTCCTTCTCCAGGTTTGGGAAGTTCTCAGTTATTATTTCTTTTTTTTTTTTTTTTGTGAGGAAGACCAGCCCTGAGCTAACATCTGTTGCTAATCCTCCTCTTTTTGCTGAGGAAGACTGGCCCTGAGCTAACATCCATGCCCATCTTCCTCTACTTTATATGGGAAGCCACCTCAGCATGGTGGACAAGTGGTGCATCGGCAGGTGCCCGCGATCCGAACCCGCGAACCCCGGGCTGCCAAGCGCGAACTAAACCGCTGCGCCACTGGGCCGGCCCCAGTTATTATTTCTTTGAACAAGCTCTCTGCTCCTTTTTCCGTCTCTTCTCCCTCTGGAATACCTATAATCCTTATGTTTCATTTCCTAGTTGAGGCAGATATTTCTTCGTTTCTTTTTAGTCTAAGTTCTCTTTCCTCCTCCATCTGAAGCATTTCTGTATTCCTATCCTTTATATTGTTAATTATATCCTCCTGACAATTATATTGTCAGCTCTGTTGTTTAAGGACTCCAGATTTCTCTTTATCTCATCCATTGTGTTTTTCATCTCTAACAATTCTGATTGGTTTTTCTTTATAGTTTTGATCTCTTTTGTGAAGAATTACCTCTGTTCAGTAATTTGGTTCCTGATTTCATTGAACTGTCTTTCAGTATTCTCTTGTAACTCGTTGAGTTTTCTTAAAATGGCTGTCTTGAATTTTCTGTCATTTAGATTGTAGATTTCTGTGCCTTCAGGATTGATTTCTGGGTGTTTGTCTTTTTCCTTCTGGTATGGAGTATTAATATTTTTTTATACCATTTGATGGAGTGTATTTGTACCTGTTCACAGTGATAGTTTCTGGATGCAGGTTCCACCTACCATCACTTTGTTGGGGGCAGGAGCTGTGTAATCTGAACCCACTGGTGCGATCCCTGTCAGCTTTGCCTGTCTGAACCTGGGCCACTCATTGGGAGCGCAGTGGCCCTGTGGGTTCTCCCTCTGAATGGGAAAGTAGTCACGTTGGGGGCTCAGGGCTGCTGCCACCTGCTCCTACAGTACCTTGGAGTTGTGCTCCCCACTTTGGGGCTGCAGTGGTACTATGGGCGTTCACAGCAGCAGGAGCTTGTTTCATTTCTGCCACTGTCTGCTCCTAGATCGCACCAGCCTTTGTCCTTGGTGGGCGGGACCTCCCCTCTGCGACTGAGCCAAAGCCACTCACTTCCTGGGACCATGGTGGGATAGTGAACTTTCCCACCAGAGGGGAGAGTGATCACACTGGGAGTCAGGGCTACTGCCACCTGCTCCCACAGTGCCATGGAGTTGTGCTCCCGCCTTCGGGGCTGCAATGGTGCTATGGGTGTTCATGGCAGCTGGGAGCTTGTTCGCATGGGTGGCAGCTCAGCTGCCATCTGCTCTTAGGTTGCACCAGCCTTTGTGCTTGGTGGATGGGGCTTCCCCAGTGGGTCCAAGCCTGCACCACTCTTTGTGGGCTGTGTGGCCCTGAGGATTCTCCCACTAGATGGGGAAGTGATCACATGGGGGCTCAGGGCTGCTGTCACCTGTTTCCACAGTTGCACTGAGGCATGCTCCCACCCTCGGGGCTGCAGCAGTGCTATGATTGCTCCAGCCAGGAAAGCAGTCACACACATGTGCTGGGCTGCCTGGGGTCCAGAGCATGCTCACCTATCTCCACTACCTCCTTGGAAGTCAGTCCATCCACCTTCAGATGTATAGCTGTGTGGGTGTCTCAGTTGTCCTGATGTGCTGTGTGGGTATCCTCTGATGATCAATAAATGTCCTTTTAGTTCTAGTTCAAAGGGGGAGAGACAAAGGGAACAGCTCACTCTGCCATGTTGCTAATGTCACTGGGTTGCTTATTTTTTTTTATCAACTAATTCTCTTAAGTTAAATTTGACAAATAATCAATGGTTATTTTACTTTGTGTCAAACCAGTAGAGAATGGCTCTATTGGTATGTTAATCACTTTGGAAAGGTCCCCCTTGACTTGTCCTTTTGAACCCCTTCCCCCTCCCTAGTCTGGTGGCACTGTTTTTTGTTTTTCTTTTATGAAAAGCACATCTATCAATCTACACTAAAGAAGCAAATAGCAATAGTTAGTGAGATGCACTGTATAAATATTTCTAGTGAGAACTAGAGTCAAGAGCTCTAGAAAGCTAAGTTAGTCCTAAAAACTTGTCAGAGATCAACAGACTGAGTATAAAGTCAGTCACTAAAAAAACCATCATGAAGGAAATTGTGGGTATATCTTTTTTATTAGTGATTCTTAGATAGGAAAAATGCATGGTCCCTGCAGTCTAGGTAAGTTCTTTACTTTGTGGTGCAATTACAAACATGGGAGTTGGTTATTAAACATTCTCAAGCATGTTTTTCAAAATCATCAAAATTTGAGTTATGGCTTTAAAATATGGATTCCACAACTCACACATGAAAATCAATTTCATTATTTGATAGCCATACAGCTTGTGTTTGAACACAAGCCATCAATTGTTTTTAGCATTTGGTATGAGATTATAAATTACACTAATTCGAGTCTTGTCCTCAGATGTGCCCTTCATGGTGGAAGTGGTGTTGCACCATTGCATGGTAATGATCAAGCCAAGGGTCTTTCTGATTTTGGCAAACTGCAGATACTTGGAATTTTCCAGTTAGGATGGTTTGATTTCTAGGCCAAGTGATCAATGCTGTTTTGTTTACTTTATCTGAGACTGTTGAAGGGATATATTTTTTTCCCCAAAACATTGCAATAATGAGTGCCATAAATTAGTGCCCCAGAGGTCGAGAACAAATTTAGGGTTTGCTAAAGGTATAAATGCTGACTTTTAAAGATTTGCCAGGATTGGAAGAGAAGGAAGAAGGCATCACACAGTGGTTGCATTTTTTTTCTTCCTTTTCCCCCCCTAAAGCCCCAGGACATAGTTGTGTATAGTTGTAAGTTCTTCTGGTTCTTCTATGTGAGCCACTGCCACAGCATGGCTACTGACAGACAAGTGGTGTGGTTCTGGCCCAGGAAACAAACCCAGGCCGCCGAAGCAGAGTGTGCCAAACTTTAACAGCTGGGCCGTCAGGGCTGGCTCCACAGTGGTTGCATTTTAAGGACCACTTTACAGTAATAAGAAGAGTTGTGCATTCAGATCAGCAGTGGGGTTTTTGAAAGGGCTTCTATGGGAAGCAGGTAAGACTGAACTTCAGATTTCTTCTCTCACTTGTGGCAATCTTCAGATTTAAAAAGAAAATCCATTCTGTAAAAATACCTGGAAAAATTTTCAGGTATTAGCCTTCACTTTAAATTGTATCATGCAAATAATGAACTTCTTCACATCCTCCTGCCTTTCTGGGATATGTTAACTCAAAGGAAGCTTCCCACACTCTGCTCACAGGTGCCTGCCCGGCTCTTCATGCCTTTTCAACCCAGTTAGTGTCAGTAATTGGAGAACCACATAACTCCAAGCCTCAGAAGCAAGTGGATGCTTTTTTGGGGGGAAGGCTTGAGAGAGTTTGGGGATTTTAAAATTTTTGTTTTTACATTATTCTGAATAAAATTTCTGTCCTAATCCAGACTCCCGACAAGTGTGGCCTGATGCGCTCTAATATATGTATATTTCCTTCTGATGCCCATCAACAACCTATCAAATGCCTAGTAACAAGGTTATTTTCTGTGCAACTGTGTATTTTATAAGGAACCATTTGTTAAAGTAATTTCAGAAAAGTCCAACTTGAGGATTTATGATGTCTTTGCCAAATGGTCATCTAAACTAGACTGTAAATACATTTTCTTCTAAGCCATTTCTGTAAAATAGATCAAAAGGGAAAATACTTGCTCAGTCTCATGTATCATTAAATTTGGCTGTCTTAAGACACCACCTGTGGAAAAGCCAGGGAGGATTCTGCTTACACTGCTGACCTAGAGGACACTGCTATTAGCACTTACTTATTCATTAGTCCTTCATAGTTTTCTCCTTTGTTGTGTGGGTATTTTAAACCTAGTTGAAAATGATCATTTTCCCCTTAAATTTGCTAATCTTTAATATAGCTTTCCCTGGATTTGACTATACATATAATTAATACGAAAATTATAAGAATAGGAAAGTTAAAGCATGGTTCTTGCTACTTTTGTGATCACCTGGTTAATGTTTAAAGAGTTTTATTGCTATCTGCTCACTTTATGTGATTGCAGTAGTACTAAAGTTCTCCTATTGCTAACTCCCTTCATTAGTAGCATGCATTCTTTCAAACTTTTAAGCAAAAAATTATCCTTTCTCTGTTCTGAAGCAACAAAGTTCAGTGTTCTGAGCATGTGTCCAAGTTCTTGGCCAGACACAGAGTTTCCTCTTGAAGTTCAAACACTCTGTAGACCCCCCTCCCTTAGCAGTTAGCCAGCTCTCCTGGGGAGAGCATAGCGTAAATCAGTCTCCTGCACGTTCACAGGGGAATGTTACCTCTGCTTCCCACATATGTTTTAGCGAAAGTGAAAGATCTATGTTTAATCAACACACAGACTATCAGACTCTTACGAATACTTGTCAGAGATTTCAGTCGTGAAATCGTCTATTGTAGCGCTTGGCAAAGATGTTTTTGGGGCATCAGGAAGCAGTCTGTATAAGCCACTTGTTTGTCCAGGTTCCCTGAGCTCCCTCTGTTGAGGTAAATCATCAGGAAACAATGTGCCTTAGCTATATTATTTCAGCTCCCAGCAGAAATGCCATCACTCAGGTAAGATTTAATATTGTGCCTTCAGCACATGGGAGAAAAAAATTCCCATCTTTTGCACCATGTAGTTGAAGACATTTATATGAAAAAAAGTTTCTGTCTTTTGCAACATGGAGTTGAAGACATTACTCAGGGTCCCTTATAAAGGGGCTTCCATAAAAATTTCCTCCTTGATATTAATGCCAAGGAAATAAAATCTGCCTTGCATGTCTCTTTTTTGATAAAGAACTGTATTATGCAGTTTTTTCTCTTTTTTGCCTCATCCTCAAGCAAGCAAAGCTAAATTCAGTGCTCAGTTGGCGTAACTGACATCTCAAGTGTGTGTAATGTCCCTTTCTCTGCTCCCTTTAACTAATTTCTGTTATTTTTAATAATCAAATGTTCAGTTACGTATTTGGTTTAGTTTTGAAAGTACGTACCATCCTTTTTGTGAGAATTAAACAAAACAAATAAGTAGCTGGCAAGAAAGATTATAATTGCCCATAATAATTAGAGTTTGTACTGGTTTGTGCCTTGAAGAATTCAACTTCCCTTATCTTGAAAATTTACTCATCCTGGAATGCTGCCAATATGTGTACCACCACCACCTCCCCATATACCGTATCAAGCTGCATAAATACACGTACCATGATGTGATGTCTAGAGCCCAAATGGGCGTTTATTGAATCCACGTCTTAGAGGTGCCTTTACATTTTTAGTGTAATGGACTCACGTGTTAACTCGGAGGCTGATGCACTGAAGAGAGGTATCCATCACGGAAACATCGATGAGTCTGGGTTTTCTGCAATAAACCCCCACACTCCAAACTTTCAGGCACAAATGTTAGTAAAGGCTGCTTCTCTGCATATATCAGCAGATTTCAGTCAAAAGCCATACACAAAAAACCCTGACTAATAAGTGTGCCTACTATTTTTTTCCTGCTACTAAAAAATGTGAACTGCTCCTACCAGCCATACACATGAGCCGAGTTTTTATGTTGTCATTCCATTTCCCTTTTGCCCTATAGGTAAAAATTGGTTCAATAAATATATTCACTGGACATTCTGGATGCTGAAAAGGACTGCTACCCATGAAAATATAGTTCTATAATCTTGACAGGAAGCAGAGCCCTTACACAATAATCTGTTCGCTCGTGATTTACCATGACGGGGACATAACACAATCAGTTTTATTCTGTGTAGGTAAAACATTATTAAAATTTCATGTGTTAAGCTCTGAAGTAGATATGACAAAACGTTACCATTTTAAAAGTTCTGGGTGGTAGGTACATGTGTTATTTGTTTTATTTCTCTTTGTACTTTCCTGTATATTGAAATGTTTTTCATGATTTTCAAAAGTGTCACTGAGAAACATACTGAGAAAAGTATGTACTGAGAAAACAGAGAATCAAACATGTTTAGGTTGGAGAGTGGGTAGGGTTGGGGATAGGAAATAATCGTGTCCTCTGCTTGGCAGGCATGGAGATTTTCAAGAGGTTTTTCTTAAAGAAAAACTTAGTTTGGATTATTTCCAGATGAACACTATTTTTGGTAGATGGTCAAGGCAGTTATTTATGATAATATTTTTGCATGTGATTTGTTCATAGGTGTCAGCATTGTACAGAAATTTCGGTATGCAGGGTTCTGCACATGCACCTCTAATTTAGGTGTCAGCTGTGTGGAGTCATCAGCATCCAGACTGTTTGCTCCCTACAGGCTGCCAATGTAAAAGGGTCCTGCAGGCTGCTCGATAGCCAGTGGGATGCATCAGAGTCCTTAGCCTGAGGTTCTAGTTGCAGAAAAGCCTGGAGACAACCAGTGTGTAAGGTCAAATTCTTTAAGATATGTCAAGATACCTTATTTGAAGAAAACCTTGCTGTGTTGCTGTGTGTGTATGCGTGCACACGTATGCATATGTATGTTAGTCACTGCTCGTGTTTTTTGTTGAAGGGAACGGTATGACTTCCTGATCTATTTGACATTGATCATGGGCTGTATGATGCTTCATGGCTTGGTGTAGACTAGAATTCTGGATGCTAACAATGTACACTTTGTAGACCATAAGCATATTTCTGGGTGTCTGGAGGTACAGCACTGAAAGGAATTTTCATTTTTACTTTTTAGGGGGCTCACTGACCCAAAAAGGCTCTTTTGAGACAAGTCAAATGCAAAGCCACAGGTTGGGGGGAGGGGGAGGTATATGACTGAGTTATTATTCTCACACTCCTAGAGCATGTGTCTCATGGTATATGGAGATACATATGTTTCGGAGAGCTTCAATTTCAGGCAGGGCTTTGAGGCACAGTGCTGATGGGTACAGCAGTGGCTCTCAACCTTTATTTCTGCCACCACGTCAATCATATGTGAAACACATTACATCCGTAACATCTCTCATTGCATGCAGTAATTCTTAACTAGGGGTAGGGGTGTAGCTGGGGGGGAAAAGTTCTTCCTTTAGGGATTGCACCTCTGCTCACCCTGCCTGCAGTTTGAGAACCACCAATCAAGAATAAAAAGAAGCCATCTAGAAGTCTCAGTCCCAGATTGGGGTGTCATTTCTGCCGTTAATGGCTCCTAGGATAAGTCTGACACCTAGTAGGTGATCAATAAGTATTTATGGAGTGTTGAGTGAATTAACCAGCTGTGTAATCTTAAGCAAGCCACCTAATCTCTTTGCCTTCCGTTTCTTCACCTGAGGAATGAGAGAAATGGATTAGGTGACCTCTAGGGTACCTTTCAATTGTAAAACTATATGATTCTGTGATTGAACCTTTACCTCAGAGGAAGATTAATTTGACAGGAGTGTGAAGGATGGATAGGGTGAGAGCCAAGAGAGGGAAAATGCTGCTTTTTCTGAATCACCCTACTATTTCCTTCTCTACTACTATTTTCAAGCACTTATTTACCTTGGGGTTCTTTCAATAGTTTTACATATGTCAGCTGTCCTTCTCCGGGAAGATTGTAAACTCATTAAGGACTGGAACCATGACTTTCCCCCTCCTACTTCTATGCACCTCAAAATGTAAGGCATCACAATGCCTGATGGAAGTGTGAGGGAGTCCCCACTGTGTTTTCACACAGCTCATTTCACCTGTGAGGGAAGCATTATTTTCCTTTTCCTGCAGAAGAAACTGAAGGTTAGAGAGGTGAAGTGCTTACTGAATGTCATTGCTGGTGAGGGGCCAAACTGCAGTTGAGCTCAGATGACTGGTCTCCGGGTGAGAGTCTCCAGTTCTTAAGAAAGGCAGTCTAGCTAGCTGACTTAAAGACTCTGCTCTAGAAAAGCCCAGAATGAATGTAAACGCTGCATCAGAGGAGCCATTAGCTTGGCCACAGGAAGCTGCTTTTTTCTCTTCCTGATTCTTTTGTTTCTGGCCTTATGTTGTAGGTGACCTTCAATCTCTCATTATGTTGGCATCATTTTCCACATCTCATTAAGTACAGCAGTTTTGTTCTTGGGCTACACATTCATCTGTCAAGGATTACACCCTCAGTAATAGCACCCTCAGTAATAGCTCCCTCAGCCTTTTGTGGCCCGTTTTCCTTTTGCTTTACATCGTTAGCAACAGCATTTGCCACATGCATATGCATGGTGTACGTGAGTGTAGATAAAATATCCTTCATTCATTGAATCATTTATTCTCATCTGTGGCAGATAATAGTGACCTGCCCTTGGTCAGTAGTAGTGGAGTTTTGGAGAAATGGATGATTTGAGACATCTTAAGGAGGTATAGCCCACAGATTGTGGTAGTTGGCTGTCACCACCATTTCCTGCCATAGGGAGCAGAGAAAGTCAAGTGAATTTGAGAGCAAAAGTGACGCATTCCGTTTTGGATATGCTGCGTTTTCTGGTGTCTATTTGGACATTACATGGAGAGATGCTGTATAAGCAGCTGGATAATGGCTTTATAGCTCCAGGACAGTACCTGGGTGTGAGATATGGGTTTGGAATTAATCATTCAGGGAGAGAGTAAGAAGATGGTAAGAGATAGAACATTAACATTGAAGGCACAGGCAGAGAGAGATAGAAGAGTGTTTGGGGCACACAGAGAAGGGCAGCTAGGGAACTGGGCTGGTGGTGTCACAGAGGCCAAAGGAGAGGTACTTCACAGGAGCCAGACTTTTATACTCTTAGCTCATTCATGTATTCCTGCATTCATTCAGCAAACACTAACTATGTGCTCCCTGGGCAAGGTGCTGGCTGCTGAGGGTCTAGATTTAGTTCAGGTCTGCTATTCAGACACATGATTTTGGATATATCCTTTACCCTTTCTAAACCTCAGCTTCCTTGTCCTTAAAATAAGGGATAATATTCGTCCATACTTCAAGTGTGTTTTGAACATGGAATGAGATAACATATGTGAAGCACCAGGCACGTACTAGCAGATAGTAAATGCTATTAATTATTATTTTCTCCATCTCACAGTTGAGGAAACAGATTGCAGAGGCCAAATAAGTAGAGAGTGGGTTTGAAAGTAGGCCTCTCTCTCCGTAGCTCACAGTGTCTCCTCACTTTGCACCAGGCTGCCTCTTGGCGTGGAGGGAAATGCCTAGCTGGCTCAGTGGGAGCTGTAGTCCATTTCTCCTCCTAAACCTGAAGGAAAGAACTTCAATTCAGTGCCAAGAGTAGAAAAGAAGCAAGCTAAACTAAAAATGATACCCTAACTGATTCCTGGCACAGCCTGTTTGAAAAGTTCCCATCCGGCTCCCCATAGGGGGAGACAATCCAGGAGTCCAGGAGTGTGTGGGGATCCCTCTGGACTTGCTGGGATATCAACAGCTTCACACTGACCTGGAATCTCAAAGGGAGAAGTGAGCTGTTGGCTAAGAAATCCTCCGCTGCTTAGGAGGGAGGGGCTGCTGCTGGATCCCTGGAAAACACTGTACCTGCTGCCCCTACAGAGATCCTGGGTGGCATTACCCTGACTGCATCCTTGAACCTCAGAACTTGGGAAAATGGTTGACTTTCAACCTTACTCCAGAGCATTGCTGTGGGGGAAGGTATGCAATGCCAAAGTGTTTACAGCTTTTGATGTCCTTTGACAACAAGTGCTCTTTGGAATTCTGAGTCTTTCTTTGGTTTTGTTTTGTTTTGCTGAGGAAGGTTTGCCCTGAGCTGACATCTGTGCCAATCTTCCTCTATTTTGTATGTGGGTCGCCACCACAGCATGGCCGCTGCTGAGTGGTTCAGGAACCGAACCCAGGTTGCTGAAGCGGTGTGCACTGAACTTAAGCACTAACTCACGGGGCTGGGCCCTGGACTTCTAAGCCTTTTAAACACATCTGTTCTTAGGGTGTATGGGCCCCCTTATATTTGTTGGTATGAGCTAAGAGCCATTAATGTGAAGCTGAAAAATGTGAGTAGTCCTGAGCTGGCATTTTGGCTTTGGAGCCCTGCAGGAGCAATAACTTTGTCAGATTGTCCTGATATGGTGTATTAAGAGATGCAGAAAGATGCTACATCCTGTAAAATACATACTTCAACTGCACGGGCCTTCCGTATTTCTATGATCAGGAAGGGTTATGTGTTCATTCGTGTTGCCGACACCACCCTCTTAGCCAGCTGCCTCATTTCACTGTTCACTGTGTCCCTTACAGATGAATTGAAAGAGTAAGAAGAAAAACCTTACGCATACCAATCTGTATTTCCAAACTTCTCACTTTGAATGGACGTAGCAAAAAATATATATGTTTGTCGGTACTGAAAATTTCAAATTTCCAGCTTCTCTGAAAAGTCTGAATATTTAGCAACAGTGAGCCCGAATTCCTGCCTGGCCTAACCAGCTGGTGCTGAGTAGTGGTTTCCCCCTTTAAATGGGAAGCTTTCCAGCTGGCACAGTCACCACATCTCCCTGTTTTTTTAATACACTTCCTGCTTTAGTCATTTAAAGTTCCTGCAGTGGTGCTTACAAATTGCTTGTGAGAGCATAAATTGGTACAACTTAAATGAAGGGGAATTTGACAGTATCTATCAAATTGCAAATGCATGCATCCTTTGACCAAGCAATTTGCTTCTAGAAATTTATTTTTATACTCATATATTCGCAAAGTGACATAAGAATAAGGTTATTCACTGAAGCATTGTTTATAATAGTGCAAGACTGGAAACAATCTGTTCACAGAATGGGAACTGGTTAAAACAAAGGAGATAGCATACAACAGCATACTATGTAGCTAGGAAAAAAAGAATGAGGGGCCGGCCCGGTGGCGCAGCAGTTTAGTTCGCGCTTTGGCAGCCTGGGGTTTGCGGGTTCGGATCCTGGGTGCTGGCCGACGCACCGCTTGTCAGCCATGCTGTGGCGGCGTCCCATGTAAAAAGTAGAGGAAGATGGGCATGGATGTTAGCCCAGGGCCGGTCTTCCTCAGCAAAAAGAGGAGGATTGGCAACAGGTGTTAGCTCAGGGCTGGTCTTCCTCACAAAAAATTTAAAAAACAGAAAAAAAAAAAAGAATGAGAAAGCTGTCTATGAACCAATATGGAGAAATTTGAAGGTATATTTTTAAGTTAAAAAAGAAGGAAGGTGCAGAACAGTGGATATAGTATGCTACCATTTGTATTAAAGAGGCTGGAAGAAACTATGTATGCATATTTTCTAGAATGTGCATAAAACATCTCAGGAAGGATGCACAAAAACCCCATAGCAATGATTGTCTGTGTGAGGGGAATGGGAATCAGGTAGTTGAATGACAAGAGTGAGAGGGCTGGTTTTTTACAGAATACAATACCCTATAGTACCTTTGGATTTTCAAACAATGTGGTTGTATCACCTATTTAAAAAAATAAATGTCCTGCCTGAGCCCTGCAGGCATTTGCATTTTTTTGTGCAATATACACATGCAATGAGAAATAAGGGGGTGTGCATTACTGAATTTGAGTTTTTTTTTTTTAAGGATGAAAAGAGTTTTTAATAAGAGTATCAAAGGTAGCCTTTGAAGGTAGTCTTGAAGCTGCTACTCTCATGTTTTAAACGTTTCCTCTGTAAAATTGCACAGACTTAGTTTCTGGCCTTAAATCATACCTGTTTTCAGCTTCCCTGAAATTAAGAGTATCCTGTGCCATATCAATTAAAGTAAATGTACTTTCAATTAAAGGTGTTAAGTATGAGTCTGAAAAGATTAATTCTTTATAAAAGGATGACCTTCAGTAGTTAGATCCAATTAGGCATTTTTCCAGCTATATTTCATCCTGATGGGACAAGTCTACTATTCACAATCAATCACTGTGATCTTTTCAAAGGCGAGTATTATAGGTTCAGAGTCATAAAAGAATGACTTGACTAGGCAACCTTCATAATGTGAGCCACAGTTGATGCAGATAGAGATTATGGCTGTTGGATATTACTTTTGTGGTGTTAATATGTAAAGAATCAGGATGTGCATGATGATATTCTGGGTATGGTTCTTATATCTCTCTTCTCATGGCCTTTGTAGAACAAACTAATTTAGACAAGACTGATCAAAGGAAAGAGAGGAAAGGAATGATGACATAAATTAGTGTCAAATCAAATTCCTTTTCGTTTTTTTCTCCTTCTGTCATTTCGTTATTAAATACACTAAATATTTGCTTTCCTAGTGATCACTTTTTGTTATTGGATTAGTTCTGATTCAACTTTTGCTGATATACAGCACACACAATCAAGGCTATTAAATAAATGAATGCTTGCTGATCTTTTTATGGTAATATGCAAAATCTTGAGAAATACTGTTTGCTCTCAAATGTGAAAGGAGTTGAGCATTTCTATTTGTTTTAGGTATTTCCAATATAGAATTCTCAGTCTTCACTCTGCCACTCATTAAATTAGTAAACTTGGAAAAGCCGTTGAATGTACTCAGCTAAAAAATGGAAAACAAGTAATACTTTATATATCTCAAAGGTTGATTGTTGGATCAAGCGAGATTTGATTCATGAGATTTGATGTCACTGTTTCTCAAAGTGTGGTCCTTCTACCCTTGGGGATCCTTGAGGGATTTTCAGAGAGCCTTTGAGGTCAAAACAATCTTTATAATAATATGAAGAAATTATTTGCTTTTTTTACTCTCATTCTTTCACATATGTACAGTGGAATTTTTCCAACCGCTGGCTACATGGTATATGATATTGCAACAGATTGAAGACAGAAGCAAATATAAGAATCCAGCTATTTTAAGCCAGACATTACAGAGGTTTACAGAAATAGAAAACTATGCACCCTTTTCACTGATTTTTCTTTTGGAAAGTAAAGTAATTTTTCATAAAAAATTTTTTCATGTTAACATGTGATGGGTTAATTATTGTCATTTTCAAATAAAGTAATAAATATTTTTAAATTTATCAGTTTTAATTTCCACTACAGTAAATATTGATATTTAATAAATAACATAAACAAAGTTTCCTTAGGGGTCCTTAATACTTTTTTAAGAACATAAAGGGGTCCTAAGACCAAAAAATTTGAGAACTGCTGATACATATGAAAGCACTATGTGAATGTGTGGTGACGTTGGTAGTTTATTAAGAAAATTTAGACTGTTTAAACAATCCAGCATGCAGTCTTTCCACTTCAGGCACTGATTGTTCATGGCACACCCCAACTCCAGGGCAGGGTTGCTTAGTCTGGGGTCCAGGATGATATCTGAACCATCTACAGTTGTCTGCAGTTTTACTTGTAGGTCAGATGTCTACTTTTTTAGAGTGAGAGTCCACAATTTTCAGTCTCAGAAGGTCCTAAAAGAAACCCATCTATAGGAATGGCAAATGTTCTCTACTCACATTCTGTCTCCAAGGGGAGTACTGATAAAGTCAAGGTGGGGACACCTGGGGTGAGATGCAAAGTGGTTCAAGGCTCTAATGTCTGCGGCCTGGGCTTGGGCATCTGTCTCCTGAGTTCTTGACCTTTTGCTTCTCTGCTCGTGGGAAGGTGTTAGACTTGGGCCAGCTTCCCTAGGCACCGGGGAGAAGGTCTTTCCCTCGGTACCATGGCTTTGTCATCTTTCTGGGCTTCCGTGCACTTAGTGTGGTAGGACATAAAGAACCAAGATCAGGCTATAGACCAAAAAGGGCCCAGGGACTGGTGTCTTCATGATTTGGACACTGTACATAGGGACCAGGAGATACTACCCAGAGTTTTAGAGTACCAAACTGGAGTACTAAACAGGGTTTGATCAGACTCTTCTGGCTCCATCTATATATTCTGGTTCAAGGATAGAAAAAGCACTTTTCCCCTGAGAAGTTAAAATTGAAGTTTTTTGGAAGGAACTTTACTAGTTTAGGGAGGAAAACCTCAAAACCTCACCCCCATGTATAGAAAGGTTTTAAAATAAGAGAAATGGGTTGTTAAAAGCAGTAAAAGTTTATTGTAAAAATAATATTACAGAAACAGGATACTACTTTCTTATTCTAACTTAACCTTTAGTTGACATTTGCTGCACTGGGAGAGCTTATGTTCAGGGATGGGTATTCAGGCCATCTCTATCTCTGTCTCGGACACCCTCGGTTGCTGAGCAAATAGTTGAGTGCTTACGGAAGTTACTATTTCATGTTTCCTACTGCGGTTTCTTAAGGTGTTTTTATTCACTTTAATTTAGCATCTCTTGAGAGTTACTCATAATATTTTAGTGTTCTTATGAGAATTCAAAACCATTCTAATTATAGCTCAT
This sequence comes from Tapirus indicus, assembly GCA_031878705.1. Taxonomy (NCBI): domain Eukaryota; kingdom Metazoa; phylum Chordata; class Mammalia; order Perissodactyla; family Tapiridae; genus Tapirus; species Tapirus indicus. The sequence goes on along the minus strand of CM062926.1, from coordinate 80,655,604 downwards.
TGCCCCTTATTATCATTTCTTGAAATTAATATAAATGGAAAACTCGTATCTTAGATATTTACTTGTTCCGTATTTCCCGTGTTGTTTAATTTTTTGATTGAATATACATAGTATATGCATATATTACAGTTTTTGGAAGCATTTTATATTTACTTAAAGTTTTATATATCCAATGGGTAATTTAATAATATTTAGAGGTCCCTCTCTATTTAGATAAAAATTTTAACTACAGTATATACACCTTATCCTAAGCATTTTGTTGCATGATTTAATGGATAGTGCTGTCATGAACTTCATCGCTGCAACTATCTCCCTGTTTGTTTCACTTTTAAAAATAATTTCATAAAATACTGTTTTCCCAGGAAAAATGTAGTGAGTATTATTTATTCTAGACTAAAAGCTTCTGAAAATTTTAATTATGAAATTATATTTAAGGTTACTGATTTAGTGTAGGTTTTATAAAATGAACATTTTATTTTTGGAATTTTGTGATATAAGCATGCTTACATAGGTAAATTCAATCAATGAAACAAATATCTCCCTTTATTACTGTCATAACTATCTCTTCTAGTTGAGGAAGTATTTGGAGGTAACCCCAAACTGTAAAATGTTTTCTGCATGTTAGCAGAATCTTGTAAAAACTGGAATACATTTAGTTTGATTAAACTCTGCTTCATTAGATTTTAATATGCTATTTGTTATGTGTTTCAGAAACTCCAGAAAGGAACTTAATGACATACGATTTGAGTTTACTCCAGGAAGAGGTAAGTTTTAATTGAAATTATTATTTTATTGCTACAAAGAGCATTTCAGAAATTGATTACAAACGTGTGGTTATAATTTGCTATTCAAAAATGCTTTCTCTAAAAACGAAGAAAGGATTTGCAATAATTGTGGGGAATCAAAACTGAACTACTGCTGACTACATAAATTCCAGTGACACATGCTGCATAATATTGACACACATGTAGATTAAATATGTTAGCTCAACCATGAAAAGAGGTACTGACAGGGTGATGCAGGGCCTAAAGGACCTTATGGTGAGTGTACTGAGACGCGTACAGCAGTCCTAATGAGCGCTGAGCAACGAACAGTGATATCATCCAGAAAGGTAACATACTTTGCCTCTCCGTTCTCAGTTCCGATTACATGAAGCCCATGCTGAGAAGTATCTGCGGCCTCTGCTGGCTGCAGGCACCACTGGGAAGCTTGGTAGGAACAATTCCGGTCTTGCAGCTGAATAAAATTTTAGTATTTTAAATAGTTATTATTGAAACAGCTTAAAGGCTAGACTGATTCTCTTTCGGCTCCTGGGTGCCTAGAAGTCACGGAACCATGTCTTATTTCTAGGTATCTCTAGCACCTGGCAAGTGCTTGGTATGCAGGAGAATCTCAAGTAATTTTGGTTAATTAATGGGTAAATAACATATATAAACAGGCTTTGGAAACCACAAGACTAGTTGTTAAACAAAAATTATTTCCACTATTTAGTTTATAATGAGAACAAACTAGAGCAGTGAAAATGAGATGCTAATGCCGAGGCTGTGACTGTTCTCCCTGACCGTTGGCTTCAGATTCTTATGTACCTGAAGACAGCCTTGATGTCTATATTGAATATCTCTCTAAAATACATCAGTCTCATACATTTGAATGTATTAATATATGTAAGCTAATAACACCCTGTAATTATTTTATGTATTAGAGCTCCACATAAATTTTGATTTGATTAAATAAATTATTTTTTGCTAAAATTTTGAAAACCTGAAACTTTCTAGTTTGATGTCTGTTCAATCAGTTAACTGCTTTGACCTCCCTGCTGTTATCATCTGTAAGAAAACACAGACTCAAATGCTTACGGGAGCCAAAGTGAATGGTGGGGACCTCAGGAAACTAGAAAGTTCTGCCTAAAAATATTCAGGTTCAGTTTTTGAAAAAACACTGCCAGCCAAGCAAAGTATGTTTCTGGGCCATATGTGGTCATAGACTCACTGGCCCTGATCTCTTGTCCCCTATAAGCACAAAGGTTTAATGATCGCTGGTATATTTAAATTAAACTAACATATGAAGGACCTTTTACAAAACAAATATAAATAAGCCCTAATGAACTTGCTAATTGATCTTTCTTTCTGGGAACATCCATCTCTGACAACTTAGAGTTGGTCTGTGAAACTGTACAGCGCCAGTTACTGTTATCAAAAAGCTATCTATTTTGTCATAATATAAAAATATTGACCAACCAATACTGTAATAAAATCTAGTAATTATGTAATAAATGTTTCAAGTATAGTAAGTAAAAGAACAGATTCTTATTTTAAGGTTGTTTCTTTTCATCTGATTATTTAAAATTGACAATGGCAATAAAAATCAATTTTAATTTCAAGAGGTAACAAAGGAATGAATTCCTGAGTTGAAGACCTTGGGGGTCTAAGATGGGCCTATCAGCATTACCTGGTCCTGTGTGCTGGCTTTGGTAGCCTTGTTTGCCATGGTTAGATTAAGAATCTCTGCTTTTGTTGCAGACAGAAACTATAGCGTTGGCTTCCTGTTGATAGCTGGCCTTTCCTGGGCAGCGAGCATAGGTCCATAATGGAAACACCATGGATATATCACTGTACCTCTGAGATTACTGATGCTGCCTGCATTTCACACCTCGTCTGCACTACATCTCTGCGTGCACACAACACGTGTACTCTGTCTGTGCTGTATTTACACATAAATATGTATATATGGCTAGAGTACATAACGTAAACATCAAATATTCCCTGTCCTCATTTGAGGGCAAGCCCTTTGTGTTTATTATGTTGCTGTATGCCCTGGAAACCAGAGCATATTGATATTTAACTTCTTTGCACATCAGGAATGTTAAGCAGCTTAACGGAAAATAAGCTACCAATTACCTTCACATTTCTGTTCTAAACTATTACTAATATATTACTTACATGCATACAAAATAACTGCTTAATGGCGCACACACACACAAACATGGAATATTTCCATTTTTGGCCAGGCAGCATGACTGTTTGCTGTTTGAATATGACTCATCTGGTACCCAGGAGTCCTGAAAATAGTAGGAGATGCTGTACACTTTGATTATTTGGGAATGTCATTTTGCTACTGTTTTAGTGCTAGCCCTCAGTGTGGCTTTGTTTGATTATTCCATTTTCAACTACATTATGTGATTGTAGCTTCTTACTCAAGTATTGGTATTTTAGAGATGCTGGTAACACATTCAGATGCTACTGCCTACTGTGTGCCCTAGTAGGCGCTTTAATTCAATAAGCTTCATTTCCTGAAGTTTCTGGTGGCATCCAGGAAGATGGAGATTGTGAGGCCAAATGTTCTAGCTGACTTCATAAAGCTAAATCACATTCAGAGTAGAGCCTTTCATTGTGTTATCCTAGGTTCCATGCTAGGGGATCATTTTATCCATAGGAGAATTTCATAAGGTGTTTTTGTACTTCTAGCAGTAAGGACAAGGCCCAAGATAAGCCCACCTTATATGGAATTTCATAGTTTAGTAAGATTCCTATGTATTTCTTTTCTATTTCCTTCATTTTATTCCATTTCATTCATTATGAAATGGAACGAGTAAAATGATAGAATACCACAATTTCTCTGAAAGTACAAAGAATATACACTGGCTCTCAAATTTTTGTTGGAGATTTGGGAAATTGGGCCATGTATGAAAGGGAGAAAGAGTACACAAGAGTGTAGGATGCATTTCAGATGATCTTTGGCTGCTGCATCATCGCCACAGTTACCATTCATTGAGTAATTGCTGTGTCAGACACCAGGCTAAGCTCTTTAAAGCCCAAGAATACTGAAAGATAATTGTACCTCCAGCTACATGCCCTCATGCGCACACACACACTCAAGGCCCCTTACGTAGTCATCACATCTGAAACATAGATTAAGCAAGGAAACTCAATCTATGTTGACAACGGCAGCCTTTGGCAGAACAAACTGCAGTTGTTTAGATGCTTGTTTGATTCAGTAGCTATACTTTCAGGTGCTCCCTGGCTTTGGGAGACACTTAAGTCAAACCTCCATCTGCTGAGCCTGTTTCTTCTTATCCAGCTATAGTTCTGGATGTTTGTGAGAATATCGGAAGGCCATAGGGCCCATGTCATCTTCCTTGTAAAGACCTAGGGGTTCATAATGGTTCTTTTGACCACATTGCAATTTATCAATTTCTCTTTATGAAGTCTTCAAACAGACTTTACATTATTATCATGTTCATTCATAACTTTTCAATTAAGTAATTTTAGCTATATTCACTTGCTGTGGCCAGTTCAGTTCCATCTTTATGAGATTGCTAACTCCTGTCACTTACCGTGGAGAAACTACATTCTTTTGTTCAACTACATTTTCAAAGAGAATGAATCTGTTGCTATCAAATGATCAATGTCATGTTAAAGGAGTTTCTTAATAGCATAAATTTAAATAGCTCATCTTAATAGTCCAGTAAGCCCTTAGGCTGTTTGTACCAAATATTAGGTTGTATCAAATGCTACCTATTCAACCTTTGCCATAAATTCTGACTCAGTAGCTATTAACGATAGAAAAGGATTGATGACAGCTGGAATTAACCTTGGCAAGAAAGAAAAGCAGTATCGTAGGGACCAGTTATGAGATAATTTCTAGAGGTGCAGTTGAGGATTAATTCAGACAGTAGCCAAAGGGCAAAAGTTTCTTGGTTCACTAACAATGAAACAATAATTTTGTATAACTTCTTTTGAATAAGTAGCAAGATGCATTGTACATGGCAAAGTGTATTTCACATTGCTTCCACTAGAATCTGAATTGTTGAATTAAAACACATGTGGGTGATTTTCGTAAATGAAAAATATATATTTTACATTGTACTGGATTGTTGATTTTTATTTTCTGGTTACTAATACATATTCATTTCCCATTTGGACAGATACAGCAGATGGCGTTTCTCAGGAGCTCTTCTCTGCTGGCTTGGTTGATGGTCATGATGTAGTTATAGGTAAATCATTTTTTAGTATGTAGTGTCATTTTACTGGTATATCAAATGGAAATGCATTTAGAAACAAAATTTTTCATAAAGGAATAATTTGTGGATTTTTGAAAATTTCTTCTTGAATTCTTATCTTTTATGTGAAAGAAGTATGTTTAAAAGTCATATATAATTTCCTTTTTAAAAAGCTCTTAATGTAATTCTGCCCAATTTATCTGGACACCATTTATCCAATGCAGAACCTCACTTACTGGAAATATAGCAAAGAACCTAGGAGACCCAGAAGGCCATGACACAGCAAAAATAAGATGCTATAAATTCCATGCACCGAGTACGGGACCCTCTGAGATCCTATCACAGAGTTTCTCTATTCTTTCTTTGGACAGAGTTCTAATAAACTTAGATGTTAGTTTTCCCAGCCCTTAGCAAGATCCATCATAAAGTCTTAAGGTTGGATGGGACTTAAAGGTTGTTCAGGCCACTTCTTCCATAGTGTAGACAAGGAAACGAATTCCTAAAGTGATTCAATGGTTTGTCCAGGGCCATGCAGCTAGGTTGTGGCAGAGCCACTTCACTTTGAGACTGTGGCTCTTTCTACCACTTCTAGAATCAAAAGATAGCTGCGTGGAGACAGGGGAGCCTGCTCAGTGCAGGAGAGCTGATGGGAGCGAGAAATGACTGGTGGCCTCCTGACAAAGCAAGGGAGGCAGGAAAGCCGTACGAGGCAGGCACTGTCATCTAAGAAAAGTGTAGCCTGGTTCTACCTAGGATGAGGGTGAATAGCTCCACACTCCTCAGCAAATTCTGAGTTTATAAAGATTTTATCATGTCTATTACTGGATATTCATAAGAATGACCCTAAGTAATCCAAATAGTTAATGCTATATTAATGTTACTCATGACGTTATATTATGTTGTTAATTAATATAATAAAATTATATTAGGAGAATATATATTATGATAAAATTTTCTTCAAAAATACTCAAAACTGATGCTTGAAGTGACTTAGGCCCTTTAAATGATGTTTTAACTTTAAAAAAATCACTCGAAATAAGTCCTTCCCCAGTAATGCTGGAGTGTGTGACTAAGAGGGAACTTGAGATCGATATAGTTACCCATCAGAATAATTTGTTCCTAGAAACTCTATAATGTAGATCACTATAAAACGAATTGTTTTGCTTAAACAAGAGTAAGGGGAGTTTCAGTGGGAGATTAGAATTCTGACTAAAGAATCAGTATCTAATATGTTATTGATATACAAACAATGTCATAAATGTAAACATACAAAGATACCTTTATAATTAGAAAAAATTAACCTCTTTTTCCTGTTAATTATACATGAAGTGCATGCATTGATTATACAAGGAACTCTGATTGCTCTACTAAGTGGTGCATGTATAGAGAGCTATAGACATATTTTAAAGGAAAGTGACATACATACATACACACACATATGTGTATAGGGGTGTGTGTATGGGTGTGTGTGTGTGTGTGAGTGTGTATTCCCTTGTATATTCTGTCTTTCACACTTTCCTTTAAAATCTTGTGATGGCCAACTGAGTTCTTAACTAAGTTTTCTGGTCAAATCTGAGGTGGAGCTGAGTAATAAGGTCAATTCAACTTTGGTTTCTACTGGATAGAAGAACTGTTAACAGTTCCTTGGTAAAGGTTGATACCCTAATTCTCATTTTACAGAAGAAGTGAGCACACACCTTTGTGTCTTAGTTTATCTGAAGAAATAGGGGAAAAGTTAATGGCTAACTCAGAATACCCTGTAGGATGTATTTTCCTTAAAGAGAGCTTTAGTCTATTCACTAAGCAGCCAGAATTAAAAATTAATCAGTAGATAAAAATAGTAACCAAAAACAATTCTTTTAAACACCTACTAATGTCTCTATTGGGAGAGAAGTTAAGGATCAAATAGTCCTTTGACTTGAGTTGATCCTGGCAGGTGGTGGAGAAGATGGAGAATAAAATAGACTGATAGACAGATATTAGGTCAGATCTTTTTTAAAGTATGGTCTTACTTCACGCCAAAGTCAAAGTTAGTGCACTGCTTTCTTTGCCCCAGGCTTAGCTGAATCTAAACTAGGGGATTTTTTGGTTGAATTTTTTAAAGGTAGAAATTAAGGCATAGTTCATGTACAACTTATTAAGTGAGTTTTAAATACAATACATAACCAGAAAGCTTCTATTTTTCCATGCTTTAATTACTTATTCTTCCAAAATTTTTCATTTTGCTTTTTTCCCCTTCTTGGAGCTAAAGTATAGAGTGTTGGAATAAGACCAAGCATGTGCAATTCTTCCTTATCTAGTAGCACTAAAAATGCCTTACAGGGACATCACACCTAAGAGTCACAAACAGCGTTTGCATATTTCACTTATCATCACATCAATTCTATAAGCTAGAGAGGACAGGTTGTTTTTAAACAGTGTTTTATGGATGAAAAATAGATGTCAAAAGAAGTTTCTGGAGTATTGCAACTTGTCATGGTCCTTGAACTTGGTATCTTGTGACTCCAAGCCCAGAGCTTCACCCTGACCCTGACACATTGTGGACAATTAATCTGGTATCTTCAGCCTTGAAAAGTGGATCCGAGTCATTTTAAATGGTAGTGGTCTTTGTGTCTTCTGGAAAAAAAACAGCTTATCCTTACTTGATTTTTCTGGATCAGTAAATGTTTTGTATTTTAATTGTTGATTGTCTGACAAACAGATAAAAATGTGTATAATTCTGTCCTCTCTAACCTATCTCAGCGATTCTCTGCTCCCTCCCTCATCATCTATTTCCCTCTGTACTAGATATGTCCCACCAATATATGAATATGTTTTTGTTTCTCTTATCTTAGAAAAGCTCTCTCTTTATACCACCTTCATTACAGCTGTTTCTCTCCATCCCCTTGCAAGCAAACTCCTCAAAAGAATTGCCCCTGACTTCAATTTCTTTCCTACCGCTGTCTCCTGAATCCACTCCAGTTAGGCTTTTGGTCTCCCGGCTCCACTCAAACTGTTCCCTTCAAAGCCTTATCTTGGGAAGGCACACACCTGGAGAGGAAATGGCAAATGCAAAGGTGGATGTGGCTGGAGTGGAGTGAGCAAAAGAGGGTGGAGAAGATACGTGGTCTGTGAATGACTGCCTGCCATGTTCCTAAATCCAGCGGTTAATTCTCAGTCTCTCATCATCGACCCATCAGTGGCATTGGGCATAGTGACAATACTCTCCTCTGTGATAAGTTTTTCATTTGATTTTTAAGACTCCATTCTCTCTTAGTTCTCCCCCTTTATTGGTGTTTCTTTCTCAGTCTTTCTCGTTGGTTCCTCCTCCTCTCTCTGACCTGTAGATATTGACGTGTCCAAGGATCCTTGGATCTCTTCTCTTTGGCAATCTCATCTAGTTTAATGGTATGAATACCTTCCATCCTCTAATGCTCAAATTTATGTCTCCAGCCCAGACCTCTCCTTTGAATTCCAGGCTTATATCAACCTCCTTTTTTTGGCATCTTCACATGGAAGGCTAAGAGGCATCCCAGATTTAATTAACATCTCCAAAATGCAGCCCCTGGTGTTTCCTCCCAACCTGCCCCTCCACTAGCCTTCACTCTAAGTTGATGTTGTCTCCATCTTTCCAGGTGCCAAACCGAAAAGTTGTCCATGACTTTTCTTTCTCTCATACATGACATTCAATCTATCTGAATGTACCCAGGCTGTTACTCACCATCTCAATTCCCATCCTATTTCAAGCCCCTTTCATCTCTCAGTTGAATTATTGCATTCATCTCTTCTCTGGTCTCTCTACTTCTGTCCTTGCCTCTCTTCAACCTGTTCTCATCTCAGCAGCCAGAGAGATCCAAGTAAAAAGTAAGTTAGATACAAAAGGCCAATATTGTGTGATTGCATTTATGTGAAATGACCAAAATATGCAAATCTGTAGAGTCAGAAAGTCCATTAGTGGTTACCAGGGCCTGAAGAGGAGGGGAAAAGGGTAGTGACTGCTAAAGGGTATGGAGTTTCTTTTTGGTGTGATGAAAATGTTCTGGAATTAGAAGTGGTAATGATTGCACAACCTTGTGGCTATACTAAGTACCACTGAACTGTGCACTTTAAAAGGGTGAATTTTATGGTATGTGAATTATATTGCAATAAAAAAAGTAAGCCAGATCACATTAATGCTTTAAATAAAACTCTCTAATGGCTTTCCATCCCACATCTCAGTGGCCTATAATCCCCTCCCAGTCTGTCCCATGTCACTTCTCGGACCTCCTCTCTCTCTTCTCCTCTCTCCCTTGCTTATACCACCCCAGCCACACTGGCTTTTGTACTTGCTATTCTTGCTGCCAGGATGCACCTTCCCCAGGTACACCCAAGTATCTCCTGGTGTTTAAATGCAGCCTCTCAAAAGGGCCTTCCTTGACCAGCGTACTTAAAATTGCAACCCACCGCCAACTCTCTACCCTGACTCTACCCTACTCTCTTCCTTACTTTATTATTTTACCTAGTCTTTCCCCATCTAATAGGCTACATGTTTCATTTGTTTATTTTGTTAACTATATAGGATTCTCCCTTGAGCATAAGTTTCTTGAAGGCCAGGACTTTTATCTCTTTTATTAACTGCTCAGTTCCCTGTGCCCCAAACTTGCATTTCAAATAGTAGACACTCAATAAACATTTGTTAGAGATTAAAAAAATCCATTTTGAAATATACAGATCTCATAACATTTACTTTAGAAACAAAGGCTATTTTGAGTATAGGATTCCAGTATTTTAAAAATCTTACTTCCAGGATTGCAGAATTCAAGTAGCATTTTAAAAATATGAAATACTTTATCACCAGACAAAGACTGTGCAAAAAAATAGTCCAATTCAACTTAGAACATTGGCATATAGAGGTTTGAATGATTTCTTACCAGTATATTTTTTTCAGGTTTTATAATATAAAACGAACATTTTAAATAGATTAAAAGTTTTCCTTTTCCCCATCAGACTTTTCTCTTGAATTGCAATAAATGCTTAGGGCAACATGAAAAACCTGAAAGAAGCAATAGTATATGTTATGGAGCAGTGAATGTTCTGACTTTTACTATAATGTGGCAAACATATGTTATGAAAAATATTCAGTACCTAGCTTCAGGGTAATCTGCCTTTACTGTGCAAACCTTTACAAAGCAGAGTTTGGATTGAGGATGGACTGGTGTAGTGACATGGAGTAATTGTTTTCGTGCTGAAGCAGAGCAGTGCAGAAATTAACTGCAGTGTTTGTAGACTGAAATCATAAACCCACTTCAGTTGTGCTTAAATGTAGCACTACCTTAGGCAAGAAACAGGAAACGTTTTTAGGGCCTCATGTAAATGGAAACGGATCAGATTGGCAAGGCCTCCTGGGTGGGTATTGGTTTAAAGAAATAAGTTTACTTTGTAAGATGCAAAACTCAATGATATGCATGTATAAATTTATTTATCTTGCCTGGCTGGGATGGCTGACAAATGGAAATAAACCAGATCTGAGTCCCCATTCCCATTGTTTCAAAGAGGAATCCCAAGGATGCCCAATAGCAAGGCAGCAGAGAAACTTGTTTTCCTTGTCTCCTAGTTAAAAAACAGCCAATCAGAGGCCAGCCCTGTGACCCCGGTGGTTAAAGTTCCACGCATTCTGTTTCCATGACCCGGGTTCACAGGTTCTGATCCTGGGTGTGGACCTACACCACTTGTCAGCCATGCTGTGGCAGCAACCCACATACAAGATAGAGGAAGACTAGCACAGATGTTAGCTCAAGGTGAATCTTCCTCGGCAAAAAAAACCATCAAAAAACCCCAGCCAATCAGAAGTTTTCTCTGCAATAGAAGCACAGAGAAGGAAAAAAAAAAAAGACTCATGTACAAAGGAAAAAAGAAGTCCTGAATTCTGTTCAGGCACTGTGATACATGAGATTTTTGAGTATCTCTTAAAAGGGTTTTAGAACCTCAGCAGTAGAAGAAGGAACACCGATGGGTGTGGGAAGCTAGCCAGGTGCCTGTACCTCTCGGCAGCAGCTACAGAGCTGGTGCCCTCCCCCTGCAAGGCCCGATCCAGGGGCCAGGGTGAGTGTAGAGGAAGCTGTTGGCAGCTGCCCTCTGGAGAAGTGCCTACTGACTGCTCTTTGCTGGGCTTTTATTCCACCATTTCCTGGCTTTGTAACAACATATGTGCATTTTTTTCCTTTAAGCGGAGTTTAGAACCAGATGTTGGAATTTTTGTTTCCCGTGAAGGGAGCTGTGTTTCTGCACTCATTTGTACAATTTTCCTGTGATAGATTTGGAGCCTAGCTGACTGGTTATCACTGCACTGGAAGCTGATATTAGCTATAGGTATATTCTCCTAAGCTCTCTCAGCGGACTTCTGGACATACTGTTCATGTCTCTGGGTGCTCTTTTCCTGCACGTGGAGAATCCTGTTCAGAACCTCTCTGCCCTTCAAGATTTGCTGTAAACACCTTCTCCATGAAGCCTGCTTGCCCCCTCCCTAACAGAATCTGGAGGACAGCTTTTCCTTGTCGTGAATGCCAGAGAACTGTATTTTTACCACCGTTAGTGACATGTGGCTTTCATCCTGCTATACCTCCTGGTGCCTGCCTTCCCTCTGTGTGGAGGCTGAGGGTGCCTTCAGGGCAAGCCTGCCTTCTATTTTATTGAATCTCTACCCTCCTTGCCGCACATAGGCACTTCATAAATATGCCTATGGATAAATGAATACATTTAATTCCATTTGGCAAATTTTATGCTGGAATAATTCATGAATTGATGATGTGGACAATACAAATATTGTTGCACCCTCAAAACTGAAGTGTCATTTACCATGACTAATTTTTTTTTTCTGTCTCTCTGCCCTCCTTCCTCTTCTTTCTTTCTTTCTTTCTGTCTGTCTGTCTTTCTTTCAGAACTGACTTTTCACATGACTTTTGAGTCTTGCCTTTTGGGAAGAAAATGTAGTTGGTCTTGAAGGCCTCTGTCTTCTAGTACTTGCTGAGGTCACAATGTTTGTCACAAAGTAGCGACTGTGAGATGCCTGCATTAGAATCTTATCTTGGGTGCTTATTAAAAATGCACATTTCTAGGTTCCAGCCTAGAGCTACAGAATCTGGAGTCTTGGGTATAGAGTGTGGAAATCTGCATTGTTAACAAGCATCCCAGGTGATTCTTATACACAGTAGAATTTTGTGGCCACTTAGTTTCTGCTGGCAGTAACCTTTGGAGACTGTTTCAGCTCATTTTATCATCTGTATCTTCTTTCTGATCTCACTAATGTCCTTTGCTTCTCTGCCTTACTTGACTGTCTTCTCCCTTTAGAAGTCTATTTTAAAACTATGCCAGTTAACTTTTTAAAATAGTGTGTGTATCAGTGAGAATGTAGGTGGTGTAGATGTGTGGAAGAGCCTCATTGGTATAAATTTTTACCATAAAGAGTCATTTCAGCTTTTATGAAAACTACTATTGCTGCTCAGAGTGCACTAGATCCTCCGGGTGGCCTGCGGCTTTTAGTATTTTTATGTAACGGCAAAGTATCTTTAGGCTCCAAAGTATGCAAGCAACAGAATCTTGGCTCATTCATGAGCATATGGTTGGATGTGTGAAGTGCTTTGTTCCCCCAGCTGTCACCAGGGATGTTTAAGTCTGTTGTGAGTGATCCGGGATTTACTGAGCAGCAGTGCACTTTTACAACAAAAGTTTGCAAAAGAGTGAACATATTCTCTCTTATATTCAGTTCAGCGATTATGCTGTGATGTTTACTGATGTTGAAATTCAGTGCAGGAAAACTTTCATTAACAAAATAGTGTCTCTATCACTCAACTGTGCTATGATTTTAAAATGGTGACAGATAATAAAATAAAAAAAAGAAAACTCCTTAAGCCTTTTCTGGATTTAGACAGGCTTGGGGTTAGTTGAATCATGTCAGTAAGTACAGTCGAGTGATTCCTGATTAAAAGTTGTCTGTATGTTAAGTTTAATGGTCTAGGGAATTAGGGACTATACGTGGCTTGGGAGAACTATGCTAATTACTTTCCTTGTATGTTTTTGCCAGAAATAAATGTTGGGCAGTTTAATATGGCATAGAGTTACCATTTTAAAAAATGTGCGACTGCCAATTTGGTTGTAGCTCATTGTTCCTGGTTTCCCAAATGCCTTTTGTTCTTTTAAGAAAAACTATATTGAAATATTTATTCCCTAAATAGGAAAATTTATTATTAATTTTAATGTAAAAAATCAGTGTACAAAAATTATTTTTAAATATTTACAAGTGATAGACTGGACTATCTAATATAAAAGTACCATGCATTCAGATGAATGGCTACCATTTCTAGATGAATTAAAATATTCAGCAATTGAGCTCTTTGGAGAGGTGATATAATCACAATGCTGCTGTATAAATAGCCAAAGAGCTGTTTGCCTGTGGAGTGCTGGCAACCAGGCCTGAATAAATGTGCAGAGAGCAGCTCCACTACACACACACACACACACACACACACACACACACACACACACACACATTCTCTCTCTCTCTCTCTCTCTCTCTCTCTCTCTCTCTCTCTCTCTCTCTCTCTCTCTCAGCATTAATTTCGTCTCAGACCTGAGGGTTGATATCCGTGTAAGTTTATTCAACTGCAACAGAAAGACAGGTAAACTGAACTAAAATATAATTTTTGTTTAAACAGAGTGTCATTTTTATAATCTGGTGACCATACTCCTCTGCCCAAAAAAGTTCAAGGGAATTAAACAGAAGAAAAATTTTCCTAGCAAAGCAAGTCACAGGCTAAAATAAGTTGCTCACACCTATGATTAAATACACTGCCAGCCCCAGCCACCTCCTGTGCTTACTTATCTGCAAATTCTAAGTGAGAAATGATTGACTATCTAAATAAGGGTTGGCAGACTTGTTTATAAAAATGTTCTGACTTTTGTGGTGTGGGGGAGCAATTCAAAATTACCTTTCAAAATGTGGGCAAAAGTTATTTCCATAAAGTTCTAAAAAAGCATAAAATAACATCTGTAATTTCCCCAAATGTGTTCTCAGTTTCAAAATGTCTTACATGATTATGAATCAGTGCAGCAGTAAACCACACCGTAAGCCCTGACTTTCTAATTGACTTGGTCACTTTTTATTTAGTTAGGAGTTGTATTTCCTCTTTAAAACCACTGATATAGATAGACTTCTGTTAAGATCTGTGCTTACTTTCACTTAAGTGAAACAAGAGCTTGCTAGTGGATTTGTTGTGGATTCATTAAGTTGGTAGAGTCTTGCTTTTTTCAATTCCTTTAAATTCTTCTGTTTTAATTAATGTTAATGTGTCTTTTAACTCTAGAATCAGATATGCTTGAAGATAACACTCAATCCAGTTAAACTTTCTGACTATAGAATTACAATAAGCCCCATATACCAGTCCCTATTTGTGAGGAGAATGTCTTTCTGGTAGAAGTAAAGTAAGTTTACTCTGGCACAGGAAACCTAGTCTTTCTGATACTATACATTTTTCTAATTCTACCAAATGTGTAGGATTTAAATTAAGTGGATCTTTTGCTGAACAATCTATTCTGTTCATAGATTGATCTGGTTTTGGCTGTAGTCACTGTGTGTGTGTGTGTGTGTGTGTGTGTGTGTGTGTGTGTGTGTGTGTGTGTGTGTACACCCAGTTCAGAAATCTCCGGCCTACATGAATTTTAACTGTTCCAACAATAGTACAATACTGTAGATATAAGTAGATGCCCAGTTGTGCTTGTTAACAGATTGACATGCATACCTCTTAATCCCAAACCAAATCTCTCTGCTGTTTTTTTACTCTCTTAGTTGAGATAAAAGAGGAGTCACTGCCTCCTAATTTCTTATATAACAGAAAATAGAACTCCTTGTTTACCCAAACAAAAACATTTTAAAGCCAAGAAAAAAAACTGGGTCAATATTTTTGACAAAATGTGGGCTTATTATCACTATTTTTGTCTTCATGTCCAATCCTAAATTGGATCATACAGCTTATATTTGGTTACCATTTTTTTTAAAAAGGGGGACCTTCTTGCCAACTCTAAGAAAACCTAGTTCTTAATCTTGCACTTAAGTTTAGCATCCAAAAGGTGTCTGAGAATGCTTTCTCCCCAGACTCATTGTTAAGACAAGGAGACCTTGACTGATCGCATTCTAATGAATGGAGAGACAAGCCTCTGTTGTCTGGTTTACACTTTCTCCATTGTGTCATCAACATTTGTGCCCAGTTTTGTTCTTGAGCTAATGTTTTTCAGAAGTATTCACTATACTGCGTAACCTGCAGCAAGCATTCCATAAATGCAGGTTTTCCTGGAGAATTCCACGTCTGATGAGCAATAGAACCATCTAGCAGGAATTTGTAGTCACAAAAGCACTCAAATAGCCATGGGCGCAGACTCATGGGCCTGGCCATACACCCCTTCCAGCCCGAGTATACTGTATCAGAAAGTGAAGAAGGAGCTATCTGTTAGACTAGGCAGGCAGATTATTTTTCATTTTACCTATTTTTTTAATAGCAAAATGCCTTATCCTTCACCCTTAGGGAACTTGGTGAGCTGTGAGAAGTTTATTACTTGAAATGAGGACGTCTGATTCAAAGTGTCTTTTCAGGAATAGACCCCCAGGGGGCCTCATATATAACAGATCTTGAGATATCGTACCAGTTTGTGATTGTTAGCTGGGTCTTTAGAAACTCAACGTGCTTATGACTCATTTCTTCATTGGATGGATGGATCTGGGGTCAGAATTCTACAGCCAGATCTTTGTACTTGCTCACCTGATCTGCAGGGTCAGAAACACAGGAAAGGACTTCCAATTGCTTAGGCACTAGCCTTGCTTCCCTTCCCTATGAGTTGACTATTTATTCCTCACATATCCTTCTCACTGTTTGCTTCTAATTCTTGTAGTTTTCAGTGGAACTGAGTGATAAGGTGAGAATCATAAACACTGGAAATTTGACATCTAATAGAAATAGAATACAGGTTAGAGGACACGATTTGGACAGCAGTACTCTTGGGAAGCGTAAAACTGCTATAGATTACTCTGATTAATGGGCTTCTCAGCTCCTGGCACAGTAGGCTGGAGCTCTCAGGATACCTTAAAAAAAAAAGTTGTCTTGTTTATTTGGTGCTCATGAAAATTGTTATTAGGTAGGGAATGTGTATGAGAAATTAATTTTTGATATTTTTTCAGGATGGATTTTTTTAATGTCAAATTACAGAACTCTGCACTTAAAATAACTTTGAACAGTGGCTTTATATGATTAATTAGCAATAATTAAATATAACCGCTAAGGCTTCTTGGCATAATCTGAAATATCCATGCAATTCAAATGTCTGCAGACTAAATAGTTCTTAGCCAATAAGAACAGATACTCCTCTGGGATATTACTGTGACTCCCCAAAGGGATGTGTCCCAGGGGTCCTTAAATCACTTTGTCAGTGCTGGTTACCACGTGGTGGGTTCACTGCCTCCCCCTTATTCCCTGCCCAAGAGACTGCTTGAAGAAGCCTCACAGTATCACCAGCCAGCATGAGGGCCCCACTGCCCAAATCAGGGGTATTGCTTCCAGAAGGTCCCAGGGCACTTCCTGTTATTGGGCCAGAGTGGTCCTTGCTTCTGTGCAGAAATGGAGAGAAGGGCCTTCTGCTACCCTGTGTCATCCAGGCCCTGAAGCTACCCTGCTTCATTTAGTCAGTAAATAAAACATCTAGTCTACTCTGTGCTGGGTACACCAGGTGAACAAAACAGACAGGGCTCTTGACCCCATGAAGCTTCCAGTCTAACAGGAGAGGCAGATATTAGGTAAGTCAACAGACAAGTATAAGTGAAATTGCAAATTGTGAGAAGTGCTCTGAAGGAAAAACAATGTGCTATAAGGACAATAATAAACAGAGGGGTCCTCATTTAGATTCAAGAGTAGAGTAAGCCCGTCTGAGGGAGAAACATCTGAGAGAAGTCTTAGAGTTAGCCTGGCCATGCTGGGTAGACACACAGCTTGTGCAAAGATAATGAACTTGGTGAAGGATGACCAGTGTGGCTAGAAGAGGCGGGTAAGGAGAGGATAATATGAAATAAGGCCAGATGGGAGGCAGGGACCAGACGGTGCAGGACCTTGTAAATAGCCAATCGCCATAATGCCTTGTGAAAACTAAGTTCTAGTTCAACTTCGATTGAGTCTCTATGTAGCTAAAGTATAAATCCTGCACCTTTCCTGCCTTTTTCCTATCAAAGAGGGCAAATAAATTCTTTTCTTTAGCCTCATTTATTCTGCAGAGTCTAAATACACAGTTTACACAGGCGTGGATCCCTTTGCTGCCTGGACTTGATGCCCATTCGACTGAGGTGAGGAGGAACCATAGAGGGATAGGACAGTAGCCCTAGAAGACTTGAGAAATAAAAGCTGAAATGCTGTCTTAACATTCTATGTTCATTTAAGTTTGAGGGCATTGAAAAGTGACTTGTAATTTAATATTTGGGGACCAGGGAAATTTCAGAGATACCTTCCAGTAATTCTGAATCCAGTTATTCTATCAAAGGGAAATTAAGATTCCCAGAAAAGACAAAACTTGGACTTTAATTGCAAGCATTTTCTTTACATTAATTGGCAGTAATCAAAGGGGCTTCATGCATATTCCCAAAAAGGATGAAGTATATTTTCCATTTCATAATACTGCCTTATTCTTACACAAATTATGGAGTGGGCCAAGGTAGTCTGGACATACAGTGGAACTATTATCATTATAACAGAGTACAGGAGACATAAAATATTCATGTTCATCAGGTTAAAGCAAACTTGCCATTTCAAGTCCATTAATTGCTGAATTGGTTGAATTTAGTGAATTTTCCTTCAGGAACTGATACTCTAATTACCTATATTAAAGTAGGCATTCAAGTGGCCTCACGTTCAGAACGCAGACATAGTAACATAAGTTCTTGTTAGCAAACCTTTGTCCTGGTGAACTGGATATAGAGCTGGGACAATGTTTTCTCATAGTGGTGATTTCTAGAGTGTTTATAAACTAGTAAAGCTGTCTGATAGTGCTGGTCATTCCTTTTTTACCTCCCATTTATTGGCTTTATTCTCTATGCGATACTTTCCTTCTAGGAAAAAAGCTTTCCAAACTTCTGAGGACTAAAGGTAATAAAAACATCGAATGGCATAGAAACTGCTATATAGCAGTCTAGGCTCCATTAGCTGACATCCGCTGTAATTATTTAAATAACTGATTTCTGGTTGGTTATTGGTAAATTTTAGTAAAATCAAATGTTACATGTCTCTTGAGCAGCTGCATGGTTTTCCACATTGTTTACTGCTTTTGGGGATTAAACTGATAAAATGTCCTCCATCTTACTTCTTAGACTCTCAAAATTTGAAACACGTAGAGACCATGTGTAGGGAAGGTGTACCGGCTTTCGAAATCAGACAGATGTGGGTTCAGATCCCAGCTCTATCAATTATTAGATGTGACTTCGGGAAGTACTTTCATCTCTCTGGTCCTCAATTTCTTCTTTACTCATAAAGTGACCCACTTAATTCATGGAGCTGTTAGGAGTCTTATCTGATTATGTGAAGAGGTAGTGTGATAGCAGGCCTGTAAGGGGCACTCAGTAAGTGGTAGTTCTTTCCTCTTTATATTTTGAAGTCAATTCATCTGGACTTCTATGCAATATAATAGTTCTTTTATGAAATACCAGTCAGAGAATGTTAGACAGCCCTGCGGTTTCTCCAAATAAAATGAGACTCAGGCCCTTGGCAGAAACTCCACATGAAGCACTATAGTCTACTTAGAGTCCATGAGGTTCACCGTATTTACCTCTGCCACCTCTGTGCCAGCAGAAGGAGTTACTTTTTCCCATTGCTGCTCTGGCTTAAGCACTGCTGGAAAGTGGTGTAAAAACAGCAAAATGAAAATGGACTACTCAGGAATAGGCAGCTAGATAATTGGTCCTATCAAACACTTGTGGTAACCCTGGAGGTGACTCTAGGGATGCCTCCTTGTTTAGTTTTTGTCCTGCCTCCCTGTGACTGAAGTTGCCCTTTCCTACTGCCTGGGAGGACATCAAGCCTGTGTGTACTGCTTGACCTAAGAAGAGAGGCCTGGAGAGAAATGTGAATTCCCTTGTCTTCCTGAGGCTTGTCTTCTGAGTTCTAGTTCCTTCACCAAAGACCTCACTCTTTCTCTGCTGGTTGGCAACAGGAATGTCCACCAGCTTCAGGGGGAGTTTACACCCCTATCTCAAGGGAGCTGACACTTCTTTCTCATGGCAGCGTGGCCATGCTCATCGACCTTAACAGGATAACCCAGACAACCCAGGCAGAAAACAATGCAGTAAGCCTAATATTTCTACAGAGGAATAGCCAACCTCCATAAACTTGACCTGCTGAATTAAGTGATGCTCTCAGTTCCCTCTGTAAAATGCACTGGTGGTGCCCAGGGCATGCTGGATGCTCACCGCTGGGAGATGACACTCTAGTGTGCCCCCTACCCCTGTCTGCTCCCACCAAGTATATTCTATATTTAACAAGAGTTTGTTCCCAAACTCATTTATGCAGGTTTACTTATTAAAATTATGGCATTTAAATAATTGATAAAATATAAATTCAAAAAGTTAGTTGTTTCTTCAAAAAACAAGTGGGATACTGTGGGAAGTCTATTGGTAAAGGCAAATTGCTAAAAGAAACACAAACTGTTGTTAAAGTAGGTATGGAAAAGTTCACAGTAAAAAATAGATGTTTTTAAATCTAGGATGTTTTTAAATAGCCTTGACCCTACATCACAAGAGTGGTAGATGAGTGTACATTGATATGATTTAAGTTAAAACATTAAATTTAAGGTTTGTTTGTATCCCAGTTTTATGTTCCCTGCCTAAACTGCCTTTTACAGTTTACATTAACCCACCAAATACCACTGCCAGCTTCACCAGATAAGAGTATT
Source organism: Tapirus indicus (assembly GCA_031878705.1). Lineage (NCBI taxonomy): Eukaryota > Metazoa > Chordata > Mammalia > Perissodactyla > Tapiridae > Tapirus > Tapirus indicus. The sequence continues at coordinate 80,635,677 of CM062926.1, read as the reverse complement.
TCTTCTATACCTATACACAGGACCGGTTACATAATTTATGGGGCCCAGTGCAAGATGAAAATGCAGGGTCCCTTGTTCTAAAATTAATAAGAAGTTCAAAATGGTGACAGCAGAGTCTTAAAGCAAGCACAGAGCCCTTCTCAGCCTGGGCCTGTGCATCTACAGAGGCCAAAGTCCATGAAGAAGCCCGCCCTGTCAACAGGTGAGGGGCTGGGAAGGAGAGGTGTTGGGAGTGTTTCCCAGCTCTCTAACTGTTTCTAGTGCCAAGGAGCTTCCCTCGTGCGAGGCACCTGCCCACTGGTGAATTGCTTTCGGAAGGTCTTTACACTGAGCCAAAGCCACCCTCCTTTAATACTGCCCTCTGAAACAATGCAGAACACATCAAATCCCTTTTTCAAATATTTATTCAAATATTTCAAAACTGCCAAAGCTTCCCCTTATCTTTTCTTCTTAATGTACTTTCTTGGGCGGCAACATGTATCATTTTTTTACAACGTCCTCTATCTCATCTCTCCTGATACTCTCTAGTTTTTCTTTATCCTTCTTAAGGGCGGTGCCCATCATTATCGTTTACAAACCCCAAATTCGTAATGTGGTATGGGAGCTGCAGAGGTTGGGAGCTCCTCATTCAAGACAAGAATACTACATTTCTACTAATGGCATCAAATACTGTATTAAAAGTTTAGATAAGATAAATACCATTGTTTTATATGGAACTTACCAGCAAAGAAAGCCACTTACTCTGTTTAAAATTTTTTTAATGTTTTTATTATGAAATATTTCAGATGTATGGAAAAGTATGTGAAGTACTGTAGATTTATTTATCATTGAGATTTAATTGTTATTGGCATATTTGCTGCAGATCACTTTCTCCTTCCCGCCATCTCCTTTTCCAGCTGGCTGCTGCTCATGGAGTGCACTCTTACTCTGTATTTGTATAGTTGATTTTTGTGACCTCAAGGCCTTAACTTTGTCTAACATTATTTTCTTTGTTTGGGCCCTGACAGAGTCTCTGTAGCTGTACTGGAGACTTCTCTCCAGGGAGTTCTAAAACCAACACTCTTTCCATTATAATTTTTAAGTTTATTAAAATTCTATGAAATGAACTTTGAAAGCATTATGCTAAGCGAAGGCAGCTAGACACAAAAGGTCACGTATTGTATGATTCCATTTATATGAAATATTCAGAATAGATAAATCCATAGAGACAGAAAACAGATTAGTGGTTGCTGGGAGCTGAGGGGAGGCAGGAATGGGAAGTGGCTACTTAATGGTGGGTGTGGGATTTCCTTGTAGTGATGAAAATGTTTTGGAACTAGATAGAGGTGGTGGTTGCACAACGTTGTGGTGTACTAAATACCCTTGAGTTGTTCACTTTAAAAAAGTTAATTATATGTTATTTGAATTTCATTTCAATAAAAATTCTATTAAATATGTGTATTTTAGCATTGTATATAAATATTGAAATTAGTAATGTTGATATTTCTTTACTAGTAACTGTATTATGAGTATTGTTTACTACATACCCAGTCTGAAGTACTGCTTTTTCTTGGTAGACGGGAAGATGCTTATTGACAGTGTAACAATTCTTGCAGATAAATAGTGATTTAAGAACAAATTAAGTTCGTATAATATTTGAGACTGTGGTTTCATTTTGCTCACAGCAATGGAAAATTCTGTAACTTTTTAGTAATGTTTTGGATACTGGTATGTACTCCCTTGCCGTTCACTTAAGCTGTTGACTGATTGGTATAAGACTGTATTACAGAATGGCAAATGAAAGTGGGTTAGGTCAAACCCATAAAGTTTTCCTCTGGGGAGACTCCAAAGGAATGTCTCTTGCACAAAGTTGTAAAAATTTCGGGTACGGTCATGCATCGCTTAATGACAGGGATATATTCTGAGAAACGCGTTGTTAGATTTCGTTGTTGTGTGAACATCACAGAGTGTACTTACACAAACCTAGATGGTATACTACACACCTACAACACACCTAGGCTATATGGTACTGATCTTCTGGGACCACTGTCGTATATGCGGTCTGTCATTGACCGAAACGTCATTATGCAGTGCATGACTGTATTTGTATTTAGCCAATTAACATTCATTTCCAAGTAAAATAAATCATTCCTAGCAAATTATGGTGTTTTAAGAAACTGATAAGAAGGTAAAACAAAGGGAATCTTTTCTTCTAATTCAACATGTTTTTGTGTGAACACAGTGAATGCCTATCAGAAAACCACATTGGGTGAAAACTGACCCTTAACATTTTGAAAAATTTGAATTTCTGGGAGAAAGTGCAAAGTTAGAGTGATTTAAGCTACAAGTAACAGAAAGTTCTGTTATCAGTGGTTTGAACAAAGACTTTAGCTTACCTCACTGGACATCCAGAGGAAGGGAAGGTTTCGGGGTTGTTTAGCGTCTCAGCGACATGAGTCAGGCCCTGGGGTCTTTCCTCTGTTAGCGCAGCTCTCCACAGCCCTGACTTTATATCAAGCCTCATTCCATCTGTAGTCCTAAGAGGCTGCCAGCGACAAACAGACAGCGCTACATGTTTCCTAATTCACATTTGGCTTTTCGTGGTTTTTACTAAGAAGCAAGAAAGTTTCTCTTTTGGAAGCCCCCAACAAGCCTTTCTCCCCTGTCATTGGTCCATACTGGCTTACTGCCCACCCTGAATAGGTGCAGCGAGGGTGGAGGGTTTGAGATGCCCATGAACTGATTTTGGGGCATCAGCCACAATATCCATTGCTGGCCGCATAATATTTTATGTTGAATAGTCTTAGATCTTCTTTTTAAATTGTCTTCTTTTATCATTGTCTACATTCTAGTTATAGACAGGTCTTCAGAATATGTATTATGTTGTTTTTAGATTATGCCATGGTAGTATATCTTTCAAATGTGATATTGCGATGTGCTATTTGCAGCCCATTTTCAAAAGCAAGGAATATTAAAGAGAAGGAAAAACCAAAATGTGCCTTCATTTGTGCTCATATTTCATCGGTGAATGTCTCATACTCGACAGGAGAGCAAAATCTTGTTTGTTTATGCACGTTTTTTGGATGTTACATGCTATATAGGTTTGTTTTTAATAGACAAACCCTCTTAAAGTTGGTGTATATTTGGTGCTTCATTGCTGATTGTGTTGTTTTGTTCCATTTTCCTAACTACGTTTGGTATGCAAAAATTCAACCTTAATTATATGTTATAGACCTTCCCCTGACTTGAAGCCATGACTCCCTTTGTTTGAATATGTTAAAAAATAAATCCAAAACTGTGAAAAACTGAGTTTTTAAATTACTTCAACCCACATTTTCTATCTCCAGTCTTAATTTAATCATGGTTCTTGAGGAAATGAATCTAGGCAGTCTTAATTGAGTGCCTCTATGCCTGTGGAATTCTTTTCCTCTGTTGGCATACCAAAATTGAAATCTGTTGAGCTTTGAGTTTTTACTGCAAAGCCTCTGTACCACATTTTAGTCAATAACCCATCCCACGTGCTTTATTCTGCTCTGACTCCAGTTCCCGACAGTTTCTTCAGGTTTTTGCTATAATGCAGGTGTTGCAACCCAGTGGCCAAGGCTTGCATCTTGCCTACAAATGTATTTTGTTTGGCTTGGACAATTTTTTTTTAAATTTTGGAATTAGTTGCCAACATTTAAGAAGTGAGAGAGTTGACATAAGAATTCAGTTCTGGCTTGTCTTAGAAAAATCAGATCTGAAAACAATAGGCATAAAATCTTGAATGACAAAAATTCTGCCCGCTTGTCTCCGACTGATTTACATTATCTCCCTGGCCCCCTCAAGACATTTTGAGTTTCCGACCCCTGTAGAGTGCATTAGTGCTAACTGGTGCCATCCTGTTTTCTTCCTACACACACAGCATGTCATCTCTGCAGATAAACCTAGATAAAGTTAGGTTAAGAATATTTTTCTAAGCAAAATACAAGTTCAATTGCTCCTGTTTGATCAGGCTATAAATGTAAGCTTTTAAAAGACTTCCATCTCCCTTATAACTCATTGGAAATCACCAGCATCCTTAGACAAGTCTTGGACCAGAAGAATTCAGTGTGCACCTAACTGTCCGGTTTTGGAAAAGGTTTAATACCATAAAGTCCTAAACTGTTTCCCAGAAGGGAGGAAGAGTCATATGTATCCATGAAGATGTATCATAAATAACTAAGGCGACACGAATCTCAGGGAGCCAGGCCCTTAGTCAGTCATAGCTTGGCTGCCTACAGGACCACCCTCTTTAAGAACACCCACTGTGAGTGTCACTCCTGCTGACATTCTGTCTCCTATACAGATTCCCTGGTCATTTATTAATACTTTATTGATAGTGCTCATTAGTACTAAACTGAGTAGGTATGTAGAACTGACTAACATGCAGAACTGCTGCATTAACACACATTTCATATTCATATGGCTAGATAATGAAGCAGCAGCAGCAACACATGGTGTTTTTGCTCAGAGATGATTACAGTATCTTCCTAACATCCCCTTATTGCTCTTGGGGGTTATCGTTTTGACTGAACTCGAAGACCTCTTCCACCCCCATCAGACAAACTAATTTTAAAACTAACTCACAGGCCTTTCCTTTTTTTCAGGTAGACTATCACTCCTGAGGTTACCATCCCCCACTTCCAAACTCTAGGGTGCTGCCCAGGGCTGACTATTCCAACACTAATGACAATAACAGACCAGGCACTCAACTAATGTTCTGTTCTTGGCTTAGTTTTTCTAGTCTGATTTAGATGTTAAACATGGAAAATCCCATCACTGGGGAAGTGTCTAAGTTGGAAGAGACACTTATGTTCTCTCAGTAGTGACTTAGTTGGCCGCTGTAGCATTTTTATGGTTAATAGGATTTTGCTGACGAGCAAGCTTTGAAAAGTAATTATAACATCTGCTAAGCATTCCCGTATAGCAAGCATTTGTTACTTTGCCCAACTAGGTTGTCTGGATTAGCCTTAAAATTGAAGCTAGTTGCTCTGCCCCGTTCCACCATGGTATCCCCTCGTGGTCCCAGTTCCGAATAAGTCATTGCCACTTTGGACTCTGTTGAGCACCGTGGCTAGTAATGCCTGGTAAAATGTAATTTCTAGAAATACTGGTCGTCATTCATTGGCTTTTTTGAGAAAGAATTTACTAATCACTGGACTAAGCTCCATGCACACAGGGTTTTCTGCCTGCTTTTATGACTGGTATATCCTAGACTAGAGTAGTGACTCGACCTTAGTAGGCACTCAGTAAATATTTGTTGAATGAATGAATTATTGAGTTAAAATGTACCGTTGTACATATAAAAATGTATGAGATTCTTTTTGCTATTGGGTTTTGTTGGTCTTAATCGAATCGCTGTCATGTGTTAGCAGCAAAAATTGGGGTTCCACATTTGCACTGTTCAGATTTATATACTAAGCAGGATGGGCATTCCAGAGGTTTCTATCTTCCAGAATTATGTCTCAGAAACCAGAAGCTGGAATGCAATCGTTTTTTACTACATTACCCAGGCAAGAATGAATTCATCATTTTTATCTCACTATTTCTCATTAAAAGCCTAATGCCAATACCTCGTCTAGAGCAGTGCCAAATTTCGGATTCTGCTAAACTAAGAATTGAATGGATGTTTGAACAGCACACTGTGGGCCTATGGCAGATTAACTTTTTGGAAATGGAAAATATATATATTTGACTGACCTCCAGCCAGTCAGAAATAAATCCTCTGCATAATCTTGCCAAAATGTCATTTGGTTGTGAGCAGGGCCCCTCATTTGTCTTATGAGAGCCTGCATATCAAGAGCCAGCCGACTGCAGCCTTTTCTGCTTCTCTTTTGTTCTCCCAGGCAGCTGCATCTTTGATAAGTTGGATTGGTGAAGAAATATAATTGTCATCCTTTATTTTGTCATTAGCTGCTTTCTCACCTTATTGAAATATCTGTTGGATGAGGATTTTTTTAGTTTAGTTTCTAATAACCATTTAGTTGATGTTTAACCATGTTTGTAATTTGTTCCTAAGCTTTCAACCTATTGCCTCTTTTCATTTAGCCCTGGTATTATATCTCACATTAAGTTCTATTCTAATAGCAACTGGGAAGTTTGGTCTACCTTCACTATGTTAAAAATAAGTTTTTTTATGCATCTGGGTGGACAACTTTGATCATGATTTTCCTGTTACTTAATACTCTGTTTATTTAGCTATGCTTCTGATGAGTGATTGATGTGTTTTCTTTTTTTAGTTCAGAATTTCCTGCAATGTAAAAAATTCTGTCTGTAATGTGTATGATGTAAATAACACTCAATTGGACTAAGTGACTATTTCATTTTCACTTTTCTAGAAAAACATCCCTGTTTCTAGATATGAAAAACAGGGATGAAAACTTACAAACAATATTCTTTTAAAATTCCTCAAATAATTATTCTGCACTTAGAATCCAAATCTTCAGCTCGGAGCCGTTAACTCCGTCACCCACTGCTGTCTGACCATCCTCAAGAGGGACATCTTAGATGTCAAATTTAGCACCTCTCTTCCAGTATTGGTTGAATATTTAGCATCTTGGTTTTGTTTTTCTTGTTCTTGCATAAAAATCAAATGAATTCCTTGCACCAGATACTGTTGGTTCTTTGGGGACAATGGATAGGGATGTATTGGGTAGCAGAGGGAATTCCACCTGAGAATAGCTATTTGGTGAAGACAATTTGCATGACGATTTGCCCTAAGGATCAATTCTCTGATTTTATTATCAAGCATTGGACTTTTAAAACCACATATATGGTCCCACATTCACTACAGTTTTGTTATTCCTTGCTTTGGGGAATGACTAGCTTTATTGCTTAGAGGATGAACTAGAGTGGTGGTTCCTTATGATGGCTGGGAGTGGATTTAAAGCCCTGAAGCAGCTGACGAGTGATGGAAGATTGATCACACTCCTCAACCTTGCCGTAGCCCAGTCTCAGCTTTTACCTACGAAGGGATGTCAGTATTAAGGAAGAAAAGTAACAGCTGGGAATGCTGCTCACCCTGGGTCTGTGGGGACTGAGCACTGGTCTGAGGATGGGGGGCGTCTTCAATACTGCTCTTGGTTAGGGCGTAGGTCATTGATTGCTCCATATTTATCACTGTGGCCGCCCTTCACACAAAGCGTAAAGCATAAACCAGGAGTTAAGCTGCCCATCTTCTTACCCCCTTTTGCCTGCCAGATGCATTTTTCTGAATATACCATATACCATAGTTTGTTAGGTGGTTTTAAACATGCTCATCATCTCTTAGGAATTTTTATGTATGAATTTCTAAAATTGTCATTTAATGTAAAATAAATCAGCTGTCACCATCTTCTATTCCAGCAATGCTTCTTTTTCCTTATATTAACAAGGTGAAGCCTCCACCAAAGGAAAAATGTGGGTTTTTTTTTTCTTAAAACAGGAAAAAAGACGTAGAAGCCTGAACAACAAAATAATCCTCAAGGCAGCTTCGATTTTCTACAGCTTTAACTGGGACCAGCTGTCAAGTTTTTGAGTGTTGAGGTGTTGAAAAATCTTGGCTGAAAGGCACTAAGATCAAAAGATGATGGTATTTTATGTTGGGAAGTATTAGCCCCAATTCTTTCTAAAATGGTCATGCTGGCGAACATGGAGGGTTTTTGATGTGTTTCATGTCCTCTCTTGGTTCACTCTTCCGGTCCCCAAGGGGATCTTCATATAAGCCTTGCGACTGCTTTCCAGGAGCAAAATTAGCTTTTGGATAAGATAGAAGCCTGCTCTTTGATATAGGGGAGAGGACCCCATACATGAGGGGCACCAATAGTGCCTCTTAAGTCCTGGTTTTTATTTTAAGTACCTGCCTGAAAACAGTAGCAATCTGTCTTAAGAAGGTAGATACCTGAGAGGCCACATGCACTATGGTTATGTATACAGGCTCGGGGGAGCAAAGACTGCTTGCATTCAGATCCTTCCTCAGCCCCTCCATAGCTGTGTAACCTTGGGCAAGGGCCTTCATGTCTCTGTGCCTCAATTTCCTCTGTAAAATGGGGCAAATGCTAGTTCCAATCTCATAGGGTAGCTGTAGGGATCACAAGTTGATACATATAGAGCATGGTAAGTCTCAGTAAATATGTTATCATTAATCATTAATAATAGTCTTATTTATTCAGAACTAACTGTTTAATTATTCCAGTTTGCAGAATTCCTCAAAGGCAGAATGAGAAAGTGTCAGCTCAGGGACTTGCTCAACCAGTGGTCATTACCAATCAATGCAATTAAAATCTCACTGAAAGGAATACAGAAAGACATGATTATGTGGGGTTTTTTGGAGGTTTCAGTATTCCCTGGGTGGCTTAGTGCAGAATGGTCTTTGCTTGTGAAAACATCAGGATCTCAGCCAGCTGGGGTTCCCTCTGCCATGCCATTCCTAGGGTCTGATTAGAATTTCAGGGACCATCTCCTCAGGATCTGTTTTATTAAATGATCAGACAGCCATGAACAAAATACATCAACAGAAAAGAGATATTATTTGCCTTTTTTCTCGGGATTAGCGTATCTTTATTTTTCTCATAAATACTCTACAGCCTGCCGTGGTTTACTCTGCCGCCGTCAAGGTTTCTATGAAGAGAAGTGTTATTATCACAGAGTTTTAAAAGGCTGCAGTCTGTACCTGCTCGTTCTTCTCGCAGTTGGCTATTCTATCTGTTAATTCTCTTCTTAACACCCTAAAAGTATAGGATTGTGATAAGCCCAGGCAGGGGGAAAGGGAAGGGAGGGCGTTAGTTTTGTAGCAGAACTCCAGTGGGGCTGGGAACTGCCTTGTCGTTGCTTGTGCCCTGTCTTTTGAACAGGAATCGACTTCAGTTGCAACCCACAGCTTTTCGTTCAATTTCTTCCGATGGGTAGGAAAAGCCAGATCTGCCCAGAGTTAATGAGATCTTGCTGCCTTAAATAGCACCGGAATAAGCAGGCCTGACTTGTTCTCTCTAAGGCTACACATACAGCCCATAGTCTTCTTGCCCTTTTTGCTGCTGTCAAACGTTCTTCTGATTTTTATTCCTTAGTGCATTATTGGTGATCATCCTGGAGTCAGCATCTCTTTTCTAGCTCTTCTTCCGCATTTTGATTGCTTGTGACTCTTCTTAGTCCTCGATCTCATCACTGCACATGGCATGAGCCCCTTCTCCACATTCTCCTACAAATGGCTCCCTTCCCTGAGATAATCAACAACTTTATTTACATGATAGCGAACTACCTGCACCTCATAATGATGTCACTATGCTCCTTTCTTGTCTATTCCCTTGCCAGAAACGTTTTTGTCACCTTCTGTTTTTTTATTCCCCAAATCAATGTGACGTCTATTCCACTTATTTTTGACCTGCTACCTGTCATAAAAAGCCTGAATCCATTTCTTGTGCTCAGGTATCTAAGGCTGAAAGACAGCAAATTGTATCCTCTCTCTTTATCTATTAGGAAGGGAATGGAAATCTGAAATTCATATAGTTTTATTATGTTTCATGGACTTGCGAGGAACTTGTGATATCTGACCCCTTTCTAAATACATAAAATTTCTGAAAGTTTGGTAATCTTATGGTTCAGAAATTCCAATATCATTGCAAGGACCAAAGCAAAAATTACAGTGGTTGTTCCCCGGATTGCTTTGGGTTGCTATTTTTAAGCATAAAAATGAGTCCCCCACCAGTCTTTAGAGACCCAGCATATCCTCTCTGCAGGGTCTTATTTCTCCTGCCATTCTTTCAAGTAAATTTCTGATAACAGCAAAAAAAAAAAAATCTTTTTGATAATTATCTTGACTGTGTTTGGCATTAAGGACAGTGTTCCTGAAGCATACATTTAAGATGGTCTCTGCTTTCCCCACCCCAAACAAGATTGGAATTTCTAATAAATCGGTTTATTATTCAAGCTGACAGTGCTGGCCAAGCACATATAAGTAGTGATTTCCAATCTAGAAAAATATTAGGGGGATGAAAAAGAGCTGTGACTATGGACACTATGATTTAAGTATTTGGCATACTCGGTATTTCCTTTCTTCCCCAAATACTGCGTTTTACTTAATTAATAAGATAGAAGTGCGGGTCCATTACAACAGAGTCTTGGACTGCTAAGAGTTTTAAATATAAGGTTGTTTTGAATCTATTGCATTTTTAGGATATTGATTTCCTGAAAATACCTTCTTAGGACTTGTAGTAGGTGCTGAATGAATGTTTTGATACCCTAAAGCATGTAAGTTAATATTTATTATTAATAATAATAGTAATGCATATGTAGAGTCTTTGAGACTATTTTTGCTATTTAGATAACCACTTTTTCCCCTAAATTAGTGTCATGTATCCACCAAGAGTTCAATAAGGCCTAGTTGTTTCATTAAGATGCACTACCAGGTAATAGCGATGTAACCTGTGTGTTGTGGAAATGGGTAATGAAGGAGATTGTTGCTTTCTTCTGTAGAAAATATCAAATGTAGGACAAGCAGCTTCCTCTGGATTTTACATGATATACAGACAGTCTTGCCTAGAGAAAAAAATTGCTGGAGTCAGTAACCCCTGGATGTCCCTTCTAACATCAGGACACACCATAAGCTGCTTTTCCACTGCTAACTTTATTTATACAGTGTACGGTGAAACAAATGTACAAACAAAAAAATCAGTTCAGAAGTTTTTCCACTGAAGATGGTTTTTTTTCCAGTGTTGTTTTGTCTTTTTCACAGTAATAGCTCTTCCTTCTCCATTACCCTGGTGGTAAGAGAACAATATCAGGAAAGAAAAATGAATTCCCTGAAAGGGGGTTTCTTATCTGTTTAATTAGGGCAACTAATATAGTGAGATACAGTGATTTCTCAATTAATGAATCATCCTGGGAAAAAAGCTCCTCTACATAAGGTTAGTTGCATTAAAACCCATACCCCATGCACTCAGGCATCCTAGAATATATGAGGCAGGGCTGCTGGCATGAGCATACTAAAGTCAAGTATTTTAAGTTATCTTAATCCAGGCAATGTACTTCATTAATTTTTTTCACATTCTATGTGAGAACATCATTTTACATGGGCAGTACATATGAACACTGGCTATACGTGTATAAGGCTTTTCATTTTAAAAACGTATAAAAAAGTTGACATATTTACTGATACGTTCGATTCTGATCAGCATATCACGACTGTTAAAATAGTTTTACTTTTACAAAGCCAAACCAAAATTTTAGATTTCTTTCTCCAAACGTTCATGAACTGTGATAATGTTTTTCAGTACATATAGTTAACATCGTTATTAACTGGTGTGATATTTAAAACTCTTATCCTACAGGGGGCCGCCCGGTGGCCCAGCGGTTTCGTCCGCGCTTGGCAGCCCGGGGTTCGCGGGTTCGGATCCCGGGCGCCCGCCGACGCACTGCCTGTCAGCCACGCCATGGCGGCGTCCCATATAAAGTGGAGGAAGATGGGCACGGATGTTAGCCCAGGGCCAGTCTTCCTCAGCAAAAAGAGGAGGATTGGCGACGGATGTTAGCTCAGGGCTGGTCTTCCTCACCAAAAAAATAAAAACCTCTTTTCCTACAAAATAAAGTCCCTGCTTCTTGATGGACGAGGCCTAGACGACTAGCCTCTGCCAGCTTCCTCACCTGTCTCTCCCATGATTCCTCAGCCCCAGTCTCGCTCCGGCCTGCTGAACCCCTTCATTACAGCTCTCAGACTTGCTCTTCCTCCACCTGGAATGCTCCCATTCACCTGGCAAACTCCTACTCTTCTTTCACGCCGTAGATTAAGTATCACTTCTTCCTGGAATCCTACCCAGAACCCTCCAGGCAGTTTGCCTCTGTGCTGTCCTTGCGCCTTATTCCTGCCCCTCCAGCAGCACTCGTGGGATTGTGCTGTAAGCGTTGGTTTATGAATCTGCCCACACGCTCTGCAAGGCAAGGTTTGCAGTACTTATATTTGTATCTCTCCAACATCTAGTAGGAACACCGGCTTATGGTACATACTTTTGTAAGAATTTGTTTAATAACTGAATGATCATAGTACATATATTGGAACACACACCTGCTTTAGAAAAAAGAAAGTCATGGATCTTAGTAGGCAATAGCTTGAATTGCCTTGTACACAACTTCTCAACACTCCATCCCCAACCTTTGGCCCACAACACAGAGGGGCTGAGTGCTCTGTGATCTGCTCATGAGCTGCTTTCTCATGATGAAATACATATCTGAAGGATCTTGGAATAAGTACAATTGCCCACCCCCCTTGAAACTCTGGAGGGTTGGAAACAGCAGAAATCAGGATCCAGAAAGATTTGAGTTTTCAAGTTGGGATGGGAGCAGGCACAGGAAGGTAGGAGAACATAGCCCAAATCCATATTGTAATTTAGGGAGAGAAGACCCAGGGCATGTTGTCAGGGTAGAAGGGATGATCTTATAAGAGTGCCAAGTACCCAGCTTCCAGTGTCTGGGAGACCTAGTGCAGAAGGAAGCGATGAGGATGTCACAAGTTCAGTGTACTATAATCTGAAGGTACACTTGAATGCCTGAATTCCTTATAGGTTTAGTCAAATTTTAGGGACAAAGAGAGGCTGCACCCTCAAAGGAGAATCATTCCATCTCTACTGGTTTCTAATTGCCTAAAATTTCTTTACCGTGAAATCCATCCTTCTATCCATAATAAGAGATCAAGGCTCAAATTTAATTGCAGATGCCTGGAAGAGTTAACATGTTATCTTTAGAAAATATACTGCAGTTTATATTCATTTGTTCATTCATTCATTCCGTAATTATTTATGTGCACCTTCTGTGAGCCAGACCCTGTCCTGAGTATTAGTGGACAGAGTGAGCTAAACAGACCTTGTCTCTGTCTTTGTGCTACTTTGGCCTGTGCTAGTTGGAGAGGAGAAAGAGGTTTTTAAGCATCTAATAAAGTCAAGGAGATTACTTCTGTGGGATGGGGCGGGCAATGTAAAGTGGAAGCTGGAGGTCTGAAAAAACAAGCTTTTGTAATTTCACCCTGATTAACTATACTTTTCTTCATCTTTGTGGGGGAAAATATCAGCTTCTGAAAAAGTACTTCCTATTCTTGGCAACCAGGTACTACTCACAGATCTTTCATTTGTTAATTAATTTAGCACCTAGTGGGTGCCAGGCTCAGTGTTGGGTACTGACTGGGAATGTACTGACAGATGGTGTCTACTTTCAGGGAGCCCCAGGCTAGCTCCCTTCTAAGTAGGGTGACCATATCAATTTGTCATGCAAACAGGATGTTTCTGAGCATAAGGGATGAAAAGGCATCCCTCCAGGGTGATATGTAAACATACCTTCTGCGACTGCACCTGTTAAGTCATTTTCTGTGGGAACAGCCTTTTAAAAGTAACTGGTGCCTCTTTTTTTGGAGATCCTGATGCTTCTTCAGCCAACTTGTGTCTCCTGGTGTTCTTGGGAATCAGTGATATAACTGCAGCTCCCAGGTTGGGTGGTAAATACTGACATTTTGTGGTTTACATAGCTTTCCGGAGGAATAAATTCAGTACTTAACTTTTTGCTAAATATGTACTCTTTAGAAGTTTATTGGTATCAAAAGGGTTTAATGCAAAGTAGAAAAGGATTACTAAATAAGAAAATAAATAGTTGTAGACTGATCCCATTCAACAGATCTCAGAACTACTCTAACAACAATGTTCCAACTATCCTCTCTGTACTCTGTGGCAGGACTGGTCAGCCTTTAATTTCTGCACTTGTTTTATGTGCACTAACCTCTGATTTCCCAGCGACTCCACCGACTGGTGGCCTGACAGCTCTCTGTGCCTTGTGGGCTGCCCAGTGGACCTCAGCACAACTAGCTGGTACCTCAAATTTCTGGCTGGGCCATCAGCATTGAATATCTCTCCCACCACCACCCTAACCAGAGCAGTTAGCTGTCCCTGGCCTCTCCCTTTATATTATCAGCAAGTTTCCCATGCTGTCCTTTAAAGAGAGGAGGAGTTACTTTCCGTCAGGAAAGGGGGATGGGAGAGGGAGTGGGGGAGAAGGTTATGGAGATGGCCTTTCAGATTTAACCATGTGTTAAAGTGAGACCTTTGTTCAGTGCAATTATATCCCACGTTTATTAAAAAAGATCAAAGCTGCAGGTACAAAGTAAAAGTCCGCCAAACCCATCCCAGCTTTTTTTCATACAACAGTTGACGATGATTTGTTAAAAAATTAAAAATACAGGGCAAATGTTAAATGGAATGAGCCACTGAGACAAGAAGCTTCTTTATGAAGTATTTAACTTTTGTATTCCATAAGCTCTTTTTCACATTCCTGTGGTAATTTCTCTCTTCATGTCTTATTCTACCACTGATTATGAAGTTTCTGCAAAAAGTTCCATTTAAATATTTTACCTTATTGTTAGAGGTGCTATATAACCCACTCAGCCCATTTTCTTATACTTGATCCAAACCAATCCATCAAGGATGGAGGAAGGAGGGCAGGTTGATATTACTTTGGGAACAGTCAAAGTAGTGCTACTCGAAGAGTGATCTGTGCACCAGCTCGTGCTGCAGTGTCGGCCAGCTACGCTGTTAAGCACATTGTCTACTTCAACTGACACCCTTTTTTTGGTAGCAAGACTTTCTCACTGAAGGAAGCAATGGTTGATTTACATTCTGGAAGCACTCCATACCTCATATGGACCAGTAAACATGTTGGCTACTGGCTACTTTGAGTTTCACTGGTCTAAGGCACAGGGAAGATGATTTTCCAAAGTCTCACATTAAGTATTTTGAGCAGGATTAGATTCCAGTTCTTCGTTGTTTAGGCTATGAACTAACCGAGAGTGAAGTCCCAGTCAACCCTTAAATTGATTTGATTACTTAAAGAAGTGAATTATTCAGCCTTGTTCTATACCTTTCACTGACTACTAAATCCTTACTTTAAATGCTTTGGAATATATCACGAATAAAGAAAAGAAATAACTCAAGAAATGGAGATAAAGTAGATGTCCTACTCTGGGGCAGTGCCATATAATATAAACAAAAGCCCAGCTCTCTTCTCCATCCACATGGGCCGGCCACGTGTGTGGGAAATGCTTCTGTTTGGAAGGCTGCCACCACATGCCTGCCTCAGACTCCTTCAGGTTCCTCCACCGATGGTGCCAGATGGCTCTGCCTCAGTTGGCTGCATTGGCCCATCATTTGAGTAGCATTCCTCATATCAGCGTGTTTACTGTCTCATTAATTTTAACTTTTCCAAAGCTTTTTCCCAGTCCAGAAGCCACTAGGTTAAATCTCAGGCTCTGTATGTCCTATTAATCTTTGACTATTAAAAAAACCTCTTTATAAACAGATCAAGGTAAAGCAAGAGTGATAATAAGAAAAAGTTGATCCTAAGAAGTTAAATGTTTCATTTCCCTTTGGCATATTTCCTCTAATTAGAACATTTCTAAAATTCATACGATTTGACAAAGTTGTAAAGACAGCTTATTTCTGTAAGTGTTTTTGTTTTTAATCAAGTGATTATAGGCATTGAAGGAGACACAGTTGTCTTTAGTCTTATGCATAGAGTACATGGAGAGCAGTTGCCCTGTTGCCTTAATTTGTAGTACTTGCTACATATGTCTTCCCTCAACAATGGTTGTGAGATTGTCATCAGAACCCCAGAGTATGTTTTGCCTTCATGCTTTATATACATATTGTCTTGTTACTATTTCCAGAATGTGCTCCTGGGTGTAAGACTCTTCTCTTGGAATCTAGACATCTAGCGTAATTAAATGAGACCGTATTGCTATAGACAGCAAAGACCTGGAAGGGCTTTTCTTTGTGCCTCTAAAAATCAAAGTTGGATGGATTTACTATGTCTGATCTCTTCTACCTTCCATGATATGATAATTTTCTTCTCGTCTTTGTTTAATTCTACTCAAACTTATGACCTACACATTTAAAAATCCCTAGTGGAAGAGGGTTGAGGTTTCTGAACGGTACAGGAAGCTCTAGGAGATTTTCCAAGATGTGGGCTAATGCTACTTGAGCTCTATCTGAGATATAGATAGATAGATAGATAGATATACACACACATATGTTTTATTCATTTACTGAGTGAACTAGAAGAAGATCTGATAGGTAGTCTCTCAACACATTACCTCTCGGATGAAGAAACGCCTATGGTTCCTTAACAAAAGCTTTTGGTTCTTTTTGGAAAAGCCTACTTAACCCAGAAAAACTGCACTTGCATTTGCGGAAGCCCTTAATACTTTCATTATCAGAAAGTGGCAGTAAAAAGACTCCACTAAACATGCACATGGAAAGATGCTCTATTAGGGAAATGCAAATTAAAACTGCAATGAAATACCACTACACATGAATTAGAATGGCTAAAATTAAAACAACTGGTCATACTAAGTGTTGGCAAGTGTGTAAGAAACTGGAACTCTCATACACTGCTAGTGGGAATATAAAAATGGTACAATCACCCTAGAAAACATCTTGGCAATTTCTTTAAAAGTTAAACAGACATCTACTATATGATCCAGCCATTGTACTCCTGGGTATCTACCCAAGTGAAAGGAAAATATATATCTATACAAAGGCTTGTGCATGAATGTTGACAACAGCTTTATTTATGATAGCAAAACCTGGAAACAAGCCAAATGTCCATCAAGAGGTGACTATATAAACAAACCGTGGTATATCCATATAGTGGAATACTACTTAGCAATAAAAAGGAATGAATTATTGATACATGCTACAACATGGATGGATTTCAAAATAATTAGGATATGTGAGAAAAGCCAGACAAAATGAGCACATACTATATGACTCCACTTGTATAAGATTTTAGAAAATGCAAACTAATCTATAGTGACAGGAAACAGATCAATGGTTTTCTGGAGAGAATAGAAAGGGGGCAGGGAGGGAAGGTGGGGGAAATTACAAAGGATCTGATGACATTTATGGATGTGATGAATATGTTTATTATCTTGTGATGATTTCACTGGTGTGTGTGTGTATATATATATATATATATATATATGTCAAAACTCATCAAATTGTACACTTTAAGTATAAGCGATTTATTGTATGTCAGTTATTCTTCAGTAAGACTGTTATAAAAATAAGCAAAAGGCCCCACCTCTAAGCTGCTTATGCTACTGTAAGAGATGTTAGTAAGCATTTGGGACAGTGATTGTTAAGATTATAAAGGACATGACCCCATGGTCATGGAGAATCTGGCAAAAACTACATGCCCTCTCACCAGAAATGTGCACACAAGTTTTGCCTACAATTTAGAGGGTTCCAAGATGAAAAACCCCTGGTTAAGATACCTATAGAATTTTTCATATTTTTTGAAGAACCAAAGCACTTTTCGACAGCTGTGTCTCCCAAGCAATAATCCTCTTTGTTTTTCCAAAGCAAATAAATTAATTCTTACCTTCATCTCAGATGATTGTTGGATATTCTTAGCCAGCATGACTTTAAAGTGTAGCCATTCTTCATATAGTATTTTTATTTTTTTACTTTCTTTATCCTCATTCTAAACAGGAATTAAACTATAAATGTACTGGTATATCATCTCCACCAGCTAAATGAGGCTACAGTTTCATTGATTATACCATTTCATTGTTTTTGAAATGAGCAATAATAACATAATGATTATTGGACACTTCCATTGCCACACTGTGGTCCAGTTCATAAAACTCTACCTTAAACACTGTAAAGGAAATTCAGGATCAAAATATCAATTTTATGATCATATTTTAAAGGGCAGATTCAATACCTGCCAGTTTAGCTGTTCCAAACTGCTTCAGACTTCCCCATTATGCCAAGATAATACTAATAAACTGGAATTTACCCGACCTTGAAAATGGCAAGTTTATTTCTGTTTCTTTTATTTCCCATAATCCTTTTGTGCTATACATAAATAATACTAATACTCAAGTCTGTTTGACATTTTAGTCTCAAAGGCTGCTTGCTTATAGTACCTGTAACATTCCTAAAATCTCTTCTGCTTTTTGTCATCATCCAGAATTCTAATTCTGAGTGAAATGCAAAGAAAATTTACATATAATATACTCATTTCCCCTTTTCCTCTAATATTTTGTTTATCATTTGCAGTCTCTTATAAATTTAATAACAGAAATGCCTTCTAAGGTGATTTTACCGTGTCCGTCCATGGATGGAGTCTTAAGGTTTCCCAGGAAAAAGACTCAGAGACATAGATTTGCTTGCAGGTAGTTTTTTGAGGAGTGCTTTCATGACCAACATCTATGAGGGAGTAAAGGAATTCGAATTTGGCAAAAAGAGGAATTAAATTGCCACTCAACTACACAAAGGCCTCAGCTAACCCCACAGGGAGCTTTGGATCCGAAATAACCCTGAGTATTGTCCTGCTCTGAGGCAATGGGGTCTTTCTACTCTCATGGCCAGTCATTGATTGCAGGCTGCCTTTGGGGAGCGGGTCTGACCTTAGGTTGAGACAGCTCTCTTTGGCCAAGGGGAATTCCCAAAGAGGGATGAAGCTGAGAGTTATTAGCCACCAATAACCCCAGCAGGTGGGAGGACAGTTGTCTCATTCCTGAAGAGAAGATCTGGGCTGCACACCACAGTATCCACTACAGTCCACCTCTTGCACTGCTTGTATCCACCTGGGAATAGTTTCTCCAGGAGTGGTTGGTCTCTTTTCCTGGGAGAGAACTATAAGAGGAAAGGTTAGTAGTATGACTTTTAGTCCCCATTGATGCACATCATGTCATCCTCTACTACCCATTGTAGATTCCCTTCATCTGGGCTCCCACAAAGTCTGGGTAGCTTACCTGGGGATTAACATAGACTCTCATCTCTGAAAGAACTGAGTGAAAAATGGCCAGTATTGCTGATTCCTTGTAGATGAAATGGGATGAGGTAGTAGAGATGAAGAAAAGTAAACAATTTCAAATATAGAGTAAAGGCAAACTGTTGGAAATTACTGATGGATTAGATGTAACAGGTGAGAGAAATAGATCACCAAGATAAATCCTGGGTTCCAGTTCAAGATGGCAGTGTAGGAGGATCCTGAACTCACCTCCTCCCATGGACACACCAAATCTACAGCTACATATGAAATAGTTTCCTCTGAAAGAAACCCAAAAACTGGCTGAGCAATTTCTACATATCAGGTAAATGAGAAAAAGGCCCCAACAAAACAGGTAGGAGAGACTGAGACACAGTCTCACCATAAACCCCAGCCCTGGCGCGGTGACCCACAATTGGGAGGGAACTCACAACTCGGAGCTCTCCCTGAGGAGTGAAGGATTTGAACCCCACATCTGGCACCCCAGCTTTAAAGACCTGCACCTGAGAGACGAGCCCCCAAAACATCTAGCTTTGAGAGCCAACAAGACCCATGAGGCTATAGCGAACTGAGAAACAGTTCTTAAAGGGCTTGCATGAACTCACTATGGCTGCACCCCAGGGCGCAGCGTGTGGTAATGATTGTTAACTAGACTTATTGTGGTGATCACTTCATAATATATACATATATAGAATCAATGTTACACCTGAAACTAATACAGTGTTATATGTCAGTTATATCACAATTAAAAAAGAGGGAAAAATGGCTAATCTTTAAAGTCATGGTTGCCTAGGATACCCAATATTCATTTGAGATGAGTCAAGAGTTAATTTGTTTGTTTTGGGAAAACAAATGGGCTTATTGCTTAGGAGACATTTGTAGAAATTCTTCTAAGATATGAATAATTCTTCTACAAGAAGGTCTTCACCTGGGGTTTTTAGAGGCTCGGAACACTCTAAATTGAAACTCACTATATGGCAGGCACTAGGAGCATAGCAGTGAACAAGACAGATGCAGTTCCTGCACTCGCTGGAGCTTATGTTCTGGGTATGGGGGGGTAAGTGAAGGGCCACACCCCAAAATAATTCATGAACATATAGCATGTCTGGTGGTGATAAGCGCTATGAAAAAGAAAAATCCTGGATAAAGAAATAGAGAGTGAGGCAGTGGTGGGGGTGTTAATAGGGTAGCCAGGGACATTTGAGCAGAAACTGGAAGGAAGGGAGGGAGGCAGTCATGGAAGAGAAGCATTTCCGGCACAGGGAACGGCAAGTACAGGGGTTCTTGAGTGGCAGCCTGCTTTGAATGCTCAAGGATCAGCATGAAGGCTGCTGTGGCTGGAGCAAGGGCAACAAGAAAAAATGGTGAGGGATGAGTCGGAGACGGAGCAGGAGGCCCTATCAGGTAGGTTTTGTAGACCATTGTGGAGACTGTGTCTTTTACTCTGAGCTGAAAAGCTATCAGAGGGTTTTAAATAGAAAAGTAACATGTGCTGATTGCATGTTAAAGGCTCATCTGACTACTGGGTGGAGACTAGGCCACTGAGGGACTAGGATGGAAGCAGGGAGACAATAGGCTATTGTATGAGTCTACAGGAGAGATAATGGTGGCTGTATTTGGGTAGCAGCAGTGGAGGTTGTGAGACGTTGTCAGTTTCTGTATATGTAGATATATTTCAAAGATAAACCTTTTGCAGAGATGACTAAGATTTTTGTCTGGGTTATCAGAGACTTTGAATCTCATGGGGAAGTCAGATCTGTAACAGATTATTCAGCCCACAATGGTAAGAGTAGTGGTAGAGATCTAGAGGAGGGCAATGGTTAGGGAGCCCTTCCTGGGAAACTCCAGGGTAGGAAATGGCAAAAAGTAAACTGGAGAGGTAGGTTAGGCCAGACCACAGAGGGTCTCATGGACCACATAGAAACTTGGACTTTACCCTGATGTTGATGTGAGCAGTTAAATGGTATCACCCAAGGAGGCAACACATTCCAATTATGACTTAGACTCTCCAAGTAACTCTGGTGAGTGTGAGAAAGAGGGCTCATGAGGAGTTAAGACTGAAGGCAGGGAAGCCAGTTAAGATATGCAGTTGTCCAGGGTGGAGATAATAAGCTGATGTTTATTATGCACTTGCTATACATCAAGCACTAGTCTAAGCACTTTACGTGTATTAACTCAGTTAATCCTCAAAACAACCCTATCAGGTAAGCACTATTAATATCCACATTTTGCAGATGCATAGACTCAAGCACAAAGAGGCTGAGTAAACTTGCCCAAGTTCGTGGGCCACACAGCTCTAAGCAGGAGGCAGGATTTGAACCCAAGCACTCTGGAGAATTCAGGGTCTTACACACTATGCTACACTCATCTCATGAAGATAAGAGCCCAGAGATTTAGGGAAAATAATGAGGCAAATCTCCTTTTGGTCCCAAAATGAATCGTTTATTAGCCATAATTTTGCATTAGTGTGATAGCAGTATCTATAAGAAACCCTCCCTCATATCATCTCTTCTCCTTATTTAGAGCTTAGATTCTCTTTTGGCTCCCATGTCTCTTTCTTTGCAATCTCATGCTGCCTTTCTGCAGCAATGCAATGTACAGAGCAGATGCTCGGGGTGTGTCTGTGGATAAAACAATATTGTAACGTCATCACCTCATCAGGTAACCCAAGTCTGCGCTTCTGTCTTATCTCAGAATTTTTTACTTAGGGGAATACAACAGACTTGGTGTTCATTGGTGTGCTTTTCCCCATGGCTTTTGTTTGGGAATAGTTCGAATTAGATTAATTAACTCACTTTACCAGAACGTCAATACCATGTGAGATTGTTGTGAAATCTGCTGGTATCTAGGGAGAAAAGTGTCTCTCTCAACTAATCACTCGGAATACAAACACAGACTGTAAATAGTCCTTATATAACTGTTACTTTTCTAACTGTCAAAATGGGGAGAATTTGAGTAGTACAAGGAGTTTATAGAGAAAACAGTGTCTGGAGACTGCCCGACTTAGTTTGCCAAAGAAATGTCGGCTCTGCTGCCTTGCCTCTGACAGATTTCCCCCAGGACAATCTTATTTCCTTCTCTGTTTAGATTCAGGGCGGTATTGAGCCTCAGTGTCTTTTTCACGCGGTTATTAATGATATTATTACAGTTTCATAAAGCACAGTACTTACCGTACCTTAGGCCAAATGTTATCCAAAAGAGCCAATAGAAACTTCTAGCCCTGACAGGGATTCAAGCTGAAAGTGTGACACAGGGACACAAAAAGAGCAAGAAATAGATTGCTCACAAGAAGACGTCGTATAGCCCCAGTGGTAGGGCAAGAGGGCCACCATCCTGGGGCCTCAGTGAGTATCTTCTGTGTCCTGTGTGGCCAAGAGACAGAGAAAGCACATGTGACTGAAGACAGTAGGTTGAGGAGGAGGGAAGGGATGAGCTCAAGGAAGATAACCCAAAGTCTGCATGAGAAATGAGGGGAATGAGCTTTATTTGGGAAAGCCATGAGGAATTGGAAATGAGTTGATGGTTACTGAGTAAGCAGGGTTCAGAAGCCCCGTAGTTTTTGGAAACTAGAGTACCTTAAAACATGAAGTTCAGTGTTATCAGCACATACTTGAAAAGCTCTAAAGTAACAACCAGCCCTTCCTTCTCAGCTCACGTTCCAGGTAAGGAGCATTTTTATTTTTGAAATCCAGGTGCAGTCAGGAGAAGGGAGAAAACAGTGACACCCATCTCTTTAATGAGCATTGCTACTGGAAGAGAAATTAGCATCACCCTGAATTTTGTGTGATGTCAGTTAAATGAAGGTATTTTATAGCACTTTACAATAAATTAGAATCAACTAAATTGAAAATAAGCCTAGCAGCTGGGATAAGTAATCAGGTAAGTGGCCAGTTTTGCTATTTTTGCTTTGAGCTGAAGACAGAATTTGAATTTCTAATGTCCCTGAGGTGTAGGATTCACAATTGGAGAGCAAGGTTTCTGGGATGATCTTGTTTAAGATGCTGGCACTTCAATCTTGCCCTTCAGTCTACAACTTGCTTAGCCACGTTCCTTGGAAATTGGCCCTAGCACGTATGTTTGTATGCCAGAGAGAAGGTTGTGAACTAGTGTAGGAGAGAGAGCTCTGCTTTTGGCTGAACATTAGAGAGCAGCCTGGAAATAGATGACCCAGAACAAGGCAGTAAATCATCCACATTAACTGAGACTCTCTAATGAAAGGACTGAAATGCGTATGAAGACTTTATGGCCACTCATGAAATAAGCCCAAATCAGAGGAACTATTAGAACACTTTTATGTTTTAAGAAAATGGTGACTGTGTTCAGTTGCTGCAATTTGCGTGTAGTCAGAATGCCCTGACATCATAAATACTGGCTTTGGTGGACAGAATTTTACAGCAGAGATTCTCACTCTGTGAGTCAATGCTTCTTGTACAGATTACTAGATGATTTTAATATCTCAAATATGTTCAGGGAACTGTTAAGGAGGCCAAAAGAAGCTTGGTGATGATAACCATACTAAGGTTGGTGGCCCAGGATATAACTGATGTGTAAGTTTGCTTGTGTGGGCAAAAGAAAGAGGAGAAAAAGATGAGGGGAGAGAAGGGTGTTACCATAAATGAAACTTTGCAGATCGCTCAGAATGGAAGTATTAAGAGGGCAACAGACAAAGATAAAATGATGCTTGTAATTATGGTTTATAAAGAGAAATAGGCCATACCGAGTATATAATTTTCACATTTTTTCTCCTCTGCAGCTGATGGATTAAATGAAATAAACTAATCTGCTGAAAATCCATGTATCTAGGTTGTTTACAGTCAACCTTAGAGAAATATAAAATTTGCCCAGATTTCTTTCTACTGTCTGCTTATAAAATTTCTGCGCGAAACACTTTTCTCAGAAGACTTATATTTACTATTTTATCTTAATTTTTTAAAAATATTCAGATAACTTTTCAGATACCTAATTACTGAAGCAGCAGATAAGTTTCTCATGAAAAATAAAAAATGATAAACAGGACTGTCTCTGCTACTTTCTTCAATAGTAATAACTTGTCCTTCTGTAATCAGGAGCACTTACTTGACTTTCAGTACTTTGTACTTTAGGTTTGGATATGGAAAGAGCAAGGTTTTAAATTTCCATCATCATCACCTTTGGATAATTCTGTTTATGAACAGTACCCTAAGCCAAAGGAGTGAGCAGGGAAAGCTGATTTCTCTCCTAGAGCATCAAATATGTCACCGCACGAAGGAGACGATCCTTGGGTTCCTGATGAATCTGGCTAATACTGAAAACATATCTTCACTGTTGAGCTCTAGAGTGACAGCCTCTAGTGCTCGACCCCGTTCAGCCGACTCGGGTATTGCTCAAGGTCACACTTCACTGGTTTGACAGATCATTGTGCTCTGAAAGCATGAACACATGTGTCCAAGTCGTAGAGGTTGTTTACTGTATTTTGCTGCTTTGATAAAAATGGGTGCAGAGAATTGAGTGAATTCATAGGACAGGAGTTCAAATGTGCTGACCTATTTTTTCCAGAGAAACCATTCTTTGCAATTCCTCTCCTCTTTGTTTTGTACTGCCCTCTCCTGGCTAATAAATTTGTTAGTGATGAGTGTTGAGAAAAACCAAGTGGTAGAAACACTGGGGGTTGCTATCATTTCTACTTTCCACCAGAAAGTAATTTCTCCTGGTATTTTCTGAAATGTGGGAGTCAACATATAGTGATTAATTCAGATGTGCTGATGATATAAGTTGTAGAAAATGTCTGTATGAGAGTAATTTGGTCATTTATATGGACTTTGTAGTGTCTGTGAAAGAAATGATTTTGCAGCTTATAGCATCATTAATCAAATTTTCTGAATCATTGATGTGAAAATCCAGTGTTATTGGAAATAATTTGGACACTTTTTCTCCATGTTTGTATTTTACAGTGGCTGCTAATTTACAGAAGATTGTAGATGATCCCAAAGCTTTAAAAACATTGACATTTAAGTTGGTAAGTGAAAACTTGTTGAAAGAAGGTACATATTTTGTATGCTGTGCCAGCAAGGAATAATAATGTAATTTTAATAAGCTGCTCTGTAATTTTGTTGTTGTTATTTTTCTTTGGGATCCATTTTTGCATTCGTCATTTGCCTCTTCAACATTTGGGAACATGTTCTGATCGTGACCGGAAATTTCCTCTTGCATGAGCATAACTTGTTCTCTTACATCTTTAACTAAGAGTGGCCCTTTGAGAAATCTTGAAGCCTGTACCATTTTGCTTCCAGTTTGTATGGCAACTTGACAATATAGACAAAATTAAACCACTTCCAAGCAACACTTTTAATAAAGCTTTCCTGAAGTGAAAGCCAAGTGGTTCTAACTTGTAAAGATTGAGGCTGATTGTTGTAGAAATGGTTTAGGTAATTGCAAGCAATTGTAGAACTGCTCACTGAAGGCTAGTGAACAAAGACATAACATTTTAACTCCACATTTCAAATCGCAGTTACAGATTCTGGTGGAGAAGAGATATTCCAGCAGTTTTTCTGCACTAGTAGATTTTAAATTTAAGAACTAGGGTGGCCACAGAGATACAGAATGCTGAGCATTCTGGGGTTGTTGTAAAACCAAGAGATGGTGATCATGGCTGGAAATGGAGAGTTATCCAAATAGTCAAAAGTGACTATTTTCTTGAAACTTTTAGCAAACAGTGCATTAAGTGACTCATTTTAAAATTATAAATTAATCTTTTCAAGGGCCAGAGTGCCACAAGCAATTTACGATCCAGAGGAACTAAACTTGGCTGTGCACATCATGTATTGATGATCTGTCTTTTTTATTTCTTGTGAAAATTTAATGGAAAATGTGTGTGGCCAAAAATGCTAAATGATTAGTTACGGTAAATGTTAGCTTGGTACTAATTAACTTTCTGGGTCTTTCTTCTCATCTAATTTCAGATGGCTAAGCTATATGATAAAAGAAAAACACAAAGATTTTCACAAAAAGAATTTATCTGAAGACATTCATTTTGTTTTGATAATAAAAGAACATTTTATTCAGGCATAGATTGACAATTACCAATTGAAAAATTCATCTTCTGGCTTTGGATTCTTCTGTTGCCTCTATTATGTTTCTAATTCACCTACATCTTTGTAAATATGTTCCATTTATATGAGAATATATTGATGAGAAAATGGCACACTGTGTTAGCATTTCAAGCCAGTGTTAAAGTTTCTTTATTCACTTTTTTATACCATGAAAAAGAAGTTACAATATATCACCTCCAGAACATTTTCCTAGTTTTGAATATGTAAACAGGAAGATAAGAGATTAAAACTTTCATGCTGGTTTATTCCCACTGTCCTTAAACTTGCTTACCTATATAACAGGAATAGCAACCCTGGCCCTTTCCTACTACTGAAGGTTTTGTTAAAACACTATACAGTCTCTAGATAAACAGTAAGAATAATATGAAACTCACCCTCGTCTCCTACTCTAATCAGTTTGTTAGTTCCCTGGATTCTCTCTTGATTCTGTCCTCTTCTCTTCATCCTCATTTCCAGCACACTGGTAGAATCCTGACATCTTCTGAAACTAATCTTCCTGCCTACAATTTGCCAGCCTCCAGCTCTGTTTACCACACTAAGGCTATAGCAGGAGTAATTCTTCCTTAATTCCCAGATGCTCCAGTACTTTAATGGTTCTCCACTGTCCTCTTCTAATCTCAAACCCCTGCACTTGGCTAAGGAAGCCTTCTCTCTGAAGCCCTCCCTTTAGGCCTCCTGCTTTACCTTTACCTCCCCTCCCATTCATTCTCTCTCTCTCTTTCTCTCTGTCTCTCGTTCTCTGTCTCCTCCTATTTTCCTCTGCTGGCCCCTTGTATGTCCCTTCCCCTCTTGCTAAAATATCCTTCTCTCCAAACTTCTCCAGGCCTCCTCTTTGTCTCACCAATGCCTACACATCTTCCAATTTTCAACTTAAATTTCACTTTCTCCAAGAATCTTTCTCTGACGTCCAATCCTGGCTTAGGTGCTCCTCCTGTATCCTCCTTGACAAAGATTACAGCATACTGAAATTGTGTAGGCTCTTGTTCGCATCTCTAATAAGTCTAGAGGCTCTAAGTGGGCAGAGACTTCCGTCTTGGATCCCCCAGTGCCTGGCACAGTGGCTGTCACATAGCAGGGATTTGATTGTCATTAAAATATATTGGAATAAGGGGGCCGCCCGGTGGCGCAGCGGTTTAGTCCGCGCTTGGCAGCCCGGGGTTCGCAGGTTCGGATCCCGGGCGCCCGCCGACGCACTGCCTGTCAGCCACGCCGTGGCGGCGTCCCATATAAAGTAGAGGAAAGACGGGCACAGATGTTAGCCCAGGGCCAGTCTTCCTCAGCAAAAACAGGAGGATTAGCAACGGATGTTAGCTCAGGGCTGGTCTTCCTCACAAAAAAAAAAAAAAAGGAAAATATATTGGAATAATACAAAACTCGTTTAGACAAACTTCAGCCCATGTAATTTATTTTTCCTTTACATTTTTTAAATCTCTGTAAAATAATTAGGATTGTGATCTCTGCTTCATGCCCTCTTTTTACAGAATCTCTTAAAATTCCTTGGCCTTGCCTGCAGAAATAACAAGAATCACTATTTCTTGTGTACCCATGTTTGCCAGATCGTGCATGAGGTGTTTTATAATCTTTATCTCAGTTAATTTAGTCCTCACGATCCCACGAGATGGCAGTGTCATTGGGTCCATTTTACATCTTGGAATCAGAGGCTGTGCGGGGTTAACCTGTCCGGGATGATACAGTGCAGAAGCTATGAAGTCAACTCTGCTCTAGCTTCTCATATGCCCATATTCTCAACAACTACTCATTCTTAGAGGCAGGACCCTGCAGCCTTATGGTTTTGTAGTTTTCTGTTTCTTTGTGGATTCACCTTTTTGATGACTGGATACATTTACACTGGTTAAGACCAAATCTCCTTTGTACCTTAAGCAGATTGAGTAATAGTGGCCTGTCTGGCACAGGAGTCCTGCAGGAGAACCCACACATGTCTTCCCTTCCCCTTATAGCTTGACAATGGAGTGATGTGCTGTTCCCAGTAAATGGAAATTGATGGCTTTTTCCTAAAAGATAATTAAAGATGTCAAATAAAGTTAAACTCAAGAGTGACTTTCTATTTCTGTTACTTAACTCTCTGTCCAGCCCTAGTTAAAACCTGAGAAGGTTTCTTTGTTATCAGTTGCCAGCCAGTTTGAGATCCACTTGACAGAGCTAATTTGAACTGAATTTTGGCCTCATCTTCTGTAGGGCACTAACATCCCAGGAAAAACCACTGAGATTCAGATGTGTTTGCCTTCATTCATCAATTTGGTTATTTTATTGAAGAATAAAAGATCAAAGTATTACAGAAGCATTTTTCCTCATAAGCTACTGGTGCTCATGGTCCTTTTATTGCTCAGCTTTTATCATTTTAATCTCAGAGCTTTCTTTGCTTTCCAGGGGAGACTGTCAGGTACCTGAAAATTGTCTAAGGATGAATAATATCTTGATACTGTGGTTCTTTGCCTTACTGCACAATGGTTTTACTCAAGGAATGGTGGGGACATGTTAAAAGATTACTAATGCCAGGACTGACCCGGTGGCATAGTGGTTAAGTTCGTGTGCTCTGCTTCGGCAACCTGTGGTTCGCAGGTTCGGATCCTGGGCATGGACCTACGCACTGCTCATCAAGCCATGCTGTGGCACCATCCCATGTATAAAATAGAGGAAGATGGGCACAGATGTTAGCTCAGGGCCAATCTTCCTCAGCAAAAAGAGGAAGATCCTCTCCCTGCTCTCACCACCATTAGAAATATTTGGCTCAAGTTTGAAAAGGTGTCTCTTTTCATCTTGTGTACCTGCTTTATAAGAAAAACACTGGCCCAAGGGGCAAGGATATTGGTTGTATTAAGAAGTACATTTACTTTTTTCTCCAATGAACTCTTTAGCTTCATTTGACGGATAAGATAATAACTGAAGTATGATTTCCATTGTTGGCATGGCCAGGGGCGGTGAGATCAGAAACCTTCTTTTTTAACACATTCTACAAAGTAGTTCAGGTATAGAAGACATTTCAGCTCAAGTAGTATGTGCTTTGGGTTTGATATATCGGTACTATATTGTTGTTGTTGTTGTAAGCCTTGAGACAAGTCTTCATAAATGTTTTTTAAGTCATTTTTTAATTTGCTACCTTGCAGGTTTGTAAAGTAAGTGACTGGCTGCTTTCAATGTAGAATTTTTGAAATTGCATTAGTGAAAATATGAAGTAAAATATTTAATTTACCTTTGAAGGTAGAATTGTAAGTACATGTAGCTAACATCCAGTTGGTACACATTTACATAAGCATTATAGATTTTAGTTACTGAAGTTTAATAACATGCATTGCAGATAGCAATTTCATAGGCATTTTGGCAATTAATGACTAAAGGGCCTTATTTTTGGAGGCTTTCAGTTTAGGCATAGTTGGAGGCTGCACGACTAAGGTGACATTTCCCAAAGTATAGGTAAAGCCAAGACTGAAACGAGACAAAAACTACCTAAGAGTATTTAAACAAAGATCTTAAGGGAAACTGTCAGTTCAGGAAGGTCCATGTAGCAGTTCTACCGCCCCAACCCAAGCCTAGGGAATCAGAATGTCTGGGGAGTGGGGCACACAGGAATCTGTGTTTTTACAAGCTCTCCAGGTGATTCTGATGCAGGCTAGAGTCTGAGAACCACTGCTCTAAAGAAAACTTGGAGGTTCACACTTTGGGAAGCACTAGGGTAGAACAATGGTTCTCAAACTCTACTGAATCTTTGAATCACCTGGGGTGCTCAGAAAATCCCTGCACCCAGGCCACTCCCCAGACAAGTTCAGTCACAACCTCTGGGGTGGACATGGGCATTGGTATGTTTTCAAACTCGCTGGGTGGTTCCAAAGGTTTGCAGTGGAGGGAATCCTTGTGATTGACACTGGACATCCACATCTTCAGCTCCTCTATAGGGTCTCTGTGTCTGCTGGTCTGGCAGGAGAGGTGCGGAGGTGAGGGTTTTCAGGAATCAGAGTACAGATACTTGAGTGAGAACAGCCACGGTGCTACACTCTCATGTGAAGTTCCTGATGATGTATACATTTTCCTTTGAAGCTGAGGTTCACAAAGTGTGGATCTTGGACATCTGGGGTTCCTTGAGACCCTTTTAGGGGATCCTGGATGTCAAAACTTTTCATAATGTACTAAGTTGTTACTTGGCCTTTTCCATTGTGTTGATATGGGTGTGAAAGCCATGGTGGTTAACATTGCTAATGTCAGCACAAATCAAGGCAGGAATATCAGACTGTACTAGTAGCCATCGTGTTCTTCAAAGCACCCAGTCACTGTAAAAAATAAAAAATTAAAATACAAAGAAAAGCCAGTTTCACTTAAGAATTTTCCCAGTAAGGCAAGAAACATGATTGATTTTGCTAAATCTCCACTTGAGGGCACATCTTTTTAATACTCTGTGTGATGCGATGGAAAGCACTTCTTCAGTAGACTGAAGTACGATGGTTGTCTCCAGGAAAACCAGTTGTGAGATTGTTTGAGTTGTGAGCTGAACTAGCCTTTTTCTTTTTTTTTTTTTTCATGGAACACCATTTTTACATGAAAGAATAACTGATAACCTATGGTTATTCAGACTAGGAATTTGGCAGACATTTTTTTTCAAAAGGAACCAAGTAAGCCTGACACCTCAAGGAAAACAACTGACAGTATTTGTTGTCAATAATATATTTCAGCTTTCAAGCAAAAACAAGTTTTCCAGAATCCTATATCTGCTGCTGTAAGCTTGACAGACCCTCAGTACTTAAAAGAGTTTTCTGATGAGATTAGTGATGAGTGATATTAATAAATATGATTTGTTGACATTTTATAATGAAACATTGATATTGTACAATGAAATATGTTAACATTTGGAAGATCTGCATAACTCAGTGTTGCTGAAACACCATACATGGGTAAAAGAACCATTCAAAGTGCAAGATAGACCAGTGGATTTTAATTTAACAGAGTATAAAAAGTTCAATGCTATGGTTTCATATTCCACATTGCAAGTAAGCTTCAAGAAACTACCACTCGGCAAGTTTGGGCATAGTAACAAACAATATTCACAATTATCTAGAAAGGCTATTAAAATACTCTTCCCTTTTCCAACTACAGTCATGCACTGCCTAACAACATTTCAGTCAACAACGGACCGCATATACAACAGTGGTCTCATAAGATTAGTACCATACAGCCTTGGTGTGTAGTAGGCTATACCATCTAGGTTTATGTAAGTACACTCTATGATGTTCACACAGTGAAATCACCTGACAACGTGTTTCCCAGAACTTATCCCCATCATTAAGCGACACGTGACTGTACATATTTGTGAGAGGCTGGATTTTCTTTATGTTCCTCAAGGAAAACAACATAAAGCAATAGACTGCAGAAGCAGGTATGAGAATCCAGCCATCTTCTATTAAGCAAGACATTGAAGAGATTTGCAAAAATGTAAAGCAGTGCCACTCTTCTCAAATTTATGTTTTGTTTTGGGAAACTGTGGCTATTTTTCATGAATATTTTATTTATGTTATCTAATGGGTTTATTATTATGTTTCATGAATTAGTAAGTGAATATATTAGAAATTTCTGAGTTTTAGTTTCTAAGACAGTCAGCATAATAAATATAGCCTACATAAACATGTTTTACATTTTTAAATACAATATCTATTACTTTAATAATACTTTAACATTAAAAATGTTAAAATATTTTTTACATTTCTCAGTTTTTTAATTTCTAAGACAGTCGGTACAATAAACATAAGCTTTTGGAGTCCTTGATCATTTTTAAGAGTGTAAAGGAATCCTGAGACTAAAAAGTTTGAGAACTACTGCTTTAAGGGTCTCTGGTCCCTTAAAGACAAGGACTCAGCCTAGGTTGAGAGAGAGCTAGCGAGGTAGTGGGAAAGGGAGGGCTGAGGGCCTTAAAGCAAAGGCAGGCAACCTGGCCTGTGCTTCTTTGCCAGGAAACAAAACGTTCCAGTGTAGCTGTGTGAGGCACTGGGGACATAGTGTGGGATGTGGGCTCCCTGAAGACTGCTTAACTGGCCTGATCCCCCACTCTCATTGTAAACTCTCACTTCCATTACTCTTCACAAGAAGGATCTAATATTTTTCTTTTGTTTCCAGTCTATTTAATGACAACTGGATATTTTATTTTTATTTTTAGTCATTTTACCCTCCTGCTGTTCACACTGCAAATTTCTTCTATAGCTTTCAAATGCATTGATGTGCTTCACACTTGCCAGTCTGACCTTTTTGTCACCACCAGCAGCCAGCCTTTGTCCTCAGATGTTTGTCAGTTGTCTGTTAATTACACAGATTGACTCTGCCCCCTTTCAGTGGGTTGAGTAAATGATGTTGTTAGGAATAGCTACAAGGAGAGAAGAAGGGAAGGTTTAGGAAGATAAAGAAACAGTGGTAGTGGAGCAGGAAAATTGGTAGAGGGGTGAACATTACAGTATCAGTATGACAAACACCAGAAAATATCTCAGCTGAAAAGCCTTCTGTGCCTGTACTACTTTGATAAAAGTGATAAAGAAAGGAGCATTTCTGATCTTACTGCCCCTGGCAGCGCAAACAATGAAAGTTGTACTTTACTGAATATCTTATCTGTCAAGTAAAACTAAGAAATCTTTAGATAGGCACAAAGTAAATTCTTTAAACGTTAACTAATATTCCCACTCTTTAGGCTACGGATCTTCTTATATAAGCGCAAGTGCTCACACTGAATGTTATGTTAAAGATAATTATTTTAAAATATTCAAGTTATGTTCTAATTAGCTTTTTACTTTAAAGGAACATGCTGGGGTTGACAAAGGGCCAAGTTTATGTACTGTGTTTTTTGAAGCAGTACTAAGCAGGTTCATTGTAATGATTGGAAAGAGCTTTTTTCCCTGGGAAACTAATTGTTTTGACAATAATTTAGCAGGAATTAGGCCAAGAAAAGGTTTGTATAGCCCTTTGGTAATTAATTGCCTATTCCCAGTCATTCATCAAACTTTTTTCTCCCCACTTGTGGCACTTACATAATGTCCAATTCTGACTTAGGTACTATACAGAGAAGAGACAGCTTAGAATGGCGATCTGAGTACTGTGTGTGTGTGTGTGTGTGTGTGTGTGTGTGTGTGTAGGAGAGGGAAACAGAAGTGAGAAAGAAAATAAAAATAATTTATGGATTAGGACCAGTGAGAGGTTTGATAGGCAATGGCTTATTTCCAGTTCCTTTTGATTTTGAAATAAGAAAAATAATAAAGTATTTGACATACTATAATTTGGGCCAATTTTAGGCAATAAATGTGTCCTAACTTCTTACAAACAAAATTCTGTTATGGAGAAAAAAATCTGTTATGGTACTTTTCCCTGTAAAACTTAACTCAGCAGTATTTAAATAACAGTTGTCTACATAAGCCATTCTACTACTTGGGGGCCACTTTTTTTTTTGTGGCCAGTTTTACAGAGAAGATGATTTTGGTAAAAACCAAATTACTCCTGGGGCCAGCCCCGTGGCTTAGTGGTTAAGTTCAGCGCACTCCACTTCAGTGGCCCGGGTTCTCGGGTTCGGATCCCGGGCGTGGACCTACACCACTCGTCAGCCATGCTGTGGTGGTGATCCACATACAAAATAGAGGAAGATTGACACAAATGTTAGCTCAGGGTGAATCTTCCTCAAGTAAAAAGAAATCAAATTACTCCTGAGTGACCTGTTAGATCTCTTCTGCTCGTTTTCATAATATTCTTGTAAAAATTATTATTAAGGAGCTCTAATTATAAAGTATATTTAAAATCACTTTATTTAGTTGTTCAAAATTTGTATGTGGTATCTTGGCAGTCATAGGGTTCACTGGCAGTTCCAAAGCTGCAGGGCCGTGCTTGTGGTGTTTTAATGGGTAACAAATCCCTTCTCCCCTATTTTCTGTACTTGATGGCATGATGACCAGATTTCCTAGAGCAGTTAGCACCCAGAAGTCATTTAAGAGAGTGAGTCTTAGGATCTCTCCTGGGAGAGATGGGACATGTTGCCTTATACAGATTGTGCCCTTGCTTGGATCTGCCATCGCCTGGACATGTCTGTAAAAACCAGCAGCAACAAACCAGCATTGAAGGTTTCTTTCTCCCTTCTCAGGCTTCTGGCTGTGATGGATCGGAGATTCCCGATGAAGTGAAGCTGATCGGGTTTGCTCAGTTGAGTGTCAGCTGATGTATGTCCCTGGACCTCACCCTGATCTGTCATGCCTCCCTCACCACACTCCCCTCCACTTCCTCCCACCCCCTCACTCCCAGTTCCCAGCAAAATCAGAAGATTGTGAAGAGGCTGGGCTTCAAGGAAATGGGATAAAAAAAGAATTTTTTTAAACTTACAACACTCTGAGTTCTGCTTTATTCTCTAGCAATCCACAGTATGAGAACAAGCAAATGCCACAGCTGCACGACTGTTGCTAATTTTCCAAAAGCTATTTAATATTCCTAGCAATCAATTCGGACATCCCTTAAGAGAAAAAAATCTGAAATACACTCAGGTGGTCCTATTTATTGGCAACAAAAGGAATTTTTTCTATCAGAAGCCTATTTCTTCTTTCATTGTTCTTTCTGTTATAATTCTTTAATTGTACATCTGACAATACTGCCTCTTATGTTGTATTTAGAAATTAATATACTTATAAAATTAAGATTTATTAGCCAAACTTGAATTCTAGTTTTAAAACTGTGAATTTTATTTTTCATATATTTATGCATTACACACCTTAGCTATAAGAAAAAAACATTTTTGATTATATGCTTCTTGCAGTTAATCTCTTGTTATTTAAACGAAAAGTTTCAGGTCTATCTTTGGAGTATTTATAACTTCTGATTTTTGAAATGACTGAATTAGGAACTAGGATGCTTATTCTTTGGGTTTGTTTGCCTAAAAACCAATCCACAATCTGATTGTCTCTTGGGAGAGGGAGGTGCCTTGCAAACTTTCATATTAAGAATGTGCCTGAGGCTGCTTTACTCTGGAATAGTCTCAGATCTAAAATTTCCTCTACATGAAGTGGCATATGTTAAGTTTTGCTTCATTGGAACCTTTAGAATGCTATATAAAATGTTGCCATTCTTTAGATTGCTTATTATGTACCCATCTCTGATTTGACTTGTCCTTAAGTGATAGGATTTGTTGTTCCAAAGGTGATAAACTTGAAAATACCAGAATCTGAGTTTTACTTGAAATTCTGCAGAATACCCAGATGGAGTGAAAAATAATAGAAAGGGTTTTGTGCAATGACTAAAAGATAAAATGCTGTTAAGTTTCGAGAATAAATACTTTCAACCCAAGTAGCCCTCTGCTTGACTATATATTATGGAATAGTAAACCTTAGGATTTTCAAAATTGGAGTCTAAACTTTCAAGGGAGGTGGGCTCCCAGGATGGTACCATTTGCTCTTTCCTAGCTAACCCTAGATATGGCAGCTCTTTAATGTACTTTAAAAAGCAAATATATATTACTAAGGAAAAAAAGTTATTTATAATTGCCTTGTCATAATTGTTAAGGTGTTCTAGAGCCATTTGCATACAATTTAATGTAATTTCATTCCATTCTATTGTTTACACAACGATTACTCAAAGATGACTGCAAAGGTAAAAGGAAAATAAAAGTGTATTGCACAAAGAGATTGTGTCACATTGTTTTGTTCCTCCTTTAGGTATTATCTGCATCACTGCCGTGATATTTAGTACTTCCATAAAATGCCTAGTGAGAACTAACTAGTGAAAAGTGCCCTAGAGGAAGAAGAAGGCATCTATCCAGTCACAGAGAATCAGGTTTGACAAATAACTAGAATTAGCTTGAGGAGAGAATGAAAGACAAACATTCACATTCCATGTAGACAGACTGTCTTTGAATTAAAACCATAGAGTCGAAGGGGACAAGAGAGAAGAATTCCTGCCAACCACCCTGTGGGCGCCGAGGCTGGAGTGGTGGAGTAACTCATCGGGGCCCTTCACAGAGCTCCTTGCAGAGCCGGACTCCCTGGCTTCCTGACACTCAGAGCATGTTCTTAACACCCTCCTGTACGACTTGTGGGCAAAAACAGTATAAGACAAGACCTTCTTCTACACAGAGAGTAAAGCTACATGAATAACTAGAGAACCCTTAATTTGCAATGTAGTAATACATGTCATTTAATATCTCTATTTCCTTCAGGCCCATATTCTCACATCTTTCCTAATGGTATATGAGGGAGCTTACACACTTTCATATAATAGGATGAAGATTTAAAAATACCTAAAGCAATTAGGATGAAGGGGCAATAAGAACTGGTTAAGAAGATGAATGCAGAGGTAAAGGTAGTACACAGAAGTCCACCATGAAGTCCTGCATAACTGCAAGCGAAGTACACAGATCTGGATTAGAGCTTCCAACCTACCTATAGCGAAGAGGAATGTCTGATCAGACATGGTCTACTCTTAACATTTTTCTTCCTTTTCAAAAAATTGGGAGAAACATGATTATTCCAAGTACTAAAGCCTGAGGTGAAATTCTTCTAGGAAGTTGGAGTTAGGTATTCAGAAACTTAAAAATTCTCAAAACATTCATACTATACAAATATAGCAAGTTTTGAACACTTTCCTGTTCTAGTACTTTCAGTGGGGGCCCAGACTTAGATTGTATGACAGGAAATGCTGGTCAGCAAGGAGCTGAGAGCATGGTCCAAGCAGTCTCAGTTGTGGTCTAGAAAGATACAATAATCAAAGCTAAAGTTGAAAGGAGTGAGTGGATGACATATCCTTTAGACAATCCTCTGTGACTATTTGTCTTAATCAAACTTTTGATTAAAGGTGACAAGGCAAGTGCAATGTGATTCTGCTCACTGGCAAGGACCTAAACTTCACTAAACACAGATATTATTTATTTGGACTGCTTCATATGCTTTGACAAACAGGAGGGTTTGCAGCCTCTTCATAAAATCAAGGCACCCGCAGCTCATACCAAATACATACAAAAAATGTGCATCCAGTCTGCCTCGGCTGTGGTCCACTTGCAACGATGTAAAATAGGAGGAATTTCTCATCTCATTTTAAGTCCAATATATTGTTCTTATATGAACAAAATGGTTTTCTTTATTTAAAACAACTTTCAGAGACACCTATAAATCGCGTGATGAAAACTTTTTCCAAAAAAATTATCTTTCTAAAGTTGTAAAGTTTGCTATATATTATATATCTTATGTGCTGGTAAATATGGTGGCTGGCCACCTCATCTTCATGTCTGAGTAGGGTGAAGTAATAGTCTTTGGGGGAAGAGACAAGAATTCCCTCAAAAGGCATATCTAGTCCTATATACATTGATCTTAGCATGGAAAAATTTCACATCAGGATTTTCAAACATTCGTTTCAATAATGCACCTGTGGTCTGTTTGTTGTTAAGCGATATACCTTCCTGGTGAACCCTCCAAGTTCAATTAGTAAGCAGAATCTGCCATTAAGTAATTAAATTACAGAGATGGTGAATATGAGCCAATTAACATTGGAGGACTACCGCCAAAAATTAGGATCTGCGTTTGCTAGTAAATGATCTTAGGTCTTCTTTTTCCTTGGAAGTATATATAATAAGAGAAGCTGTTGCTTAGTGAGGCCCATTTAGTTTGTGATAGTAAAAGTGTATATCAGTTTAAAATAAAATGTTTATCCCTTCCTTATGGCTGAAAGCATGCTTCTAGCTCATCCAAAAGTGACTATGTAATTATGATTCAGTTTAAAGGGAACTCAAAAGCAGAACCCTCTTTTTCTGCTGCAAACATTTATTGTCACATCTGTTAGGATATCTTACCTAACAACTCTTTTACCAGGATATTAAGGAGCAGGTTGGGTATAAGTTTAAGTGGTGTGCCATGGTGTGTGGTCCTAGAACATTCCCTCAGGGCCAGAATGTCCCAACCTAGAACTATGTAATGCTTTCCAGGGTTCTAAGTTTCAAGAGGTCTATTACCAGGCCTAATAGCTATAAACAAGTGACTTGCAAGTGATAATTTCCATTATGTATTGGCATGAAATGAAAATTCAAATGTAATGGTTTGATTATAAGAGAGCATTTCTGGGGAGTGATGTCACCAAGATGGCAGCATAGTCCTTGTGAGGGAGAGCAAAGTCAGAACAACCTAGCAACTATTCAAGAACAAGACACCACTGAGAGAATCCTAGAACACAGGGTAAGGCTGAAGCACCTCCTGCACAGACAGACCAAGATACTGCATTAGAAGGGTAAGAGAAATGGCTACATACTGACTGCATTACTCCTACCCCAGGCCAGGGCAGCACCTTGTGAAGAGGTCTCCCCTGAGCCTCTGGTTACTCCAATGGGAAAAGAGAACCCAGGGGGAAACAACCCCCCTCCAACATTGTGGGTTGCTTTGGGGGAGCCCCTACTCTGACCTATCATCACAGGAATTGTAGGGGGATCTGTCAGGCTCAACCACTGGGAATCTGACTATGACAGAGAAGGGGTAAGGGACTTGCAACAACCAGCGCATGGATCTTGGCCAACTGAGTTCATACCTGTAGCACCCAAGTAGTAATCCCAACCAGTGGCTTTGCTCATCTGCAGAACCAAATTAGGGGAGCACTCTGACCAGGAAACTTGGTGGCATGCAGATCTTCCTGACTCAGATCCTCAAATGAGGAGTTTTACTGGCCCTAGAGCCCAGTTTTCCCACTCTCAGGCAAGGAGCTGCGTGATAGCCCCACCTACTGTGGAGAGTGTCTTCCAGACCTATCTAACCAGAAAGGTGGGGAACAACTCCGGAAGCAGTGCAGCCCAGTGGGGCTCGAACCGAGAGGCAGACGGACAGAGCTGATAACCCCCAGAACAGAGCCAGTACTGGGCATGGAGCACTCTCATGCTAGCAGAATTAATTCATAACGAAGGCTGAGGGTAGTTCCTGGCCCCTCCCAACTGGAGAGCCTGTTTGGGAAATTGAGAGTAGCCTAGAGCAGCCCTGCCTTCTCCCACTCAGGCCAGGGAGCAGTGACAAAGCCCTACCCAATGTGAAGAGTGTCTTTTGGTCCCATCTGACCAGAAAGGCTGGCGACAACTGCCAGAAGCTGTGCAGCCCAGTGGTACTCAAGCTGAAAGGTGGGTGAGCAGAGCAAACAGTTTGCAATGCAAAAGCACTGGCCCTGTTCTGTCAGGGAACTTCGGGTGTGGGTCAGCTTGAGTTAAGATAACAAAGAGCTTTACTAGCCTTAGAGCTGCTTCTCCTGCTGTGCCCAGGAAGGAAATCTAATTCATACCCCTGCCCATTGTTGAATACAGACTTCAGACTGTCCCACCAGAGAACCTAACCAGAGATCATAGGAAGCCACATAGTCCATTCAACAGCCCTACTTAAAGTGGCACTTGACCAGACAGCACAGCCTGTAGCTTCCCCCATCTGCAGAGCAAAACCCTTGGTCTCACCTGACCAGGGAATTCAGTGCAAACTCTGCCCTGATTTGGGTCCCACAAAAATAAGCTGTACAGGCCCAGGTCCTGTCCCGCTGCCCTGCAAGGACAGAAAAGGTATTTAATAGCCCACCTAGTACTGAATACAGTGCCCAGTCCCAACCATCTAGTAAGCCTGACCAGAGAATGCAGGCAACCACAGAACCCATCCTATAGCCTCAGTTGGGTAGGAGACCAAGCTAGCAGTCCTATCCAGTTGTTCTCAGCCAGTGGCACACCCTGCCATCCCTGACCAAAGAGCTTGAACAGTTTCCTCAACCAAAAGTACACCATGATATCAGGCCCCACCTGCCCAAGGACATTACTAGAAGACATCCAGAAACAAACTGATCTGACTGGTGAAGAACTGTCTATGCCAAAGCAAACCTGTAAAGACTGGAAGATGAGCCCAATTACTCAAAATGCAGATACCAATGAAAGAAATCAAGGATCATAAAAATCAGGTAAATTTGACACCACTGAAAGAAATGAATAAATCTCCAATAACTGACCCCAAAGAAATGGAGATCTATGAATTGTCACACAAAGAATTCCAAACATCCTCTTAAGGATGTTTAACAAACTACAAGAAAACACAGACAACTGAATGAAATCAGAAAAACAATGTATGAACAAATGAGAAATTCAACAAGGAAATGGCAACCATCAAAAAAACCAAAAGCCAAAAAACAAAACAGAAACCCTAGAGTTGAAAGAAATACAATAACTGAAATGAAGAATTCAATAGAGAGTTTCAAAAGTAGACTTGACCATGCAGAAGAAAGAATCAGCAACGTGGAGGCTAGGACACTGGAAATTAACCAGTCAGAGGAACAAAAAGAAAAAAGAGTGAAGAAAGCCTAAGGGATTTATGGGACACAATGTAAAGAAGCGATATTCACATTATGAGAATTCCAGAAGGAGAATAAGAAGAGAAAGGGACAGAAAATATATTTAAAGCAATAATGGCTGAAAACTTCCCAAACCTGGGGAGAGAAATGGACATCCAGATCCATGAGGCCCAAAGGACCCCAAATAGGTTGAACCTGAAGAGTGACAAGTTACATACAAGAGAACCCCCATAAGACTACTGACGGATTTCTTAACAGAAACTTTCCAGGCCAGGAGAGAATGGGATGACACATTCAAAATACTGAAACAAAATATCTGTCAACCAAGAATTCTATACCCATCAAAGCTGTCCTTCAGAAATGAAGAGGGATAAATCATTTGTTGAACAAACTAAATGTGAGGGGGTTCATTACCACCAGACCTGCATTAAAAGAAATGCTGAGGGGAGTTCTTAGAGTGGAAGTAAAAGAATGCTAATTATCATCATAAAAACATTAAAAGGTAGCATAAAACTCACAGGCAACAGTAAATATATAGTCATAGTTAGATTCTGCAATATGGTAATAGTGGCACATAATTCACTTACAATTCTACATTAAAAGTTTAAAAAAGCAAACATAGTAAAAATAACCATAACTACAATAATCTATTATTAGTTACACAATATAGAAACATGTAAATTGTAACAGCAATAACCTACAATGTGAAGGGGAGAAGAAGTAAAAGTGTAAAGTTTATGAATTCTAATGAAGTTAAGTTGTTGTCAGTTTATAATAGGGTGTTATAGATTTAAGATATTTTATGTAAACCTCATGGTAACCACAAGGGAAAAACCTGTAGTGATTATGCAAAAGAATATGATAAAGAATGCAAAGCATACTGATATCAAAAAACATCAAAACACAGAAAAAATAAGAAAGAAGAAACAACAGCTATGCACAACAACCAGGAAACAATGAACAAAATGGAAATAGTAAGTCGTTACCTATTAGTAATTACTTTAAATGTAAGCATATTAAATATTCCAATCAGAAGGGATAAATGGATTTAAAAAAATACAACAATATGCTGACTATAAGAGACTAACCTTAGCCCCAAAGACACACATTGACAGTGATGGGATGGAAAAAGTCATTTCAAGCAAATGGTAACCAAAAATGCAGAGGTACCTGTACTTATATCTGACAAAATAGATTTTAAACTAAAAATGGTAAAAAAAAGAGACAAAGAAGGTCATTATATAATGGTAAAAGGGTCAATCCATTAAAAAGAGATAACAATTTAAATATATATATATGTGCCCAACATTGGAGCACCTAAACATATAAAGCAAAAACTAACAGAACGAAAAGGAGAAATAAACAGCAATACAATAACAGTTGGGGACTTTATTGCCCCACTCTCAACCATGGATATATCATCCAGACAGAGAATCAATAAGGAAACTGTGGATTTGAGCAACACTATAAACCAAATGGACCTAAAAGACATATGCAGAACATTCTATCCAATAACAGCAGAATATGCAATCTTCTCAAACACATGTGGAATATTTTCTAGGATAGAGCATATGATAGGCCACAAAACAAGTCTTAGCAAATTCAAGAAGATGATTGAAATCATCCCAAGTATCTTCTTTGACCACATTGGGATGAAATTAGAAAACAATAACAAGAGGAAAACTGGAAAATTCACAAATACATGGAAATTAAACAACACTTTCCTGAACAACCAATGGATCAAAGAAGAAATTAAAGGGGAAATAAAATAGTTTCTTGAGACAAGTGAAAATAGAAACACAACACACCAGAACTTATGAGACGCAGCAGAAGCAGTTCTAAGTGAGAAGTTCATAGCAATAAATGCCTATGTTAAGAAGCGAGAAAGACCCCAAATAAACAACCTAACTCTATGCCTTAAGGAGCTAGAAAAGGAAGAGCAAACTGAGCCCAAAGTTAGCAGAAGGAAGAAAATAATAAAGATTATAGCAGAAATAAATGAAATAGAGAACAGAAAAACAATAGAAAAAATTAACCAAACGAAGAGTTGGTTCTTTAAAAAGATGCACAAAAATGACAAATGCTTACTAGACTAACCAAGGAAAAAAGAGAAAGGACCCAAATCAACAAAATTATAAATGAAAAAGGAGACATTAGAACAGATACAATAGAAATTCAAAGGATCATAAGAGGCTACTATGAATAACTATATGCTAACAAACTGGACAACATAGAAGAAATATAAAAATTCCTGGAAACTTACAACTTGACAAGACTGAATCAGGAAGAACTAGAAAATCTGAATAGACCAATTACTAGCAAGAAGATTGAATCAGTAATCAAAAATCTCCCAACAACAAACAAAACCCAGGACCACAAGGCTTCACTGCTGAATTTTACCAAAGGTTTAAAGAATAATTAACACCAACCATTCTCAAACTCTTAAAAAAAACCCAAAGATGTAGGAACACTCCCAACTCGTGTTACAAGACCAACATTATCCTGCTACCAAAGCCAGATAAGGACACTACTAGAAAAGAAAACTACAGACCAATATCCCTGATGAATGTAGATGCAAAAGTTCTCAATAGAATAGTAGCAAACAAAATTCAGCAGCACATTAAAAGGATCATTCACCATGATCATTGTGATTTATCCCTGGGAGGCAAGGATGGTTCAAAGTATGCAAATCAATGTGATGCATCACATTAATAGAATGAAAGGAAACAATTATATGATCATCTCAATAGAGGCAGAAAAAACATTGGACAAAATTCAACATTTGTTCATGATAAAAACT
The DNA here is from genome assembly GCA_031878705.1 of Tapirus indicus. Taxonomy (NCBI): domain Eukaryota; kingdom Metazoa; phylum Chordata; class Mammalia; order Perissodactyla; family Tapiridae; genus Tapirus; species Tapirus indicus. Next base: position 80,592,708 of record CM062926.1, on the reverse strand, counting down.
CTTAAATTAGGCATAGAAGAAACATATCTCAACATAATAAAGCCATATATGACAAGCCCACAGCTAATATCATACTCAATGGTGAAAGCTTGAAAGCTTTTCTTCTAAGATCAGGAATAAGATAAGGGTGCATACTCTCACCACTTGTAATCAATATAGCACTGGAAGTCCTAGCTAGAGAAATCAGGCAAGAAAAAGAGAGAAAATATATCAGAATTGGAAAGGAAGTAAAATTGTCTCTATTTGCAGATGACATGATTTCACATATAGAAAATCCTAAAGACTCAAACAAAAAAAACAGATCTAATCAAAGATTCAGTAAAGTTGCAGGACAAAAAATTGGTACACAAAAATCAGTAGCATTATGTTTTCTCAGGTGTAGTTTGGAAGAGGGCAGCATAGGAGCATCCTGGCCTTGCCTCCTCCCATGGACGTAACAAATCTACAACTACATATGGAATTATTTCCTTGAGGGAGATCTGGAAACTGGATGAAAAGAGCCTCCATGATAAGGGACAACACCAAAAGGAGTGGAAAAGGCAGAGATACAGTCCTACTGAATAAAAAAATAAAAACACCACACTCTAGCCATGGCGTTTCATGGTCAGGAGCAATCGCAAAGGCATGGAGCTTTTCCCAAAGGAGCAAGGGATTCGAGCTCCACCCTAGGCACTCCAGCCCTTAGATCCAGCACAGGAGAGACAAGACCCCAAAAACACTTGGTTTTGAAAACCAATGGGGGAACATGCCTAGGAAAGTTATAAAACTACAGGGAAAGGAAACCCCACTCTTAAATGACTCATGCACAGACACACTCAACCCAGAAACCAGTCAAAAACACCAGATAGAAAAGTGCATAGTCTATAGGTAAAAGAAACTCATTTACTAAGCTTTGAGTGCCTCCCAGCAAGGCAGGAGGCAGCTACCTCCTCTTCCCCATGGACTGAGACACTGGTGGTAGCCATTTTTGTGACCTAGTTCAGCCATGCTGACACCAACACTGGCAGGCACAATTTTGGAATCTTCCCTCTAGTGTATTAGTATGGGAGAACCTGCCACTAGAACACCAAGTCAGTTGTGCACAGCTGGGCAGCCCACGTAGCCCATGCTAGGGGCCTGCCCCAACCCCCAGTGAGCCAGCAGCAGTTGCACACCACCAGGCCTCACAACCAGCCACATAGGAGGCCTGTTTCACCATCAGCATGCCCAAGGCACTCACGCACCACCAGGCCACATAGCCAGCCTGAGCTGGGGCCCACCCTCCCCATTAGTGAGCCAACAGCACTTGTGAACTGCTGGGCCTAGCCACCAGCCACACCGGGGGCCTGCCCCCGCCCCATCCACCAGCAGGCTCAGAACAGTTGTGCACCACCAAGCGTTACAGCCAGCCATGCCAGGGGCCTGCCCTACCCCTCAGTAAGCCAGCAGTTGTGCACTGCCTGGCCTTGCAACCAGCCACACTAGGAGCCTGCCCTGAGCAATACCATGCCCACAGAAGCACCTGGCTGGCCTCACGGCCAGTTGGCCCAGGGGCCAGCCCCACCTATCAGCTCACCTGCAGTAATCAAAACCCTGTCACAGTAGAATGGTACATGCCGTCTACACAGAGGACACCCCTGGAGCATTTGGCATGGGTGACAAGAGGGGAACATGCTGCTGGGCCCCATAAGACATCTCTTACTTAAGGCTACTTTTCCAAGATTGGGTGATGTAGCTGCTTTATGCAATACATACAAATAAACAAAGAGAAGTAGGCAAAATGAGGAGACAAAAAAATATGTTATACTCAAGAGAAAAACAACATTACCTACAAGGGAAACCCCATAAGACTATCAGCTGGCTTTTCAGCAGAAACTTTACAGGCTAGAGGGAAGTAGCATGATATATTCAAAGTGCTGAAAGGAAAAAACCTATCACAAAGAATACTCTACCTAGCAAGGTTATCATTTAGAATAGAAGGTGACATAAAGAGTTTTCCAGACAAGGAAAAGCTAAAGGAGTTCATCACCACTAAACTAGCCTTACAAAAAATGTTAAAATGACTTCTTTAAGCAGAAAGGAAAAGCCCACAAATAGAAATAAGAAAATTATCAAAGAAAAAAAAAATCAATGGTAAAGGCAAATATATAGTAAAGGTAGTGGATCAAATAATTATAAAGCTAGTATGAAGGTTAAAAGACAAAAGTACTAAAATCATCTGTATCTACAATAAGAGGCTAAGGGATACATAAGTAAAAGAGGTAAAATATGATGTCAAAAACATAAAATGTGGGGGAGGATTAAAAATGTAGGGCTTTTAAAATGTGTTTGAGCTTAAGGGACCATCAACTTAATATAGACTGCTATATATATGGGTTGTTATAATGAACCTCGTGGTAACCACAAATCAAAAACCTATAATAAAAACACAAAAAATAAAGAGAAAGAATTCAAACATAATACTAAAGAAAGTCATCAAATCACAAGGGAAGAGAGCAAAAGAAGAAAGGAACAAAGACGAACTACCAAAATATCCAGAACACAAATAACAAAATGGCAATAAATACATACCTATCAATAATTACTTTAAATATAAATGGACTAAATGCTACAATCAAAAGACATAGGGTGGCTGAATGAATTAAAAAGCAAGACAAATATATATGCAGCCTACAAGAGACATATGTCGGATCTAAAGACACTCACAGACTGAAAGTGAAGGGATGGAAAAAGATATTCCATGCAAATGGAAATGAAAAGAAAGCTGGGGTAGCAATACTTATATCAGACAAAATAGACTTTAAAAATTGTAACAAGAGACAAAGAAGGACATTACATAATGATAAAGGGAACAATCCAACAAGAGGATATAATACTTGTAAATGTCCATGTGCCCTACATAGGAGAACCTAAATACATAAAGCAAATATTAACAAACATAAAAGGAAAAATTGGCAGGAACACAATAATAGTAGAGGACTTTAACACCCCACTTACATCAAAGGATAGATCATCCAGACAGAAAATCAATAAGGAAATATTGGCCTTAAATGACACATTATACCAGATGGACTTAACAGATATATTCAGAATATTCCATCCAAAAACAGCAGAATACACATTCTTTTTGAATGCACATGGAACATTGTCCAGGATAGATGAGATGTTAGGTGAGAAAACAAGTCTCAATAAATTTAAGAATTTGAAATCATAGCAAGCATCTTTTCCAACCATAACAGCATGAAACTAGTAATCAACTACAAGAAGAAAACTGGAAAAAACACAAACACATGAAGGCTAAACAACATGCTACTAAACAACCAATGGGTCAAAAAAGAAATCAAAGAGGAAATAAGAAAATACCTTGAGACAAATGAAAATGGAAACACAATGGTCCAAAATCTATGGGATGCAGCAAAAGCAATTGTAAGAGGGAAGTTTATAGTGATACAGGCCTATCTAGAGAAATAAACAAAATCTCAAATAAACAACCTAACTTTGCACCTAAAGAAACTAGAAAAAGAAAAACAAACAAAGCCCAAAGTTAGTAGAAGGAAGGCAATAATAAAGATCAGAGCAAAAATAAATGAAATAGAGACAAAAAAATTAGAAAAGATCAATGAAACTAAGAGCTGATTCTTTGAAAAGATAAACAAAAATGATAAACCATTAGCCAGACTTGTTAAGAAAAAAAGAGAGAGAGCTCAAATAAATAAAATCAGAAATGAAAGAGAAGTTACAACCAACACCACAGAAATAAAAAGGATCATAAGAGATTACTATGAACAATTATACACCAACAAATTAGACAACCTAGAATAAATGGATAAATTCCTAGAGTAACACAATCTTCCAAGACTGAATCAGGAAGAAATAGAAAATGTGAACAGGCCAATTACTACTAATGAAATTGAATCAGTAATAAAAAAGCTCCCAACAAACAAAAGTCCAGGACCATATGGCTTCACAGGTGAATTCTATCAAATATTTAAAGAAGGGTTAATGCCTATCCTTTTCAAGCTATTCCAAAGAACTGAAGAGGAAGGACTGCTCTCAAACTCATTTTACGAGGCAAGAATTACCCTGATACAAAAACCAAAGACATCACAGAAAAGGAACACTACAGGCTAATATCCCTGATGAACAAAGATGCAAAAATCCTCAACAAAACATATCCAAATCAAATTCAACAACACATCAAAAGGATTATCCACGATCAAGTAGGATTTATTTCAGGGATGCAAGGATGGTTCGATATCTACAAATCAATCAATGTAATACACCACATTAACAAAACAAAGGATAAAAGTCATATGACCATCACAATAGATGCAGAAACAGCATTTGACAAAATTTAGCATCCATTTATGATAAAAATCCTCAACAAAGTAGGTATAGAGGGAACATACCTCTAACATGATAAAGCCACATATGACAAACCCACAGCTAACATCATACTCATTGTGAAAAGCTGAAAACTTTTCCTCCCAGATGAGGAATAAGACCAGGATGCCCACTCATGCCACTTTTATCCAACATAGTGTTGGAAATACTAGCTACAGCAATCAGACAAAAAAGAAATAAAAGGCATCCAAATTGGAAAGGAAGAAGTATAAACGTCATTATTTGCAGATGACATGATAACTATATATAGAAAACTAAAGACTCCACCAAAAATCTATTAGAACTAATAAATGAATTCAGTAAAGTTGCAGTATGCAAAAAAATACAGAAAGTAATTGCATTTCTATACATTAACAACAAACTATCAGAAAGAGAAATTAAGAAAATAATCCCATCCATAATTACATCAAAAAGAATAAACTACCTAAGAATATTTTTAACAAAGGGGGTGAAAAACCAGTACACTGAAACTATAAGACACTGATGAAAGAAATTGAAGGTGACACAAATAAATGGAAAGATATATCATGCTTATGGATTTGAAGAATTAATATTGTTAAAATGTCCGTACTACCCAAAGCAATCTATAGATTCAATGCAATCCCTATTAAATACCAATGGTATTTTTCACAGAACTAGAAGAAATAATCCTAAAATTTGTACAGAGTCACAAAAGACCCCAAATAGCCAAAGCAATGTTGAGAAAGAAGAACAAAGCTGGAGGTATCACACTCCCTGATTTTAATCTATACTACAAAGCTATAGTAATCAAAACAGTATAGTACCAGCACAAAAACAGACACAGATCAATGGAACAGAATAGAGGTGTAGAAATAAACCCACACCTATATGGTCAATTAATCTGCAACAAAGGAGGCAAGAATATACAATGGGAAAAGACAGTCTCTTTAATAAGCAGTGTTGAGAAAGCTGGACAGATACGTTCAAGAAAATAACACCAGACTACTTTCTTACACCATATACAAAAATAAACTCAAAATAGATTCAAGACTTAAATGTAAGACCTGAAACCATAAAACTCCTAGAAGAAAGCATAGGTAGTAAAATCTTTGACATCGGTCTTAGCAATATTTTTTGGATATGTCCCCTTAGGCAAGGGCAACGAAAGCAAAAGTAAACAAATGAGACTACATCAAACTAAAAAGCTTTTGCACAGTGAGGGAAGCCATCAACAAAGCAAAAAGACAACTGACTGAATGGGAAAATATATTTGCAAATGATATATCTGATAAGTGGTTAATATCCAAAATATATAAAGAACTCATACAACTCAATATCAAAATTAATAATCTAATTAAAAAATGGACAGAGGACCTGAACAGACATTTCTACAAACAAGACATACAGATGGCCAACAGGTACATGAAAAGGTGCTCAACATCACTAATCATCACGGAAATGCAAGTCAAAACCACAATGAGATATCACCTCACACCTGTGAGAATAGCCATCATTAAGAAGAGAACAAATAACAAATGTTGGTGAGAACGTGGAGAAAAGAGAACTCTAGTGCACTGTTGGTGAGACTGTAAGTTAGTGCAACTATTATGGAAGACAGTATGGAGGTTCCTCAAAAAATTAAAAATAGAACTCCCATATGATCCAGCAGTACCATTTCTGAGTATTTATCCGAGGAAAACAATAACACTAAATTTGAAAAGATATATGCACCCCTATGTTCATTGCAGCGTTATTTACAATAGCCAACATATGGAAGCAACCTAAGTGTCCACTGGTAGATGAAATGGATAAAGCAGATGTGGTATATACAAAGAATGGAATATTACTCTGCCATAAAAAAGAATGGCATCCACCCATTTGTGGCAACATGGCTGGATCTAGAGGGAATACAATAAGTGTAATAAGATAGAAAAAAAGGATACTGTATTATTTCACTTATATGTGGAATCTAAACAAAATAAATGAACAAACAAAACAAAATGGAAACGGACTCATAGATACAGAGGAAAAATTGGTGGTTGCCAGAGGGGAGGAGTGTGAAGGGAAGAGTGAAACAGGTGAAGGGGATAAGAGGTAAAAACTTCCAGTCATAAAATAAATAAATCATAGGGATGTAATATACAGCATAGGGAATACAGTCAACCATATTATAATAATTTTATATGATGACAAATGGTAACTAGTCTCATCAGGGTGATTATTTTGTAATGTAAATAAATGTTGAATCACTATGTTATACACCTGAAACTAATACTATACTTCAAAAAAAAAAAGTCAGTAGCATTTCTATACACTGACAACAAATTTTCTGAAAAAGAAATCGATCCCATTTACAATAGTATCAAAAACAATAAAATACTTAGGAATAAATTTAACCATGGAGATGAAAGATCTCTACTTTGAAAACTACAAGACATTGATGAAAAAGTAGAAGACACAAATACATGGAAAGGTATTCTGTGTTCATGCATTAGAAGAATTTATGTTGTTAAAATGTCAATACTACTAAAAACCATCTATGGATCCAATGCAATCCCTATCAAGATTCCAATGGCATTTTTCACAGAAGTAGAAAAAACACTTCTAAAATTTATATGGAACCACAAAAGACCCTGAATACCCAGAGAAATCTTGAGAAAGAAGAACAAAGCAAGAGGCATCACACTTCCTGATTTCAAGTTATACTATAAAGCTATAGTCATCTAGACAGCATGGTACTGGCATAAAAACCTACAAGTAGACAAATGGAATAGAATCAAGAGCTCAGAAATAAATCCAAGCATATACAGCCAACTAATATTTGACAAGGAAGCCAAGTCTTTTCAATAAATGGTGCTGGGACAATTGAATATTCACATATAAAAGAATGAAACTAGATCCATATCTCACACCACTCACAAAAATTAACTCAAAATTTCTTAAAGACAAATGTAAGACCTGAAACCATGAAACACCTAGGAGAAAACATAGGAATAAAGCTCCTTGATATGGGTCTTGGTTATGAATTTTTGGGTATGACACCTAAAGCACAAGCAACACAATAAAAAATAAGTGGAATACATCAAACTAAAAAGCTTCTGCACAGCAAAAGAAACCATCAACAAAGTGAAAAGAAAAATCTACAGACTGCGAAAAAATATTCACAAACCATGTATCTGATAAGGGGTTAATATCCAAAATACGTAAAGAACACATACAACTCAATAGCAAAAAAAAAAACCAAAGAAAATGGGCAAAAGACCTGAATAGACATTTCTGCAAAGAAGATATACAAAAGGACAACAGGTACATGAAAAATGCTCAATATCACTAGTCATCAGAGAAATGAATATTAAATGTAAATTAAAACTGCAATGAGATATCACCTCATGCGTGTTAGAATGGCCATTATTAAAAAGACAAGTTATAACAAATGCTGGTGTGGATGTGGAGAAAAGGGAACCCTTGTACAGTATTGGTGGGATTGTAAATTGGTGCAGCCACTATGGAAAACTCTAAGGTAGATCCTCAAAAAATTAAAAATAGAACTACCATTCCACTTCTGGGAATATATCCAAAGGAAACAAAAATACTAACTCAAAAAGATATCTGTACCCCCATGTTCATAGCTGCATTTGCCAAGACATGGAAACAACCTAAGTCCATTGATGGATGATTGGTTAAAGAAGTTGTGGTATATATATACAATGGAATGTTATTCAGCCATAAAAACTGAAGAAGTCCTATTTGTGACAACATGGATGGACCTTGAAGGCACTATACTAAGTGAAATAAGTCAGAGAAAGACAAATATTGTATGATCTCACTTACACATGAATCTTAAAAAAAAAATGTGTGGAATCTAGAAACAAAACAAAACAAACCATAGGAAAAAAGATCAGACTTGTGATTACCAAAGGCAAAGGGCAGAGGGAGGAAGAATTGAAGGAAGGTGATCAAAAGTTACAAACTTCCAGTTATAAGATAAATAAGTACTAGGGATGTAATGAACAACATTGATGACTATAACTAACACTACTGTACGATATATAGGAAAGTTGTTAAGAGAGTAGATCCTAAGAGTTCTCACCACAAGAAAAATTTTTCCTTTTTTTCTTTATAAATTATTTTTTCTATTGTATCTATATGAGAAGATGGATGTTAGCTGAACCTATTGTGGTAATCATTTCACAATATAGGTAAATTAAACCATCACGCTGTACACCTTAAACTTAGACTGTGATGTATTCCAATTATTTCTCAATAAAACTGGGGGAAAAAAAGAGAAAGTGTTTCCTCTAACCTGATGCAATACTTCCTGGAGTTTGCTGCTTGGGATGTGCACTACCAGGAACTATTAAAATGATTAAAATGTGTATTCCATATAAAGTGTGTGGACTATAGGAGTGTATGTTCAAAATATGATAAAATGACTGACTCCCTCTGGGGCCCTAGATAACAATATCTATCAGTTAACACCCAAAACACTGCAATAAAAGGCTGACACTCCACTGGAATAAACAAGCCACAAAAAAAAGGTCAAAAGTACCTGTTTGCACCATTTTCCAGTGATAGCCCAGATGCTATTTTGCCACAGAGAGAATGCATGGTCAAATAACAGTGATGTCCCTTTCTCCCTTTCCTGCTTTCTTGTGCCTTGCTCACCAAACCTAGCCAGGGCTAGTTTGGGGATCTAAGAGCAGTGAAGAAAAATTCACACAGTTGGGTGATTGGCTACTGTGCATCTTGAGCCAAACTAATGGATGCTGTTTTTATTTGAGCATTCCCAGCTGAACAAGCTAAGAAAGGTTCATAAAACTTCTCCCTACATGAGTTGTAGCATACAAAACAAGCATCATTAGCTGAAGAGGTTTATTGAGTCCATATAATTTAGCTCATGACTCATCAAAGGGCAAGGAATGTTATTAAAAGTAACAATCTTATGTATTAATATTTGAATTTGCTATAGAATGATGAAAGGCCAGTAATACAGTAATCCTTCTTATAATGGATTTATCCCTCATGTAGAATACTTGCTTGAGAAACCAAGATTTGAAATTTATCACAAAGGAAACTGGCTTATTGTTTAGGTAGAATGTCCAGTAAACTAATGGGTCCATAATCTGAGAGAAGTAGGATAGTGTGCTTTTTAAAAAAATACTCTGGTCCAACCTTCATCCAGATGAACAATTTGGTATTGAACAGTTCTGGCAGCAGCATTTAGATGTGTTAAGTAACATTAAGTTCAAAATGGACAGGGGATCAAAGTGAGGTTGAGTACATTCAGGTAGATTTTTCACGTGCCTAAGTCTTTTTTTCTACTCTCTCCAAACTCTGTGGGATTCTGAAAAAGGAAGTAAGTGAATCAAAATGAGATGGAGGAGTGAGAAAAAGTAGAAGCAGGCGTGTAGAGTACTGAGATGCCAACACTGTTCATGTATATTATTGGGAAAGCCTCAAACTCAGCACTCTTTATTTTACCATTCTAGAACATTGTATGAAGCTTGGTCATAGGCATTATTAAATTAGATTTATACAATAGTCCTGTGGTAATGTATATATGTACACTGAGTAACAATGTAAGATCTATTTCTTATTGTGAGTTGTAGTCAAAAGTTTGAAAGCTGCTGTTTTAAGCCATTTTGAATGTTTTTTGTTGTTACTTGCAGCCAAAAGCGGTCACTTTGCTAAGCACTTTACATCATCTCATGTAATCTTAAACAGCTCTGTTGATTAGGTTTTATTACCCCATCTTAAAGATGAGAAAACTAGGGCTCGAAAAGTCTAAGTTGTGCAAGATAACACAGTAAGTATTGGAATATGATGCAGGAATTTGAATGTAGGTAGATCTGGTTCTACAGCCCACATTCTTAATCATTATATCAGACAACCTCCCTACATAATACCAGATACACTTCATTGCAGGTTTTCTCTGGGCCAGGCACTAAACCAAAGACTTTTCCTACCTTGCTCAGCCACACAACTCTATGAAATCAGTTTCATTATTTGCCTTTTATAGATGAGGAAATAGATGTACAGAGATCTTAAGTAACTTCTCCAAGGTCAGCCACCTAGTAGATGACAAAGAGGATGCAAACCTAAGTCTGTTTGATTCCAAAGCATTGCCACTATACCTTAGAGAGCTAATTCTCTCTAAGGGCAAATCCAGATTTTGTGGGGCCTTAAGTTTATATAATTTGGGGTAAGGGACTCTTTAAGTTTGGGGTATAAAGTTATTGTAGAAAACTAAGTACTGAGTCTTGCAAAGGCCCCTGAAGACTATTCCTGGTAACTCTGCCACTAAGCCATAGATGATCCACTTGCTTTTCATTCGTGATTTGTATTATAACTAACTTTTGTGTTCATTAGAGCCTTTTGTGATGTGGCTTCCAAATCCAGGAAGGTAAATAATTTTTCTAAGATCAAAGAACCAGAAATAGTTTTTTGAGAAGGGACAGTTTCAGTCTGATTCTTTATCTTAAATGCCTTTTAAAAAAATCTAAAAGAATTTAAATTAAAAAATACAAATTATACTCTTTGGTAATAAAATGTAAAACCAAAATGGCTTCTGCTCAGGCTTTGTTGCTGACTGTCAGTGTGACCTCACCCAAGTTCTATTTCACTTCACTAAGCCTCAGTGTACTCATTTTTAGATTGAGAGGGATTAATTACTTAATCATTAACTTCCTTTCCAACATGAACGTTCTAGGGGCCTAATTGAGCAGAGGAATGAATAAACTGGTTGCTGCTTGACTGAACTGGTCCATCCATTCGTCTGTAACAGTTGAGCTCTTGATGAATTGGATTTTAGAAATTCCAATCAGCTAATTAGGATCTTTTGTTTTAGTAAAGAGTTGTACAGGGAGTCAGGACCCACCTACTGGAAGTTAAAAGGATGGATATGTTAATTAGCTTGATTGTGGTGATTATTTCATAATGCATATATATATATATCAAAGCATCAAGCTGTATACCTTAAATATATACAATTTTTATTTGTCAATTACTCCTCAATAAAGCTGGAAAAAAAAGTGCAGGGTCATAACTCTACAAGGCAGCTTTATTGCTTTCTGCTTCTTCTCCCGGAGCCTCCTGAAGAGAACTGGTGGGTGGGAGGAGAGGGGGCAGGAAGGAGATAGCCTACTCTTCAGGATGCAGGAAGCATCAGACAAATCTAGGCTCCTTTCTTATTTTCACAGGCATTTTCTCTGGATACTATATTAGCCTGTGGACATGGTTTTAAAATATTTAAAACATGTCTATTTCTGGGGCTCTACCCCAAACACACAGCACTCTCAGGGGCCATTCCTCCAAGCTTTCTCTTTCTTCACAGAGCTCCCCATACAGGAAGAGAGGCAGGAAGTGTGTTGAGGGACAGGTGAGGAGGGAGACACCTGACAAATGGTCCTACCCACTCACCCTGCCACACATGGATAAAAGCAGCCACAGCATCCTTATTGAATCCTAGGATCTAAGTCAAAACAAAAATCTTGAAAATTGTGTATTCCTAGTATTTCTAGCATTTTGTTTTGTTAATAGTTAATAATAATTAATTAAAAACAGTTATCACTAAAAATAGTAACCACAGAGTGATTAACCATGTCGTGGGTGCTTTTCATATGTATTACATCTCTTAATCTTATTATAACTCTGCAAAGTAGGTATGCCTTCGTCCAATTTGCAGATGAAGGAAATGAAGTTCAGGGAAGTAACTTATCCAAGGTCAACAGCTAGTAAATGGCAATACTGGAATTTGAACTCACATGTGTCTTCTTACCATAACACATTGCCTGCCAGTTAAATTTGCATTTTCTCTATATTTATTATAATGTCCTTTGACTGCTTCTCATCCCACCAATAGCACATAAGCTTCTCACAGGAGCTATTTCAAATGAAGCTTGGTGATGTTAAATTGTCTGGCACAGACCCTTACTCAACATGTGTTGGAAAATCCAATAATATAACTGGCAAAAGAAAAGAAAAAATCCATTAGGAAAAATATATTGTTGAAAAGCAATGACTGCAGTCAGACCAGCAAAGAATCCAGGCTATAAACATTGCCAATGGTAGTTGCAAGCTGATCAAGAAAAAGACAGTCTGGCTGCGTGGTAGCATTTTCAGCTGTTCCTCTGTGTTGGCAGCCTTTCAAAGCCACACAGCTATTAAATGGATTAGTATAAGGAAGACCATGATAACACCACAGTCAGCTGTGCAAAATGAATTTAAGAGTGATTGACAGATAAGTAGACTTGAAGTAGCAAATTGCTAAAAAGATCAGCTCAGAACTGTGAAACACAGAATGATACTTTAGTGTAGGTTAAAAGAGAAAGGGTTGACTTGTCCATCACTAGAGCCACCTTGGAAGTCAGTTAAGTATTTCTTGAACTTCTCAGTATCAATGTGGCATAAAATAAGGTCAGACTTCTCCTTGAAGTATCACTTGGACAATGCTCACTATCTTAAAAAGATCATCTTTAAGTCCAAATCCTTTCTGTTCTTCATTTTATACAGCTCTTTGCCCTCCATTAGGAAGATAGGAGACGTGTTTTTCAACAATGATTTAATGCTGGGCTTTGTGTGGTAAAACCCTGTAAATTTCAGGAAACAGTTTGGCATTCCCTCTTAAAAAGAGCATCATTAGTGTCGATGCTCCATTTGTGCAAGGAGACTTTGCATTTGCTCGTGGTAGACATGGCTAATCAATCACAGGTAACATCCTCATTGAGCCTCAGAGTATTTTTCAGCACAGCAATCCAGACAACCCCAACCAATTAGTCAATTGTGAAGAGAGCTAAGCCATGAAAACAAGAGCTTCATGTCTATTTTATTAACAACTACGTACATAGGACTTAGCTTAGAGTAATTATGCAATAATTGTCGACCAAACAAATGAATTTATGTCATGGTATCATGGCTGATTTGTACCAATTCCCTCAAATTTAGACTCATTGAATATATATATATATATATATATATATATATATTGTGTGTGTGTGTGAGGAAGATTGGCCCTGAGCTAACATCCGTTTCCAATCTTCCTCTTTTTGCTTGAGGAAGATTGTCCCTGAGCTAATACCTGTGGCAATCTCCCTCTATTTTGTATGTGGGACTCAGCCACAGCATGGTTTGATGAGCAGTGTGTAGGTCCACACCCAGGATCCAAACATGTGAACCCTGGACCACTGAAGTGGAGTGCACGAACTTAACCACTACCCCACCAGGTTGGCCCCTCATTGAATATATATTTTAAAACATCACAAGATTTCAGAGATCATCTGATCTAATCTTCTGGCAACCTTCCTTGGAACTGAAGCTTTCTAACTGCCAGCCTTATATTTCTTATACTCTTCATAGAAAGAAATTCTCTTATTTTTAAAGAAATATCATGCAAATATGAGACAAGAGTTTTCTGAGTGGGAACAGGGTTTGTGTTTTTGAAGTTTTTAATCATAGAGAGAATACATAATGTAGGATGATCTCAAAACTATCATCCCCAGAGACACCTGGTCTGGAATAAACACACGAGTACACAAGAAAATATTTGATATATAAACAAAGTTTCACTGGATCATCTTGAAGCCCTTAGCTACAGAGAAATGATTAATCTTTCAACAGTGACTGAGCCAGGGATATTTGTCTACTCCTGCGTTCTCTGTTGAAGACTGGGAGGTTCTGTATTCATTCCTTGATGTCTATAAATAAGTCTCCTATCTTCCTGATGGAGGGCAAAGAGCTATATAAAATGTGGGACAGAGAGAATGTAGACTCAAAGTCAACTTCAAAGGACCCCTTTGACCAAAGCCCATCCAAAATGAGAAAGGAGAGCCAAGCACTCAACTATGATGACTGTTTCTTCAAACACATTCTTCAAAGAGCAGCATTTTGTCCACCTAGCTCAAAACATATGAGGATGGGAGTGTAGGTTTCAATAATTTTTTCAACTTCCTTTTCTTATTTGAATATGAAGCTTTGTGTTACCTTGTATTGACCTTGAGAAAATGCAATCAGTCCCTGGCCTACAAAAAAGTTCTTATGTACAAGTTGAATCCTCTGTCTCCCTTTCTCCATCTTGTCCTCTACCGAAGACCTCCTTGCTGTTCTGGGAGTACAGGTCGAGAGCTAAGGATCTTTAAGTTGTCTGGCTCCCCATCACCTCCATGAGCTCATCTCCTACTACTCCCCTGTATGCTTTCTGGACTTCAGCCACACTCACCTCCTTGCTGTTCCTTTAAGACACCAGCAATGCTTTAGCTATTGCTTCAGAGACCAGCTTCTCCCAGATCTCCTTGGCTAATTCCCTCTCCTCCAATTCTTTTCATAAATGTTACTTCCTCAATAATGCCTGTCTGAACTCCACATTTAAAACGACAACCTTCAACCCACCTACCCAACACTCTTCTGCCCTCTTACTCTGCTACTTTTTTTTCCCCAAAGTACTTATCATCTTCTAAAAGTCTGTAAAATGTACTTATTATGTCTAGTATATAGTCTCTCATTCTGCTCCCCAAGGTTAGAGATCTTTGGTTTGTTTACTGATGTATTTAAACTCCCAGAATTAACAAGGATATTTTAGGCTCTCAATAAATACTTATTGATGAATAAATGAATGAATTCTTAAGGAAAAACTGTGAAACAACAGCAAAAGCTCAAAGAAGCTATTCAAGAGAGCTCCCTTCTGGAACTTTTTATTTTCCCTTTTCACTCAGCCTGATATTTTACCAATTATGGATTTGACTTAAGGGTTGTTAGCTTTTAAAATGCAAATACTATGGTAGTGGTGCTAGGACTGTCAGTTACAATTCACATTATTGTGAGTTGATTTGAGCTCATCACTCTCTCCCAGTCTCTGATGGAGACCAGCTTCCTGATAAGAACAAGAATGGTGAAGGAAGCGAGGACATTTTGGAACATGCACCACTTTAGGGAGTGTAGAAATCTTGTGTGGGAGCCCGGGTGGGCAGGCTAAAGGCAGCATAATAGGGCTCAGCCTGGAGAGATGTGAATGGTAAAGCCACATTTATATATTAAGATTTAGTTTCTATGATATCTTTTCAAAATCCCTCCAAGAAAAGCTTGTTTAGATCAATGACCTCCTCCCTTAAATTGATAACATCTGTTGGCCAAGCATAGCCAGCTTCCCAAAATGTGCCCAGCAGGAACTTGTTTAAAGGAGTAAATAGGAACAGGGATGGGCATTTGATTTCCTGGATCTTTCTCTGTGTCTCTTGCCAGGAAACTAACAATGCTTATCAGATTTCCTTCATCTAGAAAGAATGGTTCTGTTTCCCTTGCAGCACTCTACAGGCTGGTCCAGCTGATTATCTATCGAGATGTCACTGCCCAACATTGTGGCACTTCCACAATTTATTTGGCCACCATGAATAACGCCAATATTACAGCCACACAAATACCACTTTATGGCTATTTTATGATTGTTAGATTGTTGATGGTCAAGCTGTTTACAGAATCAACCCATCATACTTTAGTGTCCAGAGATTTCAGATTCAATCAAAGACCTGAACCAAACAACTTTGGGATAATGGTGAGGGGCTGTGTGGGGTTGGCATAAGCAGCCATGCATTAAAGAGCTCAGGCTTAAAAGTTTGTGGCCATTAAAATTATTCCTCTACAAACTTATAGATAGAAAATCTTCTATAATAAATAATAATAATAGCTATCATTATTATGATAGCTGAACGCTCACTCCTTGCCAAGTACTGTATACACAAGATTGCATTTAATCCTAATAGCCCCTAGAGATGAGTGTTGTCCTTGTTCTACAGATGAAAAAACTAAGGTCCAGCTCATTGGATGTCTGTCCAGGTTGCCAAAGTGAGGAAAGGGCAGAATCAGAGCCCAAGTCAGTGGCTGAGCTAATACCCATGCCCTTCTTTATTATACTGTCTCCACACAGGAACCATAAGGGGGTATCTGGGTCTCTTGGGTCTGTCTGTGGAGAGAGTGTTTCAAAGATTTACATTGCACCAGAAATTTCCGCCATTAGAGCTTGGTGTTAGGTTTTGGATTGAGAATTCCCTTCATTCTCGTCTTCTCTTCAAGCCCTGTGACTAAAAGAGTGGTATGGACTCAGCCTCTTGCTCCTACATGGGCAGCCAGCTGCCCATGGAAAGCATACATTCTTCTTTGCTGCTCAGAGCCATAGCTTCACATGGCGAGGTCTGTGGATTATATCTAGAGAGTGATGTCACCAAGATGGCGACATAGGTCCTTCTTGACTTTGCTCCCCCTCATAAGAAGAACAGTTAACAACTATTCATGACCAAGATGCCACTGAAAGAATCCTAGAACATGGGAGTGAGGCTGAAGCACTGCCTTGTACCACAGAGACCAAGACACTGCCTTAGAAGGGTGAGAGAAGCAGCTACATACTGATCACATTGCCCATCTTCCAGGCCAGCACAGCACCATGTGAAGAAGTCTGCCCTGAGCCTCCAGTTCCTCCAGTGGGAAAAGAGAGCCCAGGGGGACAACCAGCCCCCTCAGCATTGTGGATTACTTGGTGGAAGCCCCTACTCTGATTTGTGCCATGGGGATTGCAGGGAAATCCGTGGGGCTTAACCACTGGGAATCTGATTGTGACAAAAAAGCGAGAGGGGCTTGCAACAACCAGCACACAGATCTTGGCAGACCAAGTTCATACCTGCAGTGCCCAAGTAGTAATCCCAGCCAGGGGCTTTGCTCATCTGCAGAACAAAGTTGGTGGTGCACTCTGACCAGGGAACTTGTTGGGGTGCAGATCTGCTGATTCAGGTCCTCAAATGAGGAGTTTTGCCAGCCTTAGAGCCTGGTTTGCCCATGCCCAGGCAAGGAGCTGAGTGATAGCCTCAACTGCTGGGAAGAGTGTCTCCCAGCCCCATCTGGGCAGAGGGTCTGGGGAGAACACCTGAAAGCTGTGCAGCCCAGCATTACTTCAGCTGAGAGGTGGGAGGGCAGAGCAGATTGCCCCCAGAGCAAGGCCCATACCAGGCGTGGAGGGTTTCCCTGCTACGCTCAGGCAGGGGGATTAATTCATAATCAAAGCTGATGGTGGCTTCTGACCACTCTCAACCAGAAAGCCTGCTTGAAAAAATAGTGAATTGCTTGGAGTGGCCCCTCCCCACCCCACTCAGGCAAGGGAACTGAGACATAGCAGCACCTACTGTGAGATGTCTACTGGCGCCATCTGACCAGAGGGGCTGGTGAGAACACCTGGGAGCTGTGTAAGCCAGGAACACTTGAGCCAAGAGATGGCAGGCATAGCCAATAGTCTGCAGAGCAAAGCCACTGGCTCTGTTTGGCAAGGGAACTTGGGATGCGAGTGGCTTCAGTTAAGACAACAAAGAGTTTTATGGGCTTCTCCTGTTGTGCCTGGGCAGGAAAACTAATTTGTAGCCCTGCTCATTGCTGTGGACAGCCTTCAACTTGCCTGACCAGGGAACCTAACCAGAGTACATGGGAAGCTGTGTAGCTCATCCAACAGCCCTGCTTACAGTGACACTTAAACAGAGAGCACAGCTTGTGGGTTTCTCCACCTGCAGAGCAAAATTGGTGGCCTCACCTGACCAGGGAATTCAGTGCATACTCTTGCCTGATTTAGGTCCCCAAACAATGAGCCCTATAGGTTCTATGTCCAGTCCTGCTGCCCTGCCAGGGCAGGGAAGCTAATTCATGGCCCCATCTACTACTGAATATAGTACCCAGTCCTGACCATTTAGCAAGCCTGACTAGAGCATTTGGGCAACTCTGGAGCCCATCCTACAGCCTCACTTGGGTGAAGAACCAAGCTGGTAGTCCTATCCAACTGCTGTCAGCCAGTGGCACATCCCCTCAGCCTCTTTGGTCAGCCAAAGAAGTTGAACAGTTGCCTGCCCCCAAAATAGACCATAATAGCAGGCCCTACCTGACCAAAGATACTACCAGTAGACATGCCCAGAAGCCCGGCCTGAGCTGACTGGTGAAGATCTGTCTCTGCCAAAGCAAATCTGTAAAATCTGAAAGAGAATCCTGCTTACTCAAATGCACAGACACCAATGTAGGGAATCAAGGATCATAAAAAAATCAGGTCAATGTGACACCACCAAAGGAAAATGATAAAGCTCCAGTAACTGACCCTAAAGAAATGGAGATTTATAAACTGTCAAAGAATTCAAAATAATTCTCCTCAGGAAGTTTATCAAACTACAAGAACACACAGATAGACAACTAAATGAAATTAGGAAAACAATGCATGAACAAAACAAGAAGTTTGACAAAGTAATAAAACGATCAAAAAAAAAAAATCAGAAATCCTAGAGTTGAAAAATACAATAATTGAACTGAAGAATTCAATAGTGAGTTTCAAAAGCAGACTTGACAATGCAGAAGAAAGAATCAGCAACCTGGAGGTTAAGACATTTGATATTACCCAGTCAGAGGAGCAAAAGAGAAATAACAAAAGAGAGTGAAAAAAGCCTAAGGGACTTATAGGCTGCAATGAAAAGAAACAATATTCACATTATGGGAATTCCAGAAGGAGAAGAGAAAAAGAAAGAGGCAGAAATATATTTAAAGCAATAATGGCTGAAAACTTCCTGAACCTGAGGAGAGAAATGAACATCCAGATCTATGAGGTCCAAAGGATTCCAAACAGATTGAACCTGAATAGGGCTACACTGAGATACATTATAATTAAAACGTCAAAAGTCAAAGAAAAAGAAAGAATTTTAATAGGAGCAAGAGAAAAGAGACAAGTTACATACAAGGGAACTGCCATAAGACTATCAGTGGATTTCTCAATAGAAACTTTTTAGGCCAGGAGAGAATGGGATGACATATTCAAAATATTGAAAGAAAAAAACTATCAACCAAGACTTCTATTCCCAGGAAAGGTATCCTTCAGAAATGAAGGATGGATAAAGACTTTGCCAAACAAACAAAAGCTGAGTGAGTTCATTACCACGAGACTTGCCTTGCGAAAAAAGCTAAAGTGAATTCCTTGAGTAAAAGTAAAAGGATGCTAATTAACATAATAAAAACATTAAAAGGTAGTGTGGAACTCACTGGTAATGGTAAATATATAGTCAAAGTTAGATTCTGTAATATAGTAATGGTGGTGCATAATTGACTTACAATTATAGTTTAAAACTTAAAAAAAGAATGTAGTAAAAATAACCATAACTCCAATAATCTATTAGTTACACAATGTTAAGGTATGTAAACTGTAAGACCAGTAACCTAAAATGTGAAGGGGAGGAGAAGTAAAAGTGTAAAGTTTAGGAATGCTATTGAAGTTGTTATGAACTTAAAATAGGGTGTTATAATTTAAAGATGTTTTATGTAAGCCTCATGGTAACCATGAGGGGAAAACCTGTAACAATTACACAAAAGAACATGATAAAGATGTCAAAGCGTACTGATACCAAAAGACATTAAAACATGAAGAAAGATAGTAGTACAAGAAACAAGGAACAGTGGACCTATAAAACAATCAGAAAACAATTAACAAAAAAGCAATAGTAAGTCTTTATCTGTCAATAATTACTTTAAGTATAAACAAATTAAATTCTCCAATGAAAAACATAAAATGGTCAATGGATAAAAAAAAATCCAACAATATGCTGCCCACAAGAGATTCACTTTAGCCTTAAGGAAACACATAGACCAAGAATGAAGGGGTGGAAAAAATCGTTTCAAGCAAATGATAACCAAAAAAACCAGAGGTAGCTATACTTACACAAAATGGACTTTAAAAATGATAAAAAGAAACAAAGAAGGTCATTATATAATGAGAAAGGGGTCAATCCATCAAGGAGATAAAACAGTTGTAAATATCTATGCACCCAACATTGGAGCACCTAAACATATAAAGCAAAAACTAAGAGAGCTAAAAGGAGAAATAAACAGCAATACAATAGTTGGGACTTTAAAACCCCACTCTCAACAGTGGATATATCATCCAGACAGTGAATCAATAAGGAAACAGTGTATGTGAACAACACTATAGACCAAATGTACTTAACACACATATACAGAACATTCTGTCCAGTAACAGCAGAATACTCATTCTTCTCAAATGCACATGGAAAATTTTCTAGGATAAAGCATATGTTAGGCCACAAAACAAGTATTAGCAAATTCAAGAAGATTGAAATCATCCCAGGTATCTTTTTTGATCACATTGGGATGAAACTAGAAAGCAATAACAAGAAAACTGGAAAATTCACAAATACATGGAAATTAAACAACACTCTCCTGAACAACCAATGGATCAAAGAAAAAATTAAATGGGAAATAAAAGTTTCTTGAGACAAGTGAAAATAGAAACACAACATACCAGAACTTATGAGACGCAGCAGAAGCAGTTCTAAGTGAGAAGTTCATAGCAATAAATGCCTAGGTTAAGAAGCAAGAAAGATCCCAAATAAACAACCTAACTATGCCTTAAGGAGCTAGAAAAGGAAGAGCAAACTGAGCCCAAAGTTAGCAGAAGGAAGAAAATAATAAAGATTATAGTAGAAACAAATGAAATAGAGACCAGAAAAACAATAGAAAAGATTAACCAAATGAAGAGTTGGTTCTTTGAAAAGATGCACAAAATTTACAAATGCTTACTAGAGTACCAAGGAAAAAAGAGACAGGACCCAAATCAACAAAATTATAAATGAGAAAGGAGACATTAGAACAGATACAATAGAAATTCAAAGGATCATAAGAGGCTACTATGAATAACTATATGCTAACAAACTGGACAACATAGACGAAATACAAAAATTCTTAGAAACATACAACTTGCCAAGACTGAATCAGGAAGAACTAGAAAATCTGAATAGACCAATTACTAGCAAGGAGATTGAATCAGTAATCAAAAATCTCCCAACAACGAAAAAACCCAGGACCAGATGGCTTCACTGGTGAATTTTACCAAATATTTAAAGAAAAATTAACACCAATCCTTCTCAAAGTCTTTCAAAAAAAATCAAAGATGAGGGAACACTCTCAACTCATTTTACAAGGCCAGTGTTATCCTGCTACTAAAGCCAGATAAGGACACTACTAGAAAAGAAAACTATAGGCCAATATCCCTGATGAACATAGATGCAAAAATTCTCAATAGAATAGTAGCAAACAAAATTTAGCAGCACAATAAAAGGATCATTCACCATGATCAAGTGGGATTTATCCCTGGGAGGCAAGGTTGTTTCAAAGTATGCAAATCAATGTGATGCATCACATTAATAGAATGAAAGAAAAGAATCATATGATCATCTCAATAGAGGCAGAAAAAACATTTGACAAAATTCAACATTTGTTCATGATAAAAACTCTTAAATTAGGCATAGAAGAAACACATGTCAACATAACAAGGCCATATATGACAAGCTCACAGCTAACATCATATATGTTAAACTAATATTTGACAAGGGATGCACTAAGAATGCTCAGTGGAGAAAAGACAATCTCATCTATAAATGGTGCTGGGAAAATTGGATATTTACATGTAAAAGAATGAAACTTGACTCCTACCTTATACCACTCACAAAAATTAACTCAAAATTGATTAAATACTTAAATGTAAGACATGAGACCATGGGGTCCTAGAAGGAAACAGGAAAAAAGCACCTTGACATTATCTTGGAAATCACACCTAAATCACAAGCAACAAAATAAAAAATAAACAAGTTGGACTACATCAAACTAAAAACTTTCTGCACAGAAACCATGACCAAAGTGAAAAGACAACCTACAGAGTAGGAAAAAATATTTTCAAGCCATATATCTGTAAGAGGTTAATGTCTGAAATACAAAAAGAATTCATACAACTCAACAGCAAAAAACAAATAATTCAATTTTAAAATGGGCAAAGGACCGGAATAGACATTTTTCCAAAGAAGATATACAAATGGCCAACAGGTACATGAAGAGATGCTTAACATCATTGGTCATTAGGGAAATGCAAATTAAAACCACAATGAGATATCACCTCATGCCTGTTAGAATGGACATCATCAAAAAGACAAGAGATAGCAAATGCTGGCATGGCTGTGGAGAAAAGAGAACACTTGTGCACTGTTGGTGGGATTGTAAATTGGTACAGCTACTATGGAAAATAGTATGAGGATTCCTCAAAAAATTAAAAATAGAACTGATCCAGCAACTCCACTTCTGGGAGTATATCCAAAGGAAATGAAAACTCTAACTCAAAAAGATATCTGCCCCACGTCCATAGCAGCATTATTTACAATAGCCAAGACATGGAAACAACGTAAGTGTTGGATAAAGAAGTTGTGGTATAAATATACAATAGAATATTATTCAACCATAGAAAACGAGGACAGAAATTTGTGACAATATGGATGGATCTTAGAAGCATTATGCTAAATGAAATAAGTCAGACAGAAAAAGACAAATACTGTATGATCTCACTTATATGTAGAATCTAAAACAAAAACAAAAACACCAAACTCATGGAAAAAGAGATCAGAGATTAGATTTGTGGTTGCCAGAAGTAGTGAGTGAGGGGAGGGGTAATTGGAGGAAGGTGGTCAAATGTGCAAACTTCCAGTTATAAGCTAAATAAGTGCCAGGGATACAATGTACAACATGAGGACTACAGTTAACACTGCTGTAGGATATGTAGGAAAGTTGCTAAGAGAGTAAATCCTAAGAGTTCTCATCACAAGGAGAATTTTTTTTCTTTTCTTTTTACCGTATCTATATGAGAAAATGGATGCTAGCTTAACCTATTGTGGTCATCATTTCACAATATATGTAAATCAAACCATCATGCTGTACACCTTAACCCTTATATAGTGATGTCTGTCAATTATTTCTCAATAAAACTGGAAAAAAATTTGAATGAATAATAGAAAAAAAAGAGTGGTGTGTCTTTGGTGGAGAACAAAGGGGTTCATATTAAAAATAATTGAATTCACTGGGTTATATATTCCACTAATATACGAAGAGTAAGAAGAGTTTTTTTTTTTTTTAAGAAAAAGTGTTCATTCTTAGTCTAAAGTAGACTGTTCATGATCAGGAAGGTTTGTCTGGCTTCCCTACCCAGAAGTGAAATTTTTTTGAGCTTTCCTAGAGTTGTCTTTCTACTCTCATTTAGCACAGCGCCCTCACCCTTGGTCCCTGCAAGCTTTAAGGAATAAAAGGCAAAGCAGATGCGGCAAGGTCTTGGTTTGTTTCCTTCACAAAATGAACCAGATGTTTTCTCTTTTGAAGCAAGAACCCAGAGAGTTGTCATTAGTTGATAGCACTGATACGGGGATTAGGTGACTTTATGTTGTCTCCTTAAATGTTTTTAAAATGGTTAATGTGAATGATCATTACATTTCTCTGTTGTCAAATGCCTTAGCGGAAGTGAAAACGAATAATTTGGGTCAAAATTGGGAAAATATCTAAGATAAATGTTTCTCTTTGATTGAACAGGGACAGGATGTAAGAGCCTAGAGTGCTGTAATTTGGAAGCGCCTCTGGAGAAGAGCCATGTCTTTGAAAATTAAGTATATGTTTATCTTTTACCATCAACTTGGTAAGTACTCCGCCATTGGGTACCACAGAAAGGAAGGTGAATTAGAAAGCGTATAAACGAACACACAAGCAAAAAAAAATAAATAAATAAAGAGTAGAAGTTTTCTCTTAATTTTTTTCTTGACCCATAAAATACCCTGGATCCATTTGACTGGTTCTTGAAGAATTTCTTTACTCCATGTTTTTCTCTTGGTGCTATTTACATGGCATAGCTGCCACAGGATGCTTTTTTTTACTACTAAAAACAAGTCATAAAAAACAATCCATAATGAAAACCACAAAAGCCAGCAACTCAGAAATGAAGCATATATATTTCCAGGCATATTAATTTTTCTGAAAAGTCAACTAATAACTGCACATTTCTAAACTTCATCAGATGGTCAAACTAACTAGACGCTAGTGGAATACTGTTCTCTAGTAAGGGCATTAAGCCCTTTGTCTCTGTGACAATCCTAAAGGAGGAACTTCATTCACTCCTATCTTATTCCTGCAATCCTAGCTTGGAACCAGGTCTATGTATATCTTGGTGGATATGTACACTTTTTTTTTTTGTGCTTATATTACAAAGTGTGTAGCCAATAACTATTTTTTTAATAGCACCCAAACTGAATGCCAGGAATCCTTGATGCATAGGAAGAAACCTATATTTAGAACATTAGGAAATACAGAATACCTAGCCAGCAAAGCTCTCCATTTAAGTAAAGGGAACGTAAAAGGTCAGGATTTCAGTTTTGACTGAAAGAGAAGGGAAAGAAAAATTCTAAACCGGACATACTCCCCCATAAACTTGCTTATCTGTTCAAGGCATCTTGCTGGAATCCCACAAAGATGGAACTGAAGCTAGACATCTGCCTTCTCATCCACAATTTCCATCACCAACACAGAACTGGAGCAAACTTTGGAGACAATATGGATTCTTCACATAGTCAGTAATCAAGTTTTCCCAAGTTAACTATGGGCTCAACTAAATAAGTAGACACCCAACAGATATTTATGAGTAAAAGAAGGAATGGACAAACACAGTGATAGTCATACTAAGCTCTTTCCCATTTCTTGGTTCTTGAAAGTAATGAACACATAATAGCTGAGAGCTTCGACTCGGGAGAACATTCCAACAGAAGTCATGAATTTGAGAAATTCTGTGCTCTAGCCATGTCTGTTCACATGTGAAGAAAGCTGGGCCCAGAGAGATGAAGCTCATTGCCCACATCCCACACAGCTTGGGAGTGGTACAGCCAAGATTAGAACTCGGATAACTTGATCCCCAGGGTCACACTCTTCCCACTGGGCCATGCTGTCTCCTCTTTACTGTGACCAGTATGGTAACCTTAACTACATTATCCCTCCCATACCATTCTGATGACTTTCTATAAATGCTAAGTCATCTGAGGTACTGGTACAGGGAGCAGCTCAATTATACATTGAGGCAACATATAATTATACATCACGTTAGCTGTGATTCTTCCAGAGTCATGAATATTGGACAGGCCATTGAATGGACCCACCAAATTGAACACTGGTACCAGATCAGTTCACATTTGATCTGCTTTTTTGTAGCTGACTACATGGTAAACATTTTTTTCTTTTACTTTTCCAGCTTTATTGAGGTATAATTGACAAATAAAAATTGTATATATTTAAGGTGTGCAACTTGATGTTTTGATATACATACGTATTGTGAAATAATCAACATGGTAAACATTTTTATGGTGGTTTATAATTTCACAAGACTCAACCCCAAAGAAAATGCCTTGTTAAGGAGTATTATTGATTCCAAAATGACAGTGCTAAAGTAGCAAAAGAAGGAAACATTTTATCAGACACATTTTGATGTGGAGAACGAGTTTCCCTTGGAAGCTCAGTTATGCTTGTTTAGCATAACATGTTTATAGTGAGACGGCAGTTAATATATTAGCATGTGCCAGCCATTAAATTCCTGACAGGGAACTGAGCACAGATAAATGGGACCTTAAGGAGACTTCTAATTCCTGCATTTATACTTGGTCTGAGAGCGAGAGAAAAGGCAAAGCAAATGCATATAAATATAAATATGCATGACGGGCAGTGGAGTGATGTTCAGCTGCCTTTTGGGCATTAACAAAGCCAGTTGAATACATGTTGATGTTGCACACAGAACTTTTTTGTAACATAGAAGGTATCTTTCCTCCAATGCATTTCTGCCACATAGGGTCATTTTCATTAGTTTATTGGGCAGTTTTCTTAAGTTGCTTTACCTTCTATATTAGTTTGCTAGGGCTGCCATAAAGTACACAAACTGGGCACTGGGCCTAAACGACAGAAATTCATTTTCTCACAGTTCTGGAGGCTGGAATTCCTAGATTAAGGGGTCAGCAGGATTGGTTCCTTCTGAGGGCCATCAGGGAGAATCTGTTCCATGCCTCTCTCCTAACTTCTGGTGACTTGCTGGCAATCGTTTTTCCCTGGCTGCTGCTGCAACACTCCGATCTTTTTCCTGGCAGGCCATGGCCATGTAATGATATTCTGGCCAAAGAGATGTAAGCAGAAGCAATGACAGCAGGTTCTGGGTGACATCCTCATGAAAGCTGCTTGTCCTCCCCTTCCTCTGTTCCCCCTCCTTCCAGCTGGAACCTGGACACGGTATGAGCCAGCTTCAACCTCAGAGATGAGGGCAACACTCTAGGGCAGTGACTCTCAATCTTTATGCTTTCTAGACTCCTTTACACACTTAAAAGTTATTGAGGACTCCAAAGAGCTTTGATTTATGTGGGTTGTATCTATTGATATTTATCATATTTAAAATGAGAACATTTAAAAATATTTATTATTTATTTTAAAACAATGAACCCATTACATGTTAATGTAAATAACATATTTTTAGTGCAAGATAATACATTAAAAAAACAATTCCATGGAAAGTATGGCACTGTTTTACATTTTTGTAGATCTGTTTAAAGTCTGACAATAGAAGACAGCTGGATTCTCATGTCTGCTTTTGCATTTAACTTGTGACATCACTTGTCTTGTAACCTGTGGAATACTTCGCTGTCTACTCCTGAGAAAAAGAAAATGAAAAAGGCAAAAATGCCTTAGTATTCTTATAAAAATAATTTTGATCTTGTCAACCCTTGAAAGGGTCTCAGGGACTCCCCAGGAGTTCCCGGACTAGACATTGAGAACCACTGTAGAGGACAAAATAGAAGAGATTGGGGTCCCAATGTGATTGCATGGAACAGAACCCTCTAACCTCCCCACCCTGCCCTATCACCTACCAACATAAACATTCATGTGAATGATAAACAATCTTCTACCTTAAGTCAGCCACCATGCTTTGATCTCTGTTGAAGCAGTCAAACCAACATCCTAACAAAGACAATTATTTGACTGGCAGGGTAGTTTTTCTTAAAAAAGCTAGGAGTGAAGTGATGTTTCTTATACTAAGTGTGAACTAAAAGTGGGAAACAAACTGTATTTTCAAGATAAATGGGAGGAAGAGCATCTCCTTATGGAAGTTACACATGTTTCCAAGCTTTCAGATCCAAAGTGGGCCCGTTGCACTTTGCCGGCCTGCTTTGCTCATTTATGATACTTGATGACCCCAGTAGGTACATGAGCCAGTGGAGAGCCAATAAATTTTTTTTTTTTTCTGGAAAGTGCAAAGATCAGAGCAATGCTTCAGGAAGGTCAATCTGACAGCTTTGGGGAAAGTGGACTGGAGAGAGGCTAGCAACTGGAGAACCAGGCAGCTGTAAGGCTACGAAGATTCTAGGAGAATTAATGAGGAGTCTGGATTAGGTCAGTGGAGGAGGGCAGGGGGAGCAGAGTGGATTAAAACTATTAATGCCTGAATCTCAGTTACCTATACTGTAATAGTTACAGAGAACCATGGCATAGAACACAGCCCAACTTGTTTTCAGAACCTTGCCTGCTGGTTTGGACAAGGAACATTAAGGATCCCTTTAAGTCTTTCCCAGGACTGCCTGATGCTAGACCTCCCATTCTTTCTCCAGAGCCTAATTACCTCCCCACCCCTAACCCACCCCCCATGCTGAGGGATCTGGAAGAGAGGGCACACTTGGCCACATTTCACCTCTCAGTAGGCAGCAGAGGAAAAAGAGTTGCCCCCTCCAGGCTGTCTGCATTATAATCCCACCAAAAGGTCCTGCCTCCCAGTCCTGGGAAGGGAATAAGGGGGTCATTGCCCTGGGTGGTGGGCCCTACCTGTGTCCAGGATACCCTTGATGGTTCTTGGAACTTATCATAGCTCCTCCTTCCTGAAAGCTGGAATGAAATATAAGAAAGAATATGTGCCCAGCAGTAGGAAGGATGATAACAGCTAACACGTACAGATAGTTTATAATGTGCCAGGTATACCTTTAAGTGCTTTAAATACATTAAGTTGTTTAATCCTCACAACAACAGTTTAAGACAGGTACGAATATCATCCCCATGTTACAGATGAGGGAACTTAGGCATAGGATGTTAAATAACTTGCCAAGGTCATATGTCTAGTAACCGGAGGAGCTTGGATTTAAACCAGGTCATCTGTCTCCAGAGGCCTAGAGTCTTAACCATGGCATTCTACCATCTCAAATATGGTGCCAAAGGTTCAAGCCTGGGATCTGGAGGATAGCTGTTCCCAAGGCTGTGAGCAAAAGAGAAGGTAGGGAGGGCTTGATGTTACATATCTACTCACAGCACCTAATACCCAAGCAAACAGAACTGGAGAAAAATCAGTTCAATTCTCTTTCTGTGCCTTTATACCACATGCCCAAATTCACCAGGATCTCATGTTCCAGAGACAGAGTGGAATTGGATACAAGTTTAAAGTGATGAGTCTGGAGTGCTGGACTGTTGGTTTTAAATTCAGTCAGGAGCTTTCGTTTATAACCTACTGAAGAGGGAGAAGTGTCCCTGGTTCTAGGTTGCTACTGGGTTTCTAATTGCACATCACTCGAAGAATCTGTCACCAGGGCCAACATCTTGATGCATTCTGTCCTACTTGTGTGCTCTGAGGGAGCCGGCAAAGACCTCTACTCTCTCTTCATTGGGGAGCTGCCTGAGAGCCAGGGAGTTAGAATCTCCGGGGTGTTAGAATTTTATCAATAGATGGGGGCAATTTGGCATAGTTGGTCAAAGGTCATCCATGAATTTTTATTCTAGAATGATTGTGAGTTCTTATTTGCTGAATTCGTGTTTATGCCCTTTGCAACAAGGCCAATTTTCTACTTATTTTTAAAATACCAACTCGAACCTTACCAATTCTATAATAGCTTTTTCTTCTGCAATAGGCAGAATCCCCTTCTTGGGGTTTTCACAGCACCTTGACCATAGCTTTACTTTAGTGCTTACTAAACCGCATTGTAATTGATTGTTTATATACCTGTTCTTCCATCAGATTATGAGGCTCTTTAAGATGAGGACTGTGCCTCATTCAGCTTGGGGCCTCCGAACTGAGTATAATGGCCTTACACATAGTATGTCCTATGGTTGATAAAGAAAAAGCAATAGTGGAAAGTGAGAATGAGAGGCAGATAATGGCACTAACACCTTTATGATATGATTCAAGGTGTCCCAAGAATAACCCTCCTGTCCCCCTAAATGTCCTTCCTGGCCCTACTTCTGAATGTGACATTCTACCATAATCAAGGACTTGTGAAAATGCAAATAGCATTGGGAAAATAATTAATTCTTTATCAGCCCATAGCTGTCTCTATAGGATAAAATGATCAAAAAAAGGTCACTTTCAGGGAAGAAAGACTGGGATGTGATGGTACCCATAGTGGGTTGTCCCAGGCAGAAAGGAAAAAGCCAGAGACATTGCGTGCCTGGGCAAGTAAAGCAGGGAAGGGTAAAGGAAGGGGATGGGTGGATTTCAGACCAATTTCCTTATATCATTATTGTCTCTAGAACTAGCCCAGAAGGGAAAAATATGATTATTCTCCACATCCCATTGATATATTTTTGGAATCTGGTGCTTATTTTAGTATTAAGTTTATGTGTAGATATCAGAGTTATACCAACTAGTCTAATTCTCTTGGCAATGTGGGAACCAATGAACCAAAGTGTTGAAGTGTACGGTTCAGGGCTTTCAAGGCCAAAGCAAATGCTGCATATTTAGCCTTTTTGTTTATGAATAAATTAACTAATCAATCCACTGGATGAACCCACATTTCATTTTTAGAGCCAAGTCCCACATAATATGGTAATGATACTCCAGCCCCCCATGGTAGTTTAGTTTGGAATTGGTTGTGCTATATGGTCTGGTGGCTTATTAAGCACTTCAAGAGACCTCCATGATGGCATTAGACCTTAGAAAACAAACCACACTGAGCTGCTGTGAACTGTGGATGTGAGGATCATTTCTGCAGAGACTCCAGTCTTCCCACTCCCTAATCACCATTTCCCTTCCACTGCCATTTGCTTCTCTCCTCCCCTGCTGCCTACCTTCAGGTCATTTACTCTTCCAAAGCCACCTGCTCCTCCTCACCTTTAGTTCCCAGGTGCCAACTCTCTAAGATTTGACCTCGGGAACTGACAACTCAGAGCTGGGATGGCTTTCCCCATCTGCAGCAAAAGCCATTTCGAAAAGTGGGAAGAGAGCTGGGCTTCACATATTTTCCTTGCTGGATGTGTTTGTGGCTGAAAAAACCA
Source organism: Tapirus indicus (assembly GCA_031878705.1). Classification (NCBI taxonomy): domain Eukaryota; kingdom Metazoa; phylum Chordata; class Mammalia; order Perissodactyla; family Tapiridae; genus Tapirus; species Tapirus indicus. Next base: position 80,562,216 of record CM062926.1, on the reverse strand, counting down.
ATTACTGAAGCTCAGCTGTAGGAAATGAAATGTATTTAGTCACAGGTAAAGTTCATGAACACGGTATTAGCTGCAGAATGTGTGTAGTGGCATCTTTTACAAATGAATGCATATCCTAGATCCTGCTCCTTTTACAAATAAGCCATCTCCCCAGTGAAACTGATGGCAAAAACAGAAGCAAGTCTAATAGCCTGGCAGCCTCAAAGTTGTTCAGAATAATGAACTATGTCACGTAGCACTTAATCTTCATCAGATTTTTTTTCTTCTGCTTGTTTAAAGCATCTGAAATGCCCATATTCCCTTGGGATCAAACAGGCTTATTGCCCTGCAGGACAAACTCTTCCCTCCACACTCTCTGGGTTAATATTTGAAGCTGTTGCACCAAGAGAAATTGTTTCATAGGGAAAACTCAGAAGGCAGATGAAGGTGCATATGAATGACATTTTGGCTCTATCAGCACCATTCCTGAGAATGACTATATGCTCCCTTCCAAGTGGCCAAAAACCATCGGGAAACAAAGGACCAAACCACCACATACAGTTGGCCTGTTCACACTGGATATGAACTTTGGTGAAAATGATTTTTTTATTGAGAGGGCAACTTGCTTTTGATGATTTGTGGTTTCAAAGAGAAGTTAACCTGGAAGACGACCCAGTGTCAGATGTTATTCTAGGTGAAAAAGGAAAGCTTTCTAAAACCACAGATCTAAAAGGATCTTGAAGAAGTCTCGAGAAGTTGGACTTTCCAGGCTGTTGGCTTATTGTTCAAACCACTCAACGAAAGGTATTTGCATGGTTCACATAGGTCTTTGATTGAGCCGTGGCCTCTGCCATAGTCGGTTCTCCTTGGTTTGCCTCCCAACAGGAGGCAAACTGACTTAGGTTGAGGCTGGTTTCCACTGCTGGCTCCCTTATCAATACTGCTGGGGAGCACTAGTTTAATCCCACAACATATCCTAATTGCTTTTAACTCTCCTTTGTTCTTTACTTTCTACTTGGAGCCAGTATGGGGTAAAAAAGAAGTCTGTAGGAAGTTTAAACTTGAAGAAAGTACAATTTGTTATGAAGCTTTGCATATATTTGTAGAGACCTCCATCCCACTCACCTCTTCTCCCTTTTGGCCAATGCCCTCATTGCTTCCTTGACTGGGAGGAAAGAAGTCCTCAGGTGTGTATTTTCTTGTTCTCCCTCTGGTCTCTTCAAAATTCCACCTCCATGTAAATGCTCTTCTTTTACAATCTCAGATGGTGCCTGGCCCTTCTTTCCCAGGCTAATTAGTCAACGTGAATTCTTAAAGCCATGTTCCCCTCTTCTCCCCTTCAGTGACCTTGCTTCTTTACATTTCCTCTGCCCTGGCACCTTCAATTTCTACTCCTGCCTTGGCTCCCCTTTCCAATTGCCTGCAGATATGCACACACCTATGCCTGGGAAAATTTCCCAAGCTATCCTGTTAGTTTACTTCTGCTTTTCCCTACCAAGACCCTTGGCCAAATGCCACCCAGCAGTCACTTCCAGTAATAGTAATGCTAATAACAAAAAATGATAAATACCATTTGAGTACCTACTCTGTGCCTACACCATGTTAAGCAGTTTACACACATTGTCCTTTGGCCTCACAAAAACCCTATGAGGTAGGTACCATTATTACAAATATTACCTCCATTTTAAAGATGGGGAAATAGAGGCATAAAGGAGTTAAGCAACTTACACAAGATCACCCAGCGAGCTTGTAGCAGAGATAGGATTGAAAACCAATGGTCTGATCCGGGCCCACAGTTTACATCACTATCTTGTATGCTTTTCATTCTCATTCTGCAATCAGTCCTCCCAGTGTTCTGAACCCGTATGCAGGAAGTGCGCTGACCTCATAAGAGCTGAACCCATTGACATTATCCATTTCTCGTTCTCATTGACCTTTCCCCAGTATCTGATGTGGTTGATCTTCTGTCTCCATCTTCTTTTTGACCCTCTCCTCTCCGTTGACTCTCATAGCACCATACTATTGTGGTTCTTATGCATTCTCTCTAACCTTTCTTTCTCTGTCTTCTTCACTGGCTCCATTTTCTTCTCTTAATAAATATGAGCATAGACCAAGTTGTAGTCATTGCGACTTTGCCACTCTCAATATAAAGTCTCTCACCCCACCCCTTCGCTTGTGTCATTTGCCAATGAATCTTAGTTCTATAACTCCAGCCCCACTGTCCCTCCTGACGTCTGGCTTGGATTTCCAATTGCATGGGGGACTTTTTCCACTAGATTATCTCATCTTCACTTCAAATTCAGTATGAGTTAATTAACATGAATCATATTTTCCCCAAATTGCTAGAGCATTGTTCTCTTTTGTCCTCCATCTTGCTTTTATTCAATGGTACTATTTCTCATCCAGTCACCCGGGCTTAAAATGTAGACATCATCTCTGAAGACTCCCTCATCATCACCATTTAGCATTATCTAATCAAAATTAAGTCTTTTCAGTTCTTTCTTCATGATGCTCACAACTTTCTCCCCCATTCCATTCTCTTTCCACTGCCAGCACCCTAGAAGTTGCCCTTATTATCTAATGCTTGGCCTACAGCTTAAGCCAGTCTCTGACCTTCTTGCTTCTCTTGCTGACCCCAATCTATATGGCTGGCTGCCAAAATGTCATCAATCTAAAACACTACTTCCATCACACTATTACCCTGCTCATAAATCTAAAGAGGCTTCCTATGAGCAAAACCTAAACTCATTAGCCTGGCATTTAATGCTCTCTCTCATCTGACCACAATTTATCTTTCCAGCTCTCTCCTCTACTTCAGGTGGGCTCTTACCTATATCCAAACATTTTCAGCTCACTCTTGTGTCCACATCATTGCTCTCCCTCCCTGGGATGATGTCCCTGCTCTGCTCTGCAGACTACTTACCTTTCAGATCTAGCTTCAGTTCTTGTCTCTTTGATCGATATGTGATGACCACATTCTTCTAGAAATGATCTCCTTCCTCTGAATTCTGTAGTAATGATCATCTACGCTATCAATTTAGTGCTAAGCATTTCCTGCCTATATTTTCATGTGATATGTATTTCCTCCCCAACTTTTTTTTTTAAACACGTCAAGCAGTTGTTAGAGTCTTGGTACTATATTAGGTGTTTTAAAGTCACCATATTTTAACAATAAGATTGAAAAGTAGGTATTTTGTCTGTATTTTACAGATAAGGCAATTGAGAAGCTGAGAAGTTAAGTAAATTGGCTAAGGATGCTGCTGACATGAATCTAAACAGAGATATTACACAGGGAAAGTGACTCTAGGGCCCATTCTCTTTCTGTTGTGCTGCCTCATGTCCTTTCAACTGCCTTGAGGGCAATGATTCAGTTTTATATCTCTCTGTATACTCCGGGGTACCCAGCGTAGCTCTTGAATATAGTTAGTGCTCAAAATTGTTGCTATTTGAAAGATGTGCTACCAAAAAATAAAAATTTCCTAACATAAAAAGCCATGAATAAAATTAGAAGACAAATTATAAAATGGAAACTTTATTATAAGATTGAAAAAGAGTAAGAGTTAACATCAGTAATAAAGGGAAAAAATGTAAAAAATTCTAAATTTAAAATTTATTCATTAGTTTATTTATATAAATCTTCAAAAGAAAAGATTTAAAATTCAAAATGTTCAAAAGAGCATTGTCTAGGTTGGGGTCCATGGGGAGACAGACTCTTAGGTGGAGATTTGCATGTAGGAAGTTTATTGGGGAGAGCCCGGATGTCTACATCAGTGGGGAAGTGAAGGAAATGGGATTGGGCAAAGGCAAAAGCTGAACAGTGATGCAGTTAAAAACAAAGGTCTTGGCTGATAACACAATCCCATGACCCGGGAGAAAGCTGATGTTGCTTCAGATTTGTGCTGCCTTGAGGTAAGGAGGTTAGCTTTTGTAACTCCCTGTCTCCATCGTCTTCCTTAAGGCAGGCTGCCTGGCCAGCTGAGGGCATTTCCCAGAGAGGGACTCAACTGAGAACCAGATACTTCTGGCAGCTGGAGAAACGAGTGTCTCTGATCTGAAGAGGAAGCTCGTGGTACAACATAGCATCCGCTACAATTATATAAGGAATAGTCTCCTTCTTACCCATGTCCCTCAGGCACTGAGTTACCTTCTCTAGAGTAACCAGTGCTGATCACTTTCTTTTATATCTTTCCAGAGTTGTTTCATGATATTTAAACAAACACAAATAGATATTATTTTCCTCCTTTTTACACAAACGGTAGCATACAATACATATTGTTCTGCTCTTGTTCTTTTCACTTAAAATACATTGGTTTTCATTCATATCAATTTTTTAAAGAGGCTTCTTCATTTTTTCTGTTTTAGGGCGGTTAAGGAAATATTCATCTATATCTAGCTGATTAAGACTCTTTAACATCACAAATGGACTTTGAAACTTATCAAATCCATTTCCAGAAAATCTGGCGGTGTTCATTCGATTTTTTCCCTCTTAGATCTATTACTATATTGAATTACATAAATAGCTTTCCTAATACTGAAAACTCTCACAATACCAGAAAAAGCTTACTTGGCTAGTATGTAGTTTTCTTTTAATGTGCTTAAGGCTGCTAATATTTTATTTGGAATTATTTTGCATTGGTAATCATAAGAGAGATTGGCCTGTAAAGATTTGTTTTGTAAATTTTTGTTGAATGTTGGTACTAATTCTTGCTTCATAAAAGAAAACATTGAAGCTTTTCTTCTTTCTCTATGCTACAGAATTATTTGTTTTTTGAAGATTTGTAAGAAATTCCCCACAAAACCATTTGATCTTTGTGTCTTTGAGGGGAGTGAACTAGGGATACCTCTTTGAAAATGCTGTCTATTTCTTCTACTTAATTCATGTTTATATATTTTATCTGTGCTTGAATCTATTTTTATATAAAAAATTATATTTGCCTAGAAAATGATTTACTTTCATCTGGATTTTCAAATTTAGTTGACTGAAATTAAGTAAAATTATGTTTTATGATTCCTTTAACTATTTCTGTAAATAGAATTACTTCCCTCTTACTTCTTACTTTGTGTATTTATGCTTCCTCCTATTTTCTTGATTACATTTGTTATGGGCTTACCTATTTCACTTTTCCAAATAACTGGTTTTTGTATTTATTTATTAGTTCTATTATTTATCTGTTTCTTAATTTATTACTTTCTGCATTTATCTTTATTGATTGCTTTGTTCTGCTTTCCTTTGGTTTATTTTGTTGCTCCTTTTCTGAATTCTTATGTTGGATATTTAGTGGATTTGTTTCTATTCTTTTTTTATTAATATAAGTTTTGAAGTCTCTATATTTTCTTCTGAGTTCTGCTCCACCCAATCACATAGATTCAGGCATCTGTTATTTTTATTATTAATTTTATCAAGATATTCTAAAATTTGTTTTGGAGTTTCTCTTTTCCCAATAATTGTTTAAGAGAAAGTCATTCAATTTCCATGTAGATTTCTGGGTTTGTTATTAATTTCAAGGTTTAATACATTATGGTCAGTGATTATACTATTTCTACCTTTGGAACATAAGGAGGTTTTTTTTTTTTTTGACTTTTTATCACCATTCTGCAGATTCTTGAAAAGTAGAAATATTCTCTGTTTCCAGGATACAGCATTTAATGTCCTTTTTATTGTTTTATGAGCTTGCTCACTCATTGTCTGAGAGAAATGAATTCAAGTTTTCTCTTATTAATGTATTTCTGCCCTTATCTCCTTTAATTCCTGAAGTTTATGACTTATGAATGTCACTGCCAAGTTATTTGCTTCATAGATATTTATACTTATTACAACTTTATTATGCACCTTTGATATTATAAAGTACCCATCTGTGTTGTGTTTATTGCTTTTGGTCCTGAAAGATATCTTTTCTGATACTAGGATTGTGACCCTGGCTTTCTTTTTGTTTGCGCCCCTCTGGTGTCCTAAACTCTTTCTTTTTCAATCTGTCTGAATTACTTTTTTTAAAAAAGAAATATCTCTTGAAACTTCAACGTAGAATTGGGTTTAGCAATTCCAATCCAAATGATTTATCCAATAAAAAAAATAAGAGGTATTTACAAAGACTCATGTGCAAGAATAATCATTAAAATAGGGGGTTGATTAAATAAATTATTCTATACTCAAAATAGGTAATAACATATAAATGTTAAAATCAGGTTGAATAAAAACACTTAATGGCTTAACAAAATGTTTAAAACATAAAGATACTTATTTGCTCTATAAAATATATTCTGATAAAGCCCGTTACTAAACAGATTGTGTAGTTTGATCCCAACATAAATATCCATTCCCATATCTTTAACCAAACCTATAAGTCTATATAATATGGCTATATAATGACTGGAAGACGTGTATAAAATATTAACAGTTGTTATATCTAAGTGCAAGATAGAAGATGGTTTTAATTTTCTTCTTTGTGATTTTCTATATTTTCTGAATTTTTAATATTTACATATATTATTTTTATAATCTCTAAAAAATGATATGTTTTCTAAAAATGAAAAGAAAATAAAAGCTCTTTTTCTAATTATTTGACACTAAAATCCTGGCATCAGTTAATGATAGGACTCCTTATTACCTGCCATACTCTCCCAGCATTCTGGCAGAGTTCTAGAAGTGTATGATTTTCCTTGCGTAGAGTCCTCAAGACTTTGGCACCTGAAGGAAACTCAATCACTCTACCCCCTTTCTCCTAGAGGCTTCCTTCTGACTGCCTGGAACGGGGTGGGGTGGCTTATTCCTCTCTTAGGGTCCCCATTTGCCTTTAGGCCCGGTGCCTGTAGCCTCATTTTACCTACAGATTTCTGTAGCTGCTCCTTTCCAACAATTCCTCACAGTTCCCAGAAGAACAGGATGTTCTTTCTTTCTTTTATTTGCTCACTAGTCTTTGTTTACTTGGGAGACATGAAACTTCCTTTAACTAAAAACCTGTCAATTTTGCTTTTCAGCTCATTCAATGGGTAATTTAACTGTCTCATTAGTGTTTTTGTGTGTAGATTTTACTAGAATTCCTGTGAGTTTTTGTTGTTCTTTTACCAGTTGATGTGGAGACACAAGCTATCATTATAAAGCCTCTTAAGAAATTAAAACCATTTCTCTGAAACTGTCTTCATAAAGAACTCCGAAGATTTGCGCTTTACATCTCAGGCAGGACTTCTCTTTGATTAAATTCTTCATTTGTCAGCTTCTGAGGCTGAAATGAAGTTTCTTGGTGCTTTGATTGTCTTTCAATTTTGGGAGGAGTGTCATGAAATCACTTGCAGTGTGTGATTTTTGTTTTTTGGTTTGATTTTTGCCTTTGTTGTTTTTAAAGATGTAGCTATTTCCATAAAGGTTTGGGCAATTACATAACCACCAAAGGAAAAGAGCTGTCTAAAAACGAAACTAGACAAAACAAAATGCAGTCTCGCAAACCATTAATTTCAACTTCTCTCAGTATAATTTGCGGTTGAGGTGATATTCAGAGTAAAAACCTATAATTTTGTTGTAAGTGTATTACACTCCTTCTTTCTGTTAAATTTCTATATCCAATCCCCCTGTGAGTTTTTAAAGCAAGTGCTGTATTGATTAGGTTTTTATATCAAATCTACTGCTAGACTGAGATAAAACTGACCTAGTTGATATAACCAAATACTTCCCTCTTTTTGTCTCATACCCAGGCCAATTCTAGAAAAAAATATCAAGTAGCACAAAGTGTTACTGTCTCTCCTCCTATTTTGGTCCTTGCTTGGGGTCCCCAGCAGTAAACCCTAAGCATCTGTGTTGCCTTGGAAGACCCCCTAAAGCAAATAACACCCACAGGTTGTATTTGCCTGGCAGATATATTCTGTGAGACCTGTACACAGTTAACAATTGGTAGAAGTCACATCAAAATTCAAGTATCAGAATCTCTTGGAAAACTGAAAATTTGGCCTACAGAATTTAGAGTCAGGCAGATTAACAGCTCATCTCGTCTTTTTGAATTTTTTTGATTTTTATTTATTTATTTTTGACAAATAAAAATGATATATATTTAAGGTATACAATGTGATGTTTTCATACATGTGTACATTATAAAATGATTACCACAATGAACCTAATTAACATATCCATCATCTCCCATAGTTGCCTTTTTGTGTGTGGTGAGAACTCTTGAGATCTACTCTCTTAGCAAATTTCAAGTATACAATACCTTGTTATTAACTATAGACACCAAGCTGTATATTAAGTCTCCAGAACTGATTCATCTTATCACTGAAAGCTGTAAGCTTGCACCCTTTGATCAGTATCACTCTTTTTCCCATTCTATTCTGTTACTATGAGTTCAACTTTTTTCTTTTTAGATTCCACGTGTAAGTAAGATCATGTGATATTTGTCTTTGTGTGGCTGGCTTATTTCACTTAGAATCTGTCCTCCAGGTTCATCCATGTTGTTGAAATTGCAGAATTTCCTTCTTTTTTAAGGTTGAATAATATTTCATTGTATATTTTCTTTATCTATTCATCTGCTGAGGAACAGTTATGTTGTTTCTATATCTTTGTTGCTGAGAATAATACAGCAATGACATGGGGGTGCAGGTATCTCTTCAAGATAGTAATTTAATTTGCTTCAGATATATACTCAGATGTGGGATTGCTGGATCATATGGTAGTTCAAGTTTTAATTTTTTGAGGAACCTCAATAATGTTTTCCATAGTGGCTGTGTTAATTTACATTCCCACCAACAATCCACAAGGGTTCCCATTTCTCCACATTCTTGCCAACATTTTTTATCTTTTGACTTTTTGATGATAGCCATCCTAACAGGTGTGAGGTGATACCTTATTGTGGTTTTGATTTGCATTTCTTTGATGATTAGTCGTGTCGAGCAACTTTTTATAAACCTGTTGACCATTTGTAAGTCTCCTTTGGAAAAATATCTATTTAAGTCCCTTGCCTATTTATTTATTTCTTTTTGTGAGGAAGAACAGCCCTGAGCTAACATCCGTCGCCAATCCTCGTCTTTTTGCTGAGGAAGACTGGCCCTGGGCTAACATCTGTGCCCGTCTTCCTCTACTTTACATGGGACGCCGCCACGGCGTGGCTGATGAGCAGTGCATACGCGGGCGCCTGGGATCCGAACCTGCGAACCCCAGGCTGCCAAGCGCGGACTAAACCGCTGTGCCACCGGGCGGCCCCCCTTTTCCCTATTTTTTAATCTGGTTATTTGTTTTTGTGCTATTGAGTTGTATAAGTTACTCATATATTTTGGATATTAAGGCCTTACCAGATATATGATTTGCAAATCTTTTCTCCCATTCCACAGGTTTCCTTTTCATTTTGTTGACTGTTTCCTTTGCTGTGCAGAAACTCTTTAGTTCGATGTCCATAAACAATCCCACTTAGGTGGACACACTTGTCTTGTTCCTGATCTCAGAGTAAAGCTTTCAATATTTCACCATTGAGTATGATGCTAGTTGTTGGCTTGTCATATATGGCCTTTATTTATGTCGAGGTATGTTCCTCTATACTCACTTTGTTGAGAGTTTTCATCATGAAAGGATATTATATTTTGTCAAATGCTTTTTATGCACCTATTGAGATGATCATATGATTTTTATCTTTTATTCTATTAATGTGGTGTATCATATTTTCTGATTTGCACGTATTGAACCATCTTGCATCCTAGGGATAAATCCCACTTCATCATGGTATGTGATCCTTTTAATGTGCTGTTGAATTCGGTTTGCTAGTATTTTGTTGAGGATTTTTGCATCTATGTTCATCAGAGATGTTGTCCTGTGATTTTCTTTGCTTGTAGTGTCCTTGTCTGGCTTTGGTATAAGGGCAATGCTGGTCTTGTAAAATGAATTTGGAAGTGTTCCCTCCTCTTCAATTTTTTGGAAGAGCTTATGAAGTGTTGGTATTAATTCTTCTCTAAATGTTTGTAGAATTCACCCTGAAGCCATCTGGTCCTGGATTTTTCTTTGTTGGGAGACTTTTCATTACTTAGTCAATGTCTTTACTTGTTATTGGTTTACTGTGCAAATTTTGTATTTCTTCATGATTCAGTCCTGGTGTGGTGTATGTTTTTAGGAATTTATCCATTTCTTTTAGGTTATCCAATATATTGGCATATAATTGTTCACAGTAGTGTCTTATGATTCTTAGTATTTCTGTGGTATCAGTGGTAATGTCTCCTGTTTCATTTCTGATTTTATTTAGTTGAGTCTTCTGTCCTTTTTTCATAGTTAATTTAGCTAAAGGTTTGTCAATTTTGTTTATCTTTTCAAAAAAACCAACTCTTAGTTTCATTGATTTTTTTCTATTGTCTTTCTAGTCTCAATTTCATTTATTTCTGCTCTGATCTTTGTTATTTCCTGTCTTCTTCTAACTTTGGGCTTGGATTGTTCTTCTTTTTCCAGTTCCTTAAGGTGTAAAGTTAGGTTTCTTATTGGCGATCTTTCTTTTTTTCTTAATGTAAGCATTTATCACTATAAACCTCCCTCTTAGAACGGCTTTTCTTGCATCTCATAAGTTTTGGTATGTTGTGTTTCCATTTTTGTTTGCTCAGGATATTTTTAAATCTCCCCTTTGCTGTCTTCTTTGACCCACTGACTATTCAGGATCATGTTGTTCAATCTCCACATATTTGTGAATTTTCCATGTTTCTTCCCGTTACTGATTTCCACTTTCATTCCATTGTGGTGGGAAAAGATACATGATATGAATTCAACCAGTCTTCTTAAATTTGTTAAGACTTGTTTTGTGGGCTAACATATCTATCCTGGAGAATGTTCCATGTGCACTTGTGAAGAATGTATATGCTGCTGCTGCCTGTGAGGGGTGTGCCGAGAAATCTGCTGATAGCCTTGTGGGAGGTTCTCTTTTATGTGATGGAGGTTCTCTTTTCTCACTACTTTCAAGATTCTCTGTGTCTTTCATATTTGACAGTTTTATTATAATGTGTCTTGGTGAAGTCTTCTTTAGGTTGAACCTGATTTGAGACTTTTGAGCTTCCCGTACGTGGATGTGGATATCTTTCCCCAGATTTGGGAAGTTTTCAGGCATTGTTTCTTTAAATAAGCTTTCTAACCCTTTCTGTCTCTCTTCACGTTGTGGGACTTCTATAATGCAAATATCGCTTTGCTTGATTGTGTCCCATAAGTCCTATAGGCTTTATTCATTCCTTTTCGTCCCTTTTCTTTTTACTCCTCTGACTGGATAATCTCAAATTACCTGTTTCTGAGCTTGCTGATTCCTTCCTCTGTTTGACTGAGTCTCCTGCTGAGGATCTCTATTGCATTTTTTGGTTCAGCCATTGTATTCTTCAGCTCCAAAATTTCTGTTTGGTTCTTTTTCATGTTTTCTATCTCTTTGTTGAACTTTTCATTTGTTTTTGTATTTTTCTCCTAATTTTGTTAAATTGTTTATCTGTGTTCTCTTGTAGCTCTCTCAGCTTCTTTAGAACAATTATTTTGAATTCTTCATTGGGCAATTTGTGGATCTCCATTTTCTGTCATCAGTTACTGGAAATTGATTGTTTTCCTTTGGTGGCATCATGTTTCCCTGGTTTGTCATGATCTCTCTAGTTTGTGCAGGTGTTTGCACATTTGAAGAAGCATTCACCTCTTCTAGACTTTATGGAATGACTTCAGTAAGGAAAGACCTTCACTTGTGGGTGGGGGCATGCTGGAGTAGCTCTAGCCTTATGTCTAGCTGTTCATGGTGCCAAATGTAGGGGCAAGTGGTGATTCTGAGTCCAGGGGGTGTGGTGTCTGGTTGGCTCAGGCAGCTGGGGTCCACAACATCAATGACTACTTGATCCTTGTTGGCAAGAGCTGCAAGGGGTCCTCAGTGGATGCAAGGGCTGTTGGGGTTCTTAGAAGCGCCTCCAGGTTCTGTGCTCTTGGACCAGGGCAAGCTGCAGTGGTGGCCAGAGCTGGTGGTGTGCATATGCTCAGTTGCAGGTGTGCCTGTATAGTGGCAGGGTTGACAGCAGGTACCCACACAATGGCAAGGGCTTTGGCCAACTATGAATGCAACAGGAGCCCTGGCTGTTGGTGTGCACTCATGTGCACTGCAACTACCTGTTGCAGCCACAGGTGTATACATGGCAGTGCAGGCCAGTGACAGGATTTGGGGCTGGTGGCATGCAGGTGGGTGGTTTTACAGGTTAGCTGTGGGCACACATGGCAGTGCAGGCCAGTGACAGGAGTCAGGGCTGGCTCTGGGCACTGGAGCAGGTGTGTGGTCATGGGCTGGCATTGTGCACACACACAGCTACAGAAGCTGGGGCTACCTGTGGGTGGGGTGGCTGTGCTGGGTCCCAGGCCTGGACTGTCAGGGCAGCATTGGCTGGGGTGGCTCTGGTGGGGGGCAGGGAGGAACTCAGGCAGCTGGAATCTGCGAATGCAAAAACCTGTGAGGCCTTCAGCAGTGAAAGCTGCGGGGAGTCTGCAGCAGCTGTGCTGGCTGTTGGTTTCCTCAGCATCAAATCTGTTGGGATCCTCTGTGGAGCAGTTTGCTGGGGTCCATGACTGGCTCCTCAGTGATGAAAGCTGCATAGTCCACAGCATCCACAAGGGCTGTTGAGATTCTCAGTGGTGAAGGCAGCTGGGGTCTTCTGCAGAGCAGAACCCTGAGAACTGTGGTCACTCCCACCAAGTGGCTGATACTGGTAGCCCTGCCCTTCTTGTTTGTTCCTGGCCATCTCTAGAGGTCTCATCTATGCTGGTCTCTGGATGGGGTGAAACCGAAGTAGGTCCTTCGTGCAGTGCAGTGCCAAAAGGCTGGGGAATTTGGCTGCTCACCCTGCTTTCCTTTTCCTGGCAAGAGAATTTCCCTCTTGGCACTGAGCTGTGCCAGCCTGGGGGATGGAATAATGTAGGCAAAATGAAACTGTTCTTCCTACCTCTCTTGTGTGGTTATTCTCAGGTTTTTTGCTCCACGGTGTCATGGAAGCTTCTTAAGTGGACTCCTGAGCTCTTCATTCATGGATAGCTAATTGCTGTTCTTTGTTGGGGGACGAGGGTGGAGTCTCCTAATCTGCCATCTTGGTGATGTCACTCCCAGCTCACCTCTTTAGGCTGGGCATGTTCTCTTGCTCTCTATTTTGCTACAGTCCCCACCACTCCTTGTTGTTTCACACTTGTTCCCTTTATGTCACCCATTTATGCAACTTTCATTACTCCTGTAGGCATTTGAGTCTGTGTCCCTTCCCCTAAAGCAGAAACTGATTAAGACTTAACTTTAAGGTTGTGTTTGTTAAACTTTACCACATATTAAATCATCTGGAAAGTTTGTTAAAGCTTTGGTGGCTGAGCTCAATTTCCATTCAGTAGGTCTGAGGTAGGGCCTGAGAATCTGCATTCCATCAAATTCTTAGGTGATGCATACTGCTGTTCCAGGAACCACACTTTGAGAACCACTGCTCTAAGGTATCACTCCTCTGAGGGATATTTACATTTTCATTCATTCATTCATATATTTGATATTTATTACAAAGTACTTTGCTATATATTGAAGATTCATTAGAAATCAAATATATATGGTTCTTGTCTTGATAATCCAGCAAAATTTAAAAATCTTATTCATTTTATACACAGATATACAATTACAGCTGTGACAGTGCTGTGATGAGTATTCAGTACGGCCTCCTTGAGAAATGACATTAAGCTAATTTATGGAGAATAAGTAGCACTTGGTCAGATTAGGAGAGGAGCGCTTCCTAGGTCATAGAAAGAGCACATGTGAAGTTAGGCAAAGCAGCCACCCAGATCTAAATGATGAATTTCTGATGGGGATTTCAGAGACTAGGAGATATTTCAGGTTGGGATACTTCCCAGTCATCATTCCAAGGAGCCAGGTGCCTATTCTGATGACTTCTGAGGCTGATTGTTTCCCAAATTGCAGGGTATGGAGCCAGGAGAGAAGGAACTGTCAGTCCTGGTGATCTGATCCATCAGTCCTAATGAAGTGGGCTGCATAAGGCAGCAGTGGCAAAAGTTATTTTGAAATCCTCCTGTTCTGGGGGAAATCCCAGTGGCATGTTGGCAACCCATCCCCATTTTTCTCTATTCCAGTTTCTGGGCCTCTGAGCATTGCTAGAAAAAAAAAAAAAAAAAAAGATACCAAACTGCAAAATCAGATCATTAAAATTTCGGGCTCAGTTCACCTGTGCCCCTGCCCTGGCTCATCAGTCCTTTTATTTGTCATCGCATAAGCCGTCCATGCCATGGCTCCACTCACATCTCCACTCTCATCCTCTCCTCACCTGCAGCTGCTGACCTCCCACGTCAGCTGTGGATTCTCCTGTGCCATCTGAAACCATTTAGTTTTATTCCTTTGGCTCATAGCTCTTTCTTCTTAGTCTCAGATATCTAAATGTAAATTTACTTTTTATTTGCCTTCTGTCTTTCCTTTTCTTTTTTTTTTTGCCACGATCTATAAACAAGCATACCTCCTATTTTAAAAACATTTTTCTATATTTCTTCTTGAATTTCTTCATCTATTTTTTTCTATTCATATACATAAAATGTATTTGCAAATAAGAACATCTAATCCAGATCTTCAATACTTTGTTTTTACTCTTTCTTTTGAGAAAAAGAGATGTTTTTGACATTGCCAGCCATGGTTGGCTCTTTTTAAGGCTAATTTGTTTTCTTCCCTTTCATTATTTTTCATAGATTGTCTAATGTCTTGATTTTCTAATATAGCAGTCATATGAAATGTTCTTGAGGGTCACCTTTAGTTTTAAAATATGATTATATTTGCTCCTCTTCCATATAAATTTTGACTGAATTCCCAACTTCTAATAAATTAATTTTGGTTATTTTCGTAGGATCACAAAAAAACACGCCTTTCACTTTACATTTTACAACTTCTCTCTTATTTTGCAAATTAATTGTATCAATGCTAGTAGCCAACTTCTTTTTTTTTTTTTTTTTTTTTTGTGGGGAAGACCAGCCCTGAGCTAACATCTGTTCCAATCCTCCCCTTTTTGCCGAGGAAGACCGGCCCCGGGCTAACATCCGTGCCCATCTTCCTCCACTTTATATGGGACGCCGCCGCGGCATGGCTGACAGGCAGTGCGTCGGCGGGCGCCCAGGATCCGAACCCGCGAACCCTGGGCTGCCAAGCGCGGACTAAACCGCTGCGCCACCGGGCGGGCCCCCAACTTCTTTTTATGTGATTTTGTTCTGGACTCTTCCAGTGGATACCTAAAAATATGTCCTTTCCTAAAAGTTTACGTTACAACCGACTTTGGAGGTTACTTTGTTCCCATCCAGATTTTTCTCAAGGCAGTGGAATTCTTATGCCATCTTTCTTGTATGCAGAAAGCACTGCAGAGCTTTAAGTAACTTTCTTCTCACATTTCTTTTGGGAGTACACGTATTTTACAAATCTGATCTTGTGCCCTTCCCAATTCATATCCAAGCATTCTCCTTCCAATACAGATGTCATGGATCTTCCAGGATCTGACTGATAATCCAAAACTTCACCCAGAACTGAGCTCCCTAGGTTCCTCTTTTCCTAACACACATTTGGAGGAGGTGCAAATCCCAGTCTCTAGTCCCCTTGTATCCAGTAAATTTTTCTGTCTCCCTTCTAAAATATGACATGTGCCACTTTGTCTTCTCATGGTCTGAGAGCATTGGCGGTTTTGAGCTTCCTTACCCTGTTTGTATTTTTTCTCCAGTTTAGGGGCTGTTTTATTTATTTGGTTAAGATTTCCTTTGACCTCACTCTTACTTTGACTCCTTGAGTTCTAACTTCTGTGTTATTTTCTTCTCCTGTGTTTGAATTTCTTTTATAGCCTGCCTTATTATTTTTATTTTCTTTGATATTTTTCTCAATGCTCTTGCCTTTTCTTCCTCCCCTAAGGATTTTGAGCAGAGATACATCATTCTTCACTGATAACTTGTAATGCGTTGATGTAATTTTAAACTTTATTACTGGTAATCTTTATGTTGAACATGTGTTGATTTGTATTTCTTAAATTGTTAAAAACACAAAAAACATGAAGACCTTTGACTTTTGTTTACATAGGCTAAGGAATTTAGCAAATTTTTATTTCCCCTCATCTTTTTTTTGATGCATTCTAGTATTTGTTATAATATTTGAACGCTTTCAATTCAGATTATTTTCAAATCGTTATTAATTTAGTCTTCTGTGTCGTCTCTCAATTTCTATTTTGGAAATATACATTTAGTTATGTAGTTATAATATAACAATTATTTTGTTTAATCCTTTGTTTAAACACTTTCAATGCTAACCATTAAGACTTTTTCCAATCCTGAGTTCAATATTTTTATTCATTTCTAGATCAACTCGAATATATCTTTAATTTTATCAGAGAAGTTTAGTCAAAATATCTGGGAATCTCTTACTGTTGACTTCTAAGAAAGACAACCTGGATATGAATAGATTTTTGGGGATACAAATTTTTCATCTTGAAAACTCTACCAAGTGGAGAGAGCACAGATGTTCATCAACATGGGGTTGGTGAACTCTATAGTGGTCCATCAATACAACAAAATACACTATTTTTTTAAAAAGAGAGAAGAACAAGCTTTCCATATATAATGTGGAGAGATCTCCAAATTATAACATTGACAAAATGAGAACATCATGGTACATCCCACATCCATGTTCATAGCAGCACTATTCACAATAGCTAAGAGGTAGAGAAGCAACCCAAGTATCCATCCATGAATGAATGGATAAAAACAAAATGTGGTATACGCATTCAATGGAATATTATTCAGCTTTAAAAGGAAGGAAATTCTGACACGTGCTGCAGCATGGTTGAATCTCGAGGACATTATGCTAAATGAAACAAGCTAGTCATAAAAAGACAAACACTTGATGACTCTATCTACTTAGATGAGGTATCTAGAGTAGTCAAATTCATGGAAATGGAAAGTAGAATAGTAGTTGCATGGTGCTGGGGGCAGGGAGAGTGGGGAGTTGTTTAATGGGTATAGAGTACAGTTTTGCAAGATGAAAAAATTCTGGAGATTGATTGCACAATAATGTGCATAACACTACTGAACTGTATACTAAGAAATGGTTAAGATGGTAAATGTTATATGTGTTTAACCACAATAAAAATAAATTATGGTACAGAGTACAAAAACTTCAAGGTAAAAAAATGGGTTAAAAATATAGGTATATTTGTAATTACTTGACTATGAACACATAGTACAGTATACACAGGAGTATATCAATAGTAGTTATAAGTGAGTAGAAGTTTGGAACACGTAGATGTGTTAATCAGCATTGAGAGGGAGATTTTTCCCTGGATACTTGTTTTTATGTTCTATTCTCAACCATGAGAATGAATTACTAATTCATTAAAAACAAAATGAACAAACCCAAACAGTGAGTAGATGGTGTTGGTGTTTATGCTCCCAAAATCAATCTCCCACTTCTCAGTAAGAGAGGCTTGTATGTGATAGGGAGGGAACCTTTCTTGAAGGCTTCATTCCCAGGGTTCAAAATGTTTCTTTCTACTGATAAAACCTATTTAGTGGCTGTGGTAGGCCAAATAACAGCCTCCCGAAGATGTCCTCATCCTAACATCTGGAACCTGTGAATATGTTTCTTTACATGGCAAGGGCGAATTAAGGTTGCACATGGAAGTAAGGTTGCTAATCAGCTGACTTTAAAATAGGGAGATTATTCTGGATTTTCCACTAGGGCTCTCAAAAGGGGATGAGAGAGATAGGAGAGGAAGTCAGACTGATGTGATATAAGAAAGACTACTTGCTGTTGCTGGCTTTGAAGTTGGAAGAAGGAGGCCAAATCCAAAGAATGCAGAGGCCTCTAGAAGCTGGAAAAGGCAAGGAAACTGATTCCTTTCTAGAGCCTCCAGAAGGAATGCAGACCTGCCAACACCTTGATTTTAGCCCAATGAGACCTGGGTAGGACTTCTGACGTACAGAAATGTAAGGTAATCAGTTTGTATGGTTTGAAGCTGCTGAGTTTATGGTCATTTGCTACAGCAACAATAGGAAATTGTGACTGGAGTGGGCGAGGAGATGACTGGGAACAAAATACTCAAAATACAACAAAATACTCCACCTGGTCTCTCTAAAGACCTAAGTGTTTATTTATTTTCTGAATTAAATGTGGATAAAGATGAAAAAGAAACAAATAAACTCCATGGATATTGGGACATCATCCTCTATTCTTTAATGTAAGAAAAAAGACCGAAATCAGTGTCTCTTCCTTTGAAAGTAACATAGTTTTCTATTTGCCTAATTGTGTGATTTGCCCTTTCCCTTCACTCTTGAAATTAAAAAAAAAAAAAATTCTATCATTACCCAATCAGAAAATAGAAAATACAAAGGAACAAGAATCCCTCTTGAAATTAACACAAACCAGGACACGTCTAGGTACGGGACATTTTATCATAAAATTAGGTATTTTGGATTTCTACCTTGGTCTCAGGGACAATGCTTTAATTCTGAAAACAGCCATATCAAGTAGGAATGATTAGTATCCCCATTTAATAGATGATAAACCCAAAGCTTAAAACAGTTGAGTGATTTTTCTGAGCTAATCAGTTTTTAAGCCATCTTTGTTGACTCAAGGGCCCACGTTCTTAACCACTGAGGTTCCCTGCTGTCTTGTTCTGCTTCATTTCCTCCTGTCTATTCTTTAGAGCATTGCTCTTCATGTGTTGCTTCTGCAGCCCCTGGCCTCTCCCTATGAAATATTTCTTATCTGTAGACTTTATCACGTTATCTTTTCCCCTCACATTCTGTCTTTCAAAACATCGATCCCTATTTTTCTAGTATCACCTCTGCTCTTTACTACTTTCAATGTAGATTTTAACATACTATTGTACTTTTAGTGTCCTTGTGTGTATGTGGTTTTATTTTATTTATTTATTTAATTTTTGTCAGCCTTTTTTTTTTAAGGCTGATCATTTCAAATAATTCTATATTTGAGCTTATTTTCTCTTTCATCTCCTGATTCAAAAAACACATAGGAGAACATAAAATAAATGCTGTCTAATTTTTGCTTGTTTTCCTTGACAGATTTCCCCCACCCCCTTCAAATCCACGGCAACTTTTCACTTCTCTTGGGTTCTACAGTCTGTAGACAATAGCTCCATCAGTACACTATGTTAGAAACTAATGGTTCCCTCACCTTCCACATGGAGACTGGTGGCATCTCCCTGGCAGATCTTGACTTAGAGGGACTATCCAGTGCTGATTATGACAAACAAGATCTAATGTAGCACTCCTGAACTGAGGAAGGACAGTCTGCTGCTTCCTGTTCTTCTGATTTAGTGGAGAACAATTGTCCTTTCGTATTGGATGTTTTTATCTGGAATTTTCTCTGAAATTTCTAGCAGAAGCATGAAAAATACAATCCCCAGAATGTATTAATCCCTGAAGCTTCCTGTTTATATCCCTTCTTGCAGCCTACTTCACATGTTACAGTCATCCACTGCCTGTCTGCTTCTACCATAGCCTCCTTGCACAATAGGACATCTTTCAGTATATGGGAAAAGAGGTATTGATGAAATTTATATAAATGTGCGCATGTGTGTGTGGACGCTTTAATCTCTGTTTTAGGACTTACATCTTTGAGGTAAGGATCCATACAGAACAAAGGGCATAGGCAGGAGTCTCTTTCTCTCCCTCCTCCTCCTCCTCCCCACCCGTCTCTCCTGTATGGACCTGCTGTTCTGTCTCACATGGTGAAGCATTTGTTTGCCACTGTTATTTTTATCACTTGACCTCATTTGGGCTTTGTCTAGTAGAAATTCCTTTCAGAGTGTCAAATTGTTGATATTTATTTATGATTTGCAGTGCTGCCACATCTTTGCAACTCACTGTAACCTTTCATTGTTATTGCAATGGGAAAGGTGAATTGGTACCACTACTATATCCCAGGCGTCAGCACCACAAGGATGTCTTTGCTGCATAAGTGCTTCTTGTTTTCATCCTCAGCTGGAGCCATCATCTCAGCATACCACATTTCCATCCCTAGCTACTTGCTCTGTTTTCCTTTACCTTCCTCTTCTTTACTTCTTTTCCTTTTCTTTCTGAAGCCCACCTAGGCTATGGGCTCCCATGGCACCAAGGCTTTCCGTGTTTAGCTGGGCAACTGTGTTCTATTCTCGCTTGTCGTCTTTAATTGCAGGTCTTTGAAACTGGCACTGGTTGCCTGTCTCCTATTCAGGACCTTGATCATTCAGCTTATATGTGGCCCCCTTTCATCCTAGAGGCTGCACAGGATGTTCTTTTCCCAGGAGGCCCTGCTGTACCCTTTTCTCCATCCTAAAATGCTTTTCCTGACTGTAGGTTATACTCAGATGATTTATTGAGCCTCATCTGTAATATGTCTTTGATTCTCTTATACTCACTGAGAACCTTCTGTGTCCCTAAATGAAAAGCACTTGGCAGGTAGTTAACCTTATCTTCCTTTGCCACAGTTCTATTTCATGCTTGTATCAATGAAACCAACTCCTAAACTGTCTGCTACTTTTACTGAAAGCAACCATATGTCACAATCTCTCCTTAACAAGTCATAGAATCATTGATCCTTAGGGTTGAAAAGGGCCTTAAAAGTAATTTAGTTGTACATAGTGACATGAGGGTAGCATGATATAAAAGTAAACAAAACCATGATGTGAACCTACATATATAATATGGCCTGTGTGTGTGTATGTACGTATATGTGTGTTGTGTGTGTGTCCTGGAAGGTATACATCACCATGCTAACGGGGTTCTCTGTGGGTGGTAGGATTACTGATGCTTTTAATCTTCTTTCTTACATTTACCCACATTTTCCAAATTTTCTTTAATATGCAGTACTAGATTATGGGAAACACTGGAGAATTGCCCTTAAAATTCCGAGGGGAAAAATTGTCAGCCTAGAATTCTATAGTGAGCTAATTAATTATCGATAGCAGGCTAGAATGAAGACATATTAGACATGAAAGTACTGAAAAATTTAGCTTCAATTTGTCCTTTGTGGGAAGCTCAGTGAAAATGATTTATTATAAAACAAGGGAACAAGCCAATGAAGCAGAAGACACAGGGTGTAGGAAACAAAAAACCCAAACCAAAACAGTATTTGAAGAAATTTCTAGGACAACAGACATGCTGACCGTCACGGGAAGCAATCATCTTAGGAAGGAGCTGAGAAGGAGAGGGAGAGCTTGTTTTTTTTCCTTTGGGAGAAATAATTAAGAAGGAATTAGCTCTGATATGTCCCTAAATGTCAGTTTCCACGGATAGTGTTATTCACCCATTCATTCACTCCCCACTTTTTTATTAAGCACCTATTATGTGCCATTGCTAAGCTAAGTGAAGGGACACAATTGTGAACCAAAAAAATCCTGTTTTTATGTCGCATAAGAAGATGATGGCTATTATCTCCTTTAGTTTCCCCCACAGCCCCATTTTACTACTGAAGCCTTTTCCCGATGTTATAAATAAGGAAGTCAAGGTCAGAGCATTTACGTAACTTGCTCAAAGCTGCCAGTTAGTAAGTGCCAGGACTCGGATTCAAACGTGGACCTAAAACCTGTGCTTTCTTTGCTCTGTTCAAAGTATTTTTTTCTTCAGTGGTTAAAAAAAGTCTTTGCTAAGAAATCTGCTTTCTTAGAATTGTATACTTAGCAAAAATGGTGAGGAAAATAATTTTGAAAACTCTCCTGGCTGGCCATTTTGTGGATGATGTGTCTGGATAAATCTGCACCTGATCGCCTGTGACAATGCGCTCCCGTACAGATGGACGCTCAGCAGATGATGCTGCAGCCCGCCGCCTGAATTACGGCTGCACAGCCCCAAATGTCTGCTCAGCATAACCGCAAATTGAAAATAAACCTGTAAACCATTGTCAGTGATGTAGCTCAAAGACTTTATGTTCTGAAGTGTCTTTAAAGTTGTTTTTCATTACAGTCTGCCCTTTTTCAATGGGCAGAATTCATTTTCTCCTCTTTAAGTGTGCTCAGTGAGGGAAAACGGATCTTGAAAGGAAGACATGGGTCTGATTCCTGGTGCCATGGGTGAAATGCATCCTATTCTTCAAAGCTGGGATCATTCTCTTCTTTCCTCTCTACCGCCCCCCCCCCCCAGCCAAAACTCCTTCTCCAGTGGTCTGTCACTATCAGGCAAGCTGCTCCAAGGTACTCAAACTCTGTATCTAGCCAAGAGATCTTTGCTGGGTGTGGACAGATGTCTGCTCAGTCCATAGCCTCTTTGATGTTAGGTTTGATATAACCCCCTAAGACAACCTCAGGCTTCATTAGCACAATGGTTTTGGGTTTTGAGTCCGGAACCAGGACTGCCTGGCTTTCTGTAAAGTAGGAATGATAATAATAGCTCCTTCTTGGTAGGATTTTAATGGAATCTAAGTGAGGTAATATATGTAAAGTATTATAATGATGCCTGGCAAAGGGTGGGAGTGATTTTGGGTTTTAAGGAATGATTTCTTCCCCAACTTTCTTTTTACCATGCTTTCCTATGCTCAAAATAATTTGACCCAGGATTTCAAACAAAAGATTCCCAAAGGCCTGTACAATCTGTCTACATGTAATTGACTCTAGGTTTGAAAAGCAATCAGTTTTCATTCCCAATCTGTTCTCCCTGATCAGACAATGTATCCCCTTAGGAAAAGTAGTCAGCTCAGATGGCTCGTGTCTAGTAGGTTCCCTCTCCCTGTAGCATTGAATCCTCAGACTCCGACACTTTTCTCCCATAGGAGAGTGAGGTGCCCTTCTCTTTCTGCAGCTGCTCCTTCCTCTAGCACCTCACAATACTTGCTAACTTGGGAAATCTGTGTCAAGGATTCCGGTAAGAATTTAATTGGTAACTTTCTCAAAGTTTTACAGTAAGAAGAGGTTTGTAATGGCCAAACCAGAATTCAAATAGGAAAACACTTCTTCTCCAACCCAGAAAATGTAACTAGTGTTTTACATTAGCTGTATGGGCTATTGTGTCATCAGTCTTGAACACATAAAGCCATTCACCCATTTGCCATACCTCCTCCATGCGCTTCCAGGGCAAGCTCAAGTCCCCTGCAGTTTGCTAATCAGGAACAAGGACACAAGCCTGTGTCCAGCTGCTACCAACCTTCAAAGACTCTGAAAACCAAAGCCAACAAAACCTGTGAAGGAAAAGAAAGCCTACCCCTTTGTAAAGATTGGGGCTCCTCCAGGATCTGTCCTGGGCCCATCTCTTCATTGTTAGTGCTGTTGAGTCGATTCCAACTCCTTGTGACCCTGTGTACAGCACAGCGGAACCCTGCCTGGTCTTTTTGCGCCATCCTCTCACCTTCAGCACTATGTCGGACAACGCTCTGCTGCTATTCATAGGATTTTCACGGCCAATTTTTTCAGAAGTGGGTGGCCAGGTCCTTCTTAGTCTGGAAGGTCTGCTGAAACTTGTCCACCATGGATGACCTCGTTGGTATTTGAAATACGGGTGGTGTAACTTTCAGCATCAAAGCAACAGGCAGCCACCACAGTATCACAACTGACAGGTGTGGTTCCCTGACCAGAAACAAGCCTTGGCTGTGGCAGTGAGAGCACTAAATCTTGACGACTAGACCACCAGGACCCATCTCTATCTCCCTCCATTTCTCTTTCCTCTCCTCCCCTCTCCTCACTTTACACACTCCTAAGAACTATATTCACATCCATGGCTTAAACACCATCTCTAAATTTGTAGATCTGGGAGAGAGAGAGTCTCCACTAATTCCCTTCTACAAGGCAGAGGAATACTCATCTGATGGCTGGCTCCCTTTTCAAAAGTAGGCAGAATCACTGCATATTGAAAGATCAGTCCATGGTTGTACCTGTTTCATTTGTTTCTTCCTTTCTCTGGGCTTGAATATTAAAGACCAATTCTCAATCATTCATGAGAGGAGACTCAGCCACCTTCTCTCTCTCTTCTCTGGGTGCACCTGCCCTGGTTGGCTGCTCCAGGGCCTGCTGCTTCCAAGTAGACCTGGCCACTATCTGCTGTTGTTGTTGATTTTTCCTGTACTTCCTTCTTTCTCTTCACTATGGTTGGGACAATTAGGGCCAGGGCCCACTTAGCATGGAGTACAGATTCAGCCCTCCACTTCTTTTTCTCTCAACTTCTCTCTCCCTCTCCTTTTTCTCCAACATAGCTGAGCTTTGGCAGCTGCTGTAGTTGGGGCCTTATGTGTAGTTAAGCAATAGAAAGGACTTGGGAACAAATGTCCTTAAATTTTTTTTTCTTTTTATCCTCTATTTATTATTATTGCTATTTTAGTTTGATCTTCAAATGTACTTTTTACTGCTGTCTTTTTCTCTCTCCCTCTTGATCTGATGGATGTTTTGTAGTTGTATTTTGCATAAAGCAAATTGAGATTTATTCACTTAGAAGAATAAGATTGTAGTGAATCTCTGTTGCTTTTACTTCCTAGTATCCATTCACTCTTTTCCTGGAAATAGTTGGCCAGTTTATCTCTGGGAAGCTACCCCCCATGCTCCCCCCACCCCCAATTCATGTTCTTTGGGTGGAGCTCCCATCCCATGGAGCAGGTGGTTCAGGCCTGGGCAATCAGAGTATTACATTGTACTGGCCACAGTGCTTGTTTCAGGGATCAGAGACCATTGAGACTTTTTCTGGGGCTGTTAGGAAAATGCTCTTTTCCACTGGACTACAGATGGGAAGATGTGATAATGGAACTTCTGGCAGTCATCTTCAATCACAAGGGGACAGCCTGCCTGAGAATGGGGTCAATGCGCAGGGATATGTTAAGATATGGATGGAAAGATACCCAGAGATTGAGCTACAGGACAAGATATCCCTGAAGCCAGCCCCACCCTTGAACTTTTCATTTACTATCCAGTAAAGTCTCTCTTCTTAAGCCAGTTTGGATGAGATCATCTGTCACTTAAAATGGGAAAATGCCAATTAAAGAAGGGGGACTCAGAGTGCCATCAGCAACATGGTGGAGTGAGCTCTTCCCTTTGTCTCTCCCCCTTTTGAACTACAACTAAATGGACATTCATTGACCAAAAGAAGAAGCCTACACAGCACAACAGGATGCTTGAGAGACACATGTACCTATATGTCTGAAGGCGGATGGACTTACGATCTGGGAAGTGGTGGAGATAGGTAAGCACTCCCTACCCCCACCCCCTCCAACAGCCCTGTGCACACAGGATTGCTTTCCAGCCTGGCACAAGCACCTGGCAAGTGGAAATGGAACAGGCCCCAGGGTGACTGTAGGAAGAGACAGCAGCAGCCCTTAGCCTGCTGGTGATCACTCTCCCAGGGAGCATGGGGAGCCCACCATTCCCCTGAGGACCCAAAGAGTGGCCCTGGCTGGGTCCACACGAGAATCCCTGCCCACCAAGCACATCAGCCTGCCAGTCTGCAAGCAGAGTCTGCGGCAGAACTAAACGCGCTGGGGCAAGCATTCTTCAGGCCTGCCCCAGTGCACATAGTACCACTGAACCCTGTAAGAGGGAGTGCACACTGCAGGGGACTTCAGGAAGAGATGGCAGCCGCCCTTAACCCACTGGTGATTGCTTTCTGGGTGAGGGAGGGAGCCCACCATGCCCCTACAACCTCAAGGAGTGGCCCCAGCTCAGTCCCAAGCAAGGAAGCCCCGCCCACGAGGTACAGTCCACAGAAGTGCCTGAATGCTCTCCAGGCTGGTGCAAGCACTCGCAGTACCCACACAACTTTCAGCGCACAGGGTGGGACCAGAAACTCTGCTCCTGCTCCCCCTAGTGGTAGCAGGTGGAATCTGTGACCTAATACTACCACAAATGCACCCCCCCCAAAAGATTAGTTCTTTAAACACTGTGGGAAACCACAGCAACCATTCAGACCAGAAGGAAAATGACAATTCTCCAGAAACCAACCCTGAAGGGACACAAATTTACAATCTAAATGACAGAGAATTCAAAATGGCTGTCATAAATAAACTCTATGAGATACAAGAGAACACAGAAAAACAGTGAGCTCAGGAATAAAATGAACCTTTTCAACCAAGAGATTGAAACTATAAAAAAAATCAAGCAGAAATTCTGTATATGGAAAACATAATTAATGAAATAAAAAAGTAATATAGAATCCTTAAAGATTAGAGCCAATGTCATGGAGGAACATTAGTGATTTAGAGGATAAAAATATAGAAATGCTACAGGTGGAGGAGGAGACAGAAAAAAGATTTTAAAAAAGTGAAGGAATTCTTTGAGAAATATCTGACTCAATTAGGAAAAGCAACATAAGTATTATAGGTAATCCAGAGGGAGAAGAGAGGGAGAAAGGAGCAGAGACCTTGTTCAAAGAAATAATAGCTGAGAACTTCCCAAACCTGGGTTTACAAATACACAAAGCCAGTAGAATGCCTAATTACATCAATGCTAAAAGACTTTCTCCAAGGTATATAATAGTAAAACTGGCAAAAGTCAATGACAAAGAAAAAATATTAAGGGCCACTAAACAAAAGAGAATAACATACAAAGGAACCCCTATCAGGCTTTCAGCATATTTCTCAGCAGAAACTCTACAGGCTGGGAGAGAATGAAATGATACATTAAAAATACTGAAAGACAAAAACTTTCAGCCAAGAAACTCTATCCAGTGAAACTTTCTATCAGATATGATGGAGAAATGAAAGCTTTCCCAGATAAACAAAAATTGAGGGAGTTCATTGCCACTATACCCCTACAAGAAATAATTAAAGACGCTCTCACACTGCAAACAAAAAGGCAATGGCCTACAAAGCATTGAGTAAGGAGATAACTAGACAGACAAAATCAGAAAACTGTAGCTCTCTATCAGAACAGGGAAGCAAATACTCAGTATCCCTAAAGATAAAGGGAAGGAAAGCATCAAAAGTAACTATATACACGTCAACTTAGTCACAAATTCACAGCATTAAAAACAGAATAATTTGTAACAACAATAACTCAGAAGAGGAAGAGGTAAGGGATGGAACCTCCTTAGGTTAATGGAGATAAGAGGCTATGAGAAAATGGACTATTTCATCTACCAGATCTTTTATACAAACCTCATGGTAACCACTAAACAAAAAATCAGAGCAGAGCCACAATTCTCAAAAAGAGGGAAATCTGAGGAAGCCTCCTCAGAAAACCACCAAAATGAAATGGCAGTCAGAAATACAAAGAAAGAGAAACAATGGAAACATAGATCAAACAGCAAACAAGGGATAAAATGGCAGTATTAAGCCCTCATATATCAATAATCACTCTAAATGTAAATGGATTGAATTCTCCAATCAAAAGACACAGAATGGCTGGATGGATTAAAAAATAAGATCCAACAATATGCTGCCTCCAGGAAACACATCTCAGCTCTAAAGACAAACATAGGCTCAGAGTGAAGGGATGGAAGATGATATTCAAAGCTAATGGCAAACAAAAGAAAGCAGGTGTTGCCATACTTATATCGGACAAAACAGACTTCATGTTAAAAAAGACAATGAGAGACAAAGAGGGACAGTATATAATGATAAAAGGGACATTCCACCAAGAGGCATAACACTTATTAATATATATACACCTAACACAGGGGCATCAAAATACATAAAGCAACTATTAACAGATGTAAAGGGAGAAATTAACAGCAACACAATAATAATAGTAGAGAACCTCAACACCCCACTTAGATCAATGAACAGATCATCCAGACAGAAAGTCAACAAGGAAATAGTAGACTTAAGTGAAACACTTGATCAGATGGACTTAATAGAAATATACAGAGCATTCCATCCAGAAACAGCAGAATACACATTCTTCTCAAGTGCACACAAATCATGCTCAAAGATAGATTATATGTTGGGAAACAAGGCAAACCTCAATAAATTTAAGATGATTGAAATCATCCCAAGCATCTTTGCTGACCACAGTGCTATGAAACTAGAAATCAACTACAAGAAAAAGGCTGGAAAAGTCAGAAATATATGGAAACAATACCATATGCTACTGAATAACCATTGGATCAATGAAGAAATCAAAGGAGAAATTAAAAAATACCTGGAGACAAATGAAAATACAACATACCAACTCCTATGGGATACAGCAAAAGTGGTCATAAGAGGGAAATTCATAGCAATACAGGCCCACCTCAACAAACAAGAAAGATCTCAAATAAGTAACCTTAAACTGCGCCTAACAGAACTAGAAAAAGAAGAACAAACAAAGCCTAAAGTCAGCAGAAGGAGGGAAATAATAAATTCAGAGCAGAAATAAATGAAATAGAGATTAAAAAAACAGTAGCTAGGATTAATGAAACTAAGAGCTGGTTCTTTGAGAAGATAAACAAAATTGACAAACCCTTAGCTAGATTCACCAAGAAAAAAAGAGAGAAGTCTCAAATAAATAAAATTAGAAATGAAAGAGGAGAAATTACAACAGATTCTGCAGAAATACAAGAATTATAAGAGAATACTATGAAAAACTATATGCCAACAAATTGGATAACTTAGAAGAAATGGATATATTCTTAGACTCATGCAACCTACCAAAACTGAATCAAGAAGAAATAGAGAATCTGAATAGACCAAACACAAGTGGAGATTGAAACAGTAACCAAAAACCTCCCAAAAAACAAGGTCTTACATTCAAGTCTTTAATCCATTTTGAGTTAATTTTTGTGTATGGTGCAAGATAATGATCTGCTTTCATTCTTTTGCATGTGGCTGTCCAGTTTGCCCAACACCATTTGGGTTGGGAAATTCTCCAGATGGCTTCTTTGAAGAATTTTAGCAAATATTCAAAGAAGATTTAATACCTATCATTCTCCAACAATTCCAAAAAATTGAAGAAGATATAACAGTTTCTAACACATTCTAAAAGGCCAACATCACCATGATACCAAAGCCAGACAAGGACAACACAAAGAAGGAAAATTACAGGCCAATATCACTAATGAACATAGTTGCAAAAATCCTCAACAAAATATTGGCAAACCAAATACAGCAATTCATTAAAAGGATCATGCACCATGATCAGTGGGATTTATTCCAGGGGCACAGGGATGGTTCAACATCTGCAAATCAATCAATGTGATACACCACATTAACAAAATGAAGAATAAGAACCACATGATAGGGGCCGCCCGGTGGCACAGCAGTTCAGTCCGCACTTGGCAGCCCAGGGTTTGCTGGTTCGGATCCCAGGTGCCCGCGGACGCACTGCCTGTCAGCCACGCCGTGGTGGCTTCCCATATAAAGTAGAGGAAGATGGGCACGGATGTTAGCCCAGGGCCAGTCTTCCTCAGCAAAAAGAGGAGGATTGGCGACAGATGTTAGCTCAGGGCTGGTCTTCCTCACAAAAAAAAAAAAAAAAAAGAACCACATGATCATCTCAATAGATGCAGAGAAAGCATTTGACAAGATGCAACATCCATTTATGATGAAAGCTCTCAACAAAATGGATATAGAAAGAAAGTACCTCAATATAATCAAGGGCATATATGACAAACCCACAGCCAACATCATTCTTAATGGTGAAAAACTGAAAGCCATCCCTTTGAGAACAGGACCAAGA
The DNA here is from genome assembly GCA_031878705.1 of Tapirus indicus. Taxonomy (NCBI): domain Eukaryota; kingdom Metazoa; phylum Chordata; class Mammalia; order Perissodactyla; family Tapiridae; genus Tapirus; species Tapirus indicus. The sequence goes on along the minus strand of CM062926.1, from coordinate 80,532,720 downwards.
CAAGTGTGCCCACTCTTGCCACTCCTATTCAACATAGTATTGGAGGTTTTGGCCAGAGCAATTAGGCAAGAAACAGAAATAAAAGGAATCCAAATTGGAAAGGAAGAAGTGAAACTCTTGCTGTTTGCAGATGACATGATCCTATATATATATAGAAAACCCTAAAGAATCCATCAGAAAACAATTAGAAATAATCAACAACTACAGCAAAGTTGCAGGGTGCAAAATCAACTTACAATAATCAGTTGCATTTCAACACACTAACAATGAGCTAGCAGAAAGAGAAATGTACAATCCCATTTACAATCACAACAAAAAGAACAAAGTATTTAGGAATAAACTTAACCAAAGACCTATACACTGAAAACTATAAGACATTATTGAAAGAAATTGAATAAGACACAGAGAAATGGAAAAACATTCCATGCTCATGGGTCGAAAGAATCCACATAGTTAAAATGTCCATACTACCTAAAGCAATCTGCAAATTCAATGCAATCCCAATTAAAATCCCAATGACTTTCTTCACAGAAATTGAACAAAGAATCCTGAAATTTATATGAAACAATGAAAGACCCTGAATAGCCAAAGCAATCCTGAGAAAAAAGAACAAAGCTGGAGGCATCACACTCCCTGACTTCAAAATATACTGCAAAGCTATAGTAATCAAAACAGCATGGTACTGGCACAAAAACAGACACACAGATAAATGGAACAGAATTGAAAGCCCAGAAATAAAACCACACATCTGTGGACAGTTAATCTTTGACAAAGGAGCCCAGAACATACAATGTAGAAAGGAAAGTCTCTACAATAAATGGTTTTGGGGAAACTGGACAGCCATGTACAAAAGAATGAAAGCAGCCCTTTACCTTGAACCATACACAAAAATTAACTCAAAATGGATTAAACACTTGAATGTAAGACCTGAAACTATAAAACTCCTGGAAAATAATATAGGCAGTACACTACTTGACATTGATCTTAGCAGCATATTTTGAAATAACATGTCTGGCTGGGTAAGGGAAACAAAAGAAACAGAAGTTAAAAAATGGGACTACATCAGACTAAAAAGCTTCTGCAAAGCAAAGGAAACCATGAACAAAATGAAAAGACAATCCACCAGCTGGGAGAAAATATTTGCAAATCACCTATCTGACAAGGAGTTGATCTCCAAAATATATAAAGAACTCATTCAACTCAACAACAAGAAAACAAACAACCCAATCAAAAAATGGGCAGAGGACATGAACAGACATTTTTACAAAGAAGATATACAGATGGCCAACAGGCATATGAAAAGATGTTCAACATCATTAATTATTAGGGAAATGCAAATCAAAACAACAATGAGATATCACCTTACACCAGTCAGAATGGCTATAATTACCAAGACAAGAACCCTCTTATAGTGCTGGTGGGAATGCAAACTGGTGCAGCCATTATGGAAAACAGTATGGAGATTTCTCAAAAAATTAAAAATAGAAATACCATATGACCCAGCTATTCCACTACTGGGCATTTATCCAAAAAACTTGAAATCAATGATCCAAAGATATCTATGCACCCCTATGTTCATTGCAGCATTATTCACTATAGCCAAATAGTGGAAGCAACCCAAGTGCCCATCAACTGATGATTGTATAAAGAAGATGTGGGATATATATGTACAACGGAATACTACTCAGCCATAAAAAAGACAAAATCATCCCATTTGCAGCGACGTGGATGGACCTTGAGGGTATGATGTTAAGTGAAATAAGCCAGACAGAGAAAGACAAATACTGCATGATTTCACTCATATGTGGAATATAATAAATACATAAATAAAGAGAACAGATTAGGGTTACCAGAGGGGAAGGGGAGTGGGGGGTGGGTGAAAGGAATAAAGGGACATATATGTGAGGTAACAGACAATAACTAGACTACTTGGGATAATCATGATGAAGTCTACTCAGGAAATGATAAACAATAATGTACACCAGAATTTTCACAATGTTATAAACCATTATTATCTCAATAACGTTACTGGGGGTAAAAAAAAGAAGGGGGATTCAATTCCAGGCTCTCCAATTGGTTTATCAGAGTTTTCATCATTCAGATTTGGGGCCCATACCAGTTCATCATAAAATGGTGCTGTGATTTCTTCAGCTATTGCTCCTTGTGCTTTTATCTTCCCCAGGATGCTGTTAATGGGGCAGGGTTTGAGTGTTTCTGGATTCCCTGGTGACAATATCTTATTGACACAATAAAAATTTCATCCCAATTTGATAATTCTTAGATTCATATTTTCAGACCAGATTTTTAGCTCTTGCATATAGATCTATGATCCATTTTGAGTTAATTTTTGCCTGTGGTGTGAGGTAATGATCTAAAATCATCTTTTTTGCATGAGGATATCCTACTGTTGCAGACCATTTGTTAAAAAGACTATTCTTTCCCTATTGAATTGCCTTGGCACCTTTGTTGAACATCAACGGACCATAAATGTAAGGCTTTATTTCTAAACCCTTAATTTTTTTCCATTGATCTATATTTCTATCCTTACACTAGTACCACACCATTTTTACTTTGTAGTAAGTTTTGGAATTGGGTGATGTAAATCCTCTAGGTTTTTCCTTCAAAATTGTTTTGGCTATTCTGGGTTCTTTGCATTTCTATATAAATCTTAGGATCATGTCGTCAATTGAAAAAAAAACCTGCTGAGCTTTTGAATATTGAATCTTCCAATCCATGTACATGGATGTTTCTCCATTTATTTAGATCTTTTTTTTTTAATCTCTGCAAGTCATTGTAGTTCTCAGTGTACAGATCTTGCACTTCTTTTGTTAGATTCATTCATATTTTACTTTGATGCTACTGTAAATGAATTTTCTTAATTCCATTTTGAATTGTTTCAAACTTATGTCTTTTAAAGTCATTAACAGAAGAAAAAATATTTATATAGGCTGTTAGTAGTTTTAATTTCTATCTGGAGAATCTCCTTAACATCTGGTGTCTTTTCCTGTCCTCCAGAAAGACTTTAGTCTTCTTGTAAGGCAGCGCTGCTAGCAACATATTTCAGTCTTTATCTATGCATGCTTTTATTTCATCTTCATTTTTGAAGGATAGTTTTGCCGTAGGATATAGATTTATTCATTGACAATTTTTTTTTTTAAAGAATTTTGAATATTATTGCATTGCCTCCTGGTCCCCACTGTTCCAGATTAGAAGTCAGCCGTTAATAATACTGGTGTTCCAAGAACTCCCTGTTATAGTTCTGGATCGTCTCTAGTCCCTCCCCTCTCCCCAACTGGCTAGCAAACTCCTTCAGGCTAGCAAAGCTACTGACTTTGCTTCAGCAGAGTTGCTGCTTACCAATACTGATACTTTTGCTGACAGCATAGTGAATCATGGGTTTTCCCTTTTTACTCCAAATCAAGTCAGCCCCTTCCAGTAATAAAGCCCTTGCTTTTCATGGCTAGCCTCACCCTGGCAAAACTACCACACTGACTGAGCTGGGGGAGAGGGAGAAGGGAATGGGAACCACCTCAGGCAAGAAAGCCACAGACTCCCTCATATAGAGTTCTATAGCTTTTTATGAATAAACATTCCTTAATTTGTTGTTTGCCTTTAGTCAATTTCCAGAGCCCTGAAATGAATGTTTATGAGAATTTGATCCAGTTTTATAGTTGTTTTGGGGGAAGAGGATTTGCCAACCTCATCACTCTACCATAGAAACTGGTTGGGTGATTTGACCTGTCATTATTATATCCGCTTATGATTATATTCATATCTTTTTTTTCTTTGACCATTTTGAATGAATAGGAAACGCTTGTTGGTCAAAATCATTCCTTTGTAATTGTATAAAGGCTTTAAAAGTTTGGAAGCTCCCTATAATCCACTCATCATAACACTCACCATACTCAATAGCAAATTGCCTATTTAATTACCCTTAACCCTCACTAAAATGTAAGCTACCTTGTAGTAGGGATGATGTCTTTTTTGTTATCAGCTATATTCCTAGAACCTAGCACAATCTGATATATGAAGAGGTGCTTAGACTTATTTTTTAAATATTTGCTTAGTAAACAAGTAAATTTCCCCTACTCTGTTCCTCTTCTCATGTAGATGAGGCTGTGCTGAGGTAATAGAGAAGAGCCTAGGAAATGGAGAAGGCATTTTAACTAGAATTCTACTATTAAATAATTAGTCACTGGGGTCTTTGTTTAGGAAAGCACTGCTTTGTTCTCAAAATGAGTCATTATTTAGCTCAATTTTATTTTGTGAACCCTCAACTTGTTTTTGAAGGCACTGGGCATATAGGTGTAGTTTCAGGAAGACAGTGTAATAGAATGAGAAAGCTGGAGCTGGGAATTTTGATTCACTTCTGTCAATAGCTGGTTGAATGTCATTCTCTCTGGGCTTCCGTTTTCTTATTTAAAATGAGAAAGTTGGATGATTTTATTGGTTTTCAAACATGGCTGAGCAGGAGAACCACCTATGAACATTGTCCCATTCTTAGAATCCCTGGGGTTGAGGTGTGGCAACCTATATTTATAAAAGTTTCAATGGTAAGTTTCTTGTAGTCAGCTAGACTGGATGGTGTTGGAGAATCATTGGACTAGATGATCTCAAAGGCCCCTTTCAGTCCTAAACTTGTTCTCTTCCACTCCTCTCAGCAAAAGTGAAACTTTTTTTGGGTTATGCACCCGGGATCACCCCAAAATCTCTGTGTAGGGAATGTAAGTCTTTGAAGATGTAGTTTATTCAGGCAAAAGAAAAGAGAGGTTCTGGCTTCTTGTTGTGGAGTCATACAAAACTTAGATGTCATATCTCCCCCTACCCCAAGTGAAGAATATAATGAGAAATGAAAATAGGTAAAGGAAACTTACATCTTTTTTTGGCTGACTGATAGATAGAGAACTGCTAACAAATGAGGCTGGCACTGTTTTTGATCACCTTATTCCTTCTGAACCTGCAAGTGAGTGTCTGCTACTGTCTCTTTCATTTCCCAACCTTTAGAAAAGCCACCTTTCCCAGCATAAGCTTATTTTAAAATAAATTGAATAAGACTTTGCATGCAAAGAGAGTACACTTGGTACTGTAAACAGGACTCTCCTTAACCAATTCCACAGTCTGTTTTCCTGGGAATAGAATGAAATAAACTTTGAGGAAAGTGTGGCAGATAGCTGCCTAGACCATGTAAACATTCCTGCTCAAACACAGGCATTTGATTCTTTTTCGTCTGTGAGAAAGAGGCCCACCTGGGTCCCTCAGAAGGAAGCTGAGATCAATGTGATGGTCTGAAAATGCTAGTGTTCTCTGTTTCTAGAGGAGAATGCTTCCTCTAGATGCCAAAATCCAATATTCGCTGTATTAGGCTTTCACCAGGCAAGGCCAGTGCATGGCAGAATGGCTGTTCCCAAAGCACCAGAGATGTACTCTGTTCTCCAAGTAGAGCTGAGTTTCTCTCTCCATAGATCCTAGTAAACTTGGTGCTCTTATCGACAGATAGCAATTTTATTTTGAAAGCAGAAAATAATAAATAATTTCAACATACAGTTTCCTAACCTAGTGATTCTCAGTCTTGGAATGATGAACCATTTTGTTTGACAGAAATATCTGACAGTAATAGACACTTTGATTAAATTATAATATGTGAGCAGAACAACACATAAAATGTTTATAACTTTAAATAATAAAGATAGGATTCAAGGTAGTATGGAAAATGTTACTAATATGTAAAAATAGACACAGGAAAATTATTTGAAGGGAATGTATAGAATAATAACTACATTAGAATGGTGGGATTAATAGCTGATTTTTAAATTTTTCACACTTTCTATAAGGTGGTCTTAAAAAATTGAGGTATCACTATGGTTAACCAAGAATGGACGCTAATTGAATGGAAATCATCTAATGGTGTGAGCAGCCATCTCTTCCTCCCTGTCTTCTCCTCCCTGACACATTCCTTCAGTCAAAGAGTAACAAAGGAAGTGGGCAAGTGTTCACATATAGGAAAAAGAGTTAGGGGTTTGAGTTGATTGCAGGCTTAATATGAGTCTGGCTCTCCCAACTGAGGTGATTTAGGGATAATGGACCACTGAGCACACCTAGACTATTATACGAAGTTTGAGAGCATCTATATTACAAAGGATATTGACTAATTGTATTGACCAGGAGGAACTCTGACGCATGAATGCTGAAAATGTTGCTCCGCCAGCTCCCTCAGTCTTGCACTTAAGTGATCATCTAGACCTGTTCTATTTGGTCCAAATATGGCTCTTTAGTCGAATCCAATCTCCACTGCCACTACTTTAATACCCCACTATCACTACCTACTCTGTTTTAAAACCTTTCAGTTACTCCCTATATTCTACAGCAGCCACCTTCCAGCACTATGTTTCAGCCAAATGAACTTCCACGACATTTTCACCCCCTCTGTCTTTCCTTATGCTGTTCTCTCTATCTGGTATATCTTTCCTCTTTCATGATTAGTTTTTACTCATCTTACTTTATTTAACTTAGAAGTCACCTATTCTACAGTATTTACCACAAAGCCTCCATGGAGTAATGTGCTTTCTCATCTGCTCTTCGATTATATCCTTTTCTTAGCTCTGTTACATCAGCTACAATCATCTTATAGCATCAGGATTTATTTACAATGCTTGTTTCATCTGTCCCCACACACACACTCAATTCATCTGAGAAGGGACCCTGCCTTGTTAATTTTAGTATATCAAGCACAGTAATCAATTTTTTGATTTTGTTACAATTCTGTTATAATAAATAACAATAAATATATGTTGAATGAAAAAGCACTCATTTGTCAACTACTATGTGAATGAGTGAATGAATCAATGAACTGTCAACAATCATTTTCCAGAATAGTAGAATAAGGACCTCTCAAAATCTGCTTCTCCATAAAAACAATGAGAACACTGGAAAAAACTGTCAACTGTCAAAATAAACTTTTTCAGAACTCAGTAAGTTAATTTAAGGCTTGCAACAATCTGAGAAGTGTTTATTTAAGAAATACGCTGGATATTGATAGGAGCAGTGAGCTTTGTGGAGTTTTAATTTGCCAATCCCATCCACCTCTCCCCACCTCTGCAGTAGTCTTGAAAACCAACATTCTCACAACTATGATAGCTGTGGAAACCAGCAGCCTAAAAGCCACTGGGTTTGGAACTCCTCAAATATGCCATCACCAGAAAATTATCACTCTTTGGCTTGTCTGGCAACTCACTGATGGCCTCCATTCTCAGGGCTTGCCTTTATCAAACCTGACACAGATCTCACTCTGTGCAACTAGCCCTACCCACAGAACATTTTTCAAATACAATCAGTGGCAATTGTTTAACATCACAGCTGCCTGAGGCAGTGTTACCGATTAGGACTGACTCATCTTAAAAGGAAAACTTGGAGAGTGAGATGTCTATAGAGAGCTTTGAAAAATTCTGGTGTATTTCTGAGAATCTAAACGGCAGCATGCATGTACCACGCTGTGCACATGCCCAGGAAAGACTTGAGAAAGCCTGAATGAATGTCATATCTCAGGCTAATTTGGAAGATCTATGCAAGCAGGAAGTGAAGGTGAGGCAGAGTTGTAAACTGCCCGGCAGAGGATTGAAAGTATGCCCTGACACACACATAGAGCCCCTTGGCAAAGACTGGAAAACATTGATTCAAAGTATTTAAAGAAATCTCAGAGTCACTAGCTGGGCACGAACCTTACTGATTAGAGACTTCAGTGACCACACACAACAAAGACTATAGACTGCAAAGTTAGTCCAGGAAAATCACTAAACAAATAGTTAACAACCACCGCAACAAATAGCAATAACAACAAACCCTGGTGAGGGTAGAGAAATCTAATTTCCAGAATTGGCATGTTATATTATTTAAAATGTCCAGCTTTCAACAAAAAATTATGATATGCAAAGAAACAGGAAAATATTGCCCATATACTGAAACACAAACAGTCAATAGAAACTGTCTCCGAGGAAGCCCAGATATTGGACTTACTAAGCGAAGACTTTAAATCAGCTATTATAAATATGTGCAAAGAACTAAAGGAAACTATATCTAAAGAAGTAAAGGAAAATATGAGAACAATGTTTCACCAAATAGAGAATATCAATAAAGGGAGAGAAACTATAAAAATAACTAAATAGAAATTATTTTCAAGTGCACTTGAAACATTTTCCAGGATAGACCATATCTTTGACTATAAAACAACAAATTACAAAAAAAATTAAATAAATGAAATTATTCCAGATGTGTTTGCCAACCACAGTGCAATTTAATTGTAAACCAGCAATAGAAAGAATATTGGAAAATCTTCAAATATTTGAATATTAAACAATACACTTCTAAATAATCTGAGTCAAAGAGAAAATCACAAGACATGTTAGAAAATATTTTGAACCAAATGAAAACAAAACCAAAACATATCAAAATTTATGGGATGCAGCTAATGCAGTGATTTAAGGAAAATATACAGCTCAAAGAAGCCTACATTAGAAAAGAAGGAAGGTCTAAAATAAATAATTTAACCCTCACCAAAAGAAGCTAAAAAGACAAAACCAAAATGAAACAAACAAAACATTAAACCAAAAGTAAGTAGAAGGATGGAAATAATTCAGATCAGGGTGGAAATCAACAAAATAGGGAAATAAAAGCAATAGAGAAAAATCAATGAAGCCAAAACTTGGTTCTTGGTAAAGATCAACAAAATTGATAAACTTTTATCTAGACTGACCAAGAAAAAAAAGGAGAAGACACAAACTACCAAAATCAAGAAGTTACATCACTACTAAAATTAAAAAGGATTGTCAAAAAGAATATGAAAAATTTATGCTAAGTGTGGTATATCCATACAATGGAATATTATTCAACCACAAAAGAATGAAGTTGTTTTATGTGCTATAGCATGAATGAACCTTAAAAACATTATGCTAAGTGAAAGAAGCCAAATACCAAAGATCACATATTTCATGGCTGCACTTACATGAAATGTCCAGAATAGGTAAACCATAGAAATAGAAAATAGGTTAGTGGTTTCCAGGGACTGAAGGGAGGGGGAAATGGGGAGTGACTGCTAATGGATATGGGGTTTCATTTTGGGGTGATGAAATGTTCTGAAGTCAGAGAGTAATGACCAACACACAACTTTGTGAATATACTAAAACCCCTGAAGCCTTTAAAGGGGTCAGCTTTATTGTTTGTGAATTATGTTAATAAAGAAAAAAATTCACATGGCTATAATGGAAAACTAATGGAGAAAATGAAAGCTCCATCCCTCCTTTCTCCCATCCCCACTCCCCTCAAAAAACCCAATGGCTTTAAGTTTGCTTCTCTCTAGTCCATTTTCTATACAACATTCAACATAGTTAAAACTTAACTCAAGCCACATCATTCCCCACCTTAAAACTCTTCAAAGGCTCTCCGAGTGTGGTCTGTGGCCCACTTGGGATTGTTATTAACATTGTAGATTCCCAGACAGATTCCATGTTAAAAATATAGATTGCTAGAAGATTTTAATCTCTTTGTTAGAATTTTATTTTTTAAAACTCTCCTCTTTCAGTTCTTACACATGGTAAAATTTAAGAACCATTGAGTTAGATTTTAATCTAAAAATCACTAATTTGGCTTACAGGGCTTTGTATGCCTTGGTCCGCCCTCCTACTCCAGCATCATCTCTAATTCCACCTTCAGTTCACTGTGCTCCACCCACATTGTCTGCCTTTCATTTCCTTGAATGTCTAAGCACCTTCCTAATCAAAGGCCTTTGCACATGCTCTTCCCATGGTCTGGAGTGCTCTTTCCACCATTCTTCACCTGGAGAACTCTTCTTCATCTCTAACAAATTTGCGTAGTGGTTAAGCAGATAACGGAAATAAACGAAGTGGGCTGGGTGGATGACAACAGAGAGATCACACGCCTTATCTAAAGGGCACAGCACTACTCAGTTCCTGTTTACCAGGGTTGACAGATCTTTTGAATTTTATAATGCAGTCTAGAAATTTAGATTTTTTTGGAAGGGAGGGACAAACTTTACTTATTTCAAAAATGTTGTCCAGTTATAAAGATCTGCACACCTCTGAGGGCAATAAATAGACTAAATCTCCAGGTGGGACCCCAAATTTAAGTTTTAACTTATACATCACTTCTTCAAAGAGTCCTTCTCAAACTCTTTAATCTAAACCTTGACTCCTCTTTGCAACCGATACTTTCCTACACACATCTTACTACAGTTTGTAATTATAGTTAAGAGGAATTTTTCCACCATCACTACCCTGCTTTCCCCACCAGGAGAGAGGCCAAACAGACCTAAGTGACTTAATCAATTGCATGTTAGGGATTGTTTGAAAAGCAGACAACACTGAAGGGTAATACAGGCCTAGCAGAAAGAAACCAAAAGCTGTTTTACATTCTTAGGGGCTCACTGACTCCAAGGGAGGGAAGGAGAAGGACCTTGTTGCTTCCTTTCTGAATATACCTTTATATTGTCCACTTTGAACATACAAATCTGTTTTCAGGAGATTTGTATATGTATGCTCTTTAATTTGGAAATTACAGAAACATCTAAGCCTACAGCTCATGTTGGTGATCATGTGAGAAAGGACTTGTGACTATGAAAACCCAGACGTTGGAACCAGGGAAGAGAACCCTCAAATCCCATAGTGTGAGATAGAGGCAGAATTTCAAATATATATGGAGAGAGAGGGAGAGAACACGAACAATGTAAATAGCCAAGCGACTGTCATGTACCTGAGAATAGGTGTGGAGGGAGATACATGAATGTGTTTTTCTCTCACTGGACCTCAGCCGTTCTGGGTGCCTTTCATAGTGATAATACTCAAACCTGAATCCTATGGAAAGAACATGAGCATGATTTTAAGGGTTTTTGGACAATTGAAAAAGTTCAATGCATTGTTAATTTGGCCAGGCAGTTTGGGGATGTTGGATGCAATGACAATAAAGAATTCATTGAGAGCCTCAGCGAACACTTACAGAGGCGGGAGGAGAAGAGAGAGAGAGAGAGGGAGAGAGAGAAAGTCGAATCTCTGTGGTGTTGAACATGTTCTATGGAAACTCCAGTGTGCTCCTCCAGTCTGAATGACACAGCTTTGGGATGATCAGTGAGAACATGCAGCTGGATTCAGGGATAAAGTTTCTGAAGGAGGAGGAGGTAGAGATTCTAAGCAGAGATTTGAAGGAGAAGCATCCATGAAAGGAAGTTCCTTTGGGAAGAGCCTAGGCCCTATCTAGAAGGATTATATTATTTACCCAAATTGTGAGACTTTTGAGAGTTAACAAGTATGCAATTGTGCCAGAACAGCGGGCTCAAATTGGGACTGTCCTGAGCAAACCCACACGTATGGTCACACAACCTTTGGTGTTTTTCTTTTGAGACTGGGGAATTTCCAAGAAATGGGAAATTTGAAGCTTTCCCCTCCTCTGTTGCAACTTCCTATGAAACCAAAATTGTCCTAATCCTCTGTTGAAGAAATGTATATAAACCCATGAAGCCCAAAGTGGTGTTCTGGGGATGACAGGAGGGACATGGTGGTAAAATGGGAAAGAAAGGTCACCCTATTTCTTCCCCTAATGGGGTCCAGTTGGAGATGGAAGATCTTTCTCTAGAGCAGACCATGGGATCCAAAGAAGCATGCATCGGCCAGTACCACTAAGGGTGCTTATCCATGGAAGAGCTAGGAGCACTGCGGTAAACTTTTCAACACTGAGGAGCACTCTTAAGTGAACACCGTGAGACCGAACTTCTGCCTACTCTTACATGTTCGAGAGGAGTGTTTCAAACACAACTCAAAGTAAAAGAGACATTTTGCTTTCCCATTCAGTGTTTGAATGCATTTGTATGTAGAATGAAATAAATTCCACAAAATAAAACCCTTATTACCTTTGATGTACCCTGATATTTTCCATTCTATTCTATTCTATCCTGCTCTATTCCATTTTGTTCCATTGTGTTCCATCCCATTTCATTCAAAAAATTTGCTGACATAACCAACCCAATAAATGGATTCCATTATCCCCTAATGCAGATGTTGACATTTCTATAAAGGGCCAAATGGTAAATATTTAGGCTTTTTGGGCAAATGGTCTTTGTCACAACTACTCAACTCTAACACTGTAGCATGAAAGCATTCATAGACAATTTGTAAAAAAAAATACTGCATTCCAGTAAAACTTTATTTATAAAAACAGGTGGTGGTCCATATTTTGCTGGCCCCTGCCCTAATGAATGAAGATCTGAAATCTGAAAAACAGGGTATAAAATAAATAACCATCTGAAAAGTAGCTGAAATCTGGGTCTTAAATATTTATTTACTTGTATATCATTAGTTTGAATTTGTCTACTCCATTACAATATAAAGAGGCTCTGTGAGAGTAAAGGTTGAGTTTTGTTCAGCGGTGTATTCCCAGCTCCTAGCACAGTGTTGGGCAGATAATCAGTGCTCAGTATAGACTTGTTGTATTAATGAATGAACACATGCTATCAGCACTGTTGTAGGAACTAGCTATAGAATTAGGAAGAAGACAAAACTAGAAAGTACGATGGCAAGTATTTTTGTCTGCTTTGTTTATTGCTATTTCCCCAGTGGCCGGAATGGTGTCTGGCATGTAGTAGGAGCCCAATCAACATTTGTTGAATAAATGCATAACTGAATGGATAAACAAATGAAGGTGGATGCAACTCTTGCCCTCATGGGACTCTATTTGAGTGGGAGATAGAGATAGGTAAACAGGTAATTATCATGAAGTGTGATCATCAGATTTAAAAAGACAGAGTGATTTGATAGCGAATAAAAAGAGTGTAGTGTGGAGTTGGTGGAGAGCGGTGTCAGCAGGATGACAGCAGGATGGTCTTCTGAGCAGATAATTAAAGATTGAAGAGCATTTATCTAGGTGAACAGGTGGGAAAATGGCAGAAGGAGGAGGGTGGAAGAGAGTTGAAGCAGAGAGGATAACGTGTGAAAAGCCCAGAGGCAAGTGAGAGAACGTACTGAGTATGGACGGAGCACAGAGGGGTGAGAGATGATGCTTGAGAGGAAAATAGGATCTGACTCCCAAAAGGCCAGGTAAACCCTGTGAAGGCATTTAGCCTCATTCTACAGCGATGGGAAACCTTTGAATTGGGAGGAAATAATATGATCAGACCTCAGAGTATTAGAAAGATTACATGTCATAGGAGGGAGTTTATGGGAGAAAGAAAAGACTAAGGGACAAAAATGATTATTTTCTAGGAGCTAGAGGAAGTCCAGTGATCTGTCTAGAAAGGGAATGGGTGGTCTTAGGAATGAATGAGCTCCTGTATCTGGAGTTAAGTAAATTGAAGGTGGACGAGCATTTATCCGGATATTGAAATTTGTTGGATTGGGACATAAAAGGGTCTTCTAACAACTTAGATTTTACGATTTTTCTCCAATCACTCTTAAAGGATGAAATAAGTTTAAAAGCAAGTTAGATAAAGGGAATATTAACTTTGTTTTGAGAACTGTTTGAGACTTCAGAATTTCTCTTGAGATAACAGAAGATGTAGTTAATTTATTTATGCAAAAACTATTCACTGAGCACCTGCTTTGTCTGGCTCTGTGTTTGGTGCTGGACATACAATGTGGACAAAGAAGACATAGTCCTTGCCTTCATGGAGATTGTGGTCTAGAGGGAGAGGTAGACTGGAAGAAGATAGGTGCTTAAATAAATGGGCAGTTGCAAATGTTGACACGTGTGATGAAGGAATATGCAAGTGAGTGACGGAGGAACTAATTTCAGATGGAAGAGTCCAGGGAGGTCTGTCTGAAGAATAATACCTACAACAAGTTCTGAATGGCAAATAAGAATTATTGAAGTCCAGGGAGAATAGTGAGAAAGAAGACGAGAACGCAGAACAGAGAGTAGACTCCGAAGAAGGACAGGGCTGGGCAGGTTCATGGAAATGAAAGAAGCTCAGTGTGGTTGGAATGTGAGGAGGGTGTGGGGATATAAGATGAAGTCTCAGACATAGGCAGAGACTTCATCATGCAAGACCTTGCAGGCCACATTAAGGATTTTATATTTTATTTCATGGTACATCAGAAAACCAATGAAGTGCTTTAAGTAGGGGAACGATATAGTCTGATTTTTGTTTTAAAAAGGCCTCTCTGGCTGTTGTGTGCATAAGAGATTGGAGAAGGGAGAGTGGGATTAGAGAGATTAGCAAGCAAGCTACTAGCATAGTCAAAACATATTGTAGTGATAAAATTAAAGGACCTGGTATGGGATTCAAGCCATGGGTAAGAGAGAAGCGGATGTCAGGGGTGTTTCCCAGATTTCTAACTTGAGCAGTAGGGGGGCTAGAGGGCCCAATTACTGAGATGGGAAAATTGGCAAAGGAGCAGATTTTGGCAGAAGATAAATAATGTTTGCAAAGTCCAAGGCTGGTAATCATTGTTTTGATCCATTCCAAAGGAGCTCATCAGCGTTTTAAACACGAAGGGCAATGATCCAAGAAATCTTCCTATTATATCAATGAATTGATACTAAAGGGTATTTGTGATTTCGGTATGATATTTGGAGAACCTCATAGTTGGAGAGATTACATGGCAACATCAAATGCATTTCTGAAGGATTTTGTACTTTAAGAAGCCCCACAACTCTCATAATAAATGATTGCCCATACCCACATTCTTTCTTTGAGTTATGATAGGGCAATAAAGAACATCACTGAGTAGCATTTGAATTGAGTCTTGAAGTTTGGGTAAAATAGAGATGTGGGGTGGGAAGATCATCCCAGACCGTGGAGTAGCTACCTTCCTATAGAAGAGAAGACTTTAAACAAGCCCTTATTAAGTGTTTATGTGGAGTTCAATAAAGCTAAGTGAGAGATGTGTCAGCCTTAGTGGTGCAATTGCTGAATGGTTTGTAGATTTCCAACCATGTTCAGTTGCACATACATAGCTGTGAATACAGATTGAACACGGCTGCTGACTCAGGACAGGGGCTGGGACCAGTCTGCTTGCCCAAAGCTTTTCAGCAAATTCTATTGCTTGTTGTGCAATCTGCTTCTCTTAATTTCACAGAAGTATATTTTAGTTTTACATTATTAAACTTGTTTAGAGTTCTGTGTAATCTTCTCTTTGTTTAAAGAAACAAAATACCAGCACATAATGTAAATTAAACCTACTGGTTCTTAGTTGGGACCGGGGCTCAAACACAATTTATGTTGCAATGAGAGTGGATTTAGTATTTGAGAGACTCAAACATATAGGACTACATATGCATTACTATCTTTCTTCCCTGCTTAACAGACACTAATCTAACTGTTATTCTAATCCATTAGGTTTATTCATGAAAGAACAAAAATGCTGATTCCATGAACCAAACTATAAACAATTCTGGCGTGGTGATCATGGGATCACAAGTCCTTTTAGAGCAAAGGATCTCCCACTAAGGCATCAGAGATTAGGAATTTTAAGAAGCATATTCTGATTTTAAATAACAAGGAAGCGTGAGCTTTGAAAAGAATATTGGACAAACCACTCCTAAAATGTATAACACTTGGTGCTAACATTGTATCTGGTTCCTAGTTAGCCTTCAAGGAATATTTGAGTGAATGGTTGAATGAATGAATGAATATGCCTCCATGGACTTCCATCAACATTCTGCCATCTACCCAAGGGTAATACAGCAAAAATGACATTTTTCTCAACTGAAGTCGATTTTATAGTTTATCAGAAACCTAAAGTGAATCTCTTTATTTTGACTTTAAAGCTAGACTTTAAAGCAAGGTTGCTTTAGGTTGTACCTGCCTTCTAATGTGGAGAGAAAAGTATCCAACAATCTCTTTCTCCACTTAAAGTGTTAAGGATCTCATTTATTACTTAATCCATGCCCGTGGAAATCCAAGCAGGTCCAATCTCTAGAACCCAGTCTATAGTACTCCTGCAAAATTTAATGCAAAAGAATGCAGGGTTTCTGGCACAGGCATGAGAACAAACTGAGAATAACTCTAAAGCAAAATAAGCAAACAGACAAGCAAAAACTCAAGTTAATATACAAGAAAATGTGAATTGACAAACATATTACCTTAGAAAAGCACAGATTGACAACTGCCTCTGAGGAGCCCACCCCCCTTTGTTTCACTTGTCTAGCTGGAAGAGAATTTGATGGAAAGTGGATTGAGATCCATGATGTGTAGATACTTTTCACAGTGGTAAAAGCAAAGAAACATCGGTCTACATAGTTTGAAAATAGGTGTGACTCTTCCCTGTCTTCCACCTCACGCTGAATTATTTTCTGTTCCCTTCCCTTTCTTCCTGCTCCTTGCTCATTGTCTCTTTTTAAATTTCTTATTGTCTCTATTGCTGATTTTTCTCTTTTGTTCCTTTAGAGTTATTTTTTTCTCCCTCCATTTGCTTTGGAAATAAAAAAGAGCATGTGTAGCCTTTGCAAAGTGTGTTTTGTGTTCTTGTTGAAATACCTTTATTTTATTTGTGGCTACAACTGATCTAGGTTACTTCTAGATTCATAGTAGAGGTACAGCCTTCCCTTTAAGGACATGCAGACAACCCAGCTCAGGCAGTTAAAAGTATTCCCGGGGGCCGGCCTGGTGGCCTGTGATTAGGTTCTCTTGTTTTGCATCTGCGGCCCAGGGTTCACCGGTTTAGATCCTGGGTGTGGACCTACTCGCCACTCATCAAGCCATGCTGAGGCGGTGTCCCATATGGAAGAGCTACAACTCTACAACCATGATATACAACTATGTACTGGGGCTTTGGGGAGAAAAAAGAAAAAGAGGAAGATTGGCAATAGATGTTAGCGCGGGGCCAATCTTCCTCAAAAAAAGAAAAAGGGATTCCTGGGTGAGAGTTTCTGCCTGAAAAATCTGGTTCTCTGTGTTTTGCCATTTAATATTAAGTAATCCTAATGGATGTTCCAAACTTGTTTCTCTGACTCTTGCCTAGATTCTGAGGCTGTTGTCCCAGCTATTTGCACACTCTTTGCCCTGCATATCTGGACTCTGGATCTCTTTTTTTATGCTGACTTTCCAGACTTGTTACTTCAAGCACTGACTGCCCATTTGGCCTTGGATATATTGCTAATTCTAATCTCAAAACCAGGGTTTTCTCCTACTTTGTTTCCAAAATTGTGAATGGAATTGAGAGCAGTATGATATAATAGAAAAAAAGTATTTGGACTCCAGTCAAAAGAACTGGGGTTTGAATACTATCTTTCCGGTTATAAATTTTTTGTGTGTGTGTGGGGAAGACCAGCCCTGAGCTAACATCTGTTGCCAATCCTCCCCTTTTTTTTTGCTGAGGAAGATTGGCCCTGGGCTGACATCTGTGCCCATCTTCCTCCACTTTATATGGGACGCTGACAGGCAGTGCGTCCGCGGGCGCCGGGATCCGAACTCGCGAACCCTGGGCTGCCAAGCGTGAACTAAACCGCTGCGCCACCGGGTGGCCCCCTGGTTATAAATTTTTGACACTGAAAAGGGTCACTTAATTTCTCTAACTCCTGGATTCCTCAACCTCAAAATAGTGCCAATAATAAATACTGGATTCTTTATTTGGGAGGGACAACCTACTTTCTAATTTCATGTCAATAACGCTTCCTTCCTCCCACCCTAATTATTGTTCCTCCTCAAGAGGTCAGATTACTAATCTGAATGGTCATATTCTATGACAATGATTAGGCCACACTTATGCCTGTGCAGGGTTACTCTTTGTTGACAGATGACACGTGTGTGTTTCTCTTCTGCTGCTTTCCTTCTGTTCCTTTTGTCTGCATACTCTAGTACCAGGAGCCCTGCAGCCTGGTCGTACACGCTTCTCTTCTCTTTCTCCTCTACATGCTATATAGTATTCCTACCCTTAGGCTTGGCAAGAGTTTGGTGGTTGGTGGGAAGATGAAGCCATCTTTGACCTGGACCTAAGTTATGAGTTCCAACCTGGTTTTAAGATAGAATCCTGTACTGGGCTACTGGCCACTGTATCAGCAAAACAATACCGTGGTATATTGCTTCCCATTGTTTTTGTTTCTTGGGTGTATTTCTTCCTCTAGGACCTCAACCTTTTCCTATAAGGTTTTAGAGAAAGCTATATACAACAAATAAAAAGAGTGAGTTTCCAACCTAAGACAGTACTAGAGATTCAAACCTCACGTTAATCCTTAATAAATTCTGACAAATTTTTGTGAGATTTAAAGAGGCAATATATGCAAAAGCCCCTGGTGTGGTCCATAATAGATGCTTAAGCAATGCAATCCCTGTCTAGAATCTAGCCTTGAATACTGGAGTCTTGCTACTGGGGCAGTCCATACACCAGCAGCATCAGACTGCCTGAGAGCTTATAAGAAAATCAGAACCTTGAGTTGTACCCCAAACTACTAATCTTCATTTTAACAAGATTCCCAGGTAATTACTAGAGAATTAGTAGTAATTACTACTAATGTTTTCCAATCTGAAAAACATTGCTGTAGAGTATGTATGTCCCTCATGCTGCCCTTCCTGCTCCAGCCTCCTGTTTTGCTCTCACGGACATGCTGCCTACAGCTTGGATCACCTCTAGGACGGGGGAGCACGTTGTTACACATGGCTTGCTTTCCAAGTTAACTCAGATACTTCTGTTGATGATAAAGTTTGAAGAGAGGCTTGTAGTTGTGAAGTTATTTTTTCCTAAAGGAAATGTGAACTAGCATATGTTGAAGAAACCAATAGAAAGGGAGCACAGGCAGACACAGAAGTCAAGCTGGTCTGAGTGTGGTTTGAGGCAGGTGTGGAGACAAATCCTCGAGTGCAGAGAAGGCTTGCCTTTTTAATGAGCTAGCGAGTGATGGATGCCTCTCCAGAGGATCCTTTGCTTCCAAGAGTCAAAAAAAGTATAATTGAACTTATAGATCGTTCTTTCTACTCTACAGAAATGTGTGTGTGAGCTCTGAAGGATAGAAGCTCTATTAAAGTTCTTAGTGAGCTGGGCCAGCCTCTGAGTGAGGGGGGTTATAGATTGTTGACTTGCACCTTCTTATTAATATTCATTAGATTTGGATATTATCAAATCAATGGTGTTTTTTTTTTTAATTCCTGAATCTTTTACCTATACTTTCATGTTGTTCAACTATTTTCTTAAGATTTTTTGTCTTTTTCTATTCTCTTCCTTTTCAGATTTTTCCTTTTCTTTGCACTAAGTTGTCATAATGCATTATGTGAAGAGCATTTTTTTAAACATTAAACATTATATATGATGACTACCGAATAAAATAAAATCTCATGTAAGATAGAAATTTAGAAAGAGATCAGTGATTGCCAGATGTTGGAAGAGGGGGTTGATTACAAAGAAGCATGAGAGAATTGCCGGGGGAGGTGATAGAACTGTTCTATATCTTGATTATGGTAGTGGTTACCTGAATGCATGCACTTGTCAAAACCCATAGAACTGTACACTTAAAAAGGGGGAACTTTAAAGTATGTAAATTATGACTCAATAAGAAAGAGGGGGAAGTTCCATCTGAAAGCAAATTAAAATAATTACACTGAGTTCCATAGGAACGGCAGTGGGTGTGGGGCGGGGAACGTATAGTAGGGGTATACGTTCTTACTTGTTTAGAGGCAGCGTGCTGTAGTGGTTAAGAACATAGCCGTTACAGCCAGAGGGCCTGAGTTCACCCTGTAAATTACAAAATTCTCTGTTACCTCAGTTTCCTAATCTGTCAACTGAGATAAGAGCAGCGTCTACCTCGAGGGGCTGTTGTTAGGATTCAACAACAACAAGACAATGACAAAACAGAAGAATGGGCTCTGAAAATGTAAGGCTTTGCCGTGGGAGAAAGTCTCTGATGTTTTCTTTTCCTTCACTTCGTACTTGGTGAGGTCATCCTCGTCTCTGCTGAAAAATAGTCTTCATCACAAACCCCCACACGTAACTGCCCAGCCTGCCATATCGGGCAGCCACTGCTGAGTAAACGCTCTGGAGTAAACCTCAGAGAGAGAATAAATCACCTCTCACGCCGTGCTCCCTCCAGGTGAGGACTGAGGTCATTGCAAGAGGCATAACAAATAGTCGGCATAATGTACCAAACTAATAGATTCTAGAAGGAAAACTAAATGGAAAATTTTTCTTGAGTGCTAGGCACCTCTGGCTGAAGAGACAGTGGAGCCAGTGTTATTATAGATGTGGTTAAATCAATAATACTTTTTCGTTCATTTCTTTTTCATTTCACAAAAATGCCTATTTTAACCAGTGAAGAAGTAAGGAGATATTATCGAGGGCAATTTTTCATGCTCACATGGATTATATTCTGGGACACATCGCTCTTCTAAATAGCCCCATTTCTGTTTTTTCTTTTTTCTCTCAGAAATGTATTCAATTCTCTTCCAGCAGCATGAATTCATCTGGAAAGCTATATGACAATCAATTAAGTAAATGAGAAAATAGAATGCTTGTAATTATGATAATCAAGCTACTGTATGTGAAACCCACCCTCTTAGGCCTAATACCCACCCATCTTTAAGCAATATATTAATTAAGCTTTGGGTAATTGTTACAATTAGAACCAAGCTTTTATAATTTTAAAAAATCACTCTGAGAGAGAAAAAAGAAGTATTTTAAAAATATATTGCAGCTCTTGGTTTTTAATGCAATTCATTATCACAGCTACATTGTCACTTCCCTGGCTGCATGGACACAATTCCAGCATGCTTTGCTCGTATGACTTCTCATTTACAACTGGAGGAATTTTGTATGTATTACCTTTTCAGATGTTTCCCTGTTTCTCTAAGTCAGAGTTTGGCAAACTTTTCCTATAGAGGGACCAAATAATAAATACTTTAAGCTTTGCAGGTCAAGAGGCAAAGTTGAAGATACGTGAAAGTATTTGTATAACAAGAAAAAAATTTCCAGTTTCTGTATTGACAGAATTCAAAATATAATAAAATAATAATCGAGTACAATTTTTTTTACAATATATATCTAGTAATAAGAGAGTGGAATTCTTACTGTCAGGATGACATTTGCTTTGTTGGGGTTCAATGTTAGCGTGCCCTACCATCAAGTCATTGCAAATGGTCTTGGTGAAGCCATCTTAGCTCATGGGCAGCAGGCGAGATGTGATGCACAGAGTGTAGTTTGCCAACTCCTGCTCTTGATCAGTGTTCTCTTTCCTGTGCATCAGGAGCACCGAAAAGATTGGGTAAAATAGATTGCTGAGCCACACCTCCAAGTTTCTGGTGGGGCTCAAGAATTTGCATTTCTAACAAGTTCCCATGTGATGTTGATGCTCCTGGTTTAGGGACATATTTTTAGAACATTGCTCTTGATGTTGGTCCTTTTAAGGAGTCACACAGAATATGAATCCATATATTTTATATTTTCCTCATTTATTCACATATTCAGCTTACCTGACAGGCTGTACCTTTTTGAATTCCTAGGTAAAGTGGTAGTAAATTCAAAGTTAAATTTCCATTAAAAAGTGAAGACCTATTTAGCGAGATCAGGATTAATAAGAAAAGGAACTTTTGTCTATTAAGTAGCTTTTAGTTTCTTGCTTACAAACTCAGGCGTCAGCAATCAGCATCTACTTGTCTGCTGTAAAGAATGCCGGAATAGTATTTTTCCAGTCCGATCACACTTTTAAAATACTATGCAATGTTCCAAAGGATATATGTAGGTGAAACATAAAAATGGCAGTTTTGCCTTAGATTTAATATGTCTTAATTCACCAACCATGTTATCAATATAATGCCTCCTGGATTAGAATTTGTTGGCATGTTTAACCCACTGAATTTAACACAGAGACTTTCCTGAAGCTGCCAAGGGGCCAAGGAGATACTTGTTTCCTAAATCCTGGGGTACCCCATAGTCTACTAGGTCAAATAATCTCTAAGTTGACTGTTAAGTCACACTGGGTTCTTGTAGATGAGCTCTGAACATTTGCACTGTTACCTATATTGAGGTTGTGGAGAAGGTTAATGACAAATGGCAGGGCATCGGCTAATTTTAATGATCACATCTCACCAAAGAGATTCTTTCAGAAAAGAAGCAAAGTGGAAAATATGTTCTCCTTCTGTTTATTTGTCCCAATGGTTTAAAAAATCAGCTTTATGGAACTATAATCTTCCTCATGACAGATGGGCTTATACATTAGCATCGTGCTTTCAATCAACAGTTTACATTTCAAGAGGATGGTGAAGAAACTGACATCTTCAGCACCTACTTGCCATTTTTCAGTTTTATAACATTGATACAAAAAATAGTATTCTGATTAGCAGCTTGATTGGCAACCCACGCAATCCTAAATAGTACTACAAACCTGGAGAATGCACTTTTACAGACAATTACGTTTGGCGAAGTAGTATGTACAATTTTGACAAATAAATACATAAATACAATCATTCATATATAATGATATACCTAAATGTCAATTATCATCAACAAGTGTTTCTAGTAAATTACTTCTCCTTTCATTCACAAGTTACCTTGTTGCTTATAAAAACTATCTTCATCTTTACAGAAGAAATAACATAATCAAATCCCCCACTAGACCCACATATTAGGAAAGGTACAAAATGAATCCCAGATGTTTTATTTAAATATTCCATTGTCTTTTGATAGAAGAGATTTGATCGAAAAACTCCTTCCTTGGCTTCTCTGTAAAGAGTTTGTTTTCCCCATATCATATTATGCAAAGGGGTTTTGTTCTTCAGAATTTGATCCAAATCGAAAATGAGCTTCAGTTTTTGATTCTGGTTATTTAAAAATACAATATTATATATTGAAACTGGCATTTGCTCCAATATAAGAAGACACAAAACCACACAAACTAGCCACCAAAGATAAAACTTTTTTTTCCAAAAAGAAATTTTAAGAATCCAGACACTGATTGTTGATACCTTTTGTTATTCAATGCATAATGTACAAAACAGGTGGGGGGACAGTCAGAAGGTTTTGTAAAAATTGTCTGAATGATTCCTGGTACAATATTGTCTGATCCATTATTTTATGTCAGAGAAATGATAATTTAAAAAAATGGATTAACAAATAATTGAAAGCATAATTTGGCCAGTGTTGTAAAATTAACATAAGTAGAAAATTAGAGCTTTTTATTGATCACTTGACTTAAACATCTTTTGAACATTCAAAAAACAAAGGGCAAACATGCTGTGGGCTATTGAAACAGGACGAATGGCCTTGCCTCACCAAGCTACATGCAGAAGAAAAGGTCACATAGCAAGCAGTTTCTAGCTATACGTACAGTCAGGGAGAAGAAAAAAAATGCCTTTAAAATATATACATATAGTTTTTGATGTATATTTACATGTTTGTCACATGGGCACTACCTAGCATAAAAAAAGTTAGGAAATAGTTCTTTAAGACATATGATTCTCTAATTTTTGCTCCTTTTTAAGATTAGGGCTCTATCCATAATGTACACACATACACACACACACACACATATAAAACAGTTCGTAAATGTACATATCTGATGTTTATAATATGCAATTCCTTGACACTGAAAGTGGCTTGACTGAGCATAAGGTAGATGCAAGATGGTGGTATGAGACAGAGACTGGATTTGGCTGCACGATTGAAAGGTGAACCAAATACAAAGTCATGAGACTTCTCCAGAGATCAGAACTCACAGCAGTTGAGAGTTGGGGGTTGGAGAGTGGCTCACCTTGTGCTGATCTGTCTCTCTCCAGGCTACCTAATGCTATTTTCTAATCAAACTCAGCAGTCCTGCTGACTGTAAGATGAAGCTATATTAAGGGATGGGAACGCATATCTCATATTGGGTTCTTTGGGGCTGGAGATGA
The DNA here is from genome assembly GCA_031878705.1 of Tapirus indicus. Classification (NCBI taxonomy): domain Eukaryota; kingdom Metazoa; phylum Chordata; class Mammalia; order Perissodactyla; family Tapiridae; genus Tapirus; species Tapirus indicus. The sequence goes on along the minus strand of CM062926.1, from coordinate 80,508,917 downwards.
GAGAGCCAATGTTTTCAAGAACTATTCCATGACTTCCATTTGTTCATTTTGTCTACCTGTTTGCTATCAACTTCTAGGGGAGCTTCCAAGGGTGGGGTTAAAAAAGAAAATGTGTACTCTTTCAGTTGTGGGGCTTTCTTTGAATGAAAACAAACAGAAGTTTTCTAATGAACGGTAGAAGATGTGCAATGTGTGGGTTTGCTGAGTGCGTAGTCTTCTTCTGATGGAGGTGGACTAGCTCTACCTGTCCTCAGAGTTCTTACTAAGAATTCAGGTCAAATGTTTCCAGAGATCTAAGTTGATGCAATACATTTGCAAAGCATGTGCTTCAATTACTGTGATACACCCCCCGTCAGAGGCTCTTCCCCAAAGAAAGGCAACTGCCTGCACTTCCAGCACCCTGGGATGTCAAGGCAATGCACTGAAGTAATAATTTATTCATTGAAACCAGAAGAAATGACAGAGAAATTGAAGCTCCCCCAAACATCTAACTTATATCCAAGGAAAAGTCAGTCTTAGAAGAATCAGGTGCACTAATAGTTCATATTTGATGTTTATTTTGGCAGATTTCATATTAAGATGATGTTACTACTACTGACGACCATCATTGTAATTATGTAATGAGTTTAGCATTTAGCATAATGCACAATACATTGCATTACGTAGCACCTTTCAAACTAAGGATCGCAAAATACTTAGCAAATGCAATTGCTCTCACAGCACCTGTGAGGTAGGTGTTTTTTCCAGCCATTTTATAAATGAGCATATTTGAGCACAGCGAGGTTAAGATGTCTGCTCACATGACCCAGTAAGTATGATGGCATCAACAGGACCTGCACCCAGGCTTCCCCACCCTTCCTTCCCATGAACCTCAATCACAGAGCCTCCAGAATACTCCTAACAGCATTGCTGCTAGACATATTTGGATGTCTTGGATGTTAGAATTATATCTATCAGCTATAGTTCTAAATCCTTCGATAACTTTGGTACCCGTTAAAAGAGATTCCTCATGTGCTTTGCAAGTGTGTGGGAGGGGCATCTTATACCATTGCTAAGCTTATGTTAATTATAATGCATATTTAAATTTGTATTTTCTGTGTGATTTATTGTTCTTCTGGCCTCCTACCAACTTATTTCTACACATGTGCCTGCCTGAGCCAGAAAATGTAAAATGCACTTAGCGACACTGTAGAGGGAAGCAGGTGAGATTACATTTGGCAAAGTCTCCTTGGAGGCACCTGGTAATGTTTGTTCTGGAAGAGCAAAAAAGAAAAAAAAAATCTCCTGTTTATTTTGTTAAGTAGCATTTTATATACATTCCACCCGCTGACCAGGTTTAATCCTTGGATGAGAAAGCAGAGTTGTCTTCCAAACATACAGAATATTTGATTCTCAGGTTTAAATTTCCATTTATTTAACTGCAGCCTCCCTGCCAATACTAAGTTCATTTCTTGGGAGAACCACAAAGACTGTACACATTACATGGCAATATATGTAAAAATTCAATGTAACAGCACACACAATATTCATAATCACATCCAGTGTGTCTTCCTGACTGTGCATTATTTATGAACTGTTTTTGAAAAAGAGTTATTTACTTTTTAATTTATTTTTGCAGAGATGATGTGAAGACATTACCGTGAGTTTCAGTTTCCCAGAACCAGATTTTTCTCTCAGATGCACAGTATGGAAATCCTAGCTGTTAGGAAGTTGCGTTTTGGGATAAACGCAATTCCTTAGGACCTGAGAATGAAATCTGGCCCTTCTAACTCAGGTATTGTTTTATGACCAGAGCCTAACATTTGCAAATTGAATATCCAAGAAAGGAACTAGGAGTGGGAAGAAAAAAACTTTTTACAAAACCCCTTCACCACTTCATGTCCACTGGTGATGCCTGTAAAATACCAACACCCGAGGCCCCATTTCTTAAAAAAGAAAAGAAACATATTTACATCGGTAAAAATTCTAACATCTGAGATGTTTCTTGCTTGACATGTCATTCCAGATTCTGTGCATTTCTTCTGGAGAGATCTGGTGCACGGTGATAACTCGGCGATACCTACACAAACTGTAGGCCATTTTCCAGTGATTGAAGCCACTGTTCTGGAAAGGATGTATGCCTAGTTTTCGAAGACACAGTCCCACATACACATCTTCAAGGTGAAGCAGCCTTGTGTGGAGTGAGGTCTTGTAAATGAGTTCGGCCACGTCGGCTGAAAAGATATAGCCAGTCCCTGAACAGAATGGTGGGTAGTTACTGTCAGGGTACAAATCCCTGGGCATATACCACTTACTGCGGACGTCCCGGATTGGCCCTCCGTTGATGACATAGCCAGTAAAATATCTTCTTCTTGGCTTGGTGGAGGGTTTTAGTAGTTTATAAATAAGGTTGTCCATGTTTACAAAAATGTCACTGTCTGTTTTCATGACATATTTGGCTTTTGAGCAAAAAGTGGCCACCCATCTCATCCCCATTAATGTTTTGAGGGTAAGGTTATGGTAGGAGTCGATGAAGTCCTCCACGATAATGTCGTGGAAGATTTGGCTCTCTTGTTCCACCATCTGATTCAGAACAGGATCAGCGTTCTTGCCCAGGAGGAAGAGAGTGGCTATCTTGATCCCTTTAAAGTTGTTCTCATCCCCCCATGTCTCTCGGATTGCCTGACGGGCATCGAATTCTTTGTGGGTGGTGCTGATGAGGATAACAAGAAAAGGAATGTTTTTCTCACATTTGTTGGGTTCATTTATAAGAAATTCAAAAGAATGTGGGTTTATAGGTCGAGTCCTTATGTTGCCAAAGGTGAAGTTTTTCCTGGCAACTGTTAGGTGGCTGAATGGCTTGGAGCCAGTGTAGGAGGATGTAGGACGAGTTACACTCAAGTACCAGAGAGCGCTGGCCCAGCACACAACTGTCAAAACATATAAACAGGAGACCTTTGAAGCCATGGTCTTGCGAGACGTCTATTCCAAATATTGAAGAATATGCCTACTTGGCATTAGTTTCTTTTCATCTTGCAAAGGCAGCATATTACCAACAAATCTTAAAGTTCGATAGAGAAATGTGAGTGCAGAATTGTCCATGGGTCTTAGTGGCAGTCTGGCATCTCTGCATTCACTCTACTTTCTTCCAAACCCGATGGAAGATTCCAAGCCTCATAAGTCTTCCTTTTATCTCTGCAAAATCAATAAAGTACAGTTGTCGTTCAGATTTATTTAGTAATTTTACAATCTCAAATAAACAAAATAAGGGTATAAGAATTACCCGCAATGACTAAAATAAACATAATCATTCATTTCCATCTGTAGGGAAAACTTCCTGACATAACCAACCTCTCTTTTCTTTCCTTAATACAAGTTGTTTGTGTATATTCATACCCGATCAACAAGTATATAGATTATAAACTCTAGCTGAATATGAAGTAAACTGAACATTAGTAATTTTTAAATGTTTCCCCCTGTCTACAAGAGACCTTCTTTGCAATTAAATACTTCCTGACACTAAAGTCTTTCAAGCGAGAAAGTCTCACATATGGCCTCATATCTCCTTTCCATTTTTCTGAGTTTCCACTTGCCTGACTGAGGAAGTAATCAGTTCTCAACAGCTCTTTGCTTTCTCTAGCTCTGTATTTGAAAATATGTCAATCACCACTGGAAAATCTCTGCTAAAATTGTCTCTCTTGGCTCTGACTTAGAAGTAATTCCCAAATTTTCTTCACTTTTTTCTTACTTTGGCTCTCACAAATGTTAGTTCTGATTCTCAGTTTTCTATGAGGCTTCATATGGAGAATATCCTTACCCTTCAGGCATGGAGACCATCCCAGAGTGTCCTTTCAGACAGCTGGAAGCATTCATTTTGGAATCGATCTAAATGGTATTGCTTTTTGTGGCTTTCAACAATTTGCCCTTATATTCCCTTGATGAAATTATACTGCCCCCTTTTAATTCTTTTTGCTTAGTTACACTTGCCTATAAACATAGCAGGAGTATAATAAGAGAGCTTGGGGGCTACAAATTCAATGAAGATGTGACAGAGCACTTTAACTGGTGTTCAAATTAAAAAGTTGTCCTTTGGAAATTAAGCCTTTCTAGAACTTCAGCTGCTATCGTGTCAGTTAAAAATATATGCCAGGTTACAAAATCTGTTCACAGAAAAATTGTCTCTTCCTTTCTAGTTACAGCAAAATATGGTAGTCCTGGAAGACAGAGATAGCAGATAATGGATATTGGTCTCAACAAAGTCTGCTTCAAAGACAACAATGTGCTTAAATGTACAAACTGTGTTGAAAGAATTTAACTGAGATTATAGGTTGAAAATCATGCTTCTAAGCAAAATGGTCATAATGAAATGAAAAGACATGATGGGCAACAGCAGAGATAATACGCATCCTCTTGTCTAAGCCAAGAGCTGACCGTGAATATATGATCTATGTGAGACTGGCAGTAACTCAGTGTGGTTATGGTTCTAACTAAATGAATGTTAGAATGGCTTCAAGCAGCATGATTCTAGGCACAGTCAGGCTTTGTCCAACCCAAAATAAGTACTCTCTAAATAGAAGCTCCAGTGTCCTTGGCCTCCTGGATGAAATTTCTGCTCTAAGGTGCACCAAAGCTGACAAAAAGAATGTGATGTGCAGCAAGCTTTGATACTTTAAACAGTAAGCAAAAGGAAGTGAGAAAAACCAGCAATAGAGAGTTTATTAAAGTGCTTCTCAATTTGGGATATACAGACATCAACTTCATTTGAATTCCAAAGGGATGTGAGTGAGTCTCAAGATGGTACTAGAAACCAAACTTTCTCCACCACTGTCCTAGCCTAGCATCTGATTCTTATAAGCCTACCTTTATCATCAGATAGCTCTTGTCACCTTCCATACTTTCCTACTAAATTGTGAGCCACCTATTACTAAGCTGTGAAGGGACTCCCAAAAAATGTCACCTGGAAGAGGCTCCTGTCAAGCTCCTTTCTGGAGCCACTAATCAGGCTATTAATAGAGGATTAATGGTGTATGCAAAGTGTTGGGAAAACAGAACTAGAACCCATATGCCTCCTCAGGGAACTCGTAGTCTAGAAGGAAAGACCTCAAGTAAATGATTAAAACAGTAGGATAAAAACTTTCATTAGGAGGCTGCTGGAGTACCTAGGAGAGGTGGGCTGGTGACTGGCATATGGGAGAACCAGGTACAGTCTTGCAGACTGTGCACGATGCAGCTCCAAAGGGCACCATTCCACAGACTGCAACATGAATCCCACTCTCCATTCCATCCCACAGTCAAACAATGAAGTGGCTTTGGGGGTGATGCCATGGAAAGTTCAGAAAAGTTATCTAAGCTGAGTCTTCAAGGACAACTGAGAATTATCCGGATGAGGATTGGGCATTCCAGGCAGAAGTAACAGCATATGCAAAGGTATAAAATGAGAGAGCATGGTGTGTGCTGGGACTGCAAATAGTGGAGTAAAGGAAGAGGACGGGGCTATGGGGAGGACAGTGGGGGTGGTGAGGTTTGGGGCCATCGAGATAGGCAGGGGTCAGATGGTGGATGGCTCTCAGAAACTGTTCTGGTCTGAGTAGCTGGTTACCCATCTTTGCAATCCAAAGGGTGTAAGGGAGGATTTTACCTTCCCCAAATCCTGTCTACTGATTCCAATAGCAATTCATTCTTCCATATTAAGGATTTATTTCTCCCACAGTTCTATGCCCCAAAAGAATAAATGAAAATTTGTTTTATCTAATGCCTTTCTGTATGATTTTCTGGGGGAAGGGATTAAATTATAAACACAGGTACCTGGGAGATTTAGAAAGAGCTAAAAGAGGAAGGAATAGATATAGGTGAAAGCATGAATAAAGTATGTATTTATAAACACTTTTCATAGAAGAATGAGTATTCTTCCCTAAACAGTTAACAAACATAATACTTCTTACCATTGTTACTGTAGGTCTCATTTTAAAATGCATATAGTACAACAGGCACCGTGCTGTGTGCTGTAGTCTATGCCATGTATTTTATAGAGCTTCATTCCTTCTAGTGTTACAAGAAAGGTATTTTCGCCATTTTACAGATGAGAGAATGAAAACTCAGAGATATTAAGTCACTTGCTCAAGATCACAGAGCTAATGAGTGACTAGGTAAGCAGTCATCCCACAGCCAATGATGACTAGGTTAGTCGTCATCCCAAGCTTCCTAAGGCCTGTTAGGACAATTGGCAAAGTCTCGCATGGGAAAGCCCAGGGTGGCAGGGAGAATCTCAGTCTGCTATTCTCCCAGGGATCCAGATATTTATTTTCTTAGATGTGTGTCCACTGCTTGAATTTTTTTCTAGTTCATTCTAGTTTGCTACACACTGCATTACACCAATTCTGTGGGGATCCTTGATCATCAAAAAAAATGATGATTTGCAAAGAGCATATTAAAGCTTGAAGATGCTGGATGTGGGGGGAGAGCTGTAACTGTTGAGGTTCAGAAACACTTTGCAGTTCCCTTTCTCTGAGGTCCTGAAACACACACACACTTACACATCACACACACTCTCATGCACTCACACACTCATAACACTCACACGCACACACTCGTATGCTGAAAGAATCACTCTACTGACATTTTTTCAGGCATGGGAACAAAAGTAGGCACAATATTACATTTTGGTCACTAGTAAATGCAAGTTATCACCAATAAAAACAGAGGATTTGAAATGGGAAAAAGAACCAGCCTAGAATGCGATGAGCGGCCGAGGATAATGCGGACCTACCGCAAGGGGTGCTAAAAAGGGTCGGTTTTGCTTACAACCAAACAGATTTCTCAGGTGACCAAACAAGCACAAAAATATGCCTCTGGACCAGACATCAAAACATAAGGAAAGACAAGAGAGAGCAGTAGGGTGCACTTAATTCTAAAGAGTAAATTCATGTATGTTGGGTGAAGTAGTCAATAATGGGCCAGATGTCCATGTTTTGCTCCTTGAGTCGTCCTAACTTACTATGTGGCCTTCTGTGCCTCAATAACCTTAAGTACAAAATAAGGGCAAAAGTAACATCTGCTTTATCTCCAAATACATTATTGGTATTAAGGGTCATCACCAATTGTTTGAGTTTCTGGGGAAAGGGTGCTCAACAGGCAGGTGATATTTTGATACAAAGATCAGGTCCTAATGGGGACGAGGGGATTCTATCAGTTCATCAGTTCATGATTCGGGATCCAGAGCACGTACACACGGATCCTTCTAAATATATAGGATTGCTGTCAGTTTTTTGGTTTAGTGACTACACTGTACAGATTTTCCTGCTAGAGAATTCTCTTTCCTTCCTGGAAAACACAAAGCCGAAGGTCCACTGAAAAGCAAAGAAAATAAGTCAGCTGAAAGTTCTGTGAAAGGAGCTGAGTGTCACAAAGCAGAATCCTCCAGAGGGTTCTTTCAGTTTTACAAGATTAAAAGAAAAAAAAATCCTGTTTAACAGACACGTTAATGTATCAGTAAAATAGAAAGTTGCACTTATAACATTTGTCATCCCTTTTAGCAGCCCTACTGCAACCACAGACACTGATGACACATTAACTTGTCATCCATTAAACACAAGTCCCTCCAAATAGAAATATTCAACTAGAACACTTGAAAGATTTTTCCCCCGGGGCCTTACTGTAATGCAAACTACCTCATTCACAGACTCCTTCAGTAACTAGCCACCTTCACCTTCAGGGGCAGAATTTTCGATTTAAGAAGCACATGTTTCTTCTAGAAATCACATGGTGGATAGTCTGTTATTATCAGTAATTTATTAAAAAAAAAGTTCTTAATTTGCTAAAGTTCTTCTGTTGTATGGCAGAGGTAAGTCCTAGGAGCAAAGGGCAGTATCTCTTTGGTGACGTGTGCACAGTTTGGGATGCCAAATTCATGTCCTTCTCTATTATGGTTCAGGAATGTACAAGTCAAAACTGATTTCCTATGCCTTGGTTGCCGCTGAGTTGGCTTGGCAATCATTCCAGCTTCCCTACACCCACGGGCAAGGCTGCAGGGGCCCAGCAAATGGCCAGTTTCCACTCCCTGGTGTCTCAAGGAATGTTATATCTCCAAGATCTGATTTCCCTTGGATTTTCAAATCTACTTCATTTGTTCATCAAAGTGGCACTGAACACCTGTTAGATGCCAGGCCTGTTCTACAAGCTGGTAAGACAGATGGAGAGCTGACTTTCCGGGAGAGGGAGGCAGAAAATAAACATATGATAAAGGAATGCAAAAATCATTTCAGGTAGTGATAAGTGCTGTGATATAAATGAAGTGGGGTAACTGGATAGAGACTGAACAGAGGTGGGAGGGGCAGGGGGGCTACTTGACATAAATTGGTCACTCTCTGAGGGAGTGACACTTGAGATGAGAACAGAATGCCTTGTGATCTCTGGTTCCGTCTTTGAGTCTTTTACTACGTTTCTGTTTCTTTGCTTAGCTCTTTGGGATTAATGCTTCATTAAGAGCACCTTTTTAGTTTTTGACCTCTGCTTCTCCCTGGTCTTTTGGATCTTCTTGGCTTCGTGTTTCCCACTGTGGCCATTCTGCCCACTCCTGCAAATGCCCTCAGCTTCTAGAGACATAGGTTATCTACTATATTAGTTTCCTGGGGCTACTGTAGCAAATTACCACAAACTGGGTAGCTTAAACAATGTAAATTTATTGTCTCACAGTTCTGAAGGCTAGAAATCTGAGATGTTGGCAGAGCTGGTTTCTTCTGAGGGTTGTGAGGCAGAATCTGCCCCATGCTTCTCCCCCAGAGTTTGGTGATTTGCTGGCAGTCTTTGGTGCTCCTGGCTTGTAGACACATCACCCAGATCTCTGCCTTCAACTTCACATGGCGTTCTCCCTGTGTGTGTCTCTGTGTCCAAATTTCCCCTTTTTATAAGGACATCAGTCATATTAGATTAAGGCCTACCTTAATGACTTCATTTAACTTGATTACCTCTGTAAACACCCATTTTCCAAATAAGGTCACATTCTGACGTATTGGGGTTAGGACTTCAACATATCTGGGGGACACAATTCCATCCATAACACCTACTTTCCTGGGTAGCAACAAAATGAAATACTTTGCTCCATAAGACTTCACTCCTTCTCATTATATTGTATTTTCTTTTTTTGAGGTTGTGGGTTGCAGTTTTTTTTTTTTAATTTATTTTTTTTATTGATGTCTTAATAGTTTATAACACTGTGGGGTTTTAATTGTACATTTTTGTTTGTCCATCACCTTGTGGATGTAACCCTTCACCCCTTGTGCCCACCCCCACACCCCTTATATTGTATTTTCTTGATTTGAGCAGGTAAATTCTTGGGTTTTGGTAAATCAACTTTTAATTTGTAATTAGCATTCAAGAAGAATGAAAATGACAGTGAAAAGGGAGAGAAAGTTTGGTTTATTTTTAGATTTAAAAAAAACTAGTTCAGATTATTTTTAAAGACTATGTGAAGAATATGGCATAGTTTTAAGCAGTACTCTGCTCCTGCCACTTTCCCTTTCCTTTGACCCCCTTAAAAACTGTAATCAGTTGAGAAAGATAAGTCAGGACTGTGGCACATTTTCCAAAAGGTTGGGGCCAGCAGTTCTTTAGATATTGACCCCTCGGTTTCTGGAGAATAAGGATAATTCTCCTGTGTAACCTCAAATTACCAGCATTTCCATTATTCAGAGCCAGTTTTGAATATTCAGAGACCACATGGCACTACAGAAGTGGTTTTAACATTGAAATCCACATAGTAACTTTAAAAATATGGTGCAGAAAGAGAAGCCAGTTGAAAAAAAAAATAAGCTCAATTTTAACGAGTTAAAAGAGAGGAATGTAAAGACAGAAATTCAGAAAAGAGAGAAAGAAAGGGCTAACTACTAGTGCTTATGAAAGGCTCTTGAAACAGATGAGAAGCTGGCTGTATAGTCCATCATGATATTGAGTAGAATAAAAGAGATTCTTTCTGAAAAATGTTGTGATCTCAAATAACTTTCCTCAGAGCGGTGTATCAGTTAAATCCAAGAATCTTAATTCTGTGGAGAAACACAGGAACTCAGACCGCAACGGAACTAACTGTTAAACCCCAAAGGTCAGAGATTCTACTTGGCTGTATTAATTTGGCAAATGGTTATCCTGATGCCCAACTCCGTTCCTTCCTCTCGCTCTTGTAATTATGCTCTAAATAAGCACAGGAGAGGAAGAAATACAGCGCTATTAACGCTAGATAATGGTCCTTGAAGGAAGAATTTCATAAGTCATCATGTTATACAACTTGCTAACTTATTATCTCTTCAAATCACAGAGGGCCGACTTTCTCTCCTAGCCTTTCTTTGAAGTGAGCCTCCCCGGCTGTGGAAAGCACCATCGCACAGAAGTCCAAATCCCTGAATGCTCGTAGAAGTAAGTGTTCTGACTTCTCTGCCTCAGAAAGACAAAGAGCTAATTTGTTCCTTTAAAAATTTAATTATGAATCCTTTCAAAGAGACCCCTTAACTGAACTCACCCAACAGATCATTTGCAACGAGGAAGTGGTGGAAAGCAAAAGGTAATATTCATCATGACTTGGCAGTTGAAATCATTTCCCTCCCAAATCTGGAAGAAATTATTTGAGACTTTCTCCTTTTAGTTCAATATACCTTGAAATTTATTGAAAAGGTCTTTATAAATCCCTGCATTCAGAAGAACGGGGCCAACGTGAAAGAGGAGTGGCCGGGATGAGGGTGCCTTTGTGTGAGCCTAGGGCTCTTACTATTCTGAAAGCTACACTCCATTTCGCTGCAGAAAAAGTGCACTTCAAATTAGAAGGGAAGATTATAGTTTTCTTCAAATCAATGTGTTGCCCTAGTTCCAGGATTCAGAGGATCTTTAAACATCGCTACAATCCTCGCAGGGAAAAATGAAAATGAGGATATCTCATTATTTTAAATAATTGCTTGGCTTCCTTTGCAGTGATGGATATTGTGACTTGAATGCCTTATATGAGACACATTTTTAAAGCAATCACTTATTTAATCATAGGAGCCTGGGAGCCTGGGCAGGTGGTCAGGCCTTGGGTAAGACTTCTCTACTGGGATAGGAAACACCAGGATGTTTTATTATAGATGTGGAAGAGGATAGATATCCTATTAATATAAACATCAGTTGGGAGAATTTAAAAAATGATGAGCTATGTGATACCAAAAAGAGTATTTATTTGGCCCATTATTCTGGAGGGAAGATGATGTTGATGGATATTTTTAGAAAGCAGAAAGACGTTAGAGTATTTACTATCTAAAGTTTACAAATTCTAAGGAGATACTTCTCAGACAGCCCATTACAGAGTAGTAAGACTATTTTAGGTGATATTTCAAAGAAAGATATTAGGGCTATGAGGCAATTGATAACATATGGAAGAGAATTTGCAATTTTATTTTCCTTTTCTAACTCAAATGCCCCTTTATACAATATCAACTTATTGGAATACATAATAGCCAAAAATAATTTTGTGTGGCTGCTGTCAATGGAAATTGTTTTGGAGGCAGTCAATGCTATGGCACTGGAGGACCTGGATTCAATGTCCAGATTTTTAGTCATCAGCTCTGAACTCTGTGCATCTCTCTGCTTTTGTTTCCTCATCTCTAAGGTGAGAGTGGTAACATCAGGACATACTTTGTAGGGTCATTGTGGGGATCAACTAAGATCCCCTATTTTAAAATACTTTGTAAGCTGAACACTGCTATGTGAATGAAAAGTATTATCATTATTAATATAAACACGATAAATAAAGACAAATCCAGAGAGAATCACCTAAAAAATGTTTCATGAGCAACGATCAGTCAATGCATCTTGATTAATTGGTGCTAGGGCAGTTTTCTTACTTGGCTGTTGCTCAAAAGGAAAAAAAAAAAAGCTCAGCATTTCCAGTAGACTGTCTTCATAAGAATTGTATTCCATTTTTAAATGCCTATGTCAAAAGGTCTTGCACTTCTATAAAAAACGATGGTACACAAGTTAGAGGAAATGTCATTATGACTATCATTAGCACTAATGTGATGTAGAATTAGAACTTTTTCAAATATAACCTTAGAATATCAAGAATCTACCAGATTTAAATAGCCCTCTTAGCAACATTTACATAGCCATAATTAACATTCTATGTTCACTAAGATATCTTGAAATGGCTATACCATGATTATTTTACAGATGTTTAAGATGAAGCCAATACAAGATTCATCAATGTTTTTCTTCACAGGCTTGTCAAGGTTGTAATAGAACCTACCTGAAATGTAACATTACAGAGCGTATCATTAGTTCATCACTTAACTAAGGGACTTACAGTTTTCAGCATTAGAATCGGCTTTATAAATTGTTCTAGAAATGCACCCAAAAGGAAGGCTGGGTGACAAGGACAGTTTTGTTTGGCAGAGTAGCTTTTGAACCACACCCTTTTGCTTCTGAAATCTGTGGTTTTGTGTATAATTTTCTTAAATTAGTACCTACTAGCCAATCGGATGAAAATGCTGCTCCTTGTTTCATTCTCCTCAGTCATCTGTGTTGGTTCTTCACAGTCCTTACCTCTGCCAGTCCCCAGCGTCGCTCCCCACAAGCTATTCATCAAACACCTGCTCAACCAGACACTATATTATGCTAGAGATTTCTATTTCTACACAGTCCCTTCTTCATACAACTTCCTTTTTTCTAAAGATTCTTATTTTCCAGTGGTTAGAGACCCAGCCTGCCAGTTTTCATCCTACTGTGCCTTGAACTCTACACAATCCACCTTACACGGCTCTTGAATCCATTTGAGGCTATACTAGACTCCTCTAACTTGGATTCCACGGGCAGAGATTTCAATATTAATCTCTCCCAAGGACTTTGCGGTTCAATTCTCATTCCTGGATCACTTCTCCATTTTCTCTTCCCCACTGCATAAATTCCCCACTATTGTCCATCATCTTTAGTCTTACTCCTGCATCTTTAAACATTGTGGAGTAAGGTCTCATTATCAAGGAGACAGACGATTTGTTACCTGGACAAAGCACAAGATTGACAGTCAACAGAAAAGGATTCAAATTGTAGCTCTGTCATTGAAATCTCTTTGGAAACATTTTCCCCCCTAAAAACCTCTCTGAATTTTAAAATTGCATTAATCCTCACTGATCAGAAATTGTGCCACTAGTCCATGTTTTCTCAACCCACATATGAAGGACTCTTCTATAGTATTTGGCGTTTGCGGTCTTTCATTCTCATCGGCTCCTTTTTTGTTTCTAGAAGTGTTTGTCTGCCTTTGCTTGGAAAAACAACAAGAATAACAACAACAAAACCTTCTCTTGACTTGGGCATCACTTTCAATTATTGCCATACTTTTCTTCTTATTCCATATCCAGAGCCCCTAAATAAGTGCTTTCTCCTGTTTTTCTCCATTCCCTCACTCACTTAACTCTTGCAATCTACCAGCATGGCACCTTCCTTGACATGCTTAGTCACTCTCTTCTTTCAACTCTTACCTAGGATTCCTTGAACTGCTCTCTTGTGTTTCTCTGCTCACATTTCTGGTGGCCCTTTGCGTTTTCTTCCCTTTTCCCCTTCTCCGCCTGCTCTTCACGTTCTCCAAACCAATACTCAGCTCTCCCTCCAGTCTCATCAGCACAAGGAGCTCACTCTCTTGAGAAAAGTCTTCTGCTATCAACTTTCCAGCAGTGTTCACCAGGAAGGTGAGTCAGAGACCAATGAACTTGACATCGCTTCCCATTTTCAGCACTGTTCTCTCTCTCGGAAAGGGTATAAATGCAAGTTTATACCAAAGTGGGGAGACAATTGCCTTTCTTCGGCTTTTTGCTTTTTTCTTTTCCTTGTAGAAAATATATTTCAGAATACTTGTTTGAGTCCAGTTTCTTAAACCGGGAAGTTTGTGTCACAGACAAATTTAACAGCCATACAAGACAGGTTTTACTAATGACAACAAAAGGTAAAAAATAATTTTGTGCTTTTTGTTCACCTACATCTATGTGAGTATTACTTTTCTTTATATTTGAGATGTCAGGCTGTTTCTGAAACTGTTAAAATGTTGTAAAGTCCCATTCGAAGTGTGTTTTTACTTGGCCCATTAGAGATGACTTTCCATGAAATTCTGAGGCTATTTTTTGTTTCAAGACTACATTTTAATAGTCATTTTTAAAGTAATTCCTAGATAGTTGGTACAGGTGACTTTTCTAAGAGATTTCAAGTTATCTTTTTTCTCTTTTCCTTATTACATAATTTGAAAAACCATCAGACAATTTGAAAGGTAGAATTTAGGAAAGGTCTCTAAGTATAATTGGAAACAGATCAGGAGTAAAAGGAATAGTCTTTTTAAAAAAAAACAAAAAACAAAAGGAACCATACAAATGTAAAGCCATCAGAAATTAGAGGAAAAAATCTAACTTGCCGTTCTCTACCATCTCTCTTCAGTCAAAAGTATAACCATTTTCATGACTGGGGAGATTATTGTGGCACATCATTATTAAGATTTGTTAAACCTAGATTATGACATTATGTAATTAATTATCTTAAAATGACATTCTAAAATAATAGTTTCTATTTAATTAATACTATTTTCTAGGACTATATAAAGTGCTTTACAAATAACAATTTGTACATACAATATACCTATTTAGAGAACACACCATTGCTTCTACTGCATCTTCTCACACCTATGATGTTCCCTATAATTTACATATAATCTTAGTAACAATTATAAGATATAGGCATCCTTGTTCTTATTTTATAGAAGAGGAAACTGAGATACAAAGAGATTAAGCAACTTTCCCCAGAGTCACATAGCTAGTGAGTTCAAACCTGGATTTGAACACAAATCTGTTAACCTGTAATGTGTGGGTCCAAACACTATATTCTGCATTTCACATTTTACATGGTAGTCAGGTGAAAAAAATTTATTTTTCTTATTTTCTTTAATTATCCAAGGGGTAATGTGAGAGGTAGGGAAAATGGACTCACAGCTGCTGTGCATCTCACCATGGCTCAAAGATCTCCTGGCCTGAGATCTTTAGTTTCATAACAAAGATGTGTAGTCTTTTTTTTTTTTTTTAAATGAGAACTGGAGAAAGAATGAAGGACTCATCTCCATTCACAAGGCTACTCCCTTCACAATATTAAGATATTTGGAGAACCAAACCAATAATGATGCTTGGAGCTCACGCAATTCTAGGTCAAAAGGAAAAGTTTGCTCTTAAGGGATATTTCAATTAAGCTCTGAAGGCCAGATGAGCACTTGTCTCTGTCATAATCATTTTATCTTGGGAAGACTGTAAGACTTAGCATCTGAGGCTCTGTCACTTACTAGCTATGTGATTGTAGTCAAGTGAATTCTCCATTTATGGCAGATTTGGTAGTTGAGCTAACTGATTTCCTATTCCAATCTCCCTTTTGCTTTTCTTCCAGGAAATGGGCCAGTTATGAAAGAAGCTGAAGTCTAAAACTAAATTTCCCAGGTCCCTTTACAACTAGGATAAAGGCATATGAATTAGTTTCCACCAATCAGATGCCTCTGGGCAAGACATAGATGCAGGAGTGAGCAACATAGAATGGCAGCTGCTTTCTGGTGATTTGGATTGACTGGAAAGCACATGGAGTGATAAAGGTGTCTGGTTCTTCTGGAACTGCTGTGATAGAATTTCTAGCCTCCAAATGCAAACATCATGGGTGTGGATAGAGGCAGTGGAAGCAACGATGCATCCTCTAAAACAGCTTCAAAGAATTGTCAGGTTGTTTGGGATGCGTTGTTAATGGTCATGCTGTTCTGACTGGTTAGTAACCAAACCTGGGTCTTGCCCTCCCAGAGATTCCATGAGCTACCTAATGCCCTTCCATAAGTTTCTCTCTCCTCAACCTGGTAGAGTGGATTCTGTTGTCTGTAACTAAGACCTCCAAGCCATATGCTATTCTCTCTACTTCTTTAAGTATAAAATGAGATGATGATAATCTCATTTTCAGGCTGGCTGTGAGGTACATGGTAAACTTTAAAGTGAGAAATAAAGTTTAATTTTTATTATTATTAATTGCTGGCCACTTAAGCAACGCTTGAGAGAACTACCAACCACCATAAAATAAGTAAATAAGTCCCTGCTGCACTCATCTTGGAAAATGCTACACAGCATTGCCCAAGTAAGACGCATCCTTTTGAATTGAGGATTATATTTGAAAACTCTATTTTCTCTCTCCAGACTGTCTAAAAATGTATGGCATGTGTCTTTTGACTGGATGTCACGTGGCTTTCTTGTTGTGATCTTGCTTAGGGAAAGATGCCCTGGATGACAACTGATTATCTCTTTCAGGGAAACTTGTGCCCCATTCTCCTGGGTGAATTTACTGAAAACCTCACAGCCTTCATTTAAAAATAGACCACCATAAATACACTCTCAGAAATTGCTGAAAATTCACTTGGTTCTTTTTTTGTGATGTGTTAATTTTACTTATATAATTACACATGGCATCATACATGTGCCTATTCTCGAGTCTGAAGACATGCTGACAACTTGTTATTCTCTGTGCTTTATTTTTGGTACTGAAAAACGACCACTATGATTTGTTTGCATTTATTCATTCATTATATTTTACAATTTCACAATTAAAATTTATAAATGTTATATTAAATATACAAACTAAAATATAAATTCCCTACCTTTCAAGAGCTTATAATTATATTAACTATAATCTATGTGGGAAGAAATAATTACAGTTATGGTACTACAAGAGAAATAATTCTGATAAGGATGATTGGATTAAATTCATGGAAGAGACAAAATTTGACTTGGATCTCAAATTTTAAAAACTGAATAGAGAAATTTCAGTAGGAGAAAAATTGGTTGTGGGAAAGAGACATTCAACAGTAAAATGAAAGCATTTTCAAAGAAACAAAGTTGTTAAATTGATTTATTTGGAGAATAGAGAACTGTTCAGTATGGCAAACTGTTGGATTCATGATAGAATGTAGTTAAAATCGAGAATGCAAAGTATTTGCATGATTGTATTTTTTTCTCCACCATATCTTCATCATTTCTTCACCTTCAACATACTTTCATAACTTTACCATTGATTATATTTTAGGTTAGTTGTCTCTTTATGTCATATGGAAAGACCTCTCAGTCAATTGGCTAGTTTCCTCAACTGCTTTTCACTGTGTCTCTTTGATAAACTGTAACCTCTGTAAGGGCAAAGATTTTACCTGGCTTTATCACTATTTTTATTACTCTCATTATTATGTCTATCTTTTTCACTATGCCTAAGCATAATAGCAGAGTGCAAGAAATATTATAGTTGATAAATAATTGTTGAGTAAACGGTTTCCAGATAACCATAAACAGTAACCCATCATCTAATGGTAGCATTACCAACAGCCCTTTGCTGAGATATCATAGATAAATGGACTGTATTCTAGAGCAAGTATTTATGTGATGTGCTGGGGAGATACACCAAAAGGTCTTTTGTAGTCTGAGTATATGATATCTTCTTGCATGCATGGCACTTTTCACTATGCCATTCAAGGCAAATTTTTGCCTCTGATTTAATTCCTGAACTTATGACTTACTCATAATGATTCTAGATTAAAAATAAATTTTCTGGACAAAAGATAAAGTTTCTGTGAATGACCATAAACACACATATATGTACATGTTCATCCACAAGCACATACACACACACACGCACACTAACCCAGCATTGATAAAAGAGAAATTCAGGAAACAATATAGAATCAGAACCTTTTCTGGGGTGAATATTTTTCAGTTTTTCACAAGTTGCCAACTGTCAAACTCGTGAATTATTCTTTCCTGAATGTCTTTCTGAACTGATTTTTTATAAATTATCTGGCTTGCCATTGTGGTGGGTCATTTGTGATTACATTCATCTTGTCCAGTTACAGCAGTAACATGTGTAAATTGGATCTCTAAGGAGTGATAAAGTGATGCAAAAAGTGCTTTTCACCTTGGGTTACCATAGCCACAGTCATTTTTTTGCAGTAGCTACTGTGCTGTGTTCTTCTATGAAATCTCCTAACAAGATGCTTCACCTCATGTCACATCCAAGCTACTGATAAGAGCATACACATTGAAAAGTTTGGAGCTGACATAACCTCACTGCCAAAATTACCCTTCCAGGAAATTATCTTCAGAGCTATTGTCAGGTTGATTTTCATATGCTTGGAAATTCTTTATGGAGACCATGTGTTGCCAGATTCAAGAGTATAATTTGCATTTTGGGGTAATAGGAGTGGGGTGAAGAAGAACCCTCCAATAATTGGAAAGTTTTCAAGGCATGAAACACAACAGCAACGATTTGCTCCATGGGGAGTCCCAGAAGACTCAGTCCCAGAGACACATACGTCAGTCGCAGTAGACTAATAGAGAAGTGTCAACGCTTCTGGGTCCCTGGGGAGCTCTATGGCATGGTTCTGGGTCAATTGTCAGAAATCAGGATTATTATCTATCTTCCACTTGGGTCAGAGAACCAAGCAAATAAATAAATAGGAATAATGTATTCCGTGATCTGAAAGAAGAAGCTTTTCAAAGTGCTGCTTTATAGCCAGAATGTATTCCAATATCCTTATTACTTTGGGTTGTAAGAGGCTAATGGGTGGAAACACTGGGTTAAACAAAGTTCTTCAGATTTATGTACTGCAGGACTGCTCAGAGCCTTTAACATGATGTATTCCTTTGAGAATCTCAAGACAGAGATATAACACAGCTCACTGAATTTTGTTATCATGGGGAGCTTCACGGGAACACAGCTTGAGATGCTGTACCCTGTTGGACAGTTAAGATGCTCATGATTCCCTTTTGGAATTGTAAATAACTATCACCACTTTTTTATTATTTTACTTTTTGTTTCTTAAAAAAGAGGTCTAAAAAGAGCACACTGCTCATAGCCTCATGGTTACTTTATGGGGTGAACATAGTACTATTAGAGTATCTAGTTTTTAAAAATTCTTTTTATCCTACTACCTTACTACTCTTAATTTTCTCAACTTTTCTCTTTTTAACAGTGTATTTTAAGGCTTTATTGCTTTTGAGAAATCTTTTGTTTTAGTAGTACAAAAATGGTGCATACTCAAGACAGAAAATTTAGAGGATCAAAATAAACAAAAAGGAGAAAATAAAAATCACTCATAATCCTATCAAGCAGATATAAGCTCTGTTGACAAGCAGATATAGATCTTTTCTCAATTTGCATTTTATGTATTTTCATTTACAAATACAGGATCATGTTGCCTGGACATTTTCATGCGCTTTTTTTCCCACTTAGCGAGCCTCAGCAACACCTTTGCATGCTATTACCTACTCTTGTGCTACTTCGTTTTCAATGACTGCCATATTTCACCTATGTAACCATCCTTCTACTGTTGGATATTTAGTCTAACAGGCTTCCTGCTCTTCCCAAATTTAGTCTGTTCGCATTCTTAGAGACTTCAGGGATGTGACTATTAGAAGAGTGGACAGCGTTTTCAGTTCTATAAAGCCTTGTCCTAGAAACTTCACATGTCTCAATTGCAGTGTCAGAGAACAAAGTCACCAACAATGATCTGCTGCCTGGAGTCCCTGAAATCATACTCATGGTGCTACTGACAGTCATAACTTTCCAACCTTGCTCATCAATCTGCAACTACACCTTATTCCCAGGCCACTAATATTTCAGAGGAACAACATAGGCAATCGAAACCTGCAATTTATGGGTCAAATCTACAGAACAGCACTAAGTCAATCCTTTTGGCTCTTGGGATGAGAATAGTATGGGGTCTGGGGGCCTTTAGGATGGCAGCATGAGACAATTCCCTGTTTTGTTTGAAGTCTTCCAGGTTTTTATCTCAGAGCTCATTCTGGAATGAATGCCCATATCACTTACACCGTAGATATTTTCTTCAGCACCACAGGGGCAGTTATGAAGAGGCTGAAATCAGTACATCCTGGTAGTCTGTTCGATGAGCCAACTCCAATAATGATTTGAGCTGACTGCCAAGTACTGAGGATTCCTATCTGGAGATTCACCATAGAAGCTCTTCTGGGCATCTGGTTAGGCATGACATGAGGGAGCCTGGTGAGTTGAATTTCCCTGGGGCTCTACTCCAGGCATACTATGTTGTCAGAATAAGATCTTGATTGCCCTTCATATTAGTTTCCCTAACTATGAAGCACCTTGAAGAAATACTTCACATAAGGGAAGTCAAATTGGACTAGAAATACCTTGGCTATCTCTACGTGTCAAATGGTTATAAAAATTTGCAGCTACCAACTTTTATTTTTTAATTCACAGGATTTTGGATTTTGCCAGCAATTTTAAAAAGCATTTTTTAAGGGACTTGTATCAGGAGGCAGTATTGTGAAGTGTTAAAACTACAGATTGTGTAGTCAGGAGACTCAGGTTCAAATTCTGCCGTTTACTAGCTGAATCACTGTTCTGCAAACATTTCTTCAGCTGGAAGACAGAAAAAACTGCCTACTTCAGATTCACAAAAATGACATGAAATAAATATCAGGAAAGCACTCAATATTAGTCTTGGCACACATGAGTACTTAGTAAATATTAATTTTAATATTTAAAGAAAATTATAAATATATTTAAATATTTTAATTCAATTTGTCATCAAAAAGGATGCTATTATTAATTGTCTCTACTATGTGCAGGTGCCATGCTAGTTCCTGGGGGGAGAAAGTTGAATAACATACTGTCCTTTAAGGAGTTGAAGTCTAGAGAGTAGTCACCTGTAGTTTACTTCGATATAGTGTTGTAAGCCATGGAAGAAATGACATAAAACTACGTATGAGATGTTGTGAAGATGCATTGCTCAGTGTAGACAGATACAGGGAAGACTTGCTGGAGTCACACGGCATGGACAGTGGAGTTTTACTTGCCGGGCATCAGCATAGGTTACTGAAATCGTGTGGTTGCTGCCTCCCCCTAGAGCTTTCAACTAGGGCTTAAACTGAAAGAACTGGAGAGACCTCAAGTGTTTTTGTTGTGTTTTGTTTTGACCATTGGCTTTTATTGTCTTACAGAAGATGTGATAAAACAAGTCCCTACTATTCTCTATACAAAGTAACTTTTGTAATAACGTGTATCTTTATATAGCCCAGTTCAGGGAATAAATTTTAATTCATTTGGGTTTTTTTCAGCCTCTTTAACATTTACACCAAACCACATTCTATTCAAGTGTTTAGAAACCTAGAGCAAGACAAGTTGATAGTTTCTGGTATTTAATTAAGCAAAAATGAGCAAAACAAAAAGACAACTGTATTTTAAAGGAAACACATTATGGTAGGGAAAATTACTTAAATATATTAGTCTTCCATCCTTATTTCCTGTGGTTTACTATACTTTTCCTTCTCCCTGAGATATTCTCTTGCAACAAATACAGAATCTCAAAATCTATACTCACTGTAACCACTGGGATTTCTTCTATCTTTGTCTGGGGCATTTTACTTTCCTAATTAGGAGCACGGCTTCAGTGGCTACCGGCTAAAAAACAGCCTGGTTTTACTTCTCGGCTCCTGTTAGGAAAAGGGGGAGACTGGAATGGGCCTTTGGTCCTCATTAGATGGCTGATAAGTCTCATTTGTACATTTTGCAGATGTTGCTCAGGCAAGTGTGGCAATGCCACTGCTGCCAGGTTTGTTAATTGGAGAACGTGAAAGAGTATCCATATAATCTCGTGTCTCTGGGGGATTTGCCAAATTAGAGGTTTAATCCCATTGTCTTTCTTATCCTGAAGGCATAGAAAGGCACTATCTCAAAGTTTTGGTCTCCACTCAGACATGAATGTGGCTCATAATGATCAAAGGTCAGGTGTGAATGAAGCACAGAAGCTGACCTTCTTGTCTGAAGGGTGGAGACCTAGAGTTGATCCCTATTGTGTTCTAACACTGGATGGAGGAGGTTGCTCTAGAGTAGCTTGTTTTAAAAAGCTTTTTAAAAAAGTTGTTCAAGGAGGTTGAGTATCACATAGGTATGTTTTTCAAGTCATCATTCTCAGTGAAATGAACAACAGCATGGAAGGCAGTGCTGGAGTTTCTTAGCTTGCATAGAAATGATTTCAATGTGTTTATAAGCATGGTTGGTTTAGAAACTTCATTACTAGATTTTACAGGGAGAAAGTCTGTAGAGAGATTAACCATTTGTGACCAAAGTAAAAGAACCAGTGGAATTTAAAGCTAGAACTTGGGTCTCTGAGCCTATACAGAGACTTGCTATCTTCTGGAAGAAACCCCTCTGTGCTTTTCAAGGACAGACAAGGCAGGGTATACTGGTCTTTTTCCATCTTCCCACACATGCCATTACAAAGGATGCATACTAAGATGACCATTATTCAGACAGTGCTGACTTTTTATGAAGAAAAACCTAGGCTCCATTTGGGTGCCATCTATTTATTGACTTCAAGCTTAAGTTTTCTACTGTGGGCACAGTTTATACAGAAAACAGCTACATGCACTAAGTCTCCATGATACAAAATGGAGGCTCCTTTAATCTGAGTAGATATAGAGATCCTACGACCCATAAGAACGCCATTGCCTTGGCCTGATTCTCTTTATTTTTGAGTTCTGACCTGTGTTAGAGGGTGTTTTTGAAATGGAGACCAACACACTCCACTTTGTCCAGCAAATTTATCTTTTTAGATAATAATTCACTGTACAATAGAGTTCAACTCTTCACTAATATAGAAGTCCAACACTGAGCTTGTCTTTGTTAAAAACTCTGACTTATCCTTACAGTCTAAATTTCAATGTTGGAAGTAGTCTTAAGAGATGATTTAAGACAATCATCTACCCCAGGGATAAATCACAACATCTTAGATAGTATTTTAGGAGCTACAGGAAGAGAGTTTCCAGAATTTCCCTTGGGAATTTATACTAGGATCTGATCATGATACTTAAAGACGTTACTTTTCATGTACAGACTAGCTATTCCTGTAATTTCAGCACATACCTCCCAGTTTTGCCCTGGGACTTGGTGGAAGTAGTCAAATCAATTCTCTTTTATAGTACCTATGTGAAGCTAGATCAGTAATTTTCAACTTTCCTTTCCCCAGATTAAGACATTCCCTTTTCCATGGTGGGAGAGGAGAAGAGTTTATACCACACGTACTTGTTCCATTATTGCCCAGTGTCACTTTTCAATGAGCAGATCGGGAAATAGCTACCTTTGTGTAGTGGTTTTCATCTCACTCATTTCACTGGAACATCCTCAAGATTTTTCTGAATTTTGTTTAAGGAACTGAATTTCCTGGAGATCCTCACTGTATGGTCTGCAAGAGTCATTGGTGCCTCTATTTTTGTTTTCGTTAAATAAATTTCCTTCCTAGTCTGGCAGTTTTGAGCTCATAACCTCTGCAAGGAGACATAGCCATCTGCTATATAGCTTAGCCTCTGAGCTGTGGGCTTGGAGGAAGCTATATTTCAAGGACAAGGAAGCCAAGGAGGGGAGGGGGGACACGTTTATTTTCCCTTTTCACAGACAACAGTAGGAGTGAATCTAAACTCTGGCAGGAGACTGCACGAGGTGCCAAACTGCCACTGTCATTTGCATAATGTGTAATCTAAGGTGTTGATTCATCTCTGATGGACAGGCACGTTTAGTGAGGGGAGGCGAAATTACACATCGCCCCTCTGCCTGCCTCTTAAGAAACCAATCACATTCCTTCTCTCCATCAACTCCACAGAGGCAGGGACCTTTCTGCTCCATTAAACTTGCTTCTTGAATCTACTTAGCAAACTGACTAATGGCACTGGCTCTTTCCCTGCTGCTGTCCCTGACATTGTTGCTTCTGATGCTGCTGAGTACAAGTTGCTCCTCCCTCAAAGGAAAGGAACGGACGTAAATGTGACCAGCTGGTTTGGGGAGCAGTATTTTTACTTTGTTTTTGTAAAATTGTATCCCACCCCTAAATAAGACTTACCTTGTGAAGACTGCGGAGGAACATATATGTTTGGAAAGTGCTGTGCTGTTAAAATTGAACCATTTGATGTTAATGGAATTGCAGAGTTAACTGATTTGAATCGCTGTTTGTTGAAGGTGGGTGTTTGGCATAAATTTTGGTTTTAGAGACCAGACATATATCTGTGTGCATGTTTATGCAGCAGCAAATCCCTTTGTTTTAACAAATGAGTCCTCTCATTTTAATAAAATTCCCTAACATTAGATATCTAGTGAAACTTGTATTTTTAAATATACAGTTGTCAAAAGAAAGATTCTCACAACTTTGACTTTTGTTTCATTGACTTAATTTTGTCCCCATTCCCACTGTACAGTAATGGTGTTGTCTGGTACATTCTCTGAGGACCAAGGGTAGGAGGTTTCTATATCCCTTCTACCATAAACATTTTCTAAACATTTGTTTAAACTTTTTATAAGCATTTTCTCTAATTCTCAATCCTTCTCCTTTTTTAGCAATGAAGAAACTGAGGCCCAGAGTACTTAAGAGACTTTTGCAATTCCTTTTGGTTGAACCACACAAAATTGCCATTTATGTAGCAAAAAAATGGTTGGTTATCAGCAGATTTATATGGCTCAACCCAGCAGCTCTTCAGGAGAGCCAGGATTCAAACTCAAGTCAGCCAGGAGCTGAGTCAGCCTTCCTTCCACGATGCCATGCTGCTGTCTTATTTATTTATATTCCATGTTGTTTCAAGAACCTAGCTATGTATGCATTACATACTCAATATGTGGTTAATGAATATTTGTTGATTGGCTTTTTAAAAATGGATTTAGAGGGAGCACCATAGAGCTATGTTTTATAACCATTTAGAAAAGTATGAGATCTCAGTTTTTACCACTGTAAAGTTGGGTGGTTATAAAGGACTATTAGATACTCTCTCTTGAGTCATTAATTCCTCTACTCTCCACATACAGTACAATTTCCCAACATCCAAATAGCTATCACTTGGGATGGGCTCTTCTTGGAACAGGGGAAATCCTGCATCTCTGATCTCTCTTCCTCCTGTGTTCTCTCCTGCCAGTGAGGCTTAGCAATTTCACAGGGTTTATGAGATGACTGAGAAAGCACAGATAATCTGCCTTCAAAATATCCCTCCCCTTTCTTTCTCGCTCTCTTCACATCTCCTTTCCACACTTTCATTTCTTCCCTCTCCAACACTTTCTCTTCTAGAGATAATTCTCTAAATTTTTGGTGTTTAGCTCAAGCCTTATATTGGCCTTTTTAAGAACATATGTGCACATTTTGGAAGAACCCAGGTGGTTTTAATATTGAGTATGTCCAAAAGATATGAATTTTGAGAGCAAATCAAGGACTGCACAATTTATGGTGTAATTACATAGTAATTACTCAATTTGCTTGTGAACATTGAATTCTCTCCGTGGGTTTTAAACAGATGTCACAGCAGATGTACCTCATTTAAAGGAGAATTTCTATTAACTGCAGCAGTAGTTGGGCTTATTATCTTCAGTGGTGCTGCATTAAATTGGTAATAGAGGGCACTGTTGAAAACTATTACAATGTATGATTCAGACAGGAGAGGGACAGACGGTGTCAAACATGGGAAGGTTCCCATGAGTAAGTATATCAAATATAGTCAGCATTTCAAAGGATTGATGAATACTTGGCTTCGGGGTTATGTGACAGTTATTGATAGTAGTAACTGCATTTTGTAGAGAACCTTCCAGTATACAAAATTATTTCTACCTACACATTTCATTTGATTATCACCAGAATTCAGGATGCAGGTGTGAGTGTCCTGAGGCTCAGAGGTCACTCAGGCTCTTACAAAGGGTGTGTCGTGGAGCCCAAACCAGGGCCTAGGCTGCCTGACTCACAAGCTTCTCTTACCATCACATCACACTGCTTCTTCAAGCGAATAGTCAGTTCAGTCAACAAATCAATTAGACTGTGTGTTTTTAATCAAATTGACTGACCTTTTGATTTGCTAATTTAAAATCAAAGTGATTGAATCAGTTGTTTGTGAAAATATAGGTTAAAAAGTGTTTATTTTTACATCAAACTCTTGGTTTTGGTGGTGTATATTTTCAAATAACTACAGTTTGAAATCAATTCTTTGTGGGACATAGGAGACAGCCAGATAGGCACCAGTCTTTTCAACTAAATCTATATACATCCAGGATGCTCACCACGGGTAGCATCATCTTCAAATATGTGGAACAATGTGCCCATATTGATATTGATGGTTTAAAATTGTGGGCCAGTTTGAAATAAAAGAACGTACAAACAGTTGAAAGCTTGACAGCATTTAGCTGAAGGCTGGGAAAAATTTGCATGTCCTTGATTTTCCTTTCTGACCAACACCTTAATTTTTTTTAGCATGAATTGATCCCTACTCCACCCCTTTGCAGCTGAATGTCTTTTCTCATCCAAACCTGGACAATGGTATGTTTGCCCAATAGCATGCCCACTCCTGACGCTTACTCCCTGGTCTGTGAAAAAGGCCTGGTCTCCGTGAGGCTTGTCATTCAGGAGGTTGTTCCGCTGGTGAGGGCTCCAGAGAATTCACTTTTGCTTAGTCCTTGAAGGTATTTCCCTGGGGCACGACTTCCAGACACGGTGGTGATTGGTGAGAACCACAGAGAGAAATGATCTGGTTGTCTGTCAGCAGGACTCCCACACAAACGTCAGAGTTTGGCTGGGAGAAGCTGCGTTTTCTCTTTCTGTGTAGCTCTCCTTCTTCATAAAAAAATCATCGGTGCTCTCTAGAGATTTCTTTTTCTTTCCTCTCCTCCCTGAAGACTCTGTGGTAGCTTGTAGCCCCTTCTCCTGCCTTTTCCATTTTCTCACCTGAAAGAGTTGGCTGCCCCACTGCACTCTCTCCTTGTTCATGTGTCACCACACTCTCTGTTCTCCTTTATTTATCCCACTTGGGATTTGTACTCCTCTTTGGGACACTTACCCTCCTACGACTTCTTTTTCTAACGTGTTCTGTCCTGTTCTCTCCCTTTCCTCCTGTATGTCTAAGAACTCCTCTCCCAGACCATCTCATCATCTATCAGTGAGCCAAGGCCTGAGTCTCAGTCGGGGGGGGAGGTGGAGATGAGGCCAGTGGAGAAGGAAACCAACAAAGGAGGAGGAAAGGCATCAGATAAGAATTGCAAAGAATAGGGAAAGGGGAAATTTGAAGCCCCTGGAGCCTGAAAATGAAACTAATAAGTGGGGCAAGACTTGGCTGTTCTGTCTTGCTCCAACTTTATATAACAGTTTGTATATTTGTTATATTAGAAATATATTAATATAATAAAAATAAATGAATTAATATAGTATTAGAAAGACTTTATTAGACATAATCGACATTATTAATTAACATAGTATTAGAAATAATTTCTGTAAAATGTCTGACATAGTGAGAACAACATAATAGACACTCAGTAAAAGATGGTTATTACTTTTTAAGAACGAAAGTGACTTAAATAAATACAGGAGAATTGGGTTCAAACCATGGAGCAAAATCTAGTTTTGATAGAAGCATCACTGTATTCTTGGTAAAAGGTTCTCTACATTATAACATACAGATTGTGGCAGTCAGTTGTGAGGAATGTCAGGAAATTTATAATAGTCACCAACTACTGAAATTTGAGTATGATGATTTTGGAGACAGGAGAGTGTACATGTAAAAACCTGGACTCCAGTCCTAGACATGTGTTAATCTTGGAAATGTTCTGTAACCTCTACAGGGATTTGTTTCCTAATCTGTAAGATGAAGAGCCTATAGAACCAACCACACAGGGTTGTTCCTAGTTCACATAGGATCATCTACACAAAACTCATGGCACAGAGCTTAGCACATAATAAGCACTCAATCAAGCCCATTATTGGGTTGCAGTTTTTAAAATCAGAGCAGATTCAAGTTTATCCTTGTAAAGACATCGATTTTACTCACTTGCCTTCTGATTTACTTTCCTAAGAGACAAAGAAAGGGGTGTGGATTAGCTAACCTGTTGGGAGAGTGTGACTCATGAGAAATTCATCTCTTATGTGGACTGTGGCAAGAAAAATATCAGGAACCACTACGGTAGGTTTCACAAACGATATGACCTCTTGACTATCATGTTTCTGGCCATTTCAAATGCCCATGGACCATTTTTCAAGAGTGGTGTTCATTAACTTATCAGGCAGTTCATCACATGCTAGAGTTATTTCACTAGGATCTGAGGGATATTTTGTGCTATCAGGAAAGATATGAGAAGCCATTTGTGGGCTGGCAGGTAGACTTTATTGATGAAAGAGAATTTGTTGACCATTTCATATTTTCCAAATCCTGGAACTATATGGTTTATGCTAATTAATTTGACCAAAATCTATAGAGCACTCACTACTTTTTGGCTCTGGGCTGGGTGCCAGGGAGTCAGAGGGGCATTAGACATGTCAAAGCTTGGCGAGAAAGCACAGGGCCTTGCACACAGCTGAATAAATATTTGTTGAGGCGACTGGGAAATAAACCCTTACTGAACCATAAATGCTGTTTGTTAGAGAGCTAAGAACAAGCTACTCTAGGAGGGGAGAGGAGCGAGCAACTACTCTGGGTTGTGACAGGTTTGCTGCCTGGAGAAGTCCTTTCTGTGCTTAAAGATCCCTCTGTGCTGTCTCTCCAGGGCTCAGTGAAACCTGCTGAGAATACCTGCCACAAAGTCCCAGGACAGAACACTGTGATGTGGCTAATCCTAATCCCAACTCTCGCCCTTGGGGACTTTTCTGTTTTTCATAGTTAAACCTAGGAATTGTGTAATGTTCTGGTTTCCATTCCAGCCTGTTCAGTATCTGAGGCACAGCTTGGGAAGGACTTTGGTTATAGTGTATCCAAGGCCATAAACAAACCCAGTGTAGAAAAGCAAACTCCTGGGCCATACAAGGAAGGGGAATTGCCATGTCTGTGGTCAGAGAGAGGGCAGGGGCAGTGTTATTTGCAGAGAATGTGCCTGGCTCCTTGCTCCTCGGCCCTCCATTGTCCACAGCTGGAGCTGCTTAGCTTCAACGTGCTCATTCAGTCTCACCCAGGCGCCAGCCTAGACTAATCCAATTCCCTGGTCAGGAGAACTTAGGGGACCTGAGGCCAGTAACACAGTGGCTGAGAATCTTGTCAGATATCCAGCTGACCATGTGCTCAGCCTTTAGGAGTGGAACCAACTACATTTTGTTTTGTTCTTTGTGACTAACTGAACCATCTTGTATCCTGCTTACCGTACCTGGCACCTGTCTTGTTCTTTGTACCTAACTCTCTGGAGCCTGTTTTCTCAACTGTCAGGTTACAGGGCTGTTTTGAGCAGCAAATAAGATGACCTATGAAGCACTTGGCATGGGGAAGATGGACAATTTGTGTTGGTGTACAATTTGTCGCATGGGTGTCGTTGGGGCCTGGAGTTGTGCCTCTGAACATGAAGCATGATTGTTTTGGTATGGAGGTCATTTGGCAGACCACAGCGAAAACTCTGTGTTTTCTTGACCAATATTCATGTGTGCTACATGCATCCCTGACCCATCCCTGACCTTCATCCCTTCTCTGAGCCTCATTCAGTACCAGACCACAGCCTTATCCTTTACCTTCACCTCATTCCTCACAAGGTGTGTCCTAAACAGTTTCCTTGAGTTTCTTTGAGGGTTTGGGACTCAGAGATCTCCTCCGGGGCATTGAGAGGCAATAGGCCACTGAGCTAGAGTGTAAAGACTTGAGTCTACCCCAATGTCTCCTGTGTCTCCTCTTCCTCAGCTCTGACTCAGCTGCTTGGGAAGTTGTCCTGGAAGAGGTCCGTTAGAGACCAAAGGACACTGGTGATCCCTGCCCTTCCTGTCAGTTCCTCTTCCTAGGTCTCTGGAGGCCAGAAGGGAAACTTTGCCAGGTGCTGGTTTCCAGACAGAGCACAGTCAAGTGAAGACTCCTTCCCAGCTGTGTGACTGAGGCCTTCCCATAGGCCACTTGAGGAATGCGTCGAGAAATGTAGAAACCAAATGCAGATGGCGCCTGCTACTCAGCCCAGCTGAAGAATGTCAAGAAAAGCCCGTCTTGGGAGAAGCTACATGGCCCCAATCTCTATGTAAATAAAAAGAAATAATGCCTAAATTAAAGCCTTAGCTTGCAGGACTTAAAGAGAAGGAAGCAGAGGGAAAACATTTGAAAAATTAGCTCTGAATTTGTCATGGTCCCAGATCTTTATCAGTATTTAATTTAAAAAGAAAAATAAAACAACGTGCTAATCTCACAGTGGATATTGAATTACAAGCTGGAAAATTAGTCAAACACCTTAGCAGTGTCTAAAGAGACTAGAGAGTGAATCCAAGTGCCATTGCACAGACCCCCTGCCCAAGCTTGGGACAAAGATGCAATCACCATTTCTCCAATTGCTACAGGGGCTGGAAGGAAGCATGGTGGGCTTTCTGAGCAACTGCCCTGGGTGGGGCAGAGAAAAGGGCGGGATCCCCTTTTAAAAGTGAAAATGAAAAAGATGTCCTAAGGGGAAAAATTATTTATGGCGTACTCTGCATATGATAAAGTGGAATTAGCAAGAGAATTGACTTCTATTGTCAGCCTATCCCTGGACAAACTACTTTGGCCCATAGTAGGGGGCCAGAGTAGAAAAATAGAAAACAAACCTTAAAATTAATACTTATTTGAAACAAAGAGATAAAGGATTTGGAAAAATACTTCAAGGGGCCCGAGGCGTGAATGGGTATGAGGCTTGTAGGAGAGTGAACATCAGGGGAAACCCTAGGTATGGGGAGCAGGAGGGCCCTGCTGTCCTCTGGCTTTGTCTTAACACCCTTCGTGTTCCTTCCCTCCCCTTTCCTTCCCATCTACCTTCTTCTCTCTCCCACAACTACTTCCTAGCTACTGGGAGCCTCCTCAGTCCTGCTTTACGTTTCAATCAGATGAGAGCCTTGTTCCATCAGCACTGAGTAGTTTATCTGCAGAGAAATTCACATAGACCTGGTAGAGGCTGACACTGGTAGTCCCTTAGGTCACAGGGAGTCCTTTAGGGCCTTATCAGAAAACAGTGAAGCACTTTATTTCCCAAGTGTCCCAAGCCATTCACATGGCAGGTATCTTTGAACAGGGGAAAAGGACTGGCAAGTTCCAGAATTCCCTAAATCCCTGCACGTGGACTGCTGCCCGCTTCCTCTATAGATCAGACCTCATCTGAGACGAGGCTGGGCGCCTTTGCCACATTTGCCTCCCTTGACATTATTGTGTTCTTGTGATGCTTTCCTGCAGAATGTAACTCCATGATGACAAAGACTGTCTCTGTCTTAGAAATGAGAGAGCATTTATTGAGCACTTACTATGTTGTCAGTTTTCTAAGCCCTTTATGTTTTTTAACTAATTTAGTTTTTACAACCATCAGAGGTAGGTAATTCTATGCCCATTCTAAAGATGAGGCAGGGGTTGTTGAACAAGATGCCTAAGGTCACAGGGCAGGTAAATGGCAAAGTTAGGATTCAAACCCAGCTGTCTGACTCCCGGGCTCACACGGTAAACCATGATATAGGTTATATTCCCGGCACCTAGTACAGTGCCTGGGAAACAGTCACTACTTCTGCTTTTCCTTTATATCTTTGTGATGGTTAATTTTATGGGTCAACTTGGCTGAGCCGTGGTGCCTAGATCTTTGGTCAAACATTATTCTGGATGTTTCTGTGAAGGTGTCTTTGGATGAGATTTACATTTAAATCAATGGACTTGGAGTAAAGCCCATTGCTGTCCATAATGTAGGGGGAGAGGGGCCTCACCAAATTAGATGAAGTCCTGAATAGAACAAAAGGCTGATCTTCCCTGAGCAAGAGGGAATTCTCCAGCAGACTGCTTTCAGACTTCATTTGCAATGTCTGCTGTTCCTGGTTTTCCAGCAGACTGCCTTCAGTCTGCACTCGAACTGCACCTCTTTCCTGAATCTCCACCCTGCTGGCCTCCCCTATCGATAGATTTTGGACTCACCAAGCCTCCACTATTACATGAGCCAATTCCTTAAAATAAAACTCTTCTTATATATACACATCCTATTGGTTCTGTTTGTCTTGAGAATCCTGACTAGTACTTTGCTTACAAGTTCCTCAAGGTTAAGTCCTAGGCCCTCTTTTCTTCTCACAGTTTTGCCTATTTTCTAAGCAAGTTTTTCCTGCTCATGGCCTCAGTTGCTATTCATATGCCAATAACTCTTAAATGTATACTCTAGCTCAGATGTATCTACGGACGTCCAGACTCATATATCCAACTGTACACTTGGCATGTGCTCTTGGATATCTGAGGGGCACCTGAATGCAGCAGGTCAAAGGTAAATTCGTGATCTTGCAACCCTGATCCTCTTTCTGTGTGTCCTATCTCTGTGAAGTGTACCCGTATCTATCTCAAAGACCAGGAGCCATTCTCAACAGCTCTCTCCCTTATTTTCTGTACTTAACCCATCACCCTGTCCTGCCAACATCACTTCAGAACTCTCTCATATCTTTTTACCCCTCTCCATCTTCACTACCACCACCTTAGCCAACCTATGGGTATTTCTTATCTTGACTCTTATGGTAACTTTTCAAGTGGTCTACATGCACATTCTCTGTTTCCCCTCTAATCTTTTGCCTTCACACTCCAGCCACAGTGATCTTTCTAAAAAACAAAGCTGTTCATATCATTCTGTCCATTACCTGTTTGAAACCATTCAATGACTTTTTATTATGCTTAGGAAGAAGACTAAATTCTTGGCATGAGTACATGGTGGTTCCCACGGCTCCGCAAGTCTTACCCAGCAGCAGTGTCCTCCCTGCTCTCTAAACTCCAGCTACTCTTACATTTTTTCAGTTCCTCAAAAATGCTTCCTCACATCACTGGTCTTTTGCATGTACTGTTTTTATTTTTAAAAACGTGGAGAATTATTCCCAACCTCTCAACTCTCATATCAGGAGTGACTTTGAAGGGGAAAATGTTGTGTTTCACACACCCTTCCCTCAGTCTGGTCAGATTCATTTCTTATACAATCTCATAGTATTTATCTAAATTAATACAAATTATAACAGCTAAGATTTATTGAGTGCTTATCAAGTTTGAGTCAAGCAGAGTACTAAATATTTTACAATCATTATATTTAAATATTATCTAATTAAAAAATACAACAAAATCTGAGAAGTAGGTCATATTACTATTCTCTTTTACAGACAAGGAACTTGAGAACCTGGGTGGGAAGCTGAGTGCCTATTCAGTGGTGTGATGAGTTGGTGGATATTTGGCTCTCCCATTGGACTGTGTACTTGGAGTGAGCAGGGGCCAGGTCTATTATCGATCAGCACTGTTAGAGGACTGCCTGGCAAGTAGAATGTGTTCAATACCTCCCTGTTGATTGAAATAATGATGAATATTTGCATGAGTAACGAACTAGGACACAGTTTAATATGGAAACTAACTGGATATCCCTCTTACTCTTTACTCTAAATTTGTTGCCTATGAGATTATTTACAAAATTCTAGACAGTTGCTCACAAATGAGAAAATAGCATTTCCAATACTAGAGGTGTTTTACAGTACCCTCCACTCTTCATTTTGATGACCATCTGCTCCATTTCCAAATGAGGCAGCAATTTAGTTTAATTTTGCTCACAGTGAAGGATGGTTTTTCTTTTTTTTTGGTTCCAGTCCTTCTAGGGCTTCTAAAATAGAGGGAGTCACACACGCACAGAGACATACTTACAAACATGTGCATGCTGTGTCAAGTCCACACTAGCAGTTGTAACAAATAAACCCTAAATTTCCGAGCTTAACACAATAGACGGTTATTTCTTACTTGTGTAACAACCTAACAGAGGTGTCCTCCCTTGACCAGACAGGTTTCCACTGGTGATGCAGGAACCCGGGCTCCCTCCCTCTGTGGTGCCCCCATCCCCAGAGGCCTCAGAGTTCTCTCACTCAGGCAACAGCAGGGGAGCACGAGCATGGAGAAGGCACACCTACTTCCTCAAAATCCTGACCCCAAAATGAAGCATGTCACTTCCACTCATGTTCCATTGCTAGAAATTCATCAGGTGGTCACACCCAACTCTAAGGAAGGCAAGGAAATGCTGTCTAGTTATACACTAAG
The DNA here is from genome assembly GCA_031878705.1 of Tapirus indicus. NCBI lineage: Eukaryota > Metazoa > Chordata > Mammalia > Perissodactyla > Tapiridae > Tapirus > Tapirus indicus. The sequence goes on along the minus strand of CM062926.1, from coordinate 80,474,904 downwards.
AAAAAAAGAGAGAAAACATATTTGAGTGAGTCACCAGCCATCTCTGCGCCACCTCCCATCCCTATAATACAAAGCAGAGAGATGCTATAAGATTAGTACAAAGTGCCTTCGGGTATGGGCAGGTGGAGCTTAATTTCATTGGTGGGCATCTGGAAAGTCTCGTGGAGGAGGGGATTTTGAGCAGGTCCTGAAGGATAGGTAAATCCTTGATAGAAAGAGATCCTAACAGGCGTAACTGAGATGAGTGCCAAAATGGTGAGGTCTGAAGCCAGGAGTGGTGAGGATGTGAGAAAAAATGTATGTCTGTGCCTTGGTCTATGTGTATATATCTCAGAGTCAAGTAGAAATTATTTTAATAATCTATTTTTCCTGAACTCCTTGTATAAGTAATTAATAACAAACAGAATTACCCCCTTCACCGTGAGTATCTTAGTCCCTAATGTTAAGATATGAAATAATTAGAGGGTGTGCTATGTAAGAATTTTAATGTCACGGAAAACTTCTATTTTCAAGACTGTGTTAATTATACAGGATAAGGCTGAACAAAGGGAAGATGTACAATTAGCAGAGCACAGCTTTATTGTTACCAGCTCTGTTTAGAGGCTCTTCTGAACCTAGATGTGTAATAAATCAAGAGTGATCTAGTATTTATCTTTTAAAGGACAACTCTGGAGATTTTAGAAATGCAGGACTTGGCTATCTTGGATTTGACTCTGATGATGGTGTAGGGAGACTTTTACACTCTAGTCTAAATGGTAGAGAGGAAAGAGCAAGGTCTTTAGAGGAAGAAGACCCCTGTCTCTTCCTTGGTCGCCACTCATTTGTTGGGTGATCATAACATCTCTGGGCTCCTTCCTCCACTGTATGGGGATAATAATACATATGAAAGCACCTAACACTGAGCCTGGGCTATATTAAGGACCTAATTTTTATTTTTAGATCCATTTCCCCTCCCTTCTTTCTTTTTCTTAAGCAGGATTTCATTCACCTCAATAAAAATCCTTAAGACTTTAAGAACTATATAAGAATGACTGCAATATTGGGAGGATGTACTTCCTCTAAGTCCACCAAACTTCAATAAAGGCAGTTATAATATCAGTGGCTCTATCTGAGCAGTGTCAAGGATAAAGAAATACCTTAGTTGTCAAATCCCAGGAGGGCTGACTCAGCTCTTCTTTTCTTCCAAAGAAGATAAACTGCATCTCATGCAATTTGCTTCTTGCTAGGGGGTTCTTGTTTTGTTTTCAAATAAGATCTTCAGTGCAAAAGACAATCTCTTCTACACAGACATTAAAGGGGCTATGAGTCCCATACAAGTTTGGATTTTCCCTTAGATTTTGTTGCCAGAATATTAGAAATTGGTATGAAAAGCTGAGGGCTTAAAAATTGCACAATATTCATACATTATTCTATTGCAAAATGCTGTGAGCTGCCTACCCCAAGCCTTAGTTCAGCTATGATTGGCCTATACACCCAAGTGCATCCCAGTATTGACTGAAAGCATAGAGGCCCTCAGCCCCTGAGAAAGCATTAGGATTGCATTATCATATCAATAGCCCACATGCAAAGTTCTTGATAAAAATGATCATAATCCAGAGGCAAGAGATAAAATATGAGAGTTTGATTTGTGTAAACAAATCAAAGGCATTTAGAGTCAAGCTACTTAATCTATCTTAAAGCATTGCCAGGAATGTAAACATCAGAACAGCCTCAGAGCCTGAACAGGCAAGAGTTGAGAGAGTAAAAGGGACTCTAAAGATTATTTGCTACTTCTTCCTGATTCACTATAATCCAGCCATATTGGCCTTCTTTCAGCTCTGTGAACCAGCCAAGCTCAAAGCCTCATGTCTTAAAGCTCTATAAATCATCCTTCTGCCTTTTCAGAGATGCATCTTGTAATAGTCAGGACTGTCTCAGGTAAGTTGCATTAACAAGTAGCTTCCATATCTCAGTGGCTTCAGACAGTAAAACTTTGCTGTTTGCTCATGCTACATGTCCAGTGTGGGTTGGCTGAGGGGGCTCTGTTCTTTGAAGTCACACAAGTTCCAGGCTAAGGGAGAAACCACATGTTGGACCACATCACCTGTCAGAATGCCCCAGGGAAAGGGAGCTGGAGGAAACTAATGCTCCAGCATGGATGTGACACCTGTCCTTTCTACACACAACCCATTGGTAAGACCAAATCCCAAGGCCCCACGGAACTTCAGAGACACCAAGGAAATGCAGTCCTGTTGATACTGGCTCAACACAAGGTTGACATAACGGAAGCCATATTGTAGAAAAGAAACCATGTTGTAACTTTGAATGACCTCTGATTAACTAACCCAGACATGCTCTGTGGATTTTATGACCCCTCCCAGCTGCTATAAGTTGACCACTTTGTTCTCTTGAATTCATTATGAATGTGATGACCCCCGGGCAGAAAGTCTATGCTGATAGCCATCATCAATGACAACTGACAAATCAGGGTGTAGGGCATTGCTCTGAACTCTGATGCATATCCAGCAAAACAAAAGACTACCAGGAACTAAGAATAGATGGTTGCCTCCACGTGGAGATCAGATGGATGTCCCACCCTGAGACCAGATGCCTCCCCAACCCAGAGACCAGCCCCATATATAACTGGCCTGTAGTCTTTGTTCCATAAGACAGTTCTTTCGGATATTAGTTGGCCATCTTCCCCCTTGCTAGCAAGCTATGATAAACTTCCTTTTCTCTACCACCATCTTGCCTCTTGATGATTGGCTTTTGTCTCACAGTAAGCAGACCCTGCCCTTTGTGCAGTAACATTGTCATATGACTGGAAGGGGAAGGGAATGGGATCAACTCTCTTGACTCTCACACCTCCCCTGACCACCTTTTATGAAACAGGTTCTTGCTTCACTGACTTAGCACCCCTTTTGTTTTTTCATAGTGTTTATCACAATTTGAAATGGTATTATTTATTTTCTGTTTGGTTTTTGGTCTGTTCCCACCATTGAACTATAAGATCCCTAAGAGAAAGGGCCATGTCAGTAGGCTAATTCCTCGAAACAGTTCTCAGGAATGGCCGATCTGCCTAATATGTTTAAATACCAGATATATTTGCCTTGAATTTGGAGAATCCTTATGGTGATAATGTCATGTCTCTCAGTCTAAGTCCTTTTTGGCTGTGCTGATGCCTCTCTATGGCTCCTTATCAGAGGATCCTCTCTGTATACAATGGCCGGGCTAAGGCAAAGACAAACGAGGCACTCCTTCAAATGCTGTTATGAAGCAAATTAGAAAACTGTCACCTAAACCCAATAGAAGTCTCCAGAGGTGGTGAAAACCAGCATTTCCAGTGAAAATTGCTGTAAACTTTGTAAATAATGAAGAGAAGAAAGGAATTTGATGAATTGGCATTTTGTTGAATTTACTTTTGGCAAATTAGCTTTCAGGAAATTAGCTCAGAGTTACCCCCTCACCCTCCACCCATAGCTGTACTTCAGTGTCAAACCCAGCCTAGCATTTAGAAGTTGCCTGAGATAACTGTGGGCAAAGAAACTGTAGGTTAGAGAGATTAAGTTATTGGCCCAAATCACAGAGGTGATGGTGGGAAAGATAAAAGTATGCGTGAAGACTTCTCTTGCCAGGATGGTGCTTAATTTCTTGTGTCACACTCCAGGAAGGCTGCAATCATTTTTACAAACTTTGTATGCTATGCAGGGCAAAAAGTTAGTGTTTAAAGAAATATTCTAAGGATTTGTCTTGCTTTTTATCATTTTAAATAAAAACATTTTAATGATTATTTGTTATTTTAGACACTTTTTATAACTATACCATCATTTTCTATACAAAATACTATTATTTTCAAGTGAAATAAGAAATAATTGAAATATAATTGCCTATGGGACAAGGTTATTTCAGCGAAGAAGTTTCAAGAATCAATTAGCTATGGCCTTGGAGAAATGGATTTTTAAATAGGCATTGTCTCAGTTCACCTAAGGCATATCTGTAGTTCCCTAATATTTCGTCTTAAAAGAGGCCACCACTATAATCAAAGGTTTCATAGACACTTGTAAATACAAATTTTTTAAGAAAGGACACTTTTTTCCAGCTACCATTTTTTTTCTTCTGTATCATTCTCGAACAAGTCTTTTCTAGGAAGGGTATTTTACATACATAGCAGATAAACATTTATAAAAGACAAAAACCAAACTTTTGTCTCTACTTATTAGTCCTCAGATGTTGACTTCTGATTTTGTAGAATTGCTGTTCTTTTTCCACAGTGACGGGCTGCATAATTGAGCAGTGTGTTCTCCTACCTGTGGGACCAAGGTTTCTGCGTTCTCCTTCTTGACATAGGTGCAGGCACAAAGCACGGTCTCAGTCTGTCTGAGGAGCAGATTTCTGGTGGCTTATACCAGGAAAAGCTGCTGCTTAGCAAACTGCAGGATCCTATGTGGATAATAAGAAGAGAGAAAACTTTAGAAACAATGGAAATACATCAGGCTCTGAGAAATGAAAACACAATTCTGTCACTTCAATAAAAAGACCTGTAGTTAGTCTATAAGTACAATACATAGAATGGCATGTGGCTAAGCACTGAATAGAGGTTGATCAAATGAAAAAGAGAGTGACTAAATGAACAAATGAAGGTCAGAGCTGGTCCCAGGATTGCAAACCCATGTGCCTACAAGACCAGGCAAGTAGGGTAAATGAGGGAGCAGACTAGGTGTGAGACATATGGGAATGGTAGAGCCCACATCCCATCTGAAAGGGGCAACACTGCTCAGGTTCAGCTGATGGTTTTCATCGACGCCATAAGGAAAAACAAGCTCAGTTATGCCACAACTTCAGATTTTCAAGGGAAGACAGAAATACAGATTTTTATGTGAAATCTCTTGAATTTATATTTTAGAATTCAATTAAACAAAACATCGTGCAGGCCAAGCAAAGTTAAAGCCAAAACCTATCTAAGGGTTAGGGTTAGTTCATGGATGGCCATGAGATCTAAGATCTAGTGCAACATCTTCAATTTCCAAATGATGAAAAAGGATCCAGAGGGCTGAAGCTGCGTGTGCAGAGACATTCAGCTAATTGTGTTAGAGCTGGGGTTTCCAGGCATAAGCATCTTCCCTTTCACTTACCACCTTTCACTTTCACTTATGGACACTCTAAGACTGGCTGAATCTGATCAGATCAGTTTAAATAACAGATTGGAAGCAAACTAGAAGCTGCCTTCAGTTGATTTGATCCTTGGGTCTCAAGCTATATTTATAAAACTTCATAAGAAGAGGTAGAATTTTCTGTTCTCACTATTCGTGTTATGGATGAAGTTCTGGGTAAAGCTCCGTGGCTGAAATATGATGGTCTCTCCTATAGGATAATACTCTGATTACATGCATTTGTTGGGATGGTGTTTAGGCAGTGTGGCCACATGTGAAGAGAGGCAGGGAGGGGTATGGGCAGAGGCATGAATGGGTCCCTCTGGATCTATTTACTGGTTCCAGTTTCTGCTAAAAGGCTGCTCTTGTTTACATGAGAAGCAGTGTTATGTGATGGTTAAGTGCATGTTGTTGTTAGTGCTGGTGAATTGACTCCATGGATGACCCTGCTGGTATCTGAAATAGTGGTGGCATAGCTTTCAGCATCACAGCAACAGGCAGCTACCATGGTATGACAACTGTTAGATGGGTGGTGTGGTTCCCTGACCAGGAAAGGAACTTGGGCCATGGTGTTGAGAGTGCCAAATCTTAACTAGACCACCAGGGCTGGCCTAAGTGCATGAGATGAGTTTAAATATTGGCTCAGCCACTTACTGTGACTTAACCTCTCTGTGTTCCATATGTAAAATAGTGATAACAACAGTACCTGAATCACAGAGTTGTGTTGAGTTTTAAATGAATCAATACATAAAGTGCTTAGCATGGTATTTGCACAATGTAGGCACTCGGTAAATGTTTGCTAGTATTTGTAACAAATAACAGCATTTATTGTATGCTTACTATACACTAATTTTCTTACATTTATTATTTGTAATCATTACCATAATCATCTTTGTTTTATATTATTATGTTCACTTTAATAATGAGAAAACCATGACCTTGGGAGATCAAGTCTCTTGTCTAATATCAAGCTGGTACATAGTGGAGCTAAGTGTTTGAACATAGGTCTACTCAGCCTAGCTATTTGCTCAACCCACCTCTCCAGTGCCTTGTCAGCGCTCAGTTGAAGATACTATTCAGATCTTTAAAAGGAGAGAAAACCAACTTTAGTTAAACATCAAATACTTATCAAGTCAAATCCAAAGCAAAGGAGTCCCAAAACGAACAATCAAAAACACTGCAATACTTCGTAACCTTATGCGTTATTATAAAAATGTGTTGTTCTAGAATGGGAGAGTGCCACATGACTAAGAATAAGATGAGAGCATGTGGTCAATTTTCAGTCTGCATCAATCCTCATTCTTACCCTTTAAAATGCTTTGGCTTTTAATAGATTATTTGCTTAAAATTGATAAATCAATTTCCATGGAGGTAGCTTTTAGGAATTGAAACATGTATTGAATATTAACATTGGGAGAATAACACCTGGAAGATTTTACTGTAGCATATATTTTTTTAAAAGTCATTGCTTTTATAGAATTTTCTATACAAGGAAAGAGTGGAATAAAATGTAAGCATTTATTAAAGTGTATGAAGCATTAATACGAAGCATTTTAAATAACGGTTATTGAGTGAAGAAAAGGAAAGAATGAAGGAAATGAGCAATTCCTGACTGCTAACATGAGCCAGATGCTACACCAGGTCCTTTTTTTTTTTGCTGAAGAAGATTAGCCCTGAGCTAACATCTGTGCCAATCTTCCTCTGTACGTGGGATGCTGCCACAGCATGGCTGACAAGTGGTGTAGGTCTGTGCCTGGGATCGGAACCCATGAACTCGGGTTGCTAAAGTGGAGCATGTGGAACTTTAACCTCTAGGCCATGGGGCCAGCCCTGCCAGGTAATTTTATATACCTATGAGCATTTACTGAATGAAAGATTTCCAAACCAAGACCAAAATACATGTGGAAATGCATATATAGGCAACTCAATTTTGCATGGGCAGATATTTCAGTTGAAATCTCAAATCTTAGACATTACACTCCTTACTTGGACCACTCGTTCTGTTTGATTTTTTTGACACGAAATATTATTTTAATTAACGTTAGCCAAACAAGGGCAGGGAAGGAGAGTGTCCTTTCAACCAAAATCAGTTCTGGGAAAATATAAACTAGGAAACATAGAGATGCAAATTTTCTCTGCTTTAGGATGAACTTAACATTATCCTAGGAGATAACGATATCTATTCTCAGTAATAATATAGAAAGCAGGAAGGTATTGCCCAAGATGAAAAATATAAGCCACTCTCTTCAGTCTGATTTCTAAAGTGTAGTTTCAGTATTTAAGTTAGAGCCATCGCAACTTTCCAGAATATAAAATGCATCCACATTCAAATCTTGGTTTTAGAATACAAAACAATATTTCAAAGTCAAATAGAAATGAATTTGTTCACTATCTACTCTTTTGGATAATTGCTATTATTGCTATTTCTCCTTGGGCAGATAATTGAAAATTGACCAAATAAACTGTTGTGTTTTTCTGGGGAAATAATCTAGACTCAAAATTTGTCACCCACATTTTAATCTAAGTTACAATTTTACCAGGCCTAACAATTACAGCTACTCTAGTACATTATTCTATTACATCTCATTAATATCTTCCCTTCTTTTTAGCTTCATGTAGCAAAAAGGGAGTTTAGCCAGTACCATTTATGTCTAAGGAATCCATTTGTGTTGTGTGCCTACACACCAGAGTCAGCTATGAAGTGTTTTAGGGACAGAATAGGACAAATAAGATAGTAATAATATTTGGACATGAGACCGTCTCCTCAGGTTTGCTACAGCCCTCTTTGTGGCAACAAAAGAATTTGCATGGTGAATCTCTAATGTCAGCATCTGGCCACATTTGACCCTGGTTTGTCTGTGGTCTGTTTGCAGCCAAGGACTTGAATAAAGACCAACAGAACAAAACAGAAAGCATTGCTGAGTTGCCTATTTATTAACTTATGAAGATAAATTCCATGATACATTAGGAAACCAAGTGGAGGTGATAGTTGATCTAATTAGTTAATGAATTTAGGAGAGAGAACAGGGTGCTTTCACTCTATAAGTTTCAGTGATAATGAACTCAATTTTCCGTTTCTTTTTGTCATAGGTCAGGCCCCTGGGGAACGGATTTGAGACTCTGAGATACACATGCAGGAAGTTCATCGGAGCACGTTCTCAGGAGCAACAACTGTTCTGAGATGAGAGGAGAAAGAAGAGGGAAGGAAGGGGCTGAACTGTGACACAGTCACAGTTGAGGCCTGAGCTGAGCCCCTGGGGAGCTCTGGAGCTGGGACGGGCCTGCAGAGGCCCAGTGTGTACTACAGCCAGCTCCCCTGGGCTGGGGCAGAGCTGACAGTGCACATCTCTTGCCAACTCCATGGTCAGTGACATCATGTTGATAACTTGAAATTGGCGGCATGTATGGGGCATTTACAACACAGTAATTGGCGAATGCTATTAGGGTTTCTATCATTCCCCTCTCCCAAGTCCTCATCTCCTGGAGACCTGGTTTACCAGCAAACCCCCAGTTAAGAAAGACTGATTTGCACATCTCTGTGCCCAAATCCATGTGATAAGTTCTTAATTGCACATAGTGCTACATTGAGGGAATGATACAGTACACTCCCAGGTCTTGCATTGCTGCAACTTCTCAAGGGTCGGTCTCCTCTGTTCTACACAGAGTATTATTCAAATCCCAGGATTTCGAGCCCTGCTGTGTTGTCAGTGACCTTTATTGTTGCCTTTCTGAAAGAGGTTCCATCCTTGGAATGGAACCATCCCTATGAGATAAAACTTAGTAATATGACCGCCTAAGCCTAAGTGACAGTTATCAAAGGAGTAAGTATGGACGATGATCAAACAACATCCTGGAGAAAATACTTAGAAAAAAGCCAGCTGAAATGATTTGGTAAAGTACTCCCATTTCTTTACTTGTGAACATGGTTATTCATACCAATAAAGTAGAATGATAATAACTGCAGCATGTCTTTGTTTAATGAAGTTATAAAATATTTCTGGAGTCAGTTTAGAATGTATACCACAAGGTGAGAGAAGATTTTAAATATATCAGCCAAGACACAAAGAATTTGGGTCAAAATCATTCCAGCCTTTTTTTGTGTGTGAGGAAGACTAGCCCTGAGCTAACATCTGTTGCCAATCCTCCTCTTTTTTTCTGAGGAAGACTGGCCCTAGGCTAACATCCATGCCCATCTTCCTCTACTTTATATGGGACGCCGCCACAGCATGGCTTGACAAGCAGTGTGTCTGTCTGCTCCTGGCATCCAAATCTGGGATCCGAACCTGCAAACCCCAGGCTGCCAAAGCAGAGCGTGCCAACTTAACCACTACACCACCTGGCCGGCACCCATTCCAGCTTTTTTTTCTTTTTTAAAGTTAACTCCTAAGAAGGTGAACTAAGCCAATTTCTGTTTGCAAATACTAACATGTTTAGGAAACTCAGAGTTTGTGTGAGAAAGTTCACCATTAGCTGGGGTTGCAGAAACTTTTAGGAAGGGCATTCTGAAAAAAGCTACAGGTCTCTCAAAGTTCTTTCTTCTTCTGAGTCCTTTATTCCATAGAAAAAGACAACAGGGAAGACCCAAGATTTGACAAGCAGAAACAGATTATACAGAAACTCTTCTCAGCTTTGCCCCTTACATCCTACACTCGCACATCCAACAGCCACCAAATGGAGGAGAACTTGTCATGATTTTAGTACATGAGGCTAGAAATAGGAAACTCAGAAAGAAAAGTGTGTATGATTCTGAAATTCACTGATTAAAAAGTGACTCAATATTGACTATATCTATTCTATTGTTTATCACACTTCTGTGACAGGCATCAAAGCAGACAGGAAGTGAGGTTTCCAGCTAGTTTTCCAGTGAGGTTTCATGACATAAAATTGTTGGACACAAACTCTGTCTTATATGTCATAACTTAGCACAGGGGCTTGCACACGGTAGGAGCTCAGTCTGTCTCAATAACTTGTTCTTAGATGAATGGATGAAATCGAGCTAGGGCCACATTTGGACTCTGTAATTAGCTTCTTAATTCCTCTCCTATAATATCCATTGTTTCATTCAACAAAACGATGTTGAGTATTTTCTATACTGATGTATTCTACTAGTACTTTACTAGGAAGTACAGAGGAATTCATATCCTTCTTGAGACAGATAAAATTCAGATAATAAAGTATAGTAATGGAGATATTGAAGCACAGAGGAGAGACCTCGAACTGTGTGTGTGTGTGTCATCAAATGCATTTTTCTCTTGAATGAGATGTTCAGAATATTGATAATTAAGAGCAATAGCTTTGTTCTGACTGAAAAATATGAATGCAGCTAAGGTTTCTGTTAATCAAACAGAGGATATTGCGAGGATGAAGGACTGTAGCTTGGAGCCCTAAAAATAACCTGGCCTATTTTTCCTGATTTTAAGCTGAAATACATCTGAGCTAGTCTTTCAACAGTTCAACAATATTTTTTATTTTCCTTTTATGTGCAATTCACATATTAAGTCCTGGGGATTTAAAGAAGAATCAAGAAAATACAAGTTGCTTTCAAAGTCTTACTAAGTAAGAAATTCCAAATATCTGATATGCTATGAGCCTTTTAAAAGTTTGAGATAATTTCATGATACTTTTCAGAAATACAAATGTTCTAATTTATGTCTACTTACAAAATTTTAGTCTATATGAATGAGTTGTTTTACAAATGATTTTGGTAGAATACGAATTTACCTCTACAACAAGCAAACACAGAACAATGGAATAGATCCTTGTTTGTGTTTGGCTGTCAGACTTTTTAGCTATAGCTTTAGGTTTCTGCCTTGATAGATGGCAGAAGCTGGTTCTGAAAATTAAGACCATTCCAGGGCACATGTGCAAAGGAATTTTGCAAAGCCTGCATACTGACTGAGTCAATTACTGCCTTGCTGGATTTTTCAGGTCATGCTCAGCAAATCTAGCAAATACTGTTATAGTAAATCATGCCATGTAGACTCATGGAATTTAAATGTGACTTCTGATTTTGACATAGACTGTGTGCAGCCCATTAGCTCCAGTGAGAATTGAATGTGACCCATCTGTGGGCAATTGCTTTGCTATTTTTTTTCTTTCTTTTTTGTAGGCATTTTATTCTAGGTCAGTCATTTTAGAAATAGATATGACATCTGTCACTAAAGACAATGGGTGAGAGAATAGACCAGTGTCTGTACATATATATTACCACCATTAGAAAACAGCAAAACAAAACCAACATCCTAAAGTGCATGCCCTACACACAGTTGAAGCAGCAATAGCATCTCTTAATTCAAAGGGTAGCATCTTGACCTGACATGTGCCTGGGAAACGATCCTGCTCCTGACTTAAGAGGCTCCCCACCATACCCAGGCACATTGGTGCAGATGTCAGCAGCCATATTTACCAGGGAGAGGCATGACAGAGAACCTGGAGCAGCTCCTGCAGAGAGTGGGAGGTGGGGAGTTAGGGACTTCCAGAGAGGGCCCCTTTTCTCTCAGTGGATCAGACTGAATGCGGATTTCTGTATTCCAAGATCAATGAGACTTGTTGAAGTTGTGGCATGGCAAGCAATAGGTCTAGGATGGGAGCAATGCATCTTTTCCTCTGAAACATAAAGCTCTTCTCTTACCCTAGGTTTTTATTGATGAGCAATTAGATGAGAAAAGAAAATGCACATGTTTTACTTCCAGATTGGGCATACTTTCCTCAGTAGACATTCCAAAGGAATAGGAGTTAAACCTGACACTCTGAAAGTGTTTTCTATGCCTTGGCTAAGCTGTGAGAAAAACCAGTTGAGAGATGTCATCAGTAAACAGAGAAATGGTTTAGAACTCATGTTAAAAAACACCAGTCCTTTCATTTGGAAAACAAAGATGGGTGAAGCATGTAGACTAATGATCCCATAGAAGGACTAAATCTGAATGTCAGACACTCAAGAAATAAGTTCATAAGGCTTACAATTTTCACTATAATTATACTACATGGATGTAACTTCATGCCTGTTATTCTAGTACTTTGATTAAGGCTAATTTTTTTTCACGTTTTGAGATCTAGAATCCTCTGCTCACTATGGGTCCTGGAAGCCACTTACACCCTACTCCCTTGACAGCGATGTCACCTGGGCTGCTTACCATTCTTTGTTGCCTTGAACTTCTCTGATGCTTAGGGCAGCGCACTCTGGCACTGAAAACTGGGTGAGCGAGCTACATCCTCATGTTTTCTTCTTATGTTATTATTTTTGCCTGCTTTCTTCCTCCCAGGAGGAAGCTATACATTTTAACCAGACAGATATGAGGAAAGGAAACTATTTTTCTCCCCAGATAACAATCGATGACCTTGGGCAATATGTGCAGAGTTTTTTCGAATTCTATTAAAAAATTATCTGATAAGCTGCCTTTGGGTCTGTGTGTTGTTTTCTTTGTGTAGGGCAAGAAGTGGGACCTACTAAACTTAGCAAGCTTAGCTGGATGTTACTTAAACTTTAGGCAGTAAACAAAGATATGCTCTGTAGTACACAGATGGCTGGAATGATCAATTTTAGAGTTGAAAGTTACATTAAGAATTACGTGGTTCTACCTGTATTCATTAAACTTAGAGCAATGGTAGCCCCAGTGATATGGTACCTTAAGCAGTCCGTCTGTTCCCTATGTTAAGACCTTCTTGGTCCCGCTCCTAGAAACCAATCAGTTCGCTTTTCTCTTTCAGTGGAAAATGAAAAAGAAATTTTGAGGAAAGTCACAAATCAGGGCAACTGTGTGTGTGCTCCTTGTAATACATTTTCCCCTGGAAAAAATGGTAATAAATACAAAAGGACCTGTGAAATATTCCTCCATTAAAGTAAAATACAACTCTTTCATGGGGTTAAATGCATATCTAGAACTGCTCACTACTCAATGGGATTGTGATACATGTGATTAAATGAGAATGTAAATGGGTCACTCAGAGTGTACTTTACTAAAAATAAAAGTATTCTTTGGGAAAGTTTTGGATAAATGGACTGAATGTTCTTTCATTTCTGAAGACTTTGCTCAAGAAGCCAATGAAGCCAAGTACTCAGAGCAAAACCATCTGCGATGGTTTTGAGGTCAAAGAGATGGGAGAGCTGCCATCAGCCCCCACCAGAACGCGGCCCTGTCAGAGGCACAGGCACCAGCCCACCCACTCTCTCCACTTCCTTACCTGGAAGACTGCAGATACTTGAGATCATGCAGAACCAAACAACGTATTTTTCAAAATAAATACAACTAAGCACATTGTGAAGTCTCTAGGATGACAGAAAACACCACATATGCCCACACTATAGCACCATCACAGTGACAGTTTTTATTTTTGTAAAGCAATTATCAACTTATGTATAAATGATTACAGTATTGGAGATCCGAGATCGTTGGAAAAATCTGATGTTGCAATCAAAACATAATTGAGCTATTTTGGAATAGAAAGTCTATTTGCTCTTCAAAAGACATAAATATCTAAAAATTAAACAGTGACCCATTTAGAACAGTATTGCTTCACAGCAATTTTTTAAGGGTTTACTTTAAGTGAACTTCCCTGGTTGATGGAAAGTTTCTATAGTTTGATACTGATATTTCCCAACCTGGGATGTGTGTGTGTTGTGTTGGCTGGGGGGGATGGACATGGTCAGCAGCGATGAATTAACTTCCTCAAGGGGTCTGATCTGACAATCCATCTGGACATGAATCACTATTTCTAACCTAAATAAATAATGTCTTATACATGTAGGTACTATTCTTTTCTCAAATGTGTATATATGCCCTTGTGATAAGAAAAATACTAATTCATTTTAAAGTGTTGTTGACTTCATTGTAGATTTTTGTTATTACTATTTTTCAATCCATGGATTAAAAATCAGCAATTACCTATGGGCAACCTCTATATTTTAAATGTTAAGACAGAGTTCTCCTGGGCCAGTCCTGGTGTCCTAGTAGTTAAGTTCAGCACATTCCACTTCAGCGGCCTGGGTTCAGTTCCCAGGTGTGGACCTACACCACTAGTCTGTCAGTGGTCATGCTATGGCGGCAGCTCACAAACAAACAAAATTAAAAAAAAAGGAGGAAGATCGGCAGTGGATGTTAGCTCAGGGTGAATCTTCCTCAGGTAAAAAAAAAAAAAATAAGAGAGAGTTCTCCTTTCTGGATTACATGCACTGGGATAATGTATTTTAAGAATTCTGATAAAATAGTTATAATAAGGACTTATCAGAGATAACATAATATAGTGGGGATATGATGGATATAATGGGATTTTCAATTATGAATGAGTCCCATTATAAGAATCATTAAACCATTTGGCTATATTAAGTTTAAATGTTTAGACCTAGCCTCAAAATAAAACACTTAGAAAACGATTAACAGCCATTACATTTGGGGATAGGAGTGGAATTGTGTGAGCAGCCAGTGCAAAGGCATTTCTTTTGATTCTCTATACTTCTATATTGTTTGACTTGTTTACAATAACCATGAATTCAAATATTACTCATATTTTAAAAAAATGACTAAAATAAAAATAACCACACAAAATGAGATCAACAATCTCTTTGGAGCCCAGTGAGGTGCTGGCTCCTAGGTGCCTCTTGCACATCCATTCTCTTCCACTAGGCCTTCATTTGGAGGCTAAGAATTACTTCTCATTCCTTTTAACTGTGGAGGCTGCTCCCAACTTGACAATCACATTCATTCTATGCTGGGCACTGGGCTCCACACTTCACATGAAGTCTGAGTTCACAGGGAGGATCTGCAGCGCCAGCTGCCATATCAACACGTCCATATGGAGGCTACAGGACTACACATATTCCCACCCAACTATGTCTTGTGGTACCATGGCCTATGGTTGCAGAGAGAAAGAATAATTATTGCCTCCTACCACTGGCCACGTGTCGGGACAACCTGGGGAGCATTTATTAAATCCCCCTCTGTCCTACACCAGGAGGAGATGACAGCTGGCTGATCCATGGTGTCTTCTTCCGGGGAAAACTCTATGAGAGCTGGTATTAAGGAGCTGGTATGTGGATGACAGGGATCATCCTGTCAGGGATGTTAGGGATGCACAGGGGTCATGTGATATTTAATGTGTTTAGACTCAAAAAGCTGTAGCAAATTCCATTCAACACTTGCTAATGCAGTAAGTTAATCTAAAATACTTTAAGTTCTGTCCAAAAAAAAAAAAAAATGCTGCCATGCTGAATTACCCCAGGTTAAGCATTGTCATGTCATATTACAGCATGACATTCAGGTAGCTCATTGTAACAGATAAAAACATTTATACCCTTTAGGAATGTTTCATGGAAAGCAGCTGCGCTTATTTTTTTCTAAGGAATTTAGTCCAGTTTTAGTAATACATATGTGATGTGGGTAAAACATCACAAACATAAACTCTATTTTTAAATTTTATACATATACTAGACCTTTAAATTTTAAGTATAGTCTGGGGGAAGTGAATTATTTAAAGCTAAAGTTCACATTTTCTCTTCAGTCTCCCATGTCTACAATGATTTTCCTTATTCATTTAAAGGGAGGACAAACAAGATGGGGTAAATTTTCTGATTGATGGGTTCCTTGATTTAGCACTAATATACACCAACTGGCTTTGTTTTCACTGTTACCCTTAAGGACCTAATCAGAGCCTCAGGTCCTGATGTTTGCAACAGAGTACTGAAGACTTTATATATACATACGTAACACATATATATATTTTTCCCCCACAGTATGATTATGTAATCTAGCCAAGAGCAGGTATTGTCAAGTAGCCAGTGCATCAACTCATTATTCATATGTTTGGCTATTTCATGCTTCACTCTGATGGATTTCTGTCACATAGAAACAATCCTCAATGGATATATTCAGAAGTGGCTCTTTGAAATCGTTTTTCATGTATGGTTTCTGAATGCTATTCTGGTCCAGAGTGTGTCTCCTTTCTACAAATGCTTTCTCTAGAGTCCACCTCTCAAAGCTAAGTGAGCTGAGGGCCCCTAGATCAGGACAGAAAAGCTGTGCATCCAAGCTCTTTGTGGTCTGCGAGGACTGATGGAGGACAAGACTCATGCAGACCATTGCTCATGCCCAGGCACAGGCAAAAACCAGGATCAATAGACTCCTTTTGGTTCTTCAGTGGAAACCTCTCTTTTGTGAAGGTGAAAAGATGAGTGTAAAGAGTGTGTGAGGCCAAGTTGTTTCCAGAGGGCTTTTCCATACTAAGGAATAATTCCAAAGTCTCAAAGATCTATGGTTAGGTAGAGAAGCTGAACTGCAGATAGCACTTTCAGTGTATTTACTACTTTCATATTAGGTTGGGACTTGTATTTGCATATCTTTATGTTTTGTTTTCATTTTGCTCTGTTGAGAAGGAGGATTTAGGAGGAGGGTTGTGAACAGGGTGCAGTGATAATGGCTTGTGGAGGAGGATGGTACAAGTGGCAGTTTTCCCTTCCTAAACGTTCGATTTAATGGTATGAAAAGACTCCAGAGGCTGTCTGATCATGAGAATAAATAATCTTGAGGTTCCAAATTTTAGAAGGCGCTGCGCAAGGATGCTCAGCACTGACCATCCCGGGAGCTGCTTGTATGTCCCATGTTTTTCCTCCTGGGCTTCCCGTCTCAATGATTTTATGTCCAAAAATAAAATGATGGGAAAAAATTTAATTGGATTGAAATAGAGCTACTAATGAAATGCTATCATTCCCTCAGCATGAAATTTTTATATTCATTCAACAAATGTCTAATGAGAATTTGTGTCAGGCACTATTCTAGCCACTTGGAAATACATCAGTGCACAAAACAGAAAAATCCCTGCTCTGGTGAAGCTTACGTTTTCGAGGGAGAAACTATATGTCTGCACACCTTGTGTATATACATGATGCATTAATAGAACTTCCATTGAAGTCAGACAGATATTTTGTTAAACTAAAAATCTTTGTGGGTCTTTTACACATTTCAGATTTCATAAAGTAATTAGATTGCCCTTTAACATTTGCTTTAAACTTTCCCCCTCAGTTCTTAATGAGATTACAGTATCTTCACAGCTTGACAGCAGCAGGCACCAGGCACAAGAAATAAAACCACGAGGAGCCTTTTAGAGTGTTCCAGAAAGGGTGACTTCTTGAAACTTAAAATCAGGTTTAATGATCTGATTTGAAGCAATTGTTCAAACTCTCTCTTTACATATGCTGGACAATCGTTTTTAGCAAAAGTTAGTAAATTTAAAAAAAAAACTTCCCAGTATATTATGTTAATTTTTCTTGGTTTCTGAAAATGACAGTCTGTTTTTGAGAGTTGATTTTGGTTCATTTCATCAACAGTGAGACAAATGCTTGCATGTAGGCTTGTTTTAATCTGATAATGTCCTATTCACAGATGAAATGATTATAGAATCAAGAGGCTGCATCAAGCACCATATTAAGAAAATGGTATCTATGGCAACAGAAATGAGAGTGCCTTCACCGAAATCACAGACTTGAAAAGCACCTTGGAATATTTCCTCACCCAGGAATGCCTCCGAATAGATGAAAACTCATCTGGCATTCAAAAATAGTTCTTGAAGCTCTACTGTGGGTCAGGGCTTGTGCTAAATACTGGAAGGACTAAACCATGGATCATATTCTCAAGAAGCCAACAGCGAATAGAGGATTCAAAAGTACAGACAATCTGACTGTAACTCAGGTTATAACGATGGCCTGTTTAAGGTGATGTGGAAAAATTGCCAAAACTATCCTCCATTTCATGGCCTCTCAAAAATGTTCCTGTGATCTCCCTCATCAACCTAGCTTACTAGAGAAAAACCTTTATTTTTATCAATTACTGCTAATGTGTAGTGCAATCCATCATGTTCATTTCTCTTTTACCCTGTTCTCAGAGAAAAAGATAAAATATCTGATTACAATTTCTATATAAAATGCTTCATATGTTTTAAAATCAGAAAATCATAATACCAAAATAAGAATATTTTAACTGTTGAATTTACTTATACACCATCTCTTTCCAATAAAAATTTCAGGGGCATAAAGCAAAAGATATAATCAAAAGGCAAATTAAAAAGAAATGGAAAAATAGATCCAAGTTATAAAACAATCAGACAAGTTAACCATAAGAATTATTGTTACTGATAGCTGGAGGCCTTTTTCAGATTTGCATTTGAGCGTCCTGGCAGCCAGTGCAAAAATGAGAAATGTGACAAGTTAATTACATTTTTTTTAATATGAAAGGAATAAACATGTTAATTTCTCAGGGGAGATCAAGTTATTTTTGACATTAAACTCTACAATAATTTTTACCTGGAGAGAGGAGATTAAGTTGCATAATGGCAACAATCCTAATGTTGAAGCATATTTCATTCAACCAGTTATTATGTCAAGTCCAGCAAAAGCCAAGGACAAAGGTTAAAGCATAATTTAGTGAAGGCAGTTCCAGAAGGAACTGGATCATTGTGATATGAACACATGGCCCAGGATATGAATATACGGATAGATCAAATGCCGTCCATTTTCCCTCAAATTACTCTTTCATCTGGCATTTTAAAAATTTGCATCTCTGATAATTCAAGATTAACTCTGTGGAAAAAACCTTGGAGGGCTGGTTTTCTATAATGTTGATTGATGGCGGATGGATGGTCTATAAGCTTTGGAATTTAAATCAACTGGTGGTAGGATTGTCAGTTTTCTGTGAAAGATGAAAAAACCAGCATGGATCTCTGCTTGTACAGGATGTGGGGGTACTCCATCTTAGCATAGAAATGAGCAAAAAGAATCAGGATTCTCCTCAGATACTGTGTTGGATTGAATCTAAGACTTGAATAAATACCTCAAGTATTACTACAGAACAGAGGAAACAATGGTTTGGGGGGGGAGTTATTTTTAAGACAGATATAAAATAACCAATTATTTTAGTTAATTCAGGCAAATAAAAGGGCAATTCTGCCAAGAAAGCAATAAAGACTCTAACTAGGACAAAAAGAAAGCAACCCACACGCAAAAGAGAGTTGTTCGGAGGCCTTTTTTTTTTTTCTAATTAAAATTTTCAAAAGGGAACACTGGTGTCATAAGGTCCCAGAATATTCTTCCCCTTATGTTTCTGTTCTGGATAAATATAACATCAAATTGTTTCTTCCTTTCTGTATAACTTTGCATTCTTTTAAGAATCTTTTAATTCTCTTAACCATATACCTGCTACATAGATTTTTGGGAGAATAGAAATTATAGTTTGCCAGTAGAATTTTAATCTAAGCAATCGAAAAGCAAAGGAATGGTGAGTTTGACAGCGGAAGCCTGTCTGTGTGGTACTCACTGAGACTGCCTACTAACCAGGTTACCTCTCCTCCTTCACTCATTTATTTGTTCTCGTTTAGAACCCATTGTTTGCGATGAGAAAGCATGCAAATACTTGAGGCTCTGAAATTTATTTTACATCAGTCCATATATAATTTCAAAGATGGAAAAAGGAAAGCCATTTCTTCTTTATCTTGATATTGGTAATTGGAGCTCTGTGTGGCTGTTTACCTTCCATCTTCCATGGAGGCAGTGAGATTAAAGCAAGGTGAGAAACAGCACAGTCTTTGATCATTTGATTTTGTGGAATTGGGTGACCAGCATGAAAGTCAACAGTTTATCACATTAGGGCATTCCATCTTAAACTTTTTAAAAGGGGGAAATAAAAAGGATTTGTTCAACAAATAGCGTGTTGGAAAAATAGTGACAATGAAGTTAACCTTTCTGTTACATCAAAGGGGCCTTACTAAGCGCCTTATGGATAAATTTCGAGGTTGAGGAAAATAACCGACACAGCAAAGCTTTCTGGTTTCTTGATCTGTTGGCTCATCTAAAGAAGGGTCAAAATCTTAAACTATCAATTAAATTGGGTGCCCGCTGAATCAGGGAATCTTCAACATATAGCTTGTTTACTAAATGCTCCGGTTAACATTATGCAAAGTAAAACAAAAGAACTGGCACTCCTTCTATGTTTTTTTATGCAACGGTGAATCAACAGAAAGAATTTTATTATTTTACTTTATGAACCAAGGCAACGCGTTCCAGAGTGTGTCTTTCTTTATCAAAAACATCAAATTCAACCAGACTTATTTGAATAAGACATACATTCATTAGGCTCACTGTAAGGTTTCAGTTGATTCTGTGACAATAAAGCTGAAAAATAATTGAGTTGGACTAGCGTTCAAAACAGGAGAACAAATTTGTTTCAAGAAACATTAGACGTATTTCTGAGCAGTTACACACAGACCTCCAGAACATGAGAAGGACTCAGAGCACTGGAGCTTTCAGCAGCAAAAAGTGCTTCACACGCCTGCTGAGGTTCCTTCTTCCTACTCAAATACCTCGTGGTGGAGAATCTTTAAAATTCCTCCTTTTTTGGAAAATTTCATCTGAAAAACCGGCTGGTTTTGAAGTAAACAGTGAATCAGCTAAGAGTTAAAGTCTCAGGTCTGATTTCTTCATCTGTCCCCTGTCGTAAGGGAGTGAGGAAACCGTGTTTAAAAGAGGAAAGGAGTTCAGAGAGTTTATATAGAGAGGCAGTGTGTAGCCTGCGAAATCCTAACATTTGAAGAGAGGCGAGTGAATATCCTTCCGATGTTTGCTAAGTATTTTGGGTTGGATGCCATGCAGGTCAAACATCCGGTTGGGGGCTGAATTTTTCATTTCTAAAAATAAAAATGATGGAAGATGTCTGCTTTACCCTTGAGTCTCCAAAACATGGATCATTTGGGTTATGTATAATTGGGAAATTTTACTTACCACCTTACTTTGATAGTTTGTCTTTGCCCACCTACCTTGCCTTCACAACTATGCGGCAGAGGAAAAGAAGCCAAACTAATCCTCTTCCCTGCAGTGGACAAAGTTAGTTCCTACCTGGGTCTCATTCTTTTCTGACTGTTCCTTAGTAACAGGATTTTGTTCCCATCTGTACCCTCCCGGTGCTCCAGGAAAGGCTCCGCGGTGGCCTCATTTCCTCTGTCAGTGATTGGGTTAGGCAGGGGCATTGACTCAATTCTGGCCTTAAGACTTGCTGAAGGCTTCTGAGAGTGGCTTCCTTCACTCCGAAAAAGAGGCGTTCGGCTGTACATCCTTCCTTTTATGCTGCCACATGTTGGTGTGTCCATATGTAATGCTTGCAACTGTGAGTGAGCACCTTATTGTGCCTGTGAGCGGTGGGGAGGGTGGAAAGATGGAAGAAAAGGGAACCTGGGTTCTGATGGATGTGGTTGAATTGACCAATCCTGTGCTTACCTGACTTCCACGCTTGTCGTTATGTGAGGTAATACATCCCTGAAAGCACCTTGATACATTTCTGTTCCCCCAAACTACACAAGTGGGTAGTCAGCTTCCATTTCTTTCCCTTCCTCATCCCCCAATCATATCTATCTATGTGTCTATCTATGAATCTATCTGTCATCTATCTACCCACATCATTCCATCCTCTTGTCTTGGTTTTATTCCCGAACATCTTTCTTTTGGGCTCTTACAATAATTTCTAATTGACTTCCCTGTCTGCAGCCTTGGTCTCTGGATACATCCAGCAGGCTGCAACCATCCTGCTCTTTCTAGAAGGGAAACTAAGTCACATTATTTTTCCACTTAAATTGTTTCAGTGTCTCACTGTTGGGAATAGTGAACAGAAGTCCAAACTATTTTCATGTTTACAAGGTATGTTGTATAATCTGATTCTTGCCAAGTTTTCTACCCTGAAATGCTCTTTTTTAGACATTTGTTCAACTGGCTCCTACTCATCCCTCAAGACCTAGCTAAAAAGCAAGAAGTCCCCTCTGAGCTATTGCTGACCCATGCTGGTCAACTGATCACCCTCTCTTTGTGTCATCTCAATATCTTGTTGATGACTTTACCAATAGTTATCTCAGTATTCTTTGTATTTGTAAGTTTGCCTTCATCCATAAACCATAAACTTCTTGAATCCAGGAGCCATGCTTTATTTATTTCTAAATCTCTAATGCTCAGTCTAGTGATTTGCTCATACTAGGTGTTTAATAAGCATATCGTGATTGATTCAAGAGGGAGGTCTACAATACAAAGGTGGGAAATCTTAACTCAAGAGTACTTAAGGTTCAGTGTGAGAAATGTATATAGCATTTCTGCTTTCTCTATGTTGAACTAATAATGCCTATGTCATAATATGGGGGAGATCAATACTATAATAACCAGGATCCCATTGAAGAGATTAGCATAAATCATTCTTTGTTTAATTTGCATTTGTTTTGGAAAATCATTCAGTAGCCATTGATAAATGGCCTCTCAGAAGTCATGAATTGCACTAAATAATGATCAAAATATGAATTGTTCAAGAGTTCAATCCATAAAGAAGTAGTTACTGCAGGTCTACTCCATGTCCAATATTTTTGCTTTTTTATATCTTTTCTTTCTAGGAGCAGGTTAAATGATCGTCAATCTTTGTGAATTCTTTTGAAAAATATATAAAATAAATACAAGATCCAATGATCCAAAGACAAAAAAATGTACTTTTTATCCTCATTTACAAGGAGAAAATACAATTTTGTTTAAGAGTGTATCACAATGTTCATAGAAATATGGCAGCCTTGATCTGTGCTCACTTTACGTGGAGATAATTTATGGCTTTCTCTGTAATTTACAAAATGGGTTCATTATGGGACCCTCTGGATACATGTGCTCTGCATTAGTGGCCTGATCAAATGATTATATTGATAGCAAAGTCAGTGAGGAAATAAAATTCTATAGCAAAAATTCTTCATGTCCATCCTTCAGAGACTACCTGAGTAGACCCAGACAAGTAGAAGGCAGTATACTGAATCCAGATTTTGGATTTACAAGACTGCTCTGAATTTGAGATCTGCCTAACTGTGACTTGGAAAAGCCACTCAGCCACTTAGAGCCCAATTTCCTTTCTTAAAAATGATGATAAAATCACCTACATCAGGAATTTTTTTCAGTGAGATAAAGAATGAGAAAATAGCTTGTTTGACATACCCAGGCGGGTTGGCCTGTTGGTTAAAACATGGTCCCCAGAGCAAGGCTGCCTGGGTATGAATCCTACCACTCAGTAGTTGTGTGCCATTGGTTGAGTTACTTACCCTCTCTGTGCTTTCGTTTCCCTACGTGTAAGTGGGGTGACAATAATGACTATAATATAAGGTTGTAATGAGGATTAAATGTGCTAATGTTTGTAAAACACTTAGAACACTGCCTGGCACATAGGAAGTGCTATGTAAGTGTTTGGTGGGTAAGGAGTAATTTGTATTCATCTCCTGACACAGTTCCGGCAAATGAAAAATCTAAAGCGGAGATCTTTGCATTTATGCCACAACTACATAAAAGGGCAACCAGAAGAAAATAATGTAATAATGTAACTAGGAGAAAAGGGAGGTACCTTGTTTAAGAACTTAATTAGGTCAATACAAATGGTAATTTCAAAGCCTGGGCTGGGTATTTTTGTAGTTAAGGGAACAGCCATTAAAAGGTAGGAAAATTGCTATTTTAAGCAATTCCTGATAGGACAAAGATTGGCATGATTAGACAGGAAAAGGATGAACAGAGGGTTGATGGAAGGAGCTAACCAGGCTTTGCACAGGAACATGGGCACTGACCCCATTCTGGCGGGGAGGTGAGACAGATGGAGTCTTTCAGCAAGAAAGAACACTTTTCTTCCCTCTATCAGTTTCAAAGCCCTGCCTCTGAGTTTGCACTTGGAAAGTATGTGGTTGTATGGGTGGGTCGGGGTGGGGTGGGGATGGGGGTGGGGATGGGAGGTTCAACAGTTATATCTTAGAGACTCAGAAGAATGGGAAAGCTTGGCCACAGCTTATCCAGACGGAGAGATCTCAAATGGAACCAGATTTACAGTACCCATCCTGGCCCAGTAGTGCAGGGGACATAGAATATCCACATCCACTCTGACTGCCCTAGTTAGGCCCCAGTGGAATGTTAGTTTGGATGGAACAACTCAGCCTTGGGGAAATATTCCTGCAGAAAAAAGTGCTAAAACCTCAGATGAAACTGACTCACTGGGTAGAATTAGATTTCCCAAACAAATGATGAGTCAAATGTTCTTAGCAGATGTGCACAAGGAGTGGTGGGCAAGCCTGAGTTCAGGGGAGAAGGACTGAGAACTTGAGTTTGCCTTCAAGGGGAAAGCAGTGAAAGGATTGATTCTTCTGGAGCTTTTATTAGATGAGGGGATAGTCTGATGAAGCATACAGTTAAAAAAAATCCCTGCCTCTTTCATAATTCTCTTTAGTTATTGTTAACCCCCAGAGAAGTCTGAACAGCTTGTCCATTCTCACCTGGTGATGGTTGTGTAGAAAATAAAGGAATAAGGTTAAGGGGACCTGGGCCTGCCCCAGATTCACTCTTCTGTTGGCATTTGTGCAGATCTGATAACATTGTTCCAAGGCGCCCGTGTCTATAATTTCCACACTGTAACCACTGGGAACAGAGGGATTGTTGACCCATGGTGGAGCTGGGAGCTGTGGGAGAAGAAGGGAATGTAGAGAAGAAATGGAGAGGGATGGAAAATCCTGGAGGGATCTATGACCAACATTCTTCTTCCCCAATATATGCTAGATGAAAGTGTCTTGTTGGTGTTTATTTATGCAATAAATATAACATAATAAATATAACAGTTTGCTTTGAAAAGATCCTTGCAATAATAGTGGTTATTATGGTAACCATCACCATCATTACCATCCTATTGGAATCTGCCATTATTGAGCACTCAAGTGCCAAGCACTGTGCCAAAGGCTTTATTTATACTCTTTCATTTAATCCTTAAAATAATCCTATAAAGTAGATATTATGCCAATTTTGTTGGTGAGAAAACTAAAACCAGAGAGGTTAAGAAACATACTGGTGTTGCAGAGTTAGTGACAGGGCCAGTACTAAACCTACATCAGTCTGACTCCCACGCCTGCACTCCTAATGTTCTCTACATCCCTATATATATTAGAGGGTCAAGGCCATCAGGAGAAATAGGTTCTACAACAAAGTCACAAAGACATGGTGATATCTTCCGGCTGAGGCTGCAAGAAGAACTAGAAGTGATCCAATGACCTGTCTCCTGATGCATCATAAGAATTGAACAAGTTACATGACATGTGAGCTGATGACTGGCACCAGTTTGAAAAATGTCAGGAAACTCTTTAATTTGAAAGAAATTGAGGGAGCTGTTACAGGACTAGAATGATCTGTGTCAGAAGGGCCCTGATGCCATTTCAAGTCATCTGTGCACTTAGACTCTGGCACTGGCAAAGGAGCACTGGACCCTCTGCCTGGGAGGAGATATACACAGGAATATGATATGGGGTGGACTGGGTAGGAGGCAGTTATGAAATATCATTAATTTTTCTCACCATTTCCCCAAATTTGTTCTACTGGTTCTCCCTTCCCCTCCCTTGATCATTATCTTGGGTTCATCCCATAGATTTTCTGGTCACTTTGGGGCATTAGGAGAGTTTCATTTTCAAGTTACTGAAAAGTCAGTATCATCTAAATCAAAGCTTTCATCTCTCATCCAATTTAAAGAAACTATTTCCCAGCTCAGGCCAAGCAGGCGCTCAGGCAGGGGTGGGGGCACCATCTTTTGCTTCACTACTCCACTTTATTCTTCTATTACTCTCCTCTCCCCTGCACTCCACTCACTGTGCTGCCTTTGGCTCTGCCAGGGTCAGGAAGGAGGGGAGGGATGCGAGGAAGACAGTGAGGCCTTACCAGAATGGGGCTACTGTAATCTGGCATCGATATTATTTGTAATGGCAGATGCCCAAATGCTGGCTCTTTGGCTCGTGGGGCAGGTTTGTGATTTCTTCAGGTCTCTGCCTATCACCCATTCCTCACCACCGGGACCCCCTGGCACAGCATTTATCACTGACATGGGTGATGCACTCTCCAGCTGACCTCCTCTCATCTCCTGATCTTTGGGTTAAGGCTGCCCTGCCTTCAAGGGAACCTCTTGGGAAAGATCCTTTAAAGATGGCTCTAGCCCAGCAGGATTTAGCAACATGGCCTGTTCTGGAATAGGTGATGGAATAGTGGGTTACAGAACCAAGTTCACTACACCTTGGCATGTCTCACACAGATGGGGAAGCACCTCTCTTTGAAATGTGATGGTACAGCTGATGGGTCAGCTTTGAGGCCACAGCAGAGACCTAAGACATGAGAAAAGTCCTATTTAATCTCTTGTTATTTTAAAAGAAATAAGATCAAATATATAGAACCAGAAAATTTTCATTTGATTTAGCTGGTAGATCCTAATTCCCAGCTTTAGCATCAAGATAATTTTTCTGATCTTCTTAATTCAGTGTGTGCACTTCTGATGAGGAAATGGGGACCTTGTTTGTTGCATTGTCAATAGAGCTATCCTTTCTGAGTACCCACTAGAACATATACTTTGTGATATACCCCTCACACAGCCCTATAAGATAGGTGATCATATCTCCCTGTGACAGGTGAGGACACTGAGTTCAGATCCCTCACCCATGATAACAGAATGGGGCAAAACCAGATTCAGCCCCATACTGGCTCCAAAGTCTGTGCTTTTCCCAATATTTCACACTGCATGTTCGTGGCTGAGTTTAGGTACCATGGCTACGATGGTCTTCTAGCTGGCCAAAATATGGACGGGCCAGGCCATACTCATGGCCCGAGAATTTCTTGCTTCTAGTTAACTGAGATGTAAAGCAGTGATTCTCAGCTTTGACTGCACATTTGAATCTCCAGGTGTTTCTAATCGCAGCGAGGGCTGAGAACCGCTAATTTAAACAAAAAGACAACGCTTCCCCTAAGTACTTGCCTAGGCTGTAGGTCAGAATCATGATTTCTAAGAAAGTAAACAGGAAGTTTGAAAAAGAAATACTAGTAGATACTTCTATATAATCAAAAGGGAAGTTACAAAATAGCACATCTTTGATATTTCAGTTATAAATATTCCATGTTCCTAAATCCCACTCTGTGCTAATATATGTGATAAAGGAATGAAGATTTATTATATTTATTAGTGCCTGCCACTTAACTTACTTCAAGTTACCATTTAACTTACTAAAATACTTATCACATAGAGAGAAGACCAAAAACAGAAAAGGATTTTTCTGGCAATAACCTGAGGTCACACTATTAAATAAACTCTGAAGAAGGGTAGTAAGAATATAGCCAACATAGAAAATGAACACATTAACTCCCAAAGTGACATTTCCTTTAAGGAGAATCAAATAATGCTGCAGAGCTTAATTACCATTTCCCCATTAATTACATTTCATTTGATCCTCAAAATATCCTCGAAAGGCAAGTGATACTATTATTCCTGTGTAACAGGTGAGGATCCTGACATTCCACATGTGAACAACTCACCCAAGGTGGGACTAAGACCCAGGTTTCGTGGCTGAAAATTGTCCTCTTTCCATTACTTTGCACTAACAGGAATGATCTAGATTCAACAGATCTTTCATGATGTCAGAGCCGATCCAAATTCAGAGTAAAAGGCAGACCTGCCATTTGCATCTGTGTGGATTTAATAGCTATAGTGATTCAGAAAAGCTGACTAGTGGGAATGATTGGAAATGAGCAGTGGAAATTGCTTTCAATTCAGCACCCATGAATCAATGATTCTTGCTGATTTGAACAGTTGGAAAAAGTTTACTGATATGCAATTGGAAAAGCAGTTGAAGGAAAGCCATAAGGGTGAAAAGAGCTTGTCAATCTTCACCGAGGGCTTTGACTTCTCTATTGACTTCATGAGCAGGGAACAGAGTGAAGACAGGTGCCACTCCCTAAACAAGAAGGCCATAGCCAGAAGGAATCTGGGTTTTGGCCACTAAATTCACAAGGAAATCCTTACATGAATAATTCTAGATCCAAGCAGTTAATTCTCCTGTTAAATGCTCAATGAAGCATGACATTCAAGGATTTGATGCATTTTGTTCCAATTAGCTACTTGATTTATTCCAGCAATAGGAACTAAAATATTTCTAATAATATGACATAGACCAGTGCGCTGTGGTGTCCGTCACTGAAAATTATACTGTTTATTTGAAACTCAGCATTCACTTGACTTCCTAACTACAACCCAACCTGATTGGAATGATATGTGAACTCTTTCCAGAAAACCTACAACAGGTCCTGTCCAAGGGACAGCTGTGTCACTATCATATGACATCTGAAAACAAGGGCTAAGGAGAATAAAAGCTGCCCCTGGGGTGACAACCCGGTCCATGAAGCCCTTTTTGGGATCTGCTTCTCAGTCGATTCTCTATACCAGTCTGTGGGTCTGGCTGTTCTCCCTCCTAAGTTCTGCACTCTTATCATCCCGACCATCTTCCCACGGATCCTTCACCTGTGCTTCTAACTTAGATCTGGTCTTCTGGGTCTGATCCTCCCTTTGTTTTATTGTTCAGCTCTGGAATTCTTGACCTTGACTTACATCAAATGGTGATCATTACTGAAAGCAAAGTTAGCACTTACTTTTCGGTAAGGCCAAATAAAAATATATATTGTTTTAATGCATTGACTTCTCCAGGACCACCAATTTATGTTGATCTTGTGGTATAAGTCAGAATTACACATCAAATGAAAGGGGAGACTAATACATGTGGACAATTTCAATGCTTTTTATACCACAGTAATAAATACTATCTTTAAATATTATGTTTTAAAACAGCTTTACAGTTTTATGTTTTAAAAAACCCAACTTTACCATAAAGATACAAAGTCCTCATTTACTCTGAGCACTAATTATATATAAGAGGGTGGTCTCTTCTGTTCTTATCATTGTTCAGTTGTGGTTTTCAGATTGTCATAATGACATTTTGTCATATTGTACTTGGAACATCGTGTGCTTTCCTTTTAATATAGTATTGTTTTACATAGGCTTTCTAAATATTTACTTAGTCCAGATACTCATCATTTTCATTGCCACAGACTTTATCACCATATTAAAGTTCCAAAGTTTGTTTAATCACTCTTTAATTGTTGAGCATTTGGATTGTTTCCAATTAAGTGCTGTTACAAATAAGGTGGCCATAAACATCTTAGTACAAGTAGGTTTAAAAGTTACTTTCTTTAGATAATTCCCCAAGGTGGGGATACTAGCTCAAAGGGCATGATCATTTTATTTAGCTCTTGCAGTGCCAGCATGCTCTCAAAAAATAACTAATTAGCAGTGCCACTGTCAATGAAAGAGGGCATCTGGGCATCTCCTATCATTTTTTCCCTCCATGAATGTTTATATTGTCATGAAAAAAACGACATGGCTTCAGATCTCTACAAAACCTATAGGCTATGGTCAACATTTTCTGCAGCCAAGTGTGCCCACAGGATTCCTCAGAGGTGCATACATCCCCTTGTGGTTGACCACCATTCTGCAGGCCCAGTGACAGGGACCTCTGTGTATGCTGATCACTCAGCCTCATGCCCTGCGTGCGTTTTAGTTGGCCTGCTGGAATTCAGTCCTCTTGGGACAGCTTGGGGAACAGAATCAGGGAGCAATGGTTTGGAGTTTGAGAAGGAAACAGGTTAGATAAGGGGGCTTGGAATTCTCCCAGTGCTCTCAGCTTCAAATTCCTCATGCCATCTATCTTATATCCATTTACAGCTACCACTATTGGTTCCTCCCCAGACCTACCCTCCCACTGTTGCCATTGCAAATGGTCATGCTTATTTCTGCTCTGTGCAGTCATCAGCCCTGGCTTCTGCTGGCAGTTATTGGCTTGGAAAAACTGCTTTTAAATCTAATGAGATGGGTGTTGTCCTCAAGACAGAGGAAGTTAATGACCACAGCAGCTTTGCCGAATTCCATTTCACCTGACTGCAGGACTTGGCATTTGAAACCAAGATTAGCTAGAAGGGCACATTGTCTCTTTGACCTGTATTCCTGTTCTCCCCAGAGTCTCTGGGGAGCCATATGGACAGGAACGTAGTTTCTTTCCCATCTCATCCACCCCATGCTAAGTAGTCACCTCACCCTTCCCTATGATTTGCTTTTAAAGGCACCAGCTCTGTTGGGAATAAGAAAATAAATTCCCAACTAGCTTCATGGTAAGAAAATGTGTGGAAAATGACTATACTTCTTTTTTCTTTCAGATTCCAGAAAAATAACTCCCACTCTGCTGGTGGAAGCATCACATAGTGACTCACAGGCGTTAGGTGGAGGTGGGAAGGGAATATAATGGATCTTGCACCTCACTTGGCTCAAGGAAATAATAATTGCATGGACTCTCAGCTTTTACATCTTCTCCCTCACCATCATCAGTTGTAGTTGACAGGAAAGTAAATAGAAAAATGTCCCCTGGTGGGCTACAAACATTTGGCATTTTTTTCCTCCGTGTATTCCTGTTGAGTTTAATGATTAAACCTCATTGAAAGAGGTATTACATTTTTTGTACCCTCTTTATTCTTTTAATCACTTTCCCTTTTCTTTCAGACTTCACTTGTTTGGTGTGAGATCGGGGCCATAACAGAAGGCAGAAGTGGTAAATTTAAAATTGTCTGCCTTAAAATTGTCCTCCATGAGTGCAGAACTGCAGCAGACAGCCTGCTTTCTTGTTCTCTGCCAAACTACCATAAATTAAACATTCTACCAGACTCTATACCCATACATTTGGGAGAACTCTCTGGTAATCAAATGAATCAGACAGTCAGAAGCTGTGCTTGATATTTATTCTAACATGCTTATTTCTTTAATGTATTCCTATTATTCTCTCTTTATTCTTACATTAAGGTGATTTCATGACCTTATAAACATAGCTTTTTAAAGGGACTTAGAAAATATAATGTTACTCACATATTTAGGAAGTTTTTACAATTTAAGGTTTTTAGAAATTATATTAAGAAAAATACGTGCATACTTTTCTACTGAGAATCTTAAAGTGAATGATCTGTTAAAATAACTTCCCCTCCAGGAGTTGGGAAAGGTATATAATTACTTATTTTATTTATGGAATAATTGAGATAACACACCACATTCATTTGGATGAGCAAATCCCTTCGTTGGTTTGTTGTATTTAAAAGTCTAGAGTTGATTTTGTTTGAAAAGGTTGCTTGTAAGGGGGGATTCATATTATGAAAACATGTGAACTATTTCCCTAGAATATCAAGAGCTGTGCCCCCTCTTATCAGACAGATGCTGACATTTCTTGATGTGTACTTAGAAGATGCCATGTCTTGCCACCTGGTCCCTTTGCTACGTCTCAGAGTTCCCCATGTCTATCCTCCTGAGCCCCTTTAAACAAACCCCGCACACCCACCCAGACTCACGCAAGGATGTTAAAGCCACCAGGGGCATCACCACTCCTCTGAAGAATATCCCCCAGCCACCTTCATTTGTCCGCTCCGCTTTTGCTCTCTCAACTTCTTCCTCAAGCCTGGAATCTGGGTTCATATACTCCACCCAGGTCCTGCATCCTGGATCTAGTATGAGACTTGCTATTCCAGTTTTAGCCTTCAGCATTCTGTAACCTTAGTAGCTTCTGGTCTCTTCTCTTTGGCTTCTCCCATCATAGCCTTGGGCAAGAGGCAGCCAACATCCCCCACAGCCCAGGGTGTCCAGACCAGGAGAAACCAACAACGATCCATTCCCTGAGAGGGGAAAGGGGTTAGGTACTCAGAAATAAGCTGAAAATGTCACATGGAGATAAATTAACACTGGAGTTTGAACTAAAATCCTTTTGATTTTTCAGATGCTTTGTATCTTCATCTTTCTCTTTGGTTCCAGAAACTTTATATACAGACACAACTTTTAGAGGAATGACAATGTGCCTTATTAAATGGAGTGTTGTACCCATCTAGGCAGCCTGTAACCAGATAGAAACAGGAGACAAACCCCTAGCTCTGGGAAAGAGCTTGTAAAAAAAAAATGATTAGAGGGGCTGGCCTGGTGGCGTAGCGGTTAGGTTTGCGTGCTCCGCTTCTGGCGGCTCCCGGTGTTTGCAGGCCCAGATCCCAGGTGTGGACTGATGCACTGCTTGTCAAGCCATGCTGTGGTGGCATGCCATATAAAGTAGAGGAAGATGGGCATGGATGTTAGCCCAGGGCCAGTCTTCCTCAGCAAAAAGAGGAGGATTGGGAACAGATGTTAGCTCTGGGCTAATCTTCCTCACCAAAAAAAACCCACAAAAAACCTGATTAGACTTGGCCAGGGAAGAGAGAATGCCACCATAACTTCTGGAAGGAGAAGATGCCTAAAATATTTTGAAAAATATTATTCTTTGCTTGATTCAAAAAATGGTCACACAATCATTCTCTTTCTTCACCTCTAAATTTAATAATATTATAGAGCCCCAGGTACAAAAAATACTGGTAAATCCTTAGTAGGGCTTATTTACAGCCATTCACTTATTACAGAAGATTGATAAACTTTCCTATGCTTATTTATCAATTGTTTTTTAAAAATTGTTGTGTATAACTTTAGTAATCTGAGAGGTTTTCTTCATCAACTGTGCCCTGGACTAGGTGGATTCCGAGCATTCTCTAATATTGCATGACTCTGATTCTAAATGTGTGTGTGTGTTTTCAAAAAATGTTCATTTTTTTAATTGAGGCAAAATTCACAAAACAGAACATTAACCATTTTGAAATAAACAATTCAGTGACATTCAGTACATTCAAAATGTTGTGTATTACCACCTCTATTGACTTCCAAATTATTTTCATCACCCCGAAAGGAAACCCTGTGCCTATTAAGCTGTCACTCTCCATTCTCTCCTCCCTCCAGCCCCTGGCAATTATCAATTGGCTTTCTGTTTCTACAGATTTACCTATTCTAGATATTACATACAAATGGAATCAAATATGTGACCTTTTGTGTCTAGCTTCTTGCACTTAGCATAGTGTTTTTGAGGTTCACCCATACTGTAGTATGTATCAGTACTTCATTCCCTCATGTGTTTTTAATAGCATTAGACTCTAATTCTTTTCAGATATGAAAAGAATTTGCACTGAAAAATAAATGCAAAGATAACAAATCCATGGGGTCGTAGTTCATATTCAACTTCTAGAAAATCAAAGTACTATGGAACACATAGGTTTACTCAAGAGCTGCAGGATGCTTCCCTCCATCATGTGGCATCCCCATTTATTGGGCCATTCCTGGTGCTACTGAACCTACAGCCTGTTGGAGATCTTCAACTTTGAAATTCTTCTTTTCTGTAAAAGAGTTTTATTCCACGGTCTTCAGCCCTATGATTTACATATGAGAACACAGCTGCTTTTGTAGGTAACTCTGAAAAGCCTTTCCTTGGTCCCTTTTGGTGTATTCTGTCAGTGACCATAGAGTGACACCCCCCACACTAACTCAAGCTGCCTGTCAGGTACAATAACACCTGCGGAGCTGAAATCAAGTTGAAGTCCATTATTGGAACTTCAGCATGAATCATTTCTCTGGTTTCAGAAAAGTGGCATTTTGGTAGTGTCAGCAAACAATTCCAGGGGACAATTGTGCTTCCAAAATATAGCAATCTCATCAATAAGTAGGGCTTTATCAACGAAGTGTGCATCTGTAAGAGTATGTCATGATGTACTAACAAAAAGATGGGAAAGAGTCCGTAGAAGCTTTAGGGGCAGAATATAGTTGTTGGAATTGACTGCCTATTTGAAAGTGCCTGGCAACAGACAGCTATGTGTAGATGTCATCATAATAGCCGCCTTCGCTTTGTTAGTGAGTTCTCACAATTTTAGTGGACCTTGCAGAGTATAAAATGCCTTGCTTTTGTACTCTGGGGATGATTACTAAAGTTGTTGAAAGCAACGCTCTCGACCTTTTCTATGCCAATACACACACAGAAAATGATATTAGAGTGGCATATTGAGGTCAATGGTCAAAGCTGATCATGTTTGGAGATGACTGGACCCAGGGTTCTGGCAATGCTGGGCC
The DNA here is from genome assembly GCA_031878705.1 of Tapirus indicus. Classification (NCBI taxonomy): domain Eukaryota; kingdom Metazoa; phylum Chordata; class Mammalia; order Perissodactyla; family Tapiridae; genus Tapirus; species Tapirus indicus. The sequence continues at coordinate 80,440,910 of CM062926.1, read as the reverse complement.
CTATGAGCCACCCATAGGGCTCAGAGTTCAATATCTCAGCACTTGGAGGCTCTGATCTAAAATATAGTGTGCAATGCAATATAGTCTATAAGTATTTGTCATTCAAAATTCTGTTAGTCACAGAAAGTCTATGTTTGTAAAAACTGCTATGGAATCTTGATTCACTGTCTTGAATATGGTGGAGGTCACATAGCAAAGATAACAAATAAACTCTTGTGTTATGTTTTCTTGAATCTCTTTGAAACTTGCCTGAGATTTTTGATCTATGCAGTGAGATAGACTGGCAGTTAGCAATCAAATAATTTTCCTAATGTTCCTATTGATATTTTGGTATAAATTTTAAAATGTTGAATGTTTTTAGGATACGTGATATTAAGTGGAAGGGACTACATATACGGTAAGTCTTTTAATAGTCTTCCAGAATTTTCTGAACAGATGGATAGAACTCAGTCATCCAGTGATTACTCTGAAATTAATAACCGTTGTGAGTTTGAGTGGCACTGTGAGAACGATACAATATGTGATGCTCCAGTTCTTACTGTTCTTTTTGTTAGTTGTTTTCATAAACAGACATTCAGATTTGGCCCTGCCTGCTGGGCACTGAGCCACAGAGGCCCTGGGCACATGAAATGATCAGTACCTACAAATTAATGAGAGGCACTAGCAGTCCCTCAGAGCATGCAAACCAAGAGGTATTTCAACAGCCATTCTCAGTGTAGTAGCTATGATCAATAAATACCAAACAACAAAAAAGAAAGGTTATTGATTAGAGCTAACTGCATCAGAAAAACAGGAAATGACAATGGATATATTTTATGCAAGTCAGAGCCTTTCCATAATAGAAAGAAAATGCACCTATCATAGCAGGTAACTTAAAAAAATCTGTTGGTTTTAAAATATTTGCCAGCCTGAAACATTTCTACTACCTTCCTGATGAGTCTGCCATTCCCTTCTCATCATGCAGATCATTAAATTCAGATTATCTACACATGGCAAGCAATTCCAAGTGGCTACAAATGGCTTTCTTCTGCTACATGGCTTGTTTAAAAAGTATGAAAAATGTGTGGAGAAGGGCCGGCCCAGCTGCATAGTGGTTAAGTCCACATGCTATGCTTTGGCGGCCCAGGGTTTGTGGGTTCGGATCCCGGGCGTGGACCTATGCACCGCTTATCAAGCCAGGCTGTGGCAGGCATCCCACATATAAAGTAGAGGAAGATGGGCATGGATGTTAGCCCAGGGCCAATCTTCCTCAGCAAAAAGAGGAGGATTGGCAACAGATGTTAACTCAGGGCTAATCCTCCTCACACACACACCCAAAAAAGAGTGGAGAGAGGGAGAGAGAAATAACCTAGACATGCTATCCAAATGCGTCATTCATGTTTGGAGTGAATAAATGAAAAAAAATGGATGAATGAAAAAAAGATGCATTTTTGCTTGGTAAAGCTCTCTTATTGCTTTTCTAGACTTTCAGGTGACAGTACACCTGCATAGGTCTAGCCTTCTCTCAATTCTGTGATCAAAATCTCTGCATTCGATGTCATTGTTAATTGATAGGTGTCTCAGGAAAACTTTGCCACATTCTCCTCAGGAGGTAAAGAGAAGAGAGGTGTAAGAATCAGTGCATGTTCCCTGACTTTTCCAAGGAGGTACTATAGAGTTGCTCTGACCAGGACCGTTCAGTCTAGCAGAATGGGACGTTAGAGAAAATGGTTTGCTTTAACATTTTTATCAATCCCTACAGAATTTTACCTTAAAGGATTTGCCACCCACACACATTTGTGCAGGTTGATACTCCTTTATAAGTTCTCTTTTCCTCGTGAAGATGTGATCTAAAAGAACACACAAGATTCTGCTCATTGAAAGGACGTAACTTACTCATAAATCCAAAGTTTTCTCAGAATCCTAACACAAGGAGAGAATAGGCAGAATATCAAAATAGCTGTTGGGTCTCTATTTTATGTGCTGATGGAAGTATGCAGTCTCTTCTCCTTGCGTCTACTACAAATAAAGCTTAGTTCTGTGTTTCCACACAGTTTATGCATTGAAAGAGAAGACTGTTCAAATACTTAATCTTAGAGGAAAGAAAAAAAGGACAGGAAGATGAAAAGTACAGAGAAGGAATGGTGTAGGGCAGGTCATGGGGAAACAAAAGAGAATGACCTGGAGGAGTTGATGGAAGGAAGAAGTAGGAAAGGAAAAGGAGAAAACAAAACACAGGAGGAAACAGTAGAGAGAAGTACAGGAGAACACAAGAAGATAAAGCAAGTAAAGTGGTAAACTGATTCAGAGTTTAGGAGAAAAACATGTTTACGATTTTATTATTCAACTGCAAATGTTCATCCACCAAATGTCCTATTTGTGCTACCTTGCAGTGATGACCAATACATGTGGATTGAACGAATGGACATGTCACAGATCATCCCTAAATTCATGCTTGTTTTAGGCCACTGTTTTTCATCCTCAGAACTATTGACATTTTGGACCAGATAATTCTTCTTGTGGGCACTGACTTGTGCATTGTAGGATGTTTAGCAGCATCTCTGGCCTCTACCCACTAGATGCCAGTGGCATCATGCTCCCTGTCAGTTGTGACAAACAAAAATGTCTCGTCATTGCCAAATGTCCCCTGAGGGCAAAATTGGCCAAGTGAGAACCATTGTTCTCAGCACAGGGACACACGGGAATATACCCACTCAGTGCTCTGAAATGTACTTGGTATTAATGACAATAAACTGTATAGACATCAAGACAAAAATAAGCAACGTTGTAGCTAAAAAATTACAGTGCTTAATTATTCTTAGGGGATTATCAATGTCCTCCTTTGAAGGAATGCTGTAACAATATCATAGGAGGCTTTTGGTTTCTAAAGAAAATTATTTAGTTAGTAGCTATGATGGTTCATAACGATCATTCATAGTCGGTATATTGACAAATGCTATCAAGTGTCATGTCTGTATTATATGCATGGTTTGTTTACTTGTTCATTTTACATTTCTGTTATTATGAAAACTCTATTATAAACTGTTTTCCCTAAACTTTATTAAACACTGGGACTGTATATTTTTAGTTCCACATTAAATCTGGTGCTTGATGCTCAGAAAAATTAAATGTGATTTTAATTCTCTTATTCTTCTTCTCTCCAACAATCATTGGGAAGTTACTATGATCTATTTTCCCTGCATGTTTGTAGATCATTACTTGACCTTAAAAAACAAAACAAACAAACAAAAAGCTTAGTCAGTGCATATACAGAGAAGTAACCCACCTAAGTGGAGACCACAACCAAAAGACAGGATTTTAAGAGGAAGTTTTTTTTTTCCAAAGACAAAACAAAGCCAAATAATACCAAATTCAAGGTATACAACTGCGAAAGGAATTAAGAATGTTTTTCTAAAGGTTACGCCCACTTCTCTTATGATCTAAATCATATTGCCATTATAGTCCCTCAGATGTTTAAAAAGCAGAAATTGAAATTATGTAATGTTCCCATTTCCCAGACCAGAAAACCAAGGCAGGGGGCCAATGAAAATAAATTCTTGTGACATGTTCATCAAGAAGTACATCAGACAGAGAGAAGCAATGAGAGCGGAGCTCTTGGTCTGCCACCCTGCTGGTTAATCCACATCCAGCCTCTGAATCCAGTTTCAACCAAGCCTATCAAGTGCCGAAGATAGGTGAGTGCTGCACCCAGCTCATTCATCTGTGTTCTTTACTTCACTGCTCTGAAAACCTTGTATCATCAGTTCTTTCATTTATACTTTAGAGGAGACAGGTTTGTAAGGTAAAGTAATTTTCCCGTGTTCAAGAAACTCAGTGAGTGGCAGAACTGGGATGTGGACAGGGGTCTTCCAATGCTAAGAATAGGGCTTTTCCTCTGCACCATGTTCATTCCCATGGAGGGATGGTTGGGGGAAAATGGAGTGGAATTTTCCCCACAAAATACTCCCTTACACGGTTTACATCTCCAGAATCCCTCGTCATTCACATCTACATTCAGGTCACGTGAATGACAGAAATGCTCAAAGATGGGAGAGAGAAGATCCAGGTTTGGAGGTGCTAAGCTGAGCACAGAGGTCAGAAAAGTCTCTGTGAAGGTTGGAGAACATCCTAGATACCTGTAATTGTGTGTGTGTATAGTTACATAATTATCTATTTATATGGTCACCTAATAAATTTTCTGATGTTCTTTTTTGTACTCTGGTTTCTTTCATTTGATTATGGACCCTTGAAGGGTAAGGACTCTGTTGATTGTCTCTCCCGGGTCTTTCGACAGTGCCTAGAGCAGAGCTCTGTATGTAGTGAAAGCACATTTCCTACTATTGTTTGATTTATATAAAGACATTGTTGGTCATGCAAAGTAATTGGTTGTGTAGAAACTAGTAATACACACAATATTATTTCTTCACATATTTGGGTATGGAGGACTGTTTAAGTTTCATAAGATCCCTGTGAATTCTATTAAATTAAAGAAAATCCAGTGTTGCACAATCTTATTTGCAGTATAGATAGCAGGAAACTTGGGAAATGCTCAAAACATGCTGTTTTAAAATTTCCTTTCATTAAAACATTGCTTTTACCAGAGTTAAAAATCATGCCCTGGGAGAGGAGGCCTTCTTAAAAATTATAAAATAATTCTGCTTAATAGTGTACCTCACAGTCTTCCTTTGAATTTGGTTATCTTCCTACTTTTGTATTTTGATAATCTTAGACTCCATGCCACTCATTTATATAAAGCTGAAGTTTCATGAGCTAATTAAAAATAATTATTTTCTAATTATCACGTGTTACCAGTTTATTGTAGGAAATCCAGAAATTATAGAAAAGTGTAAGAAAGAAGAGTATTATCTATAGCTCAGGGATAACCATTATTACTGTTTTGGGTGGTTTGCCCTAGAGTCTGATTTCCATGTGTGCATGCATGCACAGTCTCTCTGTCTCTGTCTCTATCTCTCTGTCTTTCTCTCTTTTGCTGTGTCTCTGTTTCTCTCTCTTTGTGTGTGTGCATGTATACTTTCAAAAATAAATTGGAATTATTTTCTTTACAGTTTATATTTTTATAAACTATAAACTCATTATATTATGAGCATGCCATTATTTTTTGCAAACACACCTTTCACTAGATAAAAAGTATGCCATCATTTGTATGTACTATAATTTAACTAATTTCATATTGTGAACATTTAGCTAGCTTAAAATTTTTGTCTCAAATAACAGTATAAAGAATTTCCTTATTCCCAAATCTTTGTCTGCGTCTATATTTATCTTCCTTCTTATAGAGTTCTAGAATTCAGATTATTGCGTAAAAAGGCAGAAACATTTTAAATATTTTCCAGAAAGGCTCAATTTACTGCTACAAGTTATACATGGGAATGATTATCTAAAGTAACCTCATCAGCATTAAACATTATCATTTAAAAATTAGTGCTTCTGCTCTGAGAGGCAAATGATAATACCCTATTGCTACTTTAATTTGCATTCCTTTGATTGTTTGATTTTTAATAAGTTTATTAATGTAATTAAAAAACCCAGTTCATTAGCTTAAGTTCAAGTTTTAAGAATAAACACAGGGAAGCTACAGAAACAAATATGCAAAGGATTGTGGATTCTCCAGGTTCATATAGGATGACAAAACTCTTAAAATGACAATGGCAAGGAAAATAGTTCTTTAATATTACATATTTTCGGTGATATTCTCATTTTGATATGGGTTATAGGTACTTGCCAGGGTAAAGTTAAAACAAAGGTAGAGGACTTTGACTCTTTAATCCATATTTATTCTAATGCTGACTAACAGTAAATATTCAAATGATGATGATTATAGATTTTGAACATACTGGGTCACATAGTTTGTCTACTGTCACATGGGATTCTGGAGCCAAATAGAAATTACTTTCTCAGTGATTGCATTATCACCTGCTTAACAGCCACATGATAGTTCAACAAATCAACAAGCGAACATTAGGTTATGAAAAAAGGGGCTATACATTTTGGCATAAACAATAGTCTTTCAAAACTTTAAAAAATGGGATGTCATTTCATTGGAATATCTGAAGAATGGGTCTTTAAATTGAGCACACAGAACAGCTAGCTACCTGTTTAACCTTTCAATGAGTTCATTAACAATAAATCCAGGCTTGGGGCTGGGCCTCCTCTAGGTCAGGAGAAGAAAGCTTCTCCAGATGAGCAGATTGACAAGAATGAATGACCTCTTAGACTTGGTTACAGTTACTCCCACATTGTTGTACTTTTGCTAACAAGTATGCAAAAGAGGGATGAGAGATCAAAACACATGTGATGGGATATGACTCCCACTGCCTTTTGAATTCTTCCCAGAAACACAGAAGTATAGTAGCTGAGCAGCCTATGTGGAATGAGAAATCTGCCAAAGGAGCCTAGAATTATGTGCTCACTAACTTTTGTCACTTTAGTGTGGGGAAGGTCATGTAGAATTGAAGGGTCTGACCATTACCATACAGGCAAAGTCTTGCTCTTCTGCAGTTAATTTCTTCCTCCCTCTATTTTTAACTTATCATTAGGCTTATACAAAGCCCCAAACCTGACATATGTCTACTGCTTGTGACTTCTATTATTTCATGCACCTTTGATGCAGTTCTTTGTAGAGGCGATCTAGTTTAAAACAATTTAAACCATTTAGTAGTAAGCCATTTAAAAGTGCCTGTCATGGAGACATATCCATGAGCTAGAAATTTAACATCATGAAAACACATGGTAAATTAGGGCAACGTTAACTTGATACTAATGTTTTCCTTAAAAATATGTATTTTTGTACATACACATATACACATAATATATATAATATATTTGTGTTTATAGCTTTGAGTATATATATATATATATAGTATCAAAAGTTGCTTCTAAATTATCTATTTCTAAAATTCATTCTGAATGGGCAAAACTATTGCGCTATGAGCTAAAATTTGTAAATAGGTTAATCCATTAATGAATTCATCCATCTTAAAAACATTTTTTGAGTTAAAATTTGCTGACAGATCCATTCATTCATTCATTCATCAGCACAACAAACATTTATTGATGTTCTCTTCAAAGTAATGCACTGTGCCATGGTGAATAGGATATTGTTCTTTCCCTAAGAGGCTCATAGAAATTTTTGATAAAAGTGATATCAAAGGCGCCAAATCTTCTGTAAGGGGTTAAGGGAATGTTTTCTTTTGTCTGGGGAAATTCTGCACTTAGGAAATTAGGAAACATTTGGGCAGCTCTATTAATGATAATTACCTCTTGACAGGTATCAGTGAAGTTTAATCAGTATCACTGCATATGTTTAGATCAGCTTGAGAGGAGTAACATACTTGGGATGTTATGCATTTGAAAGTGCTAAAATGTTTAGGAGATTAATAAGGAAACACAAAACTAGAGTGACCTTTAATCTTGTAATTGCAAATTGAAATACATATGCAACTAATCAAAAGGCCCTGTGCTGCATATCTAAAAATTGGGAACATTACTGATTCATTGAGTCTACAAAATTGAGACCTCACATTTTAGAGAGCATTTCTACAAGTTGAAAACCACACAGGGTAAGGTGATCAGGTATAGCAGTTAAAAACAGGGCTTCCCAGTTTCACAGACCTGAGTTCAAATTCTGAGGTAGTCATTTATTGGTAGTGTGACCTGGGGGCAGATATTTCACCTAAGCTTGCAATTTCTCTGCTCATAAAATAAGGAGAATAATAATACCCACTTCACAAGGTTGTTATGAGAATTAAATTAGATAATGTACAAAAAGCCTCAATGACACTGCCTGCCATTGAGCAAGTGCTTAATAAATAGCACCATTGTTAGGAAACATATCATCATGACTTTCTTTTTAGGTCATTCTCAAAATAACCAATTTTAAGAGCACATCAAGATATTGCATTGGTCTGTGTTCCTAAACTAACTGATTTGGGAGCTTACTTTGTAGCTTCTCAACAAAGTGACGTGATTATGATTATCCAGTTCACCGACTTAATGTCTGGGACTAGAAACTATGCCAGTCTTTTTGGTTCCCTCAGTCAGTCATTAATAAGCTATTTTCAACAGAAAAATCTTTTTTGTTTAATAAAAATTTCAGATATAAATAAAATGCAGCATAACCTTCATTTTGTAAGTTATTGGTAATGAGCTGGTGAGCAAATCATCTGCAGAAACATTTTTCTCTGGTTTGTATTTAATTATTCATTAGGTTATCAATTGCTAGCTCCTGATTAAGACTGCCTTGCCAAATTCCAATATGTGTGAGAGGGGACTCTCCCATGAATGCTCCACTCCAGGGCTTGCCCTCTGCCTAGTCCACATCCAAACCCGGCCCCTTTTCATTCCCTCTACTTGGGTATAGTAGAAGAGCAGTTCTAAGAAGAAAAGCTGTTGAATATAGCCACATGGAACCATTTTAGTCATCTTTGCTAAAAATTCATGCATACATGAAAGAATGTATTCAAACAGCAGATACGAAATGTATTGATTCATAGCATGAGAGAGGTTTCAGTTAACTGGGAACCAGAGCTACTTGACTCTTAAACACACACACATTTAGGATTGAATGAAAGAAAAAAGGGAGAAAATAACTCTTCACAGAGTTCCCAATATATATCAGGCACTATGAAGACACTTTCAAATGTTATTGCACTTAATCCTCACAAATCTTAGAATGCATTATTAGTCCATATTTTTAAGTCAAGAAACCCTGGCCAAAGATCTGAAGTAAAATGCCTGCCCAAGGTCATGGAGCCAGCAAGATGTGGAACTGCAATTTGAGTATAGAACTGACTGCAAAGCCTAGCCTTCTTGTATGGTAATGCTGAAATAATAAGTTAGCTTCTCCAAGAGGATTTATCAATTCTTAATAAGTGTTAATTGAACACCTAGCTGTTGACAAGGATGGAGCTAGGGCGAGGCACAGTGATGTCACTGTGAGATGTAGTCTTTGATTTCAAGGAGCTAAAAATCGAACCGGTCTTTAAAAATTTCTCTGACATCTTAAATTTTCTATGTCCATTTATAATACTCAGAATTTACAGAGTATTTAATGGCCTCATTAAAAGGGGGCACAGATACAAAAAACTATAAACCTTTTAGAGGAAAACATAAGAGAAAAATCTTTGTGACCTTGGGTTAGGCTAAGATTTCTTAGGCTTAGTACCAATAGCAATCAGGCAGTCCTGGAAGCATATTACCTTTCTAAGATGACTAGGATCCTGTTAAGCAATAATTTCCTAAATGCAATAGCAAAGGTAACAAGATTCTAATTTACCATCAAGGCATTAGTTAAAGCAAATAGGATCCAAAGGCACCTTGGCTTTTGTTAGAATCTTCCCACAATTACCATCAAGCACAGTCAACTTTGCGATTTCCAAATGTCCCTCATATACATCAGGCCACCTTAAGTATATGTTAAATTTAGGGAAATTGTAGGTGTCTGGGTGAGTTGCTGGTGACAACACCAAGAAAAAGATGCATTTTATGAACTTCTCAGAGGCAAATATCTACTTTACACACTGGGAATAACCTTTGTTTTTCCAGATGTCAGTTTGACTCTCTAACGTTTTAATTTATGTTTTGATATCTTTGAGAATAAATGTGTTCTTGTCATCAAAATAATTGCCTCTACTATGAGTGGAATTTGTAACTGCATCATCATTCCATAGCCTCTAATGTAGAGTGGATATGCCATATAAGTTAACAGGCTTTCATCAGAAGATAATGTCATAAATACTAAGTGGGGAGGTCTTTCCACCCACCATTTTTCAGATCACAATGACTTTATTTTCTTTTAGGAAAAAACAAAACAAAAAAAGAACTTCAGCCAGATGCAATAAGTCCTAGTATTTAGAGTAGGGAAAGATTTTTCTTGCTGGGAAGCAGGGAGCAACTATATTACTACAGTGTTTAGAAGTTTCTTCTTATATTTAGAAAATAGCTTTCCTGGTTAGAACTGTAAGTATTTATAAACTTTTCTTCCATACAATTCTTCTTTTGAGAAGATACTTTATAATGACATTTACTTAATTAAGGCTAAATTTAACTAAATTGCTTGATTTTCTCCTCAACTTGGCAAGTTAACAGATACATGTGATTTTGCTACATGGCTGAGGGTTCCATAGAAAGGTTTATTTCCCTGAGTTTTATCTCATTTCCTAGGAGTAATGAATAGAAGTAACGCTAGGAGACTTCTGCACCATTGGTGTGTTCACATCATTGAATTTTAAATGATACCCCTGCCAACTACAAATCCCTTCTTTGACACTGGTTCCAAGGTTGATTTCCCATTGATAGGTTTGTCAGACCAAGTCACCCGCAACTTCCTTCTTTGGATACAGAACCAAGTAGGTAGAAAGATCTTTAGGGCGTCAGTAGCCTAAGGGAGTCAAACCACTTTGCATTCAGCCTGTGTGTGTATGGGGCTCATTTAAAATACCGTGGAATGTTTAGGAGAATCCTATTCAATAACCCCTCCCCACCCCACTGCCCATTATTGGGCAGAGGGGCTAGCAAACTAGCTGGCAGATTGGTAACGGAAGTGGACTTTCACTTGGTCACAAAGGTGGTCGTTCACTTCTCAGATAATGTATTTATAGATAGCAACAGAGTTTGAATGTTTCCAGAAGATCCTTAGCCAGATAATGAGGATGGTATTAAGGAGGTGTAAATTTATTATGGTGCTACAAGGTTTGACAGTAAACAATACATTTTAGACTAGAGAGTCAATGTCCACGATATGTTAGTTCTGTCTTCATTCGATGAAGAAAAGACATTTTCTAAGATGTATTACCTGAGTTTAAACTTAGGGTTTAAAGCATTTTTAAGTGTATATTTTGTCTAGTCAAATTTGGTATCCTGTAACATTGTCACAAAAATGTATTTACTCCTTATACAAATAATATATTTTATTTGATACAACAGAGGCAAGCCAAATAAGAAAAGAATAATGTTCATTTGGCCAATAGGCAAATTCTGATTATAAACTCAATTGTTTAGAAATAAAACCTATTCTGAACTACCTTGGATCAAGAACAAGAGATTTATTGACCGCTTCTATTTTTCCACTAGCAATATGTCATTTGTTCCAACCAACCTTGACAGAGCTTACACCCGAGGGGCTCCCACTTCCTTTTGGACTCATGAATTTGCCAGAGCTCCAAGTGGAACAAAAGACGTGGGGGTTCTCATTAAACTTTCTACCTGGGCTTCTGTTTCCCTTCAGTGTAACTATTCATCTTCCATACACACAAATAAACAACAGTGATTATGCTCAGCCACGTCATGATCCAAAATGGATCATGAATCACCAGGCAGGCCAATTGCAGGCAGAAATGGCCCTCACGCCATGCTGGGTCTCCAGGCTGCATTTTTCGTTAAGCCACTTCACACAGTCACAATGATCAAAGGGTGATATTAAACTAAGTCTGGTGATCTCAGAACTGGACAGGATTCCTGCTCCTTTCAAAATGCCAGTCGGAAGTGTTTTCTGAAGTGAATCAATGTTCCTGCCTCCACATTATCTGGTGATGGCTCATTGAAAGGTAGGGGGTGCAGCAACACCCAAAGAGAGAGCCCATATGGCTATATTCCCAATGTGCTCTTCCTGGCCTTTGTAAAGCTCAGACTGCCAAGGCTTTCCTTACAGTTAGTCTAACAGCACAGCTCAGGATCCAGTGTAGAAAGCCGTTACTTATTTTCACATCCTCATGTTCTAATAAATCTGGGGCTGAAGGAAAGCAAGATGTGGAGTCTTTCCTTATTTGCATTCATTATTTGCTCTATGTTTTGGACCCTTTAGCTAATTTGAAATAAATCAGGAGATAATTATTTCTCCTTTTTTTCCTTCAAAAAGTGCATTTAGGAATAGCATTATAAAACTCATTAAATTCTCAAAATGCATTCGTTTTACATATTTATAAAAGTGTATTCAAGATGCATAAATAAAAACGAATGCTTTTTTTGTATTTATGCCAACCTAATTTAGACCTTTATAAAACAATAACAAGGTATGACTGTTTCTGAGACTAACCCAATCATGTCTTTGGGCTTCAGGATGCAGCTGCATATTACACCTGGGTACCCACCTCCTCCTCAGCTGTGCAGACAATTGCTACCCAATATTTTTATTTTATTAATAACTCTATTCAATGAAAAGTGTGGACTATGACGTATAATTAAAAGGGAAAAATGAGAAGCCAACTTTGAAGAATTGTAATCTATTTAACATTAATTTATGAATATGATAATGGGGACTAATGCTGGTACCACAAAGAGGATTGTTTAGAAGTCAACTACTTGAATAGACCAGAGGAGTTTTGTGAAGGAAAGGGGCACTTGATGTTTAATGTAGACTACAGTGCTACTTGGACCTCTTAAACCTAAGAAAAGGGAACTTTTCAATTGCAACAAATCTTGCTGTTGAAAATTGAGGTAACTGAGTGAATAAATGCAGGTATCTTTTCCCATAGCACTTAAAAATTGAGTCCTTTATACTCCATAACTTTTAAGCATAGAGTGTTTTCATTTCCCAAAGCATCTCCTGTACTTCCATGTAAATGACTCTTGGCCACACTTCATCCCAAACCTTAGGTCCTGCATGAGAACTCCTGAGGATTAGAGTTCTTTGTCTTCAAGGAGATGCTTGCAGCTCACGTTTTCTTTTGTTCCTCTTAAGACTATGTAGCACTTTTCTTTAGGGACTAGATATGAGTCCAGTGATCAAAAAATCTTTTATTTTTTTAACACAAATACACTAGCTTCTATTTTCATACCTGAATAGTTTACTAGAGTCCTCCAAATGACTCTGCTGGACATAGAGGAGGCTACTGAGAAGGAAAACAGACCATAATTTGTCTCCACAGATGCTGTCCAATCTATGCTTAATTTAAAACATGCAGCTGTTATGTACGTTCCAAAGTGTTTATTTACTTTTTTATTGATAAATTTATTAAGCCAAAGTTGTTCCTTTATGTCCTTCCTATCACTAATAACAAAAAAGTCAACTAAAAGTTGAAAGAAATATGAGTTTCCCTCATCTTTATTTTCATGAATATTTTCAGCATTTATTTTACATTTCAAGACAGAGTTTGCATCATTATCCACTGATGGCATTTTCAGAATACCTCGTATCCCTCTGTATACAGCCTAGGTACTTGAGAAGTGTTATTGTTTTAAACATAAATGCATCTTATTTATTATGAAAACTAGGGATCACTTATAGAGTATATATTAGTACTTTCCATGAAGAAAAAACACATTTTATTAACAAATTTAATTTTACTACATGGTTTATTTACCTTCTGGGCAAGAATGATAACTGTTTTAAAATCACAACTCTGAGTTCTTTTTGTGCTCTAAAGCAAGCATTTTTGGCAAAAGATTAGTTTCTATAGAAAAAGAATTTTGCCTTTGGGATCTTATTGGTTTTCTCACTATTTCAATCTTAGGACAGCTAAATTGAGCCACTTCTGAAACCCTTCACAGAAAACGTTCAACCTAAATTCCTCTCTAGCCTCGCAGGGAAAATTTGGTGGAGTTCGTTCTCACAAAGGAGCCTGGACACATCTCAAACTGTAAATGTGAAAGGGCATCAGCTCAATCAGCACATAACCAAATCATTAAGCAAGAAATAGCTGTTTTCCTAAATTTTACCTTTTCAGTTCATTTGGTTATTTTGGTCCAGACTTCTTTTGTATTCACAAAACAACTTTTTTCTTTAAAAATGTCTTAAGACTCCTAGGGCATTTGGTTGATCTGAGTGGCAACAGTAGTGGCCTGGTCCAGAGGAAGAAGACCCATTTTTACCTTTGTGGAACTTTCTGAAGTTAAAATCTCAGCATTGTCATGGGGATGGTACATTTTCTCTCAAAAGATAACTGTAGTTGCAAAGGAATCAGAGTAGAAGAAGGAAATAGTTCTCTTTTGAAATGCCATATTCTTGGTGTAGGAATCTGAATTTTATGTATTTTATGAATTTTTATGTATTGATATTGGTTTAGTGGATTTACATGAAAACATTTTAATATCTTATTTGCATTTCAATTAAATATCAAGTGACATGTCATTGTGCTAAGAACTATTGGGGATAAAAGTAAACTATTTTGAATCTAAAACAAAGAGGTTGAAAACTACTGGGTGGTGATTACAGAGGTGTTAGCTTTTTAATTACTTGTTAAACTGTACATATATATTTTATGTACCTTTCCGATATACACATATTTTTTTAATTAGTAAAGGAAAAAGGAGAAATTGGAATCTGATAATTTCCCTTTCAAATCTTGGCTTTCTTACTCCCTCAAAGTTCCAAGCTGATTCAACTGCTTGTGTGCCTGCTACGTGCTAGGCATCGTGGTGCAGTCATCCCTGAACAAGAGGCGGATTGTTTAGAATTTGAATACTAATAGATGTGAGAGCTCATGAGATCTGACCCCATTCTTAAATATGTGTAGATTAAAGGTCTTTGCTGAATGTGTTTGTAGAAGTTAGAGACTTTTTAACCTGTGACGATGTTGGGGGTGGAGAGAATCAATTTCTTATCTTTATTTCCAGATGTGGAACTTCATTGACCTGGAAAGACTTGAACCTCTGAGCAAAGAACCAGAAGGATGCTTATGAAATAGCAGGGATTTTGCTTGCCCTGGCTGGTTACAAACTATGAAGTACTGGTTCATTGCCTTGGGTTACCATAGAAGAGCTCTTTCAAACAATCTCATGCTTCCGCTTCCCCTTAAACATCCAGTGGACAAATGGAAAAAATACCTTGATTTACAGTATAACCCAAAACACCATAACAATGGATAAAATTAAATAAATATATACATAAAGAAAAAGATGCTACGAATCCACTGACTTGGAATGCATTCTTCCTATGAACACAGGTCCAACTTGTAACTGTTTTTCTAACTTTTATAAATGTACTCTCTTTTCACATATGCCATTTCCCCAAGGAGGGAGGATCTGATAATTCAGTAGCAGCAATGTTGTGATGGAAATGGTACTTTGTATCAATCCAGCATTATCATTTGAAAATCTAATTTTTGCTGCAGAAGAAAAAACTGCTACTGAAATTCAAACATGGATTTGTTTTTATCGTTACAAAGAGGGTGCTGATAAGGCTAACCTATCACTAGGTCACCACTATTTCACTAGTTCACGGTATTTTCTGTTACTTTTTCATTTGGAAAAGTTATCTAGAACTTTGGAACAATGCTGCCAAGGAAGGCACCACTGATGAGAGGCTGTTCTCAGGGAGATAAACGTCAAATAGGCACATGTAACATTGAATCACAAAGCGTGCTGCTGCATCCAGTTCAGATATGCTGCATCCAAAATCCATCTCCAGTGCACGCAATGGACTATTTATACAATGTTTACACAGTTGTGTAATATGAATGCCAAGGACGTGAGTGACATCTCTATCCCCCTTTTCTTCCTTTTGTAGAATGTTAAACTATTATCACATGATATTTGTTAAGCATCCTAATGCACAGATGATAAGAAATAAGAGTTATACTTATTAGGTAGCTTAAGAAACTGCTGGAGAAACCAAAGGTATGCAAGTGTCAACTGCTATTCTTTAGATCAGTCTACATCTTAATAAATTTATAAGGTAAAATTGTTCTGGTAATAGAAGATAATTTCCTAATACCTAAAAGCAAGATGATAAGAGCTGAAAAAAGTTCAGTATTTCATTTTATCTCAGAAAAAGGGGTGACTGTGATATTGTGGGCCTGATTTTTAGCACATCCTTCTTGTCATTTTAATGCATGGCACTGTCCCTGATCACCTACTTGCTCAGCATGTTGCAGGTAGTAGGTTGGCCTGATTATTACAGAGGACAATTGCTGCTGTGATATCCAGCTTTCTTCATTCATCAAAACAATTTGCTTTCCCACACCCAGAGTCTTTATATTCCCAGCAATTCACAAAAGTGTCACTGTCACCATTATTCTGGGGATGTTAACATTACAAATTGTGACCTCGAATCAAAAAGTAGTTCTCTTCATTTTATTATGAAAGGGGATCGTTTACCTTAATCAGAAGCTTACACAAATATAAGATCCCCGCTCTGGTCTAAAACAATCACATAGCAAAACCAAATCTCTGTGGCTATTACTTTTGTGTTTCATTTTTCATGTGAAGTAAACTAAGTATGTCTGTGTCTTTAAGTGAATTCTTGAGTCCTTTTGTAATGATCTTCTTGACTGTTAATTAGACTTTCAAGCTAGTACCTGGGGTTGAGACTCCAACGATGATAGAAAAACTTGAGCTATATAAATCCAAGAGCGCAGCCATGTATTTTTCATACTATGCTTTCCCCAACAGCAGTTAAACTTAAGTAAACAAACCCTCAAAATGGTGTCTCAGCTATAATAACACCCTAATAGGCCTAAATGAACACAAAATCAATGCAAATCTACAGAAATTCTGAGCTCTCCCATTATAACAGCTTATGCATTTTGCAAGATAACAGAGTAGCTTATTACAGACATGGCTGCAGTTTTCCCTTAGCACACTGGCATGCCTCAGTGTTTCCCCACGTGGTTGCCTCCTGCTTCCTGTCAGGATGGAGAGAAGAGCTGCAGCAGCTCAGGATGGCACAGTGGAAAAAAACCACCACTGTGCTCCCGGCTTTCAGCCTTGGCCCTGCCAACTACCGGCTTGCTCCAAACAACTGGCTCTCAGTTGGGGCTGCTGCAACCTCCACTTTCTCCTTTTTTCCTTTCCATTGTACTTTATGGATACTTTCACTTTAACATTTAGGTGGCATTAGAAAATATACACTATTCTTCAGTAAGATCTCTCTGTGTGCCAGCACTGTGCTAAGTGATTTATGTACAAATTGACATATCATAACATCATGTAAGTAAGGAATTACTATCCCCCTTGTCCAGTTCTCCACAAATCACCAGGCTGTGTGACTATTGAGCCCTATTCTATTTCTAGTAAATAGAAAACCTATGATTTGAACTGGTATCCAAAGCCCATACTCTTAACCACTGTCATATTCCGCTGTTCTCAGTGGCTTACATATTGTCTTTTGCCACTAGTCTGTGGGCACCTTGAGAATGGGGACAGTGTTTTAGTCAATCATTCTCTTCTTTGGGTTTTACATAGTGTTGGAATTTAGCAGTTCGATTCAGGCTTGTGCTCATCTTTTCAAAATATGTATTATTGGCTATGCCTAAAGCAAAGGCCAAGTCCCCAGAGCCAGTTGGCCATTCAGGAAACATTTTTGGAGGCTTATTCTTCTTTGCTGGAGGAAAGGTGCTGCGAGGCTGAGGATCTATCACACCTAAAGCTTCTCTCTGTACAGAGTACCCACAAGTGCACCATGTTTTGTCGCAGGTCACACAGTTACCCTGGACCACAGTTGACTGGGTCAGGGATCTGAGCCCAGCCATCCGCAGACCAGCCTGTGGCCTATGAGATAAACAGATGTGAGAGCACTGTGTGATAATTACACTAATCAAATCCTCTTCCTGAGTATTTGAATGTGAGACACACAGAGAAGGCACTAATACCAACAGATACACAGAAAAAATACATTAAACAGAGGTCAGGAGACAACAGAAGATATGAGGGAGCTGGAGTTTGGGTAGAGCAGAGGTGGAGAGCAGAAGGAGAGGCAGCAAAGTCAACAAGGATGCTGGGGTCACTGTCTGGCCTAGCAGAGGTGCTGGAGGGTCCCAAGCGACGAGCCCATTCTCCAGAAGCACCAGGCTGCAGGCTGCTGAGCCTGCTTCCTGAGCTTCCTTCCTTCCTTTGTATCCCCATCACTGAGATCACTCAGAATGTCTCAGAACCAGTTGCCAAGGCAGGGAGGGGTGAGAGCCAAGGGTGAAAAAATGATGAAAACACATGATTCCAGTCTTTAAGGAGCTATGACCTAATGAAGCAGATGGAGATGTTCATAGGTGATTATAATCCATGACTAAATGTGCTTTGATGGGCTGGACTATATACCAAAGGGCTCTGTAACAAGGGCTCCTGGGACACTTTTACATGTTCTCATTACAGGCCTATTTGACAGAGCTGGAAATGGAAGGAAAAGAGAGGAAGGGAAAGGGTGGAATCTAGGAAGACTAAAAAAGCAAAAACCTATTATAATTCAGGTCCCATTTGAATTCACATGTTTCAGTAATTGCCTGCAGTGCTAAAAGAGAACCTAACATTTTTCTTAATATCATGTTTAATAAAAACTGTCTCTTAGTATATTTTGAGTGAGTTCAGTGCTCATTAGAGGGAGGGACAAACAGCAAATGAGTTACAGCACTGCATAATGAAGAGGGAACTTGTGATGACTTCTTCAATCATGATCTGGGGAATTTGCTCCTTTCCTTTATTTGGGGGACTGAAATCACACCCTGAATTACAAGCTGGCTTTATAATGTGTGGGACCTAGCTCACAGTTACAAAGTAAATAGGAAATCAAATCAAATCAACCATAGGCTGACCTTTGCATATACACAGCCTGGGCAAGAAAGGTGCCCTTTTCTCTTTTCCAGATTGTGATCAGTTCAGTCCTAAAATTGTGATAGAGAAGGCCACATCCTTCCAGAAACTTAACTGGTCATTCTTTTCTAGCCCATGACCAAGCCACCTATACAGTCAGAAACTTGAGGTCACTGAAGGGCAGCTTTGAGAAATAGTATATCTTGCCATGCTAGAATCCAAGAGTCACGGGGGTCACAGAGTTGGCCTTAGTGTAATGATTTTGTAGGGATGGGTAGACTAGGATGCTATTACACGTAGCCCATTATTACATTGAATTGAATGGCCATGGAAGCAAATTATGTCCCTCAACTTAATAAGAGCTTACACTTTGTGAATGCTTATGGAGTGCCAGGCTCCTTGAAGGCATGTCTTCTTTTTTACCACTTCCTCTGAGGTAGTGGATGATAATAATTATTATTAGTCCCATATTACAGATGAGGAAAAAGATACTTGAGAAAATAAGTAACTTGCCCCAAACAACATGGCTGGTTAATGGTGAAGAGATGGGATTTAAATCCACTCATTTGGATTTGAGAAGCCCCTCTATTTATTGCTCCAATACACTGCTTCCCAACATTAGAAAGAGGTATTTTACTCTCTTACAAAGAGAATGGAGTGAAAACCAATGAGTGTCCAGCTTCTGCAGCAAATGCCAGTAAATTGGCCAGTTCTTCTGGCTGATTTCTAATCAAGCCTCAAGATTCTCTTGGATATATACATTGTTTCTTTCTCTTTCTACCTCTGGAATTCTCCTGCAGAGATTATGTTTTATTGCCTCTGCTGAGGTTCTCTGGTTGAAATTCATCAACAGAGAGCAGTGATGTGAAATGATTTCTTCTACCCCCCAAAGCTTAGCCATTCACTAGTTTAGTCACAAGTAAAAGCAATGCATATTTCAAATTCTGTTCCCTGAGTAGCCACAGTCTGCAGGTTTAGCCTGCTGAGCCAAAATTAATTAGAGATGAATATCATAATAGAACAGCATTGATTGTAGCATACCACAAAGAAGTGTTGGCCTGTGTTAATTAACATGATTCGCCATCAACGCTCCGTATATTTATATACAATCAGCATGGGTATTTGTCTACATAGACTAATACATTTTCCAGTAGCAGCAGAACTCACCTCAGAAATGATCCAAATGATCAAATGCTTGTCCCTTTTGCCTTCACCAACCCCTGCCCACCACACACACATTGGTGGTCTCATTGCCTCTATTTGGCTGCTTCAAAACATAATGTATAACCTTCGGAAAATCTGAGTATTTGGAAATGGAGAAATAGACATTGTTGGTATAAATGTCTGGGGGGCAGACTAGAAGAGGATTCCTAGTCAAGTCCAGTCTGCCTAAAATTTCTCTTTCTCCAAAAGAATCTGAATATTTCTCTTATGTTCATGTAGTTCTAATATTATGCTACACTGTCTACCATTACAACAATTACAGATTAATTTTTTTAAAAAAATAAACAGCCTCTTTTAAAAGGCAAATATCTCCTGGAGAGTTAGGGGTTATTGGTCAATTATCTACTTAATCAAATTTGCCCATATTTCTTTCCGTCACATTTAGTTCAGACCAATTGGATTCAGGAATGTGAGTTCTAACAGGGAGTGGGTGAAGAAGGCAGTAAATTTTGTAGCCCAAGGTCATTCTTGAGTGCAGGAAAGAGAAAAATTCTTCCTTTGCTCCTCCTCTTCCAGAGAGCTTCCATGACTCAGGAGGGTAATTTAAGCCACACCCAACTTTCACTGTATTATGGATTAAAAAGCCTTCTGTGGACTGGCTTGTGTAGTTAACCACTGCATGTAATATGGTTTCCAGAGGAAACTGTGCTCTGAATGTTGAACATCTAAGTTACAAACCAACCTTTGGGACAGAATCTGTTTAAATTGGGGAGTGTCTGTGCATGGCTCCACTCCACAACATGCTTATCAGACACTGACTGTTCAAGTAATGGAAACAAACACACATCGAAACAGAAGGCTTGAATGCACTGCATGGGTCTGTACCTAAAACTGAAACATCTGGATGGACTGTAGCCAGTATGCTATCCAGATGTTTCAAAATAATTCGTAGGACAGACAATATTTGTGTGATCGATGTTTTTACCTTTTGTTTCTTTTTTTGGTATCGAGTAGCCTTCGTCTCGGTAACTGCAGTGTTGCTTACTAACAGCTGCCTTTATTTCCAAGAAGCACTGTTGAAGTCAGTGGATGCACTGGAAACTGTGAGGATTAGCTCTGGGTTCTTTAGTTAGTTGTGACTTGGTGTGGGTCAGGAAAAGGGGAGCGAGGTGAGTGACCTAGCTATACATATTTCTTTTTATCCTTTTCCTCCCTTTTGGCACTCTACTCTGAATCAGAGGCTTGATCTCAGCTCTGATTTCAGCTATTTTAAGCCTCTTAACTTTCCATCCTCTTCCTTATATGTGTCCTGTGAAGCCTGATTCAAAAGCAGAATGTGCTCTATTGCAGTTTCTCTGAAAATACAGTCAAGGGCCACAAGCACAGAAACATGTTAGATATTTAGTGTGAATGCTGGTTCCTAGGCCCTCCTAGCTTTTCTCTGGAGGATGTGTACTGGGAATCTGTCTTTTAAATAAACTCTCCAGGTGAATCCAGTGCAGACTGAAGAGAACTGCTCCGACTGTTGCGACTCATAAAACCTTCCCTCTTCAGTTTTATTAACTTATAGGATCTAGAAATCAAAATAACGTAGGAAAAATTATAAATCTAAGTATCAGAGTGCTTCTGAAAATGTAATGTAAGCAAGTTAGGAGTTTGATAACAATTCATCAGAGATACTTGCTCTAGAATCTATCTTGAAGTATGTTGGGCATTTTCCTAACTGAAATCTGATTTCCATAGAAGATCAATAAGGGAATATTTACAATGGCAATATGGTAACCATTTGTTATTTGATTTTTACAAAATCCTTGCCTCTAAGCAATCGGCATTCAAAACAAATCATTCCTTCATTAGCCATAATAATACTTTACTGCCTTTGTTCTGAAGCACTCATTTTATTTCCATTATCCCTATTGTATAAAGCAGGCACGAAACTAGCAAACCCCAGTTCATCACAATGCAAATTGAATGGAGAAGCTAAGTGAATGCGATCTGGTGGGTTTCCTTCTCAGATTAGCAACTAGAAGAGTTCATCTTCACTAACAGCCCCCAATGGGTCTGTGGGAAAGCAGTTTGAGTGAAGGAAATCTGCAATACCGAGCTACAACTCTTCCAAAATTATTGATAAGCTAATTTATTGCAATTAAACCAATTACCAAGTGAGTTATTTGCCGTCAAGATAAACCACCTGGTGAATAAGTGAATTTTTCCACATTTTCATGGTAAGGGCAGAGGGAGGAATATGAAGACTGCGGAGCCAGAGTGCATTTCAGAACTTCTGCAGGATGCTGGCTGAGTAGAGACACCAGCACTCCTGGAAATGAGAAAAGCTTCATGAGGGCATTTTTAGTGTCAGAAATCACCCCTCTGCATGGAAAAAGGGAGGTTAAACAAGTGACTTGAGGACCGGGAACCTCAGAGCTAGAACCATGTTTTCACTTCTCAGCAGGTTGTGTGGGTGGGTTTCACCTGCTGGTCAGTGACTCTCTTAGGCTAGCATGAATTTAGACCAATAGCCAGCACACGCTGAGGGACTCAGGGCTCCCTAGGAGTTTCTGCAGAGAGGCCTGGCTCTGGGTATTCCTCTAGTCTGGACAAGTGTGAGTGGCCTTTGCTATTACCTTAGTTTTTCTATTTTTTTCTTTACGTAAAGTGAGTGCTGCTCACATTCCTAAGTTTCAACGTCAGATGTCAAGTTGGATTTGGGTTCTCAGTTTCCAAATGGTCCCTCTCTCCAACGCTCTGCATGCAGTAGGACCTTCATCAATGCTGGTGGGCTGCCTGGCAGATGGTTATTTTCCAGAATCAGTCTTGGACCCGTAGGTAGGTAGATACTCTAGCACGGCTCCTACCCCACTTTTCACGTGTACATTTATCCTGGGAGTCGAGGGAGCTGAGTACAATCAATACTACTTGCATTTAGCTGTCTCATCTCTCCTGGCTCACTTAGGAAGCATCTCAGTTCTGTTTATCTCAAATTCAGCTTTTCTCCTTCTGTCAGTCAAACAGCAGCTCCCCAAATGGAGTTGCCATAGAGCCACGTGACTTAGGCATCAGTCCTGTTGATTCTAAATATTATGAGGTTCTGAGCTGAGGGTTTTTTTTTTTTTTTCTTTTTAGAGCTTTGTTCACCTAGGAGATGTTAATTTCTTAGACCTCGAATGCACTTTTCCTCTCAGGCAAGTCTTAGCTAGAGAAGCCACTAATTGTGAAGTTGAAGGGTTGCTATTATTCTCCACTGGTGGCAAAGCCTGCCCTTTATTAAAGAACAAATAGAGTACTTCTTTTTGGAAAATTTACAACAAACTTGCATGGTATACAAAGTTGCATGTGTCTCCTCGTGGCCATAAACGCAATATGCTTTACATTTACGTTGCCTTTAGACAGTTAATATCAAGAATTCTTCCTTACTTTCCTTTGTAAATACATTGAAATTCTTCTCATAAAAACTGGAAATGTTTTATGATTGTTTAAATATACACATAAAGGTTAAAAGTACTGTTCTCTTTGTTTTTAAAATTTTTTTACAATACAACTCATCTTAACTTGAAACGTCTAGTGAACAGAATACCTACTATGCTGTTCTTTGTTTCCACTTTTCATCTTGAAAATGCTCCCATTTTCAAGTTAAATTCTCACTGCAGCTTTTAAAATCTTTTTACAATGTAAAAGTTCTTTGTGTGTCAAAAAAGAAGGTAGACAACATGACTTTCAGTAGCTAAGACTCTTATGGAACAATGCACTGTTAGGCATAGTGTCTGATTTTCTTGTGGAGGTACAATTGAGACTTTATAAAGAAAGAGTTCATTTCTGGCCCTGTTAGTTGTTGTCCTATGTGAGCATTATGCCTACAACCTTAATTCAGTCATCAGTTGCCTAGTTTCTGGTATTGATGACCCCCTTCCCCAGCCTCTGCACTGCTATCTGTGACATCAACCTGATCTGTAGGCCACAAACTTGGTCACACACTCCAGTCGTGCCTCAGTTAAATCTTGCAATGCCCCAGGAATTATGTTGTCTGGGAAAAATTTGGGTGTCTAAGTTAGCTGCTGAATAACACAAGTTTCCACTTTTCTGAGTGTCTCATCAACTACTCATTACTTCCTCTCATGCCTTTTCCTCCATCAGCTCCCCCAACATCCTCCTTCAGCACAGATATCTTCTGTCAGTCCAAAGTGATGCCTACCAAGCTGTCCAATATCCCTGCTGGGATTGACACTCATCTCTGAACTGTCTACTAGGCTAGGACCCCATTATCTTGATAACTCCTACTTCCTTAAGCCTTTGGATGGATTCTTATTTGGAATGCACGTGTTGGCAAGAATAGTATCTGGTCTGAATTTCTTCCACGGCCAGGCTCCCTCTTCTATTCTCACTTCAATGGATTCCACCCCACATTATTAATACCTGAGAAAACATACCAGGTAGTTATGACTATCTGATGCTTCTGCCCAGGTCTTATCTTGTCCTCTTCGGCCCTTTTCTCAAACACTTGTTGCATAGGACCCCGCAAGTCTTGAGCAAGGGCTTGCTGGTGTTAGGACATATTTTATATAACGTTTTGGTGTCCAAAGGAACCCCAATACTTTCTCTGTATGACCATGTGAAGAAAATTTATGTGGTCACTATTTCTTTAGTATTGTGTCAAAATATGATCCACAGAGGGCTGATATTAAGATATCAGGGTTATTAACCAAGGGTTAGCAAACTATGATGCATAAGCCAAATCTATCCTACTCTCTGTTTTTGTAAATAAAGTTTTATTTGAACACAGCCACAATCATTGATTATTCATTTATGTACTGTTTATGCCTGTTTTGGCACTACAACAGCAGGGTTGAGTAGTTGTGACAGAGATTACATGGCTGACAAAACCAAAAATATTTACTATCTGACTTTTTACAGAAAAAATTTGCCAGTCCTCATCTTATACTCACCCATTACTTCATCTTTCTGTTTGGATCCTAAATAGAATCCTACCTGAGGGGCAAGTACCCAGGTAGTCGGGTACCAACTTGGTCGAACTCCAAATTATTTTCACCAGAAGGGGCAAAGCCTATTTTCAGATTAGTGATGTGTGACTAAAGACATTAGCATATGTGGAAAAAAAACCTGGCAAAGCTAAGCTCAAAGACTTCTAGTAGAAACTACTTTTAAAAAATGCAGCCTAGAGAGAGGCAAACTAGAGATAAATTATTAACAACTATTGTAGTCCAATAGGGATTCAGGAATACCAATCCCACGATTTAGTGGGTGCTCTCTTTGTGGTCATTTACTCTGACCACACCTTGCTGCTAGACAAATTCAACTTCACTGGATTAGAGAGAGAACTAGCATTGATTTTCCTCCACTAAATAAAATATTACAAAGGCATGCTTATAAATGGCTATATCACCAAGGCTTGCAAATAGACAACACAAAAAAATGTCTTTACCTCATTTGCTAAATTTAACCTGATAGAAAGAAAGCAAAATTTCTCCTGTAAATCAAATGACTGGATAGGCTGACATTTAGTTTCAAAAGTGGTCTTTCTACAAGGTTACACATCTAACTACTAAAATTCAAAATGACTGAAGGAAAGGGTTTTACATTCTATTGTGCCAGGTGTTATTTTTTTCCTTTGCACTGATTAAAATAAAGTCATCATTGTCAATGGGCAGAGCCCATTACATTGCTTTTATAAAATGCAAGGAGGTGTAAATACAAACTATAAAGAAGAAGAGAAAGATCATGACTCACCGTCTGACAGCGAAGCTATTAAACATAATCAAAGACTCAGAGTGAACTCATGTTGCCTTTCAACATGTTGCTAAAGAATCCTTTTTGCTGTAAAACTATCAGAAAATGTCACAATTCTGACACTGCTGTTGGAGAAACTTGGTTTAAGGCATTTAAAACAACTTCAAGACTTCAAATGAAGAGAAGTTACTTACCATAGGATTAAGTCACACTGCATTTAATCTGGACACAGGACCCCTCAAATTGTAACTGATTAAAAGTTGATCTTTCAGGGCATTATAATCTGAAATTTTAGGACATTTATTGGTGATTAAAATATATAGTCTGTTGAATGAACAGAGGCTAACATCCGTTGACAACAAAATCAATGTTTGTTGTCTCTTACACAACACAAGGACAATGATTTATTCTCAGGAAGTCAGTTGGACTGTGAGGTAAGGTACATGGTTCTATATTGAGAAGTGAAAATCCTGCCCATGGTGTAGGGTTCCAGGATCTTGAGTGAAAGGAACAGATGGGCAGGAGGATGGGACATGTAGGTGCAAGAGAACAGATACGACAATCCCAAAGTTCGTTGAGTGTTACCTGAAAAGAGCCTACTTATTTTCTGCTTATCAGTCCTTTAAAGGCATGTATCCTCAAGGTCAATTTGTTAAAATACATCAGTCTATGAAAAGGACTTTCATGATTCTTCATGTGAGCTCTGTGGGAAGCTTAATAATGACTATTTAAAAGTCGAAGCTAGTCTTCTAAGGCCAGCCCTTGGCCAGCCTCACAAAAATACATGCAATTTAGCTCTGTCTGGCTTGCCAGTATTTTGTAAGTACTCTTTGGACTCTAGGTTCTAGAGCACCAACTACTTCCATTTGACTCTCTATGCACACTCAGCATGGAGCCTGGAAAACAGTAGTTGCTTAATAAATGCTTGTGGCATAGATGAGGCAAGAATGATTCTCATCACTTATTATTAAGCAGTGTGAGAATGCAAAGATAGAGATGCTGACCTGTTCAAGGAAGATTGGCTCTGGCAATATCTGGCATTGTCCACTCAGCTTCCAGCCCAATAAGTTTGGCCTCAGACCTTTCTCCCATATACTCTGTAAAAGTAAAAGTAAGTCGCAAACACTAACATTTACTGTGGGATCCAATGTGTTGGATTCTAACTTATAGAATTCTGGCTTCATACTCTGACTTCAGTACCTGCCTCTGGCTCCTTCTAATGTGTGGTCCATTAAGTTTCTCCTGAAATTTTGGATCATGCACTTCCACATAGTTGTCCACTTTGAACCTCCCCTTAGCCTTGGTGTCTTCTGCTACCTCAGCTCAAAAAGTCCCTGCTCTACCTTCTAGCACTTTGGCATCTCCCAACTCCCAACCCTACTCCACTATGATAAGAAAGGATCCTGACTCAGAAGGAACAGTCTCAGAAAAAGCTTTGAGAGATATTTTAATTTCTGTTTCCTTCCTTGAAGTCTCATGGATCTTTGAGAATTTCTAGCAAAGGAGGGAGCAGAGACTCTTTTCATCAATGATGAATTCCCAGGATTTTCTGGTTAACTCTCATCTCAATGGATAACTGATGGCTTGCCTTAGGTGATCCGCATGAAAGTAACTGTCACCCCAACTGCCAATCTTTATAGCAATGGCTGAACAGGTTATTTATAACTAAAGGGTTGAGCATTATTTAACACTCTCTGTATACCACATTGTGCTTCATCTGTACTTCCCAGAGAACTCACATCCCAGTCTACTTTGCATTATATTTATTGCTTTATTTCCTTCTTGCAGCCAAGGTAGCTACTTGGGGACAGCTCTTTTGTTTTTCTCACTCATTGTGTTCCCCAGGACATTAGGAATGAAACTTGTACAAATAAAGAAACTAGATATGCTTCCTAAATATAAGGAGAGAAAAACATATCCAAACATATCCAATTCTAGTTTGGTGAAATGAATGTTTAACTACTGGATTGAAATGACACTTTTGACCAGTTTTTGTGTCTAGTTTCAATAGCCATTAATTAGAATTACAAATGTGTTCGAAAATCCTATAAATGCAATAAATAACCTCTACCCCCCACACCCACACTCCTTCATGCTTTTGCTCACCTACAAATTAATTTCTATTGATGCTTCCCACTCTCCATGATTTTTGCCTAATGTGATCCCAGATGAAAGTATGCAGGGAAACTTTTCCCTGCTCTAGGTTCACAGGGCTGTTCATACGGATTTTTTTTTCCTTAAAAAAAATACAGTTAGGAGTAAGGATGGGCAAAAATGGAAATTAGATGAGTTCCTTTTGCATCTCTTCAACCTCTAGTTGTTCTTTCTCTCTGCCTGCAATGGCCTCCTACTGCTCTTTGGATGTTATGTGACCTCATCTAGTCCTGAATCTCTTTCAAACTGAATCTATCTAGTCCTTCTTACAAAATCAGCTTTCAGCCTAGTTCTGCTGGAAAGATTCCAATATATGAATTAGTCATTGATGTTAATGAATGATAGCAGCTTAAGGCATTTTCTGGCCCAGAGGGGTTTGCATTTTGATAAGGGGCAATGCCATAACCCAAAGGATCAAATTGCTAATAGTAGAATTTAAGTCTTCAGGGATGGCATCAAGGGTCAGAAAGCCTTCCAACCCCATCATATTGGCTGCCAGCTCTAATAGTGCAGAGGACTTGCGCTCCTACACGCTGTCCCCCTTTATCACCACGAATAATCAAGAAATTACTTTTTATATAAGTCCAAGTACTCATACTGGCAAGTGCTGAACTCATTTTAAAAGGGAAAAATGTCGACACAGTGGCTCCAAATAATTTCTGGATTTGGTGAGAGGAGGAGGGGGAAGAAAGGAAAGCAGGAAGGGAGGGAGAAGGGCGGGAAAAGAGAAGGACTGTCAACATAGGGAATGAAAGATGTCTTTAATCTGAATGTGATTACAATATATTACTAGATATATATGATGCATGTATCTTTAACACCACCTCTGAGATCAAATTGTATGTATTAATCTAATTTTTTTGTAAAATAAGAAATGATTGATTCTCAATCTGTGGGGAAGGGGGACTTAAAAGACAGAACAAATTTAAGGTATATTAAATGTAATGTGTTAAAATTTAAAAACAAATTTCACAATTGTGGCTCTGTATCTTAAGTTAGTGTAGAAGATGGAAAACTAATTTTGACAAACAGGAGTCTCAGGGCTATTTATCAAATTATTATTAATTGAAGTTGACCAATTTGTCATTGCTAAGAATAGTGGGGAAGCAGTTCTGCAGTCACATATTTTTAAAGAAAGTCAATAAGAAATGAATTTACTCAATAGCAGGAGAATTCAGCTGCATTTGTTGAACTCACAGCTTTTTTGATCTTTTTGGAAAATGAGAAATTACACACTCAGAGAACATGGTGCTGGCCTTTGGTTAGGTCATGCATATCCTCTTACAGATGTGGGTAAAAGGCTTGAGGGGGCTTGGGAGATGACTCCACATCAAATAAATCAATGCAGTGAGTTTGTAAATGCATGCTACTACACTCACTCTTAAGTTTTTTAACTGAACTTTGAAACTTAATAAAGATCTCATTTTACTTGTTTTTTAAAAAGGAAAATTAATGGAACAATTGGAAAGATAAAAGTTAAAATTTCTTTTAAAGTGAAAACTTTAGTTAACTGTACAGCATGAGTTTGGTAGACATTCTAAAACAAACAGAATAATAAGGATAATGGTTATTAGTGTAAGTTACTTAGGAAAGAAATTAATCTGTCTCCTCCATCTTTGAAATGATAGCACTTCCTAAATTATCCTTTACTCTACTTCTCCATTTCCAACTACAACCAATTAATGAGACTCAGCAGATTAGATGTGAACGAAGACTTAGATTTGATACAATTATGTAGGCACAAGAAGATGGAAATTATTAGAGAGAAGTTAAGAGACATGGAGAATAATATGAGAATATTAATCATACATAGACAATTGTAGTCCAGTTAGGGAAACTAAAGATAATGGAGGGGATGCAATATTTAAACTTAATATTTCATTGAAAATTTTTCTGGACTGATGAAAAAGAGACTCCACATATAATAAAAGAATGCCAAATGCCAAAGAGATAAATTTTTAGAAATCCACACCTAGACATATCCAGAGAAACTGCAGAACACCAAAGATAAAGAGAAGGTCTTCAACATAGCCAGAGGGAAAAGACGGAACAGCTATATAGGAGGAAAATTTGAGGGTACTATTCTCAAAAACAACAATAGAACCCATAAACAAATAAAATAGTATCTTCGAAGTGCTGAGGGAAAATAATTTTCAACATAAATATCAAAACTACCTTTTAAGAATGAGGATAAAAATAAAGGCATTTTCATTAAAAAACAGAACAAACAACAAAATAGAGTTTCTAATAGAAACTTTATTGAAGTTATATACTTCTTTTGTTGTTAGTGTTGTTGAGTTGATTCCAACTCCTAGCAACCCTGTGTACAGCAGGAGGGAACTTTGCCTGATCTTTTTGTACCATCCTCTCACCTTCAGCACTGTATCAGACCATGCTCTGCCAGTAATCATAGGGTTTTCATGGCCAGTTTTTTCAGAAGTGGATGGCCAGGACCTTCTTCCTAGTCTGTCTTAGTTTGGAAGCTCCACTGAAACCTGTCCACCGTCAGTGACATTTGAAATACCAATGGCATAGCTTTCAGCATCACAGCAACAAGCAGCTACTACAGTATAACTGACAGATGGGTGTGTGGTTCCCTGACTAGGAAATGAACCCTAGCCATGGTCGGGAGAGCACTAAATGTTATCCACTAGACCATCAGGGCTGGCTTACATACATCTTAGAAGAAGGAAAATGATCTCAAAAAGACTGTCTGAAATGCAAGAAGCAATAGTGAGAAGAAACTATTTAATAAATCTAAACAAACACTGCCTATATAAATAACCATAGTCATCTCTAATGTAGGGAATAATAATGAAAAAAGATAGACCACAATGTGAAAGTTGGGAGAGAGGGTAAGAAATAATCAACATTAAATACTCCAAGATCCTTGTGTAGTTTTAGGATAGGATTAATATATTGATTAGCATTGGACTTTATTATGTATGCATGGTAAAATTTCTAGGGCAACCACTAAAATAATATACATAAGATAACTTCCAAACCAATAGATGGAAAACACTGAAATAAGAAAAAAATACCTTCTGCCAATCCAAAACATAATGGTCCAAAATGAGGAGGAAAAAAAAAGAGGCATAGAAAAAGAGTAAAGTAAAATGACAAAAATAAGTCCAAGCATATTGGTAATCACAATAAATGTAAATGATCTTAAATTGTAAATTAAAAGTAGAGATTAGTAGATTGAATATGAAAACAAAATCAGCCATGTACTGTGCATAAGAGTCATGCCGGTAAGAACAGAGAAAAATCAAAAATAAAAGGATAGGAAAGGCATACTAGGTAAATGTTAACCAAGAAAAGGTTGGAGAATATAAAATATTCTTAAAGAAAAAAAGCCTTTGGAAATAGGAAGTGTTAGTGCATAATGATAAAAAGGGACAATTCACTAGAGAGCTATAATAGTAGCTGTAAACTTGTATGTATCTAATAAAATAACAAAATAACGCATAAAGAAAAAAGTAGAAATACACTTCTAATTAGTGCTACAGCATTGGAACTACAAAGAGAAATCTCTCATTATAATAAAAGATTTCAATACAATCCTTTAAATTATTAAAAGATAAGCAGATAAAAATAATGAATATACAAAAGATTTGATCAACACAATTAACAAACTTGATTTATCGAATCCTGCATACCACTAGAGATACTGCATTCTTAGCAAGAAATATGAGACATTTTTTAAAATTTCACATACTAAGCTATTAGGCAAGTCTCAATGCTGAAAAGCCAGTACACAAAGGTCATTTTCTCTAATCAGAATACAAATAAATTAGAAGATCATAACCAAATGATTAATAAAAATCTCCATGTAGTTGGAAATTAAACACACACACACTTCTGAATAACTCACAAGTTGAAACATTTTTGTTGTTGTTGTTGCTGAGGAAGATTCACCCTGAGCTAACATCTGTGCCCATCTTCCTCTATTTTGTGTGAGGGTTGCTGCCACAACATGGCTGCCGACGAGTGATGTAGGTCTGTGTCCAGGAACCGAACCCTGGCTGCCGAAGCAGAGTATGCTGAACTTAACCACTAGGCCACGGGGTTGGCCTCTCAAAACATTTTTAACATAAATTAAATTATTTAAATCGAATGTTAATGTTATATTGAAATAGTACTCAATGAAACTTTGCAACCTTATATGCTTATGGCTAAGCCCAAACTCATACAACACAACAACAAAAAAATGAACAACCCAATCAACAAATGGGCAGAGGATATGAACAGATATTTTTCCAAATAAGATATACAGATGGCCAAGAGGCAAATGAAAAGATATTCAACATCACTAATTATTAGAGAAATGCAAAATAAAACTGAGATATCACCTCACACCCATCAGAATGGCTATTATTAAAAGACAAGATATAACAAGTGTTGGTGGAGCAAAGGGAATCCTCATACACTTCTGGTGAGCATGGACACTGGTGCACCCACTATGATAAACAATATGAAGATTTGTCAGTAGAATTAAAAATAGAAATGACGTATGTTCCAGCTGTTCCACTTCTGGGTATTTATCCAAAGAACATGAAATCAATGATACAAAGACATCTATGCATCCCTATGTTCATTGCAGCATTATTCACAACAGCCAAGATGTGGAAGCAACCCAAGTGCCCATCAACAGATGAATGAATAAAGAAGATGTGGTATATATACCCAATGGAATACTACTCAGCCACGAAAAAAAGACAAAATTGTCCCATTTGCAACAACATGGATGGACCTTGAGGGTATTATGCTAAGCAAAATAAGTCAGACAGAGAAAGACAAATACTGTGTGATTTCACTCAAATGTGGAAGATAAACAAAAAAATACACATAGATAAGGAGAACAGATTGGTGGTTACCAGAGGGGAAGGAGGTGCGGAAAGGGCAAAAGAGGTAAAGGGGTACATATGTATGGTAATGGATAGAAACTAGATTTTTGGTGGTGAACATGATGCAGTCTATATACAAGCTGAAATATAAAATGATGTACACCTGAAATTTACAGTGTTATAAAGCAATGTGACAGCAATAAAATAATAATAAAGAAGTCAGAAAAACAGAATAAGTCTCAAGAAAGCAGAATAACAGAGATAATAAAAATGAGTTTTGGGGCTGGCCCTGTGGCATAGTGGTTAAGTCCAGCATGGTTTGCTTCAGTGGCCTGGGTTTGTGGGTATGGATCCTGGGTGCAGACCTACACCACTCGTCAAGCCATGCTGTAGCAGTGACCCACATGTAAAATAGAGGAAGATGGGCACAGACATTAGCTCAGAGTTAATGTTCCTGAATCAAAAAAAGAGGAAGATTGGCAACAGATGTTAACTCAGATTGAATCTTCCTCACCAAAAAAAAAAAAAAGAGTTTTTTTAAAAAATAAGCAAAGTAAGAAAGATTAAAATAGATGGTCAACAAAGTCAAAGTTATTTCTTTGAAGAACTGTTAGAATCGACAAATTCATGGCCAGACTGATAAGAGAAAAAGAGAGAAGACACAAATGAAAACTATTTGGAAGATAAATGAGAACATAACTATAGACACATGGGAGATTTAAGAAATAATGAAAAGATATTAGGAGAAATCATAACCATAACTTGGAAATTTAGACAAAATGGACAAGAAACACATTCTTACCAAAACTGATATAAATGTAGAAAATTTAAATGGTTCTATAATGTCGAAAACATTTCAATTGAAAAATGGGCAAAAGATAAGAACAGACATGTCTTAAAAGAGACACAATAGCACATACACATATTAAAAATGCTCAATTTCATTAGTTATCAGAGAAATACAAATTAATACTAAAACAAACATTTTGTTGTTTCCTTATTTGGCAGAAAGACAAAAAGTTTGATGCTACTAAATAATGCTGCTGATGTGGTTTGATACTGGCCAGTGTTTAAACTGTTTCAACTGCTTTAGAAAAAACATTGGCACAATTTTGTAAAATCGAACCTTCATAAATGCAGCTTTCAGCAATTCTCCCCTAGGTGTACACCTGAGAAACTCTCGTTCATGTGCACCAGAAGACAGTGCTTGTAATAACAAAGCATGGAATGTCCATTAGCAGGAGCATGGATAAATAAATGTGGCATATTCACATTGGCACATTAGACAGTGATGAAAATGAGTGAACTACAGCTATAATAACAACTTTATAACAATAAATTTAAAAAATAATTAAAAGAAAAAGTAAGTTATAAAGACTACATGTAGTATATAATTTTTATAAAGTTCAAAACCAAGGAAAACCAAGCAATATATTGTTTAGGGATATAAACACGTTAAATCTTTTTTCTTTTTAAATAGCAAAGAAAGGATAAAACAAAATTCATTATAGTAGATAACTCTGAGCAGGAAGTCTGAGAAGCAAAGGATATTTGCAATGGTACAAGAATTATTTGTTCTTTAAGTTGGGTGATAGCTTCATATCATATTAATCATATTATTATTCATAACATTATTTCAAACATATTTTCAAATGTTCAAATATATTATACATAAAATTGAAAAACAGAAATATATTACTTCTGTAGTCACACTTTTTTTTCTTTTTTGTTGTGGGGAAGACCAGCCCTGAGCTAACATCTGTTGCCAATCCTCCCCTTTTTGCTGAGGAAGACTGGCTAACATCCGTGCCCATCTTCCTCCACTTTACATGGGACGCCACCACGGCATGGCTGACAAGCAGCGTGTGGGCAGGCGCCCGGGATCCGAACTCGCAAACCCCGGGCCGCTAAGCGCGAACTAAACCGCTGCGCCACCGGGCGGACACCGTTTTTTTAAGGCTCCTTAATATTTACCAAATAACATCCTAAATAGCATGATGTTCTAGATGCAGCTTCTTTCTGCTATGGTAGGTCAACTTTCTGCAACGTCAGAATGGATTTCTTTCACTCACATATACTACCACATACAGTTTAGTCTTGCTGCTTTACCGTCCTCTAATGAATATACAATACATTTTTATACTCTTGTATCTTTTCTTAACCTATTTCCTCAGCTTTCAATGTCTTCACTTTCTCCCCCTGCTTATACAAACCTTTCTCATCTCTCGGGACCCAGCTCTTCCTTGTCTCCCCAGTGAGGACTGACTTCACCAGCATGAGTCCTCCCACTCCATATTGCTCTCACCTACATTGAAGTGTAATCAAGTAGGAAATAGCCAAGCTGTAATGGTAAAGCAACTGTCTTTCATACTACAATGGATAAAGGCTTCACTTAAAACAATCTTGGAGCAAGTTTTCATCAGAAAGTGAGAGTACAAAGCACTGATAAAGTGTCCTCCCAACAAGGACTAGATTGCAGCAATGGAGTAAATGACTTTAGTAGGAACTTCTAGAGTCACCGGAGTCATTACAGTCTGTTCTTTTAGCCATACCTGGCTGAGAGATGTCATCAGTTCCTCAGTAAGGACAAACTGGAAGTATATATCAGGACTCCACTTTATAGCATCAATATTTTGTAGCATATAATTTCCCTTATCCCAAGATGTATCTTCATATAGTTTCAACAAGTTTTTAAGTTGCCTTATACAGTACTGAATCAAATACTCCCTGTTGCCAACACTGTTATTATTAGATAGCTCTACTCCGTTATTGCAATCAAGATTTTGATTCCCATATGATCAAAGAGCAGCATTCTTTAGAAGGCTTATTTCTGTAAGGGCAAGCTTCAAGCTACAAGGATGATTTAGTGTGATTCACAGGTAGTCATTTAACAATGGCACACAAGGTTTGGGGGCCTGAAGGCAGTGGGATTGGTCCACCCTGGCAGGGAGAAGCATTTTATCACTGTACTGACATTATTTAGAATTGGCAGTGCACAGTGATAATAAAAACACTTTTAGCCAATTTTATTATTTTTAAAATCCTCTTTAAACAACACACCCTCTCACTACCTGCATCTGTGATGAACCACTCTCACTGCATCAACAGCTCATCTTGGTATTCACTTTCTGTTTCTCCTACCAGGCTGTAAGTTCTTTGAGGGCGTGAAAAAGATCTTAATTGCCTTTGGATAGCAAAGCCTAACATTCAGTAGATTCTTAGTAGATGTTTGTTGAAGAAAGGAATTTCATTAGTTAGGATGTACTTGGTGACAAGTAACCCAATTTCCAGATTACATTGATATTAATAATAAAGCAGATATATTGACTCAGGAGAGAACTTGGTTCAGTCCCAGCAATGTTATCAAAGACCCGCTTTCTTTTTGCCTCTCCTCTCTATCTTCTGGGATGTCAGGTCACCCATATAGATACAAACTGGCTGCCAACAACTCTAGAGGCTACGGAAGTCCTTGTCCATGACAGAGAAATAAAGAAAGCACTTCCGGAAGCATCCTCATAAAAACAAGGGAGCTTCTTTTCCAAATCTTGTTCTCCATTCTCATTGCCCTGGCCTGGATCATGTGCTCATCCCTGAATCAATGATACCTAGAGTCAGGGAAGAAGGGAGCTCCTCCCTGAGACCAGAATGAAAACTGGAATACTTACCAGGTGAAGTAGGAATGGAAGTTGAGAGGGGACCACAGTGCCCACCAAAGGAATAAAGTGTAATTGGTTGTATAATGGGGTCTGAGGCAGGTTTTGGCTTGGAAAAGAGCTTATGATATTGGGCAAAACCTAAAAATGATCAAATGTATATGAACCTTTCCTAGAAAATTTTTTATTATTTACATATTTTGTTATTTATATGGTCATATTGTACTTTTCAGAGTATTTGCATGAAAGATCATCTTATCTGTTCCTTGTTATCATTCAGAGGGGTAACCAGAAAAGATATTTCCACTCTGTACCCTTTTTATTCCAGCTTACTATGTGGGCTATTCCTGTGATGCATTTGTGAAGTATCTAAAAAATAATAAAGTTATTCATTATCATACTATAATAAAATTGTTTTCATTGCCATATTTAACTTTGACTAAAAGAAAGTGCACAAAAGACTTTTATTCAGTATTATTTTGGATCCAAGTCAAGAATGCCAGACGGGCCAAAGACATCTCATTGTATGGTGTTTTCACGAGCAGCATTTACTCACATCCCTGGAAGGAAATAGGCCAAAGAACTTGGAGAATTCTCTATTTATATGTTAGAATATATGCTTCATTTTCTGGCATGAAGTTAGAGAGACAATAGGTACCAACCATTTTTACTGTTGCAAAAAGTGGACACCTCAGAGAAACTATTAAATGTGTTCCATTTATCCTAATCTGAGTAGTACCAAACACATTGCTTTATAAATTTCCCCAATAGAATTGCTTTTAATGCAATGTGGATTATAATAATAATAAAAAAAGACTGTCTCACCATTCATTTATTCCTTCAGTTCACAAATATTTATTGAACACCTACTATGGGTGAATCTTTGGAATGATGGGGAGTTTATAGTCTAGTGATATGGAGGCTGATAATAAACATATAATAAACATAATATGTTAGGTGGAGAAAAGCACTATGGAGAAAATGAGGAAGGCTAGAATCAGAAAGAAGGGAGAAAAATGCTCAATACCTAGAAAATAAGTGGTTGAAGGGAAAAAATAATTTTCCCATACTTTTCCAAATATGGAAAATACAGCCATTTGGACCACAACCCTTTTGACAGCAGCCCTCAGGAAGAGTCCTTAGCCCTGGTGCTATGGGCAAATGTTTCCTGATTCCCATCTCCACTGTCTTCCTCCATGCTTTCCTTTGTTGGACCAAGGAAGCTACTACATCTTATGGATAGCTTTCTGATCTTTTATCTTAGGGATTATTTAAACTTTTCATCAGTACATCAAGCTTTCCTGTAAGTTACACCAGAGCTATATGTGAGTCATAAACTTGGAAATTATAGTCGCTTAGAAAAAAAGTTGGGAACAACAATTGAATTTAAAAATCTCCCCATATGATAGGGTTCAATTTGGAATCATAGCTAATTTATCTTTCATTGCACACCCCCAATTGTTATAGCTTAGGCAGCTGAAAATAAATCAACTCAACCTAGAGAAAGAAGGGCAAGGGAATGGAATTTGGACTGGAATTAACCCTCATGAAACTGAAAAACAGGGTAGGTTTAACTTAGGAAGACAGAGTATTTCATGTCTAACCATAAAGAAATGACTGCTTATAATACTGTCTTAATAGTTATACATTTCAATCCAAGCACTACCAAGGGAAACTCGGAAAGAAAGTGAATGTCAGAAAATGGAAGCTGTCAAGAATACACATGTTCAAAGGCAATTGCTTCTTGGTTTCAAATATAGACAAGAGTTGGTCCCACAACAGAAAGTACACAAACAACAAGACAATCAGAAGGGAGAGTTTGACTTTTCTTTGAAACTTTCAGCTGTTCTGAAAGGCTAAGAAATCTCAAGGTGTTATTTGAAATCTCTCTTCAGAGGTTTGAATTGTAACCCTGTCAGTCTGGAGAGGGATTCTAAAGTATTTTTTTGTGTTTGTGTATCCATGTGTGTGTGTTTCACATAGAAGATATTAGGGGTATTTGAGATTGAAAGAAGAAAAAACATGAAAAGAACACCACTTGAGAATACCACTTGGGAAAAGCTAAAGATGGAATTGACCCCAGATTCAGGATATTTGCTAAGTAGGCCCTATTATTCTTGTTGTGTTCATCATTAAGATTGTTTATTGCAATTTAAAAATAAATTTGATCTTATCAACTAATTTGAATTTTTCACTCATTAACCAACATCCATATATAGTTGCATTTAACCAAGAAAGACTCCCTATCAATCAGAAATGTTCCTTCTCTAACTTGTTGATATTATTTATAGTCCCTGAAACTTGAATGGAGTTTTGTTCTTTTTAAAACATTTTCTTATGGGTTATTTCATTAGTTCTTGGATTAGTTCATGGATTTTCTTTTTTTTTTATTGTATTGAAAAAAAACATAGCATAAAATTTACCATCTTAACCATTTTTAAGGGGACAGTTCAGTAGTGTTAAGTATATTCTTATTGTTGTGCAACAGATCTCCAGAACTTTTCATCATGCAAAACTGAAACTCTATACTCATTAAATAACAGCTCACCCCTTTCTCCTCCCTCCAGCCTCTGGCAACCACGATTCTACTTTCTGTTTCTGAAAGTCTGACTACTTTTGATGTCACATATAAGTGGAATCATGCAATTTTTGTCTTTTTGTGACTGGCTTATTTCACTTAGCATAATGTCCTCGGGTTGTAGCATATGACAAGGTTTCATTCTTTTTTAAGGCTGAATAATATTCCACTGTATATGTACCATGTTTTGTTTATCCATTCATCTGTCAGTGGACATTTAGGTTGCTTCCATCTCTTGGCTATTGTGAATAATTGCATGAGTTTTCTTGCAAGCTTGTCTATGTCATTTTAGAACTCAAGTGCAAAAGCTGAGAGCTGATGCTACTGTCATTACAAATTCTTTTCTCTAGTCCTCCCTTTCCACTGGGGGCTTCTTGAGATGAGCCAAGGAAACATGGGATCCCAGGCTCAGGAATCTTAGCACATTGTTTTTGGGGTTTGTAATCATGAAGCCTTTATGTGTCAACCCATGGACTCTCCAGTCTGGGAAAGGCACCTAATTTAATCAATCACCCTATCTTTAAATTTCCTTTCCAAAATTCCTGTCAAGTGTTATTCTGACCTATGTTAGAAATCACAATGATGGGTTAAGATGAGCACAGTTGCCACCATTAGATTGCTCTAGTAGAGAATTCTTCCTTAAGCTAAGCTGACATGCAGCTTCCATGAGCTCTACTCTGCTATGGGCTGAATGTTTGTGTCCCCCCACAATTCATATGTTGAAACCCTAATGAGATAGTATCGGGCCTTTGGGAGGTGATTAGGTCATGAGAGTGGAGCCCCCATGTTGGAACTAGTGTCATTTTAAGAAAAGGAAGAGAGCTAGCTCTCTCTGCTCTCTGCCATGTAAGGATACAAGGAGACGATGGCTAACAGCAAATCAAAAAGAGTGTTCTCACCAGACACTGGTTCTGTTGATGCCTTAATCTTGGACTTCCCAGCCTCCAGAGCCATGAGAAATAAATGTTTGTTCTTTAAGTCACCTAGTCTGTGGTATGTTGTTATAGCTGCCTGAACTAAGACATACTCCTTTAATTAATGAGGAACATGTCATAGAACCCACATGTTAAAGAACCTTGGAAATGGTCTTTTCTAGGCCCCTCTATTCACAGGCTCATTTCACTTCCCTCAGGGCAGCTCTTCAAATGTCTGCAGATAGGGTTATAATGAACCTCCTCTTCTCCTAGCTAAACATCACTGGCTCCTAAGATTCCTCTTCAAATGAAGTGGTTGTGGGCCCTTGGCCCACAAGTTGCTTTTTTTCTGAGCACGTACCAATTGATCTGCATTTCTTTTAAACTGTAAGACCCAGAACTGAACAATACACAGCCCTTCCATGCGGACAATCATCTATTAATCCACATTTTTTGAATATGATCATTTGATTAGCTATGAAGTCAGTTAATACTGGTTAAGAGCTCAGCTCTGTAGTCAGGAAGATCTGGGTTTGAAGCCAAGCTCTTCTTAGTTATGTGATATGAAAATTAACTAATCTCATTAAGCCACTGTCTCCTCATCCATTTAATAGAGATTATATAGTGCCTACCTCACATAACAGAATGCAAATAAAATACTTAGCACAAGGCCTCGGAACACAGTAAATAATTAATGTAAGTTCCTGTAAGTCCATATTTTTCCACCTATTCAGAATTGACATTGTGATAGACAAGGAAATCTAAAGAGTTAAAGGGGAAAATAATTATTGGAATAATGTATGTTTTTATTGCATTGTTTATAAGGATAGTTTCATCAAAGGAAAGAGAGGGCATCATTAATTGCTTTAACCCTGTAAAAGGGATTTATTAGAATGAATTAATTGGTTTTATTCAGTTTGGAGTCTTAATAGCTGGAATTTATTCTAGCTGAGTTCATGCAATCCTTTGAATTTATTAATCCAGTTCAACAGCAATCTTCTAATTCTGCATGAGTGATAGAGTTAACTGGATGTGTTAACCCTGAAATTTTAAGACTGCTCTCTCCTTCTCCCACTGAAACTACCTTGAACCCCCAATGCATTCCGAAGCAGGCCTACATGTACTTCAGTGATGACAAGATGTTGATGAAACTTTCCAGCCATACTGAATTATCTTTTGACATAACCCTTTCAGTACTTGGGCACATTGGCATGTTACTCATATCTTGAATGAAACAGAATTTTAATTTTTCTTAAATATGGCTCTAAAATATACTTTTAGTGTTTAATTTCCATTTCAAATGTCTCAAGAGACATGGTTATATACTGAAAAGCATGAAAATTTGTGGCTGGCAGTGTGGGATCTAAAGTCAGTTGGCTATGGTTCAAATCCTGGAGCTTCTACCCACTAGCTCTGTGACTTGGACAAATTATTTTACCTATGCTATCCTTTGGTCTTTCATCAATAAAATGGAAGTAATAATATTACCTACTTCAGAGAGTTGCTATAAATGAAACAATGTGTATGAAATGCTTAGTACAGAGTCTGGCTCAATAAATTCTCCTCCTCTTCCTTCTTCTTCAACATCATCATCATCACCATCATCATTTGGATTCATAGATAACTGTACCACTTACTAGATGACCATTGGCAAGTTACTTAACCATCCTATGCCTCCATTTTCTTATTTTTTAAAAAGATATAGTTGTAAGTACTTCATAGGGTAATTGTAAGATTAAATGAGGTAATATATCTAAAGCACTTGGGACAGAGTAGAGGCTCAGTGAATCATCATGCATTATTTCTTTCTCTTCTTGTTCTCAACCTGTTTTTCATTCCTCACTGATCTATATCAATACCTATAACTATATCTGTATCTATATCATCATCTATCCATATCTGTAGGAATATACGTAGGAGAGATGTGTTTGTTTCCCTATTTTTGCACAACTAGTTTTGAGCTGCTGAAAATGTTTCTCAAATATTATGCTACATATTATCAAATATAAGCAGTCCCTGCTAAGATAGAAAGGCAAGGGTAGAAACAGATTGGAATTCAGATTCTCATTGCTCTTGCTGCATGGTTGGCTCATTGAGAAGTTTAGCTGCTGTATAGCTGCTCTAGGGGCAAGAGGTCTCTAGAAAGTCTACTGAAATTTCATCTGCCAAATGCTGGAGTTAACAGAGACCAAGGAAATATATTAAAAAGGCATGACTCCTAGTAATAAAAAAGCTAAATTTGACATAACCAGGGGCTCTTCACACCATCATTTTTTACCTTTGCCACATCCTCTCTAGCTGACCTAAGCTGTTTCTCAGTGTGGTTTTGGAAATCAGAAGGGGGGGATTTAATGCCTTGCCTGAGTATGCTTTCATTTGGCTCAGGCTGATTTATATTTCAGATTGTATTCCTTTCTCCAGAGACAGCTGGAATATTGTCAGAGAGATTGTTTAAAAATATAAAACTATGTGTAAATTCAGTTACTTGAAGAGAGAGTGAGAAGGTGATGGCAGTGGAAGCAGAAAGGGAAGAGAAATAAAATATTGAACGTATTTGAAAATGAAAAGGGGCAGAAAATGGCAATTATTAATGAGGTCTTTGAAAATAGTTGAAAATCAAGCAAAGAAAGATGGATGGAAAAACACATATGAAAGAGAAAAATTGGAAAAATCAAAGATGCAGAAATAACATGATAAAAAGAAGTCAACTGACTTTGAGTACATCTTTCTGTCTCCTCTTTACATTATTTACTTGATTGAATAGAAAAGAGGTATAGGAATGATATCTGAGGAACTGGATTGTTAAAGAGAAGGAAATTATAAAAGAGAACATTTCATAATTCATTTTCAGTTCTCTAAGATCCACATTTGAGGACTTTTTGAGTGATGTTGTTTCTGTGGGGACTGCCTGCACAACTTTTGGTGCCCCCGGGAGCAAATGGATCATGCTGCTGACTTCCCGGTTGAGGACCCACACAGTGCATGGGACTCTCACTCATATAGTTCACTTTTTGCTGATGTCTGAGTAATCTCTGAAGTTTTCCCACACATTCAGGCCATGTCAACAGCAATTGAAAAGTTGCTCTTGACTTACAGCAATAATGGCCTGGAAATTGCTTTAACTTGATGTTACAGTAGCAACCACAAGCAAACAAAGGTATAAACTGGTAGGAAATGAGATCAAAGACCACTGCTACTTGTTTTTTTCTTTATATCCTGGCTTGGGTGAATAATGACTTGACCAACATATGTTTACTTCCTTGCTGATTGGCTCTAGAAAATATCACTGGGGAATTTCTTCTACTGAACATTCCCTGGACTCATGTTCCTGGATTTTTGTAGCAACCAATAATTTTTATAGACCCGTAAATATGACTTTCAGATGTCAATAAACTAATGAGTTAAATGTCCTGCCAGTGCACAAGGAGGAGTGACATGTTTCTTAAGGACTTGAACAGCCTGGGCTCTTCTCTTTGACTCATTCTATGACCTTGAACTTACACTGCCTGCTTCTTACTTTCCTGGCCTTGCAAACTGGGTAATATTACTT
Source organism: Tapirus indicus (assembly GCA_031878705.1). NCBI lineage: Eukaryota > Metazoa > Chordata > Mammalia > Perissodactyla > Tapiridae > Tapirus > Tapirus indicus. The sequence continues at coordinate 80,397,852 of CM062926.1, read as the reverse complement.
AGGTTAAACCAGGAAATGGAAAAATTCCTGGTGCTGTCAACTGAATTTAATTCAATAACATTACCATGTAAATAGCTTTCACTTAGCACACTGCGAGTGGGAGTGGGGTGCTAATGATAGGGTCTTATGGATCCTGTTGATCACCACAGAAGCTCTCCTCAAGACCATCAGAGACTGGAAGCATCCCCATCAGCCTTGTTTGTGGAAACCTGAGCCAAAGATTAATGGCTCTGAAGAATAAGTTCAATAGTAGAATGCTGTTCCCTGAGTTCTCATATTGACTTCATCAGCAACCAGCTTTGCAGTCTTGGCAAGACATCTGAAATCTCTCTGTGCCTCTGCTACCAATCTGTAAAGTGGAGGTAGTATGTCTTACAGGATTGTTGTGGCAATCAAATTGTATTTGATTGAAATGGTTTTAGAAAGTTAGGAACTATTTAAACATATAAGGCACCAAGAGGTAGGTTACTGTAATGGTTAAGAGCACACTGGAGCCAAACTGCCTGGATGAGAAACATCCAGGGTGTCATCCATGTAAGTGAATGTGTAGGTGCCCATAGAGTTCTCTCATGTGCCTGCCTCCAGAGATCCTGCTAATAAGAAAATCAGGTTCTCCTCTTACTTCTACCCAACAACTCTCCTAAAACTGTCCTCAGAGTGGTCTCAAGTAAACCTCCTTATGGCAAGATCCAGCAGACCCTTCTCAGTCCAGCTCTGCCGCTTATGAGCTTTGTGACCTCCCTTTGCCTTAATTGCTTCAGATATAAAATGGGAATGAAAATGGTTTCTAGGGGCTGGCCCAGTGGCACAGTGGTTAAATTTGGTGTGCTCTGCTTCAGTGGCCCGGGTTCAAGGGTTCAGATCCTGGGTGCAGACCTACACCACTTGTCAAGCCATGCTGTGGCAGTGACCCATGTGCAAACGGAGGAAGAATGGCACAGATGTTAGCTCAGGGCCAATCTTCCCTCACCAAAAAAAAAAGTTTCTAATAATGGTGAATATATACCATTATACATTTGTCCAAACCCATAGAATGCACAACACTAGGAGTGAACCCTAATGTAAACTATGGACTTTGAGTGATAACCATGTGTCAATGTAGGTTTGTCAGTTGTGAAAAATGTACCACTCTGGTGGGGAATGTCGTTAATGGGGGAGGCCGTGCATGTGTGGGGGCAAGGGGTATATGGGAAATCTCTGTACTTTCTGATCAATATTGCTGTGAATTTAAAACTGCTCTAAAAAATGAAGTCTACTAAAACAAAAAGACAGTATCTCTCTCACAGGGTATTATGAGGAGTATAAAAGGTAATTTATCTAAAGAGCTTATACCATCCCCAGCATATAGTAAACACTCAAAAAGCATTGGCTGTTACCACACCACAACTTTAACGAATCTCTAAGAGAATATTCTTTGCTCCCTCTTTTTCCTTTCTTTTAATTATCTTCAATGTAGGGCCATCATAGATTATTGTTATGTCAACAGAGTACCAATCCTACTTGTATAAGTGCAAAATTTTCTATTAAAGAACATTTTATTTTGGGGGCCGCCCGGTGGCGCAGCGGTTTAGTCCGCGCTTGGCAGCCCGGGGTTTGCGAGTTCGGATCCTGGGCGCCCGCCGACGCACTACCTGTCAGCCATGCCGTGGTGGCATCCCATATAAAGTAGAGGAAGATGGGCGCGGATGTAAGCCCAGGGCCAGTCTTCCTCAGCAAAAAGGGGAAGATTGGCAACAGATGTTAGCTCAGGGCTGGTCTTCCCCACAAAAAAAAAAAGAACATTTTATTTTGCTTACACAAAGTAAATAACCAATTAAACTGATTTATTTACCTCCCTTTTCTATCTCTTTCGCTTCCTCTAGTCAATTATAGTGTTCCCACCAAATTGACCATTGTTTTAGTCCTATGAAGAAGCACTAGGGACTTAGAATGGAAGCAGCTGCTCTGCTGAAGTTACAGCCACACCACTATCAGATCCAGCCGTTTCCATCCCACTAGCTTATTTCCAGGTGAAGTTAAATCCTTGCCAATGGTAGTTCTTACTGCATGTCGGCTTCACTGCTGTGGAAAAGGCTCACCAGGACTTAATTCTGGCCATCTGCTGAAAGTTTGAAACTGCAGTTGTCTGGAGTGAGTGCTGTGAATCCAAATAGTTTCAACTTCTAATTACGTCAGTAGTACTCACAACTCTTATTGTGTGTGTGTTTCCTTATGTGGTGCCCCAAAATGAGGAGATCTGACAGAAAGTTTTATCATAATATTGTACAGTATCAATAAAGCTTATCCACATGTCCAATCTACAATTTTATGCCTCTTAATATATTCTACTTTTGGCTTCGTTGGCTGTGTGGACTGAGTTTACAGAAATATTCAGATCATAAAACGTCTGTTCCAATTAAAGGCATTTTGTATTTGTTTTATCACCATGGCATCAGGTTTGACATTGAGCTTAAGAGTTTTTGTCCTTGGCCGTATTTATACAGAAAAGCATTATATAAGTTGCAATAGTGTGCATAAAACACGGCCCTTCTGAGTGAGTATAGCAAGGCTTAACAGAAGTGTTTCACCAAATCGTCTTAGGTCAAAAGCAAAGCAAAAGTTTGTCAGGTAAGTTCTAAGGGCTGAGGAATGGGGAAAAAATAATCTTGGGAAAAGACATTTGATAGTGGGGGCAAAGGGGCCTGGAAACAAATCCACTAACTGTAGAGAACCATCAAGCACCACTGCTCTGACTGACACATTAGCCCATGATCCAGTCTATCAGCAGAAAAGAAAGTGGAACAGGAGAAAAAGGGCACCTTGAGATGGAAGCCTTTGATTTTAAATCATGTTGTGTAAATGGGAATGTCTGCAGTGAAACAGACTGACTTCCTTCATGCACAAGAGAGGGTGTACTCGGTCCTAGAAAAGAGTTGAACGAATTCTGGCATTTTGAAGAAGGAGACAGCAGGAGAAGACAGAGTGGCAGTAATGCTGCAGAACAAAAGATGCTGGAGCTACAAAATCATCTGAAGCAACAGCAACAACATGAGGCTGAAGGAGAAATCCTGACTCCACGTGGTGAGAGAATTGTTCAAATGCAGGAAAGAAGGGCAAGTGCCTGATTAGCCTTGGACGTGGATGATCTTGGGAGTACAGAGGAGATGGAGCTTCTATAAACTGAGTATGCAGAGAAATATAGTGTCACACATAGCAGGGGTTCAATGTATATTTGAGAAATAAAGAAATAAATGAGGCTGTAGGTAGCATCAGTTGAACAATACTAGTTAATATTCATCGACTACTCATTAAGTGCTAATTTTTGTTAACTTATTTAATCGTTCTACAAATGGAAAAACTAAGCTTCAGAGAGATAAATATTTGCCCAATTTAATGTGACTAGTCACTGGTGCAGTTGAAATTCTAACCTAAGGCTGATTACAGAACCAGACATCTTAATTCCTAGAGCTTAGTGGTTAAGAATGTGCTCACTGGAGCCATTTTTCCTGGGTTCTAGCCTCCATCCCACCACATACTAGCTTGAGTGACTTACATAATCCCTTACACCTCTGTTTCCAAACATCTCTGTACACCTCTGTCTACAAAATGGGGATACTAGTTGCTATGGACTAAATTGTGTCTCCTCCCACCCCCCAAATTCTTATGTTAAAGTGTTGAAGCCCTAATCCCCAGTGTGAGGGTATTTGGAGACAAGGCCTTTAGGAAGTAATCAGGTTTAGATGAGTCTTAAGGGTGGAGCCCCCATGATAGGATTAGTGTCCTTATGAAAAGAGGAAGAGACCAGAGCTCTCTTTCTCTCTCTCTCTCTGCCATGTGAGAACACAGTGAGACAGCTGTCTGTGAATCAGGAAAAGGGATCTCACCAAGAACCCAATCACAGTGGCACTTTGATCTCCAACTTCCAGCCTCCAGCACTGTGAGAAATAAATTGTTTAAACCACCCAATCTTTAATATTCTGTTATAGTAGCCCAAAATGAATAAGATATTAGTACTTTCTTCATAAGTTTCTTATAAGGACTGAGATAGTACTTGGAAAGCACGAAGTATAGAGTACGGCACATTGTAAGTACTTAATAAATGTTAGCTATTAATATCTTTAAAAGCACCAGCTATTGTGTGTATTGCTTTCACATTAACAGGAGCAAAAAGACACATTTTTGACCAAAACCTATGGTTGGAATATCTTTCTAGACACTAGAATTTATTCTCTTACCTGTATCATATACTTATATTTGCTATTCATTATTTCTTGTGTGAAAACACACAGATGGGCACTAGGGAGGTACCACTGTGTGGTATAAAGGGCAAGAGGTTTGGAGGCAGAAAACCAGCTTCAATCTCAACTCTGTTGGTATCTGTGTAGCCTTTGACAACACAGTTATATCTTTAAGCCTCAGTCTCCGCCTTGGTAGAAGAGTTCTTCATAATACCCCCTCTCAGGAGATGATGGGTTTGAAAATATTTTGTAAACTGTAAAGCACTGTACAAATATTAGTTATTATTGTTAACACAGTGAGAAGGTTTGAAAAAAAACAAGAGAACAACACATTGCTAGTGACGTTTGAAGAGCTTTCTAATTTGGGAATTGTTGCAGACACCATTAGGAACTGAGACACACTGTACTAAATTTAGTTTAAAACAAACAAACACAAATGTGATTCAACCTCAGAAACTTGTAACTTGGTGTACATGAAGAAAGGACTCTGAAATAGATTCAGAGAAACCTAGAGAGCAACATTGTGGATGAGAGACCCAGTGGTTCTTAGTGAGTCAGAAAAATAGATCTGAGCTTTTACAATGTCATGCAGCCTTTTAAAGGGCAGTTTTATTTTAGGCTTTTATCAAGAGATGATGGGCTCCTTTCTTCCTTTCAGAGCCAGGACAATGCCGGCCTAGCACCCTTCTGGGCATTGCAGGTCAGCTATAAGGCCAGTGTGTGAATGTCTCATCTACCACAAATTCACACACACACACACACACACACACACACACACACACCCTACCACCACCACCATACAACCTGGGATTCTATCTATGAATGAGAAATGGGTTTAATTGGAGGAGGAAGACCTGGTGAGGGCTTAGCCACCTCCTGCATCTCCCCAGGTCAATGGAATGCCCCTTAGCTCTTTTTGTGCTTTTCTGAAAGGGATTTTGCTAACTTTACCTCTGTATGTGATTCTTTTGGATCTGCTTGAATCTGATCTGAGTCTAAGTGTAGAGATAAAGGGTAGGAAAGAGAAGACCATTGAGAAGATGTTATTAAGGTTGGAGGGATACTATGATTGATAAAATTGAATCCTAATGCTCGGTAAGGCAACATGTTGTAGAATAAACCCAGACTTCATTTATTAAAGATTTAAAGAAAAGCCTCAAATAATAGGGAGAGGGAGAAATATACAGATCAGACAATTTTTACCCTCAGCAGGAAGTTCCATGCTGTCCCTGGTGAGGTGTGTTCCTGTTCAAAATCCCAGGCAGTTGCCTTCCTCCCATACTTATATACACAATCACTGAGCTGGTTCTTCATGGGCCTAGATGCTCCCTCCATTTTTCCACAGCTCTTCCCTAATTACCTGACATCATCTTTGTGTTCACTATTTTTACCTGCCATTTTACAGCAGAGAAAGGGTAGTACTGAGTGTGTTGTGCATGCTGATCAGCTGAATCCCTAGGGCATAATAAGAAGTAGGCAAAGTTTGCTTTCCACCATCCTCCATCATTCTTATTAGTACCTGTTACCATCTGCCCATTCAAAAAGCTCATCCCCTAGTGATTCTTAGGTGGCTCTCTGAGTGGGTAGGACTGACTTTCACCGACACTCCCTCATGTTCCAGGCTTTTCCCTTTAATCTCTCCTCTCCCACAGTCACCATGGCCAAGCCCTCTTCATTGGGTCTTTGTAGTGCATTGAAATTAAGTACTAAGATATTTATGGCAAACCTCAGTTAGAGAAATATTGGAAACAAACTAAATGTTCAATAAGAAAAGGCTGGTTGTGTATATCCAAACAATAAAATAAAACGCAGCCATTAAAAACGATACCGTAAAAGAATAGTTAATTATATGGAGATACCACATTACCTTAAGTCTAAGATATACATGGTTTGCTTTTTAACATTTCTGAAATTGGAAAGATCTCACAACCAATCTTGAAACAATTCAAGTTACTAAGTAGATGAGTAAGTTGTGACTTAAGATGTTGCCTGCATGTGTCAATGCAGCTGTATATAAAGAGAAAGGTTTCCGTTTATCTGTGTCACCTCAGTTGAGTTATTTGTAATGATGCAACTATATATGTTGAATTTTAACTTAAGTTTGTACTTTTAATTGTCCTAAAATACACTTTGATACAGCTTTGGCATGAAAAATATTATGTATGCAGAAGATTGTGTCTGCTGCATACCAGACAATGAAATTAAAGGCGCTAGAAATAGCCAAATCTCCAAGAATAGACCTCAGAGTTTTCAAAGCCAGGAGAGGCTAGTGTGACTGATTCATACATCATGAAGGAATCTCACTTGGACACCAACACATCAAAAGCTTCTGGTTGACTTTCAAGGGAAGCTGTTTAATTCTCGTCCATTTATAATACAATTAAGTAGAAAACAAACTAAATTTTGCAAAAAAAGACCCCCAAAAACCAAAAAAAAGCCTACGAGGATTTTGGGGCCCTTTGATTTGCCTTGAAGTTTTAATATCAACCCTGAAGGTGGCAAGATGTCAAGACCTGTGTTATGAGAAGCAACAGGTCACTCTGGGAAGAAACACAGAACAATTGGTGGTCAGCATGACAAGCAAGAGCTTGTGACTACAAATGGCTTGGACCACAATTCTTTCATTTTTACCCTTTTGGAATGGAAGTGTCTATCAACTATTATCCTATGCCTGTCCCATAACTGTATTTTGGAAGTAGAAAACTTTTTTTCCTAGTTTCACAGGTCTGTAGATGGATAGGAAATTTGCCCCATGATGGAACACATCCAGCCTCACCCATACTTGATTTAGGTGATTTCTATGATGAGATTTAGCACTTCCAAGCCAATTATATTTAGATTAGATTTTGGGCTTAAGATAATGCTGTAATGGGTTGAGATTTGGCAGGATGCTGAGATGAATTGTATTTTGCATGTGGAATGGATGTGAATCTTTGGGGACCAGAGGACGAACTTTGGTAGGCTGAAAAAAATGCCACTCCCTGCCAAAGGTCTATTTTCTTTTTAATCCTCGGAACCTGTGAATATTACCTTATATGGCAAAAGAGTGACTATTACCTTAAATGGCAAACAATGTGATTAAATTAAGGATCTCAAGAGTATGTGTTTAGCCTGGGTTATCTGAGTGGGCCCTAAAGCTTTTCACTTGTATGCTTATAAGACAGAGGCAGAAGGAATTTTGAGATACACACACACACAGACAGTGGAGAAGGCATTATGAAAATGGAGGCAGAGATTGAAGTGATGTAGCCACAATATAAGGAACACCTGCAGCCACCACAAGCTAGAAGAGGCAAGGAACCTTCTCCTGGAACCTCAGGAGAAAGTGCAGTCTCGCCTTGATTTCAGATTTCTGGCCTCCAGAACTGTAAGGTAATAAATTTCTGTTGCTTTAAACTATCAAGTTTGTGGTGATTTGTTTCAGCAGCCCCAGGATACTAATGCAGAAGACAGGGGCATGTAATAGTATGGTATGGCATTATCAGGACTTACCAAGTAAAAAAAAGGTTAAAAATACACTGTAGTATAATGCTATTTTAATTTAAAAGTAGCAGAAAGAAATAAGTAATAAAGGGATACATCTGGAAGACAATATGTCGTAGTCTGCTCAGACTGCCATAATAAAATACTATAAAATGGGCAACTTGAAAAATAGAAATTTTTTCTCACAGTTCTGGAGACTGAAAGTTCAAGATCAGGGTGCCAGCATGATTGGGTTCTGGTGAGAGTCCTCTTCCTGGCTTGCAGTCTTCTTACTGTGTCCTCACAGGCAGAAGAGAGAGCTCTGATATCTCTTCTTCTTTTTTTTTTTTTTTTTGTGAGGAAGACCAGCCCTGAGCTAACATCCGTTGCTAATTTTCCTCTTTTTGCTGAGGAAGACTGGCCCTGGGCTAACATCTGTGCCCATCTTCCTCCACTTTATATGGGACGCCGCCACAGCATGGCTGACAAGCAGTGTGTCGGCGGGCGTCCGGGATCCGAACCCGCGAGCCCCGGGCTGCCAAGCGCGAACTAAACCGCTGCGCCACCGGGCGGCCCTGATATATCTTCTTCTTAAAGACACTAATCCCATTATCAGGCCCCACCCTCAAGACCTCATTTAATGCTAATTACCTCCCAAAGTCCACACCTCCTAATACCTTCACTTTGGGGGTTAGAGCCTTAATATATGAATTCTGGGGAGACACAAACATTCGGTCCATAACACCATATAACATGGTGTTTCTGGAAACTGAGGGTTTAGGTGAATGTTAATCATATTCTTCTATATATATATGTATATATATACAGTGGAATATGAATATTTAACCCATTGTTGATATGAAAATAACTCTTTTCCTTGAATTGACCATTTGACTCATTCACGGTGGGGAATACAATACTCTCCAGGAAAGAACACAGGCACTTCTCTTACTTTATAGGAAACAAAGGTTGTGTTCTGAAGAAAAGACTTCATTGCCCTTGAGAAGGGGAAACATTTTTTTCTGTTGTTAATGACATCAACTCTGGTTTTAATAGATTTTTCAGCTATTTCCAGATAACCCAAGCATCACCAATGATAAGACAATAGGGATGAAGGGGATGAAAGTGTGAATGCCAGAGGAGGCTGAGGAAGAAGGGTAAAAGGAGAGGGAATCCTAGCATCGCAAGTGGAGCAACAATGGCCATTGCTAGGGGACAATGCTGAACCAGTGTGCTAAAAGTGTGACCAATGCTTACAAAGGGGCACTGTTTTAGGGTCCTGGAGACATTTTGGATCAGATTTAGATAGCAGGCTACAAGGTCTTTGGGTGAATACTTTACCACAGGAGTGGGAGCCCTGTCTGGCAGATAGCTAAAGTCCCTGTTCCACCACCATCCAGGGATGTTAGGACATCCTCAGGTATGTTAAGAGTATAGAGGACCTTTGGGTATTGTGGGAGTCATGAGGACAACCTCTGACTGCTGTACTTGGCAGTTAAAATGAAGTCCTCAACTTGAGACAGAGGAGGACGGGCGCCCTCTTTCACATTTTTTTTATAGTGGATATGTAATACTTAAGAAAAACAGTACAAGAAAGAAAATAAAAGGTCTATAAAATGAGGTAAAAGAGGATTCTATATATCTGCCAAAGGCCATTTGTTGACTATTTTAAAAGAAGAATGAGGAAAACTCTTCATCAATGGCATCATACCATTGGTTAAAATCCTAGCTGGATGATCAAGTAAGTGCTTAGCCAGAGTTAGTTCTCTGAGACCTCGGACTTTGAAATTAGAAGAGGCTGATTATTAAGTGAAACTAGAAAATGATCTCTAGAAGTGTGAACGAAAGCTGATGGAGCTAATCACATCTAGCTCTCAAAGTACAAAGCTTAAATCCATCACTTGCAAAACTTTCCTTCACTCTGGCTGTGCGGCTCTATGGTATTAATGGTATCTCTAAACTCAAAAAAGTACAGATGCCTTGTGCTGGCCAATGAGCTTCTGGCCTGGAGCAAATCACTCTGATTTAATTACCTGTTACCTGGTACAGAGAAATAGATTAGATGTTTATGATGACATAGCTTTAGACATGCACTCAATCATATGGTTTGTAAAGAATGTATATCTTTCTTGTCCTCAGTCAAGGGTGAATGAACATGTGATATGGAAACAATAAAGTGACTAAATCAAAGAGATACTAAAGGTCAAATGCCAAATGTTGCTTACATGTAAGATGCAATGAATTTAAGGATCTTGAGGTTATTTTAGACTCCATTCTGCAAGGAAGAATGCACTGGGTGTAGAGTCAGATAGATCTAAGGATGAAACTGCCTCTGCCACATACTAGTTGTGCTAAATTAGACATGTTATTAACTTATTTGGATCTTGGTTCTCTTGACTGTAAATTGAGGGATAATGATATCTATCTCATGGGGATGCTGTGAATGTTAATTAGACAAAAGATCTATATAAATTATTTGATTCAGTGCTCTATGTAAATCTAGTCACTATTGTTCTATGATGCTATATCACCAAATGTGAGTTTTGCCACATTTCAAGTCTGCAAGGGGGAGATGCTTTGGGGCAAGGCAGATTTTCCTGTCATTCTTAAATAATGCTTACTGCTTACTCTTAACGTGACTCTTGGCTACTGCTCTGTCTCAGGCAGGGCAATGTTCCAGGACCAGTGGAGGCCAAGCCAGGAACAGAGGAGGTGGACAGATTCCTGACAAGATAAGGCTGCCACAAAGAGGGAGAGATACAGGTAGAGGGTAGGACTGGTAATATTAACTTGCAGTCTAAGGTCTCTGAGTATGAAAAACATAGGTACCATGTCAAGAAATAATCATAGCAAGAATCACAGAGAAGTTTGGTGTTGTAGAAATACTTGGAAGCAGGGAAGACCTAAGCTGGCAAAGCAGGCTGAAAAATGATGCACTGAGATGAGCACCATGGATAGCTCCAAGGAAAGCCATTTCTTCCTCTCTGAAAAGGAGGCAACTCAGGATTACGCAAACCAATTTCATGGAGAAGCCAACATCTCTCTGCCTTAAAGGACCAAGATCTATTAAGGCATATTTCATCCCTAACACCAGAGGAAATTTTTATTCATTCAATATTTCTAAATATAGGTCAGCATAGCATAATATCTAGAGAGAACTCTTCAGAACTGGTTCTCCCTTGTAGAGAAGTACATCTACTGTGACCTTAATTGGCTTAATTTAGGATTGATCTTCATTCTTAGAGACCCTGAACTAATTCATGGCTCTATCACTAATACAATGTTGGAGTTTAGGGTTAGTGGTGGGTCAACTGTAAAATGTTTCATGTGAGGTCATGAGTGTGGGAGAGGGCTCCCAGGTGTATAGTTCTAGGGCCATATTTATTCCAGCCCATTAGATAGTCTAGCCACACTGCTGTTAGGGGTCCACAAAGGAGTGGCTGAATATTCTGGTCTACTTTCTATGTACCCTTGGGAAAGTCATTTGGTTCTTCCTGGTGTCTGTTTTCTTATCTGAAAGATAAAGGGATTGAGCTATATCGCTTAGGGGAATATTCCTTACCTTAACTTCTGTTCTATTATAAAAAATGAAGTAATTTTGGGTATTTGGCTTAAAATTATTAGTTCAGAGTCTCCAGAGATGCAAAATATATCCCTGAAGAAAAAGAGAACAGCTACAAAGGTATATAGGGGCGGGACTCCAGCAAGCACTTCCAAAACCACAAGAAAATCAAGGTATCATTGGCAAGGAGATAAAAGAATCATAAGGTGTTTCGTTGCAAAGTACTATGGTGTCCTAGAACTGGGACAAGGGTGGAGCAGCCCTTCAGATCTTCTACACCAGGAATTGGTAGTAATACAGGCTTTACATTATTGCTTTGAATTGACAGTTGTCCCCCAAGTTTCAAGGCTTCTAGATGACAGAATGTAGAGTTTTATAAAGTCCAAAATGTCTGAAGGGCAGTGTACCAGAATACCGAAGAGAGCTGTGGGCTAAAATGACCCTGCTGGGACACACAGGCTTTGAATTATAGGAACCCCTCTGACAAAGCAGTGTTTGGCTGATGAACGGGCTTTTATGTTTTATTTGAAAAAAGAAGTTTTATTGTCATTTCTGAATAGTGAAACTGGGGCTCTTCAGTTGTCGTGTTCTCCAAGCACCAGATGGAATAAGGCCTTGTATTTCCTGGAGCAGCAATTCTCAAAGTGTGGTCCTTGGACCCCTGTGTGTCTCTGACACTATTTTAGGAGGTCTATAATATCCTCCCTTTTCCAACTACATATCTTTATGAGGCCTGATGTTCTTATACTTCAACCAACATAATGGCTCACAATAGATTGACTGCAAAAGCAGATGTGAGAATCTGGTTGTTTGCTTTTGGGCCACACAGTAACGAGATTTGCAAAAATATAAAACAGTGCCATCTTCTCATTAATTTGTTTTGGAAAATGTAGTTATTACCTTAAAAAAAGATGTTACCTATGTTTAATACATAATGACTTTATTGCTTCTTAAAATTAAACAAAAATGTTGCAAATTTCTCGGTTTTAATTTCTAATATGGTAAATATCGATAAATATAACCCACCTAATACAAAGTCCTTTGGAAGTCTTCAACAATTTTTAAGAGCATAAAGAGATCAAAATGCCTTGACAGCCACTGTTGCAGAGGCATCCAAATTCAAGTTTTTCTGAATAGATAATCAGTCTTTTAATAACAGAGTAAAAATGAGTAAAGATTCTTGGTTTCTGAGTTTATATGAGATGTTGTTATCTGGGAGATGGGGGGCTTCCCTCAGGGTATTTAGATTATTTACATGGTTTGTTTGGGCTGACCCATGTGAGGTCTCCTCTTCAGGGCTTAGGCTGGCTTTGAGCTTTGGAGTAAGTCTTGATGGATGATACTAATGGGCATCACACTATTCACCTACATTTCAGCCTCTAGAAGAACCCATTGATGAAAGAAAGTGTCCTGAGACCAGGCATGATTGAATTGAATGAAGAAAAACTTAGGATAAATAAAAGGAAAATCTCTCTATTGATGTTGGTGAGAAATATTACATTTTAAAATATTATCTCTAGGTAAGTGGTTGCAGCTTTATCCCTTAGATGTATCAAATGTAAAAATATCTCTCAATACTTCATTGCAGTGTAGTTTACAGGAAACAGTAAACAATATCCTAAGCTTTATTTTTGAGCAAAAAGATTTATGACCAAGGGTGAACCTCAGTAAACGAGGCTGATTGAGATGAAGTCCAAGCTAAATATATGAAAATAAATTTAGAATGAAAATACTTTCATAAAGATGAAATTTTAATGTTTTGGAATATATGTCATATTTCTAGCTAATACATAATGGAATTTTAAAAAATACATGTATTACTGGACTTACTTTAATGAAAGCAAAACTCTTACTTTGTGATTTTGAGCAAGTCACTGAATCTCTCGGTTTTTCCATCTACTGAGTGAGAAGGCACCAATAATTACAGCTCTAACGTTCATTCATAGGTAGGCCATAAACCAAGTAGTTTTCTCAAGTATGTTTTGTTCTCCCAGGTAGTAAAAATGTCACCTGCTGTCTTATAATTCTTTTTGTTTACCCTATAAACTATTTTTACCATAAAGTTCAAGGCAAAATTTATCACAACCTTAGATCAACCATCATAAAATAGTGAATGGTGACCAGTTCAGAGACATTTTGTAGAAGACTTCAAGACTATCTTCACAGACAACTATGACACTTCAGGCAAGAGTAGAATTTTTACCCCTAAAGAATTTAGATTTTTCAACAAAATAATTTTGGACCCACTCAATCATTGAGTATTCTTTTTCCTCTACATATTTTGCTGGGCTATCTTGGGGATGGTGGGAGTAGAGTAGAGGTAAAGGTGAGGTGAAGGAATAATTCTTGGGCCAGTTCAATTTTTATTTCTCTGGTTCACTAAAATTTGTGTCACTTGATTTAGGAATTTCAGCTTTCACTACTTCTGGCTTTTATCCAATTCTAAGCAACTCTTTCCTAAAGTACGTGATTCCCAAGGCAGTGGAATAAAAATCTTATGAAAGACCATGATAATTCAGTCATCAGCTTAAAGCTTATCTACCATGCAACGGCATTTTAAGTAACGAATTATTATGTACAATTTTGGCTTCAGTGGCGTAAAGGATATGCAGAAGTCATGAACTCTGTATGATTACAAAAAACTTGAATCTTCATTAAAGAACACAGAAAGTTAATTAAAAGCTAATTAAAAGGAATGAGGATTTTTGAATATCTGATATTCTTTACTTGTTCAGTACCTCTGGAAAGTTACAAACTGTGGTCAATGTCAGGAAAAAGACATTAAAGTCTTTCTCTTGGAATAATTCAGCCTCTTGACTTTGTTTGAGAAGAGGGGATCAATTGTTTCTATAATTTATAATCCACTCATATCAAATCAAAAGGATGAAGGAAAACTCAGTCTGTAATGTATCGTACAGATTCATTAACTTCGGAGTGGCTGTGCAGAGAATTCTCTAATACAAATGGAATTTACATTTACATTACAGTACCTAAATACTGTAGCCTACATCAAAGCCTATGATTATTATATAAAGATTCCAAGTAAACAAGTACTGGTACTACAATTAACATCTGAGAAGAGTAATTAGTTGACTCCTTTATCCTCTACACAAAACAGATTTCTTTTTCAGCAAAAGCAACATAGAATACTACAGCCAAGGCTAATATTTGTGAAGAAGACAATCAAAATGAAAAAGATAGGATTTGTCATCAGAGGAATATCGGGGGCACATAAGCCTATCCCAAAAGATGTCAGAAATTGAAAAAAGTTATACCACTAATATGACAAATGCCAGTCCCTGCCTGCTTTCAACCTCCGCTTTGCTACAGGACTGGATTTTATCTGCCTCCAGGACCAGCCCTACCCTGCCCGATCGCCAGCATGTGTGTGGAGCCCTGGGCAGCTATGAGTCTTGAGATGTGTCAGTCACAGGTGGACCATTGAGATTTTACCTTGATTTCCTCTTCTATCCTGAGTAGGATCTTTCCTGTTTTGAAACCTTGGCTTGGGCCCTGGTACTCTGCAAAGCTTTTCCCAATTTTCTCCTCCCTTCCCCATTTTAAGGTCTGATTCTCTTCCTACCAATTCCTAGCTGCTGCCTGGATTCTTGTTCCCATAGCCTGCTCATCCAGAAAACATACACTATTGTACTTCTCTTGAGATATGTCTGTCATTCTTTAACAGGAAAAATAATCTACTTTCTGCTGTTATTTTCTTCTTATGCCCTTGTCTGTCCACGAAAGGAATTTCTACAATGGAGAATGATCAAAGGCAGTACAGACACTGCATTGCTTCAGCTGCTCACAAATTGTTTCCCTTTCCTCTGCTTTAACTGAACATAAACCTGCTAAATTTTTTCCTGTTGTCCTTAGCTCCTCTTTTTCCAACGAGGAGCTATGCTCAGATATCAAAACTTCCTAGTTGCATTAAATAAATTGTCCGTAACTGTGTGTATTTGCTCTGGCACATAAACTAAATTGTCTGTAACAGAAATGTATTTTCAATGATGTATAACACCTGCACAGCATTTTCTGCCTGATACATGAGAGAGAGAGACAGAGAGAGAGAGAGAGAGAGAGAGAGAGAGAGAGAGAGAGAGAGAGAGTGAGACAACACCCAACGATAACAATAACAACAAAACACAGTAGAAAGCTAACCCTATAGGATGGCTCATGTGAGGTCCTGAACATATCCTCCAAGCGGATGACGCATCCTTTGCTCCTCTTCTATAAGGTAATTGTCAGAATAATGTATTTATTCTCAGCACATAAAAGACAGGAACCTGCCAGTCAGAAAGCCTGAATAACATATTCAGTCAAAAATCAACCAAACCAAAAGTCCAAGAATGGTAATAAGGGTAAATGTGCAGCAGAGGAATATTCTCTAGGAGGAAATTTAAATACTGCCCCACTCCAATGTGTCATTTTCAAAACCAAAGTCTGGTGCCAACAGCATTGCACATAGTTACTGGATGAGTGAGTGAGTAAGTGAATGACTGAGTAAATGGAACAAGAGCCAAGAATTCCCAAGAATTGCATGTCCCATCCCTGGAATTCTTCTTGGTGACTATGCAGCTCTTTAGCAGCCTTCTTTTTGTTCAACTCCCAAACTGGGATCCACTTCATGGGTGTCTTGCAAGTTGAATGACCCCATTATTTTAATGCAAGCAATATTTATTGACAGTGGTGGAGTTTGGTACCATTTATAATCATCTGAATAGAAATTGAGGACAATTTCCAGTGCCCAGATATTTGGCATGATGGAGGTGAAGCATTCAGAAAATTGAATGTTCAACTTCCATACAGATGTTTTAGCAGATATCTCCATAATATATCTTCTACCAGCAAAGACCAAATAAGTCAGTAAATTAATAAATAGCCGATATAAAACCACAGAAATAAACAAGCAAACAAAAAACAATTTTACCATAAAAAGCCAATTTCTAAACAGCAAATGTTGAGATAAAAGAAGTGTTATTTTTATCATAATGGTCTATTCCACTACATCTCCAGAGTTGCATTACCAAGAAAACCCATTTAAAAAATTACATTTTAACCACAATATAGGATAGAAAAGGGCATGAGAGTGCTAGAATTTTAGACACGGGATAACGTTGCTGTTTTTCATGCATGAGTTTCAATAACGCAGTTGTATTGATCGTTACATCATTGAGCAAATCAAGAGCAGAAGTACGACCACTTTGCTCAAGAGCAGTGGCTGCGTCTTCCCATTTACCAAGGAAACTGTCACCAAGCCAGACTTCATACACTTTCTCATTACCTTTATCACCCACTTCTCTGATAAATACCCAAGCCTCTCAAACAAAGCAGTTGTGTTTAGTGATCAACAAATTTTTCCTCTGTAGGTATGAGGTAGGGACTAAGATTCGCTATACACAGATGGCAATCATAGAAATAAATCATATTTTCCATAGACTTGATAAGCTTATGTTAAATTATGTGAACTTGAGTACAAAAAGAGGACTTGTATTCATTTAGTGTTTATTATTACTGTTACAGCACACCAAGAACAAATTCACTGAATCTGCCTGTACATCTAACATCATATTATTTGATAAAATTAATAACTAAAGTAACAAAACTTATTTATATGTCATTTTAAAAACATCTCAAAACCAATACACACAGACAGATACACACACATTGGACAAAAAAACATGGAAAATGAGTAAAATCAAGTTGAATTATAGTCATGGAGCCTGAGACAATTTCAAACTCTCTCTGAGTAGGGGTGTTTTGGTAGTCATACTGAAATGGCACTATTTTACTTGACCTTGATTCCTGTAACTAATGCTATTTTTAAAGTTGTTTCATATATTGATAATTGATCCACTACTGGGATGATATTGCATTACTCACACATGTTACATAATTCAGTTTATATTGTCAACTGGAAGCTGGAATTCTTGTCTACTTATCCTACATTTAAATTTCAGTGACTGCAAAAACTAACATTGATATTCTAAAACCATACTTATTAAGAATACAGTCACCATACGCAGAAAGACATGAACATATTTTTATTATAACACCTTTGTCCTGAAGAACAAAGAACTCTTTTTAATTGTTTCATGAGTCATGAGGTGGAACAGAATCTGGGGATTTATTATCTTTTTTTGGTTTATGAACCAATGTAGATAAATCCTATTTAAGAACTGTTAATTCATATCTGACACAACACTTGCAAGAAAAGAATCCTTAAGTCTTGTGGAGGAAATTGCTTTCCCTTCTCTGACCTCTGTGATTTGGTCATAGCTTGATGCATATCTTTGTTTTCTGCCCTCCTGCCTTGTGCATGCTGGCATCTAAACAAATCAATGGGCTCTGCATTTATGCCCCTGTGCCTTCATCAGTCTGGGTTTTCTGTTGAAAAGACCTCCCCACAATTGGAAAAACTCATTTAAAAACTATAGTAGACCATACAAAAAGGAGAAAATCTAATTATTACTTAACATGTCAAAATGGTCTCACTAACCAAAGAAATGGAAATGAGAGCATGAATAAAATGCCATTTTTTACCTATTAAATTTCAGAGAGGCAGATGGATAGATATCACTTTGCTGGTGAGGTTGAGGTAAATCTGGAACCTTCTTATATGATTGGAGAAAACATTTTTTTTGTCTTTGCAAAATAACTTGGCATAATATACTGAAAGTTGTAAAAAACATTCAGAAGCATAGATCTGATAATCTCACTTTGTAAATTTATCCTAAGGAAAGAAACCAAAGGAGGAGAAAAAAATCTTACCTGTAAAGATGTCCATGTTCAACATCATTCTTGATATTGAAAGAAACTTAAATGTCAAATAATAGTAGAAATATTAATTAAATTATGATAAAGCTACCTGATAGAATATTATGTTTCAACCCAAAAATGATAATTATGAGGACTGGTGTGGCAACAAAGGAAATACTTTTGATAAGTAAGTTAAAAAGTTAAAAAAGTATCTATACAGGGTGATTACCACTCTATAAAATACGTATGTGTGTGAAAACATGCTTGAAAGATATATAACACAGAAAATAGGTTCATTGGATGATGGAATTATGTGTATTTTCCAACCACTATAATATTTTCATGTCATTTAATGACAATAGTTGGAATTCATTTTTTAACTCCCCGTTCAAATAGCTCCCCTTCCAAGAAAACTTTAACATCTTATTTATATCTAATTTTTGGAATTTACATATATTCTTGCATTATAGTTATCAGTTTACTTGTAATAAGTTAATAAGTTGTGCATTTGGTCCTAGATTTTGGAAATGAGCATAAGAGTTTGTAAATGGATCCTGGGTTTCATTAATTGTAAGTATTGTGACTAAAATTTGAGGATGCATATATTCATTTGCCTATTCTGCTCAGAAGGGATAATAATTGTCATGTACACACCTGAAAAATTTATGAAGCCTCCTTCTCCAATGACTAATTATTATCTAATCATTTGCATATGGACATTCTCTATTCAAAATTGTCACTAATTTCATCCCTTAATATGGTATTTTTTCTACTGACAGCAGAGAAATTATTCACTCTTCATTGCAGTTATTTAAATAAATTTAACTTTGAAAACAGTATTTCCCTAAATCTCTGCCACTAAAGATGGGGTCACTCCCAAGAGGAAGCAACACTTTTTCCTAGAGTTTGAATTGGAGACAACCCCAACCCTTGACTCATGCAATTTCCTGGTCCAAGGAAACATATATGCAATAGAATCTACAATAGGATCTGAAGAACATAAGTGAAAGGGCCTGTTTCAAGTCCAGGTTCTCCCAAGTAAGCACAGAGTAATCCAATTTGCTAGAGATTTAATCTGGCATAGCTAGGGAGAAAGCCACCTTCAGATTAAAAAGAATTATACACAATGACCAAGTGAGAGTTATCCCAAGTATTCAAGGCTGGTTCAACATTTGAAAATCAACTAATGTAATCCACACCAACAGCTTAAAAAAGAAAATCACAAGATTATATCAATAGATGCAGAAAAAGCACTTGATAAAATCCAACACATTCATCATAAAAACTCTCAAGAAACCAGGAATAGAGGGGAACTTCTTCAACTTGATAAAGAATATCCACCAAAAAACTACAGTTAACATCATACTTAATAGTGAGAAACTTGAAGCTTTCCCACTAAGATCAGGGGCAAGACAAGGGTGTTCCCTCTTACCACTTTTCAACATTGTATTGGAAGTTCTAGCTAATTCAATAAGACAAGTAAAGGAAATAAAAGGTATACATATTCGAAAGGAAGAAATAAAACTGTCTTTATTCACGGATGCCATCATCACCTACATAGAAAATCTGAAAGAACTGCCAAAAACTCCTAGAACTAAGTGATTATAGCAAGGTTGCAGGGTATGAGGTTAATATACAAAAGTCAATTGCTTTCCTATATACTGATAATGAACAAGTAGAAGTTAAAATTAAAAACACAACACTTTTTACATTAGCACCACAAAAACAAAACACTAAGGTATAAATTTAACAAAATATGTACAAGATCTGTATGAGGTAAACCACAAAACTCTGATTAACAAAATCAAAGCAGGAATAAATAAATGGAGAGATATTCCATATTCATGGATAGGAAGACTCAATATTGTCAAGTCAATTGTTCTGTAGATTCAATGCAATCCTAATCAAAATCCCAGTAAGTTATTCTGTGAATATCAGCAAACTAATTCTAAAGTTTATTTGAAGAAGTAAAAGACCCAGAATAGCCAACACAATATTGAAGGGTAGAACAAAGTTGTAGGACTGACACTACCCAACTTCAAGTCTTACTATAAAGCTGTAATAATCAAGACAGTGTGGTGTTAGCAAAAGACTAGACAGACAGATCAATGGAGTGAGAGAGAGTCCAGAAATAAACTCAGATAAATATAGTCAACTGATCTTTGACAAAGAAGCAAAGGCAATACTATGGAGAAAAGATAGCCCTTTCAACAAATCATGCTTGAACAACTGGACATCCTCATGCAAAACAAAAAAACAAGAATCTAGACACAGAACTTACACACTTCATAAAAATTAACACAAAATGGATCACAGACCTAAATGTAAAATGCAAAACTATAAAAATTCTAGAAGTTAATATAAGACAAAAACTATATGACCTTGTGTAAGGTGATGGCTTTTATATTCCACCAAAGTCACGGTCTATGAAAGAAAGAATTCATAAGCCGGATTTCATGAAAATTAAAAACTTCTGCTCTGCAAAAGACACTGTCAGGAGATTGAGAAGACAACCCACAGACTGTGAGAAAATATTTGCAAAAACACATCTGATAAAGGACTGTTATCCAAAATATACAAAGAAATCTTAAAACTCAAAAATAAGAACAAATAACCTGACTAAAAAAATGGGCCAAAGGCCTTAACAGACACCTCCCGAAAGAATATATAGAGATGCGAAATAAGCATATGATAAGATGATCCATATCCTTTGTCATCAGGGAAGGGCAAATTAAAACAACAGTGAGATACCACTACACATCCATCAGAATGACCAAAATCCAGAACACCAAATGCTGGTGAGGATATGGAGCAACAGGAACTCTCGTTAACTGCTGATGGAAATGCAAAATGGTCCAGCCACCATTTCTTACAAAACTAAACACATTCTTCCATATGGTCCAGCAGTTGTGCTCCCTGGTATTTACTCAAAGGAGTTGAAAACTTATGTTCATATAAAAACCTCTACATGCATGCTTATAGCCGCTTTATTCATAATTGCCAAAACTTGGTAGCAACAAAGATGTTCTTCAGTAGGTGAATGGATCAATAAACTGTAGGACATCCAGACAATGGAATACTATTCAGTGCTAAAAAGAAACGAGCAATTAAGTCACAAAAAGACATAGAGGAACCGTAAATGCATATTACCAAGTGAAAGAAGTCAGTCTGAAAAAGCTACATGTTGCATGATTCCAACTATATGACATTCTTGAAAAGGCAAAACTATGGAGACAATGAAAGGATCAGTGGTTGCCAACAGTTTGGGGTAGGGGGAAGGATGAATAGGCAGAGCACAGAGGATTTTTAGGGCAGTGAAACTACTCTGTATGATACTATAATAGTGGATACATGTCATTATACATTGTCCAAACTCATAGACTATACAACACTGAGTGAACCATAATGTAAACTATAGACTTTGAATGATTATGATGTGTCAATGTAGGTTCATCAATTGTAACAAATGAACCATTCTGGTGAGGGATATTGATAAAGGGAGGCTATGCATGTGTGGGGATGGGGAATATATGGGAATTCTTTGTACCTTCCCCTCAGTTTTGCTGTGAATCTAAAAGTGCTCTAAAAAAACAAAGTCAATTTTTAAAAAGCACAAAGAGAAAACTCACAAAACTTCAGACTAAGGAAGTATTCTTTCAAGCATGGGCCATGCTGAGGTTCAGTCTTCTCAGAGAAAGTGTTAGGTTTTGCTTTCTCCAAGGCTGATGGGTGGCTGCAGTCTATGGGAGGACTGGCTGTTGCCAAACTCTGAGTGTGAGGTGCTATTTGCGGGCAGGTAGACTCATCGGATTCCACATTATTTTTGTTCTCACTTCTTCATTTCATTTCTTAATCACATGTGTTGGTTTGTACTTTGGAAACCATCTGGTAGCTATCATGTTATTTCATTCTGCAGTATATTTAGAGGCTTTCTTTCAAATGCAAATAGCAGGTCAAATCAAGGAGGCAAATCCAGGTTTGGGATCCTATTTCCTTGATCTCTTTCTGTTTTCCCACTGCCCCATTATTAGAAGTTCGGATTAAAAGTTGGAAATTGACCCACATTTGGAATCCATAAACTCAGAAAGGAATGCTTCTGAAAGGCTTAAAAGAAGTAAGAGATGAAAGCCAAAAACATAAAAATAAGCTGAACTTTGGGAAAAAACTAATAAGTTTTACATTATATTTCCAAGGAAATGTTGAATAATTTTTGATTACTATTTTTATTAACGAGATTTAGATTACTTATCTAGAACTGGTGGTAATGAAATTTCTTACCGTTTGGAAACTGTGTTAGCAGGTTTAGGCTTAGGAAAAAATAGAGTAATTTCATTTTGGCCCTTAAATCAGAATATCATTTAGTGCTCCAAGTTTCTTTCTCACACATTCTTGTCAGTCTGTGAACCCCTTCAGTGTTTAAGAGGACTTTCGTGTATTATCTTTTCTACCTGTACTGTCATTCATTCATTCATTCATTCATTCTCTCATTACAAGCATTTGCTGAACGTCTGCTACCATCAGACATTGATATAGGTTCTGGGATTACAATGATAAATCAAACACATAAATAAAACATGAAGATATCAAATGCTACAATGAAAATAAAGCTGAGTGATGTGACAGAGTGTGACGAGGGTCTCCTTTAGACCGGATAGTTTGGGAAGGCATTTTTGAGGAATGACATGTAAGTGGAGATCTGATTAACAACAAGTAATTAGATATGGGAGGATTTGGTGGAACAGCATTCCAAGTAGAAGCAACATAGTCCTAGGGCTGTAAGGCAGAAATGAACTGGGGGTGTTCAAGGAAGAGAATAAAGGCAAGTATGGCTGGAGCATAGGACTGAATGGAAGATGGGTGGGAGATGAGTTTGATGAGAGAGACGGGCTGGATCACATAGGGCCTTGTAGGCAGTGGGAAGCATTTGGATATTATTCTAAAGGCAGTGGGAAACCATGAAGGGCATGCAGGGCCGCTACTCAGGGCCACTACTCTCTGATCTACACTTAGAAGATCACTGCCATTGTGGGAGATGAGATGGAAGTACGGAGAGCAGCTGGGAGGCTATTGCCTTAGCCCAAGTGAGAGAAGATGGTGTCTTCAACTTGGTGGCTGACCCCTGAGGAGATGGGAAAGGAGTGGATGGGTTAGCCATGTGTTTTAAAGACAGGTTCAGTGGGGCTTGCTGGTTGATTTGATGGGGTGAGGCGTAAAAGAAAGAAGAATCAAGGATGTTCATGTTAAATAGACTTAAAAAAATCAGGAAAAATAACCCCAGCTTTCCAAACCAAAGGGAAATGGGGAGCTGCACTTGATGAAATTCCAATCAGGCAATATCTGTATTGCATTAGGTAGGTGCATTTTATTGTAGACATTAATGCCCCAGGAGGTTGGCCTGCTTGTCTGCTGAGAAGGACCCATAGACAACACTGAGCAGCACACCCAATTCTAAAAGGCAGCCAGGGCAATCTCTTAACAGAAACTTTTCCAGCGCTTTCACCACCCCTGGGTAGATTTGAAGCACAGCTAGGAGTTTCACTGTTGAAGAGCCACGGCTTCTTTGTAAAATAAAAAGTTTTAAATTAGATGTTCTCTTAGGTTACTTCCCATTTTAAAAGTCTGTGTTTTGAATCCCTGCTGGGTCTATTCCAGGGTCTTGAGTGTACAAGCCATACACAATAAGTAAGTGATAGTCATAAAGACACTTCAGGGGTTTCTTATTGTTTCATTCCTACACTTAATTCTGGATTTTAAAAAAGGTGTTTGTTTTGGTTTAGTATTTATAGTTCTTCTGAAGCAATAGCAAGTAAAGTCCTTTTTGCTTGAACATTAAGTCTGTCCTTTGCACCTGGGACAAAACTATTTTCTTTAGAGGTACATAAACTCCAGCTGGAATGTTTCCCTTTATTCTAATAAGCACTTTTTTTTTTCTTGCAGGATCAACTCCCCTGAGTGGAAAATATATATTATCTATGTACTTACACACATGTATATATAACATATATTTGCCATTACTGAGCATGTGCTGTAGGTCACACATTGCATTGTGATAACTGATTTCCACATGGGAACTTATTTAATCCTCACAACAAGAAGTGGTTGGTATATTTATCCCATTTCATAAATGAGTTAACCGAACCTTAGCATGTGGTTGAGCTAGGATTTCAGGCCGGTTCTGCCCAACTCCTTGGCCCAAGCTCATCCCCTCCTAGGTAGATTCCTGAGCTGTTCTAAGCAGCATCTTCCTGTGTAGCCATCACTATGCCTTTTATGCTTTGTGAGGCGGTAGTCTTTTTAAATTTTTCAAATTATTTATGACTCTGCCTCACTAACATTTTCTATCAAAACTGAGTACATCTTCCCAAACAAATATTAACACAATTTTAGCATACGAAAAACCCCAGTGACTTCTTGAGCCCTTGGGCACCAGTTAGAAGAGGGTTTACACTCCTCCACCCATGGCCTTTGTGAAAGGTTTGTTTCTTTCCCTCTTTCTCACCTTATCCAAAATTCTGCAGAAGTCCACAGGGCACAGAGCTCAGAATGTATTATCCGGTTATTAGTTTTTAATTTTCCTTGGGAAATCTGAAGTGCTCCTGCAGACTCCGGGTTACATCCTGCCTTTGGCACCATGCTGCTCTGGGCCGAGGCCAGCTCCTGGTAAGAGTGGCTCCTTTTGTTTCTCAAGCACACGTTACCTGGTACTTTGCCTTGTTGATTTGCCTCCTTGCTGGCTTGCTTTGTCTGCTTTTTGGTCTCTGGGTGACAGCAGGGCATGCGGTGATCAGGAGGAAAAATGCCAGGAAAACATTTATCCTGAGGTCCCCAGATCTCTGAATTCACAGGATTTCCTAAATATCGGTGTTACATAAATATTTTCTTTATGTTCATATAACTGAATGGGGGAGAAAATATATTTTAAAGGAAGACAATAACTTTTGCTGTCTTCTAAGGGAGTAGAGGGAACTAATGGTATTGTTTACATTATTCTGGAAGTAAGTCTCTCTCTCTCTCTCCTTTCCTCTCACGGACACTGATGAGGGAAGGAGAAACGAGAAATGGGGCACATCAATAAACTTCATGCATATAACGGGAGGGCTGGAGCCGAGGTTGGGTTCAGAGGCTGGAGAGAGTTGCCTCGTTCTGCATGAAGCAAGATGATTCTATTTTTCTTTTGTTTTGCTCCAGAAGAGAGAGCTATGCCACATGGGGAGGCTGACCTGAGTTGGCAGAACTGGCATTTGACCAGATGTCTAAAGTGTAACTTTAAATTTCTCTTGTGATGTACATTGCTTCTATCTCCTCACACTTTTAGTAAAATCAATCTGTGTGCTTTATATATTTTTTTATTATATTTGTTTTGATTTGATTTGCTCTTTTGTAGCAGTCCAGAAAAGGAGGGATATTATATCTAAGTGAGATATAGTACAGAGCAGGGACATTATGTGTGGGATAGTGAGAAAATTCATAAACTTAACAAATTTAGGAGATGTGGGAGTGTAAAAACAGAGGTGACTAGGAACAATGTATGGCATCTTCTCCTCCACCAGTATTTCTGGCATGATTGGAAAAAGCCCTCACTATACATGATGTTTGAACCAATTTCACTTACATCTCAATCGATGGGGTGCCTCAGCTAATATCTAGAGGCCATTAACCAATGTAACTGCTACTTTAAAACTATAACACAGATTTCATTGATTCTTGTCCTTACTTGTGGGAGCAGAGTAATGGCCCTCCAAAGATGCCCACATTCTAATCCCTGGAACCTGTGGAAATGTTGGTTACATGGCAAAGGAGGTTTAAGTTTGCAAGTAGAATTAAGGTTGCTAATGAGCCACCTTTAATGGCCTTAAAATAGGGAGATTATCCTGGATTATCTGGGTAGGCCCAATGTCATCACAAGGGTCCTTAAAAGTGGAAGAGGGAGGCAGAAGCAAGGGTCAGAGTGATGCAAAGAAAGGACTCCACACCATTTCTGGTTTGCAAGATGGAGGAAGGGAGGCAGGAGCCAAGGAACGTGGGCAACCTGTAGAAGCTGGAAAATGCAAGGAAATGGATTCTCCCCTGGAGCCTCCAGAAATGAATTTAGCCCTGCCAACATCTTGATTTTAGCCCAGTGAGACCCATGTTGTACTTCTAATCTACAGAAAAGCAAGATGATAAATTTGGGCACTAAGTTTGTTGTGACAGCAAAAGTGTATCTGTATCACTTATCTATTGCCACATAACAAGCCACCTGAAAAGGCAGTGACATAAACAACAATAATCATTTATTTTGCTTTTGAACCTGTAATTTGGGCAGGGCTCAACAGGGCAGTTTGTCTCAGGTCTACACACTGTCAGCTTGGTGCTTCTTTTGGGGGATGGAGAGTTTACTTTCAAGATGGCTCACTCCCGTGGCAGAATAAGTTGTATTAGCTGGGAGCTTGGCTGGGAGCTCAGCTGGGGCTGTGGGCTTGGGAATTCATTCCCTTCACAAATGTGTCTCTTCACAGACCATTTGGGCTTCCTCACAGCATGATGTGAGATGATTGCAAGATCAAGCATCCCAAGAGAACAAGGGAGAAGAATAAGGCAGAAATACATGACGTTTTCATGACTTAGCTTGGGAAGTAATATAATTTCACTTCTGCCATACTCTATTGGTCTGCTCAGGCTCAAGAGGAGAGGACACAGATTCACCTCTTGACAGGGAGTGGCAAGTTTCTAGTTTGTGAGATGAGAGATATTACTGAGGCCATCTTTGAAAGATACAATTTCACTTATGTGAAATTTCTACCCTTTGTGCTATATCTCCCAAAATAATTTCTGGAAGACCACAGCGTATTTCCCATGTGTGTTTAAAAATAAGCTTTGTATTTATCACCTGATACATGCAGTATTATTCCTCTTCTCTTGCTTCCAACCCTGTTTCTGAGTATGGCTGTGTCTTCTGGATAATGGAAGGTTTGTTGTTATTCCCACTGCACTATCACTCTTGAGGAGCCAAATGCATACGTTAAGTTGTAACAAAAGAGGAATGGCAGCTTTTGGTCTCTCTGTTTTTGCTGTTACACTGTTAAGAAATACCCAAATAGAACACTATTTCTTTAAGAAGCTCCTTAGTCCCTTATGCAAGTAGAATCTAGCAAGTTAGAACCTAGTTGAACTCTGAAGTATATATATTAGGTTCAGGCTCACAATAACAGAATTAAGATTTAGATAGCCTTTGGAAAATTTAATTACTCAAGATACATGATCCCACATAGTCTTAGCTGATTGGCAATGACAAGGATTAAGGTCTCCTCTGCCTTCTTTGCCACAATATCTTTATTTCTGACTTTCCTAGCTGGGGACTAAGCTTGGTCGGACGATAGATAAAATAGGTTAAATGACAGATATTAAATTTTTTATATCCTGTGCTTTTTTATATCAATTAAAGTAGCTTCCATATGGAGATCTCACACTTTATAATTGCCCCCTTCTTTTGGGCTTTTTCCTTTCCAAACACAGGCCTACAAAGTTTTGGCCACAATTCCAAATAGCTTCAGCTTCCTAACTGTAGAAGATGACTAGTGAATGGATCCTCGCCTGTAGTCAATGCTGTCCAGTAGAAATTTTTGCAATGATGAAAGTGGTCTATATCTGAGCTGTTCAATATGGTGGCCATGTGGCTACCAGGCATTTGAAATGTGGCTAGTGTGATTAAGCAATTAAACTTTTAATTTCATTTAATTTAAAGGTAAAAGGTCACATGTAGTTAGTAGCTACCATATTGGATAACATGACTCTAAATGATGGAATCCTAGTGTGATTTCCAGATTCTCAGTTTCTGAAACCTCCCTCACAGCCAGGGTAGGAGGTCTGAAGCAATGAGAGCCCCAGTACAATTTGGGAGCATGTAAAGCTTTCATGTATGGTTTTAATTCTCATTGTGCCATTGAATTCAAAGGTATGAGAAGTTGAGCTGGACTCTGGCTTTATACCTGAACAGTTTTTGTTTGTTTGTTTTTTGTTTTTGTTTTTGGTGAGGAAGATTGGCCCTGAATTAACATCCATTGCCAATCTTCCTCTTTTTGCTGAGGAAGGTTAGCCCTGAGCTAACATCTGTGCCTATCTTCCTCTATTTTAATTATGGGAAGCTGCCACAGCATGGCTTAATGAGTGGTGTGTAGGTCTGTGCCTGGGATCCAAACCAGAAAACCCTGGGTCCCTGAAGCAGAGCATGCAAACTTAACCACTATGCCACTGGGCCAGCTCCCTGAAAACTTTTATTGCATAACGTTAGCCTCATTCACCAATGGTACGGCTATGTCAATTATCTTGTGGTCATGGAGCTCATGGCTGCTTTTACTAGAAAAAGCATCCTGATTCCTCTCATAAGGCTCCCCAAATCTTGCTTTGATATTGACAAAGTCTGCCTCAGGCCTGCATCATCTTTCTCCCAATTTTTCTGACATGATGAATAGCTCAGCAGAGTCCAAAGAAGAGTTCTTCAGGGCTTAACACTGAGATAAGTTTTTATTCTGGGTCAATTATAACTACCAATAAGTCAACTATTGCAGCTGTGTAACAAATCAGCCCCCCCCCCCAAACTCAATGGCTTACAACACAAACAAGTATAGGCTAGGTTCAGCTGATGTAGCCTCCAAGCTACAGGATAGGTTCAGATCTGCTCTGTGTATTTTTGGACATGTTCTCATAAAAATGTTAGAAGCTCAAGAGAGAAAGCCCAGCCTTGCAAAAACATTTTAAGTCTTTGCTCAAATCACATAGATTAACACCCCATTGGCCAAAGCAAGTCACATAGCCAAGCCAAGACTCAAAGGGTGGAGAGGTCTCCATGACCTCCCACTATAAGGTCACAGAGAAGGTGTAGATATAGAACTCTACTACAAGAGAGTGAAGAATTAAGACCAGTAATTTAATTTACCACACCTACTTCAGATTCAATCATTCCCTCTCTCTGTCTCTCCCTCTCTCACACACACACGCATTCACTTTCCTGGTAGTGATTACAAAGTCAAAGCTTTTTAAAAACCCTTTCTATACCTGGAAAGGCAATGCTTTGACTCATCTCTTTTTTACTTCCATTTTTGGGAAACTTTTTTTAAGTCACACTTTTTATATGGCAAATACATCAGCAAATTTAGTTACCTGAAAACTAACTTACTAACTGTGATCTTTAATAACTTATTTGATATTCTAAGTGTGATGTGACAGAAGAATTAATCTTCACACATCAATTTTATTACCTCTTCTCTTTTTCTTAAAGCCTTTGATGTCCATTTAGTTAAAAACAAACCAACTAATTTAACACTCAGTCTCTCTGGAGCTATCCCACTTAGAGCTCTATGGCATCTGTCTAAAATAATTCCAGCTTAGTTTAAACTGTTCAATATATATATTTTTTTGGTGAGGAAGACTAGCCCTGAGCTAACATCTGTTGCCAATCTTCCTCCTTTTGCTGAGGAAGATTGGCCCTGAGCTAACATCCGTGCCCATCTTCCTCCACTTTATATGGGACGCCTAGCAATGGCTTGATAAGCAGTGTGTAGGTCTACGTCTGGGATCCAAATCTGCGAAGCCTGGGTCGCTGAAATGGAGCGCATGAACTTAACCACTACATCACCTGGCCGGCCCCTAAACTGTTCAAAATTTTTAGAAGCCAAATCTTTAATATTAACAATATCTCGTTATCTTTAAAAGTAGGTTAGAGAATAAGATAGATAAATAGATAGAAGGACATTATTTATATAAATAATATTTATATTTCCACGTTCTTAGAAGAGATCAGGAAGGCTGGGTTACCTCTGGGGAGAGGCGGTGATGTCTCATTTTCACCTTATCCTTTACATACCACCATATTGTTAGATTATTATTCAGTAAGCAAGTATTATTTTTATGACAAAAACTTGTTAAAAATAAAAATCATATCATTATACTTCAAATATTTTGACAGGCTGTCATTGTTGGCAGGATCGAAAGAAACTTCATATTCCCATTATCTACAAGTTTCTAATTTTGAATCACCTTTTCAGAGGAGGAGACAAAGAAGTGTGAGTGCTTTTGAGGGGTCAATAGGAGTCTTTTAGGGTTCAGTAGGAAATTTTATTTTGTTTTTCTCTAGTTTCAATTGAGTTTCTCTTTAGTTCTTGATTTCTAAACAGCTCTTCCTCTAAAATGATCCACCCTTACAACAATTTCTAAGCATTCCAGATAGAGTTCAGCTTCCCATAAAGGGAAGTCACTTAGAGGACAAGTGACCAAGAGTTTCTGTTTCCTTATGAAAGCTCTGTGGTCTCTGTAGCATCATTTTGTGTCATCTTAAAATGAATTGTAGGCAGGAAACAAATGTTGTCTACTTTAACAGTAAAAGCTTCTTTTTGCATCACTCAGACATTCCTGGTTCTACCTTAAAATAATCTCAATCCTTCAGTACCAATTCTTAAAAAGAAAAATCACAAAACACAAATTTTCCAGAATCAGGCTCCTCCTTGGTCACTTTAGCATGTGTCAAGGTTTCACAAATCAAATTCATGACCATTCGTGGAAGTCGGTACCCCCACTCTGGCCATTTGCATTCTTTCTGGGCATTCAATGGTGAGGAGACTGGTCCAGTGGTTAGAGCAGGCCCTTTGATTCCTGAGTTTGAAACCTGGCTCTCTCCATTACTAGGTTGTATAACCTCTAGCAAATAATTAAAACCTTATTGATCCTAATTTTTTCCTCCTGCAAAGTGAGAATAAAAATGACATTTACCTCACTACACTAAGATATCACCTGACACCCGTTAGAATGGCTATAATCACCAAGACAAAAAACAACAAATGCTGGAGAGGTTGTGGAGAAATGGGAACCCTCATTCACTGCTGGTGGGAATGTAAACTGGTGCAGCCTCTATGGAAAACAGTATGGAGATTCCTCAAAAAATTAAAAATAGAAATACCGTATGATCCAGCAATCCCACTGTTGGGCATCTACCCAATGGACTTGAAATCAACCATCACAAGAGACTTATGCACCCCTATGTTCATTGCAGCATTATTCACTATAGCCAAGAAGTGGAAGCAACCCAAGTGTCCTTGGACTGATGATTGGTTAAAGAAGATGTGGTGTATATATACAATGGAATACTACTCAGCCATAAGAAAAGACAGAATTGTCCCATTTGCAATAACATGGATGGACCTAAACGGTATTATGTTAAGTGAAATAAGCCAGAGAGAAGAGGACAGACACTGCATGAATTCACTCATATATAGAATATAAATGAACACACGGACAGAGAGAACTGATTGGTGGTTACCAAGGGGAAGGGGGGTGGGGGGTGGGCAGAAGGGGTGAAGGGATGCATCCACATGATGGACAAACAATAATGTACAACTAAAACCCCATGTTATAAGCTATTAAGACATCAATAAAAAATAATAATTAAAAAAAATGACATTTACCTCATCTTGTCCTATGAGGATGAAATAAGAGGGCATGTGAAAGCATCTAAGACAATGTCTGGCTAGTAGAGGCACCCAGTAAACCTTCATCCTTCTAATGCTTCTCCACTAATTAATTGTCTCCCTTGTGCCCTGAAAGGATTGGTACAAATCCACTAGGTGAATCTTTACTCTCTAAAAAAAATCCATTTTTGGATAGGATCAAGTACAGTATTTTACTTTGTGAGAAAACTCAGGAGTGACTGGGATCTAAACTAGATGCACTTAAGTAATTTATATGACGATTTCACATCCACAGGATGCTTAAAACTGAAGTTTGAGCAGGAGCAAACTTGAGGGCACATCTGCTGGACAATGCTTCTTTTGTAGATTTTATGTCATTACAGAATAGACACACGATTGATTAAAATGGGCAAAGAATCTCTTGTTTTTGACATGAAAATCATTTTAAAAACCAGAATTACAAGACTATAAATCATTTAATATTGTTTCAATTTTATTACAATGTACTTCAGAGAACAAATTTGATTTTCTGAAATATTTCAACAGGAATAGCGTCTTTTTTCACTTTCCAGGGTTCTAGCTATATTGAATTACACATCATCACATAATATTACCAAATTTTATTTTCTTATTATATATTATCCCTCTGAAATCAATATCTGGAACATTTAATTCCTGTAAATGGGAATTTGCTTATTAAAAATGCATAGAATGTAAAGCCAACTGATGATTATTTCATCTATATTGTGCAATACCTTCCTCGGCCCTTCAACATATATGCACATTATTTTAATCACACTCTCCCAGAAATTGGAGATGGAAGAATATTGCTTCATTGAGTAGAACATTTCTCAGAAACAATGATATAATGCAGAGATAATGTACAATATTTGGTGGGTACAGGAATAGATACGATTTAGGCTTAACAAATGAAATCTTTTCTCTTCTGCCCTCGTCGCTTTTTCACAATTGCTGGTAAGTGACCATGGAAGATTTGGGGCTTTTGGCATGTTGGGATAGTAACTGGGCTAAGAGTTCCCCAGGGAGCCACTAAGGGGGAACTTCCAGTAAAGAGAGGAGTGCACCACATAGAGATTCTTATAAGCCACTGCTATGGAGTTTAGTTGAAAGAATTGCAGGTCCTAATGTTATGAATGTATAATGTTTATTCTGCAAAGAATTCCAAAAAGCCTCAACTCCTTTAAAACTCAATCACAACTCTGGTAGCTCACATGCCAAATTTTAGTGGGCATAATTTGAAATGGATGAGAAATTATCACAGGTGTTAACAGGTCCAAATGTGATGCAGTAGTAAAGCACCCAAGCTCTCACAAAGCACTCGAAAGAGGCTTGATGTGGTGTGTTGATGCCTGCCAAATTAAAAGTATAACTGAATTTTATTCAAAGAAAGATAGCCTTGCATACTGCATATTATTTGCAATTATCAAATCAAAAGATTTACATTTTGACTAATGAATTTTTGATCAAAGGCATCTGCTTCAGTAAAAACAAAGGAACAGAAAGAAGTCATAAGATCTTAAAACTTTTTTCAATTTAACAACCCTTAAGAAAAAAATCAGGTTCATGACATAACTTATTTTTATTGTTATGAAACCCAGCATTCATTACTCTGTCAATGCACTTAGAAAGGAAACTTTATGACCATCATATGTATCTTCATAGGAAGCTGGTAATTTTCTTTAAGAAAATATTGATGGCTTTAGCTACTATAAGCACAGTGTCTGTGGTCTCTTTGCCCACAGGTTGCTGCATTGGAAACTTTCAGTTAGTCACTCCATCACACCCAGCATCAAGGCTATTCCTGATGAACTTCCTCCCACTCACCATCTCTGGTGGCCACATCCCTCATCCTCCCATGAGCAAGGGTGAGGATAGAATACTTTAGCATTAACTACCTCCAAGCCCCAGCAGCCCCCAGACACTTCTGAATTTCCATCTAGCTGGGTTCCAGTAGAACTCATTGCACTAGTGGGACTTTGCCAAGCTGGGTGACCCTTGCATGCTCCTCTCCTTAATGGTGGTTCCCTATCTTTTGTGTTTGTTTGTTTTTTTGTCATCGATAAAATAAAGACAACAATAGTGTTTGTCTTATAAGGTTGTTGTGAA
The DNA here is from genome assembly GCA_031878705.1 of Tapirus indicus. NCBI lineage: Eukaryota > Metazoa > Chordata > Mammalia > Perissodactyla > Tapiridae > Tapirus > Tapirus indicus. The sequence continues at coordinate 80,364,289 of CM062926.1, read as the reverse complement.
TATTAAATTCATATAAGTGCTAGGCACAATCCATGGTACATGGTAAACATTCAAGAAATTATTATTACTGTGAAGGCAGGTGCTAAGATCTTGATTCTGAGAAAGGACAATCTGTTGAATTACCATGCTACATAGTATTTTGTTTCATTTAGAGTCATTTTCCTGAATTCTTTTTACTACTGCAGCCACTGTAGCTTGTAAAATTTATAATCATCTCAAAAAAGATTATGTCATAATGAGCAGTTAGGTAACCATATGTGAGGTCAATTGTTTTTCATGATGTATGTAATCAAAAAGTTTTAAGTGTCTGTTTACCAATAAACAATGTTTTCACTGATAAACAAACAAACATGACCTATGTGAATACTTATGACCCACTTTCTTAGAGATACATTCTTCTGAACCTCTCGTAACTCCTATCCCCTCCAGGGTTAGCCCCTGGAGTAGCAGCGCCAACCTGGACCATGTGTGGTTCCTGACTTGGCCTGAGGGTCATTGTCCTTTTTGACTCTCTACTGAGAATCCAATGTGCTTTTTGAACCCACATGAGTAATGAGAGTAAACAAGTGTTCCATTAATTTATTCCCCATGTTTCTCTTTGAATAGATACATTTTTATGTCCCGAATAAATTTTAGAAGCTTATCTATTGAGAATTAGATGTTAAATCACAGAAAAATGTATATTTTTTTCTAGGCATATCTGTTCCCAAAGTTGTTATTTCAAAGGGAGATCACATCTTTTATATGGGCAACAATAAAGATATACTTATCCTTTTGGATGAGGAGGAGTTATTTTTTCTAAATTATTTCTATAGTGATGACAAACTAGGAAAACAAACAAAAAAATCTAAATGAAGAGCTAACCTTTCCCATATTGATTTTTATACTGTTATATTTGATAAAATAGGATATATCAATAATTCTATATTAAACTAATGAAAACTTTCTCTAAATTTTTAATTACTTCGGTTTACAATCTTGCCTTTCTAGGTAAAGTGTACTAAAATGTTCTCTAATACTTTATTGATAATCAAGATGCTACAGTGACTAAAAGGAATTTTTCGTGAAATTCAATCTTACTTTTAAAGATTTAGACATAGAAATTATAGCAGATTAAATGTGTCCTTATGATGGTATGTTTGGGAAATTTACTTCAATTTTTGCAAAAGTTTCCTATTCATCTTTTTTGGTCCTTCACCTTTTCACCTAAAAGCAGAGTGCATCATATTCTGGCTAATTGTGGTTTTAGTTAATAGATTCTTTAAAAAAATTAGGAATAATGGCCAAAAATAATCAACCACAAACACTTATGCATTGTGCCCATCTTGGCAACTTTAGTAAGGCAATGTTATATAAATGATGCTTACCGATTTATCCTTATACAGATATGCCTTTATTAAGCAGTCATTTTTTGAAATTCTGTGAAAAAGAAAAAATTAAACTATCTCAATACCATTATAAACACAGTGACTGCTTATATCTAAGTGGAAAAAAAGTCCAGATCTTTGCAAATCACAATAACTCTGTGGCATATTATTTCCCCCTTAACTGAAAATGTTCGGGATTCCCTTTGGCTCCTGGTGATTCTTTAAATTCAGAATAAAATAATTTAAAAATTATTTTAAAACTAAGAAGAGTCATTTTATTTTAGATCTCTTTACTCTCTCTTCATTTTCATTCTGAACATTAAAGATGGATTCCCTTTGGGGTTGGAAATTCCACAAATAACATCCTCAGAAGATTTATTATATATATTCAAAGATAAGTGGAGAAAAATATAGCCATACTGAATGTACCCAAATTCCTGCCTTACATTGTGTTATGAGTCTACAAGGTCAAAAATGCAAATGCTAAACTTCCAAAGGCCAAAGATTTATTGAACAGCAGTGTTTTGTTTGTTAGTTTTTTTTTTTTTAATTGTGAATAATCATCCTCCAGCATTTCAACAAGATTTCCTTGGAATGCTTTACGCTTGAACGAACTTGTCAAAGTCCTGTCCTTCATACAACTTTCAGAAGCTCTAACATAAAAGCCACTGAGTCCATTTTACTTTTCTCGCCTCCTTAATTGGGAATGATGATACAATGTGGAGAAAAGCCGAGGAGACTGGAAGGTGATGATCTCAGTGGTTCAGCTTCTGCCTCTGCCTGGATTGGCTGGGTCCCTTGACTTTGAAATGCTGAGATAATTTGTAAAATGAGGGATTTAGAGGGACATAATCTCTAATGCCCCATTTTTTATCTTTTTAAATCTAAATCCATTTACACACTAATGGATTGCAGAATAGGAAGCAGATGACCTTAAAATAAGTGCTTTAAAAATCATTTTCTATTTTTTCCTCACTAAGTTTATTTCTCTGAGCATGTTTGAACCTGAAAGTATGGCTTAATGAGCCATAAATAAAATTCAAACCACAAAACTTTGAGTTGCTTATAAACAAAATATCCACAATGACCAAGATAGTTCAAAATACCTTCCTTATTTCCATAAAAACCACTAATTTACAAACCCACATGATTAAGTTATGTAACAAACTCCCCATAAAAAGTGGAGCTTTTGAAAACCAGCCCAGGAACCACAGAGCAGACACAAATAAACATGGTATCTTAAAAATTCAGTTATGAAGTGCAATCATGACAATTCCCAGCAAATAAATATATTTTCAATGGTATATAATTTAAATTTTAAAAGCTTTTCCCTAGGAGATAAAGCAGGACTGAAACTGCACAACTTAAGTGTTTCTGAAGCAAACATATTGATATTGATAGGTGAAATATAACATTGAGTGGTAAAACTGTGTCGTCCTAATGACTGCCAAGCTAACGTCCCCCTTTTTGGGGGGTGTTCTTTTGTTTTCCAGTATGAACTAATCAATGCTCTCACTTACATCCTTCTTGAACTAGGCTCTCCTGGGAAAAATGTGAGGCACCTCACCTCTGACACTCTTTTTGTTCCCATAACAACAACTACCTACCTCTATGATTACTCTTACATCACTGTATCATGATGCTTGATTATCTGGTTAACTCTCTCGGAGCCTGTAAAGTCCTTGGGGGCAAGAATTAAGAATTAATTAAATTTAACTTTAATGACAAATAGAAGTTTTGTTACCCATACAGGCAGATCAAGTAGGATTTACTGAGAAACCCACTATAAGAAATAGCAGGTTGTCTGGAAGAAATCTGTCACTGTAGGGGACTCAATGCATTTCTGACATAGGAAACCAGTGACAGTGGGTTACCTCATTGAACAGGACCACAAATTGACCAGCTCAGCCATCACACTGAAGTACAAAGAACTATCACAGCCCATGGATGGATGATTCCAGCCATCATCTTGGACCATCAAGCCTTGATTGGGGTAGCCAATTGTCCTCTTTCCAGGGAGGGACTTCGTGGCTCTTTGGCTGAAAGGAAGCTCTGTGTGTGTGTCTCTCACACTCATGCATTGTCTTCTACTATCTTTTTATTTTGGTTGGAGGTGTGGGGAGGTTGTGGGTAGTGGGGGGAAAGGGGCAGGAAGGTTTCATTGTCTTTGAAATGAGAGCTTCCTTTTATTTTCCTTCTACTGCCTCTGAAAGCTTTGGGTCTGGAGGCCTGACCACCAGGCTGTGGGATGCCTGAGTATAAAACCTGGAGACGGTAGATGATCCCAAGCCACAGCTTTTTTGTCTCTGGGCAATTGCCTTCTTCAGAAAGAAGGAAGTGGGGGCATGTGAATTTGTTGTTAGTTTCTAAGTTTTACCAAATAAAGTAGAATCTAAGAAGAAGACGAAGAAAGCTCTGGTGCTAGGATGGAAGGGTCAGTCCTTCACAACTGCATGGCCATTCAAGGCACAGTTTGCTTCCCCCAGCTGATGGACACCTTGTTTACTCATCTCTATTTATCCTCCAATGAATGACGTCAATGATCATATTTTAACGTTGGAAATGGGCACATAATTGTTACAACCATTTAATTTCATAATATACTCATTTCTACAAAATACGTTAAATTTTATTTGATCTAGGGCAATTCTCCATTTTTTGGAAACTATCACACATGAATCACTCACTTAAGTCAGTATCCATCATGAGAGCAATGCATGAACACCACCAGCAGCAGCAACAATTGCTTAATGTTATTAAGCTCTTACTGTGTTCAAGGGACCATCCAAAGTAATTTATGTACATTATCTCATTTAATCCTCACATATCCCAATGTATTAAAAATCACTATACCTGATTTTGTAGATTATAAAACAGAGGCCTAGATATATTAACTAAATCTCTACAGTTGTACATACTAACTGTTTTAACTCAGATTAAGTAAATCAAAGGTCATTATTGCCAAGATTTCTTATCTCTTGATAAAACAGATGGGCAAGTCTTCTTGAAAGTATCAATATCTATAAAAACCTGATATACAACACTGCTCTTACTTATGTTCCTATTTATGTTATGACGTCGACATGTTTCTCAGTATAATATGGAAAACTTATAATGTAGCTGATATTCTTGTCTCTTGATCCCAGCTTGAGGTTGTTGTACATTGACCTTGATTATGAAATTGTTTGACCAATTATATTATTATGTGTGGGGTTGGCAATGTGGGGAAAGTCTATAGAACAAAAATATGACATGGTTTCTGTTCCTAGTTGGAGAGACAAGCACTACATAGAAAACAAGGGCAAATCTGTTTGGTGTCATGGAACTGATTGCTTCACGTGTGACACTGGATGTAAGGACAAGGGATTCCCTGAGGGCTGAGGCGGTCAGCAAGTTTTAATGAAGGAAGCAGTACAACACAATCACCATAGTAACTGTCATTGATTGAGCACCTACTACATGTCAAATGCTCTGCTAGGTGACTTATGTGTACATTCTTCTCACTAGTCTTAACAGGTATACCTATAACAGGTACACTATACACTGGAGCAAGATGGCCATGTGCCTGCGTTTTATTCAGTGGACACGAGTTAAGGGTGTGTGCAACTTCTTAAAATAGAAAGTATACAACCTTCACTTCCCCTGCCTCTTTTTCCTCTGGCTGGAGTGTGGACACGATGGTGGTATCTAGGGAAGTGACCCCAGGTTGTGGGATGAAAGCTGCATGTTGAGAATTGTGAGAGGAGGAGAGGCTTCCAACACCATGGGGTTGTAATATCAGCCCTGGAATCATTATGTTTTGTTATTATGTAAAAAAGAAATAGCTTTTAACTTGTTAAGTCACTGTCATTTCAGCCTTTAATACTGCAGGGACCTGATCTAAAAGAACTCATCAATTGGGGCAACAAAGGATAAGAGGCAGATGCAGCAATAAACAGAATTGTGTTTGGGGAAAAAATTAAAGCCAGTGGTGCATTTGATAAACAGTGGGAAATCTTCTTAGATAAATAGGGGGGTCTAGCTGTGAAAGTATTTCCTTGGTTGGGCTAAGGATGTACATTTCAGTATACAAGAGCAATTGAAGGGTTTCAAACAAGCATTTGTATATTTATTAATTCATTAACTCTCTCATTCAGCAAATATGTGCTAATTATCTATTCTGTGTGATATAATAAAAACTGTTCTTAAAGATGAATCATTAATTAAAGATAACTAATAATTAATCATTTGGGGAATAAATAGTAAGAAATAGTCAGGAAATAGAAATGAAAGTTAGGAGATTATTTAATAATCTAGATACAAGTGATATCTACTAGAGAATGCTGATATACAAATTAGAAACTTCACCACAGAGTGAACTGAATTCAAGAATAAGAGAGAAGATGGAAAGCTATTGGAGTGCATGGGATAAAACTTAACTGACTTGGACGATCAGAGAATGCATTCTAGAAGATGGGATGCTTAATTTGAGACCTACAGGGTAACTAGGAGTGAATCAGACGAGGAAAGAAGAGTGATATGGTAGAGAATGTTTGAAGCAGAGGTCAGATGAGAAAGAGTGACCCATTCTGGGAAGAAAAGCAATCCAGTAGGGTCAGAATATGGAAAGTGTTGGGGGGTACTTGAAGAGCTTTCAGATGAAGTTCTCTAAATGAAGAAATTTTAAAAGAGAGAAGTGGAGAGTTCAGGTCCAAGTCTTCAACAACAGAAATACTCATTGGTTGGGAAGACAAAGAAGAATAGATGGATGTGCTGTATTAAAGAGGGCTGCAAATTCTTTGCCATTCTCCTCATTAAAAGGCACAGTCTATGGCCCCTTACCTTGGCTGTTCTTTGAATCTGGTGACTTGCTTTTACCAATAGAATGTAGTAGAAATGACACTGGAGGATTTTCAGACCTAGATCTTGGAAGGTCCTGCAGATTCCATTTTTGTCATCTTAGAGGCCTGTATGACTGTGCCCAATACTCTGATGGATAGAAAGTCCCAGCCAACCTTAACCAGTTCCAGTCACCAACGATGAGGCTCCAAAGATGTGAATGAGGCCAACTCAGATGTTCCAGTCCCAGTGGAGCTCCAAGAGAATATAACTGCATAAGGAACACCAGCCAACACTACATGGAAAAGAAGAACCACCCAGCTTAGACCAGCTAACCAATAGTATTGTGAGAAGGAATAAATTGTTGTTTCAAACTTCTATGTTTGGGGGTACTTTGTTTTGCAGCAATGGTTAACTGATACAGTGGAAGAAACAGAGATACAAGACTGGAGATAGATCAAAATCATGTAGTATCACCCAAGCAGAGGAAAGACACCATTTCAAGTAGGGGACAATCTACACTATCAAACGTTGTAAAGAAATCAGACAGGATCTCACATTTAGAAAGTATAGGCACTATCCATAATGCCAACTAGCAAAGTGAAATATCTAAACTTGTCATTGGTGTATTCAGTTTGTAAAAGGGGCATTTTCTTTTTTTCAGCTACTCAATGAAGAATCACTGTGAGAATTCCTTATGGTACTGTTTTTGAAGGAGAATACTGGTAGATAGGGCATCCAATAGCAGACAGTCCTTTTTTCCTGCAACTCTTCATAAAGCTGGATGAAGCCTAAAGTTCTATTGATCGCCTTGTCTATTGAAGTTCACTCATAGTCCTCCACTAAGGGGCTTAAATTAGGAATGAGCCCCAAGGTTTGTGCCTTTTAAATATCAGGCTTCTGCTTCCTTTGCTTAGGGAGACTACCATGCTCATTAGCATCTGGTGCAACATCTACTAATTTCTCTTTTTTTTGTTTCTATCTCCTTCTGATTTTCAAGTTGGTATTCAATTGTGAGTCTGGCTTTTTTTTAATTGATGTTATAATAGTTTGTAACACTGTGAAATTTTAGTTGTACATTATTGTTTGTCAGTTACCATATAAATGTGTCCCTTCACCCCTTGTGCCCCCCCAACCACCTCCCCGCTGGTAAGCACCAAACTGTTCTCTCTGCCTCTGTGTTAGTTTATCGTCTACATATGAGTAAAGCCATGTGGTGTTTGTCTTTCTCTCTCTGGCTTATTTCACTTAACATAATACCCTCTAGGTCCATCCACGTTGGTGCAAATGGGACAATTCTGTCTTTTCTTATGGCTGAGTAGTATTCCATTGTGTATATATATATATATACATATTGTATATATATATATATACACCACATCTTCTTTATCCTATCATCAGTCGAGGGAAATGTGGGTTGCTTCCACTTCTTGGCTATAGTGAATGATGCTGCAATGAACATAGGGGTGCATAAGCCTCTGTGGATTGTTGATTTCAGGTTCTTTGGATAAATACCCAGTAGTGTGATAGCTGGATCATAAGGTATTTCTATTTTTAATTTTTTGAGGAATCTCCATACTGTTTTCCATAGAGGCTGCACCAGTTTGCATTCCCACAAGCAGTGAATGAGGGTTCCCATTTCTCCACAACCTCTCCAGCATTTGTTGTTTTCTTGTCTTGGTGATTATAGCCATTCTAACAGGTGTCAGGTGATATCTTAGTGTGGTTTTGATTTGCATTTCCCTGATGATTAGTGATGTTGAACATCTTTCATGTGTCTATTGTTCATCTGTATATCTTCCTTGGAAAAATGTCTGTTCATAGCCTCTGCCCATTTTTTGATCAGGTTGTTTGTTTTTGTTGTTGTTGGTGGTGTTCAGTTGTGTGAGTTCTTTATATATTATGGAGATTAACCCCTTGTTAGATATATGATTTGCAAATGTTTTCTCCCAGCTGGTGGGTTGTCTTTTCGTTTTGATCCTGGTTTCATTTGCCTTGTAGAAGCTCTTTAGTGTGATGAAGTCCCATTTGTTTATTTTTTCTTTTGTTTCCCTTGCCTGAGTAGACACGGGATTCGAAAAAAATCCCTCCATGACTGATGTCAAAGAGAGTACTGCCTATGTTTTCTTCTACAAGTTTTATAGTTTAGCGTCTTATCTTCAAGTCTTTGATCCATTTTGAGTTAGTTTTTGTGTATGGTGAAAGAAAATAGTCTACTTTCATTTTTTGCATATGGCTATCCAGTTTTCCCAGCACCACTTATTGAAGAGACTTTCCTTTCTCCATTGTATGTTCTTGGCTCCTTTGCTGAAGATTAGCTGTCCGCAGATGTGTGGTTTTATTTCTGGGCTTTCAATTCTGTTCCATTGATCTGTGTGTCTATTTTTGTACCAGTACCATGCTGTTTTGATTACTATAGCTTTGCAGTATATTTTGAAGTCAGGGATTGTGAGGCCTCCAACTTTGTTCTTTTTTCTCAGGATTGCTTTAGCTATTCGGGGCCTTTTGCTGCCCCACATGAATTTTAGTATTCTTTGTTCTATTTCTGGGAAGAATGTCATTGGGATTCTGATTGGGATTGCATTGAATCTGTAGATTACTTTAGGTGTATGGACATTTTAACTAGGTTTATTTTTCTAATCCATGTGCACGGGATATCTTTCCATTTCTTTACATCATCATCAATTTCTTTCAAACATGTCTTATAGTTTTCATTGTATAGGTCTTTCACCTCCTTGGTTAAATTTATTCCTAGATATTTTATTCTTTTTGTTGTGATTGTAAATGTGATTGTCTTCTTGAGTTCTCTTTCTGTTAGTTTGTTATTAGAGTATAGAAATGCAACTGATTTTTGTAAGTTGATTTTGTACCCTGCAACTTCGCTGTAGTTGTTGATTATTTCTAATAGTTTTCTAATGGATCCTTCAGGTTTTCTATATATAAAATCATATAGTCTGCAAACAGTGAGAGTTTCATTTTTTCATTGCCTATTTGGATTCCTTTTATTCTTTTTTTCTGGTCTAATTGCACTGGCCAAAACCTCCAGTACTATGTTGAATAAGAGTGGTGGGAGTGGGCACCATTGTCTTGTTCCTGTTCTCAGAGGAATGGCTTTCAGTTTTCCCCTGTTGAGTATGATGCTGGCTGTGGGTTTGTCATATATGGCCTTTATTGTGTTGAGGTACTTTGCTTCGATATCCATTTTGTTGAGAGTTTTTATCATAAATGGATGTTGGATCTTGTCAAATGCTTTCTCTGCATCTATTGACATGATCATGTGGTTTTTATTCCTCATTCTGCTAATGTGGTGTATCATATTGATTGATTTGCAGATGTTGAACTATTCCTGCATCCCTGGTATAAATCCCACTTGATCATGGTGTATGATCTTTTTAATATATTGCTGTATTCGGTTTGCCAATATTTTGTTGATGACTTTGCATCTGTGTTAATCAGCGATATTGGCCTGTAATTTTCCTTCTTTGTATTGTCCTTGTCTGGCTTTGGTATCAGGGTGATGTTGGCCTTGTAGAATGTGTTAGGAAGTGTTCTATCTTCCTCTACTTTTTGGAATAGTTTGAGAAGGATAGGTATTAAATCTTCTTTGAATGTTTGCTAAAATTGTCCAGAGACGCTATCTGGTCCTGGACTTTTATTTTTGGGGTGGTTTTTGATTACTGTTTCAATCTCTTTACTTGTGATTGGTCTATTCAGATTCTCTATTTCTTCCTGATTCAGTTTTGGGAGGTTGTAGGAGTCTAAGAATTTATCCATTTCTTCTAGGTTATCCAATTTGTTGGTGTATAGTTTTTCATAGTATTCTCTTATAATCCTTTGTATTTCTGCAGAATCTGTTGTAATTTCTCCTCTTTCATTTCTAATTTTATTTATTTGAGGCTTCTCTTTTTCTTAGTGAGTCTGGCTAAGGGTTTGTCAATTTTGTTTATCTTCTCAAAGAACTAGCTCCTTGTTTCATTGATCCTTTCTACTGTTTTTCTTTTGCTTTCAATTTCATTTATTTCTGCTCTAATTTTTATTATTTCCCTCCTTCTGCTGACTTTGGGCTCTGTTTGTCCTTCTTTTTAATTCTGTTAGGTGCAGTTTGCTTATTTGCTTGCTTATTTGGGATTTTTCTTGTTTATTAAGGTGGGACTGTATTGCTATGAGTTTCCCTCTCAGGACTGCTTCTGCTGCATCCCATATAAGTTGGCATGGTGTATTTTCATTGTAATTTGTCTCTGGATAGTTTTTGATTTCTCCTTTAATTTCTTCAATGATCTATCGGTTGTTGAGTAGGCAGTTGTTTAGTCTCCACATCTTTGTCACATTCCCAGTTTTTCTTGTAGTTAATTTCTTGTTTCATAGCATTATGGTCAGAGAAGATGCTTCTTATGATTTCAATCTTCTTAAATTTATAGAGGCTTACCTTGTTTCCCAACATATGGTCTACCCTTGAGAATGTTCCACGTGTGCTTAAGAAAAATGTGTAATCTGCTGTGTTCAGATAGAGTGCTCTCTATATATCTTTTAAGTCCATCTCATCTAGTTTTTCATTTAAGTCCACTATTCCCATATTGACTTTCTGTCTGGATGATCTATCCATTGATGTAGGCAGGGTGTTCAGATCCCCTACTATTATAGTGTTGTTAACATCTCCTTTTAGGCTTGTTAATAGTTGCTTTATTTACTTTGGTGCTCATGTGTTCAGTGCATATATATTTATAAATGATATATCTTCTTGGTGGGGTGTCCCTTTTATCATTAAATATTGCCCCTCTTTATCTCTAATTACCTGTTTTATCTTGAAGTCTACTTTGTCTGGTATAAGTATGGCAACAGTCACTTTCTTTTGTTTGCCGTTAGCTTGGAGTATCGTTTTCCATCCTTGCACTCTGAGCCTGTATTTGTCTTTAGCGCTGAGATGTGTTTCCTGGAGGCAGTGTATTGTTGGATCTTGTTTTCTAATCCATCCTGCCACTCTGTGTCTTTTGATTGGAGAATTCAATCCATTTACATTTAGAGTGATTATTGATATATGAGGGCTTAATGTTGTTATTTTATTGCTCATTTTCTGGTTCTTTTGCATTTCCTTTGTTTCTCATACCATGTGTTTTGGACTTCTGATTCAGTTTGGTAGTTCTGTACGATGATTTTCATAGTTTTCTGTTTATTTATCATACGTGTCTCTGTTCTGATTGTTTAGTGGTTACCATGAGGTTTGTATAAAAAGTCTCATAGATAAGATAGTCCATGTTCTGATGGCCTCTTAGTTCCTTAAACTAAGTTGATTCCATCCCTTTCCTCTTCCCATTCTAAGTTATTATTGTCACAACTTATTCCATCTTGTGCTGTGAGTTTGTGTTTAAAGTGATGAGGTTATACTTATTTTTGGCATTTCCCTTCCCTTAATTTTTGGTGTAATAATTAAATGTTTGCTAACCTATTCTTATAGATAGCTGTAATTTTTCTGATTTTGTCTACCTATTTTTATCCTTGCTCAAAGATTTGTATCCCTTTTGTCTTTTTTTTCAGGCATAAGGGCCTTCTTGAGCATTTCTTGTAGTGGAGGTCTTGTGGCAATGAACTCCCTTAGCTTTTGTTTATCTAGGATGGTTATTATTTCTCCATCATATCTGACGGATATTTAAACTGGATAGAGTGTTCTTGGCTGAAAGTTTTTGTCTTTCAGAATTTTGAATATATCATTCCACTCTCTTCTAGCCTGTGAAGTTTCTGCCAACAAATCAGCTGACAGCCTGATAGGACTTCCTTTGTATGTTATTATTATTGTTTGCTGCCCTTAATATTTTTTCTCTATCATTGACTTTTGCCAGCTTTACTACTATATGCCTTGGAGAGGGTCTTTTCATGTTGCTATATTTAGGGGAGCTAGTGATTTCATTCACGTGTATTTCCAGCTCCTTCCCCAGGTTTGGAAAGTTCTCAGCTATTATTTCTTTGAACGAGCTCTCTACTCCTTTTTCCCTCTCTTCTCCCTCTGGAATAGCAATGATGCTTATGTTGCATTTCCTAATTGAGTCAGATATTTCTTGGAGGATTTCTTCATTTCTTTCTAGTTTTAGTTCTCTCTCCTACTTCATCTGGATCATTTCTGCATTCCTATCCTCAATATTGCTAATTCTTTCTTCCATATTGCGGGATCTGTTCTTTAAAGATTCCAGATTTTTCTTTATCTCCTTCATTGTGTTTTTCATATCCAACATTTCTGATTGGTTTTTATTTATAGTTTTAATCTCTTTTGTGAAGAAATTCCTGATTTCATTGAATTGTCTATCTGTATTTTCTTGTAGTTCATTGAGCTTTTTTATGATAGCTATTTTGAATTCTCTATCATTTAGGTTATACATTTCTGTGCCTTCAGGACTGATTTCTGGTTGCTTGTCATTTTCCTTCTGGTCTGGAGATTTAATATATTTTTGCATAGTGCTTGAGGGCATGGGCTTATTTTTTCTCATTCTGAAGATATCTAGTTGCAGCTTCCATCTGCTGCTACTGGGTGGGGGTCAAGAGCTGTGTATTCTGAGCCTGCCATGATCCACAGGCACTCTGGTCAACTGGCTGTGCTGGTGTTCTGGGTGGGGGGAGGGGTCATTTTTTCACCTACTTGATCCCAGTGGCTTCTTGCTCTTCCCTTGCTATCTGCTCTCCTGGGGTGCTAGCCTGATGAAGGCACCCCCACAACAGTTCAGTCCCTTCCATAAGGGAATTTCCCACAGGCTATGAGAGAACTTGGAGAGTGACAGTTTTCCTGTGGAGGGCTGCCCCTCCCCCTTCTCTCTTGGAGTGCTACACAGTTCCGGTCAGGAGGGGCTCTTTCTATCACCTGCTCGATCCCAGGGGCTTCTCATTCTTCCCTATCTGCTTTCCTTGGGTGCTAGCTTGATGAAGACACCCCTGCAACAGTTCAGTCTCCTCCATGTGGGAATTTCTCACTGTCTTTGAGATAACTTGGAGATCAACAGTTTTCCCACAGAGGGCCATCCCTCTGCCTCTCTCTCAGCCACACAGTCCTGGTCCCAGGGTTGCTGTTATTGGGCAAGGAGAGGAGTTCTCCTTACCTCCTTCCACTTCCTCTGTGGGTATCAGCACCTCCACACTCACATGTAAGGCTGTGTTGGTCTCTCAGATGTCTTTTGTGTTGTATGAGTGTCCTCTGTTGGTATTGTAATGCCCTTTTTGTTGTATCTTATGGGGCAGAGTCTCGGGGGAAAGCTCTCTCTGCCATGATGCTTGAGTCTGGCTTTTTTTTTTTTTCAAATCCTCTTGAAATGACTGAGATTAGATAACTATTTACTCATACTCTCTACAGGGTTTTGCACCAGGACCTCAGGCCCTCTTGTGCTGTGAATTCTCATTTGGCTTACCAACATCTCACTGCTCCCACTGAGAGCTCCAGACAATTCAATCACAAGTTCAGCAACACCTTATGTTTCTCTTGCTTCCTTAAGGGCTATAATTTTACTTATCATGCTGTCAGTGTCACTCTTGCTGACTTCCTTCCTTTTTTTGGCTTATCAAACTTGTTGGAAATTGGCCTGAATTGCATATCTAGGGAACTTGAAAGAAGAGCCCATCTCATCAGGTTTTTTCCTGTATTACCCACAGGCTACAATGTCTTCAGTGAGTTAAAATAGCAGAGCCCAATGGTCCAAGGAAAAAAATTAAGATATTATTTTCTTTTAGAATTATTTATTTATAGTTATGTTATCAACTAGATGACACTTGGCATTTGATCTTTATGATTTGGGGTAATTTAAAAATTCTTGAAAATTTCTATTATTTTTAAGTTGATTTTAATCAGAAATATACCCAACCCATTAAAGTGAAAAGATCTAAGTGCAAAGAAAGACATAATTTCTAAATGATGGGGCACTTAAAAAACTTGTACCAACTGCATTAATAATAAGCACACTTTTGTTCTCAACCCAACTCACTGGGAAGAAGAAGAGGGAATTGTCCTGAGCTCTAAAATTTTTAAAAATGAGTATGCATGCTCATTTAATTATAAAGCAATACATATTCACATATACACTAATATTATGTAAATTATGCCATATGGATATGATGCAAGGTAGGCTCTAAGTACATGATTAAGTAAATTACCCCAAAAGCCATGAAACAGAAAGGCTTACGGACCAAATTAAGAAGCTTGAATCACTTGGTTCACTAAATCAATTTAAACACATAGAAAGAAGAAAAAGGCAAAAGATGAGATAAGAAAAGTGAAAGCAGAGCAGGAGTCTTCTACCTGAATTCTGGATTATGGAACATCATATGTCTTATCTCTCTCTTGCTGCTGCTGATGTGGTTATGAGAACCAAGGATGATTGAGCAAAGTGGCTTGGCAGATGGAAGGTGCCTAGACCAACACACAGACACACACACACACACACACACACACACACTTTATAACAGAGGTAACTACATCTGGCCACAGTTAAATGTTAGCCTGTGAGGTTAGCCAATTAGCCTGATGAGCAGCAATAGGTTTTATTTGCCAGACTGTATGTCATTAAAGGTGGCCAATTTAAGACACCTGAATGTTGAGCACCCCACATGTCTCAAATATATTTAGCATATGATGCATATTAGGTATTTAGTACCCACATGCTTTACTCACTTTATCCATAACCAGTTTGTTTAATAGGTAACTAACATCTATGTCTATGTCTACGTCTACGTCTACGTCTATATAAGTTCTGCCTATGTTTCACAAGCTACTTGCTTATTCATTATTTTTACCTAACACAACTTATGAATTCTGCTTATCCCTTATAAGATACTAAGTTATTCATTATCTGTGTTTAACATATCCATCCCACTTTCTTGTCTTCCATAGCAGGATTAAATATTCTCAAATACAGCAAACGTACATTGCACAACATTTATTTAGCAAATGTGTATTGAACATCTACTATGTACAGGGCAAAATTCAAGTGCTGGTGATGCAGCAGAGAACAAAATAGACAAAAAGTTTTTCTTGCTCAGCAGAGAACAAAGACACAAACACTTCTAATGAAGTTTGAGTGGTCAAAACTTTTTATTCATGGTGATGCTACAATATATTTTTTAAAAGATTTTCATAAAAATCTTTTGTTTGTATTAATGTTTACTGAATGGGAAGAAACACAAGTGAGCCTATAATTATATTTTGAGTATATTTACTTGATGAAAACAAAGTGATTACACAGTTAAAATAAAATGTAACTTTTCAATACTACCTGTAGACATATAGGTAAACATTTACAGATGGGATGGTTAGCTGGGATTAGAAAAAGAGCCCCCATTCCGTGTGGGAAAGATTAAATGGGCCAGCTAAAGCCAGTTTAAATTCAATACACTTTGGAACAAAAGTGATACTGATACAATTTATAAAGGTAAGCTCTGACTAGCTCTGAAGAGGAAAAAAAAAAATGAAACAAGCACTATCTTAAACTATTTGTGAGGACTTTAGGTTTTTAGAACTTAGCTGTAATTACTTAAAAAGACACTAGAACAGAAAATTATTTATTAGTGAACTTAAATATCAATTTTCTATAATCAGGTGTTCTGGTATTTTGTGCTATTTCAAAGAATTGAACACTGATACTCTTGTTGATATCCTTATTGTTATTTCAGATCTTTTAAAAAATCTGAAATTTGAATCATTTTCATCTTACAATTCAGCCAGTTTTAAAATGATTAAAATTTTATATAAACAAAGGTGCACCTGCTTAGAAAACATTCCTCCATATGTTAATAATTTCCAAAAGGAAGAGAACGATGAAAAGTGACAGAGCAAAGCTTCTATTGCACAAATAATTCTTACTTTAGTTCAAAGGCTTTCTGAAAGGTAGAATATCCATCTGTAAGTGATAAAACTAAAGGTAGATAAATTGGTAATATGTTCTTTGAAACACAAATTGCAGCTTTCACTCGGTAAAAATATTTCAGCTCTTGAAATAACAAAAAGTTGTTAAAAAACAGTCTTCAAAGGTATCAAATAAAGACAAAATTGCTTGAAAAATGAAAGAGTCAAAAGAAAATATTTGGAGTTCGTTTATAATTATGTCCTTACTCTTCCCAAAACCTTTTAAGGCTCAGAAAGACGTTTTTGCAAGAGCTAGAAAATGTTCACCAAAAATATACTTGAAGCTCAACAGTTACATATTAATTCTCTTTGTTAAGGATTTTGCTTTTTGAAAAATAAATATTTCACTTTCTTTTTTAAAGTTATTGGTTGAATTTTATTCATTTTTACACTGTAAATAGTTTATTTTTGAACTTACTATTGTAATTACTTTTACCTAATAATTATTTTCATCAGAATCTTAAGGTATGCCTATCATTCATATTTATAGTTAATTTTTATTTGATGTTTTATAAATTTTATAATTTTAAGTTTATTAAATATTTATTTTCACTGCTGTTTAAAATCATGAATTCTGGACACTTTCAAATGATAGTTTTAACAAGACAAGAAATAACAAATGTTGGAGAGGTTGTGGAGAAACGGGAACCCTCATACACTGCTGGTGAGAATGCAAACTGCTGCAGCCACTATGGAAAATAGTATGGAGATTTCTCAAAAAATTAAAAATAGAAATACCATATCCAGCTATCTCACTACTAGGTATCTATCCAAAGAATATGAAATCAACACTTCAAAGAGATTTATGCACCCATATATTCATTGCAGTATTATTCACAGTAGCCGAGATGTGGCAGCAACCCAAGTGCCCATCAATGGATGAATGGATAAAGAAGATGTGGCATATAGATACAATGGAATATTACTCAGCCATAAAAAAAGACAAAATTGCACCATTTGAGACAACATGGATGAACTTTGAGGGTATTATGCTAAGCAAAATAAGTCAGACAAAGACAAATACTGTATGATTTCACTCATATATGCAAGATAAACAAACACATGGATAAGGAGAACAGACTAGTGGTTACCAGATGGAGAGGGGGTGGGGGAGGGCAAAAGGGGTAAAGGGGCATTATGTATGGTGATGAATAAAAACTAGACTACTGGTGGTGAACACAATGCAGTCTATACAGAAAATGATATATACTACTGTATGCCTGAAATTTATAAAAGGTTATAAGCCAAT
The DNA here is from genome assembly GCA_031878705.1 of Tapirus indicus. NCBI lineage: Eukaryota > Metazoa > Chordata > Mammalia > Perissodactyla > Tapiridae > Tapirus > Tapirus indicus. The sequence goes on along the minus strand of CM062926.1, from coordinate 80,346,984 downwards.
ATGACCTCAATAAAATAGTTTAAAAAATGATAGTTTTGTCATTTTTCTCTTGTATTGCATCATTGTGTATATATTGCTCAAATATTACTTAATGGTCCTGATATTTTCAAGTCTCCAAATTTGAAGGTGGCACTAATGTAACTTTTGGATGTTTGTATGAGAAGATAGGGAATTTGTGTTCTCAAATTTTAATTCTCATCGGCTTATTACTAAACTCATGATCTTCCCCCATATCTTCACTAGTAGCCATCTCCATCAGTTAACATCAACCTTATGCTTTCAGTTGTTGAGACCAAAAATCCTGGCATCCTCCTTGATGAAGCTGTTCCTTCCCTTTAGCTATACAATCATCAATAGCAAATCCTGTTGACTGTACCTTCAAAACACATCCAGAAATAGACCACTTCTTATCACCTTCCCTGCAGAAGTCCCTGGTCTAGGTCTCCATCATTTCACTCCCTACAGCAGCCAGGAAGATCCTCTGAAATGCCAGATCAGATCACATCGCTCCTCTGCACTAGACCTTCCAATGGCTCTCCATATCTTTTGGAGTCCAGAAATCCTTACCAGGAGATTAGCTCTCACCTCTTGCTGAAGACTCAAAAGAAAAAGGAAAATCTATTGTATTTACCCATATTTTTGCATATCATATTCTTTTTTCTTTCCTGATGCTCCAAGATTCCTCCTTTTATTGTTTCCTTTCTGTTTAGAGAACTTCCTCTAGCCATTCTTTCAAGGTAGGTCTGTTGTTGACAAGTGTTCTTAGTTTTCCCTCATCTGAGAATGTCTTGATTTCCCCTTCATTCCTGAAGGATATTTTTACTGGTTATAGGATTCTGGATTGAAAGTTCTTTTCTGTCAGCACTTTAAAAATGTAGTACCACTTCTAGCCTCCATGGTTTCTGATGAGAAGTCCACTGTCATTCAAATTGTTTTCCCCATATAAGTAAGGTGTTTCTCTCTTGCTGCTTTCAAGATTATTTTTTTGTATTTATTTTTCAGAAGTTTGACTCTAATGTTTTTTGGTGTAGGTTTCTTTAGGCTTATCCTATTTGGGGTTTGCTCAGCTTCTTGAATCTATAGGTTTATGTTTTGTTTTGTTTTTTGTCAAATTCGAGAAATTTTCAGCCACTGTTTCTTCTAACACTTTTTCAGTACTGCTTTCTTTCTCCTCTCCTTCCAGGAATCTGATGATGTGGGTGTTAAATCTTTTATATTAGTTCTACAGGTCCCTGTGGCTCTGTTAATTTTTTTTAGTCAATTTCCTTTCTATTGTTCAGAATGAGTAATTTCTATGTTCTATCTTTTGGTTCACTGATTTTTTTTCTCCTCTACCCACTGCATTCTATTATTGAGTTCACTTTTTGAGGTTTTAAAATTTCAGTTATTCTATTTTGCAGTTCTAAAATTTCCATTTGGTTCCTCTTTATATTTTCTATTTCTTTGCTGAGACTCTACTTTTTTCATTTGTTTTAAGTGTGTTCATAATTGTTTGTTGAAGCATTTTTATGATGGTTGTGTTAAAATCTTTGGCAGAAACTCCTAACATTCTGTCAGATCTGTTTTGGCATGTATTGATTATCTTTCTCATTCAGTTTGATATCTCCTGGTTTGACAATGGTCCTTTGCTAGATGTGCATTTATTGTTTTTTTTTTTTTCATATAAGGGAATGGTGGCTCAGATGGGCCTCAAAACATGCCTTTAGAAATGGGATTGAGAGCTGAAACTAGAATCCAAGTGTGCCTGACATCAAAGGCAGGCTCCTAAGCTCTCAAATTATAGACAAATATGTATCGTGTGATTCTTTGTTTACAAGAAAAAATGCACAGCTAGATATAAAATTCTAGTATAGAAAAAAACTTAAGAATACACCTCAAAATGTTAGCTGGAATTTTTAATGAGTATAATATTTGGATGATTTCCATTTTTGCCTTTCAGTGCCTTAAATTATCTATAATAACCTCAATTTAATCACCTGTCCATATTATGATTTTGAATAAAGCTCTGAATATCTTACATGTTTGTTTAAACTTATTTAAAGCTATGTCTTTGAGGATTTGTTTCTCATGTGAATAGTTGCAAATTATGTGCTCTAAAAACAACTCATTCAAATGTTAAAAAATATGAAATTACGCTTCACTTCTAGACTCTTACTTGCAGGAAGTAGATTTAACATATTTCATAAGGCAGCAAATTTGATTGATGTTTATATTCTCATATTCTTTATTTTTAATATCAATTTGTAGTCAAATTCATTTAGAATTTAGATCACATTATTTTCAAACCATCATTTTTGTAATAAAAAAATTGAATGTATTCCATGGCCCCCCTTCTCCCATTTTCTTTTCTTTCCTCCTCTACAGTCAGTGTTTAAACTAGCAATAAAACCTTTAGAATGATAATATATTTTTTTCTGATAGACTTGAATGACATGGTATATTTTCATATCATGTTGCTATGACTACCAAACCCTTTAGCTCATCTGCATTTAAATATGTTCACTGTTAAATTAGAGATGTAGCTTAAGCAATTTAGGATACTTTATACTTTTTGTTTAAAACATTGGTTATATGATAAGTCTCAAGTTCACTTAACAAGAATAATACCAGAGAGTTGTTGGCTACAGAATATTTATTGTTTCATAATTCCTTCAAAGGCAGTTTAAAAAAAAAAAAGGCCAATACTTGTCTAAGAGAGCTTTTCAAGTTCTACATAGGAATTTGTCACTCAGGTACATAGCAAAATTTATGAATGTCATGTAATAAATCAGAAAGCTTTTCCTACATTCCAAGATGGCTGGGTTGATATTGAAACTTCTTAAAGACACCCACACACCCACATCAGAATATTGAAAAACTCTCAAATGACAACAAAGGTCTCTTCCTGGCTGATCTAGAAATGTCTGTCTGGACATGACCCCCATTCATCCCCTCCCTGTGTGAATGTGTGACTGTCGCACATTGCAGGCAGCCCACACCAAATTGCTACTCAGGGGTGAGCTGTGCAGAGAGAGAAAGCAGTGGCCCTAAATGATAAATAGTCAGCACCCAAAAGTTTGTACTTGTTCGCTTCTTTTCCGGGAACCGCACATATTAGAGAATGAAGTTGTGAATGTACTCTGTGGTGTGTACATGTGTGTGCATGTGCAGGCATCTTGGAATGAGCTTGGTATAGGGTCAACACGGTGATTTTGCACACTCCAGATTTCTTAAATACTATTTTATAAAAATTTGACTGGCTTTGAGTAGGAGTTTACTCTTATTCGAATATTGTTCTTTCCAATTGAAAACCAAAACAATATCTTTAAATAAGTAACAATATAACAAGACGAAAAAATTGCTTTGATCCTGATAACTCTTAGATTTGATCTTTAAAATATTTCTTTAAATTTTATGCAATTAAAACACAACAAATATGTCTAGATTCTTCTAATGGCTACTCATAGAAATACACAGAAATTAGTAAGCATTGCTAAATTTTCTAATATTGTTTCCTTCTCTATTAAAAAATCTTAATTTAAATAGATGAGTTTTTTGCCTAGGTGAAAACTACAAGATCAAATTCTAAATAACTATAAAACTATATTTATCCAGTAAATAATTGTGGATAAATGTATGGGCATATAGGGATGACATGCAGCATATGTTTTTAATTAGTAAACCTAATTCTGCATAAAGTATTAAAAGTTTTTATTAAAATGAGCTGTTCATAAATCCTAATGCACTGTCTAATTTTCCTACCTCCAGTTTCTCTCAGAACAGAATACTAAAAATAATTAACCAAAGAGGGAAAGAATTCTAATAATCCTTCACTTTGAATTCCAGGATCATGGACTCACAGTCACCACTTATTGCAAATGAGTCCTGATCTTGTTTTGGTTTTCAGTAAAGCAAGCCAATAATAAATAAATTAAAAGTGACCTTTTCATTTTAGTGAAGCAGGTGGAGTAAAATATTTAATGGGTTTAAGAAAGCAAACAAAACAGTATGTGTCCTTAGTTGGTTTGAATTTGCCTGAGAGACTCCTTGTCTGCTTAGCCCTTTCCTCTGAAGTGAAAAAGTAGTTTAAAGAATAGTAGTCTAGGAATATTGAGCATATGACTACACTGCTTTAGAATTTTCCAGTGGTGTTCCACTGCATAAAATAAATCCCAAACTCTTGCCCCTGCCTCTCTTTCTGACTCATATTCTACCTCCTATGCTTCAGTCTCTATCTTCTAGACTCAGCAGCGTATTTCCATTCCTTAAACACACCAAGCTCATTCCTGCCTCAGGGCCTTTGCATCTGCTTAGGATGCTCTTTCTTAGATCTTCACAGCTCTCAAATCAAATGATAACTTTCAGGCCTTTCCTGAGCTTCATTGCTAAAGTAGCCCTCTCAGAAGCTCAGAAAATTATTTCAATAATTTTCTTGTTTATTTACTTTCCTATGTGTTTGTTTTCTGTTTACTTTAACTAGAACAATGGATAAGCTTCTTTGAGAATCATGCCTGGAACTGTGTATGACATATTATGTACTCAATAAATATTTACAGACTGACTGACCCTCAAGTTATTTCAAAGATAGGCTCTGTGACAGTCTAATTTTGTCTAGGAACTAACATTTGCATAATCATTTTCTAACTTACCAAGATTTCCATGTACAATATCTTTTCATATTCTTAGACCTTTATATAATCTCAGAGGAAATTAAGGTAAGGTGATATTATACTAAAATCTACAGTTTAGAGTAGGAAGTGGCCATGTTATGACTCATATCCAGATGTAAGTGGTGTGGTTGACGTTAACTTCATGGCCCCCACTGTCATTTGTCCACCTTTTATGAGCCCCACATGGCTATGATTAACTGATGGGACAGCAACACATGTACCAAGATGGCTGTGTGGACTTTGTTAACCAATTTACCCATATATGACATCAGTGCTATCTGCTGCCCCTACTACCATTGGGAGAGAAGAGCATGTACCATTGGGCAGAGTCACCACTTCCTTCTTTTATATTAATTCTGCTTAGAATAAAAGAAAAAAAATGATATATGCTTCAGAGCCATTGGATCTTTATTAGTGTTACAAAACATCGTGAAAACTTCTATCACATCCTACAACAAGCGAGGCTTATACTTAACATTGAAGCAGGCATTTGCCAGAAATGTAAAGATTTTCTTTTTGGATTCACAGAACCATTGGGCTAGAAATTAGCTATTCTAGGTGAAGAAAATAACAAACAGAAAGGCATAGTGATCTATAAAATATCACTTTCTAGTTAGTAGTAGAGCCGGGACTGAATGCAGATTGTTGCCCTTTCAGGCCTTTCAGTGTATGCAAGTCATCCCTCTTTTGAAATTAACTCAGACACCAGGTAATTTTTCAGGGCCAGGAGGTATGAAAACAAGGAGAACAAGATAAAAATTTAAGCAATTTGTTGGCTGCAACAATACTTGTATTGAATAAATATACACGAATTGTTGACTAGCTTGACAACTGTTTATTTCATGCCTATTTTATTGTAGCCTCTATTCTAGACACTGGGGGTACAATGGGAAACATGATAGCATTTCTCTCTCATGGTCAAATGGGGAGGCCAACCAGTAAATGCGTAATTTTGCGTTAGGTGCTATGATAGAGACAAACACTGGGGAACACAGAGAAGTGTCAGCCAGCCCAGGTGGTGGCAGCCAGAAAGGGCTCATGGAGAGTACTGCCTCCAAGCTGAGATCTGAAGGATGACAAGAAATAGTTGTGTGGAGAGGGAAAATGTACCAGGTAGAAAGAAGAGCATGAACGTCAATGCAGATGCATCAGTGTATCTTCCCATCCATCACGACCAACACACAAAAATAGAATAATAATTATTCTTCTATGATCTTTTGAACCACAGTTCCTTGTGAGGACTCACACATGGTACTTCAATACCTGGCTCGCCTTGGATGAGTTTTTATCAGGACTATCACTTTATGACAGATTCAACACCCTGGCAAAGAGGGTTATAGCAAGATTCCACTGGCTGGAACCGCAGATAGATAGGGCTTGATGAGCTTTGAGGAGCGATTTGCATTCATCTAGAGCACCCCACACCTTCCTCAGAAAGTCTTTGGTGCCTACCTCCGCTATGTAATTTTAAATGCATTAAAAAGGCACTGTGCCTGACGATGTTAATACACTGTCACAAATGAGCAACATAATTTTATTCTTGTTCTAACTGCCTTAAAGCATTTAGGGAATCTGTGCCTTTGGAAATTAACAACACCAAAAATTAAAAGCAACTGATTGTTTTTCTAAAAATCTACATGTTTATGAATCATCTTCACAATAATCATAATAACCATAAATTAGAATTTCCTCCCGTAAGGATAGTCAGAAATAGATGTTAAAACCAAAGCTGAATGCTCTGTATGTTTTCTTTCAATCTTTGACCAATTGATGCATTCATTTCAGATATTTGTCAAAATTTCACAAGTTTCTAACACCATCAAATCAGGCAGAATAATTTTGAGTTTACGTATTGTTTCTTTCCTTCGTTTAAAACTAATTATGGAGAGCCATACATTTCCTAAGTACTCTGCTAGGTACTGGGAACATAGTCAGGTTCCTACTGGCAAGGAATTTACAGCAAGAGGGAGAGACTGGGCGGAGGGAAGAAACAGAGGAGCTGCCAGGAAAGAGGGCACCTGTGCCGTGGTGGGCTGGCTCCTTTAGGCTCTGCACCCCAGAACTACTGGTCAGAATCTCAGGAGGGTTTGGCCTTGAGAATTTACATTTTTAAAGAACTCCTCAGGTTATTCTCACATAGATTCAAGTTTGAGAACCCTTGCTTTGACAGTGGAAGGTCACTGAAGTGTTTTAAGCAAGAGTAGGGTGAGGGGTTAAGTGTTTTAGGAGGAGTGCTCTGTTAGCCTTGTGGAGGGAAGCAGGGCATTTTAATCTTGCAAGGCAACCTGGGCCATTTTGATCACATGGCATCAATTATGGGATGAAGGATGGGGAGATTACAGAGATGAAATAACATTTAGGACTCGGACGAAGAATTAGTTTCACACTTTATTTGATAATTTTAATTAGTCAAAAGCTTAATATTTCATTTGTCTTTTTGGAAAAGCTTATTCAATTGGATCAAAATGCATTAGTTAAAATATCAGGTAAGGAAGGCAACGATGAATTGGAACTAGGCAAGCACAGAGATGGGGCGGGTGCAATCGTCTAAGCAAGAGCTAAAAAGGATGACGACTACGGCAATAAGAACAGGATGGGGAGAGGGAGTCATATAACAACAAGGAAAAAATGAAAGGATTTGGTCTCCAATTGGATGGAAAAAGACAAGAAGCAAAAATAACTGTGGCTTTAAAAAAATTCATTATTTTTTAATTATTAGAATATGGAACTGATTCAACGTGATTTCCTTAATAATACTTTACAGAAGTGGTTCAATGGAAAGCAGGCCAAAAGAAAGTACAGTTCAGCATCATCCTTCACTGTTCTGAAAACAAGCGGTACTGATGACAGAGTTTGGGCATCATCTTTGGATTTAAGACCTGCTCCTCTGCTTTGGGCCTCACCACATTGTGCGGCAAAGGTGTGCATGTGCACCTGCCTCTTACACTGCGCTACGAGCACTTCAGTGGTAGGATCCAAGCTCTTCTATCGCTACAGTGACACACTCATAGGAGGCCCTCCATATTTGGTTTATAATACACAAACTGATTAATTAACTGTGGTGCTGATTGGAAGTAGCAGCTTCTGGTTTAAAATAACTTTCAGAGAACCCTTAGTGCGTGCCGCTGCTTTCCAACAAGACCATCCCTAAACACACTGTATTCTTATCCTGGAAGTATTCTTATCCCAGTAAATCCAAATGAAAGGTGCTCCAGTCAGTCACACAGTGAGTTAGGATACTGTATGTCCTGTCAGGGAACAGTCTGAGAGCCCCTGCGTGAACTATAGCAGATGGCTTTCCAGATGTTCTTTCCTGGTTAACAGCTGCCATTAGTTTGACTTTGGAGAAATGACCTGGGTTTGCCCATGGTCTTTCAGATTGAATTTTGCAAAGCTTTTGCATAAAAGAGTGGAAGTATTGCTATTTGTAAAGATTACAGTTATATTTGCTTAATAGAATTTTTAAAAATAGGAATTTTTAAAGCTTTGGATTTGCTTTTAAGTCTTCAGTTGCTAACATTCTTCAACTCAAGACAATTCCAGAAAATTAGAGCAGAGTGGGATGTGGAAGGTGATTCAGTCCAGTCCCTATCTTATAAATGAGGATCCATGCAAGCTGGGTGAGATGTGTAAGGTCTGTGGCTCATTAGTGCAGAGGTTCAGAATCCAGTACTTATGGTAGTTTGTTCAATGCATAAGGATTCTGCTTTAGGTTTATTTTGGTTAAGTGCTTATTTTACTCTCTCATTGCAATTGCCCATTTCTTTTTAAAATCCCTCTATTTCTTTAGTGCTCATCTCTCTTTATTTTCTCCATGATTTGGGATTAATAAAGTTCAGCAAAATGGAGTGACTCAAATATAAACCAGCAAATATCATTATTGGTTGTTTGGTGAACACCAAGTCCATTTCTGCATAGATCAATTATGTCCATGGTACATAGTGAAACTGAGAAAGAAACTTCTATGGTCCAGTGAAAATGACTACTCAGTGGGTCTGATCTCAAGTTAGTGAAAAGCAGTGGTAGCTACTGCTTGTTTAAATGTTAGTACTGTGCTAAGCCTTTCACATATATCTTCATATTTAACCCTATGGTGAGCATATGAGGTAAGATTATCTTTTCTTTATGCATTAATAAACTGGCGCTCAGAAATATTAAATAACTTGCCAAGGTCATACCACTAAAAAGTCATAGAGCTTGGCTGATGGTTTGGGGCCCGAGTCTTTGTGACTTCATAGTCCCCCCCCTTACCCACTATGGAAACTCCTGAGAAGCCCATGGGCTGCCATGTGAATCTTCTCTCAGAGGGTCAGAAAGATTCACAGAGAGTGAGAGGGTTGGGAGGTATTTCACAATGGAGATGATTTCACAGACTATTTGGGTCATTAAAGCAGAGATAAGGAAAATAATTTGACTCAAACTCTCTGCTTTATCAACAGAAAATGCCGATGTAGAACAAATTTTTGAGATGAATGGAAAAATATTGTATCTGGTGGCTGTAGCTTCACTCCTTGAAAGCAAAATGTTATGATCCGGGTTAATATTTCCACATAACATGGCCCTCTCTCAAGCTGTGTGTTTGCCACAGTGTGGTAGGCTTGACCTCTTCTCCTCACTTTCATTCCATTACCTACCTAACCTCATTTCCGGTCATGCAGGGCTCCTTGTTATAGCCTTTGTTTTCATGTTTTATGCCCTCAGGTTAAACTACAACATCCACAACATTGCAATTATAAATTAAAAAAATTTTATTTAGCTTTAGAATTTTTTCAATGACTGAAAACATTCTTGAAAAATCAAAAAAGCACTTTATTTCTATATATTAGATCAGATTTTTGCAGGTGCGTGTAACTTACTTTGCATTATATTTCATTTCATTTTACATACTTTATTTTACCAGAAATATAATGAGAAAAATTTCTTAATGCTTTCAGTTCTTTGAAAGAAGTAAATTCTGCACTAGTAACCAGGGAAGATATGAGAAATGTCTCCAAGTCTGCATTCTAGATCTGCCCCTGACATTTTCTGCAGCCTTGGCTTAGACAAATCCCTTAACCTCTTGAGATATCTATTTTACTCACTAAAAACCACATGAATCATAAATACCTAGCTCTTTGAGAATCTGTGAACTTAGAGAATATTGGAAAAATATTTTCACTACAAAAAAAAAATAGGACAAAAATGGAGAGAACAGGCTTCCAATCCTCTCCCCCCTTTTAAAAAAACCCTCAACCAGTGACCTGAATGCTTTGGAGACCTGGTTATTTAGTCATTCAGTCATTAGAAAGGTTGCCTTCCCACCTGCCCCCGTGCATCATGCAAACCACTAGTAGATTTTGATGTGTGCTCATGAAGACATGCAAAGAACTATCTTTGTGTGTTTTGAAATTTTTATTTTTGGATTTTAACACAAACATCTTAACAGACTGACTTGTTGTGAATAACTTTTTACATATCAGCCTCCTAAACTGTAGAAAGAGAAATGCCCTCTTTCTGGGTTTTTGACAGTATGGCGACCCTACATCACTGACGCATATTTATAAATCTGTTTCCTGCATTCAAAACAAAGGTTTAACTTTTTATGTGATATTTTTCATTCACAAAATATTTATGTAGACCTAATCCTTCATCAAAAGTGCGTGTTTGGAATAAATTACCAGGATGAGAAAAGAAAACAATTAGCATTTAGAAAATGCCAGGCTCCAAGGTTTCACCAAACAGCAATGAAAAAAAAAAGTAATTTAGACATTGATAGGGTTTATTAAGTAGAAAGAACTTGCATGTTTATGAGTTAGCAAGACCAATATCAGAGAACACAGTCTATTAATAAAGGGAAACTAAGAAAGAAATATATGCCACTCGCCACAAGGGAAATGACAGGGGATACTCAGTTTAATAGAAAGTTGAGACACTTATGTTTAAAAAACAGCCTCACCCCTCAAGATAAATATGGAAGTTAAAAATAACTAACATTTATTGGGCATATAGAATGAGCTACTCATTGAGTTAAGCATTTTAAAGACATTGAGGTAGGGACAATTATAATCCAGTTTTACAGATGAGAAAACTGATGGTCAGAGATGATGGGTAACTTTGTTCAGTGTCATCCAACCAGTAAAAGGCAGAGTCAAAGGCTGATGGATTCTGAGACCCACAGTCTTAACTAATAGAAGCTCTGAAATCACAAGATCTGGAAAATTCTTAGAGAGCTCTACACAGGCCTGAATTAAGAAGATATTCTGAAAAAAAGGAATGTAATTGTCATAAGTGGGTGAGTAAAAGAATAGGTATAAAAGGTTGGAAAGGTTGAAATTATACACAATAAAGATAAAAAATGAATCTCTGGAGAATACGAAATACATTCATTCCTTACTTTTAGGATATTTTATATGAAAATAAGCCCATTTAATGTAACATGAAAAATATATATTACATGAAACAGATTCCCTATAAAATAAGCACATTTAATATATTAACATAAAGTTTGTTCAGAAAACAATTATAAATCTGTTAATTGAATTTACTTTTAAATATTTTCAGTTTCTATTACATTTGAGTTACATGCTGGTGCATTGTGATCTAGCATTATTAGTTTTATCAGTTTCTAAGTGAAAGTGGGAAAAAGAGAAACCTTATAGGAAAACCAATAAACATTTTATGGATTTTTGAGTTAAAGTCTCTCACCAGATTGAACCCATGAAGAAAGCATTCATTTTGATTCTTTCAACAGCATTTTTTTATGAGGTTTATTGAGTGCTGGGTGCAGGAAGGTGAGTAAGATGTGACTGATGCTTCAAGGACTTCCCAGTGTAGAGGGAGATAGCCACGTTAAAATCACACACACACAATAATCTGATCAAGCAGACTACCTAAATTCAGATTGTAGTGCCTCCACTTCCTAGTCATGAACAACCTTGGGAAAGATGTTTAGCTTTTCTGTGCCTCAGTTTCCTCATCTGTAAAATGGGAACACTATTAGTACCTATCTCATAGGGTTATTATGAGGAAGACTGCATTAAAACAGGAAAGGAGTTAGAACAGCCCCTAGTACATTGCAAGCAATCAGTCAACGTCACCTGCCATTATTAAACCTGTGATGTTTGGCAGAACAGAGTGGGATGAGAATACAAAGGACAAAGAGGCTGATTATCTAGCTGTGTGAAGGAAAACATCCCAGAGAGCTGAGAGCTGAGAGAAGATGGGTAGGCTTCTGTCTGGGTGATTGATGATTAGAGGGATCCAGCGGGGAAGGAGCAGTGAAACCAAAGGTGGGAAGGCAGGAGACATCCAGAGGCATTTAGTGAACGGCCTCTAGCAGGGTGTGGTTGGACGCCATAGTGCCAGGGTGTCTGCAGTGAGGGAGCGGTTCTGTGGCCAGAGCTCAGAGGCCGTATAGGGCCATAGTAACAGCTGGTCATGAATCCTATGGGTCACTGCTTTCCTAACAGTGTTCCTTAGAACCCTCTGATGGAGGGGTCTGTGGGATTGCCTCAGACACTGCTCAGGAAAGGCCTGGGTGGGCTTGCTGCTGGGCCCCCTCCTTAGTTCTCACTGGAGCAAAACTGCTTTTCTCTCTTTCATATATTGTGCTTTCACATAAGATTTTTATTTGAAGAAAAGGATCTGCTCTTTAAAAAATATTTGAGTTTAAAATAAAGATCTACTGAAGCTTTTGATCAAGGAAGAAATATGATCAGATTAGAATTTTAGAATGGTAACTTTGGGAATACTTATTTAGTTATTTAGCAAAGGTTATAGAGCACTGACAATGTGCCAGAGACTGTTCTAAACATTTTATAAACACTAATTAATGGAATTTGCATAGGACGAGGTGAAAAAATAAGACAAGGGACTTCCCCAACAACTCAGCACGTTTAGCACTGAGATCCCTTATATACTCACTTAAAAAATAAGCTCCTTACTATCGGTACTTTCCACTTCTTCTAAACCTTACATTTTTCTTCACATATTTGTGGGGACAAACTTTTAAAAAACTGGAGGACTAAACTTTTTTTCACTATTTTGCATGTTGGACTTGGTAGGAATTATTCTGATAGATGGGAAGTCAGTATGGGCATAGTTCAGGGTTTACCAGGACTGGGGCAGGGCAGAAGTGATGGCTGATTGCACGCCATGTTGAGAACCAGGAGTGGCTCTCAGCAGCATTGGTACCCCTTGTGGGTGTTTTGGAAATCTCTGCAGATGGTTTTGGTATATACACAAATGGAGAGGGTTCTGCTGGCATTTAGTGAGTGGAGGCCAGGGATGCTAGACACCTTGTGATGTATAGAGTAGTTCTGCTCCCTGCATGACTTCCCTATATGCATGAATGAATGATACCTGGGTGTAATTACAGGAGCATGTAACCTAACTTTTTTACATGGAAACACAAAGTATTTTTGGTATGGTTTTAATATACACCGAACTTATCAGAAATAGAGTTACTGTGGAAATGGAAGAAAGATTGTATTTTGTTCAGCTTTTTGTTTGTTTGTCAGGAGTTGTTCACTGTTTGGGAAAACAACATCACAAGATAGTAATACTGCTCATGGCATTTGAGTTCCCAATACACTCACCTGCATCAGTCAGCCTTTGTAGCTGCCACATTAGCCATGGGCCTACAGTGAGTCTACCCCTGGATAGATGCAAGTGTCTGATTATTATGTCACCTACTGTAGTTGTGCTCCAGGGCACTTGTATATTTTTCCTTTATATTACATGTAGGGCATTGTATTTGCTTCTTTGAAACAGTCTGTGCAAGTAGGTTATTTCGGAATTTCTTTGAGGTGAATAAAGATGTCTCATAAAATATGTGCTATAGAAATGAGGCTTGGAGTATGACAGGGTTGAGAGCCAATGTGTCGAAGTAACACAAAGGCATTGTCAAACCACTCAGTTTCTCTTATACTATGGTGGATTGGGAATCAAGTTCATTTCTTGATTTCACTTTTACTTTTCCAAGCAGAGGCCATTTATATTCACATGCTGCAGAAAATGGATGATGATAAAGCATGCCAAAAGCAAGAAGACCCTTACATGAATGTCACCCAAGGACCCAGCCATCAAGGTGCAGAGGGGTTCATCCAGCAGGTCCAGACCATAGTCTTGGGCAAGTTGCTTGAAGTTATTGTATGTCTATAATTTGAGAAAATACACTTCCAGCGTCAGGTCCCAGGACAGCTGCTTGTCTTGATACCCAGTCAAAAGTAATATCAGAAAGTAATATATTACAACTTTGCCTTTTTATATTGGAGGCAAATTGTTTTAAATAATTTGTTAATGTATTTTGTATACATATAATCACAAATTTGCAACTACTTATTAAATTTAATGTTAAATTGCCCAGCACTTAAAAATAGTCAAAATACAAATTCTTTAAAAAAATTACCATTTCTTAGGGGCTGGCCCCGTGGCATAGTGGTCAAGTTCATGTGCTCCGCTTCGGCAGCCCGGGATTCACGGGTCTGGCTTCCGGGCACGGACCTACACACCGCTTATCAAGCAGGATATTGTTGACTTTTTTGAATCAACTTGGGTCTACACACCTCTGAACAAACTGAACTCAGCAAGGACATTTGCTTATTTCTATGCTCGTTCTTTGACTAAAGCTTCTCTGGAGGTTGCATCAAAATGTTTTTCAGCCCATGCTCACTAACTGGTCATTTTATGTTACAAGTACATTTCTAAGTGTTAATCTTTTGTTTACATAAAATAAATTGGAATATTTTATTAAATTTTTTTCCACAGAAAATGAAGAAAAGATGTGTATCTCTAATGGGATAGGAAGCAGTGAGAGGGAGAGATAGAGTCTGTGCTTTCTACTCATTAACTTTCCATTAATAAACTAAGATAAATGCTTGCTTTATAATTCTAATGGGTATTTCTGAACAGCTTGTTGGCAGGCACCATCTTAATAACAAGAAAAAATACTTGATTCACCATCGTAGAGACCCTGAATATGAATGTAAATTTTCTTCCTCTTTTAATACCAATATTAGTTGTATCTAATATATACTCTAAATCCTGGTAATTGGTTGTTCATGTAGATCTTGAGACTACTTATTGCTATTTACTATGGTTGTGTCTTTAATTAAAACAATAATTTCCATGGATAAATAGAACAGCAAGGCTTAATTAGAACTAGTTAATATATAACTTCCAATTTATCTAACTATTAGGATTAATCATGCAAAGCAAATGTTACAATACTCAGTCATTATTTTTTAATCTTTGTTCAGCAATGTAATGAAGGGGACAAATTTTCTGATTATTTAGAGGTCCTTAGAAATAGTTCACCCCAAAAGGCAAAAGGTTTTCCTAGATAACTAACTAGATAATAATATATATATTTTAAAATATTTTAAATATCTATCTATATCTATATTTTTAAATATCTAACTAGAGAATTCTGAAGTAGATAATTCTTGTGACTCTTAACAACTCCAATTAGACAATTTGGTATCTTGCAAAAATATTTGTTAGACATATTCTGGGCTCTCAATATAAGGATTTTGGCCTTAATTTTATAAATATGTATTTTTAAAATATTTATTCACTATGAGCAAGGTAATGTGCAAGATGCTAATCTTGTTTAAGTTTTTCCCTATGTACTGGGCTCATTGGGAGTAAATGGGAAGAACTAGGGAATTTAGTCTGATTAACAGCAATTACTCTTTCCAAAGATCACAGAATCCAGTAAGTATCATCTCGATCTCTTATAAGAGTTAGTATCAGTTTCTCTTATTTCAAGACCTAATTATTTTCTGCCTGGGATAACACTTTTCTATCTTTCAATTTTCTTAATAGCCCACATTAACAAGTATAGTGCCTTAGTTTACCATTTGTGACTCACAACAAGATGATCTAAACCCTGCTTTTTCATTCATTTTCCTCTTCTCATCTAATGCTCTATGCCATCACCTTCTTCATAAAGCCTTTTCTGAGGTCTTCTAGTAGAAAGGGATCTTATTGCCCTCGATGCTTCATACATTCTCCCATTCATCTTCATAGGAATCACCACATTTGAACTAGTTTTCTAATTCTTTATGTATATGTATTTCCCAACTCCTAACTGTTATGTTTCTGGGGGCTGGGCTTTTTTTATTGTGTCCCCTTGTTAGATCTCCCAACCTTCCAACCAAGACACCTCAACACACACACACATACACACACACACACATACACATTTGGCCTATTCTCAGTAGAATCTCTTTGTGCTTTAACAAATCTTTCTGAGACATTTTAGCTTAACATTTTTCAGATGCAATATTTAGTTTGGAGTATGTTCACATAATACCAATTTCCATTATAAATTCAGCAACAATGCCAAAATCAGAAAGCTTTAAGACCTATAAATTAGAGTTTGAAATGCAAAAATGTGACAACATACCAAAGAAGGTGTAACATTTGTATAGACATGATTAAATTAGTAAACAGCATTGGTTTCTTATATAACAATAGCTGCCAAGATTCCACTGAGAGCTTCAGGCATATCCACCTGGTGACATTTATGGCATATGTTCTGATTGGTTGGTATCTATGGCTTACTAGTTGTTAAATATTTTGAATACCCCATATAGGTCAAATCTGGCTTCAATGTCAAGTCACAGGGTCTCTTTTCCCCACTATGATGTTTGAGTATATTACTGAGCAATATAGGGAGTAAAATGAGACACAGTTTTCTCTGTAGGGTTAACTGAACCAAAGCAGCTTATAGTGACTCTAAAGACCAATGGATTTCATGAAAAAAAAAAAACAACCTATCAATTGAACAAACAGAATGAGCACTGAAAAGAACATGCTTATAGGAGAAGTTGAGGTTTGTGTAGTTCTGAGAAAATAAAATTTGTGGGAATATATTTGTTTTGGGGCCGCTGAATTCTTTCACATATTTGACTGTCACTCCTTTAAAAAAGTGCTTCTGAAATTTTTTAAATTTTCTTTAAAATGTATAAAAAATGAAAATAAAATTTAATAATATAGAAGCCCCTCCTTTCAAAGAAATGTAACATTTATGCTGATTTTACAATGAAATATAAATGCAGTCTTAAAGTTGCTGCAATCCCTCCCCTCAGAATTTTCATTCTTTTTCAAAGAGGGGGTTTTCAATAGAAAAACCTTCAGAGATTTTTAAAAATATAGTTTTGTGGCATTACAGCAAATAGTTTCTGAAATATACATCATTTGTCTCACATGATAGACAGCATATTGTTTTTACTTTTGAAGACAATGAAGATGTACATAGTTTTATTCTAGAGTCATTATCTAAAAAGTCTTTAATATTTAGGAAATTGTAAAGAAATGTAGAACACCATGTGATGGTACATTTTATCTATCAACTTGACTATACCACAGGGTGCCCAGGGATTTGGTCAAACATTATTCTGGTGTGTCTGTGAGGGTGTTTTTGGGTGAGAATAACATTTGAATCTGTAGACTGGGTAAAGCAGATTGCTCTCCCTAATGTGGGTGGCCCTCATCCAATCAGTTTAAGGCCTGACTAGAACAAAAAGGCCAGCCCTCCCTCAGGTAAGAGGGAACCCCTCCTGCCTGATGGCTTGAGCTGGGACATTGAACTTTTCCTGCTTTCAGATTTGAACTGAAGCATTGGGCCCTTCCTAGGGCCCAACCCTGCTGGCTTTCTAACTGGAACTTATACCATTAGCTCCCCTGGGTCTCCAGTTTGCTCACTGCAGATCTTGGGACTTCTCAGCCTTCATAATTGCATGAGTCAATTCCTTATAATAAATCTCTTTATAAATATAAATATAAATATTCACTACATACATAGTGGAGATATATATATATATATACATATATATATATATATGTATATATACCCTGTTGGTTGTATTTCTCTGGAGAACCTTGACTAATACACACAATATAAATCAAAATTTGAAACCATTGACAGAAAATCTCTTGAATCACTATCTAACTTGATGTTTAAAAAATCATTTGATTATATGTATCATTCCTAAATGAAATAAATTGGTCATTCTCTCATAATGTGTTTTTCAATAAATAAAATATTTAAAGCAATAAATTATAGATCCATTTCTTTTCCTTCAACTTGATTCACACCAAATGATAATAATCTAATCATTGGCATTTCTCCACCAAATTTATATCCACTTCAAAATCATGATGATTTAAAAAACATTTAATAAATTTTACATTTCATAATAAGAAATTCTTTGAATTGTAAATTATTCCTCTCCACAACTGATTGCTTTGTTTCTTACGGTAATAGGGATTACAAACAGACCACATCCAATATAATTTGAAACTCCATTCTTCAAAAAACTGAATATCAAGATCTCTTGAAACTTCATTATCTTTGAATTTATACCTTGAAAATAAATTTTGATTATAATATCTATTACTTATTGTCATGATCATAGATCCATTCAATAAATATATGCATCAACAACCCTTATTAGGCCCTTGCAATATAATAGGAGGTCAAACAGTAAAGAATCTGTCTTCACTGAATTTTGTTCTTGGGAAGAGTAGCAAATACAAACCCAAACTAAAAGGAATTAATATATTAGAAAGATACATGTTATGAGGAAAAATAATGAGAAGGAGAAGGAGAAGGCAGTGCAGTGGGGAGTGGTGTGAGACTACAAATTTAAACAGTCAGAGGAGGCCTTATTGAAAAGGTGACATTAAAGCAGACTTGAAAGAGATGAGGGAGCAATCATGTATACACCTTGCAAGAGCACCGCAGGCAAAAGAACCAGTAGGTACAAAATGCCTGAGACAGAGCTGGTGTATTCTCAGAAGACTGAGGAGGCCAATGCAGCTGGAGTGGAGTGAACAAAGGGGAGAGGAATAGAAGATGAAACCAGAGAGGTGGGGCCTTGCAGACCATTGTATGGTCTATAGCTTTTACTCTAAGTAACATGGGGCCATTGAAGGGCTTTGCACAGAGGATTTATATGATCTCCATTATGTTTAACAGGATCTCTCTGTCTGTTACAGTGGAGAGAATAGACTTTAAGGACAAGGCAGAAGCAAGGAGACTAGTAAATGAGCTCTTGCAATAATCCATGTGAGACAGGATGCCATTCCACGCTGGTGCCAAGTGGCACTGATCATTGCAGATGATGGCATACTTGCTTTTTCATACTACAGTGTCAGGGACGGTACTTTTCTCAGGCAAACTCTTGGAGATTTTTTTCTGTGTGTGCAAAGTAAGAGTGCAGTTTTTTGTTTTGACATATTTAAAAAATAATTATTTTAAAAAGAAACCACAACCAATCATGGCTGTGATAGTGACCTACTGAATTACTAAAAGTTACTTAAAAAAAGGGGGGCCATTTATATACAAAAAGATGTACTTCTGGGAAAGCATCTGGGTAACAAATATTTTCATGTAGCTGGGCAAAGAACTTATGGAGAGGGAGTAATGTTATTATAACAACATTTTCATTTGACTTATACCACAGAATTTGTTATTTTCTTTGTTTTATTATTTATGTTTTATGAAATTTATAGCTTTTTACTGTCTTTTAAAAAAATATATGAGATCAAGACAGTCTACAATGAATAACGTTGATTTTGTTTGCCTCTGGCAGTTTCCTCACACTTCCTAAAGTTTTACTTTTTCCTTTACAGAAACTACGTGAGAGGGAGAGAAGTATATGCAATCCCTCCTGACTTCAAACCCACCCCTGATACTAAATTATCTCACAGTGTAGCTTCATCTTGCAATATTGAGTCCATAAGCTGAAAGCATCTGTTTCACTGCTGTTATGTAACTCCTGGCTAATTCATCCTTTGGCTTCACATTTGATCATCATCATAACATGGTTGAGAACTAATTCTTGAAGCATCTGATCCTTGTCCTTCCAGGGCATCTCTAGCTTGAAAAAAAGCACTCTAGAACAATGGTTCTCAACCAGGGTAATTTTGTGTCTCAGGGGACATTTGGCAATGTCTGGAGACATTTTTAATTGTCACTTTTGGGGAAAGTGCTTCTGGTACCTAGTAGCTAGGAATTCTTCCAAACATCCTACAGGGCACCGGACAACTCCCATTGACATAGAATTATCTAGTCCCAAATGTCAATAGGCAGCCCTGGTGGCCTAGTGGTTAAAATTCAGTGCTCTCACCACCTTGACCAGGTTCCTTTCCTGGTCAGGGAACCACACCACTTGTCTGTCATTTGTCATACTGTGGTGGCTGCGAGCTTCTGTGATGTTGAAAGCTATGCCAACATTATAGCTTGGAGCATTGTCTGATATCATGCTCTAAGGTGAGAGGGTGGTGCAAAAAGACCAGGCAGGGTTCTGCTCTGCTGTACACGGTGGCGCTAGGAGTCAGAATTGACTTGACGGCACTAACAACAACAAAAATGTCAATAGTAGCGAGATTGAGGAACCTTGCTCTAGAACAAAAGCTTAGGAGCACTTGATTGGGGTGGATGATATTCCAAGCAGAAAGCACTTTTGATCAGTGTGAAGATATCAGACTGTACAGATTGGTCCTCCAGGGGCTAGACTGAGTTAATGCTCCTCCACAATGGGCTTTTCCATAGAGTAACTCAAGCAACAGTTCAGCACCTGACATGGTATATTATAGAAATTGCTTTGGGGCTTAATGAAACACAAAGAGCTATAAAAGCATCTTCAATAAAATACTAACGAGATCTCGCACATTGTAATTGAGGGATAAGAGGGTGACAACATTGCTTCCCAGATTTAAAGGAATATTTTCCCACTTATTCAATTAATTTCTTTTGTAGCCTGAGTGATGATGGTAAATGTCCGTCCTACCTGGAGGGTTTAAGCTCCATTACACGATGAAGAAAACCCTGAGATTATAGCGTATCCTTCTTTCTTTTTATTCCTGTTGATCAAACACGCATCTGAAGACTACAAATTGCATCAACAACGACAAACTATCATGAACAATTCTTCAAACGCTATTTATCAAATTTGTAAATGTGATGGGGCAGTCCAGGAAATTCTCCCTCATTACCTTGTTTCATCGATTCTCAGCTGCACATATTTTCACTTATTAATCTTTCTGAAACAAAGTTTGTGGTACAATGCAATGCACTGTGCAGTCCCATCAGCCAGGTAGCAGTCATGCTGCAGTTATGTGAAAACCTTCAAATAAGATAAAGAAAATCAGTGTGTCCTTCATTCAATTAAGTAAGGGTGGTTCCCTAGAAGTCTTCTAACAGGTAGAGCCAACACCTTCTGGCCACAGTGAGACTCGCATGCATAATGGAAGGAGAATCCACACCTTCACAAATTGTATTTTGAAAGTTTCTTCATAGATATTAATTCACACAGTCCCTTCATGAATTATTCTAGAAATAGTATGCAAGCAATTAGAAAATTAGAATATGCAAAGTACTCAAGCCTCTGAGACCTAAAAAGTCAAATCACAGTAATAGAATCTTATCTTAAGATACCTCTGCAATCGTAGAGAACAGCAAACTTGTTCCTTCTACTGAATCTCACTTGAACTTATCTGAACTGCACTAATGTTCTTCCCCAACCTACTGGATCATTGCTGGTCCCTTAAAACATAGGCCAGGTACACACCACATTACCCATCATTATTCTCATTTCCATAAAGTAGAGAACCACACAAGTAGCAGAGAGGGCAACACAACAGCTGGAGGCAGTTTTCTGTAATAACTTCCAGGGTTTGTATCTTTGTTATGACTTAGCAATAGCTATAAGAAGAGAGAGCTCCAAATGGTCAATTGACAAAATCCTCTTCCTGAACATGCTGCATAAACTTCAAATTTCCCTCCCAAAGAGCACCACTAAGTTTATGAAATGGTACTTAGTTTACAAATAGGAAGGCTTTCTATCTGGAGTTGGGCCAATGATATGGAAGACAGCAAGGGCTCTTTCCAGGAAATAACCTTCTTGGGGAAGACCATACTCAGAGCATGACAGAATTCCTGAAACTGGGATAAAACGGAATTGGGCACCACTCACTTCTGGGACTGGGGAACCACCACTGCTACTCATCATTCACTAGCAGGAGGAGCTGAGGCTCTGGTTCCAGGAGTGAATTTTTTTCTCCACTGTAGGAAGAAGGGAGGAGATTCTCTCTCTCTGAAATGCCCTAAGGCTCAATTATTGGGGATCTGGTAGGGGTATCAACTCATAAGTGTCTTCCTGCAAAAGAGCCCTCACATAAGTAATATACACCAAACTACAAAAATATCTTACAACTAGAATGGTTAAAATGGTCTATTCAGAAATGGTTCTCTGGCCTTACCATAGGCTGGTAATGGAGCAAGAAGAGAGAAGAACCCAGCACAGGTGGGATTTTCAGTATTTGTATTACTGCCTACAATCCATTGAAAATGTTATTTTGCTTTACATTTTTTTTCCTGCATCTGTACAATTTGTGCAAAATATCTGAGAAACCAAGGCCATCTAGACAGTGTTGAAGAATTAATAAGTAAAATAAATATTATGCAATGTGGTAGAAGAAAATTTCTAATGTGCATACTGTCAATTTTTAAAGCTTCCCTTATGGTTTACTTTGATAAAATTTCAATGCTTTTATCTAGTAAGATTTCAATATTAAGGTTTTTATCTGACCAGTTATTTTCCCAAAGGCTTCTAATTATACATATTGAACTACCTGTAGAACTCGTATTGCAACTTTGAGCCAAAGAAGCTGTTGACAAAGCCAAACAACTGTTGACAAAGGCCAAAAATTAAAACATTAAAAAAATAAACAAAGCAAAAAGTATATGGAACTAGCCCAGAATGTTTTTCTAATTAAAGCTTTATACCAGTCCCACAATTTCAACTATTCATATATACCCCTTGTTTCCATCTCTGATTTGGGTCTTTTGTTTTTCCAAATTGCAATCAAGTTTTAAATCATAGAATTATAGACTTTTCAAAATGAAATTTAATGAGCAATTGAAGAGTAGTGATTAAAAAAATAACTAAAATAAGAAAAATGACAAGTGACTCATATTTATATCTACAACTCCGGGAGAAAATTTGGAAAACTCGTTTAAAAATACAAAAGTGAATTAGAATTTGTTGCTTCTTACCAATCATTTTTATAATATTATCATATATTCTTAGAGTTGGGTAGGACTTTTGGATCATCTAGTTCAAACTCCTACCAGATACCTGAATCTATGCAGCATGCAAGGACAGCAGCCATTCGGATTTTATTTAAATGCGTCAAATCTCCTATATGCCACTCTGCTGATGACCTTTCACACTTCATAGAAGTAAATAGATACCATCGGGCAAGGAATTGTCTTAACTTCCTATGATGAAATATATCAACCTATTCATACACTTTGCCAGTGATGTGCTGATAGTAGTCCACGAAAAATAAAAGTCTTGATTTGTAACATTTGCCAATTCCCGTGGTATAAAATACCAATGTCAGGTACTCTTGACAGTGGAGTGGGGAAGAGATGCATGGAATCTGTTCTCACGAGCAGATAGTCCTTCCCTTCTGTTACTTTGATGAGGTTGTTCTGTCAAAAGCCAATGTCTCAAATTCTGGTTTCAGTTCTCACTTATGTTCTCAAAACTTTGCCCACATGAAATTTCCTCTTTCCTATATCATTAATTTATCCATTTCTGATGGAAATATCCTACCAGCATCTAACATGATACGTATAATCATTGCACTTTCTTTTATTATTTTATTGTCACTCATTACTACTTGATTGTTTTTCCTGTATGGCTAAAATTTTAATTGTATTTATATTCAGTGTCCTTCAATCAGCATGAAAGCCTTACAAGTTCAGGGGCCTTTTCTGTCTTATTCACAGCTTTCTCTCCAGAACCTGCAATGGTTTGAGGCACACAGTACATACTCAAACAGTTACCATTTCATGGAAACTATAGGAAACTTCATGGTACAGTCTTTTGTTTTTGATAGCACTTATTGTCAGAAATTTCTTCTTTATGTTGGTGGGGATGAGCCTTCCCCTAATTCTACATGCTGATACCATATGTGCCCTGATTATTAAGACAAATGAATAGAGTTTGTGTGCTGGTTCTCTAAAGAGTAAAGAAAGGACAGTGTATGCATCAATCATCAAAATACTTTAACCAGTTACTTGAGGGAATCATATCAGTTTGAAAGTAATAAAATACATGCTTGCCTATTCTTATATTACACATTCTTATAAAATATACCACATTAATTTAACTGATGTTTATTGGTAAATGTCCTGACCATTAACGTTAAACGTTATTACTTTTTCCTTGGTTATAACTCTTGGTAAATGAATTATGAGATATTTGTCCAAATTTAATGTTGTATGTTTTCACACTGGAAACTAAATTTAACTGATAAAATTTTATATGAATTCCAAGCAGATGGTCTTTCTTAAACATTTTGGTAATAGATGACTACATAACTCATCAAGATGATCCCTGCTCCCTTCTTGCTGTGGATACACACTGGCTTGCATCTTTCAGCATTGATATTGCTCCCTCTCAGGCTGTTGTGCAGGCTTCCCTGCCCCAGCCCACCCCTTAAATATTAGTGACCCTTAAGGTTTCTTCCCTAAGCTCTCTGCTTTTTTCTCTCTGCACACTCTCCCCTGTTGAGAGTCCCGAGATTTCAAAGATCAAAAGCCGACAACTCCACAGATCTTATTCTCCAGCCCAGATATCTCTCTTGAGTTTTAAAATTTGCATATTCAACTGTCCACCAGACATCTCCATTTGAATATCCCATGGGTATCTCAAAGGAACAAATACCAAACTGAACATATTTTCCTCCACTTCCCACTAAGCATACTTCTATCTCCACCTTTGCCTCTCTCAGAGAATAGTACCACTCTCCATCCAGCTGAAAAACCATTTTCTCCCCTATCGTAGACCTTTATCACACTCTTTATGGGTTGCCTCTTTTCTTATTATCTCCCTCACTAGAGAGTTGAGCTCTATCTTCTTCACTGTGGTATCTCCAGCATCCAGCACTGCACTTAACAAATATAGGTTCTCAGTAAGTATTTATTGAAACCTATTTTTCTCTAAGGTATTAGAGAGAAGATCTATGGATCCTTTTAGACTTCCTTCCCTCTCCAAAATCCAGACACTACATCTATTAAGGAAGTGCCAAAATTGAGAATTTATTAAGGGAATGTGATCAAATTCTGCATAGATTATACACTATAATCAGTTTTCCCTTTGCTGCATTAACAATAAGCTTTAGGATGGCTAATCCAGTATAAGTCACAACTTTCAAATATGCCAATTCAATGCCTGAATGCCTTGTCATTATTCTCATTTTTGATGCCTTTTTCTTTCCAATTACATGCTTGAAGCACGACACACTGAAGTACAATTCTTCCTCCTTAATAGCAAAGTGGTTTAAATTTAGATTCCTTAGAATTTTAAAGGAAATGCATACAGAAGAGGATTGAAAAACTTTTTAACACTTCACAAGAAAATTCATCTCTGCTAAGTGCGATTCTAAAAGAAAAAAAATCAGACCCTTAAAACTTCTCCATTCAACAATGAGCTTTATATTTAAATTTTTTGTGATTATTCTGCTTGTTTTTGCTCTTTGTCACAAAGTCTCCATGGATCCATCGTGTGATTAGACCCAAGTATTGAGCCATGGGGAAGACCTATGAATGGTTAACTTATCAAATTGAAACTGGGCTCTACTGTAACCTGAGGATGGTGGGAGAACACCATCTGAATAGGAAGATTATGAGCAGGAGGAAGAATACTAAGTGGTTTTCAGTCTGAAGTCCTCTCTTGTCTTAGAAAGCCTAACATTTTTCCCTCACATGAATCTAGAAGGTGTGTATGGGATAGGAGCAGAGGACAACAGCAGGGTTATCTGAGTCCATTAGACTGTCTAATATCTAAACTGACAGAGACACTCACTGTGTCATCAGGGGTAGAGGAGAAACAGAGTGGCTGGTGCAATGTAGGAAATACTTTGATTCTTTCTAAGTTGAGTACTGTATTTATATGAATGAAAATGTTAGTGGTGTGTGAGCATGGATATTTATACACTCAAGCATTTTCATTAGTTTGTTGACATTTGATCAGATACTTAAAAGTCTTTGGGTGTGACTAACTCAGAAACTTCCACTGTCAATTTTCATACATCCTAGACAATACAAAATCAGTCTTAATAACAGTTTGACAGGATTTAATAAAGGAGATAAGGAAAACTTGTCATTTTCACAGGCTAATTTACACATATGTATAACTGAGAAATGAATTTGGAAGATGTTAGCCTCCCATCTGTACTACATAGAGGAAAATGGGAAAAAAACCTTTTACCAACTGTCAATAAACAATTTTAAATCTATTCTCATGCTCTCGTTTCAAAATAAAATTTCTAATGCCCAAAATATATTTTCTGAGCTCCCTTGCAAAGGTGGCATTTTATTTTCATGTGATTCCATAATTTCTATAAATGCATCACAATATGTCAATTTTCAGGACCTAAATTATTATTTTTTAAGACTGCATAGTCAAATTTAGTCACTGTTATTTGTGGTTGAGAAACAAAAGACAGTGATTTAGTCTAGTTAAATGCATGGGATATTTGTTCAGTTTTCCTTTTTCTCTGAATACTTGGATGATCACCTTCTTCCATTGAGCTTATAATTTCTACTCTCCTGAGCTATATTACGCAATTGTAACACATGCCAGCTGCCTCGGGCTTGAACCTTGTTTACGTTGAGATTCCAGATTACAGAGCTAAGAGGTCTTGTTGTTAATCTTCCTGCTTGTTTTAAGCTCCAACTTAAAAACATGTATAGTCAATCATTTTTGCCAGCATTCAAATGGGATTTGTGTATCTTATTGAGTATAGGAAAAAAAATTTAGGATTAAGTAAGTTTGACTAAGATATTAGTATAAATTTCTGGGTAAGAAGTACAGTTCCAGATTTATATGACAGAATACTGTTTCCAAGAATATTAATCAATTCCGTTTGCCTCCCTTTACTCATGGAATTTGTTCATTAATTCTACTACAGAGGCCTTCTCTTCTTCCTCAGACAATCAGACAGAGGCATTAATTACTTAAGGTAGGAGGAATAGGAAGGTGTCATTACAGAACTTGAAAGTCAAAAATGATATATTTTAAGTTAGAAAAAAAAAAAAGAAGTTGGTCTATGTAGAAGAGAAAAATTCTGATGCAGGCTTGCAGAGTAAGTTTTTAGTTCCCACTTCTAATTCATTCCTGGGCAGGGAGAGGTGGGAAGTACAAAGAGTGGAAAAGATTTCACAGGGTCAGACCTCAGAGTTCAGCCTGTATAGCCAGCATCACAGCTTGCCAACAGAGCAGACATTGATAATAAGGAGCTATATGGTTTGTTCTTCTCAGTTTCATTCAATGAGGTTAATATAGCTAATATTAAGTTATTAAGTATATCTTAAATGTCACACAGTCTAAGTGTGTTATGAGTATTAATTCATTTAATCCTTACAAGAATCCTATAACAAGTACCATTATTATTATTTCCATTTTATGGAAGGGGAAACAGAGGCGCAAAAAGTGACATGTCCAAGATCACACAACTAATAAGTGCTGAAGCCAGGATGTCAACCAGCCAAGTCAACTAGCCAACCTAACTCCAGAGATCACACTCTTAACCACTACTCTACTATCCTTTCAGGATGGTCCATTCAAATAACCAACCCATGTGTTGCCTGTTTATTGTCCAATATGAGTGATACCCAAGACTTTGCCCACCAATCCCACAGACCTACTGTGTATAGATAGCTCTTATTTCAGTGGCCCAGGATAATCATTCATAAACCCCCAAGAATGCATGGTGGAACCTTGGATCGCTGGGAGTGGTGATGAAGTGGGCAAAGATGGACTAGATGGAGACAACTGATGAACTCCCACCAGAGCAAGGGCAGTAGTGGCATATACAACTTTTGGCTACTAAAATAGTCTTGATACTTTGATTCTTGTGGTTTCAAGGAGAGTCAGGCATAGACCCTCAACACTGATGCAGGCACTTCTCTGCAAATGAGAACACCTATTAGGAAGCTGGGCCTGCCGCATCTCTTGTAAATAACCTGGTAGAGGATGTTGGAGCATGGGGAGGAAAGCTGAGCCTGCTGACTTTTAAAGTTCTTGCATTTCAGAGGCCTGATAATTCTGTGATTCCAGGGAGATATTGCTGCTCTTTCTGCAGTTTTTTATTTTTTATCTTTTGGCAGCTCAAACAGGTTCTGGGATGCTGGAGTGAAGCTACTTATTAAAAAATAATTAACAGTGAGATCATCACGGGTGAGGCTGGGTTTTAACAAAAGGGCTCATGGAATTTTCAGCATTTTAAAACTGCTATATGTGAGCCTGAAGACTAAAATTAGCAACAATGAATAGGAAATGAGGCACAATGGTTAATGTCCACGTTGGCCACAACTGGGTAACTTCCTGCTGTTTTGAATCCTAATCTTTTTAGACCTTCTTTTATTAAGGACTTTTTAAGACATAAATTCACAAACAGTAACACACATTAAATGACTGCATTTTATTTTATTTTTTAGTTTGGTGAGGAAGATTTGCCCTGAGCTAATGTCTGTTGCCGATCTTCCTCCTTTGGCTTGAGGAAGATTCACCCTGAGCTAACATCTACGCTAATCTTCCTCTACTTTGTATGTGGATTGCTGCCACAGCATGGCTGATGAGTGATGTAGGTCCGTGCCTGGGATCCAAACACATGAACCTGGGCCAGCGAAGCAGAGGGTGCTGAACTTGACCACTAGGCCACGGCACCGGCCCCGACTGCATTTTATTTTTGAAACACATACAAACATACACATGTTCATACACACATAATATACTTGACTTATCTTATGATCTTACTTTTCAAGTCAAAAATGTGTGAAACTGTCAAATAAAGTGATGAAAGAGAGGCATACATAGTGTTAAATTTTATTGAGTACCTACTATGTGTAAAAACTATGACAGTCACTGATGGCAAAGATGAATGAGGCATGGATCTGATCCCAAAGAGCTTCTAGTAGGAACAGGGCAGAAGGTAGGAGATGTGAGAAAGACAGACAAATGTATAACTAATATGTAATAAGGGCATCATCAGGTGTGCCACATTTAGGCACAAATAAGCCATTCAAAAGGCATCTGTAAGGCAGGCATCCTTATCTGACACCAAACTCTTAACAGCAAAAGACATGTTGGAAGATAGACAAGAAGCCTATCAAGGCATTCATTTGTGATGATTGAATACACACTTCAAAATAAAAGTAGCTGTCATTTATTGAATGCCTACTTTACATTCATTTTCTCTAATTCTCACAATCTTCTAAGCTAGTTTTACAGGCAAAACAATCTAAGCTTCAGAAAGGTTCAGTGACTTACACAATGTCACAGCGGGTCAGTGGCAGAGCTGAAATTCAATCCTACATCTAGCCACAATTCCAATCACTAAAGCAAGAACAAGCTTCTCCCTCCTTGGCTCTGCTGATCCTCTTTTCTGTAGCCAGGGCTACTCTTTTCCCAGGCTGTCTGTTCTGAAATTGGCTGCTTCCTCATTTCTGCACTCTGAGCTGTTGGTAGATTATCTCACTCTTGGCTGTTGAGATTGTGCTGGGTACAGCCTCTATCAATGGCTTCAAGGTTTTGCTTCCCCCCAATATGCTCAGCAAAGTGTTGGCTTCCTGCTTTCCTTGTTAACCCCTGTTGTGGCTCTTGTTGGTTTGGTTGACCCTGCAGCCTTCTGTCTATTGTCAGCATTCAGCATTCTCTGTCAGATCAGTGGTGTGGGGCATGCTGGGGCAAAGGGAAGGCATTTATTCTACTCCCTTTGGCAAGAAGAATTGCTTCTTTGTTGAGGTTAGAGTTGCAAACAGATGCCCCTTTGTATGGTGTCATGATACTTCCTGGGTAACACCATTAAGTGTTTCCCGGGAAGCAGAAGCTCTGGGGTCGTTGGTGAATTACCATTTAACTTTCACTGGTATGTGAGCCTTCAACTGTTTTGTTCAACTGCACTATTGAACTCTGCACGTGATAAAAGTAAGATTCTCATGAACTGGATCTTTGACAAAAGGAATCATGACCTGAATCTTTGACAAAACATGTTTGTTTTGTTCACACTGTGTGTGAACAAATATAATATAATTATCTATGCTGATTGCACAGACTACAAGATAATTTAGGTGACAGATTATAAGTAATGGATGTATAGGGAAAATAATGAAGATGTAGGTTAGATCAGAAGACATTTTGCGGTGCGGGTAATACTATCCTGACTAAACTCTATCTCCTTTCAGAGCGACTAACACTCACACATAAAGTCACTCTTTCTCTCTCTCTCTTACTCAAACACACACACACACACACACACACCCCTTTTGTGCTCTTCCAGGAATATGTTTGCATGTGCATATAAAGTTGATATACAATTTCTAGGAGAGGTAACATGACAAGAGAAGCACTGGAGTAACTGTATTGTGAGTTTCCTGGCAAAAGTTCACTGCATAAGATACTAACAGCACTTTCCTCAATTAGAATCTCAGGACAATTTACCTCCATACAAAAAAAAATTGATCTAGAAAAGGCTTTGGGAGGTCAAACCTAACTCCTGTTTTCCTTAGAAATTTTGTTTCAAAATATAAAGAACATACAATGAAGGGCCATTTATTACATGGGAGGTAGAGACATTTCCTTGTCTCATTTAGTCAGTTTTGGTGAGGAAACTGGCTTAACTCTAGTTAAGGTGTTTCCATTTAGATTTACTTTCAAAGGGGGAGCATCTTTCCTCTGACTCTCAGCTTTATTTAACCTCTGAAGATGGAAGGAAAAATCAGATGTGATTAAGGAAAGTAAAAGATCCAAGAAACATGGAAACTACTAAATTGGCTTAAGGAGAAATAGAAAATCCAAACAGACCTATAACAAGTAAAGAGATTGAATCAGAAATCAAAAACCTCACAACAAAGAAAAGCCCAGAACCAGATATCTTCACTGGTGAATACAAGAGGAATATACAGATTAGTGTGGGGTAAAGATGGGTGAGAATACTACATACGGTAAATAGGATTTATATTGTATCCTAAGGAATGGGTAGTAATTGGTCACAAATATGATGAGTAGAGACATTACTTGCGAGTAAGGAGCAGAATGAGATGGACACGGCAGAGAGGATAGATGAAATGGTGAGGACTTCATTAAGTGTAGTCATTTATGTTTTACAGGGTAAGACATTAAGATTAAATATGTAGCTTAGGACCAGACAAATGAAGTCCTTAAATGCTGATGTGAAGGGTTTGGACATTATCCTATATGCAGATGGGATCCATTTGAGAATTTTGAGCAAGGCTATGATATTATAAAAGCAGAATTTTAAGAGATAAATTTAATTGCATTCAGGATGAATTAAAAACATGGGAAATCATAAGAAGGAGATGACTGGTTAGGAGGTTTTGATGGTAATCCAGGCAAGATTATCATGGGGCTGATTGTATGTAGGATGTAAGATGATTACACTGAGATTGAAAGAAAGCATTACACGGATGTCAAGCTTAGTGACCAGTAACTGAGGGATGAATTAGACTGAAAAATTCTTAGATGATCCCAAAGTTTATAAGATGAAAAAGTAGAAGGACAGTGGAAACACTATAAAAAATGGAGTGATTGGGAAGAAGAACTAGATTTGAGGCTTGAACAATGAGTCCAATTGGTCATTCAGAAATTGAGATCCCAGGAGCCTATCAGGGTTGAGATTTGCTGTAGGGAAAATATCCAGGACAGGAGGTAAAGAGAGAATTCAGGTCAGGAGTGCCAGATATTTGAAAGCCATTGTTTGATCACTTCTAGTACTCTCAAGGGGTTTCAAATTTTAGTGACAGTCTGGATAAATTATTTAAATAGCATATTGAATCATTATTTAATGGAGGGCCTCTTTGCCTTTCCTCTTGCATTTGTGTATTCCAAAAAGAATGATGAAGAAAAAACACTTGCTATGAGATGGAAAGAAGTGTGGCCATAGAGTAGCACCCAGCCAGTAAGCTGCTTTTTCTCCTAAAAGATTCTTTTCCTGGGCTTCCCTTGTGTCCTGTTCATGCTCAGCTCAGTTATGAAGACTTGGGAGAAGTCTTTTGTGGAAGAAGGTGCTTGGTGCTATAAGAAAGACAAACCACATAGGAAATATAAACTCAAATGTATATAATCCAGTTGGATTTTCAGAAAAATTTGTAAGTGTATTTGGAGTTCCTACTTGCCCCATCATGCAAGCTGTGTGGGGTGGCTTCATGGGGACAATTGCCACTTCCTCTTTGAGATGTACATTGAATGTAGTTGAGAAAGTTCATGTCCAATTGTAAGCTGGCTTATCTGGCAGGGGCCTTGAGAGAAGTCTATTCTAATTAAGGCAGCTTTCTAGTATAGAAGGTGAGATGAGGACACTGAGTGTCAAAAGCAAACATAATAAGACAAACTAAACTAAGACAATGAACTTCACACTTATGCTTTCAAAGATGGGATCTCTAGAACACTTCTTAAGACCCAGAGGCACAACAATGCCTATTGAGTGAATTAAGAGAAGACAAAAAAAATCAAACTTTTAGATTAAGATCTTATAAGTGACGCAAAAAGATCCGACATAAATCTGTTAATAAAATTCACCAGCTTTCAAAAGTCACCGTCAGAAAAATGGTACTTTTAGCAAACAAATGATCACTGACCAGCCTACGCTATTTCATTCTTTCCTTGTCATTTTTATCTCTTTTTCTTCTCACAAGGCTGAGTGGGTCCTCGCTGACCATCAGTGAATGGATGGCTTCAGAACTGGGACAACTCTGATTTGTTTGCTGAATGCATTTTTACAAGTATCTGATTTTCCACTGCTGTAGCTAAGGGTTTAATTGGATCATGTGATGGTGGATGAGGCCAAGGTGGGAAACAAACAAGAACAGCAACAAGAAACTCACAAAAAGGTAGCTTCAGCTGTGTCAGCAGCTTTACCGGGGGG
Source organism: Tapirus indicus (assembly GCA_031878705.1). Classification (NCBI taxonomy): domain Eukaryota; kingdom Metazoa; phylum Chordata; class Mammalia; order Perissodactyla; family Tapiridae; genus Tapirus; species Tapirus indicus. The sequence continues at coordinate 80,314,384 of CM062926.1, read as the reverse complement.
TTAGACAAAGAGAAAGCGAGGTGGACAAGGACTAGGAGAAGGTGGGACAAGGGGGAGGATCAGGGTAATAATAAAACAGTTCCCTCTTGCTCCCTTCACCCCAGGGAAGGGCTCCTTTCTGATCAGGAAGACTTAGATTGAGGTGAGGTTGGCAGAAACCTCAGGTCCTGGCCATGAAAGACCAAAGAGTCTAAGCAAGGAGGCCTTCTATTTCTTTACCCAACTTGCCTGGTCCACTCAGAACTGCTCTCAGATCTTTATTAGGCCTGTAGTGACTCTTATTGAAGCTTTGGTAGCCTCTCACAATTTATCTTTGGGAAATTGAATTCACTCTTTGTACCAAACCATTTCTTTTCACCGAGCGTCAGGTGCTTTTCTATAAAAAGAAGGGGTCAAAAGAGATAATCTCTAAGCTTTCTTCCAACTTTAACCTTCGGTGATTTCAGAAAATCCACAGAAAACTGTTCACTAGAAAGGGGAATTCAGGCAGATGTAATTTACCCAGAAGTGAATTCTGCATTTTCATTCATAGTTTTTGAAGCCATTCTCCTGATGGTAAACTCACACAGATATTTCACAACTGCCACAAGCCCGCAATTACAAATTTTTATTGGTAGTGGCCGAGGGTAGAACAAGTGCAAACATTCAAAAACCATTGAAACTTTATGAAACTTATTGACAACTTAGTTCTCAGTGCAGCAGTGCCATTCTGATAATGTCCACAGCTTTCACCGTCTGAGTTCATAATTTCAGAGTTAAATATTATATCTTTTCTGCATCACTCTGCTTCTCCAAAAAGCTGTTAGTGGCTTTTTAGAGAAGAATTTACGCAAAATATTACCATGAATTTTAAACATTTGTGCTTCATTATAGTAATTCTATTTTTTTAAAGGATTTCTAGAAAAGATCCGGAAGGGTTATGAAAACTAAATCAGGGTGATGAGCGTATGGTGGTCAGTTGTGCAGGCAGCCTTTCCTAAATAGCGGTGGATGGCTGGGTCCAATTCAAGTCAGTCCCTTAAGCCTTGCCTGCTTCAACAGGAGTTTTACTTAGAGATAACAAGAGGAGCGGATTATGGTGGAAGATAAAAAAAGCCCTTGGCCTAGTATTCTCTGGAGTACTGTACTCAGAACAAATTGAAATACGTTGGAAAATATGCTGAAAGTGAAGTTTCAAACTTTCTCTAGTAAATATTCAGTTGCAATTAAGCACTTTAGGTGAACATGGCTCTGAGGCTGAATGGTGCTAAAGCTTAGATAACAAAATAAATACTGTAAATTCTGGAAAGAAGACTCCTGTTTGGAAGTGCAAAAGAAAATCTATTAGGAATATTTTAGTCAGAATAAAATCCGGTAAAATGTTTTTAAGATCAGTTCAATAGGTGATCTTGAAAGATGTTTCTTTTAGTTACTTTGTGTACAGGGTCTTCAGGGCTTTTTACTGGAGAATGATGTAAGTCAAACCAATGGTAGCACTCCTTTCAAGCCCTCTAGAAAATAGCCTCCTCCTTTTTTTAACCAGATAATAAGGAGTTTTTGTTTGTTTTCAACCATAAGACCTTGTTCTCTCTCATCCAAAACATCTCAGTTAAATTTATTTGTACACATTCCACATTCTTGCTTTAGATCCAACTTTCCAAGTTTTGACCATTCACTCCCAAATTGGCATTCCAATGACTGCCCACTTCTGCCAGTATCAAAATAAATAATCAACAGTTCTAAACAACACCTTCAGAACTGTGAACCCTGGACTCTTGCGGTCACTTTGTGTTCTTTTATCTTACATTACACTTTGGTTTTAGGTTGTATTTCACCTCCTTTCCTCTCTTCTTCCTGCTTAGATAATCCCACCCAATTTATAGACATTGACAGTGTCTATACATGAAAGAGAGATGGAGGTAATGACAAGACAGTTCAGAACAACTGCTTCAATCCTCTAGTCCACTTTGCACAAAGAACTATAACCATAAATAACTTCTGTGATAATACAGACCAATGTGCACACGGCACCTGCTGTTCTCAGACCTATGTAAATCATGTTGCTAGTTACCTGCATCTTATATATTTGTAAACAGACAAGGTTCAATTCAGACGAACCTCATGAAAGGGAGAATATGTTATATTTGGGAGAGTTAGGTAGATGTGGGGATCTCTGTCATTTAGCATGATGACTGTGGGAGAAGGGGTTATGGCAGGTAAGTCGAGTAATTTGGCATTATTGCATTTTTCTTCCTCTGTCTTTTTCTGTCATCAGTTGCCTGGGTCAGCATTCCAAATTCAGGTTTCAGTATGATCACCCCAATTCTCCATAGATAACTTAAATTTCATGCATTTTCTTTTCTTGCCTCTACCACTTCACAAGAGAAGGACAAGTCATGCCAGTGCACCTCCATGGCCAGCAGTGCCAACAGATAGACAATGTTATAAACCATGGATGTCATGGATATTGATCCAATCCCAATCTGTATTACATACCACTTATAAATCTCATTAGTGCCAGCAGAGATAAAAAGAGATAATATACTAATAATATTTGATCATCAACAAAGAGTAAAGGACAGGCTGTGGATTTCTCATTCTTAATGCAGATAAACCATTTTCCCCTAAATCTCCAAGATAGATTTAGTGTACATTAGCTTTATGTTTTCTTTGTAACTGAGAATTTTAGAAATGGTATTTGCACAAAGGTTACTATTTGAAGTTACTATATGAAGAATTATTTTTGTATAACTTAACCCATTCTATGGTTATAAGGCTATGCTTAAAAAATACTGTAAAGTAAACTGCAGCTCCAACCAACTCTATAATGGGTAGGTTCCATACATCCTTACACATAACTGTAGCCTTAGATTCTTATGTGAAGAAATGATGCAGGATGAGCCCTCTGAGAGCACTCATTTGGTTATAAATTCTACACATTAACAGTATTTATACATTTTCATAACTATTTTTTGTATGCCTAATATAAGCCAATGTTTTAGGTGGTAGGAACAATAGAAGCACAAAATATGAAGCCCTTTTCTTATGGAACTTCTATTCTTGAGGGAAGAGACGGATAATAACAGCAGTAACCACAACAACTGCAGTGACAAACAGCTCAACAAATAAACATATATTAGAAGACAAATAAGACAGGGAGAGCGAGCACAGAGTGATGGGTGTTGTTTCAGATGAGGTCATCAGGAATGGCTTCCCTAATAGGGTCATGTTGAAGCAGAGACTTGAATGAAGGTCTCAGGAAGGACAAATTTGAGAATCACTGAGAGAAGGTTTATCTTCTGGTGGGTTGTATTTACACCACACTAATCCAACAAGGCAATCAGAAAATAAACTTAAATCAACTATTCGGTCGAATAAACATAGACAAAACAAGTGGTTTGTCATCTGAAGTCTTCATTCTTTACACCAGCTGTTTTTATGGTACATGAATACAAAATAAGATATAGCCTTAGATTCACTGGCTCTCAGGGCAAAAAAATCCTGGGCTGGGGCCCCTGATAGTAAATCATCTTTGGTGATTATCACTCTTTTTTATTCTAGAATTGCAGCAGTAAGTGATAAACCCAGGGAGTAGTTGGAAACAGTGATTGCTGTTGAATTCTGTCTCCCCAAGCCTTCAGTGAGAGTAAGTAGCTGTCACACACCGGCAAGGATGTCAGCAAACTAGATGGTGCTCACAGCAATGTCAACCAACAGAGATGCAGCGAGTGATTTGAAACTTAAAAAAAAGTCATTCTGCTGCTTTATGGAAAATGGACCCTCTGGAGAAAGAGTCAAAATGGGAGACAGATGTGGGAAGGGAATCAGGAGTTCAAGTTGGAGATGCCTGATGGGTGAGAAGGCACTTGGATACGCAAGCCTGGGGTTTAGGGAAAAATTTAGGGATGGAGATATAAATTTTATAGTCATGAGATCATAGATGGCATCTAAAGCTACGGTCTATATATGATCACTATGGAGAGAGAGTAGATAGAAAAGAGAAGGAGGCCCAGTACCAAGCTTTGGAGCACTCCAATATTCGCAGGTCTGACAAGAAGAAGCCAGCAAAGAAATCCAAGGCCAGTCACATTACAAGGAAACCAGGAGAATGCAACATCAGGAAAGGCAAACCAAGGAAAGAATGCATTTCAAGAAGAAGGGATTACCCATTTGTGTCAAATACTGCTGCAAAAACTAGCAACAGTAATAGTGTTATAATTAATAATAATAGCTAATAATTGTACCCTTATTAACTGCCATACATTGTTTTAAGGGTTTACATGGATTAACCTATACAATCCTCACAATATCCCATACAATCCATCCTCACACGGATTATCCCATACTATTGTACATGGTGGGTACTGATATTGTCATAATTTTACATACGAGGAGACTGTGGAACAGAATATTAATAACTTGCCCCAGGTCCTGCAGTCTGACTACTGGATTTAGGAAGATGGAGACAGTTGACGGCCTTAAACAGAGCTATTTCAACAGAGCAGCATGGAACCTGTACTGACTGGAGTGGTTTGGAGAGAGAATGGGAGTGAGAAAGTGGAGATAGGGGATATAGACACGCCCACTGTTACTATGCCTAGCACTTAGAATATTCGGTAATTGATGCTATTATTAAAATGGTGCTGATAATATTTTATTGCAATTATTCTTTCAGATAACTGTCTTTCCTGCTGAACCATGAGGACTCTGAGGGCACACTTGGTATTTTTTGTCTCTGTAATTCAGCCCTTACCTCACTTTCTCCCATCTAACTGTTCAGTTCGTGTTGATTAGGGTTAGGATAAGGAAGAGGTTAATGGAAGAAATTCATTTTGGAGTGACTTTACAGATAGGTAGAGTTTGAATACATAGGAAGGTCATATAATATCACCAAAGACGCTTAGACTATTGCTGAGCTCAATATATAAAATTTTATGAAGTGTGAAGTCAATAATTTGTCAAAAATGTTCATTTTTAGGATGATAGGTCTGTCTGTCTAGATCAGAGGCCAAACCTAAAAAACTTACAGAGACCAGGCTGCAAAGGAAATTAATAAAATGAGCCAGTTGCAAGCTTTGGAATAAGAAGATTGGGAGATACCGAAGAGGAGTCATAAATCGTGAATTTTTATATGAAATATCCCCCATTTTTTAATGCTGGCATCTTATTCAATTTTTCAATAATACTGTTCAGTGTAAATAGAAAACATCTGTGGGATACACCTGGTATAAGGGGCACTAATTTATGACTTCTGGTCTGCACAATGTCAACCCACTCATCAAGAGAGTTGATACTGGGGAAAAATCAGTCAAACTTATAGTAGAACAAGTGAATTAAAGAACTTTTAGACATGGTGTACCAGCATTTTAGGTAGTAGGACAGCTGACAATTTAAAATAAAAGACATAGAATAAAAATATATATTTCAAAGCCTTCACTGAGAGTAAAAAAGAAAAGCATAGATAACCTGTCATAATTAGTATTTAAAGTATATATGCCTGAAAAACTGTGTGATCCAAGGAAAACCTCAATGCATGGGGATGGCTCTGAGGACCACTGTATGGCATAAAGTGTATTATACTTCTCTCCCAGTTGAGGTGACAGCCTGAGGCAGCATTCACAGAAGTGGAGGGTGTAAGGTCAACTTTTTCTAAGGGGAAAAAGTACCTTCTATAGTCAGGTAAATATTTTATAACTGCTTGGCACATCTCATAGCATACTGCTTAGATCAAAAGAATATATCTACAGAGATATAATTTGGAACATCCTATTATACAAAACTGTTGCCTATTGCAATACTGACAAATAATATTCTAATCCATCATTTAGTCTTAAAATGACTTTTTTTTTAGCATCTCAATTTACAATGTCTCCCAGGTAACCTCAAAAGGGGTTTTCTTTCATCTACCTTCACACATTACACAATTTCTCCTGGTGAGATCTTTGGGGTTTGACACCAAGGGAGTGTGGAACTGAAGTGTTATATGCAGGGACAAGCTAACTCTTCAATGATTTGGATGTCAACTAAATTATTTCTTTTGATCAACAAGGCAGTAGAGTGCTTTGTTGTCTGGATCCATACAATGATATATCATTTACACACAGATAGACCAAAGAAAGATTATCTATCTATCCCTCTGTCTGTCAGTCTGTCTATCTAAGTTATAGTAATTACTTAATGTATAATTTCTGGATTAAAGTAAGCCAATAACAGTACATGAACAAATAAATATGAAATTTCCATTTACTCACAAATTTACTATGAATGAATAATGTGAAGAAGTTACCCCAAAGGACAGGTTTTATTTCTTTAATGTGTTTCTGTTTTGACTGAATAATCTTTATAGATATGTTACTTGACATTTAAAAATAAATAATTTCAATAAGCCTCAAGGTTGAAATTAAGAATGCCAACTGATTACTAAAATGTAGATTAATTCTCAAATCATAGATAAACCAGGTATTAGATACCTAGTACAATACTATGAAAATAGTTAAATTTTCAACGTGACATTTCTTAGGTCTAATACTATATACAATGACCCTTCAAGGTTTACAATATGTGCAATAAGTAACTTTCTATCTTTACCTCTCCCAGAGATAATATATGCCCTGGAAGGAAAGAACACATACAAACTACTTATTTGGATTCCTGTGGATACTTCTTACCTCTAGTCATTTTTAAGCATATATAAAACTTAGGTCTCAATCAGAAGTTTAAACTTGTGAGACTATTAACCAAGCATATGCTCTCACCATAGGCAGGCCAATGGAATTAAAAAATATAACCACAGAATGTTAGAACAGAAACATTAGACCAAGAAATCAAGAAATAGAAAAGTAACTTGCCCAAGTTTCCATAGCTAATCAATGGCAGGGTCGCAACTAGAATCCTAGATTGGTATTCCTTTTCCTGTGTTAACTGACTCTTTCATAATTAAACGCATGATATTCAAGAAAGACTTGAAAACTATAAATAAGATTCTAATTTAATTTTTTTATTTGGTATGGATATTAGCCCAACTGTTCTCTTTAAGAAAGGTGCAAAAAATATACAATAAAATCATAAAACTTGAATCCAGTGTTAATTTCAAAATTATAGATCAAAAAAGCAAAAGTTTAGGATCTTATATCACTATAATTTTGGAAGATGGCTAAATTATTCTACACTGGCTCTAACAACCACATCGTGCCTTGAACTGTTCAAGACTGTGTCCCATCTTTTCTTTCCCTCTCTGACTTATGAGGCTTCAAACACAAATCTCATTGCATGGTACAGTGAAACATGAAACAAGACAGCTGCTTACCATGGAAAGCCAAAGAGCATGGCAGCTTGCTTTAAATAAGATCACTTAAAAATCAGTTTGCTTTAAGTTCATAAAGTGTCATTTCATTAAACTGCGTTTTCATTTACGAAATATGACTGCCATGCCAATGCCATTTTATTTTAGGAGTGAAGACATAAAAGTGTTTCTTTAACATGCAATAGCACAAAACACATTTTATTTACATTTTGTTGAAATATCTATGAAATTATAGATCCCCAAGCTTAATTTTGAAACTGAGTACATAAAATCCTATGGGTTGCTCTATCCACGGACCCACTTCAATAGCACAGCAATAGGTTTGGAATTTACAGATATACTATTTATTGCTCTTACTCTGTATCCAAAGAAGTATTATATAGTGTTCTGTGCACGACAAATGCCTGTCACAAGTTGATAAAGGAAGCAGCTTGCCTGATTCTGACTTTCCGCCTTGGTCATCATTGGTACTATTACTGATTTATCCTCTAATTTACTTTCATTATTGGCCTAGTGACTGTGAGCAAAGATTTTAGAGAGGAAGGTATAGAGTAGGCATGCAAACCAGGAACAAATCAAAGATGGAGGCATCCAACCGTTCGGAGCTTCAGTATGATGGTGGTGGTGGCTGGGGCAATTAGGATATTAGTGATAGAAGAATTCCTATAACATTTTAGTCTCCTAAAAGATAGAAGCATAAGTTCAGGCTCTTCTATACCATTCAAGCAACATATGTACTACAAACTAGAAGAAGTGTAAGCAAGAGAAATCCATCTTGATTCAATATGTGAGTGGGTATTCGATTTTGTTCCCCATATATATTCCTGCAGACAGGGAGCCCAGTCAAAATATCTAACAAGCTGGAATAGCCTGGATACTAACCAAGCAGAGTGGGTGGTAACAGCCATAGATGTTTACTGCTGAATATCCACCTTGCCACAGAGAATGTTTTCAGTTTGGTATAGAGAAGGTCCTCTCTGCTTTCTCGGTGGGGCTGGACTAAGTCTCTTTATCTCACTGCTCTAGGAAGGTGCCTGCTCCTGTCCTGCCAAGCTCAGAGCAGGCAGGACAAGAACCAGTGATGGAGAGTGAATATTGCCTTGAGAGTCCTAATCTCTTCAGCTGCTGACAAAGCTGCTCTTAGTCTGCCCATTACTGCATAGTTCAGTTCAATTTCTTTTTTAATCTCTTCAGAAAGGGAGAGGCGGGACAGAGAGAGAGAAAAAAAGGCTTAAGATATTTGTGCAAACCATACTCTAAATGAATTGCTGTTCAACTTAGCCAAGAAACTACGTCACAAAAGAAATTTTAAAAATCACATTTTAACAGTGAAAAATGACCATTCAAACAACTTGTATATTTTAAGGCAACTTGTAGAAAATAAAGAGCAAGAATCTGGATATTTCCTGTGTTCAGATAAATGACAAGTGTTGTAATGCCAACAGTTTCTCTCTTTCAGGTGTTTGAATCCTGATTAGACCCTCATTTTCTTTGTGGTCATATCAGTATCTCAAGCCAGTACTTTGCACAAAAGCATCTGTTTCAGAATATGGTGCTCTGACATACTCAAGGGAAGATTCTAATTCAGAGAAACACTAATAATTTTGGTTAAATAGCTAATAATAATTAATGTAAAATTTTTTGGTTGTGACTTTATTTTATTTAAATATTAAAAAATAAAGTTAAATCAACATATGAATATGATAAAAATTCAAATAATATTGAAAGAAATAAAATGAAAAGTAAAATCTCCTTTCCCCAATTCTAGTCCTCCTCTGAAAAATACACCATGACTTAAAGCTTCTTGTTATTCTTCCAGAGTAGGGAAGAAAAAAATGGAAGGAAGGGAGGATAAAGATGTGCACAATGGGATTAGAACAATGCCCCCCTCCACACTTTTTCAAAAAAAATTACACTGACTTTATAAAGAGATCAAATTTCTTTGGTTGTTTCCTCAGAGTGTTGTTTAACTTGCTCCTCTATTCACTCACCTCCTTCATAACTAACCAATATGCCTACATTTCATGAATTGCAATGTATATTTTATGCACTTAATCTCATTTAATCCTTACAACAACTCTAAGACATTAGCAATACCAGTACATCTATTTTACTGATAAAAAAATGGAGGTTAATGAGACAAACTCAGTTCTCTAAGGTCACACATTGTCTGTGTTTTCTTCCCTGTTCTTTATGTGTTTCACATAGTTTTGTCTAGTACTGTAACATTTCAAGTTGGAAAAGACTTAATTTTACATAGAAGAAAAAGAGGCCCAGGGAGACCAGTTGTGTGATATGCCTAGTCATGTAATTATTTAGTACATAATTTTCAAATATTAAAAGCACTTAATAAGCTGGAGTCGCTAGGGAAGGTCAGCTGGCTTCTCACAGGGTGGCATTACATTTGTAAACCTGCCAAGGTACAGAGAAGTGTGATATTCAAGGTAATTTTAGGTCCATGCAAAATTTTTACTTTTGTAGTTATTTATTTTAATGCATCTTAGAGAAGTGATATAATAGTACACTAACTTCAGATATTTTTCTTTACCCTGAGTCTCAGTTAAAAACAAAAGCGTGTTAACTTAAAGTCAATTTAAAGAAAAATGTTTTAAAAAATAATGATAAAGAGAATATATAGTTAGGGCAAAAAAGATCATAATGATGGATAAAAATGACTCCATAGGGGTCTTTTAGGATGAGTTATGTTAACCACTAGAGTGTAAATTTATTAATTCATAATGAGAAATAGTTTTGTTTACTGGAACTCTCATCTATGTACAAGTAAATTATCTGCTTGTAGGCTGACCTCAAAATTAACACAAGGAAATTTATTTAAATGATTCTTAGTTTAACAATTTCAGGTCAAATATGTCCAGTTCCTCCATCTTCAGAACAGTGCTAGCCTTGCCAAAGGGACCTTTACACTGGATCTCCACTGTTCAAAATTTCCTATCACTTACACATTACAAGATGACCAATTCTTTCTTTGGGTTGATTAGATATGCTCACATTCAATGTGGTTACTGGAAAGCCATGTCTGGGGCGATATTTTGCCCTTCTGAAGAATCATTACGTATCTCTGCTCCAATCCATCATCTGTTGGATATACAATACAACTTAGAGAGGTAATTTGTACTTCTCATGTCTAATTCATTATAGGTTCCAAACATTAACAATCATCATTACTGATCTTGGTCTAGATTGTTGGCTTCTTATCTCCTTACCCACTGCATTTTTTTCTATATCACTTAGCACTATCCAGGTAATTTTCTCAGAACAAATAAAATTTTCAACACTGAGGGATCTAAAACGTATAAAATCCATGATATCAACAATGACCACCTCACTCCTTTGAACACATTTATAATAAGTAAAATATATAATAAGTAAAATATACCCCTCTCTGCTTATAGTTAACACAATATAGAGGGAAGCATGGTAACTTGCTACCAAAGTCCCACAAAGTTTAAATAATTTGTCCCCAGCTATCCTTCCTTCCTCCACTTTTTCATTACATTTACCTAGTCTAGTAATAGATATGACAAGAGGATTTTGAGTGAATTCTTTTAACTATTTATAGTCATTCGATGGATTTAAAAATGAAGATTATTAAATCCACTAGCCAGTTTGTCTTTTATTTTTACCATTCTAGATAAATGCTGCTGGTGGCTATGGATCCAGATGACACCTAGAGGCCAGGTACGTCCATCTTCAAAGGTTGGCCACATATCCACCTCTGCTTAGGGTAGCGATTAGAGATACAATCTGAGTTTTTGAATGAATGGAATAGCAAGTCAAATTTCCAAATAAGGGGACTGATTGTAGAAGCAACTATCTCAGCTCTATCCCCCAAAGTTTACTCTCATAGACTTAAATGGAGTTAAAGTGGAATCAGTATGTGTATTGACATACAAATGGCCCCTCACTAAAAGAGTTTTAGTTCATTATCTCTAATTCACAACAGGATACCATGTTAGAAAAATCACTTGGGGTCAAAACCACAATACATACTGTTAAGAGAATGAAAAGACAAGATGCAGACTGGAAATATTTGGAAATCACATATATGATAAAGGACTGCTCACCAGATTATGTAAAGAACTCTCAAATCTCAATAATAAGAAAATAGCCATCTCAATTTTTTTAAATGGGCAAATAAACAGAAAAAACTTCACCAAAGAATAGATGCAGATGGAAAATAAGCACATAAAAAGTTATTCAAAATTACCAGCTATTAGAGGAATGCAAATTCAAATAGCAAGATATCACCACACACCTATTAGAATGCCTCAAATTAAAAATTTTGATAGTACCAAATGCTGACAAGGATGAAGAGCAACCAGAACTTTCATACATTGCTAGTGGTGGGAATACAAATTGGGATAGCCACATTGGAAAATGATTTGTTAGTTTATTTAAAAAGTTAAGCATACACTTATCATGTGACCTAGCCATTCTTCTAAATATTTATCCAAGAGTAATGAAAATATATGTCCACACAAAACCTGTTCACAAATGTTTATAGTAGCTTTATTCACAATTGTCCTGAATTGGAAACAATTCAAATGTCATCAGTTGGTGAAGGGATAAACAAATTATGGTATTCTCATACAATGGTATACTACTCAGCAACAAAAAGAATAAACTGCTGATACACGTAGCAACATGGATAAATTTTAGGTGTATTATGCTAGAAGAAGGAAGCCAGACTCCAAAGGCTACATACTATATAATTCCATTTATATGGTCATTCTGAAAAAAGGGAAAATGATAGGGACAGAAATCAATTAGTGGTTGTTTATCTAGAAGGTACAATGGAGGAACGGAGGAGATTGACGATAACGGAGTATGAGAGAACTTTTTGGGATGATGAAAATATCCTATATCTAGATTGTGGTGATGACTACACAACTGTATAGGTTTGTCAAAACCCACAAAACTATACATTAAAAAGGGCAAACAGTAGCAAATGTAAATTATACCTAAAAATCTGACAAACATACAAATACACACACACACATGCACATCACAGATAGATATACCTGCATTATTCTGATCTGAGCCTTATTGACCCCCATCCTAACTAGACCAACAGCACCTACATCATTTTTTGCTTGAGATTGGAATGTTTTCTGATCAACTGGAGAGCTATTGTTTAATGATAGGAAAGGAACTGAGAGAATATTACTAGTTTATAAGGTTCTTTTTCTAGCCAAATGGGTGAAAACTGAGAATGTATTATTAATTAAACAAATATTTATTGAGGACCTACTATATGGCAGGCTCTGTTTTAATGCTAGTTGGCAGAATGAACACAGCAGACAAAAACCTCTGCTCTCGTGGGCAGAGATTTTAGTTAGAGAAGACAAAAATAAACAATGACCTAGATAATATACATCTTACATCAGATGGTCTTAAAAGTATGATGGAAGAAACAGAAAAAGCAGAGCAGAGGAGTAGGGAGAGCCAGTGGTGTGGAGGTGAGTGGGTATTGTAATGCTTTATCAGGAAGTCAGCAAAAGTACATGCCCTGCACTATGCTGGCACTGGAGATAAAATGACAAGGAACAATAGACACGGTTCCTGCCCTCCTGGAGCATTCATCTAGTGGAGGAGAGATATTAATTAAATAACAGTATAAATGTGAAACCACACACTGTAATAATTGTTTTGAGTTTTGAAGAAAATTGTGTGAGAAAAAGGTTCTATGACCAAATAAGTCTGGGGGATCTTGTACGCCATATTCACGCCTTTCTACTCTCCCCTTATTAATGTATCAACATAGTAAGAACCCCAAGAATCTCCACATTTTATAAATAAACACTATAAATACACTTAATGGAATATTTACCAAATGTATTTGGCTGTTTGTCTATTAGGATTTCACAGAATACTGTATGTAAAGGAACACAGGAACAAATAATCATATCATATTTTTTCAATTATTCTAATTTTCTTCACTAAATTGATACTAGTGAAAAAATAGAAGGCAAGTCAAAACCACTAAGGAGGAAAAAAATACAGCTTTGTTCAACATTTCTCTGATTTTGGGTCTTTGAATAAGAGAATGAATCAGGAACTAAAAACTGTATGCTTTTTCCAGATCTGTTTCTGATGCAATCTGCCTGTTTGGCAACATTTTTAGCTTCAAAAGATAATATCCAGACACCAAACTTCTTGACATAGAACCATAAAGAAATCTTGACTTCAACTTAATAGGTTTGTTGTGGTATATTGCAGAATGGAACAAATAAGTTAATATACTGATATTGTTGAATGCAAAGGTTCTTACTGTGGGATAAAGAAGATACAAATACTTAATGGGGGAAGGCAGAGAAGATCCACATGGGGTTGGATTAAAATTAGAGCTATCATATAAATCTATAATTTAAAAAACTCTTGATATGGCTAGGGGCCGCTGTCACTTGAAAAAAATAAAGAAAAATATGGTATTTAGTAATACATTTTTTATTCTACTCATAACCAACTTTATATTTCTTTTCAAATCACCTTCTCTTTTTCTTTTTTCTAACCCCATTGCTATAGTTTCAGTTGAACTGGAAATTATTCCCTTCAAATGAAACTGTTTTGGAGTTTTCAGCAGCCGTTGCCATGGCTTAGATTTTGAAATTCCTGATGTGAAAAAGTATATATATATAATATATATAGTTACATATTTTATATATGTGAAGGAGCTAGACATTGAGTTTTCTGTCATCTGGGTGGTTTCTGATTTATATAACCTGGTTCAAGCAGAAAGCAAACATTACAAATATCTCTATACTTACTCATTGATTTCTACAGCCTCACCTTAATTTATCACACCCAAAGATAATTTTGAAGTCAATAGGCAGTCATTACATAAGATGGAGAAATTAAATGGGGAAAGAAAACAAAGTCAGTTTCCAAAGATTAAAAGAAGAAAATTAATTACAAGCAAAGTGCAGAGAAACCATAGTTTGGAATGAATCAAGCCATACAGTGAATCATAACACTAATGTAAAGCTCTCCTTTGACATGGAAAATAGACGAATGTTAGTGGATTTTTCCTTCTGAATGTGAAAGTACAAATCAGTGTGTGGGTTGGTTTGGTTTAATGTTTAATATCCAATTTCTTCCTCTAATATTTAGCCTTTTTTACTTTTATTTTACTGATCAAATAATCATATTATATGAGCACAGATATCTGCTTTGTGCTGCTGCATTAAATAATTCTGTTTGGTTAAAACACATGTTTTAGCCTATTATATAATATTTAAAAGCACTTCAAATAAAGAACAACAAAGCTGTTATAAAAGGATTAAACTGAAGGCCAGAATGATTGTGGCCAGGTTGGCACTGCCTCAAAGGTTAGCCATCCATTTTTATTTCTATGGCATTTTGTGGCCTTTGGAGTTGCAGACTGGTCTATACTTAAAAAAAAAAAAAATACACGACCTGGATTTTAAATTGTTTGAAAGAAAAAGATGGAAGGGTTCATACTTTTCCATTTTACCTGCACTTTGGTCTGCATAACTCCAAAATTTCCTGAAGTTCAAGGTACCTCCATGACAAGTTATTTGTAGAAAATAAAATAAAATCTATATTCCTCATGATGCAAGCCTGAGATTTATTCTCCAATTAGGCTTGGCCCTCTGTTCCTTATGGAATGAAATTTGGCCCAAGGGAACGGCAAATACTTTAACTTGATGTAAAATCACTGGCTGGTTGATCAGTTGGGATTGACCAATCTTTAGACAGCTATTCAGTAATTTTTTAATGAAATAGGTAATTACACGTTATTTCCTATAATAAATACTGGATGTCCCTCATGAACATTCTTCTTATAGTTTAATGCAAATAGCAAACTAAGGCAAATAAGATTTTGCAAGAACAGATAAACTAAAAGAAATAGAAAAACACCTCCAAACCCCTAACTAAAAGAGAAAAAATCCTCCAAATCCTTTTTCCAACATGGCAAACCAAAGCGCTAATCCCACCTATCTAAAGTCATGCTTAAACAGAGACTGGAAGACAGTATAACATATGGATATAGTGAAAGTAAATTAAATTTTAGGGTTAGACAGACCTGGAGTCAAATTCCAGCTCTTATTTAATCATTGTTTGCCCTTGGGCAAAGTACTTAAACTCAATTTTCTCTCAAATAAAATGAAGATCATATTTATGTCATAAGGTTGTGAACATTAAATAAAACAATACATAAGATGCTTAGTACTGTGCTGGCACATAACATAAGTGAATTGCTGTTTTTATTTTCATTTTAATTATAATTACTGGGAGTGTTAGTTGCTTTTTCTTTTCAGTTTTGCACTGCGATGTCCTAAGTTTCTTGGGAAAACTGCAAGGAAGTATATTAAAGAAAGTTGAAGGTCTAGTTCTTCCCTTTGAGGAATTCCAACATAAATGAGAAGGGGAAGGTAGTCAGGGGTCAAAGATGAGAATTTCATTACTAAGTCTTTGTGGAAGACCTGGGAGAAAGAACTTGGCTGGGAACATACATCTATCCTCAGCCTGTCAACCTTGTCTCCCGTTATTCTATCCATCTTAACATTGTAGTTTTAGGCCTCACCCTTTCTGGAAAACACTCTAGTCATTGCAGGTTCTCTGATTTTGCTTGGACAGGTCTCTCTGTTTGGAATATCCTTACCCCACTGCATCTTGACCTGTCTAAATTATATGCATACTTCAGAACTGAACTCAAATGATTCTTCTCTGTGAATACTTCCCAATACCCTTGTAGAGTATCTGTTTGTACTTCACTGGCGTTCTGGTAGCAGTTAATACCTTAATACCATGACTGAAACACTGCTGTGCATTTTAGTTACTTTTCTGCATGTCTTATCTTCCCTAAAATGTTGAGTAATTAAATTTCATCCCCTACGCCCAGTGAAAACTTCCTGCTACACAACAGTCACAGTTGGCATTCAATAATTTATGTTCAATTGATCAGAAATGACTTTGTATTTTTGAAGCAAATAGCTATCAGCAGAAGGAATGTTACTTAAATATAAAAATCTATTTGGGAAAAACCATAAAATATTATAATCTTGATTGCTTTATCTTGAGTCTACTGTTATAGTTCACTCTCTATAGTCATATTTTGTAACTGACATAATGGTGATGCATTATCTCATTTTGTGTCAGGTTAATATTGACTGTCCTAGGTCTACCAACGGCTGGAAAAAAATTTAGAATGTCACTAGTGTCCCTTTGTTTAACATAGTGCTCTTATATATTTTAATGTTGAATATTAAACTTGGCAAGGAAAAAAATTCCTTTAGTTCATTGAATTTAAGATGCTATCAATTGTAAGATACATCTCTTTTCAGAGATATTAAAATGTGCAAATATGTGTATCTTATAATTGATGAAGTATGAAACAATAAATTCCTTAATGGTGGTCCATATTAGGATGCTTTTGGTTGCAAGTTACAGAAGATTTACATCAAAATGACTTAAACACTAATAATAAACTGCAGATAATAAAATTTCCTCTGTAGGTTTGGTTAATTAAATGGCTCAGCAGTGACATCACAATCCCAGGTTCTTTACATATGTCCTCAGGGCTTTAGCGTTTGTCCTCATGCTTGAGCTGCTATGGCTGTAAGATAGCTTACACATCTTCCGGCGCCACCGCTTCACTCAGCCCACATTCAGAGACATGTTGCTTTTCAGAAGTCTCTGTTTATCAGTGGAAAACCTTTCTCAGAAGTTGCCCCAGCAGACTTCTCTTCATGGTTCTTTGGGCCCAGTTGAATCACATGACTTTTCCCAAGTCAATCCCTGGCAGAGGGGATGAAATGATCATCATTGGCTAAAGTGCTTCAAGTTCCAAACCTTTAGGGCTGGTGATAGAATCATCTTTCCCGAGAACATGGATGTGAAGAGAAGAGCATGTACATAATATTGAGACATGCTGTGGCAGGTGTCCCACATAGAAAGTAGAGGAAGCTGGGCATGGATGTTAGCCCAGGGCCAACCTTCCTCAGCACAAAGAGGATTGGCAACTGATGTTAGCTCAGGGCTAATCTTCCTCACACACACACAAAATAAATAAATAAATAAATAAATAAATAAATAAATAAATAAATAAAAAATAAAATCAAACATAATCTGCATGAAATAGTCAATATCAATATCATTCTCTGAAAGATTTTTTAAAGAATCATATTTAAATACTAAATTAAATATTTAGTTAAATTATAAGGATGAATCTGATTAGTTTATAACATAACAGCTATTATTATATAATGGAGAACTTCCTTGAGAGAATGGGCCAGTAGAATCATGAGTATTCTGGGCGCTTGAAGCAGAGAAAATGACAAGGTCAGAAACGGCCTCAAAGAAACCTTATGCTGATGTTTATTTCCAGTCAATTCTAGTCTCTCAAATTTGTCTGCTTATATCCATATCCACCATAATCCCAGTACAAACCACTTTCATCTCCCACACTGGCCAATGAAATATTTCTAAATAGGGCTTCCTCCACTCTTATCCATACTCCACACTCCATACTCCAGCCAGGGTAATCTTTTAAACAGATATGGTCAGTTCATGATATTGATAGTAGTTAAGGTCTATAAAGTTGCTGCAAACATTGAATTAGCAAACACCAAACAATTGCTCCTAGAGGACATACAGGGCTAGGTTTCTGGGAGCCTCTGGTCATAAAATTTTTGTCAAGTGATCAATACATAACTTTGTTTTATGTGTGCTTGTTTAAAGACTCCTTATTTGATACACATTGTTGGTTCATTAACATTGAACTCACGGCTACAGCACTATAACTCATGCCTGAATGAAGCTTATCTAACGCATATTTTCTCCATAAGGCACATCACAGCCTTCTTGCACTTAGGAACACTAGACGGCACTTCGGCACTATGTTTAGGGGCCATTTTAAACAGCAAAATCACCAATAAAAAGTCCCCAAATGAGCAAAATGTGTCACTAATTACACTGTGAAAAAGACACTTGTTTAAAGAACAAGAGCTGAAACAAGAAGGCAGAGTATTGCCTTGTTTCACCTCAGCTGAGAACTTGTGTGTTGGGCAACTTGAATTTTTCACCACTTAGAACATGCCCACGATGACTGTGAAAGCACCTCGTATTGATTTTGCGGTTACAAATATATGTTAGCAAGCAGGTGAATTTGCAAATACAGAATCTGCAAATAATGAAGATTGACTGTATTTTGTATCATGAGATGCCCTACCTGAAAACTTGAATGACTTCTCACATTACTCAGAAAAAAATTACAAGCCCAAATCCTTAACACTGCCTACAAGGACCTGCATAGCTTGACTCCAGCCTATCTCTCTGTCTCTTCTCCAGCCACTTTCCCTCTTGCACACTATGGTTTAGCCACAGAGCTATTTATCAGTTCTTTGGACATCTCAAGTTTTCTCCACCTAACGCTCGCATACACTTTTACATTTTTACCTCCTCATTGGAATGCTCTTCTCTTCTTCATCTCCTGTTGTCTCTCTCCTCTCTACTCACACTGTTAGTTTTTCCTTGTCCATTAGATCTCAGCTAATATATCCTCTCTTCAGAAAGGATTTTCCTAACCATCTAATTTTAAGTAGGTCCCTCCTGTTATTGTATCTCATAATTCTCTTTTTGAGATTTTTAATAGCTTAGTACAATTAGTAGTTAGATATTTATTTGTTTGATGCCTATTACTCTTACCGGACTGCAAGCTCCATGAAGATAGCCTATTGGATTACTGGTGTACACCTACCCATAACATTGTGTCTGGTCATTATGCTCCCTTAATAAACATTAGCTGACCAACTGACTGACTGGATAACTGAATAGTGCTTTAAAGGATTAGTTACTTCACCACACAAAAATCAGGCAATTGACAACTAGCAGCTGGGCAAAACTCACCTTTGTAAGACTTAAACTATTCATCAGTCCTACACGCAGCCCAGAAGTTTGAGCTGGTAACATTTATCTGTAACATACAATAGTGGGACACAAATACTGTTGGAATAAGGATGCCACCACACAGGCACCTGCTTTGCACTGTGCTTCTGTTACAACAAGTAAAGATAATTACTGCTAAGAGCTGGGGAATAAGGTGTACAGACAGAATATGACAGAGTAAAGTTATCTGAAACCAAACGGCTATTTTAAGGGAAGACACGCATATATGCCTGTCCTTGTCATTTATCCAAAAAGTTTTTGAGCCTCATGTGCAAACTTAGTCATTCAACAAATATTTACTGAGCACCATCCTTCTCAAGACACTGTGCTAGGCATTGAGGATAGAACACGACACAAATAATTCACTAATATCATATTGCAATATAACAAGAAACAACGTTGTTATTTCTATATTTTGGAATCTTCACACATAAACATACATGATTGAACTACCACAAAATATCTGGGAGATTCCATCTTATCACATAGACGGAACCAGTTAATAGTATTTCTTAATTTGTTTCTTTACGCTTCAAGCTATATTTTCTCAGTGATAATACCAGGAAGGAAAAGGCACAGTGCAATGAACATGTGAGTTTATGCCCTTAAAATATTTTCAACTACAGAAGCGTTCTTCCAAAAAGCAACCGCGATGATCAGATGCTCTGCTGGATGCTAGGGATGGAGATTGATATGGCCCCTGACCTCACACAGCTTAGTATCTGGTGTGATGGTGGGGGCAGTTATTAGACAAATGATTGTATATAAATATATAATTGCAAATGCTAGATTTGCATTATTGTGATAAATGCTAGAGAGTGAAGTAAAAGTGCTAAGAGGGCATTCAATGTGGAGGGAGCAGAGGAAACCAAGGATATTTCTGAGTTGGAGTGGTACTTATGAGAATCATCAAAATCCAGGTGTTTAGTTTTAAAGCCATTGGAGAGGGTGAGATCTTACTAAGCATATATGGGACAGGATAGAACTAAGGCAAAAAATTCTCACAAGTACCCAAGGGAAGATGTTGCTAGGCATCTAACAACTGAATTGTAGTATTCCAATACCATCCCTCTCTAAAACTCTGAAAATGTACAGCACATGGAATGGAAGAAAACAATCAGCCTGCTCACCTTTAAGCTGAATTTTTATTAATCCCAGCCCCATTTCTATAGAAATATCCTTAGTAAATACTAATAATGAAGATCGTTGAACATTTGCAATGAGCCAGGTTAGGAATAGCCAACTTTTTATATGCATTATGTCACGCTATTTTAGTATGATATTTTGAGATAGTGTTAGGTGCTATACATATTGAATCAATTTACCATTTGGATGAGGATTCTGAAGTTTAGAGGAGTTAAATAATCTACC
Organism: Tapirus indicus; assembly: GCA_031878705.1. Lineage (NCBI taxonomy): Eukaryota > Metazoa > Chordata > Mammalia > Perissodactyla > Tapiridae > Tapirus > Tapirus indicus. Next base: position 80,293,800 of record CM062926.1, on the reverse strand, counting down.
CTTGGGTCATACAGCCAGTAAAGAGTAGAGCTGGGATGGAAACCAATCTCCTGCAGATACCACAACCCACAATCTTCAGTAATTGCAATAAGTCATTAATCTTCTGAAAACTGAGATTTTCTTATTGGATGTGTGTGTGTGCGTGCGCATATGTGCTGAATTACAGCTGCCAACATGTTATCAAGTGTTATAAAATTGAGATTTCAATAAAGGGCATTTTGAAGGAATCACACCTTTAAAGCTATAGTTCAGTAGCTCTAAGGTAAAGGGTTTAAACAAAATTGCAATGTTGAGAATCCAAAAATTAGTTCTAAAAGATATTATTGTAAAATTACCTTTAGAATGAGGGCATCTATACAGGTTTTTTTTCCTAATACATATACAAGTGTCTCAACTATTCATGAAATTTTATTTTTCCTGATCTTAAACAATAAATACCTAATTAACATATAGGTGCATTTCTACTAGCTTGGAATTTAGAGCCTACTATATTTGAAATCATTGCTGGATCATTTATCATAACACAAAGCATAAAGAAAAGGTTTTTCATCTGAAGCACTGATGCATTTTAACATTAAAGCTTTAAAAACAATTTTACTTATCTAATTTTTAGTAGTGAAGAGAGGCAATGACAATTCTACACCAACAATGGGGAAACAGAAAAGAAAGAGGGACAGAGGACCGAAAGTGTTGTCAGTTTGATCCTCACATACTGATGAGGGAAAGGGGAAGAATTGAAAAGTGTCTTACTGGTTTAGTGATTGGGATTGAATTGGTAATAAAGTTCCTAAACTATAGTCTATAAAACATGGCTGATCATCCATCCTTCTGTCCATCCATCTATCCATTTATCTTTTCATCATTCTGTCTTCTATCCCATGATTTGATTCTACAGAATTTGTGGAATAGTAATTGTCATCCCATAAAAATTTGTATGAATAAAATTTTGCACATTTCTTTCATGAATTACCTTATTAAGGATTTTTCCCTGTGTACTTTAATTCAAGCATATCTACTATTTTAAGAACTCCAGCTGGCTTTATGTTGGTATATTATACTTTAAAACTGTGCCATGAGCAACACCACCCAATTAACAATGAACACACCTAATGACCAGATATTGGTTTCTAAACACTGTTTTCTATTAAAAGGAACAAAGACCCTTGAAAAATGATTGATTTCAGAGTTGGGGGGTGGGAGGAGAAGTGCTCAAAGAATGATTAAGACATATGGAAAGGACATGGAAGCCAGCTTGAAAGGGATTCAACTAGCAAAACCTGGGACAATTTGAGTGTCAAAATAAATAGTGATAGTATAACCTGTAGAACTAGAACAAAAATCCAGGAATCGATGCTGATAAATAAAATACATAAATGAATAAATGGGAGAGAAGGGAAAGCTCTTTCTTATAGTGAATACCTACTAATAAACGTACTAGGAATAACGGAGTTAGAAAATCATTTGACAAGCACTATAATAATAACTGTTTTAGGCAAAAGTAGTGGATGTGGTAGATGAGAAACAGAACATTTACATAGTCTCAAAGTATCTCCACATAAAATCTTTATTAATTACAACGAAAAAAAAAAAGTAACTTTAGAGTGGAGAAACCTGGCACGACACCACCTTAATTAAATGATCAACATTAACATCATCCATAAAGGAAAAAAGTTGATATCATTTATTTCCTGAAGCACTGAGAAGGATGCAACTTCATTTCTTTGATATTTCTACCAAAAGTGCTTAACTTGAATCTAATCATGATTAATATAGGCAAACCAAATTTGAGAGATATCTTACGAAACAAAGGATCTATATGCTTCAAAAACAAGAAAGACTAAGGAATTGCTCCGGATGAAAGAAGATTAAAAAGACATGACGATAAAACGTAACATGTGATCTTGGATTGATCTAGGTTAGAAAATTTCTTTTCTTTTGTTACGAAGAACATTAATGGTATAACTGGTAAAATTTGAAAAAGATCTGTTGATTAGACAATAGAAGTATATCAATGTTACTTTTCTGATTTTGATTATTTTTTTGTGTGTTTATGTAAGACTATGTCCATGTTTTAGGAAATACATACTGAAGTATTCTGGAATAAAGGGGTATCATGTCTGTAACCTACTCTCACAATATTCAGAAAAGTTTATATACACACATATACATACATATAGCAAATGTGTTAAAATGTTAACATTTGGGTAATATGGATGAAGTATACATGGGAATTCTTTCTGCTACTTTTGCAATCTTTCTGTAAGTTTGCATTTAATAAAAAGTTAAAAAATATTCTATGGTCCAATATGTTTCTGGAAATTTTGTGTTAGTGGAAATTATGGAAGTGTTAACTATTAGGTATCTGAAACCGAGGAAAAGTCTCAAGCAAAGAAGTGGAATATCGAGGCTCAAAGAAGAGATTTTCATAGTGAGACAGTAACAAGAAAAAAAATGGAGGTTCCAAGTGTTTATACTTTTGCTTCTGTTTGTTTTCGTTTGGTTTTTGCCATGGTAAAATGTAACAAGTTTTCATTTGGATTTAATAAGGACATAGAAAGAGAAAGCCATCAAGTGGTAAATAAAAAAATGTTAACCCAACAGCAAAAAATGTGACAAAACATGATAAACAAAGAGAAGTCCATTATAACATTGCTTTCAATTACCTCGAGTCAAGCATGCCAGCAGCAAAAACATGGCGGCAGTGTGTTCAAGAGGAAACCAGGAGGCTGGGCCTGGCTCTTTAATTATAAAGCCAAGCGATGTGGAGTAGATTAACCTTGCCGGACCCCACTCTCCTCATTAATTAATTAAGTGAATTAGTCTGGGTAATTTTTAAGTTCCTTTCTAGCTCTAAATTTCTGTGATTCTATATCTCACAAATTATAAATGAGAAAAGAATGTGGTTAATTGGAAATGTGGGCTAGGCTGTTTTGCCAATAAAAGTCTTACAAAGGTTTTGTTGTGTTTTGTTTTACTGTGTTAACAAGAAGATTTAGTTTTTATAGCAGACGCTACTTTAGCCTACCTAACATCCTTAACCCTTTTTTCACAGCTAACAGAACCCTAATTTTGTACAGGTGAGGGTGGAATAATGGGCTATCCCTCAACTACAGTGAAAGTGGATCCTCTCCCAGCCCCAAGGGGTGACTCATGATTGTTCTAAGCAAACAATGGGAATCTCAAGCCTCTTTGCCAATGACAGGTCTTAATGGTGGCCATGCCAGTTTTGCCAAGACCATAGGGAAGCTTGCTGAGACAGGGAGACTCTGAGAATGATTTTCTTTTCAGATAAAAAGAGGGAAACACACAAAGTGGAAGCATTCATCCCCACTCCCCATTACTTTTCATGCCTTTAATGTGGTCGTATGATGAATGTGATGGTTACAACTGAGGCAACCATCTTATGACCATGAGGCTTTAAGTAGAGAAGCCAACATGCTGGCAGCGAGAGACAGAGAAACAGAAAATGCCTGGTGTTACGAATCGAATGTTTGTGTCCCCACAATTTCATATGTTGAAATCCTAACCCCAATGTAATGATACTAGGAGGTAATTAGATTATGATGGTGGAGCCCCCATGAATGGGATTAGTGCCCTTATAAAAGGGACCCCAGAGAGCTCTCTCACTCCTGACATGTGATGACAAAGCAAGAAGACAGCCATCTATGAACACGGAAGCCAGTTCTCACCAGACACTGAATCTGCTAGCACTTTGATCTTGGACTTCCCAGCCTCACGAACTGTGAGAAATAAATTTCTGCTGTTTACAAGCCACCCAGCCTATAATACTTTGTTATAGCAGCCTGAACTGACTAAGACACCTGGGTACTTAATGACATTGCTTAGCCACCAGACCAAATGTGGAACTGCCAATTCCAAAGGTCAAATTATGTGACTGAAGTAAATACTTTTATTTTGTAAGCCACCATTGTTTGGTTATTCAATTTCTTCCAGCCAAAAGCATTCCTAACTGATATGGTTCTCTGCTTGAAAGCTTTAATTAATAAACAATCTTTCTAGATAGAGGAGACTTGAATTAATTCAAAATATTGTTAAAATTACATTATAAATAGCTACATTTTTTTCTGATTATATAAGAATTACACTCATTGCAAATAATCCAGAAAATACAAGAAAGTTTGTATGCATACATATATGTATTTATACACACACACATATATTCACAAAAGCATGCATACTGTTTTGTAAACTGCCTTTTCAGTTAATGTCATATGGCCATATCTCTGGATCAATAAATAAAATTCACATTCATTTTAATGATGCATACACACACAAGCAAATGCTTGCTTAATAGTTTCCTTAGAGCAATAATAACTGGGTCAAAGTATGGGATTAAAAAATTTTTTTGATACAGCTTGCAAAATTGCCCTCTAGACATGTACTCCTCTATCGACACAACTATCTATCAACACAACACAACAGGAACTATAAGAGTTCCTGTTTCCCCATTCCTAAGTCCTCAGGAGATTTAATGTACATTTTAATCATTACTAGTATGAAAATCAAATATTCAATCCCCTTTTATTTTTCATTCTTTGCCATTATTGTTTCACATTTTCTAAGTGTTTATTGACTATAGTATTTCTTTTTTTGGTAAAAGTCCTTTTTTGCCCATAATTCTATTTAAACACTTTATCTCACTGTTAACTTTTCATTGTGGAGTGGAATACATTAGAGTGGGAAGAGCACGGTCTCTATACCCACTCTACCTGGGTTCAAATTCACCTTCCCCAGGGAGTTCCTAGGAGAATTAAGTTAGTTAACATAAAGCACTGAGAATACTGCCTGACACATGACAAGCACTACCTAAGTGCTAGGTATTATTATTATTACTCTTATTGAAGATGTTAGTATTCTGTCCTAAATCTTGTTAATATTTATTGTTTATCCTTTTAACTCTTTAAATGGTGTCATATGTGACACACAAAATTTTACAGTTTCATGTGGTTAAATCAACAATCTTCATTTGTCATCTCTGGTTTTGGTACTATGGAAGTACTGGCTTAGGAAGTTCATTCTCAGTCCAGTATTTTTTTTCAAACTCCTATGTTTTTCTTTTAGTATTTATATATTCTTATTTTTCACACTCAAATCAATCTAGAACTTATTTAGGAGTAACCTATGGATACAACTATAACTATCTATATCTCTTTATATCAATACCTATCTATCTATCTATCCATCTATCGATCATCTATCTGGCCAGTTTGATATACTAAATATATTATCCTTTTCTAATATGTTTATCACATTGTCAATTTGCATTTGAACTTTAGTCAGGTTTTGGCCATTGCATTATGTCCAAATGAATTACATGAATTCCTTGAATATCTCTAAGTTCCACACTGTTTTAATTATTAGAAATCAAGAATACAATTTACCAAGTCCACATGCATTAATGTTGTTTTTAGAAATTTTAATTATTTTAATATTTATTTTGCTGGATGAATTTTAGATTCACTTTTTTCTAAGAACTCTACAGTTCTCCACAATCCTACGTGGTGTCCATGAAGATTTCTTTTAATTTACAAATGGATTCAGGGAGAATTGCTAACTCTTAAATATTTAAACTTTCCATCCAGTTTTGTTTTTTAATGTCTGCCCTCAAGATTTTGTCATTTTCTTCACAGAAGCCTTGCCTCTTTTCTTTTAAGTCTGTTCCTAGATTTTTCACATGTCTAGGAAAGCTTTTTTTCATTCTCTTACTACTGATATTATGAATGACATATACAAATTACACATATTTTTGTGTAATCAAGCATAGCCAACTTACTAAATTATTTTATAAAGCATTTATATACTGATTTACTTAGGTTTTCCTCAGTGAACATTTACATCATCTATAAATAATAATAATTTTGATAATTTTGCCTCTTCCAATACTTACACATTTGTTTATTGTTATTATTTTATTTCATTTGCTAGAACTTCCAGAAAAATACTGAATGATAATAGTATTAATGGGAGCTTGGTCTTATCCCCACCTTTAATGAACATGGCTTTAATTTCAAGAAAAATTACCTTTATTCCTAGTTTACTAAGAAATTTATTGGAAATAGATGATTTTCTAATTAATTAAAAATATCCTTGATGTTTAATTATCTTTAAATTCTTGGAAGACCTTTTTAATATAGTAAATATTTCAGAAAATAAAAAGTATAGAGAAGTTTTGCAATATCTTAACCTATTTTCATTGTGCCTCCAAAAGATAAAGCACTGAAAGAAACCACCTAATTGCCAGTTACCAGTTCTGTCAAACCTGGGCTTCGGTTCCCTTCCAACATATCTGTACGGACATCCTCCGAAGAAAAAGGCTTTAGAATATTTTTAAAATTTTCTTTTTTCCTACAGAATAACATGTATCCATTATTTTAAAAATTACAAATGTAAACAAGACAAAAGAAAAACAGAAACTCAAATTCTCAGAAAGAGAAGATAATTACTAGTCAATATTCGGTATTTGTTTTTCATATATTTTCTTTCCTCTTTCTAATATATGTGTATAAAACATGTTAAAATAGAATTATATATTTTATATCCTGCTTTCTAAACAGGAGGAAAAAGTAGCAGTTATTGTGGAAAGTGCAAAAATAAGGTTTAGACTTGTTCAAATTGGTAAATCTTCCTGAATTCTCCCATCCACTGTCAGTCTGACATTGTCATCAATACCAACATGTTATTCTTTATGGAAACAAGGATTTAAAAAAGTTTCCCATTGTAAGACTAACACATAAGTATTAGAGAATATCTGAAAAATAGCAAAAATTATTTAATATTTTGAAGAGCAAATGAAACAGATATTGGCATTTTGAATATCAGACTTCAAGACAAAAAGAAACCTGGACCACTTACACTATGCAAAGCAAGTATAGAGCCCAGTGGATTCAATGTTTTACTGAGAATTACAACATAGAGCATTATCAGACAACTGGTTAGTCTGCATGACGGAATTCCATGCTGATTCATAATGCAAAAGCACAGTCATCCAGCTGTAGTAGGAAGCATACTTCACCACTACCAAAAAAAAAAAAGGCCCCAGTAATGTCTGTTAAAACCATTTGGCTCCTGGTTTCAGGCAAAGATTTTAAAAGGTTAATGTCTCATTTATTGAAAACATATTACCACAGGGAAGAAAATATTGAATTTTTTAGGTCTACTATTCATAAATTAACTGTCTAGTGATAAAGGCTACAAACTAGATCATTCAAAGAAATTGGTAATTTTCTTAACTGCCCTTTAACAATGAAAGATGGATTTGCCTATTGCTTTGGAATGAAGTAAAGTTAATTCTTTTGTTTATCCACAGGCTATCCTGAATCCACTAAAAAAGTCCCACTGTTAATGATTATATATAAAGACATTTTTATCAGCCTTCTTCCAGTAATGTTAGGAACTAAAGCAATTCATCAACGGGCCACTCGTTCCCTTTTTCAAATTAGACAATCTGTTAGATATTTTTTTCCACCAGAGAAGAAATATGATGAATTCTATTTCCTGGACTGTAAATGATTTTTGAGTCTCCATGTCTGAAATCTTTTTGCTTAAACTTGACAAGGGGAAAAAAATAAGTTTCATAAGGCAAAGTCACCCTTAAGGTTAAAGTAGATGGGCTCCAGGTGCACTCGCCCAATTTTCCCACAGCAGCAACGGCATATGAAAGAACTGAGAGGTGGATATTAGATGCTCATCTTAGAAACCATGAGTTTCAAACATTAAAAGATCAGGCTTCACTAGGCAATGAAAATTGCCTCGTGGTGAATTGCAGGTCTGTGATACTGTCATTAATTCACTTCCACAAAGCTTTAGTTTGTTTGGCCAAGATGGAACTGTGTAACCTTAGGGCACCTTTCTACCTCAGAATTTGCTTGGTACACTGAAATTCTCACATGTATCCCTTTCACTGAGCGGTGCAGGCCACACCATTTCTTAACTACAACTCCCTGGCAATTTCTATTTACACCATAAATAATCTTTATATACATATACATATATATATATTTCTACAGAAACCAGCTATCTTGCCAGGGCTTTAATGCAAAAATGACTTTATGTGACTTTCAACACTTTCATAAGTGAAACTCCAACATGCAGCCTGGATTTGACCAGAAGGAGAATTTTGAGAAAATGAAAGAAAATTATGAAGGGCTCCAGGTAACCTTCAGAAAGGACAGCTTGCAATAATTTAACAGGTATAAAATGTTACATCATAAAAGGCCCAGTTTTTAAAAATAAATATGTTTTGAGAAACCATACACATGCCTAGGATTATTCTACTCAGGCAATATGATAGGTGAAGCACTTATATAGCAAACTCAATCAACATAAAAATAACCGGACAATTGAGGTCTCAGTAGTAAGCTTTCCTTTCTTGTCCAAATAAACCAGGAAGAGAGTTTCCTAAAAACAACTTTTGCCCTAAGGTTGGCTTTATGACCTCTGACATCTTACGTTTTGGTTGGCTTGTGACACAGATTTTGGTCCTAGATTCTGTCTTGGAGGCAGATGTGGTTTCCTCTTTGGTCCCATCACCAGCCACAGACGTTTATTTGAGGTCTGGGTTGGTTCTGGATTAAATTTGTTTAAGAGACAGACATTTTAGAATGATTACCACTACCAGGTGGGTTCTTATTTCCCACTTGAAATGCTATTAGAGGAAACCTTGTGGTTATCTATATTTAACTATAGCCTGCCTTAATGACAGTTCTTCCTTGGATCAGGGGAATTTGCCAGTCTTCTAGGGCTATGTATTGACACTTTTGGATAATGATAGTGTACATTTTGGAGCTGGTAGCTGCACATTTGATTATGAAATGGTAAATCTCTCTCTGGAAACAGAAATCTCGCAAAGGGTGTGGAGATAGGTTTTCTATAAAGAACATGCATTTTTCCAATGTGCACGGGAGAAGGCTCATTACAGCCCATCACAAAGACAAGCCCATTGATTTTAAGTACAGTTGAATTTCTCATTATCTATCCTCTGCCTCCTTGTAACAAACCATCCAATACGTCAACACTTCTGTGGTTAAATCTTTCCATACAAACAAAATACATCCATAGAAACAGGCTCAGTAGGTTAGTCCTTCTCATATGTAACCCTTACCCCAAATCATGAATTAACATTAACTAAAAGAGCACTGTCTCCTTATTTTTCTTTTATCCTCTTTAAGTATATTCTCATCTTCCTCTCAGAAAAATAAAATTTCTCTATTAACAAATATAAATTTTTTGTAAAAGTTTAGCACTCCACTTTTTTTAAATGAAATTGTTCTTATCTATCTTCAGTTTGCCACTTCATCTCCTCTTTTAACTTCACTGTTTTGCTTGTTTGTATTGTTTCTATTTCTCTCTGGCAAAAGGGTGATCCCATTCAGCTTGCAATGCCTTCATTCGACATCTACTTCTCCATTATCTCCTGCTGATTTTCCTTGCACTTATCCCATTGTGGTAAACATTGTATGTGGTTGGTCACTCCACATCCATTCCATTCCTTTTCCATGGAAAAGCAAAGAGCAATTGGGAAAATTAATTTTATTGTGATTGGCCTTTGGGCGTTCCATCCTCTTCACCAGTGATTAGTTCAAGAACAGTACATGACACAATGATGGACAATGAAATATAAGGAGATATATACTGGTGACCTCTGAGAACAATTTCCCTACCTCTTACTAGAGAATATTTGAAGCTAAGCTCTCTATTTCCCCCTTGCCTTGAACAAGGGAGTATGGAACAGCCACTGGAAGTCATTCTAAAGCAAAGGGAAAGCAGCTTCAGGATGAAGACAGCACTCTGGATGGTAAAAGAGAGAGAGAGAAAAGCTCTAGGACCTGGGGACATTATTGAGCCACTTGACCCACTCTATCTTATGCTCTGCTTCTTTATTGCTTAAATTAGCTTGAGTTATTCATAGGCCAAAGGACCCCAATTAACATACTTTGCTCCCCCTATTACTAGTTGGAATAGTAAAAACTATCACATTGGTAATGACAGTCCCCAGTAGAAGTTAGGTCTTACTTCTTTATAGTTTCCCTTTAAATCTAAGTCATGAAAACACAGAAGAAAATGATTATCATTGGTCTCTATATCTAAACAGCTTGGATATTCAAAAATAATTATAGAACCATGACAATTGGTCCACCTCTAGTTAGGTCAAAAATAATAAACCAGACATTAGCTATGAGGTTATAAAAATAAGTAAGTCATGGGTCCTATTCTTAAGAAGCAACAGTTAGGATGAGAATGGGCAACAGATACATGATAATATCTGCTCCCCTAGTGATGAACTACTCTAGGATCCTTAGAAGCCAATCCCCTCATTGAGTCAATGAGAACCTTTCACCTGCCAGATGAGACCAAATCCATCTAGAGACACAGTATTACTTACATTTATGAGAGAGAGAGAGATTCTGGGATAATGGTATTGATATTAGGGGCCAGTTCTTAATCTCAAAATTATGGTCCTTTAAATCTACTTCTATCATAGATACGGGCTGTCTTCAGATTAGTTAACATCCTTGGCGCTATCAGGACTATTTCAATTTCAATTTTCTGTGATAAAGACCATTTCTTGTCTATGAATCTGAGCACTGTCTAAAATTCTTAAAGGCTTTAAATTCAAAGATGGTAATTTTCAGACTATTTGATTAAGATGTGCCTTTATTCAACCAGTTATCTTTCCTATCTGTCTACTTATATGTATATATAAGTACACACATACAAATTATGTGTGTACTAACTAATTAAATAGTTTAATTAAACATTAATTTAAATAGTTTAAAAAACTAACTAATTAAATAAATAATGCAAAACTCTGAAGGTGATCAGAACATCCCATTCCAAAATATGCCACTTTGGCATATTGATTATTTTGAGCTGAAGGCAATTGAGAAACAGCAGATACAGGAAGGGCCCTCTGACCTCCTCCTTTCTACCTAAAAGCAGGGCACAAATTTCCCATGAAAAAGATGCCCTCCCTGTGCCAGGAAGTAGACATTCTTATCACCAGAGACGGGGAGTTGAGGAGTTGGTGCCAAGATGAATCTGTACAAACAAACCTACTAAAATAACCCTTATTTTCTATTATTTTCCCCATACAGTTTCTAGTCACTTTCCCACAGTTTACTGCTTCTAGCCCAAACCCCTTTTTTCTTTGTCTTGTCACATGTCCACAATTTACTATTCTTTGTTAAAATGGTATATAAACGCTCAGACCCACCTGCTTCTTTGGGTCTTCATTTCTTATATATGAAGGCCTCTGTATATGTAAAAATATTAACAACAAATAAAATTTGTATGATTTTCTCCTGCTAATCTGTCTTTTGTCAGTCTAATTCTCAGGCCCAGTCATAGAACCTAAGAAGGCAGAGGAAAATATCTTTCTTCCCCATACCTTTTAGTTTACCAAAAATACGGCTCTTTGTAAATCTAGCAATTTCTCTTGAAAACTTTATGTTTCTGAATTTCAAACCAAAAACAACTGAGAAATTTATTTCCATAAATAAAAAATTCATTCTGGTCATTTGAGATTGAATGCAGTCCTCTAAATGTCTGATTTGATGATTTGTTTTCTATTGCATTGGATATTTTCCATCATGTCAACAGTGTAAAGATGAGAAATAAAAGTAAATGTGTACCTTAACAAATATTTGAGCAGTACTTCTTGTATCTTCCTCTTCTTTATTACTTAATCCCATATGAATAGTTTAATGGTAAAACTTATAGTAAATTCAGAATTGTTGTTAGATATACCACAATTTGGAAGGGAATATGTTACACAATCATTGGCAGATTAAGCACACACACAAATGAAATTTAGACATTTAAGATATCAAAACACTCTACCTTAAAAGATCAAGAATTCAGTCTCAAATACAAGAGTTTCAACTCTCTAAGGTAATCAAGTCATCTTATAACTCTAATGTCAAATCGTGTCTCAATAAATAATAAGCTATGTTATAGGCCAAATATGCCAGATGGATGTACATTATGAAAAAAGCTTTAAACACCTCCCGTGGGGAAAATTAACTTCTTGAATCCCTATTTACTAAGCAGCTTCCTCTCCTATTAGTCATCCCTTTACATTTGTTTAATTCTGATGGATTAAAAGCCAGTGTTGTTAATTTCTCTTTCTTTTGTCTCAGGTACCAGGTAATCATAATATAAACAATTTACATACTTTGCTACACTTTATTTAATTTACATGGGCAGTTAGACATATCAGCATGTTGGAATGCCTTCTTTTCATAATTTTGTCTAAGGGAACACTGTTGCATAAATCGTCTGCACTAGAGGTAGCCATGGGTGAAATGGCCTTTCTTATTAAATGTCACAAGATTTAATGTCACAGTATAATTGGGATGGAAGGATAATTGCACTAAGCTCAGCATGTCTTTTTCTGCTAACACATTATTAATCCATAGGAGTGTTAAAATATGTTTAATAAAAGCCCCATTCACATGGAAATTGTTGGCACTTGCTAAAATTTACACTATTTCAGTGCTCAGCCCTAAGAATTTCTAGTGGAATTCACAGCAAGTTTGATTTTCAAGTGAAATTATAATAGGAATGCACACTAAAAAAAATTCAACATTTGTTCTAAAGTATATTTTTAAAAGGATTAAAAATGGTCTTGTGCTTGAAGCACTAATGCATTTTGGTATTGCACTGGCAGTGCCATAGTTCATGCTTAACAAGTGCTTTGAAAGAAAGGCTGTTTGGATCTGTTCTTAGCTTTGTTACTGTTTCTTCTGCTTTGCTCACATACACACACTCTCCTGGGCACACAGCTAAGTTACATGTACTAGCCTCCCTTGCAGAAAGGTAGGGTCGTATGATTGAGTTCTGACTAACGAATGTGGGCAGAAGTCATGACTCAAGTACATATAACTTAGCTGTGTGCCCAGGAGAGTGTGTGCGTTACAATTGTACAGGTTCTCTTCTCTTCTCTCTGCATGAAACAGAAGACCCAGAAGAGGACTCCAAAGTTTATTGCTCGCTGAATATTCATATTGAATTCTTAGTAAACAAAAAAGGAAAATTATTGTGCTAAATTTCTGAGAATGTAGAACTAATTGCAATGCAGTTAGATCATCCTCACTTTTCTTTTTTCTTCTCTCCTTCCTTCCTTCCTTTTTTTCTTTTATCTTTCTACAAAGGGTAGACTCTACCTACTGAAGTAAGAAGGAAGAAAAGTCATCTCTTGATACTCTATGTTTTGTTATCATTTATTCAGTCAATGACCTTGATTAAGCTACTTAACTTTGTTGGGATTCATATTCCCAATCATTAACCCAAGGATACATACTTAAGCATTTCATAAAATCATAACCCACAGGACCTTTTGCAGGCAAACTCCTCCATCCCCATGCCTTCATGTAGAATCTATCCCCTCAATGCTACAAGCTATATGAGAATCCTCATTGCTTTTAAAGGAGCCTATGGCAAAAGAGTCTGGATACTTATCTCAAAGTCTAATATGGGATTTACAATACTGTTTTTGGTGAAATTTATCTGTAAAGAGTCTAACCACCCCATAATTGTCATTTCAACACATTCACATTTGTCTTACTGTCAATAGAGCATAGTTCTTTCTGTTAGTGAGAATACTATGTTTTCCCCAATCTTTTCTTTTCTAGCCTACGCTAAATCACACCAGCCTTTTAATCTTTCCTTACAAATGAGTTTCAAAACTTCAAACAGTTCCAACTTTTCTATAACTCTCTTTCAAAAGCCATAGTCACATAATTGATCTATTTGGTGGAAAAGTAAACTGAAGCAGAAAAGAAAGCCATCCAACCAACTGTTTATATAGAAACTACTTTTGATTGAATGCTCCTTTTTTTTCAAACAGTTTTCATGGCCTTAAAGAACAGAATCTGAAACGGACAGAATACTCAAGGAAAATCGTTAACGAATGAGTTTAAGGGAATAATTTTTTTATGGGTTTCAAGTGTTAGATTTCTATGCATATTTTACAGTACAATTTGGGTTTAATTTAGTTGTAATAACAGTTACTTTCAATTCAGCTTGGCACATTCCCCATACGTTTCTATCAATTAAGTATATTTGATCAGGCCAGAAATGGACATGATTGAAAAACTTAGAGGCGTATTTGCCTTACTCTATCTTCATAATTTTCTGAGTGGTAAGAACTCAACCCACTCATTTATTTGGAAGAGCCAGAAGAAGCAAAGTGAGCTAGTAGAGAAAATTGTACATGGTAATTTTTAGACAATTTAACCAACTTAGCCTTACAATCTTAAAAAACATCTTAATATTCTTAAGATAATAAGAATGAGAAGGAAACTCAACCAAGAGTTTGGGATCCATTAATAGAACCATACAACCTACCTAATAAATGTGTAAGCAAGTATTATCCCCATACTCTTTCTCTATGGCTTATTGGGGCTGTGGAGATAGACAGACTTGTATCCAAATCCTATCTCATCCATTTATTAATTCTGTAATTGAAAATCTCTGATCATCAAATTTCTTAATTGACAAACTGAGGATAAGGATATTTAACCTGCTCTGTGGTTCTGAGGTTTACATAAGATATAATGGATAAAGCACTTACCAGAGTACCTGGAACATAGTAGGTAGTTGTGGTGAAGAAAAGATGGCTGCACATTCTTTGCCACTCCTCCCATCTAACAATGGAGTCTGTTTCTCCCCACCTTGAATCTGCACCACTTCTGAGACTTGACTTGACCAAAAGAATTCAGCAGCAATGCTGCTGTATAATTTCAAAGGCTGCACCTTAAGAGATATGCAGATTTCACTCTCATGCTAGGAATGCTCCTTCTTTGAACCCAGCCACCCAGCCAGGAGAAGCCCAAGCCACATACAAAAGGCCATGTGGAGAAGATTCAGGGCACTTGGGTTGACAGCCCCGTCTCAGCTTACAGTCAGTATTAAGCCCCAACAGTGTGAGTGAGCCACCTTGGACACTCCAGGCCAGTCAAACCTCTAAATAACTGCAACCCTTGACAACACTATGTGGGAAAGGAGAACCAGCTGTGCCTAGTCAACCCACAGATTCAAGGGACAATAGTTTTGTTTTCTTAAGCCACAAAATTCTAAGTTCAGCCACTAAGTTTTCAAGTTTTGGGTAGTTCGTTACATAGCAATAGATAGCCAAAACAGTGCTCAATAAATGGAGCAATTATTATTATTTTTCCCCAGTGATGAGGGAAAATAGCATACACTGGTGTTTCCTTGCTCTACTTAGAGACTTTAGGGTCAATATATCCTGTACTGCTACTCAGTGCCAAAGCACTGGGGAAATAAAAAGTAGGTGCTTTGCAAAAATAAAAAAAAAAAAAGAGGAAGAATAAGAAGGAAATTTTCACTTATATAAAAGACTTCTAGAAGTACTAGTGCTTTCTTTCCATTGTAATCCTCACTGTAATGCATAGCCTCTCATTATATCACACACACATGTGAGTTCTTACACGCCTATAAAATTCAGGACAGAGAACATGTTTGTCCTAAAATCATATATCACAACCTGTTCAAAGGGTGCAGCTCTCAAAGACTCACTTGCTCTTCTTTGCCTATGTCTTTCCCAGATTTATATTCTGTTTGCCTCCCTGATCCTCATCCCATCTATTTTTGTGGACATCACAGAACTAGTGCCAAACTTGCCTGTCTGCCCCCATTTCCTAGCTTTGTAGACCTCCTGTATCTTCCTTATAGTATTTTTTAAATTTCTCCCTATGCTTACTGTCTCTTTCCTTCCCCCGCCCTTGACATTGAC
This sequence comes from Tapirus indicus, assembly GCA_031878705.1. Classification (NCBI taxonomy): domain Eukaryota; kingdom Metazoa; phylum Chordata; class Mammalia; order Perissodactyla; family Tapiridae; genus Tapirus; species Tapirus indicus. The sequence continues at coordinate 80,278,025 of CM062926.1, read as the reverse complement.
TAGTTATCTCCCTAGATCTATTACATCTAGTGGACACTACTTTTAGATTTCCAGTCTTGGCCTTTCTTGCCCTACCCCAAATCATTGTTACAACGCCCAATGTAGCACTAGATATAGTACTATCTTAATTGTAGGTGTGTAAATACACAATGTCTTCTTTCCCCAGAACACAAATGAAAATTACAGTAACCAACAAAACAAAATGATTAGTAATTCTAGGTAAATTTCCTAATAGAGGTGATAGTATCAAAATATACAAGTGCATATTCAGTAACCAATCATACTCTTTGTTTTTGATATATAGCCAAGCTCCTGAATCCTTTGAAAGTTTCTACTGCCAGGGTAGCAAATTCTTGCCATCTTTACTGGGCTTGTAATCAAATTTAAAAACATGGGGGCAGGTGAGCAATTATCATGGCATGCATGCTGGCATTGGTACATTAAAGTTGCCCTGTTTTGGGGAGCTACCTTTCCTTTACCAAAGAGGACACAATCAATTTAGGAACAGACTACTTATTGCTTATTTGCAATGTGAAGAAAGTGATTACCGTAGATTATAATGATTTAAGATTTTCAGTACGAACAGTACATGCAGTTCAGGAAATTTCCTCTTAAACATAGTAATCATTTTAATTATTTCTTTCCTGGCAATTTTTCTATTGAAATTTTCTCATTGTGTTGTTTTAATTGAGATAACTCAATTAAGCCATAGAAATTTTAAATTGTTCAAAATTACAGCAGTCTTTGTTCTATGTAGATTTGAACATTTTTTTCTTTTAAAAACTTCAGTTGAAAAAATGTTTTACACATTTGCTCCTCAGCTATGTGTTTCTCAGCTGCCTCAGTCTACATGGTGGCAGTCTTTTGCATTTCATGATAGCACAGTGAGGACAATTACAACTCTAAGGATAGGGGATTTGAGCAGAGATCCAGAAAGCTAAAGAAGTGAAGCTCACATTTAGAGGTGACCAGCTGTCATATGGACTTGAACAGGGAGGCAAAGAAAGCAGTTCTAACAACTTGTTAGTATCATGAGTAGAAATATTTAGATGACTAGCTTGCAAGGATCACAGGTGGGAAGGAAGGGGCTGCCTAATGAGGTTCCTTCATCTTTACATGTGTAGTAACATTCAATTTACAAAGAACTTCCACGTCCTTTATCTCATTCAGTTCTTACAACAATCTTGTGATTGAGGCCAGTAGTAATGTTTTCCTTTTTTCACTATGAGGAAACAGAGGTTCCAAAAAGATTGTTGACTTTCCTAGTACTATTACTTTCATTAGAAGGTAATTCAAGACATAGCTAATAAGATGGAGCCGGCATTTATCTGTGTCTTCTGACTTTTGATCTCAGGTTCCTTCCACTGCATCATTCCATGGCTTGAATTTTGGGATACAGAAAGTTGTGAGTGGAGGTGAATAAAGTTTAGAATCACATGAAAGATCACATTTTTGCAATGTTAAGGAAGAACTAGAATTGGTTACATTAATAGGAGGTATGTTTTATAAATATCTCTATTAAAAGCTTTCAGTGACATGTGCACTGAAAACTACACCTGTGTGCAATCCCTGTTTACTGTCAGAAGGAAAGCCAAGGAAGCCCTCCAAACAGGAGATCTGGCAAGACTGCCATTTCATTTGATGACGTGGTGATCACTGAATAAGGTGGTGACCTCACTCGTGGATGTGGTGAACAGCCAGACAAGAATAATTTCTGGCAAAGGAATATTATATAAGAGGTTCTGCTTACCTCATCTACCCTATTTTGTGGCAACTGTCATTTGGGACCATCCCACCCAAATAGCCATCTCTAAAAATACAGTGATTTTTTTTTTTTTTACTCAGGATTTTGTAAAGGCAACAGAAAAATTGAGATAAACAAATGATTACTATGGGCTGAGAATTATAGTGAAGAGTTAAATATAATAATTTGAGTTTGCAACAAACTACAGGTAACATGGTTTGAGTAAAATATTATTCTCCATAGAAATTACGGAAATCTTTAAAAACGTACCCAGTAGAAATATTTCTCTAGTATTAGAATTACACTTTTATTTTTGATCATTGATCTACTTTTTGCTTGTTGTGAGCCTACACTGATCTAGAGTATAAGGTCTTTTTCTTATATCATGGCATTTAACATAAACTGCAGATTTCCCTGCAATTCTTTGTTTCTAAGTTTGCAGTTGTTTGAAAACAGAGTCTTAGCCATATTTCTGAAGTGGTTTTCTTTCCTTCAGTATCCTTTACAAATTGCCCATGATTAGCTGTTGAGTCCTCTGGAACTCTCCGTTTGTGTGGCACTGTGGCTCTCTGTCTCTATGTTTGCTCCCTATGCTGGGAGCTCGTTTAGCTCTGAAAATGCTAGCTGCAGCCTCTGTAAACTGTTATTTCTCCAATCTGCCTGCTACCCTTTACTCAGCTGCTTCGTGGTCCTACAACAATGGGAAGGATTTTCATAGTTCCTGGCTATTTTCAAGAAAAAGGAGTAACTTTCAGATCAGTCTGTGACAAAAAATAGTCTGTCCCAATTGCAGACACTCTATGCCAATGTTTTTACAATTGTGGTTAGAGACCTATGGGTCCTGAAATCTGCCTAGAATATGAATCCATGCTTGAAACTTTTGTTTATATGTGGTAACTGGGTTTTGATATAAGACATAATTCTCATTTTGGATCACAATAAAAAAACTTTGAAAGTTATTCTTCTATGCTATTTAATGGATAATATTAAGTATCCAACTATTGGCAGATAATGTGAGATTTTACTCTTGAGTGTTTCATACTCACTGTTGGGTATGTCTGTGTTGAAGTGATTAGTTGTAATAATTACATAAGAGTTGTGAAGAAAGTTATTTTCTTTGGTATCAGTGGTCAAAGACTTGTCAATATGGGACAGCCTGGGATGTGAGAAGAACCCAGGCTTCTAAGCTGGATGGCCTTTGGCTTCTAATCTGCTTCTACCACTTGCTTAGTGGAGGCCTTGGGTAAGTTACTTAATTTCGTTGAGCCTCAGTTCCCTCACCTGTAATATTGGGATAATAATATTTATCTCACTTGGTTGTTTTATGGGTTAGAGAAATGTCTGTAGAGCACTTAGCATAGTACCTGCACATAGAACGTGGTCAATAAATGGACACTATAATTCTAACATTGAAAGCCTGGTTTATAAGAAGTATAAAAAAGCAAGTTATGGAGGTATTAGTGCAGCTTCTGGTTAAAGTAAATGTGAACAGAGCAATAGATTAAAAAATATCTAAAATATTTAGGAAATTCAGATGGTTTAATCTGGAATTGAGATAAAGAGATAAGTAATCTTCTCTATGACTTGAGAGTCAACTATAAAGAAGGATCTATTTGTCTTCCACAGAGGTCAAAGCAACATAATCTGACAGTAAGAGAATTTAGTTAGATATAAAAATAAATTTTAATAAGAGGGGTGAGAGTGGGCACCCTTGTCTTGTTCCTGTTCTCAATACATGGATAAAATAACAGATTAGTGGTTACCAGAGGGGAAGGGGGGAGGGGGGTGGGTAAAATGGGTAAAGGGACATATATGTGTGGTGACGGACATTAATTAAATTACTTGGGATGACCACGATGAAGTCTACTCAGAAAATGATAAACAATAATGTACACCCGCATTTTCACAATGTTATAAACCATTATTGTCTCAATAAAATTACTGGGGAAAAATAAATAAACAAATAAATTTTATTTAAAAATTTAAAAGTGGCTAAACGATCTGGCAATTCCACTTTTAGGTATATATGTACTCAAGAGAAATGGAAACATAAGTTCATAAAAAAAATTGTACATGAGTGTTTATAGCAGTATTATTTCTAATAGCCAAAAGGTGAAAACAATACCTGTTGAATGGATAAACAATGGATTGGACAAACAAAATGTTGTGTATCCATATAACAGAATATTATTTGGCTATAAAAACGAATGAAATACTAAGCGCTATTGATAAACCTGGATGAACATTGGAAACATTATACTAAATGAAAGAAGTCAGTCACAAAAGATCATGTATTATATGATTCTATTTATATGAAGTGCCCAGAATAGGCAAATCTGTAGAGATAGAAAGTAGATTAGTGGTTGCTTAGGGCTGGGGAAATGGGGCGATTAGGGTGTAATAGTGAAAGGGTACAGGTATCTTTTTGAAATGATGCAAGTGGTCAAAAATTGATTGTGGTGATGGTTGTATAAGTCTGTGAATATATTATAAACCATTGACTTGTACTCTTTAAATGGGTGAATTGGATGATATGTGAATTATATTTCAATAAAATTGTTACAAAAAATAGTGGCTAAACATTGGGAAAGGCTATAAAAGCTATGAAACCTTAACACTTTATGGGGCTGGCCTCTCTCCATAACTCGGTGGCCTTCAAGTTGTAAAAGAGGGGTGATTACTGATTCTGGGATGTTGCCTTTGTGGGTATTTCTTGTGGGTATTTGGCTGAATTTTGTCCTACTTTGGTTTTAAAATTATTTCACTCTTGATCATACTTGTAGAAATTTCCTCCTTTAAGGACTTTTATTATCCTGAATTGGTTCTCTCCATATAGAAGAGAAATAAATAATGCATCAAGTCACACAAAAGTAGATTGGTGATGTATAACAAATCAAATGTTTACAAAGGCATGCTTCTGCTATATACAGATAAAAATGAGATAAATGTCCCATTTTTGCTCTTTGCTTTTTCCATATCTATAATTAATGATCAACAGCAAGTGTTTAATACCCTGGATACAACTAACTTTTCCACAGAAATAACCTGTCAAAAATGGATAAAAACACATGTGCAGTTGGTAGTGCTTCAGAATTGTTCAATTCTGTAGCAATAACAATTTTAGCAGTAAAGCAGTGTACATTGTAATAAAGAATCTGACTGTATGTTTATCTAAAGTTGGGAATATATAAGATGTAAAATGAAATGTTCTACTACAAAGTGACACATAGTTTGGTGACACACAACAAATATATTTAATTGGGGGATATTCTTATGACGTGGGGGAAAAACACCCACAAAATCACAGCTTTCTCCTATGCATGCCTCACGAAAAATTGCCCATATTTTGTCACCTATGCAATGTGAAGTCTAACTTATAACAAAGCTTGTAATGGGTTCCTAAATGTGCTGCACAGATGGAGATTTTGATAATATCATCGAAAACCAAAAGCAGAAATGCGATATGTCTGTTTTTGGATTTGTTACCTTTATAAAATGGAATCTCATTATTTTTCATCTCTTTGATTATTTTATCTTCTATTATGGATGTTATACTACAGAATCTAAAAGTCACCCAAAACATAATGAAAAAGAATTAAATCCTGCTCATTGTAACATATTATTAGTTATAGTAATTTCCAAATCAGAGAGAAGTGAATATTTTGCAGCCAACAACCAGTATCGAAAGCAGATGCAGATACAGGCAACTTGGGGAATAGTGAGAATTGTGAACTGAGGAGCCTAATTTTACTTACTGTGTGGCTCACCTTGAGCAGTTCATCACTCTCTGCACCTCATTCTTCCCATTTGTAAAGAAAAGGCCATTTGGACCAGATGGCCTCTATCTACATAACCCTTTTTTAAGTTTTGGCAGTCTATGATTCTGTGATATGGCACTGGATAGCCCAAAAGATTAACAGAGAAAATAGAATGTAGTTTCTTTTATACCACATTTTAATTATGCCACCTTTATAAAATACAGAGTTTATCTACTAAGAGTTTTAAGCAATTATGATTTTAAGCCGATAAAAATGGAATAATTGCAGCCAGTTCGGGTATTGTTGCAAGGAGGCCTACTATATATGTAATAAACACCTAAAGCTAATAAAGGAAACTCTATTTCCCAAGACCCTAATACTAGACACACCACCTGAAAATGTGTTAGGGAAAACCAGTTTACTTTAGTTCTTCAGGGTAGACTAAGTTAATTATACTTGAGTCTATATCTGAGTCTATGATATAAAAATTTTCCAAATATTGCTTTGAGTTTCTTTTTTTTTGGTAATATTTTTCTCTCTCCATTTCATAAGTACTATTCTTTATTAGTGATAAAACCTAAATTCTGCATAACACCTCATATCTGAGGCAAGTTACATTGAATCCTTTTGCCAATCACATTGGCCATGTCTCCCTGAATTTTATAAACTAATAACTTATTTAGATAGTTCCTTGAAATACTAAAACAAATAAATATATTCTATAATATGTAGTATGTATGTAAAAATACATGTACATTAAATATAGAGTGTATACTTACGTACATAACATTTATACATAGACACACACATATTTTATTCTGATTTTACACATTTTACACACTCTGCCCCTGAATGATAGCTATAGCAATGGAGTATTAGAGAACTAGAAGGATATTAAATGGCCCATTAAAACATGACAGTGGACACACATTATCAACATTAGTGGTTGATGCTCTGGAATAGTAGTCACTAAATCTAGAGTTCTGCTCTGCCAGTCATTGATTGTGTGCCCTTGGATAAGTCATACATTCTCTAAGTCTCACTTTTATCGTCCTTAAAATATGGGATTCGGGTGAACTCTAGAGCACTTTCCAGGACCAATTTGACATTTGCACAATCTTTTGTAGCTTGCAAAATATTTCTACAAATCTCATTCCATTTAATTCACATGTTTGTTATTTATGCCATTCCTATTTTATAAAGAACTACATTGAGGCCTCCCCCACGAAAATCTTGTAATAAATGTGTCATCCAAGTTTCCTTTAAAATTATTCAACTGCTTTGGGCACTAATGTGGTCATCTTAATGCATGTTTTATTATTTAAATGTCTTAGGGTTTTCCAGAATATTCTCTGTTAATTTTTATACTGGAGGGAAAAAATAACTAAGGGAAAGAGAAATTAGGTGGATCACAATAATAATAACAATAAAAATTCTACAATTTATTGAAAATTTACTGTGTGGCATATACTATACTGAGTGTTATATACAGATTATCTCTAATTCAGATATTCTTCAAGTGTGTAGTAACATTATTCCTGTTTTGCAGATTAGAAAAATGAGACTTGGAATGCAAGTACATCTTCAAAGTTTGTGCAACTAGTAAGTGGTAGAGCCATGTTTGGAACTTGGATAAAAATGACTCTGAAACTGGTGTTCTCTCAACTACAGCTACTACCTACTATTCTCTTTTTCAATCACACGAACAAGTATGTAAAAATGTGACTATATATACAGTCCAATGGTAAATCCAACAGGCACAGTTAAATAAGGCACCTCGCATCTTAGGTATTTCCTGTTATAACTGGTGTGTTGAGAAAATGACCCGTCATTCTCTGAGCTTAGGTTGCTCTCATTTCACTCCCCTCAATAGATGTTCAAGGCATTGCCCTAAAGTCTAAATAAGATAAACACATTCACAAAATGTCTATGCTTTTCTAGGCTAAAAGGAAGAAATTTAATGTCCCTCCTCAGGAGACTAAACTGCAAGTGCACAAACTAATTAACCATTATCAACCGATGCACGTTATACCTCTCAAGAAAGAGACTGGGGAGTCCTGCATAATTATCTCCTCTAGGAAGGCTCCAAGGAGCTTTTCTTCCCCTTACAAAACAGCAGTATTAGAAGGTAAGAAGATAAAGTCAGAAGAATTGAAAAGCTTAAATCCCTCTGGAATGAATGAGAATAACCATTACATGCATATACCAACACAGAAAGAGACAAAACAGCCCTCTTAATCTCTCTTGCACGGGTCCTTGATATTTTAAAACAGAGAAACAATTTTCATTTTTATTCTACCCAAATACATAAGCTTATGTTTCAATTCACATAAGTATTGAATTGTGTGCTAGTCACACTTTGGTGGGATTAATTTTGGAAATTATATTCCTAAAGTGATTAATTTAACCTTTTTCCCTCTCCCTCTGGTGAAGTCATCAGTCAAAGATATTGGCCATATATATATACATATATATGTATACACACACATATACATGGATGAAGGCACAATATTTCAAAATACTCTTGGGCATTCTGAAGGTTTTAATTACCTATGATTTAACAGGACCATCTTTGCTTTAATCGTGTTTAATTCCAAGAAAAATTAAAATAGTAAAATGGATTAATGAGACAACACATGATGTGGGTGGGTGGTCTAGAGCAGACAGCTGCAATGACTTATTTTTGTGTATTTTTGCTCTATAACCCCTAGAGAGCTTTACAACAAGTTTTAGCCCCCGGGTGTTGATCTTTCGTTGTCACCTCCATCATGGTTTTTTCTTTGCCCCCACAGCATGGGCACCCTGTCCTAGCTCCCCTGCTTTGCCTCTAACTCAACCTGCTATATCCTCTCCTGTGTGCTTGACTTCCAGCTCTGCTGTTAAGAGTTCAGAGCAAGTAGCTGCCTACACATTTGTCCATTATCCAAGTTTTTCATACACATTTGTAATGCAAAGCTGTGAAGGCATAAGAGATTCAATGGCTATTTGATTTCAAAAAGCTTTAAAAACACTCTGGAAAAAATTGTCTTGAAATGATGACAAATCAGGTTCTATGACATACATCAAGTCACAGTTTGGTTATGCACTTATCAGGAAACATATGCATTATTTTACTATACAGTCATAGTATTTTAGTTGATCAATTAATCCAGAATATTATTTATGATGATACTGTCTTTATTGAAAAAGGAATTTATGGAAATATACAGATTATATCCAGTAAAATCAGCAAACAATCTACAATTTATTGAGCACTGTGTACTTAGGACTTGCTTTGCATCCATTTGTCTAATGCCACCCAAGTAGCAAGTAGCAAAATCTATGATTTCAAGAACTACACTATATAGCCTCCCAAAGTAAAAGTTATCTCCACCCCAGATAACCACTACTAACATGGTGTGTCCTATCCTTGTAATCTTCTTCTTCTTGTGCTTTACTCCTGGAATTAAATGGGTACATTTTTGTGAGCCAGGAACATAATAAGTGTTCATTTTATCTTATAAATGTATAGATATGGTCAAAGAAGAGTAAGTGCAGAATTTGATTTTTTTGTTTCTTTTCAATTCGATCCCTTGGGTGGTTTTTTCATTCTTATGGTTTCAGTCTATCTCCTCCTGATAATTTATATCTCTGGTACTTTCCTCCCCCAACTCCACTCTACTTCAGTTTTTCTGTATTACTTTAAATCCATCATTTCTGAAAGCTCACCTGCGGAATTGGCTCCTCCTCCCAAACTCACTGTGGTTGAACCACACCACCCATCATCCAGCCTGGGGACCTTGGCACTGCCCTTGGTTTATCCCCTTCTTCACCCACATCACTTCATGCTAGTGGATTTTGTTTCAACTTCTTGTACATCTTTCTTCTTTTCTATAATCATTGATCTACCTCAATAATTTTATTTCTGATTAATTCTTAATCACACAAACACACATGAATTCATTGTTCTTTTTTAAAATTACAAATATTTCAACAAAGCTGAAATCATGTGACTACTATCCCAATCCTAGTTCCCTTCACAGTTACGAGTTTTATGGATATACTTTCAGACTTTTAAAAATTATTTTTACTATACGAACTTTGCACCCTTACAAATAGATTAAATTATTGTGAGTGAATGTGTACATTTAATATAAATGGCATTATCCTATATGTGTATTTCTGCCACTTACTTTTTTCACTCAATAATATCTTTGGATCCATCCATACAGATATGGATTGATAGAGCCTCCGTACTTGTTCATCTGCCTCTGACCTTGTCCCTTTCTCCTTACTCTCAACCAGCAGCTAGAATGAGCCTGTTAGAAGGGTCAGATCAAGTCACTCCTCTGCTCCACATCATCTAGTGTTTCTCTAAAAGGTAAATGGTTTACAGTGGACTTCAGGGCCCCTCACTGCCTGTCAACTTCATCACCTAATACTCTCCCTCCTTACTCCACTTTACTTCACCCACACCACTGCTCTGCTGTTCCTTGACATGTTTGGCATGTTCCCAAGTCAGGACTTTGGGATAGCAAGTCTTAACTCAAATATCACCTTCACAGTGAGACTTTCCAGGCCCCCATGTCTAAAATTTCCATCCTCTCTTACACACTTCCTATCAATTTACCAATTTTCCATTGTACTTAGCAACATCTAACTTACTTATTCTACTTATTTATTGTTTGTGTCCTCCCATAAGAATGTAGGCTCCAAGAAGGCAGAGATTTTCGTCTGTTTCGTTCATTGCCGTAAACCCAGTGCCTATTGTAGTGTCAGGCAGATGAAGAGCTCCGTAAGTTTTATGTATGCATGAATGAATGAATGAATGAATGATGTCCTATCAGCCAAGTTATAGTATGTGGTATAGACCAGATACTACTCTCTGTTGTTTTATATTATCTCTTTTTCCATTTGAGTGTTTTTATTGCAGTTATCCTGAAACATAAGCATTATGCCATGGACTTGGTGGGTGGTACTTTTATTTCAGCATCAGCCTTCTAGATATTAACATTTTAATTTCACATGTATTTCTTCAAATAAAGTTAGAGCCATTTGGGTGGATTTTTTAAAATAGCTTTGTTTCAGGAAATTTGTAAAATTGTATTCAATTTTGGCCACTAATGAGTCACTTTAAATGGTCTAGAACAATGGTTCTTAATCTTTATGGTCATGAATTCCTTTGAGAATCTATTGAAAGCTTTTACTTGTACTTTCAAGTAATTTCAAAACAGGAGTAAAGTGGTTAGCAGTTGTAAACACAATACAGAAGTTTTTTTGTGTGTGTGTGAGGAAGACCAACCCTGAGCTAACATCCGTTACCAATCCTCCTCCTTTTTCTCTGAGGAAGACTGGCCCTGGGCTAACATCCATGTCCATATTCCTCTACTTTATATGGGACACGGCCACAGCATGGCTGACAAGCAGTGTGTCCCCTGGCACCCAGGATCCGAACCCGCGAACCCAGGGGTGCCAAAGTGAGAACAAAACTGCTGCGTCACTGGGCCAGCATCTACAAAAGATTTTTTTTTAATTATCAAATTAGGCAATGGAGACAGAGAGGAAACAAAGATGGGAAAAATGATGAAGTTAAGGGTAGGGTTAATGTACAAAATGTGTACCTTAAAGCCCTGTAGAGTCATTGGAGATGGCCCCACGTTCTGCTGCTGAGCTTCTTAGTATTCAGAATATTATGGCCTTCAACACTAATGAAATAAGAACAATATTCTCTGTTTTGGGCTATTTGAAAACTGCCAGTGTTTTATTGTATCTGTAATAAAAATTTAATGTAGGTTATGGTGATTTTTTCCTTAAAATAATATATAATTTTAATGCAATCTAATAAAAATCCCAACGAGTGGTACTAGTGTCAAACTAGGAAGACAGATTAATGGAATGAAATAAAAGTTTAGAAAGAGATCCAATTATATCAAAAGTGTGTGATAAAATTGGGAAATTAAATTTGTGGGCAAAGTATGGATTATTTAACAAATGGTATTAGAATAACAACTTAGTTATTTTAAGGAAGAAGTTTTTGATTTCCACTGTACACTTTGTAGCAAAATAAATTTTAGCCAGGTTAAATTTTGAATAAAGTCATAAACAATTACAAGTAATGTGCCCTTTTATTAAAACTTAGGGTAGGGAGGTCTCTCCTAAGCACAACAATGAAGGCCAGAATCATAAATGATAAGACTGATAGGTCTAATCGCTTACAAATTGAAAATTTCTATATATCAAAAACATAAGGGGCCGGCCCGGTGGCGCAGCGGTTTAGTCCGCGCTTGGCAGCCCGGGGTTCGCGGGTTCGGATCCCGGGCGCCCGCCGACGCACTGCCTGTCAGCCATGCCGTGGAGGCGTCCCATATAAAGTGGAGGAAGATGGGCACGGATGTTAGCCCAGGGCCAGTCTTCCTCAGCAAAAAGAGGAAGATTAGCAACAGATGTTAGCTCAGGGCTGGTCTTCCTCACACACACACAAAAAAAACATAAAAAAGAAAAATGTCTAACATATTTAGGAAATGGATATATGGATATATGTATACATGCACAGATACATATATACATATATATGGATATATGGATACATGTATATATATACATACATATATATATATGCACAGAGAGAGAGAGAGCAAGTGAAAGAGAGCTTATAAATGAATAACAAAAACGTAAATAGCATAATACGAAAACTACTACCATAGTAATCAAATAAGGCAAAGTAAAATATTGAGATGCCATTGAATATGATAAAGATTGAATAATAATAACCATTGTTGGTACGGATATCAGAAACTGGTGCTCTTATATATTATTGTGGGAAATGTAAATTGGTTCAAAATTTCAGGAAAACAATTTAATAGTAAGTTTAAGAAGTCTAAAATTGCATTGGTTCTAGCAAGTCTTTGAGGATTTAATACACATAATAATTTGTCAATCATACAAATATTATGTAAAATCTATAAGAATATATATATTTTTCTTTTGTTTTAATTAACATAAAGGTTAATATTTGTGTAGGAAAAGAAGATAGGAAGTATATACCAAAATGTTATCAATGGTAATTACAGGTTTTTGAGATCTCAGGTGATTTAAATTAATTTTCTATTTGTGTGCCCATATGTTTGGACTAGAAGTCCTATTTTGAAATGAGACACATACATTTCTGGGTATAGTCTTAAAATGGCATAATTCGGAAGTCTGCTGGGTTTCCTGAGCACATCTAATATGTGGCAGCTAAGAAGAGCAAAGCATGTTTAAAGAGGTCCAATGACTTCATCAGGATCACTGAGCAAATTCTCATCAGTGCCAGTCAACTTCTGGTCCTCAAATATTTAACAGTGCACTAAGCTTCCATCAAATGAGCATTTGTGATACAACATGGCAGCTTTTCTTTGATTCCACAATGGGACCTGAATTCTCTTTCCAAAGGACAGTAAAAGAATTAGTTAAGATTCCTCTTCACTTATACTGACAAGGTTGTAGAATTTTTTTTCTAAGATAACATAAATATATTGAAGTACTAGACTGGAGAACTTGCAAATAGAATAATTAGTGATAAGGAGTTCAATATTAGTTGCAGAAATTCAGGCCTAAATTTTAATTATATGACTGAAATAGTCTTGTGAAAAAAATACAAATTCAGTACTCCATGAGAACAGACTTTACGTCTCATAGCTTCTGAAGTAAAGAAAATTTTGCTTTAATTAAGAAAAAGTCAACACTCTAAAGAAATGCTTTAGATTCTTGAAGCACCTTGGAAGGTTTCTTTTCCTACTGCACTATGCTGGGGCCAGTAAACAAATAAGGGGCAGCATTAGTTAGATTTAAGAATTTAGGTCTAGAGCTCCTATACTTTATTGTGTGACATCCTGTAACCTACTCTCTGGGCCTCAGTCATCTGATTCAAAAAGTAAGGATAATAATAGCAAGTTCATTTGGGTTTTACAAATAAATAAGTTAATGAGCATATTTAATATATGGCTAAGAAAAACAAGCCATGTTTAAAAAGGTGCTGATAACAAGTATTCAATAAATAAATTATCAATAAAATGATAATGTAAGTTTGATAAATTATAAATAAAAATACATTGAATATTTAATATTTCCCAGACATGACATGGTTCCCAGGTATGCAGTAAAATATTTTTAAAAAAATAACATGCATAAAAACATAACAACTGGGGCAGCACACCATATAAAACAGTGAGGATCAATTAAGTGATAAGTAATAATTGAGCAGTTGCAGTTCAGAAGCAAGAGTAGTAATTAAGGCTTCTTAGAGAAGGTGGAGTTAAAATAAACCCTACAAATAGAAATAGGATTTAATTTACCAGAAAGGAGGTAGGAGAATAAGATGTTTAATTAAAATTTGTAGCTGAAGCAAACCAAATTTTATCATCTAATATTGCATATTATTTCTTTTTCTGATTCTTCTTTTTTCTCCCCTGTGGGAATCCATTTGTGATATGATTTGTTTTTTGTTATTGAATAGGCAGATGCTTGTGTTTTCCTTCCTTAAAAAAAACTTAGGAAAAATTTCAAACATACACACAAGTAGAAAAATAATATAATGAACCCTCATGTTCCTTAACTCAGCTTCAAACTGGTTATCAATATTCTGACAGTCTTGTTCCACGTAACATATTGATTAGCATATAACATCCAACACTGGGCTCTTTGTTAGGACCATCTGTAAATGTGCAGTTCAGAGGCATCTATGAAAATGCGACTTTCCCCATTGTTGTGCAGGATGCCCCAAAGGGATCTTCTGGACTTTGCTCATTTCTTCCTGGAGTAAGGAAGGATTAAAGGATTTTGTTCAAAACAAATAGTTTCCTGTAAATTGAATAACTCTTTTTTAAAATATTGTTTAAAAAATAGAATAATAATATAAATGCAGAAAAATGAGCAAATCAAAAGTATACAGCTTCATCAGTGTGTACACCAAGTGAACACACCTGTGTAACTACTGCCCACTTCAATAAATAGCCCATAACCCAGATACTTGCCTGTGCTGTGCTAGGTGTTACTCTCCCCAAGGGTAACTACTATTCTGACCTCTCACTGTAGATCAGTTTTGTCTGTTTTTGAGTCATACATATATACACACGGCATGCATTCTTTTGTGTTTGCTTAACTTGAACAACACTAAGTTCAAGACAAGCATCCACATTACTTTTATTGTATGTTCTTCCATAGTGTGAGTATACCAAAATTTTTTAATCTACTCTGTTATTGGTGGATATTTGAGTTGTTTCCAATTTTTCAATATTATGAGTAATGCTATTATAAACTTATATCTGTCTTTTGGAGCTATTCATTGCTGTTGGGTACAACATTAGGTCATGTAAAATGAATGTTCACTTTTAACAGATTTGGCAAAACAATTTTCCAAAGTGGATACACAAATTTATATCCCACCAGTAGTGTATAAGTGTTCAACTTGCTCCAAATCCTCAGAAGTCTTTTTTTTTTTTTTTCAATTTTAGCCATTCTGGTGGGTGCGTAGTTTTATCTAATCTGGACTTAATTTGCAATTTCCCAATGACCAATGAGGTAATGAGATAAACATCACCCCCTATGTTTATTAATCATTTAGATAGCCTCTTTTGTGAAGTGCCTGGTCAAATTACTTGTCCAGTGTTTTCTGTTGTTTTTGTTTAATTGATTTGTAGGACTTAGTAATATATTTTGGACACAAATTCTCTGTCCATCCTGAATATGAGCCCTGAACTCCAATTTCAGTTTGCTTAGAACCATGACACTATCAAGAGCTCTGCTCAGCCTTTTAGCTTAGTCATTAGCAAATGCCTCAGTGAGAAAAGGGCTCATGTCTCTGTGTTTCCTTTTCCCAGGAGATATTGGCCCCATAAATCCTGGCATCACCATTCCTCTTAATTCTAATTTTCATCTCCTTAGTCTTATGAAGCTGCTGAAAGCTCCAGTTTATCACATTCTGCTTGGCCTCTCAGCTCACGACACTAAAGTAATGGCAAGTATCTTGGAATGGAAAGAGGAAAAGAATTCCCAGTTCACTTGAATGCATTTCCCTTCTCCATAGGATCTTAGTACCTCTCCTTGGCTGTCTTGGTTACTCTCCAATGCCTTCAGACAGATGGGTATTTTATTATTATTATTATTTTGTTATTGTAGGTCTTTTCAGAGGGATGGTTAGTTTCACACAAGCTATTTTGTTATGGCTGGGAGCTGACAATAGACGCAGAACTCATAATCTGGGTTTTATTTCTGAAATTTAAGCAGAATTTTGTGAGTGTGAAAATATCGGGGGGGGCAGAGAATCCATTATTTTTTATTAATTCTTAAAAGACACTATGACATAAAAAAATTAAGAATTATTGCTGTGGATATTTAAAGTGACTCATTAAAAGCTCGTAAACTGAATATGTGTGATCAATACTGAAGGGGTTCGGAGTATGCCACCCCAAAATATGCCGCTCTGACATAAGCATTATTTTGAGCTAAAGGCAATTGAAAAGAAGCAGACACACACACACAAACTTTCTGCCCTCCCTCTCTCTACCAGAAAGAGCAGGATGACTCTTAATCACCGGAGACAACTCTAGACTGTTAGCCTGAAGATGGTACCAGAATACTCTACATTACAAACCTTACTGGCTAGCTCTTAATTAGCTCCATTAGTTTCCTCGTATATTTACTCTCTCACAGTTTACCACCCCCAAGAGCCTAAACCCCATTTCCTTTGTCTTGTCACTTCTCTAAAAATTTATTGTTGTTTGTTCAGATACTATATAAGCCCCAAGTTCTACCTACTCTTTTGAGATATTCATCACTAAATTCTCCCACGTGCATGTGTAACACATGTGTTAATAAACTGTTTGTGTTTCTCTTGTTAATGTGTCTTTCATCCACTTATTTTGAAGGCCCAGCCACTGAACCTAAGAGAGGAGAGAAATTTTTTCCTCTCCTACAGTTTTGGTGACTCAGATGGGATGCCTGGGGCATCCCACTTATCCCAGAGGGTAGAGCTAAATCTTAGGAGAACGGATCAAGCTGGCAAAAGGTAAGAATTCTTACCCAAATTAGCCTCCCAGATTTCCGTCTGTAGGGTCCAGTTGAAAAAGGGTGGTAAAAATTTCTCCTTTCCAAATTTAGATTAAAGAGAGAAAATATTTGTGTGAACTATGTCTTTGGGTGTATGTGGCTTTAGCCATTTGTTATTGATCCATTTCTCTTTCAGATAGCCACAATTTCCCTTTGTCTCTGTCTTTTGGGTCATTTGTCATAAGGGGGAGAATCATAGGATAAAACACAGGCATAAATCCTACAAGCCTGTTGTTTGAGCCAGCCTCACAGACTGGTGAGTTTACATTTCTCACCAGACCAGAGTCTGTTTGCACAAACTTTTCACCAATTAAAAAAACAGATGAAATTCTCCTTCTGTCTTGTTTTGTGTCTTGAGAGATTGGCTTGGATCTCCCTGATCTTTCTGCTTGCTGGGAGGCACAGGTTGTCAGACCTGGGTCTGCAGGTGGTCATTTGTCAAGCTGGGGACCCAAAACATGTCCCTACTGCCTGTGACAGCTCTCATGGGAATTTGTCTGAATAAGGGGTCTCAGCTCATAAGGGGCCTTTGTGGTCTTTTCCCTTCATTGCCTTGTCGGTGCTGGGAAAATCTCATCCCCGTATAGCCTACCAGATATCATAGATTAATGGGTCTGTGATTGAAAGTGTCTCATTTTTGTGGGAGACCAGAGTTTTCTCACTGCCTGTGACAATGAAGCCTTTGCTTTCTTTTACTATCTTTGGGAGTGACTTTTTTGGATCACAGAGACAATCTCATCCACACCCACTCCAGGACGCCTATTGTGTCCATGATAAAAATTTACTGTAAGCCTGGAAAGTTACCTCTGGGTCTTTCCATAAAAAGGCTTCCTAGTCTGTGCTACATTGGAATGGATATACCTGTGGAGATCATACCTGTTGAAGGTCTGATGATGGATCTTCAATTTGAAAGTAGATATCGGAAAATATCTAAAAGGACTTTTAGAGAGCTCTCATCCTAAACAAATGTCTTATTGGTACCTATGGGAAGATCAGGTTAGAAGAAGGAAAACAAAGGGAGGGAAGGAACAGGAGAGTCCCTTTCCTGGCCCTTAACAAGATTAGGAAGTGGAGATCAGCCTTAGAATAAAAGTTAAGAATTGCAAAAGGCACTCAGGCAGTTATGAGACTTAACTAAACCCCAGATAGCCAGGAGATAGCTTTAGTTAAGATTCTGGGAACACACAGCAAGCCTAGTTTTACTGCCCCTTACTCTATAATCAAACCCCAATAGCTTCAAGCCTTCCCACACAAAGTTCTTTGAGAATGTATTTTGAATCCCCCACTGCAAAGAATTCACTGGACTGTCTACACTTAAGGAAAAGAAAAACTTCAAAGTAACTGCTCTAGATTTCTAATTATAAGCAAATATGCCCATGAACTCCTTCTTAGAAAAAAAACCTAGATCCTTTCTCTGTCCTTTAAGATGTGAATCTTACCATGTCTTTAAAATGTAAACTTTCAAGAAGAAAACCCCTGGCTAATGCAACAACTTACAACAGCCTGAGATTGAAGGGAAAAAAAGGAAAAAAGAAGTTTTTGAAAATACACTGCTACTTGGTATTTCCCAAGGGTCATTTACCCAAAATTTAATCCACGGTCTTCATAAGATTACATACCAAGGCAAATGAAAATCTTAAAAGTCTTCTCCACAAATACTGGTAAAAAGTTTTAGCCTTCATTGAACAGTGACTTGTTAACTGCTTAACTTGTTCCATCTGCCAGAAATATAATTTGGTTTTTTCTTTACCTGTTGAATAATCTGCCTAGAAAACAAAATTCTGTGTCTTATCAGAATAATTTTCAGTGCTTCATGATGTCTTTATCAGGTCTTTGATTACCCAGTCTTTTCAATATTGAAAGAGCTAAGGTTTTGCTTTTTTTTTCTTTTCAAATATGTTACTTACTATTTTAGCATTTGAACGCTTTTATTGTTATTTTTGCTAAGTAGATAACCAAGTATTGTCTCATAGTTATCTGTGTTCCTATTTAATCAAGTGTTCAAAACTTTTGACATTTTTGACAAACTTCTAATTCTAAATTTTGACAAAATCAGATTCTAAACTAAGTCTTTTTGACCTTTAACTGACTTTGAGATTTCCCTGAGGGTCCTTGGAAAAATCTCAAAGGATTTGTTCTCTCACCTTTTAAAAAAAGAGATGTTAAACTGATTAGGTTTATTTGATATATTAAATTATATGAGAAGCATTGTCAAATAAGAAGTGATGTTTAACATTCTTAGGTTATATTTGTATGAATATATGTTATTAATACAGTGTTTCAAAAATCTGAGGAAATTCCTAGAAATTTGTCAATGTCCTTACTGCCCATATGTCCTGATATAATGTTATCAGTATAATTCCAGTTCTTATCTTAAAATCTATGTCAAAGAAATGATAATTCTTCTCTGAGAGCATTTGCGATCAGCTATAGTCCAAAAGTGCTTTGTCTTCAAAGAGATTCATAAAAAAAACTATGACAAGTAGTCTGGAGTGCAGATTTCTGGTAACTTTTAAGATCATGCCACTGAACTGGGTAAGAATTTCCAGAACTTTAATGGAGAAATTGACAGGTTCATAAAACTGCTAATCCAAGATCAAGTAGAACAAAAGTTTTTTACATGAGACTGAATGACTGATGAGGATGACTATAACTTTTATGACTTTTGTTTAAAACACTGGTTCTATAATGTTTTGTTTTCCAATTTAAGGAACTCATTTTTTCTTTTCTCTTAAGCTATCTATGGCTTACAGCAAGCTAGTGGATTACATTTTTATAAACAAAAATGAAACATTTTTTTCCCTATCTGATCCCTCCAAAATTCAGAAAACTCATTAAATATTCTGATTTTTATGGTAATATAGTTATTTGCATAAGTTCAATAAGAATCTGTTCTCCTTGTAACAGGACACAATTGAAAACATTGCTTATATTACCAAGGCTTTGACTGGAATGTCCTTTTGAGAATGATGTGCATAGAATCAGATATGACCAGACAGGTTTAAGGAAGTAAGATTGACTTTATAGAGCCAATGTTTACAAAGCTCTTTGAAAAAACAGGCCTGGTACTTGGCTTACAGAGTTCCTGGACTTACAGGTGAGAAAGAAAGGTCACTTCCTGGCAGGCCCAGGAATCTTAAAATATTTTGGGGACCTCAAGAAGAGGGAAATTCACCAAATCTATAGGTATTGAAGGAAAAATCTCATGGCAAGTTCTTGGCTTGACTTTCCAGCCTTAGGAGGCTTTTAAAAACCTAGCCTGAGATTCCTTTTCCTGAAACTTTTATAGTTTCAGGAAAGCAGACTTAAAAAAAAAAAGCCTATCTGGTCAATCACTATTCTTGCTGCACTTACTTAAATAATCGGGCCAAGTTTAATGAGATTAGACTTTGTAAACAAATTAGTCTTACTTTGACTATCTTTGAAAGAAATTGGGGGTGATTGTAGGGAGGAATTCTATGTTTCAGTAAAAAAAAAGATATGTATGTTCATATCTTTGAGCTATTTTCAGCTCTTTGTAAACTGGATCTTCCACGTTTGTGCATTTTGCCAGTAATTAAGCTTTCAAATTTTTCTCTCACCTTCTTGACTTAGTGTCACTGAGAACTAAAACCTGACTGCCTGGATCCTTACTGTGACTATCTGAAAAACCCCTGCAAGCTGAAGCTGGATGCTTCCATGCTCTGCTCTGAAAAACAACCATGACTGTGACATTGATGTATATGCCATCAGAGACATTCAAACTACAAAACAGGAAATTTGTCAGATTGCCACTGCTTATTCTCACTCTACCATCTAAGGATGTTTTAAGCCCAACATCTAGAAATCTTGATTAGCTCCCATCTGGATTCCAAAACTGGGTTTATAGTTTGTTCTAACCATTAAACTTTGTTTTTCTTTTGTTTCCACAGAAATGCCCCTCATTAAATGCCTGAATGCTCCCACCATATAGAGGTCTAACTTAAGTGGGTGTCCTATTCCCAACTGCACCACTGCCTCCAGAAATAAGGCACAACTGCTTATCGGTACTGACCTATTCCCAGGAATGTGAGCCTGATTCAATGAGATAAAGAGAATGTGCTTAGATTTGTTCTTTTCTGCTTTTTCCAGTCTATATTTTTCTCTTCCTTTACAGATTTCTTATGTCACAACTTCTACTTCAAGTCTCTCTCCCAAGCTACGAACATGATTTTTAATATATGAAACTTCTTAAAACTTCAAATGTGGGAGTGAAGAGTTTCAAAGTATGCCACTCCAAAATATGACACCCTGATGTAAGGATTATTTTGAGCTAAAGGCAATTAGCAGACACACAATTGAAAAGAAGCAGACACACAAAAGAACCTCTGTGTCCCCTCCCTGTCTACCAGGAAGGGAAAGGTGATTCTTAATCTTGGGAGACAACTCTAGACTGTTATGAGCCCAGAGACAGCACTGAGAGGAATCTACATAACAAATCTTAATAAAACAACACTTATCTTCTATTAGTTTCCCTATATATTTATCTTTCCACAGTTTGCCACCCCTAAAAGCCTAAACCCCTTTTCCTTTGTCTTGTCACTTCTCTAAAAATTTATTATTCTTTGTTCAGATGTTATATAAACACTATGTTCTAACCACCCCTTTGAGTTATTCATCATTGAGTTCTTCCACATGTATGTATGCTGAACACATTAATAAGACTCTGTTTTTCTCTTATTAATATGTTTTTATCAGTCTAATTCCCAGAGCCTTAGTTGGAGAACCTAGTAGGGTAGAAGGGGAAATTTTTTCTTCCCCTACAATACCAAATACAATTTCTTAAGTATACTGATACTATGTTTTAAAATATTCAAACATCCCAGATGATGTTTACAGTATCTAGAGAAATGCACAGTAGTTTGTGGTGTTGATATATTAAGATGGTTGTTGAAAGTGGAGTAAGATAACAGATATAATATCTGTAAATATACACTAGTGCACTGTAATTTACCCTTTAAAAAAATTCCCTCAGCCTTCTAACATCCCAGAGAAGGGGCAGGTATTTGATCCTTTTAACAAAAAATGACCTTGACAAGTGGAGAGAGAGTGGGAGGAGGGAAGGAGAGAGAGATAATGAATTTCTTAAATTTCTTGAACATATGAACAAGAATATCTAATCACAAAAGTGATAGATCATAGAATTTCTCCCTTAATGTAGAGAAGATGCTCCTTTTGCAACTACATCATGAAGTTGGAGTCATGTGGGAGAAGGAAGAAATGACATGGAGAAATAAAAGAAAAGCCTGCCCCTTGCCATTTAACGGATAGTGAAAAAAAATAGAAAAAGCAGTGAGAAAGGTGGTAGAATGTTAGACTCCTGAGCCCTAATCTTGCTTCTTTAGCTGAAGTTGCAGGTGTGTTACACAAGTTTAAGACAACACCGAGAGCAGAGGAATTCTTGTCTCACTCCCTGAAGGCATCCTGAGAAAAGAATGTAGTGTGGGGTAAACTCTTTCCAACAGGGAGCTGCCACAACCAAATCACTAGGATGGGATGGAATGGCCAGCCATAGAATTCTCTCTAGTCTCGTGGCTCTTTCAGTGTCCAGCTGGCAGGAATGCTGATTGAGAGCCAGTGGGCCACTTTGGAGAATATGGCAAAAGCTCAACATGAATATGAGACAGACCTAGCCAGAGGTCATCCCTGGGCCTTGATCTAGACATGAGAGGTTAGACCATGGATGTACCATTGTCTAAATTCAGCAGCACATCCCTGTAGAATGCCCAAACATAGACCTGGATGGGTCCCTTGTTTGTAGACTTCTGTCAGCACAAACCCAAGGATCAGCAGGGGCCTGGAGGAGCCCCCCTTGCCAATGTACTAGATCACCTAACCCTCCCATAGCCCAAACACCATCTTACAAAGGATCAAAATAAAAAAGAGAGAAAATGGTGAAACTAAATAATTTGTCAAAATAAACAGTTAAATCTAGAGAAACTAAATTATTGGCTCAGGCTATGTTTGGACTAACTTTATTATGTCTCTATTTTCTACTACTTAGTGTGTAGAGCCTAGAGAAAGAGATAAGAGCTGTTTTACAGAATAAGGACACTGTATTTTCTTGGCACATGTGAGTATAGTGTGAGTAAATTTATGATGCCACTGCAGTTTTAACCACAAAGCCAGTTGCATTAACACTTATTACTATTGCTAAAACAATAGCATACTGAGTCTGTAAATGCACGGCAGGCAATGACACTCACTTTTCAGGACCATTTGAAATTTTTTTTGCTTTGCGGTGGGTTTGGAGAGAATGAAATCCTCATGTTGGCTAAAAGAAGAGGAATCTAGCCAGATTCCAAGATAATTAAACTGGTCAACCGGCTCCAAGACATTAACAGCTGCTGTTTTAATCACTAATGAGATAGTCAGTTTCTATAATCTGGGAGATGGACCAAAAAACATGGGCTTGGTTTTCCTTTCATTTTAAATCAGTTCACTGGAGAAGAGCTATCCTTCTATCTCACTACTGTCCCCCTGCAAGCTGCTGATAACCTGTGGCAGAGAGGGAGCACTGCTATATCACCATGACACATATGCACAGAGGAGAAAGCACATCGAGTTCGACAGTCATAACAAACACAAACATAATGCAGACCTCAGAAATGATTTCTGGGCACTCTAATTTGCAGGGCCCACGTGACCCCCAACAGACATATACATAAATAGGAAGGGTAGCTACCTCCTGGAAATATTTGGAGCGTGGCCCCTCAAACAATTTGCAAACCTCTTTATGGTTTTTCAAAAGCCTCTGTGTTCCTGAAATTAATGTTCTGATTTAATGGACATTATGTTGGTCTTGCAATGGAGAATTTGACAGTTCTCTGTCATTACTTTGTTAGTCATCATTTTCCCTTGATATAATTGCATGAATGGTGCAGGAAGCTTGGCAGGACTGGAATCAGAAAACACTCAGTTCACAAGAACTATGAGATCTAATAATGTCCAAATGTATCTGTTTAAGAAATGTTGTAAAGCAACAGCTAATACAGTAGAGGTATTTAGTCTGTTTCTGTCATATTCAAGGCAAGTATATTTTCTAGTGGATTAAAAATCTCAGAGGAAGAATAAGGGAATGATTATAAATTGCTGACTAAATTAATAACAGAGCAGTCAGTTGGAGAAGTATGATTCTAATGATTATTAGCAATTTATTCTAGCATTTCTAAGGCATAACACCCTTAAACATTTTGTATGTACCTCTACTACAGCACATAATATATTATATTGAAATTACTTATTTACATAATGGTTTCTATAGGTAAATGTAGGCATGTTTTAGACAGGGACAGTTTTTAAAATCTTATGATTCTGGCATTCAATCAATGCTATTGAATGATAACAAATGATCCTTTACTCTGTAAGAATGGAAAACCATTGAGATGAATCAAATCGGAATACTATTGAATAATTTGAAGAGTTTATTAAGATGAAATGCTTTGGGATAAATAGAATATAGTATTTGTTATATCGAGCCCAGAATGGGGTAAATAGAGGAGGAGAGTGCAGTTTACAATAAACTCCCCATTTTTTTATCAGATATACAAAAATAGAAACTGTAGTGAACATTTACCAGTGTCTCTACAGACCTCCCTCTTAGTCCCTTGAGCCTCCTCCCACATATTGCCCCATCATTGCAAGGCTAGAAGGCTCCTAGAAGGGCCCCTTACTCTATTCTCATCTGGGACCATGAGTGTACTCTCCAAACAAGACTACAGAGATTTGATGAACAAAATCCAATCTCTCCTCACCCCCACCCTGGATGTTAGAAGGTAAATTTTTTTATCAGTTAAAATGAAACTAACATAATTGAAAAGCAATGAAATTTGCAAAAGCTTATTAATATGGTGATGTAGAGATAGGCCCAAAGAAGAGTGGTTTGCATTTCTACAGAGAGGTTGGGTGGGGTGGATGCAGGGGCTTCTGTTTCCTTGTGAAGTTGGATACAATTTCTCATTGGGGCTAAGATGACTTTCTCCTCAGACATTCCCAAGGCTGGGGAATGGCATAGGAAAAGGGAGGGGCGGAGTTTGGCCTTTGTCCCTAAGACCAAGAGGATGAAAGAAGAATGGAGAAGTTCAATGTCCAGTTAGACAAGAGAAGTCTGGGGAAGGAGATAGCGTGGGATTCATGGGCTACTTTTGTTTTAACGATCGGGTTTTATTTTAGAGGAACTAAAGCAAAGGATGTTTCTAAAAGCATATTTGTTTCAATTTCATCATCTAAAAAGATTACAAATTTCAGTGTCCTACTTAATCTAAGTAAAAGCAGAAACATTTTAAAAGTTGTCCTTTCACAAGCCCATTAGTAGCTTATCAGGGACTTGTCTGGCTGAAGAAGATGCAATACAATACTGAGGAACTACATCAAAATATCTTTATTTTATTCAGCACTGTGTTTCCCAAAATTGTAAAGATGATGCAAGAATGATTGACATTGGTGAAGCACTGATCTAATTTGTCATTTGCAACAGCTTAAATTCAGTTAAAAAAATTGAACTCCACTATTTTTCAATCACTTACCTTCAATCACCTACATAAAGGCTAGAAAATTGAAAGAAAAAAGCTATATTAAAAAAACACCCAGCCCCTGCCCTTCAAGAGATGGTTTTCAACCACATTGTGTAACGGCTGGGAACTTGAAACACAGAGATATTAAAATCTAATCCCTGCCCTCTAGGAGTGTGAGAGGGAGACAAAGAAGGCAACAATTGCGATAAAATAGGCTAAGCACTGTGATAAATACGCCCCAAGCTACTGTAGCATCAGGGAAGAGTGGCTTCCAAGTCAGCAAGATTCCTTCTTTTCTCCTCGGTGCATCGAATGGCCAGTTACTATAGCCTGTGCAAAAAGCTTCCTATTTTTGAGGACTTTAACCCAGAGGTTATCAGCTCTTACTGAGCATTAGCATCCTTTGAGTACAGTTTGAAAACATACCTTTTGTCCAGACTGCTCAGTCTAGAGGGAAATCTAGAGATTTCTAGAGATTTACTTGTTCTTGAATGGAGACAGAGCAGCAACATTTAAAGGAAAAAAAAAATCCCCACCTGTTCCTGCTGTGCATTTAAGGCTGAGAACCACCTTGTTCTCCAGGTTTTTCTGGTTAATATGCAAAATTTTAAAAGAGAATAGTTGAGGGCAATAGTTGCTTTCTATAACATTTCATTTTAAGAGAGGAAAGGATTGAAAAGAGGGTCCTGAAACCAAAATTGGGGTCATAGGGTTAAACAAATTCAGCAAAGGACATGTAACATTAACAGGGAAAGGCAAAGTCATGCTGCAAACTAGATTCATTCTCTAAAGACTTATTAGTAGGCAAAGACAGTCAATGAGCAATGTAAAAACTGATTGAAGCCCTGCCACTGCCATTCTATCTGGGGGCAAGCTCTGTCAAAGACTATTTAATGCTTCGCCCTATTACCACAACTTATTACCATCTGCTCCTTTTGTATGTTCTCTTTCTGCTGAAAGGAAGTGCTTCTCACTATATTATTAGGTTTCTTGTTATATACATCCTGTCTGTAGTCTGAATATCAGACTTTTGCAAGTAAAAAGCAGCATATTTGCCTTCCAAACGTCCCCACAGCTCTCAATATTCGTTAAGTTCCATAGCATCACTGATTGTCAATTTCTGGAATTTTCCCGAAACATGTTGAAATGAGAAAAAAGATTATGTTAAAGCTCATGAGCAGACCCACATTCCAACTCGGGCTATTTTTGCTTCTTCACCTCTGTCAGGACACCTGTTATGATTTTAAGACAACTCTTATTAGAACATCTGATTTCAGTTGCTCTGTTCTCTGGAGAAAATACATTTATTACTGAAGCTGAAGATAACTGTGCTTAATTTTCAAAGGTGAGTTTTTTTTCTCCCCTGAAAAACTGCAAGGAAAATTTTGTTTGAAGATATTAATGTAAATAGGAAAAATCCTAGCCTCATGTTTATTTAGACATCATTCTGGTGGTATTTTAAAATTCAATTTCTCATCAGAGAAGTAACACTACATAGAAAGAATGTGGGTCTGGGGAACGCAAAGTGTGGACACAACTTATTGCCACGGTTACATTTTGATTTGTCCTTCTTGCCAGGGAGCTAGGTAAGGTAGTTTTTGAATGGTTTCTTCCATAACTCAGTGCTGTGCTAAGACATACAAGAACGATTGCTCACATGTCAATATAATGCTGAGCACTCATAAAAAGAAAAAATAATAAAATGTATTCACTACCATTTCTGTTACTTAAGGTTTGTGGTAGATAATAATAAATCTCTGAATAGAATGTGTGAGATAGAGAACACATTTGATTGCTTCATTTATACAGAGTTTTTATATACTTACTTTCAAAGGACAATTTGAAAAGTTAAGTGTCTAACAGGGTTATAGGGGCAGATTTTTTGTTGCTGTTGTTGTTTACTAGGAAACATCTTGCTTGACCTCTCAAGATTTTTCAGTAAATTACTATGGAGGCTCTAAGTTAATTTCACTGATTAAGAATGCTCTTAACCTTAGCATTTCTTCCAAAACATTTCAGGACCTGTAGGAAATTTGTTTCAATGTTTGTAATCCCTGAAGCCATATTCCATATGAAAAAATATTGCTATGTCATATACAATTCAGAAATATGACTGAGCTTAAAGAGGCACAAGTCAGTGCCATCAGGAAAAGAAATATATTCATTATGAAAGCATCATGAAGTACAAAGTGATCAATTTATGCATATGGATTACTAATTGAAAGCAATACCTTAATGCTCCACTGTTCTTAAGCTTCAGTAAATTGTTCTCTCACTTGAAACAGATGCTGATGATCAAAAT
The DNA here is from genome assembly GCA_031878705.1 of Tapirus indicus. Lineage (NCBI taxonomy): Eukaryota > Metazoa > Chordata > Mammalia > Perissodactyla > Tapiridae > Tapirus > Tapirus indicus. The sequence continues at coordinate 80,250,626 of CM062926.1, read as the reverse complement.
CAAAATAAAAGTGTTTGTTTTTAATTGATTGATATGCCATTATTGACCTAGTCTCAACTTTCCAATTTATAAATAAGTATCCTGAGACACAAAGGAGGAACTTGTTCAATGCAACTCAGATACTGTTAGTATCAGTATTAGAATTCTAGCTTCTTGGTTTCAATTTAACTGTCTTTCCATCATACAAGGCCTTCTATGTACCATGCATTTATTAAATATTGTGGTGGGGAGAGTAGGGTGCAGAAGGTGGTGAAAGTATTACATATCATTCAAAGAGAAAGAGATTTCATAATTGTCCTTTGAGGTTATTAAGATTTCATATTCACTGATACCAAAGAGCCATCAGTTTCACAAGTTGTTTATGTGACCAAGTGATTGCCTGTTCAAGAAGAGGGAGCTTAGCGTATGAGGTGAGGAGGAAGAAAGGATACGGGGAACAATGACATGATGAATGTCCCTGAGTACATTAAGCCTGGTGCTCCTGGGGACCTGGAGTAATGGTAGATTCAAGAATTAGAAGGAAAAATTTTTTTTTATCCAGCACTTTCCCCTTACGCGCTGTGTGATTTGCAGTTTGAGAATAGGTATCATCATACAAGGGTGGCAAGGAAATTTTCATTTATGGAGTTTTTTAAAAGTATAGGATTATTTAGAGATAATTATACATAGTTGAATAGGCACTGTAAAACAGAGATATACAGATGTATTTCACGTGTATCCTGGAAATTAAAAATTTTTTTTAAGTTTTTAAACTCCTGTTTTTAAAACATTTGGGAAGCCATGAAGGCCAAGTTATAATAATGATAATAACAATTCCATGGGTTCAGCTTCCTTTGTTCTTTGAATGTGGGGCATATAGATATAGATATTCTACAATGAGTGAGATAATTTAGCAAAACTACAAATTGCTTATATTAAACTTTAAGTAAGAGGCGATTTGGAGAAAGGCATTGTTAGTTTTATAAAAATGTATTTCAGAAAGCCGTTCCACATTTATCATGATATTCTTATACACAAGATAGATGTGTGAGCAGAATGATGATCTGGTTAAGCAGATGCAAAGCTGGTTGAACCACTGTATAAAGAGTGTGAGATTAGTGGATCAGTTTCACCCTGGCAAGGACACCCCTGTGGGTATGCCAAAGAGCTCTGTACTCAGCTGTGTCTTGCTGAACGTTATTATGAATGACTTGTATGAAGATGTAAAAGCAATCCTGTCATATGTGCAGATCTCACAGAGCTAAAAACTGTAAGACAGCATCAGACTCCTAAAGCAAATTGACAGGCTGGAATGATGGGCTGAAATTAACAGGTGTGTATCAGGTTCTGAGAGAGACCATATTCAGGTTTAAGCCAAGATTATACAGTCAGCTTTTGACAATCCAACCCCTGATATAAAAGGAATAAAAGCAATAATAATAATGACAACTTTTATTTTAGCCCTTACTGTGTGCAGGTACTCTTCTACATGTTTACCTGTACATTTAATCCTTAAAATAATGCTATGAGATAGTTACTATCATTCCCATTTCACAGATGAGAAAACCAAGGCAAAGAGAAGTAAAGCTACTTCCTGTAAGTCATAGATCTAGTAAGTAGAGAGGAGGTGAGAATAGAGCACAGGCCATCTAAATCAAGAGCACTATGTCATACATTCTACACTTAGTCTTCAAAAAATGAATACATAGCACAAGTTGCTAGGGGAGACGTTGTTTAACAGCCTATAAGTGAAAGTTTTCTTTGGCAGAGTTCAACATGAGGCATCAGTGTTGCCAGAATGGTTAATGGTATCTTTAGCAGCATTTGTGGAAAAAATTTATCTAGAACAAGAGAGAGAACATTTCTGTTCTTCCATATAATGTCATCCTGCTTCAAATTCATTCATTAACTAATTTTATGCTCTCCACACTTCCTGTGTTTATACTGACACTGGTAAAGGTACTTAACTCATTAATGAAGAAACAATAACATAAAATAAAATATAGCATAATTTGAGCTCAATATACAAAATTTTGTTTTGTTTTTTTTGTGAGGAAGACCAGCCCTGAGCTAACATCCGTTGCCAATTCTCCTCTTTTTGCTGAGGAAGACTAGCCCTGGGCTAACATCCGTGCCCATCTTCCTCTAATTTATATGGGATGCCGCCGCAGCATGGCTTGACAAGCAGTGCATCTGTCTGCGCCCGGGATCTGAACCCACAAACCCCGGTCTGCCAAAACGTGAACTAAACTGCTGCACCACCAAGCAGGCCCAATACACAAAATTTTGAAACAATTGAGCAATTATTCAAAAAAGCAAGTTGATGAAGGCAGCAACCTAGATAAAGTGAAATTGAAGTCTGTGACTTAGTCCATTCATTTCTTTTTCAACCATATTAATGTACAATTACTACACAGTCATTTGGATCATCTGGGTGAACTGAAACAATTTTCGTGTTTCCCAAATAACCAGACCTTCTTTCCACATTCACTTCATTTGATCATATAGTCCCTAATTTTTCTTTTCTTTATAGTTGAATGTTCGTGGTTCAATTATGCTAAGAAAAAAGGAATTGGACCTACATGTAGCTGGCTTCAATCTATTCTGAATATTCCAAATTAACAATTTTATCTGATTTTCGTTTTGAATTTTAAATTCAGGACTGGATTATTGAATTCTCTGCAATCTACTTTTTGAAGATATTATTTAAATGCTAAATGCCTGTGTAGACTGTTTACACAGTATTTCGAAGTGTAAAGCTTTTATTTTATGGCATCAAATTTGAAATTTATATGCTTTCTCTAATATTCTGAGGGTTGATGGAAACTTCAATTCTATAAACAAAATAATTTTGGAAGCAAATTGAAAAGGATTCTGGAAGCAAAGTAAAATTCAAGGTTCAATCCTTTCAACTAGGAAATTATACTGCATTCCATTTTGCTACTCTTTTATTTATCCTTGTTTTTGTAAGCTCATATGGCAAAATATTTATAAAATAGAAAAAGAAAACTTGAACACAGAGTTCAGACTACTCATAAGGTGCAAAGAAGCCTCATCTCCTGAATTGCATGCACCTCATTTAGTTGCTTACCTTCAATCTTCTTCCCCCACCCCGATAAACCAATAGTCATGATCAACACACTTCTCCCAGATTATTGGAACTCGTTATTTGTGAAGCCTATTCTCTTACATAATGAACTTTAGAAACTATACATTAAGTGAAAAATGAAGTACAATGGTCTATTTTTAAATACAAAGACAATACTAATTACAATTCTACAGATAAACACATAATTATAGCAATTACAATTTAACAATAACTCACTGGTACTTACTATTATAAACTCATAAACTGTTATTCAGTACCCTATAAAATTTAAAATCTAATTGAAAGTGCTAGTTTAGCATAATTCCCACAAGCCATCATTCTTTAATATTCTGCAATGAATGAGGTTTTAGTTGAGCTATTAATTGATACTGACAAGCAAAAACCACTGGAATGAAACTGTAATTATGAGTGGCAATTAATCACATTTGCTGTCATCTCTGGTGTCAAACAAAATTCAATAATATTCTAAATAGTTTTTAAAAATTTATACCTTTTATGTTTCAATTCACTTAATGGAAACCAAAAGCAGTTTCCTGGGATAATCAAGTTAACATCCAAAGTGTATTTATGTAAAATATGAATATTGTATTCTTTCAGTTTAAAAAGCTATTCTTTTTCTTCTGAAACTATTTTCAGGATAAATCTGTGTCTTTGAAGTCTAGGAAAAGCTCCTCATCTCAGCTCCCACTTGCCTTATCTCAGCACATCTTTTTGACTCATGGATCACCTTTGGACACAGCAGAAATTGCACATGTGCAAGAAAATCTTGGGAACAGGAACTTGAGTAAGCATCATTAAGGACTTAAGATAATTTGAAAGGGAACTTTTAGAAGCTTCAATTAATCAATGTCTCTTTGAACTGGGGCAAGGAGGCAGCAGGATTTAATTTCCTTTCCCTCGTTATTGCTAATTAACAGGGCAACTAGCGATGTTCCTTCCCTTTCACCTAAGGCATGTATACACTAGCATCATTCACCAACAAACCAAGTCTGTTCAAAAGTCATTGGAGGGCTCCTTTTGGCACCAAGGCTGTGACCTTAGAACTGAAACAAATGAATGTATTTGTTGTAAACTGAGCCTACCAGATGATCACATGAAAGGCAGTATTAACAACAAAAGATCCAATCCCAGATAAATCAAGCACTCGGTGCAAAGTGGAGGTTGTGACCTCAATAGGTGGATGTGTACCAGATATTCAAGCAGACACACAGTCTTTACTTAAATATTCATGAATCCCAATCCTTGGTTGGTTGGTGAGACATGACTATAAAGAGAAAATCTTGTTTCATTTTATATGCTTAGAGTTTGTAGCAAGTTTAATGTACTGGGATAGTTAATCTTCAATAAACCAAGAAAGGAAGTAAAGCATCTGTTCACTCTAAAACTCCAAATCTGAAAAATGTTTTTTGGAAGAGTCTTTCATAAAGCTGAAAATGTCAACAATTTAAAAATTTAAAAAAAGGATTTATGCCCTATAATTAAAAACTTGAACAGACATGGCAAAGTTACTTATTTAGAAATATTTCTAAATGCATAGTGTTTGTATATTTTTCATGGAATGTCATTAAAGTAAAGAGACTTACTGCAAGCAGACAGAGAAGGAAAGAACATTATACTAATTGACTTTGTTATTAATAATGTAAATGGAATGAACTTCATTTTAATTATTCTGTTCTCCCCTTTACTTCTGTTTCTGCTAATTGTATTTATGTTCATTATTGACTTATAATAACGTAATGAGAGAATGGTCAAGACTTAGATTCCATACTGTTTTCAAGTTCCATCAATATAATACAGCCTTTTCTTTCTTGTTATTTATGGTTCCAACACAAGTAGGTTATGATAACTTTTTGTTTGTTTCTTTCAAAACTTTAAGTTCTACTTCGATTTTGGAGTCTTCTTTTTCTCTTCTTCCTTGTCTCCTACTCTGTTCATAACTGTAATTTTATAAAATTTCAAATGTCCAAATTACTCAATTAGTAGGTCAATTGTTTTCAGTTGTCTGGAGTTGTATGTTTTGGCCAACTCATGCTAGCAGGTATACCACAAAAAAATACTTGCTTAAATTCAAAGTGCCACTGAAGAAGTAGTACTGAAATTCTTATGGTTGATTAGAACTCCTAGTTACTCTTGATCTTCGAAAAGTCCAGGTAAAAAACTTCTATTCCACAGCTTGGAACTTTGGGATCTTAACTGAACCCTAATCCAGGTACCTGATCAGAATCCATGTGCTTCTGGAGGAAACTTTGCAGCACACCACTGTGTGAGGTGCTTTGGATAAGATCCAAGTGAGGTTTCTCCCTTTCCTAATTGAGTACGAATCCTGCCTTTGTCCGATTATTGCCTTTCGGTCAGAAACACAGAACACTCAGAGAGTATGATCTATTTGCTCTCTCCAGGCCTGTCGAATGTCTGGCTACCAGAAGTGATACTTAATAAAGAGAGTTAAGGAAAATCCTGTTCCTAGGTAGTCTGAGCTCCAGTCTTGTGTCAAGTTACATGATTGGAAAGGTGCAAAATTCTTCTGTGTTTTCTGTTGAAATTTCTATCTGCTGTTTAATGTCTCCTGTTGTTGTTTAATGTCTCCTGTTAAAATCTCCTTTCCCCCCATGGTAAATTTCTTTGACACTGTGATACCTGGGAGAAATGTATCCTCTTGAAGAAATAAATATGTCCTTTCACTAGAATGAGAATTATGTAACTTAACAGCTTCCAAAATAGTTTTAAAAGAAAATTATTGCAGAGGATGTTATTATGTGTGAAAAGTGAAAAAGTCTATGCCTGTGAAACTAAATTTGTTTAACAATTGAACCAAGATTCAAAAATTGAACAGGTTTCTTTTTAACTGTGGGATGTTCTCAAGACCTTGACTTGCTAATGTGCACTGTGAGTCTCCAAGAAGGAGATTTAACAGCCACATTTCCAAGCTCACTAGAAGATATAACGCTTGTTTTCAGAACACTACTAAAATTTCTCTAAACGATTAAAGAACTAAAGAAAAATCTAAAGAACATGGTTTTGAATGCTAGGATGTAATTTTTTTGCATTCCTTTTTTGACTTGTGCTACTAAGAAGCACAAAGCTAAATATATCACTCAATCAGAGTATCAAAATACCTCTCTAGTTAATATAATTCCTCCATCACATTAAAAATTATAACCTTCTTATCATTATCTACTATAATATCTTGGAAGCAAATAAGGTATAAATGCACAAAACTTGAAAAACATTCATAGCATGATTGAAAACACTACAAAAAAACACGCACAGTGACAGCAGATTTTTTTCAAAAATCAATTTACTCATCACTGTCACTATCATTTCACTTTATTTAAAACACAAAACTTCAAGAATTATCCCTTTGTTCAAACGATACAGAGAGCTTAATACATCCTTGAGATGTCCTTGGATTATCAAAACCCAATAAAAATTCCATGCATAATAAAAGACAACTCCTATATTTAAATCAAAGGATTATATTCATTTGAACACTATTTGAAAAATAATCAGGTATTATTATCTACAGTCTTGTAGATTAATTCTATTTCTCATTTTTTTAAGTTTTAAAATATAGTTTCCTAATCACCAAAGCAGCTGTTCTAATATAAATTTAATATAGCCACACTCTCTTCTGTTTGCAAAATATATATATATTTTTTGAATATAAAATATGAATATATATATATTCAGATCTTATGCAGGGAGAGGAACATCATACCCCTTTAATTCAGCTTCTTCACAAGTATTTTCTCAAACTTGTGTCCATATAAATCATCAAGGGTTTGTTAAAAATGTAGATTCTCTGGGTCATTTCCCAGAGATTCTGATTCAGTAAGACTGCATGAGGCCCAGAAATCTCCATTTTTATTAAGTACCCCAGGTGATTCAGATGGTGATCCATGGTCCAATATTCAAAAATTGCTTTGAAGAGCATGCTGCCAGGAGAGACCAATTTTAGTTGTATTTAAATTGAATTTCCCTCCCACTCCAAGAGGGCACAGCCACTAGCAGTGTTTGGGACAGGACTTCAGCGTAGAAATGCCCATCCTTCTTTACTTCATAGGCCCTTCTAACTCCCATTCCATCTATACTCAAGCACACTTTGTTCTGCCTGGATGTGGGTTCTAGACCCAGCATTGCTATTAACTAGTTATATGGTCCAATTATAAACTCCTCCATAATTTCACTAAACCTCATGTTATTCAAATAGTAGACTGGATTACATTATTCCAAAAATTACAAGCAGCTTCAAAATTCTGTGAATCAGTTGTAAACCTTGATTTTTCTTTTCATTTTCTTTCCATGTTATTTTACCTAAGCCATATGTTTTCAAAATGAGCTTTAAAGGCATTTTTTTCTGATGACCTAAGACTTGTCTTTTTCACAGTACCACACATTGTCTCCATTCTCTTTCAGAAATAAGATATAAAAAATGTTAAAAACTTAGAGAGCATGGTGACTTTAATCAGAACTCAGTATTACTCCTTTTGACCCCAGTTGGATTTGTGAATGACTAGGTAAGTCCACTGGGCGAGAAAAAAAGGTTTACATCCTAAAGCAGGAAACAAGAAACATAAAAAATAGTGATTGAATGCACTGAGGTTTTTTCTCCCTTTTTCTTCAACAGGCAAAGCAATCGAATGTAGGTGCAACCTCATAGTTTACAAAAGATTTAGACTGAATTTAAAACTACTGTGAAAGTGACACCAGCAAATAGGTTTGATTCTTCCTTTCCAAGGATGAAATTTCAATACACACTCTTTTTGGTCTTCGGTCAAGCCAGTGATGTCTGTTTGTGTGGAACAGAAAAGTACATAACGATCATTTGTTTTGGGTGAGTTAAAGAAACCAGCACATGCCCTTTTCCTCCTACACCGGTCATCAAGGAAAAACAACAGGCTTCTGTGGATGGCGGGAGGGAGACTTGCCCATGATCACCTTGATATTCAGCGGCAGAGCAAGGGCTAGAACACAGGGTTCTATGCTCTTGAATTTTGCCCTCTAAAGAGAAGAAAGAAAAAACAGGGGCTACCCTGTGTTCTGCCAAATATTGGTTTGCTCTTGAAATCAAAATATAATGTTTCCCTGTTCTACTGAAACTTTTAGAACGAAACAATTTAGATAATAATATATAATAAACATAAAATTTCAATCAGGTAAAGTAACTTCCATTCTGCAGCCAAGTATTTTATTACTTTGCACTAAGATGGCATGGTTTTAGTTGAGAAGGTAAAAATATCCATACCTTTTTATTAGGAAGGTGAAATTCTTGGCAACAAAGACGACTTGTTGGTCAGTGTTTGTAATTCATAAAAAGATACAAAATAAGGTGTTTAAGTTAAAATGTCTTTGCTCTCATAATCCATCTCCAAACTCACTTTACAATTTACTTAATGGTAGATGAACAGAATTGAAAAAAACAAAAAGAGTTGTGTGTTTTATATAGAGATAGGTAGCTTGTATCGTCAGTAATTCTGGCAATAGGTATAGATTATTATTCTACAGTGAAGAGTGATCTACAATGTGTAGTCAAATGGTTTATTTTAAGGGATGGGCTCTGGAATTACAGAAATCCAGAACTGAATGCTGGCCTGACCCAAGGGCACATTTCCTCATTTCTCCAAGCATTTCCACCTCCGCAAGCTTCAACTGTAAAACAGGAACAATATTATCTGTAGGAACCTTTAAATAGTAAGGAGTAAATCAGTCTTTCCACAAGAGGACAAGTATTCCTAAATGGCATCCTGAAGAGAGGCATACCTGGAAGATTCATTCCTCATTGAAGTGGCAGTGAAGGAAAATTTCCCAATCAAGGGTATCATTGACTAGTGGAGACGAAGGATGAATAGTCTACTCACTATGTCTGTTTCTGCAATGCTTTGGTGAATATTCCATTGTTGTCTTAGCTCCAGACCTTAAGAAAGCAGCGAGATTCTTGAGTTTAAATATTTTGATCAAAATACAATCATTTTTATTGAAATTTTAAAAAAGCATTTAAAAAGCAGAATTTATGAAAGATTCTAAAAAGACCTTCTTATGTCATTTTAATCTCCCAGTGGTGTCCTGATATTACACTTTCAATACTTCAGCTTGCACACATGGCAACAATAGTTTCCAAAAAATCATACATTCCCACTATTGTGCACTATAGATAGATAGATAGATAAGTAGAGCTTCTTCACATTAAAAAAATTTTAAGTGCTTTGTTCACTTCTTACAAGAATGTTTAGCCTCTTCTATTCCAATGCCTCATTTGTGCTAAATTTTAAGCATCATGATTAAATCAGTATTCTTTTTATCTAACTTCTGAGTAGGTGAATGTTCCATAATTATGACTTTAAATATATTCTAGATAATGTTGCTGAATCCTTCCATATGGAGAGAATTTTTCTTTTCATTACTTGTCCCTCAGATTCCCAATGAAAATGTGAAGCTTTATTGTGTTATAATTATAAAAACAGCAATTGGCCTTGGTCCCTTCCACATGTCCTCGGGATCCAGAGAACAATCCTTGGAGATTCCATTCTGTTGGAATAATTCATATTTGACTGATGTCAATAGCTTGAGAATGGTGCAACATGCATTCAAAGAGTCTGGTATTTCGTTATGCTCATGGAGTCATTGTGCATGGTGGTATAATCAAAATCCATTCAGACTCAGATGATTATTCAATACACTTTCGAAGGATTCCCTTCTCCTTTCATCCTAGTGCATTCCCCAAGGAAATAGGATATAGCCACACGCCATACGGTAAATGGAATCAATCATAGCACCACACTGTATCTTCTGTCATGTGCTATTTCACAATATGACATGCTCAAGTTCTTTTCTGATGAACACTGTAACTCCTAATATAGACTTGGCAATATCACTTGCTTTTCTTCCCCATTCACCGTCATCCCTGTCATTGCTATTAGCCTATTTTTGTGTCTGAATAAAAGCCTGTGTTTCTTCCTGGAATGCAGCTTTTTATAACAGTGTATAAAAGTAAAATGTAAGCAAAAAGATGAAATAGCTCCAGATGTGGTAATTCAGTGACAAGTAGTTGAGCTATACACTGGTAAGAAGAAAATGCCCATAAAAGATTGAATTTTACTTTGTCCTAGAAACATGGTAAAGTGGAAACAACTGGGACTTTGCAGTTCTTTCTCGGCTTATGACTCGTTGTGTGACCTGGGGGCAAGTTACTTCTGAACTTGAGAGATAAGAACACTCACTTTATGAGAGTGTGGTGAAATTTATCTAAGATATTGTGTGCAAAATTCCCAGAGCACAGTGTCATGGCACAACATTCGAGTGCAATGCATTTAACAGCTGTCTGTTCCCATGCCTTCTCCACCCCTGATGCTTCCCTGGGATTTCCTGGATATGTCGGATAGAAACTGAGACTTTGAAAACTGAAGCTTCCACATAATAGAAGTCTCCTGTGCATTGTCTTGGCATAGTTCAGCTAGTTGAAATATACAAATTTGGATTTGTATATCACTCAACACATTATTCCATCTCTGCGTCATCTATTTTACAGTAGAAGACTACGAAGATAGGGCCATGCTTCTTACCTTGTGTTTCATTGTCCTATAGCATGTGTGTGATTATTTAATAAAAGTTCTATGATGAATTGCATGATCTTTTTCATGGTAACCACATAGCAAGACATCTAAAGAAATACCATGAAAGAACAGAAGGATTTAGCTCAATTGACTAAAGGAACTAAGTACCTTGCAAGTAATTCAAAAGATAATTTGACTAGCATTATAGTTTTATACTTTGGTAAGGAGGAAATAAATGATAGACTTAGAGTGATCTTCAGGCTAATAAGCAAAAATTTTATGGAAGATTTGCTATGAGTTTTATGGATTAGCAATGAAAAATCAAGTGTGAAATCTAAATTTCTAAAAGATTTTATATTCTCATTTCATACACTTACTTTTCTTCACACCAGCCCTGTAACTGAAGAGGTGGGAAAAGAAGAAGACTAAGAGTATATACATTAAGGAGGAAGACAGTAGGTAGATTATCAGCAAAATATTGGTTCCTAAAAGAGTATTGGTTTTGTGTTTGTGTTATCTTGGTTCATTATTCGCCCATCTAACTCTTGGTTCATCCAGCTACTACTTACTGAGCACTCTTGTAGAAGTACCCCAGGTCAGGTGCTTCTCTGCTTGGCGATATTGTCTTTCTTCCCAATCACTCTTCATTATAGACAGAGGGGGATGTTCAAATTATTTAACAACTTGTACAACATTGGAACTAAGTATTCAGAAAGAACATTTCTCAAGTATTTACTACATGTTAAGCATACTAAATGTTTACATACATTATCTCCATTTATTCCCTTAACCACCATGAAGTAAACACTACTCTTATTCCCATTTTGCACATGAGAAAACTGAGGTTTAGAGATGTTGCTTACTCAAAGTCATATCATTTGCAGGTAGAAGGGCCAGAATTAGAATCTAGGCCAGTGACCCGAGGTCATGCTCCCCATCAACATAGATCCCATTGAGGAAAATCCACGATTTGGTGAGTCATGGCACAGTTAAAATGCCAAAATGACATTTTGCCTGCACAGTTGTTGACGATATGTACCATATAATTATGCCTCTCATATCTGTCTTTTTACCTTCTTTTCAATCACTGGGAAAAGTGATTGCAAAATTTGTTTTATGAGTTTCTGAAAATTGCATCAGCTTAAGTGTTTGGAAAAAAATGTCTTGATGATTAAAAGCCTCATATCCATAGTTATAGTTCCCAAATTATAAGTTTAAATTGTGCCCAAGAAAAAGATCTGGTTTATATTACTAAGAAAAATGAACCATGGCAGGGAATCAGAGCAATTTAGGATTAAAAATGATCTAAGCCCTTGTCTAGTCCAGCCTTATCTTTTTACAGATGAGGATGGAAGGTCCAGAAGCGTTCCTTGATTGTGCCCAGGTCCCAGTGTTAGGTGGAGCTGGGAGTGGAATGCAGCCACAGGATTCTGCACATTTTCTTGGAGGTACATAAAAGGGTCCCCTAAGTTCAAGTTCTGTCACTTAACAGCTGTGCTCTCTTCAGGTAGTCATTTATGATCTCTGGGTCTCAATTTCCTCATATGAAAAGAAAGGTTTCTTACTATTTGGTCTCTTAGTTTGCTTGTAACTTGAACATTTTTTTAATCCTGAATTTCATTATATCACATTCAATTTGGTTATGTCAGATACACACCGTTATTATCCACTCAAATTTCAGCCTACCACCATTCTGATTCAGAATGCAAATATTGCCCTCATTTGCTTTTCTGATATGAATAGCTTTTATGCTAAGACCTGAGTTTTGTTTTGGATTTGGCTACTCCTGAAGCCTTCTAAAAAATCTACTAGGGTAGCTTAAAAATTCTCCTCAGTATAGGGATTAAATATCTTAATAATGATGTTACCATAAATATTTGATGATATGTTATGTTTTGGTCATATAATCAGGGATAAAATAGTACCCCCTGGAAGATGTTTAACAACACATTCAAGTACTGAGGGCTTGATTAAGACTGCTATTAAAGAATAAGAAATGAGAGATAAATATGACCAGTGGAGAAATTCAAGGACACGAGGCACATTTAAAAAAAGAAAATGTAATAATCTATACAACTAAAAACTTGAAGAGAATATCTTCCGTGAAAATCCATGCCATTTTAATATTCTTTGTCATTTCAACTGGTTTTCCTAATGGAAAATATTTCAGTAAAAGTTCACTAGTGTCCTTGTAGAAGGCCAAAGTCGCACCAGAATGAAGAGATCTAGAAACACATTCCAAACTTCACTAATGTGCAATTTCAGTTTTGAAGAAATTTTTTTATTACAGTTGAACTGTTTACACTATAATATTGGTCTCAGTGAGAAAATTAATAATAGTAATAATGATAATGATAATAACAATAATATACACCTATATTGTGTTTACTAAGTGATAAGCACTATTCTAATATATAAGCACAGATTAAATTTCACATTGTAAATTTATTTTACTAACTATCTGCTTTTTAATAGTGCTACTGAGTAGTTTATAAAGGTTTTACAAAGATATTTTAGTTTCATATTCTAAATAAGTAGATTTGTTTATTTTCATTAAAACTGATAAATGCAAGGTTGTACATGTCTAGGTTTCTTAAATTTTTATAGCAAAATATCTTTGTCTAAACAGTTGTGCTCGCTATGTACCCTAGAATTCAGAAATGTCAGAACTGAAGGGGAAATCAGTAATCATGTACTCAAGGAATCGTCAGTACTGACAAAATGAGAGCATTTTAAGCTGAGACAAAGTCGAAGATGTGAAAAGACTCTCAAGGTCATCTAGTTGGTTAGGGGCAAAGTTAGATCCACTTGTCTTCATTTTTAGCACTGAGAATTTTCCACTACAAGCAAAATCCATATAGTTGCAAGCTCTTAGCAGGAACTAGCAATGATGGCAAGTTTCTACAAAGAACAAACAGCCTCCCTACAAGAAATATTTAAAATCCTAAGACATTACAGAAATGTTCCATGGTCTGTCTAAAACACTGGAAAAAAAGAGTAACTTCAAATAACATAGCAAATTTAATGTAAGGACCCAGCTCTGGGGACATGAGAACCCTTCTCCAGTATCCCTGCCAGCATGCTCCCACCCCCACATAGGGGAGGCACAGCAACACTTCTTACATATCTGCTTTAGTCTGGTCCAAGTCACTCCTACTTTTGAGTGGGGCCACTCCTACTCTTAGCCCATATGGTGCCTTGTGTGAATTCAGAAAAAGGTGGCCCTTCTGGGTGGTTAAGTTAGCAAAAGGCACCTCATCTGGGTGACTTGTAGCCCCTCAGGCACAAGATGACTTTGTTCCAAGAAAATGTACCCTCTTCTAGGAGGAAGCAGATGACCCCAGAGCACACTGCTTAGAGAGCTGACCAAGGGCTCTTTTTCATCCCTTCCTGCTTTCTTGGCAGGGCACCTTTGTGCAATACACAAACTGCACAATTCTATGTGGTGACCTTGCTTTTGCATCTGCTGTCTGTCTCATGAGTTCCCTTGGATAATTAGAATAAAATGTCGTGGTTGTAGAATCCTCTACTGAGTACCTATTAACATTTATGTAGTCTTCTCTCTAGTCTCAAAGAAGGTGTTTTTCTACCCCTTGTTCAAAGGCAGCATCTCCACCAATGCCTTCTATCTCATCTCTTCCCAATTAAATCAGTCTATTTTTGCTTATTTATCTTCACCTTTTTCTGTATCCTGACTTCTTTCCCATTTATAATTATTCTGGCTAGCTGCCACCAAAACTCCTTCCTTTTCTCCTGGGCTCACATGTAGACCACATCTTCCAGCCTCCCTTACCGTCAGGTATGCCTTATGACTAAGATCTGACAAACGGGCAGGTGGACGGAAACAAATAAGCTACATGTGGCCTAACCTATAAAACTTCCTATGCAATCCTCCATGTTCTTCATCTTTTCTCGAGTGCAGAAGATCCAGTAGAGGTCTGTGGGCCCTGGGGGTGGTAGGGTCATTAGATCAAAGAAACCTGGGTCCCTAAACAACTGTAGAGCTGACCACCCATGCCAACCCTCACTGGACTGCAACAGAAGTGGGAAAGTTTTTTTGGGTTAAATCACTGAGAGTTTGCAGTTGTTTGTTACAGTAGGCCACCAAACTCCACTGCAAAATGAATCATTTTCTAACATTTACTAGGCTCTAGTAAGGAGTCAGACAACCACTAGTGGCAGCTATTTATGTGGTACAGGAAAGTCAATGATATTATGCCTTCTCACTCTACTCCCAAAGACATCGAGGCTAAAGGATAATGAAATTTGGGAGATCATCATGCAATTTTTACCCTTTCATATTGATATCGTAGAACTGACTTAGCTTTCTGGATTTGACGTGCCTTCCCTATGACTGTAAAAGAACACATGGAGTTTGTGTTCTGTTTGCAGTCATACTGCCACAGGCTATTCTTGAAAGGAAAGTGAGCTTCCAGAGACTTACTGAATTTCAGATCATAAAATCCAGTATGTATGCTTTAAATTCTATGACCTCCCTACCAAGTACTCAGACTTTCATCTCAGTGATAATAAATGTATCTAATGATTTTTTTTGGAAAGTGTACATACTACACAGAATTAACTCATTATCTGAGATTAACTTGCATATTCCATCTGCTTTCTCACACTCCCTTAGTAGATAGTGATGCAAAGAGACAGGAAGCATGTTTACTTTTGAGATTAGAACCACCTGTTATGATTAATTTTGAGCTGGTGGTAAGATAAGCAGGTTCACAACAAAGTAGAAAGTGGAAGGAGACACTACTGTAGATAATCAAAGACTAGAGTTGAAAATTGAGATCTAAAAACCAAAAACTTTAAAAAATATTATGGAGAATATATCAAATTGCAAGGTAGGTCTGGCATAGCTGTTTATCAGAGCAAAGTTTAAGAGTTTAGAGTATTTTTGAGGTATTTCTTTTCTTGGAACTACTTCTGTTTTGGAATAACCTAATAGAAACACTAAAAGGGAAAATGACATTACAAGCTTTTAGAGGTAATAATACTTGAAACTAAAATTAAGTTGGGAGAAGAGAGCAAGTTTCCATAAGGTTTTTAAATCATACAGATTCACAGTCTCTGACAATATAAAATACTCACTGATTGACACTTAGGTCTACTGTGAGGTCCAGGAAACCATTTGGACTCCAGACCACTGGTGCTGAGAAATGGAAGCCTAGTGACTGGATGGCATCACTGGCAGGGAGAGAAGCTGGTTACCAACTTCCAGTGACAGATCCACACTAGGGACACAGAAGCGTGCGTGCTGTGTGTGGCTAAGCCACTTCTGTCACTGTCCCCAGGGATGTACCTGAGAGTGGAACACAGCAAGGAAAAGGGATAATTACTTGTTAATATGAAGGAATTATCATATTAGTGATGTGGATGGTAGGGACCCCATCTAAAGTATGCTGTACCGAGTGAAGAGCATACATAGTCATTTATGAATTGAAGGCAGCAGGGTACAATGGAAAGTCCATGTGTGTTCTGAAGGTCAGGGTTTTGTTCTAGTTCTCTCTCTTCAAAGATGAGCATCCGAGGGAGGTTTTTATGCAGGTTATGAACTTCTTTGATTCTGTTTCCTTCTATGCAAAATAGGGACACTATTATCTGCCTCTCAACTTTGTGAACTACACATATACACACACATGTTGCTGGCTTTAACTATTACAAATAACTTACACTGATAGCAGACATTAATAATTCATTTAACACAATTCTCTAAGTATTTACCGAGAGGCTTATGTGTTCTTAGTATCAAGTTAGAAACTACAAGTGATTCTAAGAAGCAGTTGGACTTTGGTCTCAAGGAGATTACAACTATTTGAGGAGTCACGATATACTCAGGAAGAAACAAATATTAATACAAAATCATATGTTATTAAGAGTGAATGTGGGATGTAGATGATGAATAACACAAAACGAGAGGTGGGACTTGAACTGGGTGAAATATATTCCTGAACAGGAGATATTAAATATTAGTTAAGAAGCAAAAGACAAATTTAAAAAAGAACGCATTCAACTTAAGTCCTTTTAGATTTACCTTAATTCTAGAAATTTAGATGGATAGGTACAGCTGCATGTGACAGAAGACCCAAATAAGAGTAATTTAATTTCTGATTTAAGACAAAAATTTCTCTCTTTCTCCCACTCACACAAACACACACACACACACATCTGGATAGGCAATCCAGGGCTAGTACGGCATCTTCTCAGTGTCAGCCCTCAGATTCTTTCCATCTTGATGCTTCTACTTCTACTGCCCTGAAACTCTTAGAGCTCCTGCCAAACATTTGCATTACAGGCAGCAGGAAAGAGGAATAGGCAAAGAAGGGCCCACATCACCTATTTTAAGAAGACATCCTAGAAATAAACTATATTTCCATTTACTTCTCATTTTCAGAACTTAGTCCTGCGGCCATACCGAGATGTAGGGCTTGTGGGAACTGGAGACTTTAAGCATTTATTAGAGCAAAAAAGAATGGATATTGGGTGGGAGGGTGGAGGGTAGTAGGGAGAGTGAGTTCCTGGTAAGCTTGATTTCTATCTTCTTTTTCCTTCTGGAGACAGAAAACTAAAACACACCCCTAGAAGACAGTGGGCAGAGAGAAAGAAGATCTGGGCTCCTATTCCAGTTCTCTCACTAATTATGCAAGATTGCTGCATCTCTCTCCTTTTCTCAGCTGTAAAACAAGAGCTAGATCCTTTAACTGACCTGAAACTCTATAATTCCATCATGGGTAAAAGCAGACTGATGGAGCTGGACTCAGTGACTTTATAAAATGGAAAAAGTTCAAGAGTTTAACACTTAAAAGATTAGATTAGGCCGTTGATCTAGAGAAAGATTTACAGTCCCAGAGTCACCAAGGAAGAGGTTCTCCTTCCTCAGTGATTTTGGTCCTGTTACACACAGCCAGTGGAAATTGTCATGTAGGGGTTGGTGATTTGAAGCTTCACGAGTCTATGCAAGCAGAAAATTTCATGCAGCAAAGTGTGTTGGATCCAGTTCTTTTTGGCAGGCAGCCTAGGAAAAGCAGGAAAAGAAGTCAGAGAACATTGATTCCTGTCCTGGCTTGGCTACCTCTGGGACTTTCACCCAGTCACTTAACTTCTTTGGGTCTCAGTTTAACTAAATGCAAATTTTTTGTAGTTATCCTAACAAAATAATGTAGAGAACCAGAGGTCTCTCTCCCTCCTACTCAGGGATTTGACAAAGATTTCAATGTGTAGATGTCCCAGACAGGCTGGCCATTTGGGCAACTTAATGACCACTGAATGATCTGCTGAACCATGTGGCTGCTCCACAGGTGGAAGGTTCCAGTAGTAGCAACAGCAGCAGCAGCAACAGCAGGATAGCATCTGAGGCAGGGCAACTCTGTATGATATTGAGAAGAATAGGGATGTACTGCAGTGGTGGAACTGAGCCAGCACAGCTAAGAGCCCAGCTTTCTGAGCTAGTGAGGGATCATTTCCAGCAGCCTATGTGCCCAGCTCATGGAGGCTGAACAGCAGAATCCAGGATGTGATGCTGAATGCTGGGGACTGGCCAGGGGCCATGATAGGGCAAAGGAATGTGAAGGATGAGGATTCATCTTGACCTTGAGTAAGCTTGGCTCAATGCAGAAACACCGGTGAAATGACAGTTGTTTTCTGGTGCTGAGAATGCTTCACACTCCTCCGGGTTGTTGTTGTTGAAAGATGCTTGATTGTACCACAGAGAAAGATGTGAGTGGTAGGGAAAGTTCAAGGTCAAAATAATTATAGCAGTGGTGTGGAGAGGGGCATTCTATGTTAAACAGGAATCAAACACATTTAGATGCCAGAATTGTATGAGAGCTGCATCAGACCTTCATTTCAATTCCCTTTGTGTAGTGAAGATTAACTTTAACCCAAAGAGAGGTCTGGCCTTTGCCCTTGGTTACAGGGAAGTGATCTCTAGGCCTTTGGAATGTCCTGCCTGTTAGGAGTGTCTTTGTTTGCCTGGGGTCACCAGACAGTCTAACAGTGCAACATATGAAGGAGACTTAGGAACCATCATATCAGTTTTGACCTCTGGAGGAACTAGAAACTAAAGGTATTATCCAGAATCTCCAGGAGGGGTTGGAGACTAAAAGTCAGTCATGTGGGTAGTTTGTGATTGGGCCTCAATAAAAATTCTGGGCATCAATGGCTAAAGTGAGCTTCCCTGGTTGGCAATACTCCTTGAGTCATTGAGTTGAGTCATTGAGTCTTGCATGTAGCTGGGAGGAGGTAATGCCATCCAGTACTCCATGAAGAGAAGACGAGTGGAAGCTCTGTGTTTGGACCCCTCCCTGACCTGGTCCTATGTGTCTCTTTGGCCGGTTCTCATTGTATCCTTTTACTATAATGAAACTGTAATTTTAACTATAGCATTCTTTTTTTTCATTTTGTGAGTCATTCTAGTGAATTATTGAACCCAAGGGATTCTGTGGGGACCCCAAATTTGCAGCCAGCTCATCTGAAGTGAGGGTGGCCCCGGAGACCTCCACACTTGTGGTTCTGAAGTGAGAACAGTCTTGTGGAGGACTGTGCCCTCAGACTTGCTGTTTGGCAAACTCCTTGCAGTTGGTGTCAGATATCTTCTGCTGACTGGGCAGTCTGGAGGCCTGTGCCCTTAACTTTGAGTTTGAATAACCCTGGGTACCTCTCATCTAAAATCTCCTTTCTCTTTAGAGTCTGCTGGATCTTTGTGGTTGACACTGTCAGTTGCCCATTCAAAATCCATTGTCCTTTTCTTAACATTTTTAAGGGCAGTCAGGGTACTTATCTTGCCAGGTATTGGATCAAATTTGATCAAAATTAATCATGACAATTCTGTTTTATGCTCTCCCTTTAATCTATGAGTCTTCATGTGACCCAGTTCTGGCCATTGAGCCTTAACCAGATTTCTGCTGGGGGTGCATGCATTCTGGGGAAGTTTTTGCCTTTCTGATAAGAGATGCATATAGCTTTTCTCCTGTCCCTGGTTTGTTTACTTTGAATGTGACATCATGCCTGGAGGGTAGAGCATAAGGCTACAAGCCAACAAGCTAAGGAGAGCTGGATTGAGCCTGGGGCACTAATGACATTTCTGAGTCACTGCATTAGCCTTGGGATACCTATTTGAGGACTTTCTTGCTATGTAAGAAAAATAAACTTGTATTTGTTTGTAGCCAGTATATATCTGGTTCTCTATTGTCTGTAGCCAAATGCACTTGTAATAGGTACAAATCCCCATAGAAAGAAGGAAGAGGTGAAGGGACATGTTCAAAGTCATAGGTTGCACCAAGACTGTGCCCTGTGCTGACTCCCACCCCAACACCTTTCCCAATACTCCTTCTTCTTTGTCTCTCATCTTATGAATGATAATGAGCTTCATATTCTACATACTCTTTTGTATGTTAAATGAAATAACCTTCCAGTTATGAAACTTATTTAAAGTTATATACAGCTCAATGTTCCATTACTAGACCCTCAAATCAACAATTTAAATTGAATGATCCATTTGCTTTTTTCATAATTTTTTTAATACATCTTTTTCTCTTGACTTTTGCCAATTCCCATCCCATCATGCTTTATGTATTCACATGTGGCATATGTGGCATAATTACATCATATTCATTCAT
Source organism: Tapirus indicus (assembly GCA_031878705.1). Classification (NCBI taxonomy): domain Eukaryota; kingdom Metazoa; phylum Chordata; class Mammalia; order Perissodactyla; family Tapiridae; genus Tapirus; species Tapirus indicus. Next base: position 80,230,362 of record CM062926.1, on the reverse strand, counting down.
ACTAAAATCTTATCACATCCACCAAAGTATTAATACTTTTAAAGAACTTCAAAAAGTTTATTAACCTGATCACAGCGGCCTAAAAGCATCTATATGTTCCTTGCTCGAAATGAATTTGTTTCTTATTTGATTTAAAATAATTAAATTCACTGCATTTCTAAGTAATTACTAAATAGATTTCCTCGACCATGTTCTATTTATTTATAAAAACAGGCATGCCTGTTCTAGACGATACATCCCATAAATTAAAATTTATCTCTGTTATTGACCCAGCTGAGAGCACAATTAGTATATGTTTTTCTTCCAAAATGACTGAACTAAATAAAAACTAATAAATCAATCACTCCACAGTCTTTCTAATCTCTTAATATTAAGGTTTAATGAGGAAACCTCTATGAGACTATTTACAGCTATGTTTCCACACCGAGAACTTTAAGCTCACACTTCAAAATGTTCTATTCTGGGTATTTTTTTAAATGTATAGTATAAAAATTAAGAGACAGTATGCATGTGAAGAATGTCACTGCCAGTTTTAGAATCTCCTTGACTTTTGCTTTTCATCTTCCAAGAGAAAAAGCCTTAATACCAAAGCATACACAGATCTCTAGAATAGTACAGTACTGAAAAAATTCTGCCTAGCCTATGTAACTCATGCATTTCAAAAACAAGATAGGAAAAGCAGAATTCCACTTTGTGGACTTGATTTTCCATCAACGTTATGGTCACATCTTTGAGAATAAAGTACATTTATACCAGTTGACCAGTCAGTGATGACTAGAGTCATTCCAAATACTCTTCCATTCCTTTGTAAAAGCATTCTGCTGAATTTATATCTCATTTCACTGGCATAAAAACAAGTAAAAGCTTCTAAATCACTATATATAGTTTTGTCCATAAGGAAGAAACTGTGCCAGTGATTTTTCCTTCTTCCAAATATGGAAATTTTCAGATGGAAAAGATAGACCCTGACTTGCCCACATTTTAACAGAACAAGCATATAGTAACACCACCATCTGGGTTCCCCATCACAGAGAGTTACATGTTTTGTAGGATACCTCACAACAGAATCACTCCTTAAGCCTTGTTTTGAATCTTGAAACTTATCTTAGATAAGAAAATTTAATACAACTGAGTGAAATTGTTGCAAACACAAGGAGAATATAGATAAATTATGAAAGGGCAGATCCTTTCCTTTCTCTCGTATCAGAGCAGAAAAATTGTTTTACATCATTTATACAAGACAACAAGTGAAACATGTTTGTCTCACACTGTAAAAGGATACAGAGAAAAATGTAAAGAGATTCAATAAAAGTAGTAGAAAACAGCTGATAATTTGGAACAATTTAAACCTTGGTTCAGAAGAACTTATAAAAATGCATTTAACCTCTTTTCAAAATATTCCTCTAATTTCAGTGTCAGTATTAACATCGGCGTAAAAAAAATGGAGCTCAAGTAGTTCCTTCTAGGACATTAGTCAGTGAACAGCAGATTTAGGAAAAAAGGCTTCATGTTGTGACCTCTGAACCCAATTCCATTTCCATTAGATGATTTGTCTTTTAAGGGAATGGATCATATTAAAGAGATTAACCACTATGGAAATTCAAAGCATAGATCATTAGGAATAATGAGTTAAATAATTCCAGCCTTATGTAGCCACTACTAGGAGTTTGGTGAACTGGGAGACATTCCTGGAGGATGATATAGTCATCACATGTAAAAATCTAATAGGCCTTCAATAAATGTTCTGGACAACTATTGCAGTGCTTTAAAAAAAAAAAACCTGTCTGTAGAGATAAATAGAAATAGAGAATTGGGGTGATTTCTAAATATTCCAGACTTTTCCAAAAGTTAAAACTGAAACATAGATTACTCTAGAAAAACTTGAATTACTTCAAATCTTCATCTATTTCACTGTGTGTAGATAGTTTAAATCCTGTGAGACATCTTTAAATACCTACAAGAAAGAGGTGAAACAGGGAAAGGGCCACACACAAAACTTTTACAACGTCCAGTTACCCAAAAAGAGTTTTTTATTCTCATCTGCTTTGTTTATATATAAGTTGGTTGCTATAAAATAAATTAGTACTTAGAGATTAGGAGGAGAATAGAAATAAAAGAAACACAGCTTGGGCAAGCAGCAGCATCTTTAGTCAAAATGAGTCAGAAAAGCTGACACTGACAGTCTATCCTCTTGATCGTATATTCAGAATAAAATCAGAAAAGGGAATAAATTTTTTTCTACCTTAAAGGGAGGATGCAGGATAAGAAGCAAAATAAGTAGCATATTTGAAAACTAAAGCCTCAGAAGTTACTCTTCAGTAGAAAAGCATACGTATGAAGAGACTACTAAAAAAAATGAGCCATTAATTCTAAAAATGCTACTGCTTGGCAATAACAAATAATTCTGTTTTAAAGTAATTTCAGAATTTCACCCAAATAAAAGCATGACTAATCCCTTTTATTTTGGGTTGTCCTAATGATTGGTTTATGTGTGCCAAGATTGAAAAGTGATCATTTCAATGATTTCATATTAATATCCATTGTTGCCATTTGGTTAGTAGCCTTGTTTGAATGAGGTCACTTCATATTCCCAATATCCCTGACTCTTCTTTCTCAAGGTTTGATAGAGAAAATAATTTTTAATTCTTCAGAACTGGATTTAATGGGAATGAGACAAAATAGAAAAGCATATTTAATGTGACTTTAGAAATAGACACATGTGAGGTAAAATGTGCTTGCCCACCAAAAAGAGTCAATGGTGAAAGGACAACAAAACAACCACAAAACCAGATAGGCTAGTTTAACACCAATTGGCATCTCTAAAATGTAAGAGAAAGTAAACACCTGGGGCTGGCCTGGTGGCACAGTGGTTAAGTTTGTGTGCTCCACTTTGGCGGCCCAGGGTTCACAGGTTCAGATCCTGGGTGTGGTCCTACAGACAGCTTATCAAGCCATGCTGTGACAGCGTCCCACATACAAAAAATAGAGACAGATTGGCGCAGATGTCAGCTCAGGGCCAATCTTCCTCACCAAAAAGAATAAAAAAAGAAAGAAAGTAAACATCTGTTTTTTGGCATAATTTGGATCAAAAAAGCATAATTCATAGCTTCAATGCTTAAAAGAAAACCAATGAGCATTAGGGTTATTACCAGGAAGAGTGATAAGGTGCCAAATAAATAGCCTAGAGCAGCACCTCTCAAACATTAATGTGCATATGAATCATCTAGGGATTTTGTTAAAATATGGATTCCCATTCAATAGGTGGGGTGGGGCCTGAGATTTTTGTATCTCCAAACAGCTTCCAGGAGAGAAGGATGCTGCCGGTCTGGAAACCACTTTTTGAGTAGCAGGGTACTATGACATGGAACAGGAATAGGTGCAGGCGCTGTTTTGATCCATGGTTTGAATGAGCTAACCTGGGATTGAGGCAATCTGGGCAACTTCTGGCCTAAGTGGTTTTCTTACTGGCATCATCTTAGGGTGACTAAGTGGCCAGAGGGGAGACAAGTAGAGAGCCAGCAGGATTCTTTTGGAAATAGCAAAGATGACTAGTGTTCTATCAAACACAAGGCTGGGGAAATGACTACTTTGTAATTGCTTTAGACTAATTTGTTTTAATGGATTCTACCTGTTCCTAATAAATAAAATCTGAATCATATTCAACATGCTCTTTTTAAAGAATAAAGTTGTTTTTTAACAATTGAAGAAAGAGAAATTCATTATCGATTTGATTATTAGCCAAGGTTTGGAAAACAGAAAATAATTAAAGACTTTCCAAAAAACTGCTTGAATTAAATTCAGTTTAAAATTATATATGATGATTTCCTATTTTCATTAATATTTGTGTAAACAAAATTATACTATCTTTGCCTTACCTTACTTTCTGATCATCTCAAAAATAAAGCTGTAAAAATAGAATGAAGGCTATTTTTTGGTTAATTATGAACAGTTATATGAGGAGAGAATGGGTATAGCTCTGCAAGTGATTTTACTGTAATTCAATTTCCACATGTTTATATGACCTCCAGTTTACGCAGTAACGTCAAGCAATAATCAGCACTATCCAGTCTTTTCACAAAATATATCAGTACCATAAATCACATCAGGCTGAGGTTCAAAATACATCACTTTGTTTAAAGAGGGCAACCTGTCTTTGCAAAGGAATGTATTGTTCTGGTTTATTTGGGATAATAAATAATTTTTGTCTAACCTTTGCTTGAAGTGTATACCTGTACCACTCTGGGAAATTGCAAATATTTGCATATTTGGATTTCTTTCTTGTCCTTGGAGGTCTCATTTGTCTGCTTTGTATTGAATTACAAAGATTTTTTTTCATTGATAAAGCTAACTCTAGTCTAGTCCAAATCTTTTTTAAATAGAAAAAGAAATGACTATATTCTGCTTAAGCTCTTTTTGAGAATTCTAATCATGTATATACTATTGGGGAAAGAATAGAGGCTGACATAATTCATATGAGCTTAACCTACATTCATTACTTTTATTGGTCTGCTTTCATATGTCACTGATTTTTAGCACAGTGTCTTATACAATTAACAAAAGAATAGCATATTTATTTTTTTACCACTTTTCCGTTAACTATTATAAACTAAGTATAATCAGATCTGTTACTTTGGCTTCTTTTTACCAGTAATAAGGCAATAATTTGGAGTACAAGAAATATTTGTCATATAGATTTTGAGGTACAATTAGGCCCAATGGATAAATTACATTTTTCTACATTATCTAGTCTAACATCAGTTATAACATCTGTCAGTGCTCTAGAAGCAGGTATAGATTTTTCACGAAAGTTAAGAAGCCTCAGTTAAGTATTTTTAAGAAGTTCCTGCTAAAAATCTCTTTAGTTTCACATTTAACTCAGCAGTTTCTATGATTTACATCATGTTCTCAAATACCATTCGAGTTATACCAGGATGAACTGAAGTTCTTCTCTTTTTTAACTTTTCATGTTGGTGAGCAAAGCAAACCCAGTTTGGAGAATAAGCAAAGCTATCTTCTGTGAACAGTGTGATAGGATCACTGCTCCCCGCAGGGTGACTCAGGGGGAGTATGCTCACAAATGTGTTAAAGTCTTAAGCAGTCAACTCTATTGCAGAGGAACAAAAGAGTGAAAGAGTGCTTACAAAGATGACAATGACAGAACATGATGTGTTCTCACCAATCCTGCAGGTTTTATATCCTCAACCACCTAGTATTCACAAGACTTTAAAAACATATATATACATCCACACATATATGTATGTTGCCATACATGTTTTTAAAATCTTCCAAATATATATATGCATATACACGTATACATATACAAACGCACATATACAAGTATATGATACACACACCTTAAAACATACACAGGCACATATGTGTGCATACATGTGAATGATTTACTCAGCTACATCAAGTTTTTTATTTACAGTTTTTTAAATCTTTTGTTTGTTAGCTCTATAGGAGCTAGTATGTCTGAGTTAATGTCACGTGGATTAGAGGAAGCATTCACAAAGGCAGGAGGCTGGGAGCACAGCTGACTTCAGAACAAGCATCAAGGAATTTAAAAAAAAGTGTTTAGAAAGGCCTTCCTCCTAGAGATCACAGATTTTGGATTACTTTGTATGTCCAATGAGAGAAGAAGCAGGGAAACAGTTTAGATAGGTGGAGAGAAGAGGTCAGAAAGGTTTTGACGCCGAATTGAGAGAATTCGCCAAGGCTTGATAATGGGGTGAGGGAGGGGCTTGAACACAGGGAAGGAGAAGGAATTAGAATGACTGATGTTTTGGCTTCAGCCGCTGGATGGATCATTGTTCCATTTACGGTAATAGGGGATGGAAAATTGAAGGAAGAACATATATAACTAACTACCATCTCTAGGTGTAAGTCCTTTCTATCTTCATTCGGCTCTCTCAGAAACATACTGCATATACTGATACTGTGGTTTTTTTTCCCTGTCCTCTTGATCACCATGCCAGCCTTCAGTTACTTGCATCAGGAATCTGGGACTTTTTGCAGGCTTTTAGAAACCCAAGTTCTTCGGCAAGAAGTAGGCAGATCAAGTCTACCTTCAAAATAGGGTATCAGAGTGTTGAGGTGAAAGTGTAGTTAAAACTTTCATTTTTTTCTGCAACTTTCCTGGGTCAGTTTCCAGTTCCTTAGTCCATGCAGTTAGGGTAGTAGGGAGGAAGGGCCTGGGTGTATTGGTTCCTACAGGACTAACTCTCCTGGAGTCTTCAGGGGACATATCCTGTATAAAAGAGACCAGAAATGTTTTGTTTTTCTGGTACATTCTCCATTTTCTTTTCCCTCCTCTCAATACACAAACACATCCTTGTCTGTAACACAAGAATTGCTTTGCTTGAGGGCTGTAGAGATAGAGAGGCAGGAGTGATCCTGAGGGGAATTCAAAGGTAGGTTCGGAGACTTCCGAGAACAATGAAGAATGAAATTGTATATTTATCTTTCTTTTTGCACATTTACCACTCTAGGACAAATAAAATGTTTAGCAGTCTGCTTTACAAAAAGAAATTATGTCTCTTTTACGACAAATACCTCAGTTGATTTGATGCCATTTAAGAATTATTTATTATCATGTTACTCTCTTTTTCTCTTCTCTCTTTCCCTCCCTTCTTCCCTCTCCTCTTTCCAAGTCTCTTTCTTTCCTGTTCTCTCTCATTTTCTTTTTTTCCATATCTTCCTTCCTTCCTTCCTACCCTCCTTTCTTTCCTCCCTCCCTCCTTCCTTCCTTGCAACATTTTAGAATCTGGATATCTGGCATGAATTGCAATATCTAATTGTAATGCTGCTACACCAAACAAATTTGTTGAGCAAGGCACTTTTGAAACTAGACTTTTTGACCTTGCACAACTACTTAAATGCAAAATACACTTTAACTCATAATGGCTCTCATTATTGTATTCTATATAATAAGAGTTGTCTAATAGAAATGATATAAACAACATCTATGTTTTAAGATAGAAGAAAAATTCTCTAATCTAATTGCTCTGAAAACACAATTTATGGCAGCCACTTATTCCTGAGAAGTATAGCTTTGGTTAAATTTGAGGGGATGACGAGATATGCCTCTTCTTCATATTCCTATGCTTTTTGTGTTTTTTGCCTTCTTCCCAGATTGAACAAATTCAAAGGATTAAGCCGTCTCTTTCTGTAAGACCCAGTCAGGAAAATGTTGAAGCACTAAATTAAGTCTCTCAGCTGACCAAACTTGGTTTTCCTTGAAATTCAGTATCCCTACCTCTAATGCATTCCTGAAATTACATTTCAGGTTGCACCTCAGAGCTAGGCAGACCAGATGGCCAAGGTTTTCCCATGATGGGCTGCTGCACTATGTAGGTTGTAGACTAGAGAACTCAAGGGAGTGCCATTTTCATCATATCCCTAGACGTGTACAGAGTTCAACCTCTGTAGCCATGCTCTGTGGCCTTATTGCCAATCTATCTCTACCATAAATGGAAGTCTCCTCCAATACAAAAAAAAAAAAAAATCTATAACTCTATGATTTACTGTTTTGCTTCTTTATATACTCCAGCTACTTATTCTAGGATAATCTTTCCCCCCCTTCTTTTTCTGTTTCCATGATGACTTGGGGAATAGGACCTATGATAAAACATCATGGTTTTGTGAAAGATCATGGTCCTTGGAATCAGACTTGAGTTTGAATCTGGCTCTGCCAATTGCTAGCTTTGTCGTCATGAGTGTTTATACTCCTCTAAGCTGAGTTTCTTCTTTTGTAAAATGAGGATAACAAAACCTTCTCCAGGACCATTGTAAGGGTTAAGTACATATAGTGCCTAATGTGGGACATCATAAATGCTTAATGAATATTGATTTCATTCTAACTCATATTTGCCAATTCAGATTTGATTAGCAAAACTGTAGAAAAAGGAATGCTAATAACAATTCACAAATTTCCCCACAATCACCCAATTTAACTGTAACTATGTTTCCAAAATATAAATATCTACACATGTATATATTTTCTGCATGGTTGTGTTCATAGGTTGGTTGACAGAGATACTGAAAGTCCTAGAGTAGCTCATGAGTCAGCTCAATTACTATCTTGGGGTCTCTCTTTGACTCATTCCCTGTTGTAACCACGGGCCCTCTAGGACCAGTTCAACTGACCCTATCATATCAACAGAGTAATTAAGAGTGTTTTTTCAGAAACTGAGAGACACCCTTTGTCCACTTCAAGCCAGTTGAGACCACCAACCCATCAACTGGGCCTGCGCAAATGCCCTATAAGTGACCCTTTTGACGTCAAGGGGCTGAAAACTCCACCCTCAGATCATACTAACACCACTATTTTGTGAACATGCATCCTATGCAGAGCCATGAAGCTTGACTACACTTGTGCAGATCATCAATTGCCTCACCTCTCCTTACCTCAAATCATCTATCTCCACACTTCAGACCACCCTGCCTTTTATCCCATAAATTGTGCTCCAAGCCCTGGATCGGGGAGACAGATCTGAGAGCATATGTTCCTGTCTACTTGCAGATTGATCTTGCAATAAAGCTGTTTTCTTTCCCAAAAGCTGATGCTGTAATAATTGGCTTTTTAAATGCACATTGAGTAGGAGAACTTCATCTTTGTGTGGTAACACTATGATACTCATTGTATTTTTATCTTCTCAATTTAGAACAAGATTTTTAATTTTACCACAGCTTTAAAAGTTTTTCCATTAAAAATACTCATCCACAAAAATATTTCCAATATATTTAACATCTAGAAACAAGGCAAATCTTGAAAAACTTCTTTTCTATTCTCTAATTCTCCAAAATTTTAATATCTTCACCTTTATTCCCTCCTTCCTGCCCAAACATCATATCTCTTCATTTTAAAAAAAGCACTAAACATATATATTTTATAAATAAACATAACATATTTGTGAGTATATTGTTATTTTAAATTTTCTGCTTTTTCAAAAAGTAAGAGAGATAAATGAATGGGAAATTTGTGTGTGTTTCTGTAGGTGAGAACAGAGTGAATTAAGAAAATATACGAAAGTGTGGACAGAGAGCCATGCTTTACTTGATTTGAAACAACAAACAAAAAAAGATTTATCCTGTAAAACAAATCTAGGTAGAACAGTATTACCTATAAATAAAATGATTCTCAATATTTTATTTAGAAAATGTTTGGGCCTAAAGAAAGGATATTTTCTAAGCTATTAAGTGCTACATGGCCTTGAACATTTCCTTTCCATTCTGTGCACTAAGTTAAACTAATTAGCAAAAAAAATGAAATGGATGGTGGACAGGATAGCCTTGTCCTGATTGCAGAAACTATTTACTGAAGAATGTACATCCTAGGACAGAGATAAATTGACATATTATATGAAAAAGTCCCCGAAGAAGAAGCACAAATGGCTAATAAACATGAGAAAATGTTCAACTTCAGTAGTAACCAAAGTTAAATACAAATTAAAATAATAATTAGATTCAATTAGCAATTGATATATTCAAATTAGCAATTTAAAATAAAATTTTGAAGAATGCATGAGACCAAAACATCCACTATAGTAAGAAGACAAGTTTTTAGAACATTTGCCTCACATTCTTCGTTTTAAAAAGAAACTTACCCCCAAAAATAATTTAAAAGTTTTGTGCAAAAAAGTATAAAATTGAATGTTGGAAGTAACCAAAATATTCACAATAAGTAAATGGCTAAGTAAATTAACATACCTTGATAAATTATGAGATATTATTGTGTGATCATTAAAATTAGGTGTTTGTAAGTAATGGGAGTGTATTGTAATATTAATTAAAAGTTATGATACATAATGATAGAGTATAATTAATACTATAATCTCATTAACATGTTAAAATATGCATAGAAGAAAGACAGGAAGGAAGTGCAAAAAATATTAATAATGATTCCGTCTAGATGGTAGAATCATGGTGTTTTGCTTTCTTTTAAAAATTTTATGTTTTTCAAAACAAAACAAACTCATAGATACAGACAACAGATTGGTGGTTACCAGAGGGGAAGGGGGTTAGGGGGAGGGTGAAATGTGTAAAAGGGGTCAATTGTATGGTAACACATGGAAACTAGACTTTTGGTGGTGCGCACACTACAGGGTATACAGGTGATGAATTATAATGTTATACCCCTGAAACTTATATAATGTTATACACCAATGTTACTGCAATTTAAAAAATTGTTTCTAATTTTTTATAACAACATGTATTATTTTTATTTTAGTGTGTTTATTATTTATCAGACGTAAGCCATGCACTATTTAAATTAAAAATAATTGACTTAGACTTTCCTATCCTGGAAATATGCCTTTACGATTGGCTTTAATAATGCAGTCCCCAAAGAGTAGCTCCACTCTCACTGTTAGCTTAAATCTTCATACATGATGGCTGATCATCTATTTGAGTTAGTCTAACACATTACGAAAAAAAAAAAAAGACTGAATTACAAAGAGGTCTCACTCCCCCCTTAATCTTTTTCAAGGTAACAGACACAGAAAGGGACCATCAATTTCCAGACATTATCTTTTTTTCTGCTCTGCCTCCTTTTCCTTTTCCTGCCATCTCTACCCCAGCCCATCCCCAAACAGATTTATGTTGAACAAGTCTATGAGCCACACAGAAAGAGCTATTATTTAAAACCATAAGATGACATTGAAATAGACTATTACTTTCATATGCAAGATGTTGGGATTATTATTTTAAAGTTAGTGTTGTTCATTTGCCATGTGAACTTTAGTATCTGTGTTTTGGTAGGAGAATGAAACAGAGTACGTAAAGCCGAACAACAATAATAATTACATGAATAAAAACAGGTCTCATGATAAAAACCCTAAAGTACTTGAAATGGCTAAAAACTCCCTTCTTGTTCACAGATGATACATTCAAGAACATTCAAGCATTAGTGTTCCTCTATGTACCCTTGTACTGAATATTCAGGCTAATCTACTTAAGCATCTTGTATGCAGAATTAATTTTCTATTTCTCCAGAAGATCTCCAGAAGAAATGAGCTTGAACCGCTATGATAAAATCTGATATGACTTAAAAAATAAATGTTCAATTGAAAGAATAATGAAATACTGGAACAGGTGTCCCATCAACGTTGTGAAATGCTGAAAGAGTTGTAAAAATAAGACAAACATTCAATAAAGATGGATGGTTGCCTGAGTGCTATGCAGGCCAGAAGGCGGTAGCTGATTTAGATGAGCTTTTAAGTTCTCTTCCATCCTTGATTCTCACATTTTTTGGTAGTTTCATAGCCTCACTTAAAACTAACATCAAATATCAAAGAAAATGGATCATTCAGTCTCATCCAACAAAAAATTAAAATTTTATTTAAGGAATTATTATAGCAGCATGTATATAATACATTTGTATAGAGGCCATTCCTCCTTTCATTCTTGCTTTTTTTTTTTTGGTGAGGAAGACCAGCCCTGAGCTAACATCCATTGCTAATCCTCCTCTTTTTGCTGAGGAAGACTGGCCCTGGGCTAACATCCGTGCCCATCTTCCTCCACTTTATATGGGACGCCACCACGGCATGGCTGACAGGCAGTGCGTTGGCGGGCGCCCGGGATCCGAACCGGCGAACCCCGGGCTGCCAAGCGCGGACTAAGCCGCTGCGCCACCGGGCCGGCCCCCTTTCATTCTTGCTTTTAGAAGATGTTTAGTGGGCACCTTTTGAGTGCCAAGCACTGATCTAGGAGTTGGGAAATTATAGAAAGCCTATGCCCTCATGAAATTTACATTCTAGCAGAAGAAACAGACCAAAAAAAAAAAAAAAAAAAAGAGAGAGAGAGAGACAGAGAAACAAAATTGGATAATATATCTAGTACTGTAAATAAAATAAACAAAAATAAGCCCAGGTAAGAGACAGGGGGAGACATGAGTACTATTTTAGTAGCACTGGGCAGTAGAGAGGTAATAGTTATTTGAGATACCTAAATAAAATGAGAGAGCAAGCTGTGCAAATATTTGAAGGAAGACAGTTCCAAACAGAGAGAACAGCAAGATCAATGTCACAGACACTGGATGGACTTTCATGTTCAAGGAAGGAATGGGCAAGGGAAGACTGGTAGGAGAAGTAAAGGGGCTAGATCAAATAAAGTCTCATGGGCTGTAGAAAAGGTTTTGGATATTATTTTAAATATAATGGGACTCTACTAGAGAGCTGAGAGAAGGAGAGTGACATGATCTGTTCCATGATTTAAAAGAATTGCTTTGGCCACTATGTGAAGAATAGACTTGGGGGTAAGGGTGTAGACAAGGAGACCATAGAAGAGGCTATTGAAATAACCCAGGTGAGAAATGATGATGACTCATACCAGAGGTAGTGGCAACAAAGTGAGAAGTGCTTGGGTTCCAGATGTGTTTTAGGTTATAACCAACAGAATTTATTAAATGATCCAATTAGATAAAGAAAGGAGCTAAGGATGATTCCAAGTTTTTTGGCTTGAGCTACTAGAAGAATAGAGTTGTTACTAACTGAGATGGATATGGCTATTGGTGGTGCTCATTTGGAAGGAGAGTGAGATCAGGAACTAAGTTTTGGATATACTGAGTTTGAGACTTCTATTAGATATCATTCTGGAGATGTCAAGGAGGTAAATGTTAAGAATGTGGCATCAGTGTAGAGGTTTGGGCTGGAAGTATTAATTTGGAGGTTGCCAGTATATAGACAGTATTTTAAGATATGTGACAAGGAAATCACCTAGGAAGTGAGTGCAGATATAGATGGAATCAAAGGTTTACCCTTGAGACATGCCAGTATTTGGAGTTAGGGAGATGAGGAGAAAACCAGGAAAGGAAAACCAGGAGGGTATGCATCCTGGGATCTAGGTGAAGGATTTGTTCAATAAAGATCAAGTGATCAATGTGCCAAATCCTGTTGACAGGTCAAGTACAATGAAAACTGAGAAATGATATGGGTTTCAATGAGGTGGAGATCACTGAAGACATCGACTAAAGCAGTTCCAATGGAGTAGTAGGAAAAAAAACCAACTGAAATGGAATCAAGACATAAAGGCAGATGTCAGGAAGGGTAGACAACCCCCAGATTTACTGGAAAAGTGGTCAGAGAAGAGAAAAGCAGACTGAGAGTTAAGAGCACAAAGCTAGACAACAAGGGTTCTCCTAAGAATCCTAGGACTTTCATGTTTAGCAAACAAAACAAAAGCTATAACAACAATTACCACCTTATTTGATGTCAAATGGAATAAGGTTTCTCTTCTGTACTTTTCCATTATTTCACAGACCTGTACTGATGAAAGAATTAACAACAACCAAAAGAACTGTGTACAAGTATATAGTTCTACTTCGTGTAAGAGTATTTAGTTAAGGACAGTTTATATGTGAGAAACTCAGGCACAGAGAGAGTAAGTGACTTGCCTAACGTCATTCAACCATAAGCAGCAGAGGAGAATTCAATCTAGGTTGCCTGGCTATAGAGTATATATTCTCGACACTAATCAATATTGTCTACCTGAAGGAGTGAACATGGTCCTTCCCCAACTGAACATGGAAAGTACTGTGAAGGAAATGAGCAAAGCAATGTGATAGTGAATAAGCTCCCTTAAATAGGGTGGCCAGGAACTCCAGAGGTACAAGATAGACCTAAGGATAGAAAGAAGCCAGATATGCAGGGGCCTGAGGGTAGAGCTCTCCACATAGAGGAATCGCAAATACAAAGTCCCTAACACAGGAAGAAAGCTGATGTTTTCTTGGAATAGAGCGGAGGCCAACTCAGGAAGCTTGAAGAACAATGAAAGTGCAGTGAGAAAGTGGAACAAATAGGGTTAGAGAGACAGGTAGGGGCTAGAGCATGTCTGACCTTATGGACCACAGTCAGCAGTGTGGCTTGTATTCTAGCACAGGTGGAAGGTCATGTTTACTTCTTTGTGCTGCTACAAAGCTGGAAACAAAATGGACGGCCCATCTCTCTACGGTATATAGTATTTTGCAACATGCTTTTTCTTTTGTAACCTCATATCTGATTTAATGTTATCTTTCATACTCATCCAATTTCCCCTTTAACCTAAAATCAAAAAAGAACAATTTCTTGAATTGCTTTCTTTTTTAAGGCAATTCTGGGAAAAACTTACAAATAAATATCTTTAAAAATACTCTTTTTCTAGTTAGAGTGGGCAGACTTCAGGTCCTAAATTTGGCATTGCTACTACATCGGCAGCTAATCCTGAAAACCACTTGACCTTATGATACCTCAATTTCTTCAATTCTTGGAAAAGAAAGCACAAGGTTGTATGGGGATAGGATAAGATTATGTACAAAAAATATTTTTTAAATTATATACAAATGTACACTATCATAATTATTATTGTCCTATAAAGTATCAGGTAATATGGGGTCAAATAGGGTTTTTTTTGGTGAATACACCTGTGTTTGGAAATAAAATTCTATTATTTGTGGTCTTGTGAAAAGGAAGTCAATTAATTTACTAGTCAAACTCATCTGAATAAATGAATCTTTTATAACTAAGTGACAAAACATGATCTTCAGTTTGAAAAAGTAATCATAAATTTACTAGCCTTTTTCTATTCCCATAAGATGAAGGTGTAAGTCACGAGATGGGGAAACATTCATATCAAAAACAGTGGATGGAGATTTAATATCCTTAACATGAAGAAAAAGGATTAAAAAATCAACCAAATGCGGAAGTCCTAGTAGAAAAAAAGCAGGCAAAATATATAATAGATTCTTCCAAGTTCATAATATTGAGAAAGTGATGTGAGATGGGCAATCTTAAAAACCATTGGTATGTTTGCAAAATGAAACATTTTTTTAAAATAAAATCTTATAATCTATATCAAAAGACATAAATCTTTTATACAATTGACATAGTAATTTCACATTTAGGAATTTCCCCCAAAGAAATTAGAAATGGAAAAAAAAAGTGGAAGAAATGTAAACATCACATCACAGGATATGATTATATAAATTATGATAAATTCATTGGATGTAAAATCCAAATATTAAAGAAATATATTAGAAGAAAATAGAGAAATGTTCTTTATTCACCATCAATTAGAAATAGTATGTACAAGCTGTATATGTAGTTGGAGGCAAATCTTAATATAACAAAAATGCATTCAAACTATATATTCACAGAAAAAATTTTGGAAGAAAATACAAAAAAATGTTAATAATGACTATCTGTATGTGGTAGAAATATTTGTAATTTGTTTTATTTTTATTTTATCTCCTAAAATATTGACAAAGACCATTAATTATTTTTATAATCAGTAAGAAAAAACAGTGTATGATTACAAATTATAAAATAAAGTGAAGTAGCTAAAATATTAAAAGTTTCAAGGCCTAAACTGGCCACATTGAATTCCTTCATTGGAGAAGCCCTTAAGATAAAAATGCAAATTATGTTTGCATGTGCACGCACATGTGCCTGAGTTCTTGGGTCCTTGTGCCTATGAGACACACATTCTCACACTGTGTATGACACAATGATACATTATGACATAATACCTATTTATAGGCACTTAAATGAAGAAAATAGGCTTAATTATTCTTTATAGACATGAATATCTCAACTTCTGTTTACTGAATTTGTCTAATAGGCTAATACAGGGGTTGGTAAACTATGACCCATGGGCTAAATCTGGCCCATGGCTTGTTTATATATTGTCTATGTCTGTTTTTGCTCTACAACAGTGGGGTCGAGCAGATGTGACAAAGACTTCATAGCCTGCAATGCTCAAAATATTTACTATCTGTCCCTTTACAGAAAATATTTTCTAACTTCTGGTCTAACAGTCTAACAGATCCATAATATATCCTTCTAAGTAAAAATTAATGATACTAAATTAGCTGCAAAACATATTTCAAATGATTTATATGGTATGCCCGTTAAAATAGTTATGAATAGTTATAACAACACAAGAAATATCTATATGATAATATTAAGTTTAAAGAGCTAATATAAAATTGTGTAATAACAGAATCAAAAGATCGTAATAACCCTGTGACTAGAAAAAGACAAATAAAATACATCAAAATATTAACAGTGGTGATTTTTGAGAAGTGAGAATATGAGTGATTTCCCTCTCTTTTTTTCTAGGTGTAGGGTATTTTTCTCAAATATGTCAAAATGAACATATTTTGCTTTCACAATAGAGAAAATGTTAAATGGATTCATTATAAAAATAAAATTCAAGACATAAGCATCAAAAACATCCATTTTGTACAATACCCATAAATTTAAAAAGCAAAGCTCATTTTTAGAAATTAAAGAGTAGACTGAAAAATGAAATAGCTGAATATTAAATAATTAGTTTAGAGAATTAAATGACTCCACGCTAGCTAGCTTATTAATAGGTTTTGTTCTTGAGGGGAAATAGGGAAATTTAAATTAAATGTCTGCCCTGGAACCCTTGAAGGACTGTGTACTGTATAAGTTCATGTTTTAAAAAGTCAAGGGGAAGAAAGATAATAGATAACTCACGATCAGCAATTAACCTTTTAACTATTTGTCTACAATCCATAGTTCAGTATTTAGGCCTTAAATGAATGCTTGACAGAAGCATAGCTTTGTTGCCTAAGGTAAAAAAAGCCTATATACTTCATGTATAAGAGCAGGGATTTCCTTATTTTGTATGAGCTAAGTTTAAAAATCTATTATAGGTATGGAAGTGCTAAACATAGAAGATAAATCCATAATATTAAGATACTTGTCAAACAAGAAATCTCCCACTGCTTAGTCCTGTTGTAATAAAAATTCAGTGCCATAACAGGTGTAGAGCCCGTGCTATAAAACGTAGTAACTGCAGTACATGACTGAGGAGCAACTAATTTGCAGAAGATGCTGTGGTTAGTCCTGAGAATTAAGTAATTATGTGTAGAAGAAAACTTTACAAATGAAGACTGTCAGATGTTTTCCCCCTAGAAATGAAACCATCTCATTACATGCTTTGAGTTGGGTCACTTATAATGCTGGTTGAATGTTTCTTTAAAAGAGTTTTATAATAATTTGTGTTCTTACTAGGACATATTCTGCTAGAAACAGTCAATAAAAACCAAAATATAAATCAACAAAACACTGGTTCTCACTTACATAAGTGGGATTTTTGGACATATATATGAAAATATAAGATTTGAGTATATAAAAGAGGTGAAATCACCCTTTTACAATATATGATTTGAAAAAATATTATTATATGTAGTTGTTTTGCTCAACCATTCACAAGATTGTGTATAAACATATCCTCCATATGGAAAACAAATAAGTCAAGTTAAAAAAATGTTTTATCCAGAAGGCATAAAAGAAAAGATTGGTATATTTAACTTTGTAAAATAAAAATATTTACACGAGTAAAAAAAATATATATAAATACAGTCAAGAGATAAACTAGAAAAATATTTGCAACACATCATGAATCAACGGCTAATTTCTTTAATGTAAAAAGTACTTACAAATGAATAATAATAGGTTAATAACAATTTTCAAATGCACAAACAATATAACACACACAAAAGAAAAGTAAAATCAAATGTTTCTTAACATATGAAAGATATTCAATCTCATGGATAATATGAAAAATGCAAATTAGACCTACAACAAATATTCTAGTTGGTAAATTTGTTTCTCATATGGATATAGGTTAATAATTCTGAAACTGCTTTACAAGTATTCTGGGGTTGAACAAATAAGTAAATAGATGATAGGTGGTGGGAGCCAGGTTATTCACACTGTCGGAGAGGGAAGTCACAGACAGACAAGAAAGGAAAACTTGAATGAACTCTTCACCACTGGACTAGAGTTGGAGACATAAACACAAACTCATGTTTATCTTGATATATGTATAGAGGGCTAGATAAAGAAATAATTACAGATATATGTGTATACATATATTACCCAATTCTGTCCACTGAGAGGGCCTTGAAGCATTGACACTCCAGTAGCAACAAATATAATCAGTGCCTAGATCTTCATTTCTAGATACTATTCTCCCTTGAAGGAACCGAGAGTCCTTGGAGAAATGCCTGATTTTAGGCCTGGGCAAGAAAAATGTGAGATGAATCTGGAGCATCTTGTACCAGAAAATAAGGATGTGCTCACTAACAAAAGGTTGAGAACTATGTCAAAGGGACAAGGGGCCAACCTGAAAGAGCTCCCAATGGCTAAATCTGGAAGAATAAGAGTAAAAAGATAATGTAGTGATGGATTAGATCCCACAGTGTAAAATATACATGAGTCCATACTGATATAAATAAATGACTGAATAAATAAATAAATGAGGGACAAAAGACAAATGTTTCTTTGCAATTTTTATGTTTATTCAAAATAATGTTTATAAAGAATATTTAATAAATGAGAAATGCCCTCAATACTTTGTTAAATGAATAAAGGTAGACTGAAAAACTGAATAAACAATATGATTCCAATTTTAGAAAAAGAAAAGGAAAACATACCCAAACAAAAATATAGCAAAACACAATTTCCTTTCTCTAAGACTGAAATATGTCAAAATATTGATAATCTTGAGTTGTTTAGCGTATGGAGAAACAGGCATTCTTACAGAGACATGTGGAAGTTGAAGTATAATTGGTATAAATTGTCATGGAAAGATATTTGGCAACATATATCAACTAAAAATGCACCTACTATTTAACCTAGGAATTCTCCTAATAATTTATCCTACAGAGATCTTTGTACATGTAGGAAATGGCATATGCACATGAAAATTCATTGCAGCATTTTGGTAATATGCAATGTTTGCAAATAATGTAATGCTCCTCATTAAGAACTAGAGGATATCCACCCAATGGAATATTATGTAGCTGTTAAAAAGAATGATATGACTTTATATATACTGATATGAAAAGTTCTCCAAAATGTATTTTCTAGGGGAACAAAAGCAAGGTGCTGATAGTGCATCTATTTGGCTTGAGAACAGTATACACATACACACACACTTCTATAAGAAACTGGTTAAAAGTGTTTGTCTCCTGGAAGAACTGACGGGGGATTGAGCAGGATAGGTGAGTTACTTTCACTGTACACTATTTTGCACTTGAATTTTGAAAAATGTGCATGGATTATCTATTTTAAAAATTGAAAAATTCAATGCAATCTTTCCAAAAAATACAATTTATTTAATAAGGTAAATAAAGCTTTGATTAGTATTCTGCTAACAAGTTAAACAATTGAGTAGACACTTTTACATATCAGTCAAAAGTTATAATAGCCTTAACTAATTAATTAGCTATAAACTGAATTAGTTTAGCAGTTCATAGTCATTAGGAAAGGAATTATTTACCTGGAGAAGAAAATGTTGGGACAGTATTCTGTTATAAAGAAGTCACTAAATAGTAGTTACCCTGCAATGCACAATAGATCTGCATTTTTTCTATGGTGGTTAATGGTTGCCTGGATTCCAAATAGGCCATGGAATTTTCTCCTTCAGGGTGCATAGATAAGGTCCATTTTAAAACAGGTGTGATTTGAGTGGGAAAAAAAATGACATAAATTTGTCCAACCTCTCACAAAAAGAAGTTCACTTTAAATATAAGGTGTAATTTTTGCTTTTCATTGGCAAACATCAAAATGTTGAGTTGGTGAGGGTAAAGACAAATTTTGATTGGTGATCTATTGATACAATCTCTATGGAGGGCAATTTGACATTATATAGTAAAAGTTTTAAAAATATTCATTTCTTATGATCAAGAAAATTCTACACATATACAAGAGCAGTCGTTGCAATACTGTTCATAAGAGTAAAAGTTTGAAAATACCTTAAATACCCGTTAATAGTGATTGATTAAATAAATGATGCTGCATCCATCCAACAGACTATGAAGCCATTAAAAAGAATGAAGCAGTTCTATATATAATAAAATAAAAAGTCTTTGTGATATCGTTACATTTTTAAATAGCAAAGTATAGGATACTAGGTATATACTGGTCTAATTTGTGTAAAAATTATAAAGAATTCACATAAATGCTTAAGAATTAATGAGATGTCTCTGGAAGGATACACAAGAAACTTCTAACAGTGGTTGTTCTTGAGGGGAACTGAATGACTAGTGGACAAGAGAGGGAGAGAGAATTGCTTTTCACTTGTATACCCTTTTGTAATTGGTGTGATTTGAAGTATTCATCCAAAATATATCTTTGACTATGAGATTATAATTCCCATCATAGAAGTCATTCTTTTGGGGTTAAGATGTTCTTTCTAAAAATCTATGACAATCTCAGATTTAATAGCATGGAACGATGAATGAGATTAAATTGGGATAGGATTAAACCTGGGGGAAATAGAAGAGGTGTGGTGTATGGGTGCTCCCGGGACAGCAGGTGCTTTTTGGGGGGAGTTGTGGGTATTCAAGGGAATCTAAAGGGAGGAAGGGACAAGAGATCACCAACATGAACATTCTTGGTTTACCACTATGCTCTGGGCTAATCCTAGACTGAAATTCTCTAAGGCACTTACAGAGATCTTCCCACTTAAAAGTACTACATTTCCGCTTTATAGTACTTTTACTATACGTCCTGTAGGAATGCACTGGTATACCTGAAGGACTCCAGTGAACTCTATTCTTGGTAAAGGAAACTCATTCTTTAGTTTGAAAAATATTGGAAACCATTTAAAACTTCACATTTTAGCAATAAAAATTGCTAATTAGCAATGTATTTTAATTTGTGAATTTAATATACAAGAAACACTGGAAAACATATTACTGGGTATTATTTCTTCCTTCTGATCAAATATGTCTTTGGATAGCGAAAAATTAGCCCAACATTGTAACTTTCATGAACATTCAGGGGCATGGCTGTGAAAAATTACGGAAATCTAGAAAATCTACCAATCTACTGCTCATTAAGCATTTATCATGGACTACGCTTTTAATCGCAAGTGAATAAATCTGGGAGAAGAGGCAAACCTGAGGCATGTGATTGGCTAACTCTAGAGAAGAATTGTATGCTTAGTTTGTCCCCTCAAAGAATCCTAACAGATTTCTTAGACCTATCCTTCAAGAGGCTGAGTATTTAACGACTCTACTCTTTAGTAAAAATACCAAAAGCTAACCTCATAAAAGTTAGATTGCAGTTTGCTTTCTAGAAATCTTATGGCAGAAGTCACACTACAGTCGGTCATTTTTGTGGTACAATGGCTACGATAATAATACTTAATGTATTTTGGTCAACATTAAAACAATTTTACCTTTTAAAACTCATAGATATATATGTCATATTGATAATTTGTCTATATTCATCAATTTACAAAAAACTAATATTGCTTTGTGACTAGAATAGATTTTTCTAAATAATACCTGTATGATTTTGGTGTAATAAAATAAACATACATGAATTATGTCTTTTGAAACATTAGAAGAAATAAAGGGGGTTATGGAAAGCAAATTCTAGGAATTACATAAAATTGTAGCAATTATGATTTTAAAATGATAAATGCGTGAGACTGTGAAGAATTGAGTGCCCTTGTATTCTGATGGTGGCAGGACAAATTGGAGCAATTTGGGTGGGAGGGAAGAAATTTGGTGATTTGTGACAAAAGATTTGAAAATATTCAAAACTTTTTACCCAACAACCTCAGTCCTAAGACTATCATAAGAACCAATGTAGGACTATGTTGTCTACAAATTGGCAAGATTTGTAGACAAAAATGTTCACTGCAGCATTATTTCTAATAATGAAAAAATATAAACAACCATAAATTCTAAGATTTGGATAATAGTTAAATAAATTATAATATATACCTAAGAGGGAATATACACAGTCATTAAAGTAGTGCTCTTAAAGAACAACTGATAGGAAAGTGGGAAAAAAACCAGGCTATAAATTTGCATGTATATTTGATTCCATTTTTCATATTAACATATTTTTCTTGTAAAAGACAAAGAAACATAAAAGGAAACACAATAACATAATTAAGTTTATTGGCTAGAATTATAAATACTTCACATGTTCATTTTATTTGAACTTTTATATATTTTCCAAATTCCCTACAATGACCACATATTTCTGTTAACATAAAACTATAGAGTTTTTAATTTAAAATTCAAATAATTGAAAAGTAATTTAATATATTCAACAAGCCCAAAATGAGGTTGTGTTTTTCAATTTTACTTTTAATACCCCAACAGCTGGCTAATATGCAGAAAACATATGGCAAATATAAAATACTCACAATATCCATGTTGATTAGCTAAGATTTACCATATCAGAAACAAACAGGGTAAAATTACATTTAATGTAATTGTTTATCTTAGTATATGTATCTAATGAAAATATAAATATTTTTCAAGTTGGTATTACTCAGTTCAGTAGAGCATTTATAGCAATTAAAGAATAATTCTTAATAATTGTTCTAGCAGGGGGCCATTTCTCAGTAGTTCTTTGCATTCTGCAGCTCTGATCTGTGCTTGGTATTCCTACTGATTGTAAGTGATTTCCAGTGGTGTGGAGTGAAAGGAGAAATGAGCTGAATCTATACTCCATCTAAGTGCCCATTTAAATAATATGTAGCCTCATTTAAAATGATGATGCTATTGGCCAGTTGACAAGCTACATGCTCTAAATTATTTTAAATATTTGTATCTGTCTTTTTTTATGCAACGAGGAAAGCTTGCTTTGCTGTGAGCCCTTTACAACTCATATCCTGGTACTCCTTTCATAAGAATTGGGGATCAAAATTATGGCCTCTGAATAGCTTTTTTCCACATAAGACTAATGACCTATAAAGGAATCAAACCTGGAATTTTAATCTCATTAGCACCATATTCTAACCAATTTAGCTGACTCCTATTTAGTTATTCAAAAACCAGCAAATGGAAAATTATTTTCTTAAGCTTAATATAAATGCACACTACTCATTTTATTCTTTCCAGCAAAAGGTTTACAATAATGAAAGATTTTGAATTTACTAGATCCTTTCACATGCAGTTTGGAGTCTTACAAGAAATAAATGTAAAAATTGTTTTAAAGAATAACTGAATAAGAAAGACAAATCTTTGGGATATTAGGGTAAAATGTGAGAGAGGTAAAACAAATAACTACTAAATATTGAATATTTGCTCTATCTAGGTAACAGAAAGCAAATGATCGGTAAGAATTCAGCATTTTGTAGGTGATATCAACATCAACTTAAGAACTGTTTTTGCAATGTTTTATGTCTCAAAGATGTGTGTCTGTTATATTCACATGAAAATCTAGAGCAAAATCTCATGGTTTGCAGTGGATCAGTCAACTTCTCACTTTCCATTTGTTAGGATTTCCCAGGTGTGCCAACTTGCTACAATGAATGCGCTTGAAAGAAAATAGTTAATCCCGATCTTTTCTCTTCTTACAGCCTTAACCTTTCTCCTTGCCACAGAAATTTCTCTTCTCCCAGAGAGTCACTTATGATCAAAGTTCTACTGATGGAAGCACGCTGCATCCTCTGACCAGGAAACTCCATGGCAAGGAGAGTTCACAGATACTCGGATCAGATGAAATTATATTGGTATAATAAAATAGTTTTTACAGACTTGAGAGCCACACATTCAGAGATATGGTTCATAAAATTAAATATAACGATTTTCTCCTAGGATTCTTTGGGACTAAGCAATAGACTAACATTTAGAAACACCTGCTTTGCTTATGTAAATCCAGCATTGTGGTGTCTGTGGAATTATTCACAACCCCCTGTCAAGGACCATAAGAGTGGATAATGACAGTAGATGGCAGAAGCTTATGCCCGCCACACAGCTAGTTTAAAGTTTCGTTTTTAGTTGTCTGGTGACTGTTGAATCTTTAGAGAAATTTCCAGTTCACCTTAATTAAATTAGATAATGTAATTCATGGGTTGTTTCTGGACCATTGCTCTTCTCACTATATTGGAAATCAATGAAAAAGAAAGAGGCTTACTTGTAAAACAGGAAATAAAAAGTGCATATAAAATTTCAGAAAAGCAGTTCTTGATTATACAGGCAGTATACTACTAATTGGCTAGAATTGGTTAACAGTAGAAGTTACTTCAGTATAATATTTGCTATATTTTTAACTCTTTCCAGACTGAAAACAACTTTGCTTTGAGTAGATTTTCTTATAACCCCTATAAACAAATAACGTCTCCATTAAAATTACAAAAGCTTGCTTTGTCGATGACCTAGGGTTGCTGCTACTAATCTATCAGCCCTAAATAGAAACGCAGCTTCTGCATATTGGGTTCTTTTATTCTCTTTAAATGCACAGAAAAAAAAAATCCATTAATAATAACATCCCAATGTAGGAAGTAAGTTCCTTTATGTTTTAACAAAGAAGAAAATCCATTTGAGGAGAATCTGCCTCTCTGCCTCCATTTCACAAAAACAATTACTCAAATATTAATCAATCACCCAGTACATGCTGTTGTCTATTTTATGAGAGGTACAGAGAGTTAAAAAAATCCAAAACAACCAATTTCTGCCTTTGAAGTATTTACAATCTTGTAGTATAGATAGTTAAGAAGACTAAATTTTATGTCTAAAGAAATATTTAGATGGCATCTAGGACAAGGAGGTAACCTATATGGGGGTGGTCACAGGATTGAAAAATGAAGTAAATCTTAAAGAGCAAGTAGGAGTGATAGAGATAGACAAACAGTGCTCAGTGGGTATGTCAGATCACCAAGGCTGGAGCAACATGTGTTTGTACATGGGCTTGATAGAGCTGTGATAGGAAACATTTTAGAAAGTCACAATAACAGCAACAACAAAATAATACGAATAGCTGAAGTTATATAGTTTCTACTTCACACCAGGTACTGTTCTAACCATTTTACGTATAACTCACTTATTCTTTTCAACAATAATTCCTTCTCGACAGTACTACTATTATTTCCAACACTTTACAAATGAGAAAATAGAGGCCCATAGAGATTAAATGACTTGCCAAAGGTGATTCAGCTAAGTAATTACTGCACTGTAATTAAAGCTCACTTTGACACTTTGGTCGGAGTTCAAGATTAGAGTAGTAAGCATGGCCTTGTATATCACAATAAAGTTTGGAATTAATAGTAAGGGTCATATGGAAACACTAAAAAAATTTAAGCAAGAAAAGAAAAAAATTCAGATCTACATTTTAGAGAACTCTCTCAGCAGAAGTGTTGAGGATAGCTTGGAAGGAAGCAAGACACTAGCAGGGCACTTATTAAAGATATTCTTGCATCAGTCCAAACAAGAAATAATAAGGGCCTGATAGAAGGCAGATGACAAACGTGCCTTGGCAGAAAAAAAAATCTATTGAATTTTTCAGCATATTGAACAGAATCTTGTAGCTATGTATAGTATCACAGGCAGTTAAATAGGGGCTTTAGAAAGGACATAAGTAAGGCAAAAGGGAAAACCATAAATGGGCAAATAGGATTAAAATTAATGGTAAATAGAAGATAAAGTCCATTCTGCCAAATCTTTACTTCAGAATAGGTATTGCCAGAATACACTGAATACATAGGCAGGCCAAAAATTTATATAGTTTGTCTTGTGACCTAATAAAGTTGGTTTTTAAAAGTTGGTTGTTTGACTACTATATAACTTCAACTATATAACATAAAAGGCACTTTATAATAAAAATATCTTGATTGCCCAGTAAGGATAAAGAGATGTACTAGATAAATATGTCCTGAAGAGGGTCCGAAATTTAAGTCATGACATCATGCATTTTAGAATAAAATTTTTAGATGAACTTGCTTTAAGATGGGTTTAATTTCCCTAGAAAAATAAAGTAACTGAAGGTAGTAAGATCAAAAACAAAGCCAACATAAATATTCCATCCTAATAAACAATAACAGAGGTGGCTTTATACTCAGTATAAAGATAGAACAATGAATAGCTGCACTCGTCCTTGAGATAGTAATCTGTTTACAGAGGTACTTTTCAGCATTTTGATTTATGCTTCACTATAATTTTATGGTTTCTCAGCTAATGCTTAATCAGTAGGACTATGTTAATTAACACACATCGCTAAGAATTGTTTTGTAAACTCCAACATAAATATGATGACAATTGGAAGTGAACACCTTCTCCATCTCAAGTGTGTTTCTTGAAGGATGCTTGATTGACCTTAAACATACTGAACGAAATAATAACATGTGAAGTAGATAGGTACATCAAATCTAGAGGCATCTAGCTGAAATTATGCATTTCCTTACCTCCAGAGGAAAATCTCTTATGAATCTCTGGATTTTCCAAGCTATATTAGGTTAGCTCAAGTTGAAGATATCAATTATTTTTCTCCTTAGTATTATTTTGACTATTAAATGTAATATCATTATTGGTGATAACGTGTGAAATGAATGTGTGAATGACAACATTAAAAAATAGCCAAATTAGGGGCCAGCCCGGTGGCGCAGCAGTTTAGTTCATGCTTGGCAGCCCAGGGTTCGCAGGTTCAGATCCCGGGAGCCCGCCAACGCACTGCTTGTCAGCCATGCCGTGGTGGCGTCCCATATAAAGTAGAGGAAGATGGGCACGGATGTTAGCCCAGGGCCAGTCTTCCTCAGCAAAAAGAGGAAGATTAGCAACGGATGTTAGCTCAGGGCTGGTCTTCCTCGCAAAAAAAATAAAATAGCCAAATTAGTTACTAATTATCAATATACTCATGCTCACTTTTTTTTTTACTGAGCTTTCGGTGTATCTTTAAGTTAAAAATATAAATCACAATGATGATAATGATAGCAAGATAATGATTATTAAAGAATTATAGCAGTTTACAATTATTCACCAGGTACTATGTGACCAGGCAACTCATTTTACATTTTACCATTCTTTTTACAACAACTTTATGAAGTAGGTGTGATTATTATTCTCATGTTATGGATGAAAAGACTGTGGCTTGGAGAGTTTCAGTAACTCACCCATACTGCCACAGGTAGGAGCCAGGATTAACTGCTTAAAAAAAAGTCTACATTAGTTAGTCATTATTCTATATAGTTTACATTATTTGACTACAAACAAAAAAATAATACTAGATTAAACTTTAGTGCATAAAATAGCAGATACTGTGCTTGCCAGTTATCATTATTAAGTCTCATTCCTGAATTCACTCCTTTATACTCAGCTCTGCGATGCTGGGACCGGGACTCTGTGAATTTTATTTCTCCTTTGTCGCATGGCTTCCAATTAGATTCTTTCAAAAGGGGGCATTAAAGAAAGATTGGAAGGCAGAAAGAAGAGAGAAAGGACAATCCTTGTTCCTGTTTACTGCAGGGAATTATTGCCGGTTGACATATTTTTAAAAACTGTCATTATTTACATTTCTAAACATTTATTTTTTTTACAAAGTAGAATAATTGATATCCTCTTTAAAACATGGCCAAAACTTCTTTAAAAAGTAGCTAACAAAGTATGTATCAATTTTGAAAATTTCTCAGCTTAAAATAAACCATGTAGGGCCAACCCTGGTGGCCTAGTGGTTAAGTTCGGCATGCTCTGCTATGGTGGCACAGGTTCAGTTCCCAGGCATGGACCTACACCACTCAAAAGTGGCCATGCTGTGGCAGTGGCTCACATACAAAATAGAGGAAGATTGGCAACAGATGTTAGCTCAGGGCCAATGTTCCTCAGCAAATAAATAAGAAACATGTATAGTAGGAAAGAACAGGTATATTAGTTTATAGCAGCAGTAGAAATAAGATTGAAGCAAAGACTGTACATTTTTAACCTAACAATATTTTTATTCTTTTTTTATAACAAATTGAACCCTTTATGATAAATTTTCATATGCACAAAAATAAAAAAGAATTGTATACATTACACATAATCTAGTTTCAACAAGTTTGCTAATTTGGGCTCATCTATTCCACTTCTACTTCTTATTTTACTTTATTTACTCTTTTAAAAAGTTTTCTTATTCCAGAAATCATATAATTCTACTTGAAGTCCTTCAATATGTATCTCTAAAAGACAATCATTTTTTAAAACTATAGTGCCTTTAATATACCTAATAAAATTAATCATGATTTCTTAATCTCTTCTAATATCCAATTGATGTTCAAATTTCCACATTGTCTCTAGATGTCTTCTGCTGTTGATTTGTTCAAATTAAATTCCATATCTGGTCTATACTTGCATTCGTAACTATTCCTCCTTTCATTTCCCTCTTTTTGTATTTGGAGGTAGAAAGTACAATTTGATATAGAAGCTGTGATAGCAAAATTTTAATATTTCACCATTAAATATGATGAAGAAACCAGGTCATTTATCCTGCAAAATTTCTATTTTATATATAGCTGAATACTTCTTCATGTGTCCTTTAACTTGTTCCTGACTCCCCTAAATTTTCTGTGCATTGGTAGTTAGATCTAGAGATTTAATAGATTTCATTTTCTTTTTTCTTTGTTTTGGCAAGAATACTCCACAGATGGTACTGTGAATTCTTCCAAATATTTAAGGAAGAAATAAAAGCAATTGTACTCAATTATTTTCCACTGAATGTAAATATATTTAAAAATTAAATATAATTACATATATTTTTATAAATAACCTATATAGAACTATATATATAAAATGAAAATTTGCATTTTTATTAGAAATATTATACAAATTTATATAATAAATATAAATCAAAGTGAGTTTATTCCAGGAATGCATTGTTGGTTTAACATTTGAAAATTATTTAATATATTTCACCACACTGACAGAAGAAAGAAGAAAAATGTGATTATCTCAATAAATACGAAAACAGAATTTGATAAAATTCAAAATTTATTCATGATAACAACTCATACAACACTAGGATTATAAGGAATACTCTATAAGCAATAAAAATTTCTACAAAAATATCTGTAGCAAACATCATATTTAATGGTGAAATATTGAAATCTTTTCACCTAATATGGGGAATGAGAAAAGGATGCTTGCTGTCACAAGTTCTATTTCAAATTGTACTTTTAATTCAAAATGTATCATCAATTTGACAACTTGCCCTCTCTCCTGCATCATTGTCTTCACAGTACCTATCATTTCCCAACAGATCTTATATTTTTATGTCTCTTTATTGTCAGACTGTGAACTCCCTGAGGGAAGGGACTTTGTCTTTTGTGTTTACTGCTGTACTCCCTGTGCTGGACCATGGTAGGTGCTCCATAATAAATGCATTTTGAATGAGTGAAAGTACTAAGTTCAAAAATGTTCTTTTTATTAAAATTCAAGTCCACCTTATTAGTTGTCTTTATGTTTTTCATGTAATTCATTGTTCCCTTCTTTTCAGATGACAGAAAAGTAGAAAAAGGAAGACCTACCATTCAGATATAATTATTTGCTAACATTTGGAAGACTTTCTTAACTAAAAAAAAAATTCTGTAAAAAATATATTTTTGGTCTATTTATAATATGTAGATTCTTTATCCATTTTACTTTTTTTATTTTCCTTGTATTTGTCCATTATTTTTAATGCATGAATTAACACAGTGTAACTATTGTCTATCATTTGTTGTCTTCAATGTCTTCTTTTTAAAATAATACTACAACAAACACCCCTCTGTATTTCTATGATTATCCCACAGGGTAAATTACTTATCTGAAATTTCTGAATGAAATGGTATGCATAAGGCTCTTCATTAATATTTTGCCCCTCCCCTTTTTATTGATTCTAATGTTGCTATTTTAATTTTTACTTTTCTATCCATTTTCCTTCTCCTAGTGATCACATATTATCTCATGTCTTTAAATGCTGTCTATATGCTAATGATTCCCAAATTGTATCTACAGTCCAGATTTCTCTCTGAATTCCAGATTCACATAGCTAATTGAGTAGTTGACATTTCTACCCGAATGCCTAATTCACATCTTAAACTTAGAAATTGCAAAATTGAGCTCCGACAATTTTACTCGACAGGGACTACTCTTCTCTCTGTCTTCCCCATCACAGTTAATGACAACTCCACCCTTCTTGCTGTTCAGGTGAAAACCCCTGAATGTCATCTTTGACTTCCTAGGAAGGCAAGGGTTAGCAGCAGGCTAGCAATTTGTTTGTCCCTTTAATCCATCTGGGAAAGAAAGAGATGACTCAGTTGACCTTTGTAAACATGCCAATGACAATCTGAGCAAATATACAAATAGTATTTACTAGTAGGAGAGTCCTTATTTATGGAATGATTTTAGTAGGATGTATCTGGCCTGTCTAGGATTGTTTATGTTAAAAAAAATACCAAATAATAAAAGAAAAAAAACCTTGGAATTTATGAATTTATAAGGCATGGCTCCATGAAAAATATCATGTTATGTAATTAAAGACATATAACAGATGCTTTATAACTGAAATGACTTTTGTGCAAACAATATATCACATACATTATTTAAACCTCTCATTAAATTTGAAGCAGGGCATGTCCTCATGTATGAAAAGGACATTTTATGGAGAGCTGCACTGATGGTTTCACACCTTTTCCACAGGAAGAATGCTTGGCTTGTGTTTAGCCACTGCCTGTAACCATGAATTATTAGTAAACTTAATATGGGGTAAGATCTATAATTCATCGTGAGTATGCTTTGATAATCTGACACTTAATTTTATCTCATTCTCCACATCTGATAGTCAGCACATCCTACTGGGTCCACCTTCAAAATGTATCTGTTATTCTCTTACTTCTTTCCACTTCCCAGTGTACCATCCATCATCTGTCTGCTGGAATATTTCATTACTTTTTAAAGTGGCATCCTTACTTCTGCTCTCAAACTCTTTCATTCTATTCTCTACACAGCAGTCAGAGTCATAATCCTTAAAAAATGTAAATGGATCATATCAATCCTTTGTTCTAAACCTCCCAAATGCTTCCCATCTCTCTCAGAGTAAAAGCCAAGTTCCTTTCAAAGAACTACAAAGTCCTATGTGATTTGCAGCCTCTCGCCCCTTCACTTTTCTGACCTCATTTGCCATTGCTCTTCCCCAAACTCACTGCTCAGTCACACTGGATTTACTGTTCATTGACCATACCAGGTATCTCGCCTGTCAAGGTCTTTGCACTTGTTAATGCTTTTAGCTGGATTTCTGCATGGCTTGCTTAATGTCTCATTTCCTTCAGGACTTTAATTAAATGTCTCCTTCTCAGAAAGGTCTCCTCTGCTATTTTAATAAAATTGCAATTCTATCTTCAATATTTCCTATCCACCTTTCCTGCTTTGTTTTTTTCCCTCAGCAATTATCACTTTTTAATAAACCATATATTTCTTTATGTATCATATTTATCATCTATCTCTCCCACTACAACGTAAGCTTCCTGAAAGCAGAGATTTTAATCTGTTGTTTGCTATATTACTTGTTGTTATTTTCAGATTCCAGAAAAGTGCTTGATACATAGAAGGTGCTCAATATACTTGGATCTAAAGTGCATTCACGCGAAGGGAGTGGGGGTTGATGAGTTCTGAGTAGCTCTCCATCAGACCTTGAATACTTGCTCAGACTCTAAGCTGACTGAACATCTCATGACCAAATACACTGGCCTTATAGATGACTATTTCCATCCTCTTTCATAGGGAGTGATGAGATTTTTACTCCATTTCCCCTCCCCTTGGAATCCCTAATCACATTTCTTGAGCCTGACATTGAATCATTTGTGAGTGTTAACAATATCAAAAAGAGGAGGTTCAAAGATGTTTTTTTAGAATTCTTATAGGCTTGATACAAGTCTATTGTTTTCAGAAAACTTTCATTGGCTCCATCACACTTAAGTAAATTGTCCCTTTCTTTTGTTTCTCTCCTGGTATTTCTATTTTAAAATTTTAAATATTATTTATTTTTTAATAGTTAATACATTCATATGGTTCAAAAGTGTATTCAGTGAAAAGTTTCCTTTTCATTTCTTCATTTTAATGATCTCCCCTCTCCTCCAAAGTCATTGGCATAATCAGCCCATTGTATGATCTTTCTGATACATCTTTTGATCATACATATAGGTTCACCCATATCCCTTTTTATTTATATTTATTCAGATGGTAGCATATCATGCATACTGATCTGCACCTTGCTTTGCTCACTTCATATATTTTGGAGATCTCTCTATGTCAGTATATAGAGAATTATATATTCATTTTTTTATGGCTGTATGTATTATGTTGCATAGACGTATCAAAATTTAATTAATCAGCCAACTATCAATGGAAATTGAAGGAAGCCACTCCTTTCTGATAAGACATTTTCTTTCTATTATTTCTCTATCACTAGTTTAAGAGAAAACAGGCATTTGTATGTAGCAGATAATCCTTTAATCTGCCTTCCGATGAAAACCAATCACAATGAAAACAGAAAAAAGCAGTACCTTAAATTTGAGATGATTTATTTTGAGATCCTGAAAACTAGCTACTGCTTATTTTCCTGGTTGATGTATAATTGCATACACTATCTAATCTTGAACTACTTATAACCAATACTAGGATATGGACTCTAGGCTAGGATTGTATCCATTCCGATTCAACATTCTGCACAGTCTCAGGAAATGATTACCACCAAATAAATAAGGCCAGCTAAATAATAGTAGACATTCAATCTATGGGCTTGGCACAGAATTAAGGAGCTTCATTATGATTCAAGTTTGGCTTCTAAATTCTCAGAGTACTTTAACTTCCTCATGATTGGTAGCAATTAATCTGTTATGGAATTGAACCCACTGCATATTAATCCAGGGAGCCAGAAAGTTCTTGGTGATGATGCAGCAGTTCTTCTGCTTGGTGGTTACTGATAAGTGTTCTTTCTTTTTCATCAACCTAGAAGCATGCATTTATTGAATATTGAATATGGGCAAAGCACTCTGACTTTAAGGATTTAAAGACAAGCTAGAAAGATGAATTTGAAAAATAAAAATGATACCTAGAATATAGGACAGTGTATAGATCTGTTATGTAAATGGAACCTATGCACAAAAGAAAACAAAGTGCACTTGAAATTTTAACATAAGGAAAGCAATCAAAATTTCATAAGTGTTACCAAGCAGATGGGCAGCCAGGAATATGGAATAGTATTAGAGAGCTTGTATGATTTCTAAAATTCAAATTCAGATAAAAATGCACTCTGGAGTAAGGTGGTCAGTGATGATATTATAAAAATAGTAGACTTTTGAAGAAGAGAAGTTGGGTGGGCATTTAAGATGGGAGGAACTTCTTGGAAGTGAGAGAACTTAAGGTACATTAGGGGGAAAGTAAATGAACTGCTTTGGCCAAAGCATAGAATTTGTGTCAGGAAGTAGTGGATGATGCTGCTAGAAATGTAGGTTGGAGATCACACACCATTCAGAGTTTTTAGTGCCAAGCTACTATATTTTGACATTATCACATAAAATACATCAGCTATTGGAAGCTTTAAAGAGTCTAACACATTAAAAACTTAACACTTAGCTTTTTTTACTTTTTGCAAGTGTTCAGGAACCAGCAGTAGCCTGGGTGATAGTAAAGATAGGGGAAGCCCCACGGCAGCCTGATACCCGACAGCTCTTGATTTGAAGTATATGGACCCCTGAAATTTTCACAAATAGTCACACATGAACACTCATCAGGTCTGTTCACTGCTTGTATACACTTTTGTAATAGTTGAGTCAATCCATGAGATTGGTTAGGAAGAAGGATCATGAGGAGAGATTTAAGAAGTTTTAGGGGGTAGTATGTCAATAACCTTAACTTTAAAAGTATCATGAAATAATCTATATGTTATAAAGTATTAATTAAAATCATATACAATTACATTTTTGTCCAGGAAACATCCTAATGACTATATCCTTGGAACATTCAGGTTGCTCTTCCTGGGATGTTCCCCTTACCTTCACCTGTCTTTCTCCTGGAGATTCCTGACCCCTTTGACTATGTTAAGGCATTCTGTTATATGTGCTCATCTCACCCTGTTCTTTTCTTTATGACTGTTTCTTATAATTGTACCTATGGAAAGATTGGTGAAATGCTGTGTTTACTGTGTATCTCCACTACTAAAATGTAAGCCTTCACCACCTTGTTCACTGTCTAACACAAAGGAGACTTTTAGTAAGTGTTTCTTGAATGAATGAATGAACCATCCGTTGTCTTTTCCTTCTATTGTAAGAGAGAAAAATGGAATGTACAGGTGATGTAAGACAAACTTATTTCACTAAGATGCTTAAAACTTCAAAGGAATTAACACTTTAAGAGTTTAGAGTGGAAATGAGACTCTAGAGTCTTGCCATAAATGTTACATGTAATTCATTCATGTACTTGTCTCAAACTCAACACTACTCTGAAAGCTAAATGCCAAGAAATAAACGGGCACTTCAAGGTAAAGTCCAGGGTATTTAATTACTGCAAGAGCAGCCCAGTGGTGGCTCAACCTGGTTGATATTCTTTTTGCTGCTACAGATGAGTGAATAAATATTTCTGAGAGCTGTCTTTAGTGGCAAGAAGGTTTCCAAATGTGGAAAGGATCTAATTGACTTTATGTTTACATTACAACTAAGAGGCAATTATAAACTGTTTCATAACGTTTAAAACATTGGTTCTGTTTTGTAAATAAAATGTACTGGTGTTTTTCATTTTGGTTTATTGCTGTCTTGTAAGTTTGAACTTCAAGCTAAAATAAGAAAAATTTTAAAACATATTTAAAAGCTTAAATATAAAAAACTGAAAAGTTGAGATTTGAAAACTAGAAATAGTTATTGGATAGCTTATATATTAGTATTACAAAAACATTACAATATTATTATAATTTTAAAGAGATATTAATATAAATATTTTTGAATTTTGAATTAAACTTTTTTCTATATCCTTTTATTTACCATTTAATAGATATGCTATCAAAAGGAAAAAACAAATTAGTTCAAAATATCCACTTTACAGAGTTTTCTAGTTTTGTAAATTCAGGGCCCATTTTCATTTACTTCTACCACACAATATCTTATAAAGTTAGTTAAAAGGACAGTAATGTTATGATTGCCGCATTTTAATTTATTAAAATATAGGATGAAGTTGTGTAGCTCAGTGATTCCTTACATGTCAATTTTAAAAGGCTATCCTATTATTCTACTTTAGGAATTTAGCAGCAAACCGATGAAATAAACTAATTATTCAATTTATAGTTAATAGTTTCACTATCCCAGATAGTATGATAGACTTACTATCAGTAAATGATTGTGGTTCAAACAATCAACTATTATTAAAGAGCCTATAATTTCCTCATTGGGATCAATCTCTTCCTATGAATCATTCTTCAAAAGATCTTTCTACTTTCATCCCAGGAAGAAGGTAGAAGCAGCAGATGAATTAAAAATTCCAATAACATTAGCCAAGAGATGGTCAGCTATATTCATCTCTAGATCTATATACTAGCAATGTATTCAAGAATTATTGATGCTCACAAAAAATGTAGTTACGGGCAAACACTCTTGTCTTTATAACAAGCACAATATAGGCATTTTTTTTCCCTCCTAAGTAAAGTTCTGTCTGGGGTCCTAGTGAGGCAAGAGCTTCTTAGATGCTTGCAGTTCCTCTAAGTGATGGATATAGCCAGATCATCCAGAGATAGGGAAATTGAGCGAAGATCCACACTCATAAAACAAGCATCGAGGAAGAGAATTTTCTCTAAAGATCATATCAATGGCACCCCAGGGGTATTTTTTCCTGATCAGTTATCATTTAAAGTGGTGAAATAAAACCGGACATTTCGAAGCCATATTTTAGAAGTGCCACTGAAGAAGATCAACTTGTAATTTTCTGGTCATTACTGAACTAGCATTTTAACAATTTTGAAAGAATTGTTCTTGCCTCCTATTCTCTACAACTGATGGGTTGGTAAATAAACCCATCATGTTCTCAGTCTGCTAAATTAAGATTGACAGAGGCTGAGAATGCCTTTGTAAAATGGCATCTTCTATCCTGAGAGTTCTTACAGGCTTTTAATAGGGACTATTAAATTGTTCCTGCGAGGCTATCGTGACATTAAGTAGATGTTTTCCTCAGAAAAATTCAGATGCAAGATGGTGAAATGATGTTTCCAAAGCAACAAAAGCCATTGCTAGTGTCAAACCGTAAACCTGAAGGATGATCAAAAATCTCCCCCTGCTTGGAATTCAGATCCTTCCCTCTGATCTCGTCCTGACTGTCTATCTCTTGGACTGCCTCTCTTTTAAACACACACACACTCTCGGTCTCTCTCTCTCCCTCTCCCTCTCTCTCTCCTTAACCCCTCTCCACCATACCCAAGATTTTACTTAAACTACTGTAGTAATAGAACAGACAATCAAGTTAATTTAACTGCGGTATCTCCAGGTTCCAGCCCAGCCACACATTGTTACTTGGTTTGCTTATTTCCTCCAACTAAATTGTTCATTTGCTGCTCTTTGCTGGGGAAGGGAAAATATAATTTCTTTCACCCTTTAATGTAGAGCTTTGAGATGCTTTGATAAAATGTTATTTTCTTTCTCATTCTGTTTCTACAAAGCATATGCCTTATATATTTTTGGATACTGAAAGATTAAAAAAATGCATACTTCTATGCTTATAAAAATTAAAAGTTCTGTTATTTATGCAATTACAATGACTAATTCAAATAAAAAGCTTTAGAAAATCTTTTATTTCTAAGTAACTACTTCTAGTGTTGCAGATTTGCAGTCAAATATAGCAATTTGACTCTCTTCCTCTTAACAAAATATGCCAAGTTTTTCTTCAGTAAAGATTTCTTTTTACTGATAAATCCTTGAGTCTTATAATACCAAATATACTAGATTACTATCTTACTACTCTGACTGACATTTTCTTTTTCCAAGAAATGAAACCAACAGCGCTACCTTTCAAAAAACCATCTCTGAGACAATGTCTTCAAGGAAAAAGTTGTGATTTTATCACAGAATATAAAATCTAGATTTTATTTTAAGATTTTTCTCATTTGAAACATAATGATGAAGTATCAAATAGTAAATAGTAAAAGTACACACAACTAATGCAGTTAGAAACTGCATTTCATTTGTTAACAAATTTAGCCAAATTAATTGTGGAGTTGAGGAAGAAAAAGGGAGGTAAATTAAAAGCAACAAAAATATCATCACGTTGCAATTATGGGAACTACACATCTCCTTTAATATAAAATGGAAGCAAAAAATAAATATACAGTAGTCCCTCATTATGCATGGTTTTATTTTCCATGGTTTTGCTTACCTGTGGTCAACCACAGTCCAAAAATATTGAATGGAAAATCCCAGAAATAAACAATTGATATGTTTTAAATTGCACGTCATTCTGAGTAGCATGATGAAATCTTGTTCTGTCCTGCTCCATCCTGCCCAGGACATGCATCATCCCTTTGTCCAGCATGGCCATGCTCTGTACACTACCTGCCCATTAGTCATCTCGGTTATCAGATCGACCGTCTGGCTATCACAGTGCTTGTGTTCAAGTCACCCTGATTTTATTTCAGAATGGCCCCAAAGCAAAGAGTAGAGATGCTGGCAATTCAGATATGCCAAAGAGAAGTGGTAAAGTGCTGCCTTTAAGTGAAAAGGTAAAAGTTCTTTACTTAATAAGTAAAGGAAAAAAATTGTATGCTGAGGTTGCTAAGATTCATGGTAACTTTTATTACAGTATATTGTTATAATTATTGTATTTTATTATTAGTTATTGTTGTTAATCTTGTACTGTGCCCAATTTATAAATTACAGTTTATCATAGGTATGGATGTATAGGAAAAAACATAGTATATATAGGGTTTGGTACTAGCTGTGGTTTCAGGCATCCACTGGGAGTCTTGGAACATTTCCCCCATGGATAAGGGGGACTACTGTAAAAGTGTAACTACCAAGTCAAAAAACAGCCCATAATTTCCCCAGGTCTTACATACAGACTGAGCAGGTTGTTTTGTAATTATTTTAAATGGAGACGCAACCTTCCTTTCCTGTTTAAAATGTGAATGCACTTGGGAGAAGTAACACAGTGATCTAAATTCATATGAAGTAAAAAGAGGGACAATGAATCTTTTCCCGAGAGCAGGTATTAACAGAGGCAGGATGATGAGAACCTGTTAGGAAGAAGAAAGCAGAGAATAAGGGGCAAAGGATTGACCTTAAATATGAATCTGATCTCCTTCAGAATGTTCCTTACAACGGGTCCTGAAATTCCAAATAATGTCCATCATCTATCACATCAACTTTAACACACTTTCCCAATTTGTTTCCCAGAAGAACCAGTCCATCCCTTTTCTTATATTAAGATGTTTTTCCATTCTTTAAATTTCCAATCTCTCAATGCTTTCAAAGCACTTTTTCTGGTAGGCTTACTACATAACATAAAAAGACATTTTAAAAAATGAATTCTAGGTCATAGCAGAGAGAACAGAAACCACACCTGACTGTACCAATTTTATAAATCCCTGATTTCTGTATATCTTTTTATTAACATTCTGACAGAAGTACATTGAGTCATTAGTTATCGCTATGTTTTAATTTTTAAAACCTTTTAAAAAAATCCAGTATGGGAGCAATTGAAGAGATTATCAAATATCAACAGGCTCCACTCTTAACCCTATGATAACTATATGTTTCTGCTGGCTTTTTGAAACCAGAACATCAATGTGACCTAAAAAAAAAGGCTTGAGGCATTAATAAAATACAAGCTTTGGTGATGACCTGAAAAAAACCACACTTCAGGCCAGAGGATTTCTGCAAATTGAGCAATACTGCAACATCACCCCACCAAAGCACGTGCAGACCTCAGTTCTTCAACATGTCAATTCTGTGCCTTGTTATGAAATCAGAGCAGACAGGGAGGGCAAAGTGGAAGTAAAAGTCACACACACACTTCTTCAGTTTGAAGCCTAACATATTTAATTTTCGTCTTTCAAACTTGTCAACACTTTTTAGCAAAGACAGATTTCAAAACATTATTAAACTATCTTTAATGGATAGTGGAAAACTAATATACTCCTTGTCTAGGGTACTAGTAATTCTTAACATCAGAGATTTTTTGCTGTGTCTGGAAAATGGAAACATGACCAGTTGGGTACTTTATAATCCTGTGCTCTCAGTTAACTGAAACTGCTCTCTCTGGGGTCATCAATGGCCTTACTGACCCCAATGCCCCCTCTCTCAACCCCACTGGTTTTGTGTTTCTGCTGTCTTTAGTCTTTATTCTCCTTAAGCTTTTTGAGCATTTGGCACTTGGGAGCCTCCTTTTCTTAGCCAAGCCCTCTTTATACAGCTTTAAGGACAGGCAGGATCCTGATTTTTCTCTGCCTTCTCCAATCTCCTTCACTTTCTCTAACTGACTTTAACCATGGGCATGGCCCAAGGCTGACTCCTTAATTCACTCTTCTTTCTTTCTCTTTTGTCCTTTAGAAATTTAATCCAATCTCACCCAAAGCAGAACTGCAAAGAGGAAGATTCTTTCCAGCAGTAAAATCCTCCATTTCAGTAGCTGGTGATTGGTAAGATTGAGCACCTTGCCCTGAGATAGATTATAAATTCAAAATGTGGCTGTTCTTGGAGTAACCTAGGCAGACTCAAACTTTAGGGTCTTTGCTCTTCCTTTTCCTTGTCCCTGGAATGTTCTTCCCCCAGGGTACTGGCTCACTTTTACACCTTCCTGAAATCTTTCCTCTTTTTCAGTGGGCGCCCCCTGACTATCCTATGTAATATTGCAAACTGCTGCCTTCCTCCCCCTTGATTCTCTTTACTCTGCTCAGACTTGTATTTCTCCACAACATATCCAACTTCCAACATGTTATGTGTATTGTTTATTATATTTATTAGCTATTGCTCCTTATGTTGAATATATGCTTTATTTTCTTCACTCATGTCCCAGTGGCCTAGAACAGTGACTGGTACTTAGTCATTAATCAATATTACTCTAATTGAGTTGAAAAACTTCCCTATATTATCCACTACCTTTTTCTTTTCATTGCCAACAGCCTAGTCCAGGTTTCCTCTCACGGTAATTAGCTAATTAGCATGCTAATTGCATTTCCTCTTCCCTCTCTCTTTAATCCATCTCCTTTACTGTTGGCTGATTTTCCTTTTCAAAACCTACATTTATCTTCTCATTATCCTTCTAAAAAATCTTCACTATGAGGCCAAGTCAAAATTCCTTATTCTGGGACTTGAGGCCCTGCTCAGTAAGACTATCAATCACATCCAGCCTCATCTACGCCCACTCCTTAATTGACTCTAGTCAAGCTGGTACTGGCTTTTTACATTTAAGAAACATTTGATGACCTCCCATTCCTAGGTCCTATGTGGCATAAAGCTAATTTAATGTGAGTTGAGGCAACATGAGCCAGAGGAATGCAAGTTTAAACAACTGCATTTGTATTGAAGAAGAAACTGAGCTCACAGAAGAAAGACACCAAGCTGACTTATTCAGCTATATGCGGTCCCCATCACTGAAGTGCCTCTCACCTCTACCTTTCATGTTCTGGGAAAACAAATCATGCCTATTTGTAAAGGTTCGAATTCAATTTACTCTGTGATTGATTCTCTGCCTTTCAAAAGCATTAATTCCTTTTTAATAAACATAAATAATAAATGTTTTGTCCTTCCACAAATATTCTAACGTGCCTTTCCTCACTTTCTCTCCCTTCGCCTTAAGAAACACTGATTTATAGACTACACATACCTTCCCATCCCAAAATGCTGAGGAGCCTCTTCTCCCAGGAGGCATCTTTTGCCTCAAATCCAGGATCCAACTTGGGAAGAAAAGCCTGGGAAGGAACCTTGGCCTCTAGGGAAGGGGTGTAGGGCTTACACTTTGGACTGGTGAGAAAGCTGGCATCCCCCAATGGTGCTACTCTTTTACTGCCATCTCGAAGTGTTTCAAGGTCTCATTTTATCACCACTTCTCATCTTAACATGAGGTTGTTAAGATGATGATGAAGCTTTGCGTTTCTGCAGCATTATCCTACCTCTGCCACTAATGCTTATGAGGTTCTTGTTCTAGAAGGCCCTCCCGAATAATCCTCCTCATGTTACTCTTCTCCTTCTCTGAACTTCCACTTTATTCACTATGTTATATACATTAAACATTCTAGGATTTGACATTATTTTGCCTTATCTTTTTTTTTTGGTCATATATTGATCATTGCAGAAATTCTTAGCGACGTAAATTGTTTTCCCTGCAGCAGTGGTTGCCAAGCTACCAGTAGAGCATTTGAAAAATTCAGACTTGAGGGGCCCTACTCAGATCTGCACAAATTGAATGACTTGGGTAGTTTCTAAGGAATTCATGTTTTCAAAAAGCCCCCAAATGATTCTGATAATCAGCCAGATGTGGGTATCATTGCATTAGATAGTTTACCTGGCGCTCAATATTAGCATAATGTCAAAACATCTTTTGACTTAAATATTATTTACTTTTAACTATTAAAAATTCATGACCAAAGCTTGTGATTCTGGATATTATTGATTCATCTCATCTAGGTTTTAGATGAGATGATTTTGTGAGTACCACATAATACAGTCATTCACCGCATAACTACGTTTTGGTCAATGGTTGACCACATATATTACAGTGGTCCCATAAGACTAGTACCATATAGCCTAGGTATGTAGTAGGCTACACTATCTGGGTTTGTGTAAGTACTGTAGGGGAGGAAGAAACTTTCCTCTAACCTTCTAAGTTCTTCTGGCTGGTCTAAGAATTAAATTGACATGACACAGATCAACAGGAGAAAAACAAAAGTTTAATAACATGTATACATAGGAGAAACTCAGGAAAATTGAGAAACTCACCAAAATGGCCAAAGTCCTCACCTTAAGAAGATGTTGGGGGTGGGGAGAGTCAGGGACTTCAAAGGGAAGAAAGGCAAATCATAAGCAGGTAAAGAGGAGCAAATGTTTGGAAAACGAGTGTTTGGCCATACACAAACAGAAGAACATAGAGAGGAGCCAACAAATAGGCTTTTCTAGGTTCCTCCCTGTCTACCACCTCATTCATGTTATGCTAAGGTGACAGCTCGCTTCCTGAGACAGGTTTTTAAAATCTGTATTCTTATAGGCTGTTAAAGGGGAGGTAACAAGGAAAACTTTCTGAGGCTTCTGTTTCTTAAAAATAATCAACCTAAAATAATCCTCATGTTAAAGAGACACATTTTGGGGGGACAAATTTTCTTCCCCTTCAGTGCACTCTGTGATGGTCACACAACAAAATTGGCTAATGATGCATTTCTCATAACATATCGCCAGCGTTAAGCGATGTGTCACCGTATCTAAGAAAATTTTGAATTCAAAACACCTGAAATTTCATCACACATACAAACATATTTTACGTGGAAACAGCCTATCAAACATGCAATTGTGGATTCTCATTTTTCTTGTGACCTAACATCATATTAGATACTTCCTAAATGTCATCATTCTTCAAAGAAGTGAAAATAATATTCCATTGGGATACGAGTACTTATTAATTTAATCATCTCTCCACTTTTGGAGTTTTGGGGTATTTATCATTTCCCTATAATTGTAAATGTCATAAGTGATACCTTTGAGATAAATATTTCATTGAATATTGATGTAATTGTATTATAGTTTTTCTATTTAGAAAATATTTATTCTATTTACGAAACATGCATTTCATTCTTTTTTAAATGTTCTAATCTTGGACACAATTTTTGTGCTGGTCTCTCCAATTAGCTTGTTTTCCCATTTTCCAACTCTTAGGGTAATTCTCCATCAACCACACCACTGTAAGGGGCCATGAAGTTATTCAGTCTTGTTAGCACCTTCTCTTGGTTCCTATATTCGGGCTTGATCTCCCTATCACCCTATTCTTTTTTTTTTTTGTGAGGAAGACCAGCCCTGAGCTAACATCCGTTGCTAATCTTCCTCTTTTTGCTGAGGAAGACTGGCCCTGGGCTAACATCGTGCCCATCTTCCTCTACTTTATATGGGACGCCGCCACAGCGTGGCTGACACGCAGTGCGTCAGCGGGCGCCCGAGATCCGAACCGGCGAACCCCGGGCTGCCAAGCGCGGACGAAACCGCTAGGCCACGGGGTGGCCCCCTCCCTATCACCCTATTCTCAGGGACACTTTCTAACATCAACCACAGTGCTGGGAGGAGAACTGTAAATGGCACAGATCAGTGTTTTTTAAAGTGTGGTCTACAGGTCACTTGCAACAGAATAATCTGGAGTGCTTGTTAAAAGTGAAGAATCATTGACCCTTCCAATTACTCAGACATTTAGGTGTGGGGCCTAAGAGAGTGAAATTTAAACAAAGAATCAAGGTAATTTTTATGCATACTAATGTTTGAAAAACCAGTTTTCCATAAACCATGACATCAATGAATCAGGAACCTAGATTTCAGGTACATCCAATGCCAGCACACCTCTTATTGTTGTACTTCTCTATAAAATCTGTATATACATTTAATCTGTGATTACTAA
The DNA here is from genome assembly GCA_031878705.1 of Tapirus indicus. NCBI lineage: Eukaryota > Metazoa > Chordata > Mammalia > Perissodactyla > Tapiridae > Tapirus > Tapirus indicus. Next base: position 80,187,035 of record CM062926.1, on the reverse strand, counting down.
TACAACACAATTCCTTTTCCTCTCTCCCCCATCCCTCCTCCACTGGAGTGCATCTTTTTTAGAAAGTACAGAACGTGTCTATTTTATCTGGGTCAGCCTCTGAATTCTCCTCTTAACTAGGCTCTGACCTTGGGTTCTCTCCTTGGCCTGTCTATTCCAGCTTTAGCAAGAATCCTGCTGAGTTGGTTTATCAAAAATTCTTTTCCCTTGATATCTGATCACATTTCCCATCACCCAACCCCCTTATCTTATCACCTGGCTTGCCTTCAGCAAGAATCCTGTTGAGTCAGTCTAGCAAGGATCCCCTAACCTCTTAGTAATTTTCCATCCACTGATCCCCACCCTACTCCTTGGCTGTAAATCTCCACCTGTCCTTGTCGTATCTGGAGTTGGGCCCAATCTCTCTCCCTTACTGTAAAACTCTATTTCAGTAGTCCCTCTTGAATAAAGCCTGCCTTCTGTCTTTAACAACTGTCATGAAAATTTTTTCTTTAACACAGACATTGTGCTATATTTTGAAGATAGAAATATGAAAGAAGCAGTCCTTACATTGAAGGAAGTAACCCTCTAGTGTGGAAGTTTATCTCATCGGAAACATTTACAAAGTAATATAATCAAATTTAAAGGTAAAACATAGGCCAAACACACAGAAAAACTACTACAACTTGAAAGGATTATGAAGAATCTCTTCCTATGGCTATATCTGCATGGCTGAATTTAACTGAATACAAAAATTAGAAACGTCTAATTTGATGTGGCTTATATATAACACTGTTGTTCAGGCTGAAAGCTAGCTTTAAATAACACCACGCATGGCCTGTTTTAATATCAGAATCTACAGAATATGCATATTCCATTTTTTGAAACCAACAAAGGTATCTTTGATATACTCTGCATATTTTCATTTTAATGGTATACTATTAGAAAAGTCTTTGTCTGTTATAACCTCTTTCTATAATAGAGAATAATAGGTATTCACATACATACACACTTATGCTTACCCACACACTTATCTCATAAACCTGCTTTGCCATAGTGGATGTTGCCAGGGGAAAGCCAAGATTCTTAGTCAACATCATTGCCAAGTAAATACTGAAGAAATTTTTAGTGGCTATGTGTCCAGAGTCTTCTGGGCAGTTATAACCTCTTTTGTAATTAATTGTATTAAAAATCTAAGACAATGAGAAAACCTGTTAGAATAGCTAAAATTCAAAACACTGACATAACCAAATGCTGGTAATGATGTGGAGTAATAGGAACTCTCATTCATTGCTGATAGGAATGCAAAATGGTAGAGCCACTTTGAAATACAATTTGGCAGTTTCTTATAAAACTAAACATATTCTTACCATATGATCTAGTAATCACATTCCTTGGAATATACCCAAATGAGTTGAAAACTATGTCCCACAACAGTCTGCAGAGAAATGTTTATAGAAGTTTTTTTCATAACTGTCAAACTTGGAAGCAACTATGATGTCCTTCAATTGGCAAATGGATAAACAAACTGTGGTTACACAGTTTGTACAATGGAATATTATTCAGCAAAAAAAGAAGTGAGCTATCCAGGCACAAGAAGACATGGAGGGATCTTAAAAGCATATTGCTAAGTGAAAGAAGCCAATCTGAAAAGGCTATATACTGTATAATTCCAATTATATGACATTCTTGAAAAGGCAAAACTTTGGAGGCAGTAAATTGATCAGAAGTTACCAGGGTTTCAGCGAGAGAGGGAAGGGCCAATAAGGAGGAGCACACAGGATTTCCACGGCAGTGAAACTATTCTGTATGACACAGCAGTGATGGAAACATGTCATTACACATTTTTCAAAACCCATAGAATGTACAAGACAAAGAGTGAACCTTTATATAATGGACTTTAGTTAATAATAATGTATCAGTATTGGTTCATCAATTGCAACAAATGTACCACACTAATACAAGATGTTAATAACGGGGGAAACTGTTTATGTGAGGGAGAGGGTATGTAGGAACTATTTGTAGTTTTCAATTAATTTTTCAGTAAATTTAAAAATTCTCTTCAAAGGTCTTAAGAAAAGACAAAACAAAAGAAAAACCTAAGACACAGAGGTTATAAACCAAACCAAATCAAAACAAAACAAGAAAAATGCTGGCAGGATAAGACAGCTTCTAGAATTGTGCCCAAAGGGTATTTCATGTCAGTCTTTCATGGTGATACTACTGGGCTTCCCAGTTGTTACCTCATACTCTTGAGTTGGTCACTGTGGTGGTACTGTGACAAATTTGGAATAAGGCACAGAGGAAATACCAGAGAGTATTCAGGCCCCATTAGCCTGAAACCTGTGCTTTTGTAATATGCAGTCTGATTTTTAGTCAGGCCCCAAATCTGTTAAAGCCTCAATCATTTTTTGCATAATTACCAAGATAATAACTAAAATAGGACTTAGCCAGACTAGACAAATATTGAAGTGAGGCCTAAACTATGCAATTACCCCAGATCATGGGGAGTCCTCGTGACCCTTGGGGCAGACTTTGTCTTAAGGAAACTTCCCCAGAGCCCTAGGACAACAAGGAGTCCTGCCAGAATGGAGATGCCTCTGTGATCCTCTAGGAGAGGGCTTCTTTATCACGGTGCTAATGGACAGGAAGGAGGAAGGCTGAGTTCAAGTTTCTTGATACACAATCAGGGGCACTGTTCAATCTTGAGGTAAATTAACTTCACATGAAAATTTAGGATCTAAAGTATCATTTTTATTCTAAGAAAAACTTTTCTAAACCCAGACCCCAATCATAAAGATGCATAAAAAGCAGGGAACATTTTTAGGGCTTTCAAAAAGAAAAGCTTCTATTGCTCCCAGCAGAGCTCCCCTAAACAGTGGTTTACAGATGTACTAAGATTTGATCCTGTTGGCCCCAGAGCTGCTCTGGAGCTGCAGGGCAGTGCCAGGAATCTCTGGTTGTGACCAGCCTCTGCAGTGTACCATAGGAATGTCGTTATTCTCTTTGTGCGCGTGACAAGAAAAAGGCTGAGAAGCCCCTCAAGAGAGAATCTGTGCTAACGATGTTTTAATCCCAAAATGGCCAGATTGGTGCTTCGTAATTCTCGTTGTTTCTACATATCATTCTACTTCAAACATAAGAATAATATTTGCCAAGGAACTATTTCCAAACATCTTCACATGAAAGATATAAAGCATGCACTACCACAAAGCTATAAACAAATTAAGAGCACCCTTAACGCTTCTGGTAATACTGGCTATTTTTACATCACAGTTTCTTTAATTTTCAAAGACTACAAAATCGAAAGTATGCATCAGCTGTTACCCTGTAAAGAAAACTTCTGCCCTGGTCTCAGGGTAAAGCGTCCATGTCGTCACACAGTTCCTCCTCTCTGGGACGGAGCAGTCCTTGAAGTGCCTTGACTGGGTCTAAGGAAAGAGAAAAATACATAAATAACCTTCTCGATGTGCTTCAGTTAACATTAATACTCGGTTTCAAGTTGTTCAGATTCTCTTTTTGCCATGTCATGAAATTTCCACATATCTTGCATCAAACTATCTTGTACAAAATAATCAGCATTTAAAGAATACTTAATTTGAAGAGGGAATTTTTTTTCTTTAAATCACTTATAATCTCCCCCTTATCCATCTTTGAGTGAACGGTGTCTTTACCTGTTATAATATCATATGAACTATTTTCCACAATTATTTACTTACCTTCCCTAAATTACAATTTTATTCTTTGGTCTCATTAGTAATAGCAAATATTTTGCAAGAGAAGCCAAAAATGGTTAGGCTTATACAGTCCTGTCTGTGGCTTCGCCAAAACTGTTTTACTGCTTTACTCTGCTATGAAATAAACTAACACATTTTGGTCCCTAATCTCCTATGTCTAATTTTTTCTGACCTAAAAATCCCTACCAGAGCTCTAAGTACCCCATCAAGTCTATAATAATACTGACCTGAGCCAGTGAAAAAGTGTGCCCTGCTAGCAGGTTCTATAAGATAGCCTTCCATTACCACAAAGTTTCAGGCATTCTTTTTTGGAACTAGTAAAGAAAATAAGCTGGCTTTGGCAGTCGATTATGGACTGCTGTAATTCAATGAATCCATTTTCTATAGGCTTTACTTGGCAAGCCTCTTTCCACTGCCTGCAAACTGACTATGATTCTTTGCAAACCTCCTCTGCAATTCTACCCAAACACCACCCTCTACACCCCAGAGTTATATGTCATTGAAAATATATTTTAAAGAAGACTTTTAGTGGAAGTATCTAATTTGGAGCTCTTTCTTAACCTCTACAACCTGTTACGCACACGTTGTTTACCCACAAAATTGTCTCAAGGATAAGGGACACCGATCGTGTAGTGCTGTATAAGGCTCAGAGAAGTCAAGAAGCCTGGGCTGTGTTACCAGCTCTAAAATGTGTCCCTCTTGATGGGGTTGGTTTGTCAAATGATCTGCCTATGGAGGCTCATGATATAAATTGGACGGTACTTCTGAACTCTACTTCTAAGAATTGTATTGTGTATATCTTTGGAATTCTTAAGAACAAATAGTTGGAGATTGAGGAAAGGGGGCCCAATAAAACCTCCAAGGGGAGACATACAGTAGTTTTTTAAATAACACAATCCTTCCTTATTAATCTTATTCTTTTTAATGTGGGTAATTTCTTGAGTCCCAGTAATCCAATTAAATACCAATGGGAACAATATGAATAAATTTAAAAACCTGAAAGTTAAGTGAAATTATCCAGACACAACAAAGTACATACTTTATGGTTACATTTATATGAAGTTCTATAAAAGCAAAAAAAGTTAAAAAGGCTATGGTGATAATCAGAACAGTGGTTGTGAGGGATTAACTGGAAAGTGGCACGAGGAAACTTTCTGGAATAATGGAAAAATTCTATATCTTGATGGGGATAGTAGTTACGTGGGTACATACACTTAAAATCTCTATAGAACTGTGCCCTCAAAGTCTACATTTTATTGTGAGTAAATTATACCTCAATAAAAAACAAACAATGGGACTCAAAGAGATCTCTCAGTTTTGGAATTATTTTGAATCAGGGAGTTTTTAAGATGGAGTCTTTACCTTCTTCCTGAACAGTGAAAAACAATTCTTCATTCATGCATTCACTTAACAAAGATTTATTAAGCACAAATACATCTAGAGTTAACACAGTGGCAGTGTGATAGAGAAAAGAATAGTTATTAAAACAAACACAGCCCCTATTATGGAGCTTAGAGTCTGTTGGGGAAACTAGACAATCAAAACGGACAGAGTTATGGCTGTAGCATTGAGAGAAGGCCCATGTTTTAACCAAGGGTTTGCATCAAAATGGAATGAACTATGTTATGCTAGACCCCAAGCTAATCTGAGCTGAAAATGATGGTGCTTGCTGAGTCTTTAAAACCTGTTAGAGCAATCAGAACAAAGCAAACCAGATAATGTTTTCCTATGAAATCAAGCCTATATATTTTCTAAATCTACTGAATCAAAACATCAAAATACTTTTCATGTCAGATTTCATTTGGACATTGAAGTTTTTTTTAAACAAAATTTAGGTCTCCTATACCCTAAGGCAGATTATATACACAGCTGTCCATGAGGATAACATGGTGTTAAATGACCCTCTTTCCCATGAGCACATCCCAGCTGGGAAGACAGGTGCATCTACTTCTGGTGACTCTGCTGCCAATGAGGGATTTGCAGTCTCTCCCAACAACAAGCATTATGCATACTCACTATAAATCCAAGCTTGTGACAGGTGCAATATTTGATATACAAGCAAAGTATGACCATGAATAGACCAGCATTCCACTATAAAATGCTTTCAGGTAAATACATCTTCCTCATCATCACCAACCCCCCAGCAACGTGTGCATGCATGAGCACGCGCGCACACACACACTCTTAAATGAAGTCCCTCTGTGGGCAATCCAATTTGTAATGCACATGAAAAATTTTCCTTAGCCTTACTAGTATCAAAACTCATCTTCCTTTTTATGGCTTTCTAGTCCAAAATTCTTTCCAAAATGGGAGGAGCAATTTACAAGATTAAATAAATGAAAAAATATAATTAAATAGTGAAAATTAAATAAAACATGAACCACATAATTAAATTATTGAATTTCCAAGCCTTCTAAAGAGGACTAGCCTACCGTTTATTTTGTAAAACTGTCTAGAAGAAAACCAACGTGATTTTTTAAAAATTGCTCTAACAGGAAACATGATAGAAAGAGTGAGTAGTTAAAAAATTAGCTTTGGAATGAGAAGCTTTCTTTAAACCAAAGCCATAATGGTTAATGAATGCCTTGTATTTAATCAACTAAACATCCACAACATTCCCTCTTACTGTTCTCCATTGACCTTCCCAGTCTCTGACCAGACAACTTAGGGTTTAGGCTGCATTCAACCAGCAGGACAGAAAATGGCCACTAAACTCTAAAGAAACTGGGACTTTAGATAACTGTCTAGAGTTAACATGACTGCCATTCCATATATCCACAGAAAATGTTGTCAGATTACAATCCAAACCATAGAATGACACTTAAATTACTTTGTTCATCTGGTAGTGATAAATTCAAAAGGAATCCTCTATTGCTGATTAGGAATTATGGTTCCTGTTTGTGTAAGTTTAACATAGTTAATATTTAAGAAATGTTTATATTTTGACCAAGTAATAAATTTTTTAAAAATCCCATGTTTTATTTTTATTCTATAACCAAATAGTTGATGATTAGAATAGTTAACACAATGGAACATTTTCCCAGCATTTTAGGATGATTTTTCCTTCCACTTTTCCAATTTTTACTCTCCCAATCCCATTTTAGATAGTTTTGGTTTCTATTCTTTCTTTCTGCCAATGTGAATATCAGCTATCTGTGCTTCTAGTTCCTTAGTCATTTTTTGACATTTACTGGTATTTTAAGAAATACTTTAAGGAAAAATGTGGTATTGAGTTTGTGAGATTTGAAGAAACTTATAAGTACTGGCACGTAAGACTTCCTCAGTCTCAATCCATTGGATACATAATTGTGGTACAAAATTCTAGATGATTTTTAATGGTTTCTGCATTATCACAGCTTTCTTTCCCACTAACTCTCAAAGATGTCACATCATGACATTCAGTGTGCAGGTTTGTATCCAATAAGACAAGCCTTTCTCATGTGTCCTTAGAGCAAATAAGCAGCTCCAAACTTAATAAATCTATTAAACACTAAAATATATCTAATAGCACTGAAACATTTTGAAAGAGGAACTAAAATCTTTGGAACTAGTGACTTAGGACTGAATTTTTCCAGAGGTTCAATTTTAGGAATTAGCTTTACTGTATATGCACACTTTAGATAAGTCCAAAGTATATATTTAGCTCCTAGTATGCGCCAGTCACTGTGCAAGGCACTACAGACATATGAGTAAAACATGGCCCTTCCTCTAAAGTAGCTCATAGCTTAGCCAATGAAGGTAAGGGGACATAAACACATAGAAAGACAATTTAATGCCATTTGGCAAGTGCTATGACAAATGTATACTACCAGGCTATGAAAAAAATGTAGGTTGGACACTCAATTTCCCAGATGAGGAGGGAGGCACTAGAAAGTGTTCCATAAATGTTGACTAAGCATCTAATTTAGGTGCAACAACACGTGTCACCTAAACCAGTCCTTGCGATACTATCCTGATTATTAGTTGCATATTTCATTAAATACTTACACACTTGTTTTTGTCCTGTTTTTCAATCAATAATCTTTTCTTTAATATTTACCAAGTGGCTAGTTCAGACAGAATTTTCTTACCCACAAAATGCACATACCTATAGGGCTATTGTGATATTTAGTGAAATTATATATGTAAAATAGTGCAATACCTGGTGTGTGGTAATTGCCATCCCTATTGAAGATCTGGCTTATCATTATAGCTGTGTGCCCTTGGGCAACATTTTCATGTGTAAAAGGTATGGGGTTTGTTATCACAGTTCTTCTTCCCTTAGAAGACATCCAACTTGTCCAAATAAGTTGCTTGGTGTTTATATCTGAGGGGAGAGCTACCTATTCCTGTCACACTAAAAGCTCATATGGGGCATCTATATGTGTCTAGAGGTCAGGTCTCAGGAGACATAGGTGAGCTGAGGATGTCTTCAAGGTTTCCGTAGAGATCCATGAATAGGTTCTATGGGGTCTGTATATTCCTCTTAAATATAATGGATGGACAAATTGTGAAAGACTTTGAAATGGACCAAAAGAAGACTAAGTTCTTCAATGAAAAGGAAGCATTATCTAGCACACCCTTCTGTGTTATCTGATTCTATGGAGGGCAATTTGAGCTATTTTACAAAGCTTTAAATTATAGATAGCTGATAGCAGTTAAAAGGATCCTTATCCAAAGACATGCAAATTCCTTCTGGTGAAGAGAAAATTGATTTCTCTCCCCACTCCAACCCTAGGGGACAAAGTTGGTTTTGCATCTATTTGTAGATTCATTTCAACATTCCTGACTCAACTATGTACGTATGAGTCAATATCTTATTACTTTCTTGATTAATAACTGAGTTAAATAAAATTTTTGAGAGTTTTTTCATATTTGTGTAACAATCTTGAGTTTGCTCTTTTTAAAATTACCCCTTAATAATGTATTTTTTATATTTGTGTTTTGATTTCCCATAATAATTTAAAAAGTTATCTAAGCAATTTCTGAGTTTTCTAGATCACTACCTTATAAGCAAGTACGCCATATGAACCCAGGATTCATGTTTGTAGATATAATCATTTTGGCACCAAGAAGTATTAATAAGAACAGATATGGGAAAAGGTCAATGATAACACTGTACAAAGAGTGTTTCTACAAACAAAATATTAGGTGAATTGTCACCATGCAGTACTGTATTGCCATGCTGGTTACAAGAATCTGTACATAAAAAGACAATGCCATATTCCCATGGTGAACAGATATTTCATTTCAACAAAACATCTCCTGTTACATTAAAAACCAATATTGTGAAATTGAATTCCTCAGATTTGTAGATCTGTTTGTATTTTATTTGTAACTATGTTTTATAATAGGTATAAGCATGAGGCATTTATGCCTGGTTTTATGTTTGCATATTATTAAGTAACATTATATAAAATGATTTTATACCAGGCTTCAAAGAGAAGATTTTTGTTCTTGTTTTTGTTTTTCCCTTAAAACGACTCTACATAGTATACAAATTTAAGAAACACTGGCCTGGAAGATTGTGGAAAGTGTATATTTCAAATTTCACATTTGTAGAAATTTAGCATCTAAGAGATAAAGCTCTGGTGTCCTGAAAGAGTTAATTAATTTCTATCTTGTGGTCATCTTTAATTCATCCTGACTTCCCCTCAGATCATGTACTATAAGAATAAAGAAGGCTCAAAATAAATGTCACTATTTTTAAAAAACCTAGTCATAATTGAGCTTTGAAAGCTCTCCTGTGTAGCTGTAAAATATCATTCATCTCTTCAGATTTTGATATATTATTAATTTGGGTTTAGTAATATTAGAATCAGACTATGAGATTATTTTATTAGCAAAGAACTGCAGGGAGAGATGGATTGATGATCTATCCATTTTAAACCCAAGAAGAAAGGAAATACAGTCATGCGTTGCTTAATAATACCTCCTGAGAAATGCGTCATTAGCTGATTTCGTCATTGTGCAAACATCACAGAGTGTACTGGAGGGGAAAAAATTTGCCACTCCAAAAGGTGTCTCTTTAACATGAGGATTATTTTAGGCTGATTATTTTTAAGAAACAAAAGACTCAGAAAGGGTTCCTTGTTACCTCCCCCTTAACTGACTAAAAGAATTCAGTTTAAGAAACCTGTCTCAGGAAGTGAGCTATCATCTTAGCATAATATAAACCAGGTGGTAGACAGGAAGGAACCTAGAAAAGCCTATTTGTGTGGCTCCCCTCTGTGTTCTTCTGTTTCTTTGTGGCCAAACACTTGTTTTCCAAATGTTTGCTCCTTTTCACCTACCTGTGAATTGCCTTCCTTCCCTTTGAAGTCCCTGACTCTCCCCCTGCCCCAAAAATCTTCTTTTGTCTTTGGCTGAGGATGGTAATTATGGTGAGGGCTTCAGCCATTTTGGTGAGTTACTCAGTTTTTCTGGGTTTCTCCCATGTATACATGTTATCAAACTTTTGTTTGTTTTTCTTCTGTTAATCTGCCTCATGTCAATTTAATTCTTAGAACAGCCAGAAGAACCCAGAAGGGTAGAGGAAAATTTCTTCCTCCCCTACAGTACTTACACAAACTCAGATGGTATAGCCCACTACACACCTAGGCTATATGGTACTTCTTATAGGACCACCATTGTATATGCAGTCCGTCATTGACCAAAGCATCATTGTGCAGCACATGACTGCGTACCAAATTTGTGTTGTTTAAACTGATTGAATCAGTTTCTACTCTTCTAAAGACCAGTTGCTTCTTGGGAAATGATAACTATCAGGTGGGACGTATGTTTTAGTTATTTAAAAAACACATTTCTTTCTGTGTATTTTTCATTTAAAAGAGGCTCTTACAGAACTCAGTCTTAAAATTGTATATCTTGCGTTAACTCTTTTGAGGATCGAACAGAGTGCTCTTTCTAGTGGTGGAGAAGGAAATACCAAATACATAGTTAACTCTACCACCAGACAGAACAAGTGAAGGTTCCAGGTGTGTCTTTGAGCTTCTTGGAAAGGAAGGGTTTGGGAGATTGTACTGTGTGGGACTTAAGCTTAAGGATTTTTGATGTTTACTTGTTGACGCAGGAATTCCCAGCATTTAGCTGATTAGGGACATGTCCATTGTTCTTTTGCAGATATTTATTGCTAGTTCCTGGCATATTGTAGGCATTCAATAAATGAATCAATGATGTTTGTAGCTAGGAGGGTTTGACCAAGATAGCATGCTCATGTTAGATTTTTGAAAACAGACTCAGTGACAGCATGTGCAGCTCTATTATAGCAAGAACATTTTAGCATTAATTGTGTTTTAATTGAAGAATATTATGTAAGTTAGAATATAAAGACATATAACTGGCAATTTATTGTTTTAGTTTATGGAGAAAGGCAAACATAGATAAATATACAGTACACCTATCATTTTATTCAATTGTGGATTTCCTTCTGTAGTGGGGTATTTTGCTATTAAACTAAATGCCGATTTTTAAAATAGCTTTTAGTTCTATTTTTCCACTATATTTAAGTAGCAGAGAGGACTTTCTCTCTGTCTCAGGGTATGGTTGATTCAGAGAGAACAAAGAAGCACATTTTTGGCCTTTGAGCAATTAATTTGACCTTTTTAAGTCAACAATGTAGACAACAGTCTTTAAAACCAAGGCTTTGAATTGCAAGTACCAGCAGTTGGAGAGGAAAAAAATACCAAAAGCTTGGACTTAAATATCAAGAGCCAAATCCTGGAGAACTTGGAGGAAAGGGTTTAGGCCATAGAGAGGGTAGACGAAAACAAATGATGCCATAGGAGCAGTTTTCCTACAAATCAGAGAGGTGATAAAAATAAAAATCCTTTCTGGACTAAAAAAGGAGAGAGACAGGGAAAGGAGAACAAAAAGAGTACAATAGTATGAATGGCCATATTCCCTAAATCTACCTTTGGGTTGAAACTCTGGAGAGTTGGGTGACAGAAACTCCCCAAAATATTTAATAACTTTTGCACTGGTGACCCACCCCATAACTACTCAGGAACTTGAGAAGAAAATAATCTTACTGGTTACCCTTCATCAAACTAGTTAGCTACAGTGGGTAGAAATGTCAGCCAGGCAGATCTAAGTAAAGAGGGCCTGAGATGGACCCCTAGCCTATCCAAGTTTTCTTCAGCTCTCAAGAGTTACAGAGAAAACAACAGAAATTCTCAAGATCATGACTGAGGAACAAAAGAGAGTTAAGGGTTGAGAATCAGTGAGCCTAAAGTGTTACACTACTTTATGTGAGGGGATTCCATAGCTGAACAAAGTTTGCAGGATGGGCAGCTCTAGACAGGGGTGAGATGGAAGGTGCTGCTAAATCCCAGAGGACAACAAAGTCAGTAAAAGTCCAACAGCATCCTAGGTCTGCAGTAGCAGAACTCCATGGTCTCAGAAAGCACCTTCCATGTTATCAATGCCTACAGGACAGAAGTCAAATGACAACCAGAAGCGCAGATGACAGAGATGCAACCACAGATCAGACATAGTGATTCTAGGACAATATATAAGAACTCAATAGGAAGAAGAAGGCAGGGGGTAGAAAAAAGTGGTGGTGGAAAATCCTGAATCAAACCAAAAGTGAGTGAGCTTGAAATAAGAGGTGACCAAGTTACCTTCAACTGGTGAGATTAAATTTTCTGCTCCTAATCGAAAAAGGACCGGAGAGTTGACTTACACTTAGTAACAGACAAATGAAAGTTGTTTTTTTACACACTTGAATCTGTGACTTGTTACATTTCCTTCTCAGTGACATACATTGTTAAAACAAAAGCTAACACATACAAAATATATGCTCTCCCTCAAACACATAATAATCCACATTTAAATAATCAAATAGTAACTAACAGGGAGCAGAGGAGATTGTTCTGCAGGTACTGGATCCCCAGCATTTAGCATAATGCTTGACATAAAATACACATGACTATTTTTGAATAAGCAATTGAAGAATAAATTAATCATTATCAATACACACCTGGATAATAATAATAAATGCTGACATTGAGCACTTAGTCGGTACTAAACTTTTTCCTGTACTGCCTCATTTAATCCTCACTTACTTATATAGTAAGTAATATTGTTATTTTTGCTTAACAGAGTAGGAAAATATGATTTATAGGGGTTAAATGATCTGCCCACAGTCCCAGAGCTAGTTAGTAGCATATCTGGGATATAAAAATGCACAATCTGAAATACTGCAGCGCTGAATCTTAATTTAAAGAAAAGCTGTTCTTGAATATTTGAAGCAATTTTGGAGAGTTGGTTCCACACTACTGTTTGCGTTTATTTGTCATTTACAGTTTTTATTTTAGTGACCTGATTTAGCATCATAGTGTGGTAGATCTGGCAGGGGCATTATAGATCACCTGGTTTAGTCCCCTATTTAACAACTGATGGAATTGACTCATTCAAGACCAGAGCAAACTGGTCGTTCTTTCTTTAGGAAAAAACCCTCTTGCTCATCTATTTTCCTTCATTTATTTCTCTTTTTTCCTTACTCATTTTAATAATTGTTAAAAGGGTTGGAAAGGTGAAGAGTAGTGGTATTTAGGGTTATAAAGGATTGGGGACATGAGATCAGTCAATGAAGGTTGAAGTCAGAATTGTTAAAGCAAACTCCTTTGCATAAATATAGTACTGAAAACAATATCGAAAGCCATGCTTTTAAAACGTTTGCTTAATCTATCCATAATAAAGGAATTCTTCATAATGGCATGAATACTACTATCTCGGACCTCTGTGCTATTTTATTGCAAAGCAGATTTTCCCATTTTGAAGATCTATTTTGTATATATTCTATTTTAATGTTCCGGGCCAACTTGCACAATACCCAAAATGTAACAAAATATCAATAGTTTGAAACAATAAATAGAGCTTCCAAGTACCATTCACATGTTATTAGTATTTTCTATTCTGTCATTCAAAACGTGTTTTTGTTGTGTACTTTTCAATCAGCTTACTAAAAAGGCGTGGGTGGACAAATAGATGTACTCAAAACTGATGATTCAATGGAATGTGTATGAAGATAAATGATATCTTTAAAATGCTGAATAGTTTTCACAACTATCCATTCTTTAAAACTATTAGACACCAAGGTACATTGACAAATGGGTCTAATAGTTTCTCTGCAGTGGTCATCATAGAACTATAGTGCACTCTATTATTTTGTTAGACATGCACTTCTAGTGACATTATAGTGACCATAAAATTGTCTGATAACTTACAATCGGGGTAAAACTAAAGTAATATATTATAGACTTCATAAAAATGTTTCTTTGGAACTTACTTTCACATTATTATAGGATTTCATTGCATCATCCTTCCTCTTCTGTCCGATCATCTCATTTCATTCTTCTTATGATCCTTAAACTGTTCATGAAGCTAGTTTTTGTTTAAAGACTCAGGTACTATTCTATAAGGCCAATCACTGCTTGCCTTGGAGCAACAAATGTGCAGCCAAACCAAGGATGTCAGCACAATGTGGACACCCTGAGAGTGGGTCACATAACGCCAAGGATGTCATTTCATCCTGCACCTCTAGCTCTACTTGCTGACATGACTTTTTAAGTATCTTTAATTTATGTCCTTCTTCCACTTTTTCCAAAAGGTTAACCTGTCAACCTCCTTCCCACGTACAGGGTTTAAATCAGCCCAACATTCAAAAACACATATGCTCATAGTGGGAGAAATCTTAAACATAAAAAGCATTTGCCAATGTCTTAGCTTTTGTTCCTCATTTTGAGTTATGCATTAAGATTCTTTGATGACTCCTAAAGCTTGAATAATTAATGAAAACATGGATATGATCAAACAGTTTGAAAGTAATTGGCCAATCTGTTCTTTTTATCTTCTGCAGACAGAATTATTTACAGAACTACAATACTTACTTAAGAGAGGCTTTCTGAAATTTCAGAAGAAAGTTTTTTCTTTTCTTCACATTTGGTTAAATCCCTTTCTCTTTTTTCTTTTTCGTCTTTGCTTCCTCTTCCTTAATTTCCTTCTTTTTAATGATTCCATTTCATCAATTAAAATTAAATATGAATTCTAGGTGATGAAATAAGTTACTCAACTTTGCTCAAAAAATTAAGGAAGATATTTCAGTGAGAGGTGTAGAGGATGAAATTTCAAAATTTTATTTTGAATAGGTACCTATATTTTTAAATAAGGAAGTAGACTTGCATAGAATGTTTTATGAAGATACTGAGACTCTAAAACAGTCGATAGAATTTCAAAATTGTCAACAGTATTCCCTGCTTAAAGGAAAAGCCCAAGAAGCTGTCAACGTGTAACAGGACAAGAAGGAACATGTGTTGTATCTTTCAACATCAGCTGCTTTTGTAAAGCTGCAGGCCCTGGAAGTGAAATGTGGCTTGAGGCCACAACCTAGTGGTCAAGATATAATATTTTCTGAACTTCAGACCATAAAAGTAATAAATGCTTATAACCATGTCCACTGACATTAGAAAAATTCTCAATACTTTTAGCTGTCCTGACTCTGGCTGTGCCTATTCAAGATAAATACCTAGAGTTGTTAATTTGAATTCTAAGCACTGTTCACAATCGAAGCAAGCCAACTGCATGAATGTCATAGTGTTCTTTCTGATCCATTTACTATCATGAGTTGTTATGGGTGGAATTGCGTTCCCCCAAAATTCATATGTAGAAATTCTAACTCCCAGTACAGTAGAATGTGACCTTATTTGGAAAAAGGGTTGTTGCCCATGTTAAGATGAGGTAAAATGGGAAAATTTGGACACAGAAACATACACAGGGAGAATGCCCTATGAAGATAAGGCAAATATCAGGGTGGTGCAGCAGACGCCAAGGAACAACAGAGATTGCCAGCCAACACCCAAAAGCTAGGAGAGAGGCCTGGAGGAGATTCTTCTTCACCGCCTTTAGAAGAAACCAACCCTGCTGACACTTTGATCTCAGACTTCTAGACCACAGAACTGTGAGACAACAAATTACTGTTATTTGAGCCACCCAATTTGTGGTACTTTGCTATGGCAGCCATGGCAAACTAATAGTTATTTAGTAAGAAGAGATATAAAATCTGATGTGATATTTACAATGCATAGCATGTATTTGTTATTATGAGGAGATAAAATCTTCAATCATCTAGTAATTATATCTGAACTGGCAATCCAAAATTTTAGAATCACATTTATGTACTCCTTTTGGAGAGCAAATCACATGATGAATAATTCACATTTTAACATCTGGGTCAAAATCACATCAAATTTTAACAGTCTACCAAATAGTGATAGTAAGAACCTAAAATGTAGCTTCAAGAACTGATTAAAGTATTATTGACAGCTATTTCAACTTGTGCCACATCATTTGTATCTGAGACAAACGTAGGAGTAGATCCAGGTTTTATGGGGTCTGAATCTCATACAACTTTGGGATCTCTACTTAAAAAAAAGAAGACAAGATTACAAGTCAAAGTTAGATTCACATGGAATGGGCATATGTAAGTGATAGGACTTGAGGCTTAGTCTTGATTAACTTCACCTTAAATTGACCTCTGGAGATAAGGCAGTGACAACACAGTCCAGAGACAACACACCCAGTTTCACAGGAATGAAGTAACACAACACAATTTTGCTAGACTACAAATGTGAAACAAACAAAAGTGGAAACACAAGGGAAAAGACAGATGATGATGCCAAAAAGATATGCAAATGTTCTAGACAGATCAATCCAGTCTAATCTCATGTCAGCATTTCTTGACAAGTAACTGTGCTATACAGACAATGAGTAAGACTGTGTTGATGAGAAGCCAAATCAATTAGTGGGCCAGTTTGGCAATTTAGAGCAAACAGTAAGCCAAAACAGCTACTGAAATATGAATCAATTGATTGATTAGAAATTTTCCATATTCCAGTTGGGTATCTCATAGACACAGCTTTATGTATTGACATCTCCATTCTGTCACATTCCCTTTCTCTCTGCACAGTATTCTGTACCAAGCCTTTTTAGAGTCAGCTCAACAACCTGTACTATTCATGTGGTTTTGCCTCTGTCCATTCTGGTTTCTCTGTTTGGATGTCATCCCTCTTTATTTTCCCAGTAAATGTCTACTTACCTTTCTATGTCCCATATAGTTCAGTCCCAGACCTTAAAATAATGGGTTGAGCATCCATCACTTTACATTACTCTACATTACTCCAGGATAGTTATGATCTTGAACCCATAAACATGATACACAGCCTAAGAAAAGCCACACTTTAAAGTCTCTGCCTTTCTCTCCTGTTTATTTCCCTCACATATGACAGCGGTCCCAATTCATCTTCCTTCTAAATTACCCCCAAACTCCTCCCCCAGCTCTCCTTCTTATATATTCCCCTTCTTTCTTCACTTGATTTGCATAATCAAAGAACTGATCTGCCAGAGGCAGAACCTTTCTAGAAGGGCAGTGGAGGGAAAGAAACTAAGAACACCATCTTTAGCTCCAGGTGGAAGGGAAAGGCTGGGAACACTCTATGTAGATAATATGTGCTTCTTCTCTTTTCAAAACTCAAATTCTCAGATACTCTAAGGAAACCTCCCTAATGACCCACCGTCACCTTTCTCATCATTAATCGATCATTCTTCCTACTTTTTTTTTTTTACTACCTCTGTACCTTCAACATCTTTGTTATTGTACTTATGATAATATATTGAAATTGATTTTTTAAGTCTGTTTCTGCCAAATTCTGTGAACTTCTTGAAATCAGGGACTGTATATTCTCAGTGCCTAGTATAGTCATGGGCACACAATACATTCTCAGGTAATGTGAGATTATCACAGTCAGTGAATTATCTTTACAGGTTATTCCCAATGTGTCTATTCCTTTGGATCATGTTTCTTTAGAATCTATATGATAATTGGAAATGTGGTATGCTAACTTTTAGAATGACTGGCATATAGTAGTTGCTCAATAAATATTTATTGATTGAAAGAATGAATTTACAATATTTGAGCTTGCAAATAATCAACCTCTGCAAATAGACTTTAAGGTCCTAAGTAGAATTCACTGCAGATTTCTGAATACAGAATGTACCTGATACTGATTTCTTAAATAATTATATAATTAAGTAGTCAAATTCAGGCCAAATTTGCTTTGGGTAATTTTAGTGTCCACATGGAAAATGAGTTAACATTCCTTCACTTTTTTTCACAAAAAATACGGAGGACATTTAGACCACGTGTATATGGCAGCTCTGCTCCTTTGATGCTGCCAAATAAAGACTATATTCCAGTTACAAAACCAAAGAGTGAGGAAGAACATAGCAAGCAGAAGGAAGAACAAGGCAAAGATTTTGAAACAGGAGGAGCTTGGAAAGTGCAGAGAAGAGAAAGGATAACTGAGTGTTTCCCAGACAATAGTGAGGGTTTGGTGAACGGGGTAAATTTGTGTAGGATCTTTTAAACTATGATCAGAGGTTTGAACTTTATCCTAACGTTTCATGGGAAGTCCTTGAAACTTCAGCAGTGTGTGAGTCACCAAGATGGATCCACTGGACCCAAGAGGTAGTGGGATTAGACTTTATGGGAAACACTGAATTAGACTCATGAATTGGGAGGGTGCTGAGATGGTTTGGAAAGGTCTAATATACTTGGATGCTAAGCCTTTGGCAAAGAGATTCCTGTTCATTCTTGTAAACATTTCCCACTTCCACTTTTATTCTACAGCCTTCTAAATATACACACTGATATAGCAGGATTGAGCAACTGAAAAATGTATATGTATGAATTCTGACTTGAAGTTCCACAACAGCATCTTATCAGCACCAACATATAAAGATTGCCTAATTTGTATATCCTGTAAAACCTACAGCCAGATGTGTGGGAACAGCAGAGTCAAATATACACTAATTATATTTACACACTGAAAACATACTGAAATATACACCGAAACTAGCTAGTTAGTACATAGCCAATCATAGCAAGAAAGTGAACAGCAAAACCAGTAGAAGAACCAATTACAGAAAGTGAGTTCCTTACTATAGAGCATAAGAACCCTGAGCTTTCATGGTCTGCTAGCACTTTCTCCTACTACATGGTTCATACTATCCCTCTGCTCTTGTAACACATGGATGAAGATTCTGGGCCTCTCGCTGAGACCCCTGGCACTGAATAGACACCATGAAAGAAGGGCCATCCATAGCTTTATGGCAACTAATGGAGCATGTAAGGCACTTAACCAAGAGTTTAAAGTACTAGGAAATTTTACTCCTGCTTCAAAAGGAGTATGTGTGGTGTATATATTAATAGGAACATTAATCCTAGATATATTGAATAATACTACACTGGATAGTTTTTTGTAATGTTGAATAATCCTATAAGATTCAGAAAGGCTGCCTCTGGTCAGTTTCCATGTATCACCTTGAAGCCAATTCACTGTAGGTGTTAGACACCCTATAGTTTTGATAGTAATCCACCCAAACTCCCTATCAGCTGGATTTCCCCAAAGCTCATTAGTTTCTGATAGAGGCTGCCAAAATCTGTTTCTACATCTGCTCTCCTAAATCTTCAACTCCAAAACAAATCTTTCATTTTCAATGGGAGTAATTTGGAAGACGGGGTTTAGTATATCAATTTTTTTTCTTCTCAGCTAACTTTGAAGGGATAAAACTATTCTATCTATGAAAGGATAATCTGTATATAGGAATGTGTCTTCCCACCAAGTCTTAGTTCTATTTATGTGACATAAATGAACCAAATGTCGATTTTTATTTACAAAATGTACATGTATTTAATATGTGCTAATTAATAAGCAGGTCCTGTTCAGAAATAACAGTTCCCACAGGGTTTTCTCCAGGAAAGAAACCTAAACAAGAAAGGGTCTCTTCATTTTGTTTATCCGGCATTCTGCTTATCTATTTTTAGCAGATTCCTCTTCACTTTTCCCCACTGGACAGGATCAAGGAGCTGAAACTACATTATAATGAATCTCTTCAATCAGCCTGCTCTTTCCTACCTGTATAAAGGATAACAAAATATCAAGCTGCCAAAAGCCACAAAGCCCATTTTCTGTGTAGAATAATGAATCCTTGGGACAGAGACTCTGAATGGTCTCTTACAATAGCTATACGAAATTGATCAAGCTACACGGTAAAGTAGGTACATATTTTATTTTTAATTTTACATTTCCTCAATGCTTTTCAAAGTTCTTTAAATAGAAGTAAGCTCCCAGAAACCATTCTACTATATCTCTCAAAGTAAAACTAAAAGTCTGGTGAATATAATCTTAAGTAACACTGTAAAATCTTCAATATGGGTTGAATGGGTCATGATGATGTGCAATCAGTAGAGTAGGAGTGGGCTGTAAAGATTATGGGGTTGGGGCAACCTCAACTCATAAAGATGAGTTCCAATCCCTCTTCAGCTCCTTTTGTTTCCAACTGCAATTTAGATATCAACATTAAAAAAATACTTAATGGCTATTATAGTTATTAAAATAACCTCACATCACTCTATAAACAATAATTTAAAATCCAAATCTTTACAACATTCCAATGAATTTCATTAGATTACAAATATATCTATATATTATTTACAATTTAAGACTAGGATGCTGAGACCAAAATCTATTTCTTAATAAGAGAAGAGGAAGACCGAACATATTCACACTACTATTTCTATTTAATTTTTAATTGCTAAAATCCAGAAAAATGAGTTAACCAATTTTTAGTATTTTCTGGATTGATCTGACAGCAGAAAATGATTAATGGGCCATTCTCAGAGATGATTATATTGGTGAACTTAGTGGACCTTCTCGGTATTATGAAATTAATAGCACCAAATAAACCCCCCTTGAGATAGAGCAGGATTCAAGTAGAGAGACATTGGATTTGAAGTTGGCGAGATGTACAGCTGAGCCCTCGGTCCTGGAACTCATGAATATACATTAGGATTTTGGTTCAGAGGAAAGCTACTGTGATGGGAGTTTATTTCTGAAAGCAGACAAATGAGTTCAGGAAAAAAAAAAAAACACAATTCTATTCTTGAGAATCTACACTGTGGGAAGACAGTCTTTTGTTGCAAATCCTACAGAAATAATTTTACACAATTTGCTACTAATAAGGAAATAGAGAATACTAGACAATTCGTGTCAGTTTTGGAGATATAAAAGGGTAGTCACTTTTTAATGCTAACAATAGTTTTTTTCTCACCTGCCATGAATTTTTAATGATCATACATATTAATTAAAATCATGTGTTGATATCTAAAAATATGAATGATAATTAGAAACTGCTTTCCATTATAGTTTCATGTTTCTAGAAAGACAACTATAGTTTGACAGTATGTTACCAAAGTCTCTTTACTCTATACAGATATTTTTAACTGTTATATTTTACAATGATTGCAAGTAACTGATAGATCACATTTTCAGTACTATTATTAGTGATTTAAGATGCATTTTATTAAGATTTAGAATGTGTTCTTATCATGGACACATTTGTTCATGTGTACTGCTTAATGTTAGGTGTGCCCATGTGCTACTTACTAGTTTGTACAGACTTAGTATAAATGGAGGAAACCAATTTAATTTTAAATGGGAAATCTCAAAATTCGGTAGTTTAAATTTTGTTTGTTTTTCCAAGATATTATTTATTTAACAAATACATACTAAATATGCAATAAATACATACATAATACATACACACTAAATATAAATACATATTAAATGTTTATTTAATAAATATATGCTAAATAAATATTTAGGTACCACAGTCATGCATCATTTAACAGTGGGGATACCTTCTGAGAAATGGGTCGTTAGGTGATTTCGTTGTTGTGTGAACATCATAGAGTGTACCAAAGGGAACAAAATTTGCTACCCCAAAATGTGTCTCTTTAATGTGAGGATTATTTTAGGCTGAATATTTTTAAGAAATAAAACACTCAGAAAGATTGTCTTGTTACCTACACCTTAACTATCTAAAAGGATTCAGATAAAAAAAACCTGTTTCAGGAAGTGAGCTGTCACCTTAGCATAACATGAACTAGGTAGTAGACAGGGACGAACCTAGAAAAGCCCATTTGTTGGGCCTCCTCTATGTTCTTCTGTTTCTGTGTGGCCAAACACTTGTTTCCAAACATTTGCTCTTTTTCATCTACCTGTGAATTGCCTTCCTTCCCTTTGAAGTCCCTAACTATCCCCAGCCCCAATATTTTCTTTTGTCTTTAGCTAAAAATGATATTTAAGGTGAGGGCTTAAGCCATTTTGGTAAATTACTCAGTTTTCCTGGGTTTCTCCCACGTACACATATTATTAAACTTTTGATTGATTTTCCCATTAATCTGTCTCAGGTCAATTTAATTCTTAGACCAGCCAGAAGAACCTAGAAGGGTAGAGGAAACTTCCTTCCTCCCCTGCAGTACTTACACGAACCGAGATAGTATAGCCTACCACACACACCTAGGCTATGTGATACCAATCATATGGGACCACCATCATACATGTGGTCTGTCATTGACTAAAATGTTGTTATGCAGTGCATGACTGTATAGTCACTTCTGTCCAACATTTCACTGGATGACCTATCCAGTCAATGAAATGAAAAGAAATTAATGTCAAGGGATTAGAAAAAAAAAGAGGGCATAATTGTATATGAGGACAAGACAAAACAGTCTATAGAAAAGTTATTAGACTAATAAATGGATTTAGCAAGATCTCTGGACCTGAAGTCAACATTTAAAAAAAAATTCTATTTCCATATAACATTGTGATGGATTTGAAAAGATGGGCACCAACTCTATATGTGTGTGTGTGACACCCAGTTTTTGTTACTTTGTTAAAGTAGCCCCTAGGAAACTAGTACAGTTCATATCAACGTTATTTGTTACATCTAAAATGCTTAAACATTTTAAAGAAACAGAAGGACACAGAGGGGAGCCCAACAAACAGGCTTTTTTAGGTTCCTCCTCGTCTATCACCTAGTTCATGTTATGTTAAGGTGACAGCTCGCTTCCTGAAACAGACTTTTTTACTATGATTCTTGTAGGCAGTTAAGGTGGAGGTAATAAGACAAACTTTCTGAGTCTTTTCTTTCTTAAAAATAATCAACCTAAGATAATCCTGACGTTAAAGAGACACATTTTGGAGTGGCAAATTTTTGTTGCTCTTCAGTATACTTTATGATGTTTTTCCAATAAAGAAATCTCCTAACACATTTCTCAGAACACATCCCTGTTATTAAGTGATGCACGACTGTAATGGTATCCTTCTCTTGTTCCTGATCTTATGGGGTAAATATTAAGCATTTCATCATCATGTATAATGTCAGAAATACTGTGTCAGATTGGGAAAATCTTTTCTACTACTAGTTTAAGAATTTTGTTTTTTTAATTATGAAGAAACGTTGAATTTTTTCAAATTCCTTTTTTGTATTTATTGAGATGAACATCTTATTTCTTCTTTTATTTTGTAAATGTGGTAGGTTATGTTGATTTAATTGTTGAATGTTGCATCATTGGAATAAACCTGACTTGATCATTATGCATTATCCTTTTTATATATCATGGAATTTGGTTTGCTAATATTTTGGGTAAGATTTTTGCTTTTATGTTATGAAAAATAGTCTGTAATTATCTTTTCTTGTAATGTCCCTGTCAGATTTTGGTTAGATATGATTAAAAAACCATTTTATAGTCCATTCTGAAAAGTAATTTATATTGAAAATTGTTTGTCATAGACCTATAGGCATAAAATCTTTTTATATATTACATCCTTTAGATAGTGAAAATCAGTAGTCTATAGAATTTTCCCAAGATTGGCATCATTCCAGAAAGCTTTGCTTTGTAACAATTTCATGACCCTTGAGTGTCCCACTGAACAATAAATGGCATCACTATCTGTCCCTTTCTATCCTCTTACTATCCTTTATATTTCTTCTAAGCACTTATCACCAACTAACATTTTATATGTGTATCTGTTTGGATGATTATTTTCTATTTTCCTCCACTGGAATATAAGGTTTATGAAATAGGGCCTTTGGTTTACCCTAATACTTTACACATCTGGGACATATTAGACACTTAATATATATTTGTTGAATGAGTGAATACATTAATCTCATACTGTATCCTCTAGATTGTATATATGTATGTACATTGTATCAAGTTTATAAAGTGTGTGCTGAATTAATTTGCTTACTTGATTGCTTTTGTCCAGTTGTGGAAAACAAATATTTTTGACAAACAAAATACAAATGCTACACAAATGGCATTCTGAGTTAAAAGCCAATTTATTAATCTCCTCATTATCTTTACCATGGAATGGCCTTCTGCTCTCATCCTCTACAAGGAACACAAACCTGCCATTCATATGTCATCATGTCAGAACGCTGGCTGACAGGACAAAGCAAAGAATCACCAGCCAACAGTTTATAATATAGAGTTTACAAATACACAGGAATAATAATTCAAAGAAATAAGGCACTCTTCTTTTGAGAATCTTAATGTGATATATTTGTTCTTTACTGTTTGCTCTACTAAGGAATATATTAACTCAACATGGTTGCTGAGGACTATTTATGAGTTATCAAAAGCAATGCCTGAGGAAGGCCTTACATTAAGCAATAAGCCAAGGGAATACCTGGGTTTCTGTACTTTTTCTTTTTACTTTTTCCCAGGAGAACAAAGAATAGTTACATATTAGCTCAGATAAAGATGCATGATACTAATGAGGCCCTGAGTGGGTGAGGCAGCTTTGCTCTTTTCCTTGCTAAGCATGCCTCCCTTCCCATCAACTCTGCCTTCTCATCTCCAAAATGTGAATGTCTCCTATCCTTGCTGGTCATTAGATTGACAAAAGGGAAGTGGAGATGGATTTGCATCCAACCAAAGGCCTACTGCTACAGCATAGTGGTACCATGTTTTTTAACATAAAAGAACATGACAGTAAATAATTATACAAATAAGGTACAACACTTACTGAGACCGAGTTAATAGCTTTTTAAAAATTTTCAAGACCATCCTGCTTAAAATATTCATAAATAACATACATATTTCTTAATATATGCTGAATATCTCCATAATTGAGTACCAAATTTGCTGTTTTATTTTTTGATATTTTAGCATCTTATTTCTTTTCTTAAAAAAACCCCACAGCTCCCTGGACATATCAATGAAACTGGGTCATAAGTAACATTTCCTTTGAGGAATTCATTGAAATATTTCAGTCTGACTATAATAGATGGTGTTGCATTTATAGGAGGGTGAGGCTTTCTGAAGACGGCGCACTGAGGGAGCAACGTGTTTTCTTGCCTTGAAGCAAAACCTGTGACTGCCTTAGAAGCAGCAGATGATTTCCGCAGGCAATGTCATTGAGCTTTTCTTTCACAAAGGTCATTGTGAGAAAGGCCCTTGGAGATGGAAAGAAATAACCTTATTGAAAAGAGGGGGGAAAAATCCAGTGACATCTTCATTTAATTGTCCACTTTCCATTTAGGTGATAGGAAGTTATTTTTTTATCACTTGGCACTATTCTGTTTTTGAGTTGAATCTCAATTACTGGACAATATTTTAGATAATTAAAAATAAAGTATATTTACTTTTTGGAGTTCTTTTTGAAATACATTTGAATATACACGTTTGATCTTGTTGTGAACCAACACTTTAAGCCATACTAAAAACACACATTCAAATAAGTTCAATGGACTGATTTTTTTTCTCTTAAATACCTTCCTCTTTCTTATTTTTAATATTTTTATTTTATTTAATATTTTTAAATATTTCCCTCTTAACATTCCAGAATGGAAAGAAAATCTTATATTCATACAAAGGAGTAAAATAGAGCAATTAGCGGGTACCTCTAAAATAACTGTGGGAATGCTTTGTCTGGACAAACAAGGTATCTATCTATCTATTTATACTTAAAAGAACTTCCCTCTCAAGAGCCATTTGAATACTTTAAAACAGTATCTTATTTATGTCAACACATAAAGAATTGAGTAAATGGACCATAGTGCCATTACAAATTTGAAAAATATTCTTGTAATCAATTATTCTGTGAACAATACATGAATGAAAAGTAGAGTGTTGAGTTTATAACATTGTAATTTCCATTTATTGCACTCGGCACCTCATATCTATTAGATCATCTGTTTCCCAAAATGATCCTTTAAGTCAATATTTCCATTCATAACCAAGTCAAAGATTTAGAAGTGAAGGTTAGGGAAAATTAGGTAACTTAAGGTCACTCAACTAATAATTGGAAAAGCTGAGTTTCTAATTTAAGATTATCTGACTTTAACCTCCCTGCTCATAGCCATTATCCTGTGTTGCCTTACTCTGCTTTATATTGGGTGAATTCTGATTCTATGAAACAGATAAGGACTGGTCACTATTAGCACTCAATTTTTTTTTTCTAGAAAGAGGCTGGATTATATTTTTCTTCTTAATTAGAAAGTCATAGAACTTTCAGATGGCCAAATAAAATCTGCTGCATGAAACAATTTTAACTTACAAGGAAAAAATAGACCGTTTTAAATAGTATAAATTCTATTCTTGTCTGAAAAGAAGAATATTTACGTCATTGAAGACAAGAACTTGCATTTCTATTGTCTTTATTTTCAAGCTATTTCCTTTAAGAAATAGCTGAAGTAGTGCAATAAAAGCATTATATGATTATCCTCCTGATGCTTTGGGTTTTTCAAGTCGTTATTTTAAATAAAAAGAGATCTTCTTTAAAAAAAAAATCACACAGGACTCGGTTTCTAGTAATGAAATCCTCATATAAATCATTTAAGTTAATTATGTTTCACAAAGCCCTTTCAGTTTGACTTTTTTTTTAGAAATTATATTAACGATTAAAGATGGAATAATTAAGTTTCTCAGACCTGAATAAGGCAGAGCTGTAAAAGAATGGCCCAGCCCAAAGCTCAGCTGTCTTAGCTTTTGCTCAGGTCCTCTGGGTTAGACAGGACTTGCCAAAGACATGAACTATAATTCTAAAATGTCAGGTCTGATCTTACAAATGCTTCCTGTCTTTATAGTAAATTTTCAATGAATAACCATACATCTCGTTTCTCATTTTCTAAAGAGCTCAAATCAAATGTCTATATTACAGTTTATTCTCAAGCCTACTCTTATATTTGGTCTTATATTTGCCATTTTCATATCTTTTACTGGGTTATCTTAGAGAACTTCCAAAATTCCAAATTCTATTTTTACATAATTTTAAAAGCACTGAAATCCATCAGTGTTGGAATTTTTGTTGGCAGACATTTAAAACATGCTGCTACCGATTAATCATATCTGTATGTGAAGTGGTAGAGGGAATGATTATGGGTGCATATTTTAGAGTCAAACTTCCTGGATGCCAGTCCTTAAACTATGTGAACAAGCGATAATTTTTTTTCTACTACCTAGAATTTGTGGTGAGAATTATATGAATAATCCATGTAAAATACTTAGAATAGTGCTTGGTATTAATAAGCACTAAATAATACTATTAATATATTATTATTTTTTTGTGTGTGTGTGCAGTGAGGAAGACCAGCCCTCAGCTAACATCCGCTGCCAATCCTCTTTTTGCTGAGGAAGACTGACCCTGGGCTAACATCCGTGCCCATCTTCCTCTACTTTATATGGGACGACGCCACGGCATGACTGACAAGCAGTGCGTCAGCGGGCGCCCGGGATCCGAACTGCCGAACCCTGGGCCGCCAAAGTGCGAGCTAAACCGCTGAGCCACCGGGCAGCCCCCTATTAATATATTAAGTTTATTAGGGGGAGCTCACTATAGAGACTCATGTGCAGAACCTTACACTTCTTTCTAATAAACTTTAAAAGGCATTGCTTTCTACTGTGTTCCTGATGCTGGTAGGCGTTATGGGGGACAAAAATAAAGTAAAAGATTCTGCTCTTATAGACCTTAAAATTTAATGAAGGTAAGATGCTAATGAGAGAAAAATGGAATTCTAATTTTGCCACAAAGAAAATAAGTGTAATAGGTATCAGACAAAGAAAAAAGTAAATAAACTAGAGCAAGTCATTAGGGAAGATTTTGCAAAGAAGATAGGACTTAAGTTGTGTCTTGGGAGAAAGGCTTATGATGTTTTCCAGAAGCTTAAGTGGAAAATGAATTTCATTCACAAATAAATTTGCATTCATTTTATAATTAACATGCTCAAATAACTCTGAGGAAAAATTGCCGCAGAACAAACTTATATGGCATTTATCCTGTTGTCATAGGTGAAATTTTGTTCCCTGAAAAAAGTCACTCCTTTGATATCCTTTACATGAAATATTAGAGACAATATGTAGACAAAATGGGTTAAATTAGCATTTATTTATTTATTTTTATAATATACTATCATGAGCTGAAGATTACTATGAAAAGAGTTTATACTGAAGGAATTCTTTGAATGGTGAACATGATCCAGTCAACAGAAGCTAACTGCATTTAAATTATTCTTATTCCTCACTGAAGCTAATAACACAAAATTACACCAACCTTTGGATACCAGATGGTTTTCAACTCCTCTCTTCCTTTTGGTGCCCAAATCCAATCCATCAGAAATATTAGGACAAAGATGGATACAGTTGTCAATTTTTACAGAGAAAATAATTTGATTATGGAAAAGAGGAGTGGATGAAAATTGGATTTTCTTTTTTTAATAGAGATGCTTAGGTAGTCCAGACAAAGGATAAAAGTCTTGAAATGGCTTATTACATTTGCCATTTTCTCTCATACATTTTGAGCCAGCAGTAAGCATAGGGAATGGCCTAAACCAGTGGCTTTCAAACTTTCTGACACAGTCTAATTTTGTGTTTGAACTGGCTCACACCAGCTCATGAAAGTTGTTAAATTTTCAAGAATGTTGTGAGACAGTTGTGAGACAACATTAAACTATAAAATTTTAAATAAAATACATTATATTAAAAATAAAGGTAATAAACACCCCAAACTTACCACTTTCTAATCATTTTACTATATGCTTTTGAGTTTATTTACATATATTATATCTTTATGGTTAAAATGCTACATAATGGTATGCATTGTGCATCTTGCCCAACTCCACCTTCAATGGTGTCACATTGGTAGCTTGACATCTGCTATGGGGAGGTTAGTATTTACATCACAGAAATTGGCAAACTATAAACTAGAGCATTTTGCCCCCAGACAGCTAAGTTATTAAGCATTTTATATTGCAACCTATTAGCACATAAATATTTATACATGTAGATATACATTTGAATCAAAATTTCACATTGCTGTACTCTATTTTTTATATTAAATGTAATACATTAAAAAATCTGGTCATGATTATAAAATAACTTCTATAATCCTAAAAAGGATTACAATCCAAGTATAAAAAATAAACCAATCCAAATAGAGAAGAATTTATCTCATTTAAAATATACTCCAAGAAATGACATTTTACAACTTTAATTGATTAAGCATAATGCTTTTGGAGATTTTTTTACTATCAAATAAATATACCGTATTTTATACTGTATTTTTTACTATCAAATATGCTTCGTGTATGGTTGACTTTATGGCTACATCTATAATACATTTCACACCTTCCCAATTAATTAGTAGCTGTGTAGTTTGAGGGTTTGAATCCAGCTCTAGATGTAGCCTCTAAGTCAAAAACAGTGGTTCTCAAGTTTTAGTGTGCACAGAATCTCCTGGAGTGCTCAGTGAAATACAGATTGCTGGGGTCCTCCCTCAGAGTATCTAATTCAGTTTGTCTAGAATGAGGCCCAGGAAATTACATTTCTAATAAATTCTCAGGTGCTGCTGATGTTGCTGGTTCAGGGACCACACTTTGAGAACTGTTGGGCTAAGTCACTCAGGGTAACTCCAGGCCACTTGCTCTAGTGATTCATTCAAGATGAGCAGCTTAAGCCAGGGCCATTCCCCTGGTAACAAGGATTTGCTTAAGAAATGGATGCATGATAGATTTCAGACCAAAGACACATAAGGGCAGGTTTGATGATGGCTCCTGGGAAAACAGTTTTAATTATAGGCAAAACTTTGAAAGTCACTCTCTCTGCATTTGATCTACTATAAATGTGAAATGAAGAGTACAGTGGCCATCTTGTAAAGAGTTTAATGATGAAACCAACACACAGAGGAGGCAGAGTCACAGTAGAACAGAGAAATGAATGTGCTTCCTGAACCACCTCTGAATTTATTCAGTTAATAGAAACCCCCAGAATTCTCAATATTGTTGAAACTGGTTTGAGTTGAATTTTCTTTTCCTTATAGTGAAAACCATCTTAACTAATATACCTATATCCTTGATGAAGTAAAGTACTTAAAAATCCCTTGAAATATATCTAAAACAGTAATGCTTTTTACAATAATCTTTATGAACTGAGATGTTACGTGGGGATGTTTCATCCTTCATAAGTGGATGCAAAACTAACATTCTGTCTTGCTGTCATTAAGGAAAAATGTGCATATCACAATCCAACTAGGAATCTACATTTTGCAATTTAAGAAAAAACAAAAAAAAGTCACCTTGAATAATTGAAGTCACCCAAATAAAAACTTACGTACTACATACTCTAACAAAACAACTTAACCCTTGACTTTTGCAATGCTGATTTCTGAAGATATGTCTTGATCTTTGCAGATATAATATTCATTTGAGGGAAAAAAATGTTACTTTCTCACCATGAACAGACTGACTACAAATTTGGTAACCTTGGAAATTTTGTTAGGTTTTTTATTTCCATTGAGACAACTGATGGGGCTTATATTTGAGGAACCAGTCCTTCTGAAGTCTGATCCTCTTCCAACAGCTTTATAAAGAAATGTCTTTATTTGACAAAATGCTTTTTTCTCTCAGTCTTCCTTTCATTTACTTCCATTTTCTAGACCAGGGGTCAGCAAACTATATATATAGTCTACAGGCCAAATGTATATTTATAAGTCTTCTCTCAGTCCGTGCCTTGCCTTTTCACTCTCTTAGTGGTGTATTTTGATGAACCAAAGTTCTTAATCTTAATATGGTGCTATTTTAAAATAGCACCTTTTTAAAATTCGTCTACTATTAGTACTTTTTGTTTCCTATTTAAGAAATCCTTGCCTATTCCATGGTCAGGAAGATATTCTGTATGTTTTCTTCTGCGAGTTTCATTGTTTTACTTATCACATATAGATCTGAAATCACCTGCAGTTGTTTTATATGTATGGTTTGAGTTAAAGGTCAGATTCATTTCTCTTATACTAATCCCCCTTATCTGCAGGGGATATGATCCAGGACCCCCAGTGGATGCCTGAACCCATAAATAGTACCAACTCTACATATACTATGTTTTTTCCTATATATACGTACCTATGATAAAGTTTAATTTATACATTAGGCACAGTAAGAGATTAACAACAATGCCCAATAATAAATAGAATAATTATTACAATATACTGTAATAAAAGTTACTGCAGATCTTAGCATACGATTTTTTTCCTTTCCTTAGTAAGTAAAGAACTTTCATCTTTTCACTTAAATGAAGCACTTGACAGCTTCTCTTTGGCATATCCGAATTGCCAGCATCACTACTCTCATGTTTTGGAGCCATTATTAAGTAAAATAAGGGTTACTTGAACACAAGCACTGATACAATGACAATCAGTCTGATAACCAAGAGGGCTACTAAGTGACTTAATGGGTGAGTAGCATATACAGCGTGGATATGCTGGACAAAAGGATGATTCACGTTGTGGGCAGGATGGAATGGGACCACACAGGATTTTATCACACTACTCAGAACAGTGTGCAATTTAAAACCTATGAATTGTTTATTTCTGGAATTTTCCATTTAATATTTTTGGACCTCAGTTGACCGTGGGTAACTGAAGCCAGGGAAAGAGAAACCACAGATAAGGGGGAACTATTGTATCCAATTGATGATTTATTGAAAAGATCATCTTTTCTCCACTGCACTATATGGTCTCTTTGCCATAAATCAGGTGATTATATATGTGTTGGTTGGACCTCATTTTTAAGGGAATGTGATATGCTGTACTCTATGATTCTATAGACATTTATTAAGAGTATAGCATTTAAAGTGATCCATTAAGAGCAAAGGACTGAATTCTACTTCAAGGTGATGGAGCAATGCCATTTTTATTTTGCTCCCCTATCTTGAAGCCCACCAAAATCAACAAAACTAAAAAATTATATATATATATAATACTATATATATATTCAATGAAACAAGGAACTCACCTTATCTCCCAAATGATGTTAGGTATAGTCTTTGAAATCTGGTGCAACTTGGATTTAAATCTGGGAAAACACTAAAAGCTAACCTTGATCCAGTTAGAATTTCCCCTAAAAGTAAACATCATCATTCTGAAAGGTCCAATGTGTGAGCATATTTTTTAGAGGTTCTCAGTCTAGGGGGATCATGGGACAAAGGAAAAGTATGGAATGTCCCATGCATGGAAACTCATGTGTGGCTGTTTTGATTTGGAAATGTTGAACTTAGGTACATGAAATTCTTGCAAATGGAGTTAGTAAATTGAAATAAAGTCCTGGCATTTTGAAACACATTCTGTGTGGGGAGATTCCCCTGACTTACTGGTGCTTTTTATTTGGTCTTAGGTACAGGAATGCACAACCTATAGGCACTGTATGTGCCTCTGGGTCCTCAGGGGTAGGTGAGGCTTGAACATTGCTTGGAAAGTGGCAGGCATTCAATATATGTGTGTTAAATTGATTGTTTTTAGCAGAGTAAAGACTAACATTTATCGACCCTGATTTTCTCATATGAAAACCTGGTATTACAGTAACACTGCCATCTCACTTCAGAGGGATGTTCTGAGTAGCAAATGAGAAAACTGATGGGAGTTTTGTTTTGTTTATTACTATAAAATCCTATTTAAAGGGGTTATTATTTCTAACATTGCCTTTCTCTCTTAGCATACTCAATTTTCCAGCAGAACAAGGTTGATACTTAAATAAGCAGATGATATTTACATGAGGCATAAGTCCAAACCACATCTCTCCCGCTGTATCAGGGATATTTGAGAATTTGGTCTCTGAATGTTTAAAGCATTTTTCTTTGCATATAGCTCCCCAGATTCTTTTTTCTTTTCTGAAATGGTGAGGTTGACTTTAGGTCTTCCAGGGCCAGCAGGTAATGAAGAGGAAGGACACTGGGGAGACCCAGGATGGAAATGGCTGTCTGTGATGGTTAATTTTATGTATTAACTTGACTGGGTCACGGGATGCCCAGATATTTGGCTGAACATTATTTCTGGGTCTGTCTGTGAGAGTATTTCAGGTGAGATTAGTATTTGAACTGCTGGACTGAGTAAAGCAGATTGCTCTCCCTGACTTGGGTGGGCATCATTCAATCCATTGAGAGCCTGAATAGAACAAAAAGTGGAGGAAGGGAGAATTTGCTCTCTCAGCCTGACTGCTTGAGCTGTGCCATCAGTCTTCTCCTGCCCTGTGACTGGGACTTATTCCATCTGCTCCCCTGGTTCTCAAGTCTTTGAACTTGGACTGAAGTATACCACTGTCTTTCCTGGATCTCCAGCTTGCAAATGGCAGATTGTAGGGCTTTCCAGCCTCCATAATCATTGCATGAGCCAATTCCTTAATATATATATATCTTTCCTGTGTTAAAAACAATCAATTTAACATACATATATTGAATGCCTGCCACTTTCCAGACAAGATTCAGGCCTCATCCACCCCAGAAGATCCACATATTTCAGTTTTGTTGATTTCGGTGGGCTTCAAGTTAGGAGAGAAAAATAAAAATAATGATGCCATTGCTCTATCATATGTATATACTATTGGTTCTGTTCTCTGGAGAAACCTGATTAATACACTATCCATTATGGGCTATCTGAGCATATGTTATGGCTTCTCCAGAAGGTCAGTCCTAATATCCCAAGCCAACTAACATTTCACTTGCAGATCATTGGCTTTGTCTGTGGTTTACACATACACACACACAATATTCTGCTATTACTATATCTGATAACTGCAGTTCATCTGCAATTATGTCAAGAATATACAAATATAACAGAGGCATGGTTATGATAGTAATAACAATTCAGTGTACAGATACACAAATCTTAGATAATTTTGGATAAATCTCTGGAGTGGATAAATAAGATTCTCATCTAGACTACTCTTAAAAAATCTGTAGTTTGTATGCCAACCAAGTAGAAACTGAAGCTTATTTAAAGTCAAGGTAAATTACAGCTGTTACTTCAACTGATAAATCAGTCCTACCATTCTGACAGACAGGAAGATTCAATTAGTTTGACAGAACTTCACAAAGAAATCCTGATTACTACCTTCTTCCTTTTACATGTTTTCAAAATGATCTGTTGTTAAAAAATTTCCATTGAGTTTAATGATAGCAAAAGTTTGCCCCTCAAAAAAGAATAATTCTCGGTCAACCATTTCTCCACTTAAAATAGAAAGTCAGTTAAACACTCCATTGGCACTTGCCCAGTTTTCAGATTGAAATGCCTTTGTAAGAAAGTACCTTTGCACATATAATTTCAATTTTATGTTAAACACTTCCTCCCAAATGACAGAAAAATGTATTATTGTTCTATGACTCTAAACCAAAATATCTTCTACTCAATCTCATTTCAGCTTTGTCTTCAAATATTACAGCTCTTGCATTAATTTTGTGAATTAACAGAATATTTACATTGCATTTCATATACTCATCTAACTGATACTGAACAAATGATTTAAGAAATATAAAGTCAGTAGGGCTGCACAACAATTTGGAAATAAGGCTTACTGTCTAAGGAAGAAACTTAAAAAGTAGGAAATACTAGTCATATATAAAGAAAATCCACCCTAAGTCGTGAAGAATAAAGTGAACCATGGAGGAGATGCTGAAACATCCCCTTTCAATCAACAGCATTAAGAATTTTAGGGAGCTGGAAAGAGATGATTCACGTAAATGAATAAGTAAATAAATAAATGAATAAGTAAATAAAGTGAAAGTGTGTAAAATAATGTTGAAAATAGTTTTTAAAGAGTGAAGGAAAATAACATAGGTGAGATTGTCTGTCTTCATGTAGAAATGGGAGCTCAGAATGCAAGACTATATCAATTAGAGAAGACACTGAAGGGTCTACCTGCACACCTGCCTCCCTGGCAAGTGTATCCCCTTGTGAAGATGTACCTAGCAGGCTTGATGAGGCTAGCCACTTGGGCTTTTTAACCCCTTCCCTTGTGATTCTGTGGTCCCCAGGTAAGCCACCAACTTCATACTGGCTCCTTATATAGACATCTCTTCAGGAAAGAGAATGTGCTGCTCAACTAACATTGGTATTTGATCTACTTGGCACTACAATTCCCAGTGTCAATCAGTGATCCTCAATGTGGCTGCATATTAGAATCACCTGGATGTTTAAGTATGGATGTCAGGACCATTCCTGACCAATTAAATCAGAATTCCCTGGAACCTGGTCTAAGCACTGACATTCCATACATGACTCTCACGGTACTCAGGGTTAGAACCAGCGCTATAATTAAACTGGCAATTTGGCTTGTACATCAGCCTCTTGTCTCTTTGCTTGTCTGTTGTCTTTTCAAAACCAAATTCTATACAAATTGGCAAAATTGAGATCTTGGACTTGCAAAGTTGAAGAGCAGTCTCTAGACCTTTTGCTACTCAAAGTGTGGTTTTCTGAATCAGCAGCATTGGCATTATCTGGGAGCTTTTGAGAAATTCAGAATCTCAGAGCAGACACAAGACATTCTGAATCAGAATCTGTATTTTAACAAGATATTTAGATGATTGTTTTTCTCATTAAGTTGGAAAAGCACTGTGTTTTAATGTTTCCCAAACTACAATTCTTACACGCGTATATCTGAATGATGCTACAAATGTACATTCCCGAGCCCCACCCAGATTGGACACAATGAGCTCCTGACTCTGCAGCCAGGCAGCTTTCCACTGTGACTACTTGGTCGCTTCCTTCTTTTTCATCATCAATAGATATTTCAAATACTCCTGAGAGACACAGATAACCATGATCATGAATTGTTAACCAAATATGAACTACTTCAAAATTAATCATCTAGTTCAAAAATGCTGGAAGAGTGGTAATTCTCTCTTTGATGAATCTATGGTGTTGTTCAGCCACTTAGAAACCAGCAGGGTTGGGGCTGGCCTGGTGGCATAGCAGTTAAGTTCACATGCTCCACTTCAGCGGCCTGGGGTTCACCAGTTTTGATCCTGGGCGCGGACTGACGCACCACTCATCAAGCCATGCTAAGGCAGCGTCCCACATAGAGCAACTAGAAGGATACAAGACTATGTCATACAACTATCTACTGGGGCTCTGGGGAGAAAACAGCAAAAAAGTAGGAAGATTGGCAACAGATGTTAGCTCAGGGCCAATCATCCTCAAAAAAAAAAAAAAAAGAAAGAAACCAATATGGCAAAAGGAATAGGAAAAATATTTTTAAAAATATATTTTACATTAAAAAAATTTTGTCATTGAGTTATGGTTATTCATGCAGCTGGTAGAGGCTCGATTTAGAAGAAAATAAACCATCCAACATTCATATGGAATTGGTCATTCTGCCAGAGCATTCTGAATAATGTATGAGGGATCCAGGGAAGATTAATTTGAATGAAAGAATATTCTAAATAATTTCACTTTTTAACTCACATCAAAATTGAAAACAATATTACTGCTAAATCACTCATCCATTTTTGTTTACATTCTGAAGGTTATGTGGCTGGGAGTTTCTCCCAGGAAAAGGATGACGTACTTTAGAAATTACCCAGGGCATATTCATTTTTCTTTCTTCTTTGGTAGATAACAAGTCCCTACTTGTTTTTGTAGAGCAAGGAAATAAAAGATCCTTCCATCATTTAAAAGAACAGTTAAAGGTGGAAAACACCTGGTCATCAATAAGAGTCCATGATCCTGACCCATGAAGTGACTCAGAAAGAAAGAGCTACATTGGAGAATTGTTTGAAAACAAGCTTTGTGGATACGACGCCTACAAACACGATTGCTTGATAACAGAATAATTATGTTTAGGATGCCATGCCATGACCATATTCCAGTAGAGTTCCCACCTTAAGTCATAACTTTAATGTTTGTTTGTTTTAATGAATTATAAGATGCAGATATGAGGAGGGGTCACTGCCACTATTTGCTAGTAGTATCAAAAGAAGGATGATTCCCTCCACCTATACAACCTGGCAAACTCTCTTGTCTGAGTAGGATGGAAGCATCTGACTGAATATTCTGATCTGAATTCAGGAAGCAAAGACAACACAGCTGATATTCTTCCTGAGTATCTCTGCTTCTGAATGTGTTATCCTGGCAGATTTTCAATGTATCTCCCCAGTAAAAGTTAACAAATGTGAGAAAAAGAAGCCATAAATAGTAAAACATCCTATTTCAACTATATACAAGTAAAATAGTTTAGCAAACCAGATATTAGAATCACAATTGTTCCAAATGATTATTTTGTAAATAACGCAAGACACCTTAACATTAAAAAAAGATGTATCTGCTGTTTAATAATCAGATATCTAAATCCAATAATCTGGGTCATTAAAACCAGAAGAGCATCTGACTATATTTGTTCTTCTCAAACCCCACTGAAATGTTAAAATATAAATGAAAGTGAGAGTAAATCCAGTATAATAATGGTTAACAAAGAAGGGTGCCATCAAATCAAATCTTGAACAATTTCTGGAAGATAACATATATGTGATAAAAGATTGGTGGAAAACCATGCAAAACTTAAGAACTCACAATACTATTAAAACAAAACTTCCAAAAAGTGAGCTTTCCCAGAAGACCCTTGTAACAAACAAGATGAGGCAGCAGGAACTGGGAGCAATCAGTGGACCCAGTAATAAAAAGGCTATACAAACCTGTTTAATACCCCTGCTCTCAGAATTGCTGGCTTCTCAGTTTGATCCAACTAATGATGAAAGAACAGCCCCCAAACTAAACAATCTGCCACCAGAGAGTCATACTGTGGGTGTTAGTACCAAAGCCAAAAGTGGAGCCATGGTCCAAGCAACTTCTAGATCTCTTCATGAACCTTGAAATTCTATTCTCAGGGCATGTAATACTAGAGTCCATCTGACCAAACATATGCCCAATCCAACCCATGACAGCCAGGGATCCTGTAATCACAATCTAGATTCACTGTCCTTAGGCCATTAGAGATAACTAAACCCAGTCTAGCAACTAGTACAGAGCAACCTAGACTCCATCCTTTATAATATCAATGACCAATCATGTTTAATTAGAATTCTTACAAAATTAATCATGATCATTGTTTTTTTTTTTTTTGAGGAAGACCAGCCCTGAGCTAGCATCTGTTGCTAATCCTCCTCTTTTTGCTGAGGAAGACTGGCCCTGAGCTAACATCCGTGCCCATCTTCCTCTACTTTATATGGGACGCTGCCACAGCATGGCTGACAAGCAGAGTGTCGGCGGGCGCCCGGGATCCGAACCGGCGAACCCTGGGCTGCCAAGCGCGGACTAAACCGCTGCGCCACCGGGCGGCCCCATGATCATTGTTTTTAAAGGCCCTATAAGAAGGTTGAATAAACTAATGGCTATGGCTGAAAGGAAATAGAGAAAAACAAATCAAAACAAAAAAATCAAGCTGGGGATCTGGAAAGCTGAAACAAGAAATTTTGTCAGAACACAATACAAAAGGAAAGAATAAAAGAAAATTATGAAAGAAAAGCTATGAGATACAGAGGATCAATTTAAGAAATCTAATAACTAGCAAAACTGGTCATTCCAGAAGGAGATAGAGCTACTGGAGAGGAAGAAATAAAGAATAAAGGCCAATATTAAAATAAGGAAAACACCCGAACACAACGAAGTTAAATTATGAATCAAATAAATAAAGAAATAAATGAGAAAACCATACAGGAATTTAAAAGATGTTATTTCCAGAGGTAACCTAAAACACGAAATTTCAGGAAAAACACATTGCAATATTTATAAGGCAAAAGGAGCAACAAATGCAAACCTCAACTCTTGTGCCCAGTTAAATCAGTATTTTGAATTCATATTCATAATGTATTTTAAAAACCTCAAAATATTATGATTTATGGGCCTTTAAATTTTTTTCTTGCTGATGTCTGAGAATAACAAAATAAAAATGTAAGATACAAGAATATAAGAGACAAAAGAAATGTAAGCCAAGAGCTCAGGAAAATGTATATTTAATTCCAAATAATTATTTACATTGTAGCTGTGAAGTATACTGCTTTTATTATATAAGAATTCATGAAAGAGATAATGGAAAAACATAGTATAGCTATTCCAATTTTGAAACTAAAATTGTAGACAATTACTACAAAATCTGAAAGGTAAATAAGTATGGAGAAAAAAATAGGTAAAAATTTTTGCTAAACGTCTTCTCTCATCCACAGGCAAGGTTATAGATATTGATAGCCAAAAATATGTTTAAATATGTCTATTAAAAACTTAAGGGTAATTTTTACTAGTCGAGAAATAAGCTAGTAAAAGGTAGTAGAAATAAGACCAAAACATATCTGCAATTTTAAATATTCATTCTCAGATTGGAGAACGTATACACATATACACCAAAATCCAGCAACCTAAAACATAATAACATATAAATTTGAAAATGAAGAAATGTAAAATAATATATTAGGAAAATATTAATAAAAAGAAAGCAGAGTTGATAATATTGATATAAAAATTAGGATTCTGGGGCTGGCCTGGTGGCGTAGTGGTTTCAGTTTGCGTGCTCCGCTTCAGCAGCCCAGGGTTTACAGGTTCAGACCCCGGGCGTGGACCTATGCACTGCTCATCAAGCCATGCTGTGGTGGCATCCCACATACAAAATAGAGGAAGATGGGCACAGATGTTAGCTCAGGACCAATTTTCCTCAGCAAAAAGAGGAAGATTGGCAACAGATGTTAGCTCAGGGCCGATCTTCCTCACACAAACACACACAAAAAATGAGGATTCAAAGGAATTAATGTGGTTTAAGAAGATACAATAACTACAAGCCTTTAGACATCAAACAATACAGATTTAAAGTATAGAAAGCAAAACCTGTTAGTGTAGAAGAACGTTGACAAAGCAACAATTATATTGAATGTGACAGTACTATCTCAGGTATCAGAATACGAAGGCAAAAACCTATTTACGATGTAAAGGATTTGAATGACGAAATGAACAATGTTGATATATATACTATATACTATACACATGCACTATATACTATATATATACTATATGTATAATGTATATGTTTAATATATAAGGTATATATAATATATATTGTATACATGTATATTGCATTATATATATATATGGTATATATATTATATATAATGTATGTGGTATGTTCAAAGGGCAGAAAAAAGGAGCAAAATAAGGCAACTTAATTTTTTTTTATGATCATCTCTGAAAATTTACTCTGTGGGGCTAGGTCTTTCCTTGTCCTTGGACAAAATCTGAGGCAGATCTCATCTGTCATTTGCTCACTTTTTGATAATATGTCCTCCTGTGTGCTATAGATGGAAACACTTCAAAGGGAAAGGGGGATATAGTTATCTCTTCTTTATTGACTCCATCTGAAGCCACTGTCTCTCTCCCTATACCAATCCACTACAATGCCAATGCTCTTTGAAGTTTGAAAGGTGGTGGGGAGAAGTGAAGAGCAGAGAATAGCTTCCTAAAGTGAAAGAGTTGTAAGCTAGAGTCAGTACTCTCTAAGCTTGGTATATGTTAAATGCTGAATTTCACTCCTTGGTGTGCTTTGTGGATTCCATGAAGACTATTCATTGCTTGGAATCTCTCACTGAAATTCTTTGATATACTTTCCAGCTGGCTGATTATGATTACCTCCCACCCCTACTCCACCCACTGCCCCAGCTTCAGATTTTTTGGGTTCTCAACACTCTAAGCTCATCCAAAAAGCTCTCTTTCAGAATTCCACCAAATCTCCAGGTTGCACTCTTGGGAATAATCCCAATAAGACAACCCCAGGCAACTCTCTGTGCACATATCCGTAGGAAACATGCATTTTTAATCAACCTTTGATAAAGCAGTTTTTTATTCTCCAAATCATAGCCTTCCACAGGAAATCAAGCAACTTCCATTTCTTGCTCTTTGGTTCTCTCAGGCATGTCAGGCACCAATTGACAGAGTGTTGCTCAAGCCTCCAGGGAAAAAAATCACACTTTCTGAATAGTTTCTTTGAAATCTCCCTCAATCTACTTGAGGTTAGAGGAGGAGTGCTTCCCTTCCCTCATCATGTTGTATGTGGGGATGTGCCACAGCATTCCAATAACTTTTTACAAAGAAATTCTGTCTCCAATCTCCAATTCCCTTTCATCCTTTTTATCCTCTTTTATATGTGGTCAGTCAGATAGAAGTTGAAAACCTCCTTTGCAAGACAACTGCAAGGTTAAGTAGTCTAACACCTCACTTCAGAACATGGGAGAAGTTGTCACCTATTGTTTTCTACTCTGTTATTCTGGCCTCACTAGAAACTAAGACTAACACTCCATTTAACAAGCTGTTACACAATGAGTTGGCACTGGGGGCAACAGGTCTACCCCTGCAGACTGTAATTCTCCAGTGTCTACTATAGATCAGACAACAGCAATGAAGATGTGAATTTCTCCAGTTCAGGTCATGGAAATTTTTTCCCATGAGAGTCAAGGCAATCTGGGACTCAATGGTGGCATATGATAATCTTAAAGAAGGAGTGGCTGAGCATTTGGATTTAACTGTGACTGAGAAGCATGTGACACTGGGAAAATCTCCAATGCCTC
This sequence comes from Tapirus indicus, assembly GCA_031878705.1. Lineage (NCBI taxonomy): Eukaryota > Metazoa > Chordata > Mammalia > Perissodactyla > Tapiridae > Tapirus > Tapirus indicus. The sequence goes on along the minus strand of CM062926.1, from coordinate 80,145,575 downwards.
CGCCACTGTCACTTCAGGTGAAAAAGAGAAGAGCAAAAACTATTTGAACAAATGGGTCGGGCCAACTTGAAATGTTACTTGGGTAGTGAATTCATAAATAAGGTGTGGTTTTCTCAGTTCAAGGTCAGAGGATACAACTGGCCTCATTCCATGAGTATCTCCCTGATTTTGAGAACACTACATGATGATTTTGGATATCTGAATGGGGACACAAATTTTAAAACTAATCTAGACAACGATTTTTCCCTCCAAATTGTAGAAGTTATCATATCCAAATGGAAAACTTGTGTCCGCTGCTTCTTGCAGAATGCTGTGCCCACAAAGGCAGCTTAACTTGAAGACAATTCAAACAGGAAACATTGGAATTAGTGTGAGTAGATCCTTGTGCTTAACCAGGGAATACAATGACAGTGGCTGAACACTTCACCTTTTAGGCCCAACTCATCCCACCCAAGATTAGAAGGCACAAACAGATGCTCACTTATCCTAGGAGACTGTATGAGCTTCTGACTCAATTAGGGGAGAAGTTCCAGAACCCCTTGCTGTAGAAAGTACTCCAGCTAGTGTGAGTTCAGAAACCCAGAACCTTCCATCCCACAACAAGAGATTTAATGAAAAACTGCTAAATATCTTGGCGATACAATATAGAGTGTTCCTCCATAATGCCACCAGAACTATACCATTGTTTTAATCTCTGTTTGTCATTTTGGGGAACATACCTCAGGTGCCATTTATCTCTGTATAGTATGAGTGATGGAAATTATATACCAGAAACCAGTAGGCAGCTAACTTCAGGGACAAATTTCAGGAATAACACCTCTAAGTACCAATGTAGAAGTTAGGCTAATTAACCAATGGTACCAAACTAGAGTGAATGCTCCTAAATTGGGGACTACAGGGTAAAAGCAAAATGAATGACTACTAGAAGCCCACAGCATATCTCATATTAGGGTGGTACAGATTTTACCTGTATGCAAAGTGAGAGATGAGAGTGGGTCATATTCATGAACCAAATACTTATTGAGTAAATCATTGTTCTAGGGCCTGAGCATATAGCAATGTAGTTTATATTCCAGGGAGACAGAAAATAAGCAAACATATTAAATAATAAATATGTAGATAATAAATAAATATGTAGTGTTCTGAGTGGTGACTAAGAGCAATGAAGAAAATTAAATCAGGATAAGGAAATGGATAGGTGTTGTTTTTATTTTGTTGGCCAAAGAAGGACCCCTGAATAAGGACATATATTAGTAGAGACTTGAAAGTAATCAGAGAGCAGGTCATACACACGTCTGGGGAAGACTGTAGCAGACAGGGAGTGCTACATTCAAAATACATGAGGTGAGACTATTCCTGGCAGGTTGAAGGAAGGGCAAGGAGGCCAGTGTGAATGGAGCAGTTAACAAAAGAAGAAAAGTGGTAGGAGAGGTCAGAGGGCTTGTCAGGGGCCAGATGGCGTAAGTCGTTCTAGGTCTTGGTGAGCACTTTGAATTTTATTTTGAGTGAGATAAAGGTTTTGAGCAGAGAAGTTACATGACATGAGTCATTTTCAAAAGGATTATTCTGACCTTGTATATTACAGCGGTCATGTGTTGGGCAGGGAGATTAGTTGAGTGCTATTGCAGTAGTCAAGATGGGACACAATGGTAACTTGGACTAAGGGGTGCAGGTGTGTGCGTGTGCACATGTGTGTGTGTGTGTAGGGTAGAAATGGAGAAGGATGGAGACCAAGACAGAGCAATTCATACCCGTCAAACAGAGCTACATACTATTTTTCAAGCTATTATGAGGCATTTATAAAAATGAATCATGTACTAGGATATCAATTAAAAATGAATTCTAAAAAATAGAACAAAAATAGGCAACATTCTTCAGTCACAATGAAACTAAACTCAGTATTAACAGTGAGAGACTAGACAACAAATTTAACCCACTGGAAAATTTTACAAGTCCTCTGTATAACTTTTAGCTTATTACCTGACAATCCTTATTAAACTAGGATCCATGTGGCCAGCCCTCTTGTTCACCAGGCAAGAGTAAGACTGAACAACTGGGAGGCTTACATTTCTCAGATGTATGTCTCAGTACAATTTCTTTCCCCCCGAGTCTGGGACTTCTTGTGATTTCTTTCCACACTCTATCTCCCAGTATTTTTAAAAGTACACGTCTCTCTTTTTTGTTTTACATATATATTTTTAAAGTGCCTGTCTTTTGGTAAAGCCTTCCCTGCCTTCTTTTCTATTTTATGTGCTATTCCAATTCAGAGGTTTCTTGTGGACACCAAGGCTGAGCTCGACTGAAGGCCCCTCCACAGTGATTACAAAACGGGCTGCTCTCCAATGCGAATCTGCTCATGTTTTTTAAAAGACAAATTATCAATGAAGGTCTTTCCACGATGATTATAGATATAGAGTTTTTCTACCATGTGTTCTTTGGCGTAAATACAGGTTGAGCTGTCTGAGTCTTCCCCACATTCATTATACATATATAGTTTTTCCGCTTGTGAATTCTTTGCTGTCTATATAGGTGCACACGCTGAAGAAGGCTCTTCCACATTTATTTATAAGGTTTCTCTCCAGTGTGGAATTCTAATGTTGTCTAAGGACAGAATACGCATTAAAGGCTTTCCCACATAGAGACTTGTGTGGTTTCTCTCCAGCACGAATTCACTCGTGTCACTCGAAGGATGAATGTTTAGAAGGCTCTGCCACATTGATTACAGACATAGGCTCTCTCTCCTACGTGAGTCCTCTTTACCAGTAGAGGGAATCGTCTTAGGGAACACCATATAATTCATGCTGGAGAAGCAATTCAGCGAAGTGTTGGAAATTCATTACTCACAGAGTAACACTTGTAGAACACATGAGGACTCATACATTATAAAACACTCTCAGTTTCATAAATGAAAGGATGGCTTTAATGATCACTCATTCCTTAGTCAACACTAAAGATTTCACACTGAGGATATATCATAAAGTAAAAGGGGGAAAGTGCAGTTGGAGTTCACATCAGAATATTCATACTGGGAATACACTCAATAAAAAATCCTTTAGCACTCAAGTGTGCAAAAAGTTCTGACTTTTGCTGAATGACCTGGTATTGAAAAAAATGTAGGATAAAGATGTGGTATTTTTAGATATGTTGAGTCCAGAATTTGGTAACTAGTAATAAACAACTAGATAAATCATTTTCAATGTTTTTGTACTTGTGATTAATATTAAGCAAAAGTCATTGAAAAAACTAAAAAAAGTATATATTTCCTAAAATCTGCTTTCAGTTTCTTAAACTTTGCTTTTCTAATTATCTACTTCAAGCATGAAGAAGTGTGTTGACTCTCTACTATGAAAGAAAAAAATCAGTTTAATGTGGTTTTATTGAAATCTAGGATTACAGACTCATACATTATGTATCTTTGCTTTTAAGAACCAGTCATGATATTTTCATTCTACTTTGTAAGGTAGACTTGTAATTTTAAGACTTAATCTTATTTTCATTGCCAGTTCTATATCAGTGTTTCCAGTTTAAGATTACTTATTTTCATAGATTTTGCTGTTTGCTTGCATTTCAGGAAAGGTACATGAATGATACATTTTTCTAATCTCATGGAAAAATAAATGACTAGCTGACTAAATTTAAAATTTTCAAATTACAGTGTTTTCCCTCAAACTCGGTAGAATGAAGAAATAACTATTTCCTCAACAAATAAATTGTAAGGAAAAAAGAATGGGAGGAGATATTTATGGATTTAATTACAATTTAGAGACTTAACCAAACAATTTGTGAATATATCTGGCATCTTGATTTGAACAAATCAATAGTAAATATATAAAATTGGGGAAGATTTATATATTGATTGGCTATTGAATGATTTAACAGATGTTTTTTTAGGTATAGTAATGGTTTGTAGCTATATTTTTAAAAAGAATCTTTATATTTTAGAGATTTGTATTGACATATTTATGAAAAAATTAATACAATGTCTTGGAACTGCTTCCAAGATTGGGGGTTGGGGGGAGCGTGAATGGAGATATAGATGAGACCAGGTTGGCATAGGCTGATAAATTTTGAGCTGAGGAATGCGTATATACAGGTTTATTGTACAAGTTTCCCTACTTTTGTATATATTTGAAAATTTCCATAATAGAACAAGAGGGGGGAAAAAGCCTAGCTATAGCTTATTCTTTTCTACAATTGTGGAAGAGAGATCTAAGAATACAGTTGCCTTGGCAAGAAAATAGTTATTTATTCCCTATTTCATGATGTAATGCTTGTTGGATTTCTTTTGCTTATATTTCAATATGTTTACTACATCCATGTCTTAATCTTTTAAAATTCTATAAATTGTTAATTATCAAATTATATCTTTAGCTATGCAATGTTTTCTTCTATTATGTTTTAATATTATTTTTAAAATATTCTGATTTCTTCAGCAATTCTATGTTGTTTTCCACATCACATCTTATTTCTGCTCAGTTAAATGTTTGCTGTTATTATCTGTATTCTAAGATCTATAACACTCATTCAATTATCTGTTTTATAGTTTCTGCTCTTAATCAGTTTTAAAACATTTTAACATTCCTCATAACTTCATGACCTTACTTCTTTATATTACTGATCTCCCTTCAAACTTGTTTGCCTCTCAAGCAGCTCCATTTTAATAATCTCTCTTCTTTTAGCTTTTAACTCTTGCCTTACAGTCTATGTTTTCCTCCTTTATCAAATGACAAAGCAAATAGAATCAGAAATTTCTTGCTGCATCTATAAAATCTTTTTCAAGAATATATTTTGAGATGCTTGTAGCAGCTTTATTCACAATTCCCAAAGAATGTCCTTCAGTAGGTGAATGGATAAATAAACTGTGGTACATCCAGATAATGGAATATTATTTAGCGCTAAAAATAAATGCGCTATCAAGCCACGACAATACCTGGAGAAAATTTAAAGGCATATTACTAAGTGAAAGAAGTCAATCTGAAAAGGCTACATACTATTTGATTCCAACTTTATGACATTCTTGTAAAGGTGAAACTATGGAGACAGTAAAAACATCAGTGGTTGCCAGAGGATGTGGGAGGCACATGGAGAGATGAGCAGGCAGAGCACAAAGGAATTTTAGGGCAGTGGAAATACTCTGTATGATACCGTAATGATGGATATATGTCATTATACATTTCTCCAAATCCATAGAATGTATAAAACCCAGAGTGAATCAAAATATAAACTATGGACTTTGGGTGGTTATGATGTGTCAATGTAGGTTCATCGAGTGTGACAGATGTATCACTCTGGTGAGGGGTGTTAATAGGCGATGCTGTGCATGTGTGGGGGCAGGGGGTATATAGGAAATCTCTGTATGTTCTGCTCTATTTTGCTGCTCTAAAAAATAAAGTCTATTTCTTAAAAACTGTTTTTCCTTTGCCTGTTGAATGCTTTATGCTCCATTTTATTATAAAATCTTTTCATAGGCCGCTGTCTGAATTTCTTTTTTTATTTTTCAAAGATGGCAAGGCTATTTATGCCCAGTATTTCCCCACAAAAATAGGGCAAGGGGATTCTTTTTAGGCTTCTCTTATTTTCCACTTAAAGGCTGTTAGAGAAATTCTTTTAAGGCTCAAACTGGAGAGCTTGCTGCTAATGTGGTGACATAGTGTTTAAGAATGGGCCACTAGGCTATGATGGCCTCAGCAGGCCAACTACATCTCTATATGCTTTCTCCTCTGTTTTTGCAAAAGCCTCTGGGTCAGTAGCCAGATTTGGTGGGACCCAGCTTTTTCCAGGTGCACAAATAGTCTTACTTCTTTGGACCAATCTTACTAACTTTCCAGTCAACAAAACCTCCCACTCAGTATCAGGAAACCACTATTCCAGATCAACAGCTTTTGAAGACCCAATTCAATTTTATCTCGGAGGTCACTAGAATGTTGAACCAACTCACTGCAGTCATCGTTACTGCAGCTTTTCTATTCCTGTTACTTTTCTGAGTTCCCAGTTGCAGTGCCACTACAGTGTATGAGATTTCTGCTGATCCATGTGACTCAGTAGGGCCCTACATGGGGTTTGCCCAGTCAATCTCTCAGTTCACTCCTCCAAGCCCAGGAAGGCTTATATCCTCCAGGATAAGGATTGCCTACTTCCTATGAGAGAATCCTTCTTTTCTGGGCAGTGATTTACAAGTAAATTCTTTTTATTCATGCCCTATCTACACTGATTCTAGAGGAAAGCATTTCAAGTTAGTGGTAGTTATATGGTTTTATTCCCTAGTTTTTAGTGTTGTTGCAGATTTCCCCCTATTTTTATATTTTTTACATATTTTTCTTAGAATGGAAGGGGATACTCCTCCCAAAAAATTCTCAAGCAATCATCATTTCCAGAAAGACTGACCAAATTTCAGATAATTTTAAGTGATCTAAAAGAGTAATGTGCTTTGCCCATCTTTTCTTAACAGGTATCCTAATGCCTTGAAACTACTTTTGGCTGATTTGGATGCAAGCACTTCTACCACAGTAAATAAAAAGTTGCTAATGATGTATTTTTATTATCTCAAAGTAAGAGAAATCTCAATAGACAATGGAACATGATGTCCAATTATTGTCAAGAAAAATGACTTAAGGACTAACATTCTAAAAGCAAAATATCTCTATTTGAAGGAGATGTCCTTCAACACTAAATTGTCTTGTAAACATAACATCTTATAGAAAGTTAACCTACTCAGCTACTCAGAGATGCATTTTTGCAACTTAATTAGTCTGCAGAATTCATCAAGAAGTTATATTACTTTAAAATGAAAACTCTCATGGGTCCATTAATGAAATTTTTCTATGGTAGGTTGGTAATACTGCTTTGAAATTTTGTCAGGTCAAAGTTATTAGAGAAATGCTCCATGGAAAAGAATTTGAGGGCCGTTATTTTTCCATTTGTCTAACTGTTGTTTCCTGAGAAAAATATTTACCCCGACTGCTCACTCCCTCACTTTCCTCTATGTGAATGTGGAATGACTGTGTCTTCAACCACAACTCTTTTTTCATTTTTATTGTAGATAATTAATTACACTATCCACTCAACTGACCATCAAAGCACATGGATTTTTTCTAGCAGGAGCATAAAGAACATGACAGTTTCATGCCAAAGAATTCTCTGTTGTCCAAATATTATCAACATTATAGTTGTAAGGAATAACATGGAAGGCTGCCTGAAGGATAAGCAGTCTATTAATTCCAACTAATATTCTAAATGTTATCCTTGCATTAGTTAGACCATCAAAAAGCTGCTCACTTATACTGCATTCTCTCAGACCCTCACTGAAGTGCTTCCTCTGAATTACATTTTCGAAATATGCCATCACTTTGCTCTGAGGAAAATAGTAACAGTACTAACGATAACAATGATAAGGTTGATGCTGATATTATTCTCCCTGAAACTGGCCACTCCCACAATCTTCCCCTAGTTCCTTTCTGATTTTATCCAGTTGGTATCAACTCCATCCTTCCATTTGCTCAGACCAAACACTTTGGGGCCATCTCTGCCTCCTCTTTTTCTCTAATATCCCACATGTAATCCTTCATCACATTTTGTTGCCTCTAACCTCAAAAAAAAAAAAAAAATACAGATGCTGATTAATTTTCACCACCTCCACTGCTACCAGCATGATTGCTACTCTATTGCTACTCACCTGCATAAATCCAAGAGCCTCCTGACAGAGGAATCAGATGACCTCATTAAAATCAGATTGAATCACTCCTCTGCTCAAATTCTCCAGTAGCCTCCATTGCATTCAGAAAGCCACAGGGGTTTACAAGCTCCTACTGGGTCTGGCCCCTTGTTAGTTCCCCCACCTCATCTCCTGTCACTCTCCTTCTCATTCCCTTCCTTCAGCCAAACTGGTCCCTCGTCATTCCTCAAGCACTCATGAACAGCCATGCTCCTCCCTCTGTCCAGCATGCCTCCCTCCAGATATTTTCATGCCGTCTCTCTAACCCTTCAGGAGAGGCCTCCCCAGCTACCTTATTTAAAACTGAGACCACCCACACTCACCCTTGACACTGTTTATCCTCATTCCTACTCTTTTTTTCCCCACAGCATTTATCATCTCCTACCACACTATGCATTTTACTCATATATTTTGAAGATTGTCTACCTCCTTCTAGTTTAATTCCAGCTTTCTGCAAACAGGGATTTTGATCGGTTTGGTTTACTGTTGCATTCCCAGTGTCTTAATGGGGACTTGCATATAACAAGCATTCAATAAATACATGTTGAATAAGTGATTATGAAGAGTAATGACAATACTAGAGGCTAACATAAATTGCCTTTTTATATTGGCCAGGTATCATTTTTTACAGGAATTATTTATGCTCACAAACCTATGAAAGTGCTGCTTTTCTTCTTCTTGGGAGGAAACTGAGGCTTTCTATAGGGAAAACTTAACTAAGGTCACAGAGGTGGCAGCGGCAGAGCTGAAATCCATACCTAGTCCCTTTGTCTCCCAAATCTCCACTTTCTTTATGACAACATTGTACTTGCTTTCATCAGAAACTCATATGACACTTGATGTGTGTGTGTGTGTATGTGTGTGTGTTTTAAGTAGAGGACATTGTTCACTACTTGAAAGGGTTACTCCTTCATGTGGATCCATGGAAGAAATTTCTCTCAGGTCTCAAGAACAGATAAGCTGTGTTTCTCTACATATCTGGCTCATTTTTATCTTTTGGACATGGTGAAGTGTCTGAATGTTTGTATTTCCATCTGGATTCTTCACTAAGAAACTCAGAGAGAAATTTTGAGGTAAAACTTAAAACTTAGCATGTAATGTAGGGTGCTAATCTTAACCTTGGCTTTATATTACCTTCTAAAAGCTCCCATTTCCATAAACACTTTAATTTCCTTTATTATGTATTTTATCTTTTGCAGTGTATGGTATTTGTGTAAACTCCTCAAATCCCCTTTGGGTTGAGATGACATGGAGAGAAATGCACTTACTTATAAATGAAATCAGAGTTGTGTTCTTGCACCAAATTGCTTTGACCTCTTATAAAATTGTCTATTTCTCGATTGTCCTTTAGTGTTATTTCTTGGCTTTATTGTGGGTGAGATACTATAAGGAGCAGCCATGAAACAAAAATAAACAACGACAACAAAAATAGTAAAGTGCACCCTTTTGTATATTCAATATACGCAAGAAATGTTATATAGCATCTTGTCCACTTAGTACTAGAATTCTGTCAAATGAAGAATGCTAGGATAAATTTCTTACATGTTGCGGGGCCTCCCAAGTAAGTGGTACACTTTTCTCTCATAGGCTGTCAGAGTTGTATGCTTTGCTCTTTATTCAAAGCTAAATTTTATGCCCACCTCTAACCATCATGTAGGATCTTGTTAAAGTGTTAACATTAGTTCTAATTCCATATCACCTGCCTATCCTTATTTTCCCATAACTTTGATCATTTATTCCTTTTCTTTTTTATCCCACAATATTGTCTGTATTTAGCTATGGCTGGATAAACGAGATTAGTGGCAAAACCTCACTTTTTACTCCCAATGTTTTCTCATATCCATTTCACCATTCTCACCAGTAGCCGACTCTGTATTTCATGCAGAATAGAGAAGAGAAATAGCGTGCAAGTATTTCCTGTTTTTTTCTTCCAGATGTCTAAATCTTCAAAAGAACATAAGGGGGTTTGTGGAAGAGGGAAAAGGAAGGGAGAAGGCTTTTGTGGATGAAAAGGGGGGAATGAGGGAAACTAGAGAACGGTCAATGAGACCTAGAGCAGCAGAAATGGCCCTTGCCTCTGGTGGCCCCACTGGAAGGTAGCCAGACCCCAGAGAGGTCCAGGCAGGCTAGACCATAGGCAGCCTCACAGAAAACCTCAGGGTCCCTAGGGAAACCTAGAAGCAGTGGAGACCTGAGAGATTATGCAGCAAGGGGCAGTGGAGTTTCCCTGCAGCCACCTGTTCAGATGACCCGATAAAGAATGGCCATGGCACTCTGAAAGACACCAGAGCTGTAGAATCATCCCAGGAATGAGTAAGAATGCAGGAAGCGCTGAGGTTAATTTTTCTACCAGCTCCTGGAGGTTCAGGGTCAGAAAGTGAGTTGAGTCAGAGAAAATAATTTTTTTAAAAGTGACATTTTTGCACACCTGTGTTTGTGGACCTACATATATGTAAGCTGCCACAAGTTCCTTTTGAAACCAGGCACAGTCCAAACTAAGCAATCAACCCAACAACAAATGAACACATAAACCAAGAGAAAACATGAAAATAAAGTGATGTGATTGGAAGATGAAGAATTTGGAGTTGGAATGATTTTATATTGAAGGATTTGAAGTATAATCTCTAAGTGATATTCAAATTATCTTGCTATTGAGTACCCTGAAGGCTGAATTAAACTCCGTTCTATCAAATTTCTCTTTCCTGCAAGATAAATTATACATCTTAATGCAGCTGTGAGGAACAACCAATAATTTAATGTGAAATACTTTATTAGTCTAAATCTTTTGTAAATAGTTGTTACTATTATTAATTATGTATTTTCAGTTCTGTAGTCTGGATTTTGAAACATAATCTTCAGGCACAATTTCTCTTCATTTAAATTATTTTTTTTATTAAAGACTGGTTACAGCACATGGGGAACTGAATAACGATGATCACACCACGTCCTAGGTTAATCGATCACATCGTGTCCTATATTAATGTGCATTTTACTATTAAAGTGGTCACATAAACTATGTGTCTATGTAAAACAAACACTTCTGCAAACTCATTACAGCCCTTTCTAATACCTTTCCAACTCCACTTCCAGTATCATTCTGGAATGTTATCTGAGAGCTGGACCACTTCCATTAAGCAGAAAGAGCACATTTCCAGGATGGAGGGTGACAGATAAAATCTGTTTTTCTCACTGGTTCTATTAGGACAATCTGCCTCTGCTCCCTGAGGTCTCTTAGGGATGTGGGACTGGAAAATGTAGTTACCACAGTACTGTCCTCTTACCTGGGCCCACAATTCTTTTTCAAGAAAATTGAGATCCATTGTCTTGTACAGTGCTTCCAAAATATTCTATACTGATTTCCAGTTCACAAAAAGTCTTAGAATAAATAGGCTTTCAGGAGGAGTTTATTAAGTCATTTTAAAGTTTAGTTTTCTTTAATTAAACAGCTGAGCTAAAAAATTAATTAACGTTATATAAAGGCTTTCTAAAAACATTCAAAGTGGTTCAAGTTTTAGGCCTAAACTCTCTTACTGTTTTATTTGTGGAAACTCTAGAGGAGCTATTGCAGTGGAAAATGACATTTTTGTTTGTCCTTTCCATGGTATGTGCTTTTTATAAATGTTAAAATTTATAATGTCATATTATATATTTTTTGAGATTCCAAAATAAGTCAAAATTCACACTAAAAAAGAAAAAGCTAAATTCTTCAGGTTAAGGTCAATCTGTAACCTCATAAAAGTTTCTGGTGAAATTTTCAATAACTCAGAGACTAAGAAACTTTTTGTTCACGGTGGATTCTTCAGCCCATTGTGTTTCATGCCAACTAAACCCAATCTGTGTTTCCCTTGGGCCATAGCATCAGAATCTTATGGATATTTGTTAAGAAGGAAGGTTGGAGGGTCTATTCTCAATCTATTAATTCCAACTTTAGGTTCTTAGTCTAATGGGCTTCTTGACATTCGAGAACTTCTGCACCAATTTCAAATTTTCATCAAAATCTCCACCTGGACCCCTTTCTCTGCAAAAACACTAATGATTTATTTTGCACACAATTTAGCTCATAGTAGAAGCAGTAAATGGTATTAAGCCATGGTCTCATCTTATTCACCCTATCGCAGCTAGACTACACAGGGAAGAAAGTTGGAAAAATAAGAAATGTTATGAGATGAATAGCCTCATGGCCTCAAAGAGAAGCCTGGAGTCAGACTGGGAAGGAAGGATGAGCATTTTTTCCTTAACTTTATTGACAGGAAAGAAATTTAGGAATAACATGCCACAGTATTAGTGAGGAATGAGACTGCCACTTTGGGCCTTTAACACTCAGATTTTTCTAAACTTAACGAATTCCTTTTGGTCTCAATGGCTTCATCTGAATAGTGACATACAGAGTTGGACTACTTGACTGTTGATATTCATATTTTATGATTCCAACATTAAAGGTGGTCATGATGACTTGGTAAGTATGGTATTAGTTATTGAGAGAAAATTATTAGTGATCTGTTGTCATCTACTATAGTTAACAATACTGTGTTGTATTTGAAAGTTGCTAAGATAAGATTTTAAAAGTTCTCATCACATACACAAAAATTGTAACCATGTGAGGTGATGGATGTGTTAACTAAACTTATTGTGGTAATCATTTTGCAATATATACATATATCAAATCATTATGTTGTATACCTTAAACTTCTACAATGTTATATGTCAATCATAACTCAATAAATCTAGGAAAAATGCTACTTTTTGCCAAGAGCTCCTTCCATGGGAGTTCATGACCAATATAGTTTCCAACTGCTTTAAATAGATTCTGGTAAATACAAGTTGGATTGAACTTTTTACTGTGAAATACGCTATATTTATAGAAGAGTACATAAAACCTTCATAGAGAGTTTAATCAATAATTATAAAGTGATCACTAGTATAACAATCAATCAGGTCAAGAAATAGAACGTCATTGAAACTCAGATCCCCATCCCAATCCATGTATCCTTTTCTAATTGCAATTCTTTCTTTCCCATAGAGATAACCACTATTGTGACTGTACAGTACTTTCTTATTTATTTATTTATTTTTTAGTTCACCCCTTTCTAGATGAAGAAAGTGTTACTCAACTCTTGGTGCTTTTATTCTCCTTGGGAGGCTCTACACACGCATACAACTCAATAGCACACACAAAAAAATCCAATTAAAAAATGGACAGAAGATCTGAATAGACATATTTCCAAAGAAGACATTCAGATTGCCAACAGGTACATGAAAAGATGCTCAATATCCATGTTATTTTAATCATGTTGCCCCTGTATACTTTAAACAATACAGTTTAGTTTTGCCTATTTTTAAGCTTTGTATAAATGTAATTGCATTTTGTGTTCCTTTATGTTTTTTGGTTTTGTTCAATATAATGTTTGGAAAATTGAGCCATAACAGATATTTCATTTTAATTGCTGTATAATATTCCACTATGTGACTATACTACACTTATTTATCCCTTCCACTATTGGGGAACATTTAGGTTGAAATTAGTTTGGGGATATACTAAACAATGCTGCTATGAACATATTTGTCCTTGTATTCTGCAGTACATAACCACACATCACTCTTGGAATATATCTTGGAGTGGAATGCAGGGTCACAGGGTATGCACATCATCAACTTAACTAGATAGTGCTACACCATTTTGCAAAGTGGTTTTGCCAATTTACGTACTCATTAGCAGTGCATGAACATCTCTGAAAACACCTCACTACCTAGATGTGTAAATATGTCAGATTACTTAGGCTATTATACTCATTCATTCATTCATCCATCCATTCATTCAATAATTTTTAAGGTTTTCTATGTCCCAATCACTGTGCTAGGCACTAGGAACACAGAGGTGAGTACATTGTTTCACTGTGTCCATTATAAACTGAAATAATGATAAATGCCCCTAAGGATTCAAATTTCTATCAGCACTCCAGTGGGCCAATAAACTTTGAACATGATTTTTCCAGAAAAAGTCCTACTGCAGAGGTAAGAAATCTAATGCATCATCCTGATAATGATTAGAGATCATATTCAACAGCAGTTCAAGTTGCTTCACTTCCATTAGTTTGAGATGTGCATCTAATATGGGGAATATTTTTCTTTCATGTCACAGGAAACAATTCCTGGATTGTTGCTTTGGAGGTTATAGGTTACATGTCTTAGCTTGACAAATTACCAATAGAATGAAGAAAAGGTGTCATAAAGCAGCAACGGATGGTATATTATGCTTCACAAATTTAATCACAATAATATTTAATCAGTTTAGCTTTTAAACAGGAATTCTGATTTCATTTAAATTCAATGGACACATTTTTCTGAGTGCCTGTGTTTTTGCACATGTATCTACTGTGCTCATAATTGCAAAATTAGTGCATATAAATCAAGTACAAAGGCGCTGAATCATTATAGCTTTGGTACTCGGATACAAATAAACATGTGTGTGCATAAATGCAGAATGAAAAGAAAAAAAGAACCTGAGAAAATCTGGCACTGAATATCAAGTAAAAGACTGTGCAGCATAGTAATTCTCTTATTCCCATACTAATTTGCCAGAGGAGTTAATTCCGATAACCCAAATCTGGCAGTGGTCCGCACAGCATGCAATTGGAGAATTATATATCATCTGGAGATGTACGAAAAAGTGATTTTTCTTAACTATATTACCATACTGTTCTTAATCCTTTAAAATATATTATTTGAGATAAATGATTCTTTTAAATAGGTAGGTTTTTTTTTCCCCTTTGGTGAGATTAATTCTTTAATATTCCATGGCGGACATTTAAACCTGTGGAGAATCTCTTGATTATTCTATGCAACTTGTCACTGCATTACTCCAAAAAATATGAAAAAATTACAAGTTGCATACAAAATAACAACCAAAGCAGTTGTAGACTTCAAAATTAGCTTCAAGTGGTAAATGGCAACCACCAATGGAATGTGTCAACTTCACGTTTTTGGATTTGTACTCAATACAGGATACAAACAGCAGGGTTCTATCTGCCATGGACAAATAAAGACTCTGCAGGCTTTGTCAAGTGCCTATCACCCAGAGAGGTTGGCTGCACTGTTTACAGTCACAAATACAAATTATTTACTGTAGTATATTAAGTAATAGGGTGGATTTATAGTAGCAGGAGAGGCTGATAAAACCACTGGCAAGATGTAGCTTGTAGAAGTAAACAAATTAACCAGAAGGAGCAGCTGGGGAAAGAAGTGCAGGCATATGTGTGTGCATTTGGTTAAAATGCAATGTTAACTTCAAAATGATGGGAAAAGAATTCTCTTCCTTCTCCTATGCTCACCCCAAGGCACAGAATCTAAACAGGATAATTTCAAATTTCATTGTCTGTCTGCTGCGGGAAATCAGATGTAGCATGCGTAAGTCTTCTATTATAGCTATAAGTCCACAATCCTTCATAACAATCCCCTTGGCTATAAAAGGAATGGCTGTTACAAAAGTGTATATTCTCATTGTCAGCTATAGAAAAATGAGCAGGGGATGAGAGCCCTAGGACTTATAGACTTGCCTCAATCTAAATAAGGCTTGCAAACTATTTTTGCTTCATCATTTTGGAAATCACTACACACACATACACACACACACACACATACACACACATTACTGTAGAGAACACTTCTGAAAGTTTCAAGTTGGAAAAAAAAGGCTCTTCCTCAGATTACATAATTTTAATTATGTCTTCCTTCTGGCATTTTAGCAGGTGGCATTTCAGTGATCAATGAAGCTTTGGCATCTGTGCTTCTTTGTATATTTTGCTAGTCTGCCAGTCCACTGATCTAGAATTACATTATTGTCACCATCATTTTTAGATGCCTATAAAAACCAGGTCTTCTGGCACCTTTCTTCATTTTGTAGCATGAGAGTTATCCCAAGTTCGCTTATATTTTATTCTTAGGGAGACATTTTTTTGTTCCAGAATTTCTTTTTCTTTTCCTCTTTGTTTCCTTTAAAGACTCTTTCACTTAAGGCATGTGTGATAATCAAGAAAGACTGGAATAGATACATCAAAGCAAAAAACTTAACATGTTAGGCACTTAATAAATTGTAGTTGAATGGTTAGAGATGCCAAATGTGCCTGGGAAAGTTGGCATCTGGATATTTCAAAGCATTTCCATTCTGCAAAATGATACTTTGTGTATACCTTTGGTGTCACTGTAGTGCTTAAAACATGGTGTCATGTCTACTACTTAATCTGATCCTCAGAGTATTCTTGTGAGCTAGGCAGGAAAGGCATTCCTTCAATATTTATTGAGTATCTCCTCTGTGCCAGGCACCATTCTTGTCACTAGGAATAGAGAGGTACATAAATGAAACTTCCCTGTTTTAGGAAAGGGGGATTATATTCTAGAGGTTATCATCGCCAATCTGCAAATGTGGAAACAGAAGCACCAAGAATTAAAGGTTGGCCCCTAGTAGGCAGTTGCAGGGACATGACTAGTACTCAGGTCTTTTGGGTCCTGGTCTTGGTTCCCAGGTTCCCCACAACTCCTCTTTGGATTGGTGCTAATCGCTGCAAAGAATGATGATGCCAAGCCCTGAGAGAAATATTCAGTTTGTTAATTTGAATGGAAATCCTCAGCTTGTGCTTGACAATATATCATGTGCATTTTTAAAGGCTCTTTACACTAAAGGATTTAAAAATATTAATTGTATTGAAGAGAAATACTTTTGGTATGTGTATCTGGTTTATTGCATAAACTGGTCAGGGTGGGTTGTGAGCAGAAAGCAAATAGATTCTTTCTCACTAAGTCCCCTTCAAACAATCTCTGCAACATCTTTCTTCCGCTTCTTTAAGTTGCTTTCTGGTATTTAAAGATCAGTCCACTTTAATGTAATCACTCATTCAACTGAAAATTTCTCCTTTCTCCCATCTGAAGCCTGAGACTCAAAACCCTCATATGGATAGGAGGTACAGTCAACTTGACTCCCCACCGCTGGCCCTTCTAGGGTTTTTCCCCATTCACAGTGCTGCCTCTTGATCCCTCAGGTTAGAGTGGGGAGACAAAGGAGAAGCAAAAAGCATATAGGTCTCACTTGACTAGTATAGGTATAACCTATATTGGTGCCCTATGGATTTTAATGTCCAAATGCTAATTTTTCTTTTCTGGGATGCTTATGAGGCATTTTCAGACTCCTGTTGCTGGAGGTCTTCAAGCTCCAATTCTCTGACATGGGATGGTTTCCTCTGGCTAATGCTTCTGTGTCTTTCCTTGGCCATATTTTGCAGTAGTTTACCCTACATGACTTCCTCAGTAAATCATCTCACCCTCATAGATGATCCCACCCCATGACTTTTGGCTGGTGTCCACCTCAAGAAGACCTAAGCCTGGCTCCCTTCCACGGAGTCCACATCAAGCTCATGGGAAAAATACATGTTTGCCCTGCCAATCTCTGGTAGGGGAGGCCATTCCCAGAGCGGTGCTCTTGGCTCTGCTGTCAAAGCTGAGCTGCCCTACCAGCTGTCAGCCACTGACATTTACACTTTTATAGGCATGAATCAGATACCCATAATCCCATCCCCCAATCTCCAGGAGACTCAAGTGAAGCATGCCCAAGGTTTCTTTGGAATTTTCCCTCATTTGGCATGAAGTAAAGAGGAAAAAAACCCTTTCCCCTGCCCTGAAGATGGGAAATGCCACAGCATTACATCTAGTTTGTCTCTGAAGAAATTCTGACTACCATGCTTAATCAACCTGCAAGAAGCTCTCCTGTTTCTTCTTATAAGGGCACTAATCCCATCATGAGGGTTCCACCTTCATGACCTAATTACCTCCCAAGACTCCATCTCCAAATACTGTCACACCGGGGGTGAGGTCTTCAATATACGAATTTTAGGGGAACATAATTCAGTCCATAGCAGAGGTTGACGTAACAACATTCATAAAACCATCTTTTGATCATCCCTTTTGAAGAACTGCATGTTCTTCAAACTGCAAGTACATTTCAGGAACTTCCCTTTGGGTGGAGGTATTTAAACACATTTTTCTTAGCTTTCTGGATTCCTCTGACATGCTGAGACAAGAATAACATTTCAACATTCTTTTAAATATATGAATGCTTGAAAGGCTAACCTCTTTCTTACATTTGTAGAGCTTCATCTTTTCTTTTAAATACCAATATTCGTCTCTTCCTTCACGAAGTCTTTCACGACACACTCCACACACAAGGAATAACTACATTAAGTTTAGCAAAGCTTAAGAGTTTGCTAGAGGGGTCGGCCCAGTGGCGCAGCGGTTTAGTTCACACTTGCCAGCCCGGGGTTCGCAGGTTCGGATCCCGGGCGCCCGACGACGCACTGCGTGTCAGCCATGCCGTGGCGGCGTCCCATATAAAGTAGAGGAAGATGGGCACGGATGTTAGCCCAGGGCCAGTCTTACTCAGCAAAAAAGAGGAGGATTGGCAACGGATGTTAGCTCAGGGCAGGTCTTCCTCACACACACACACAAAAAAAGAGTTTGCTAGATATTTTTATACTGTGACATTAACTGTTCACATTTGCTTTATTGTTTTGTGTTCGCTGTCTTTTTCATGTATATAGAAATCATTTAGCTCTAAACGACCTGTCCAAAAGAACTTTTTGTGATGATGGAAAGTTCTGCCCTGTCCAATATGGTAGCCAATATCCATTTTTTACTATTGAGACTTGCAATGTGGCTACTGCAATAAAAGACCCAAACTTCTAATTTTATTTAATTTAAATTTTCATTTAATTTAAATCAATTAAAATTAAATAAAATTAGGAAGTTAATTAACCTTAACTTTAAAGTTAAACTGCCACATATTTTTAGTACCTACCATATCAGATAGTGTAGTACCAAATGAGTAGGATCTTGATCTCTAATTCTTTCCCCTTGTACAACAATACCCAGAATGATGTCCTACTTAGAGTGCATTCTATTATCCTACTCAGTAAATACTGACCGACTCTGTTATTTCATCATTTTCTCATTAACAAAGATTAGTACTTAAATATGTCTAGTTGATGACATTAGTGTAAGCCACTTACTTTTGATAATATTCCAATACCAAATGATGTTCCTTTCTATTTGTTACCATAATTATGTCTCTGCCCTTCTTCCACTTCATGCAATAGAATAATTTTGGAAGGTAGGACTTAACACAGTGTGCATCATTTAGTTTTCAAAGAAGCAGCTTTAGAGCAATGACTACATATATTCTGAGATGGAGTGCATGTGCAACTGGTAGAATGGACAAGGAAACAATGGCTCATATGACTTCCGAGGACAATCATCATAGAAGATATGGATTGCAATGGCCATGTTGGGCATGAAGTAATTTACATCTATTTCAAAACACTCTAGAGATGCAAAGGACATGCTTAAGTCATGCAGTGCTCACCAGTCTTTATACAAACAAAACTGTACCACCTCTGATAACTCTATGTTGAACTAGCTACTCCTAAAGCTTATTAGGAGCCCCCCCAACATTACTTTTAGTTCATCTAGCAAATTTACAGTATTTCTGCTTCTTGTTATTTTTTGTAATTACCATTTGTTAGTTTGCCAAACCATCCAGCTTCTATCAATTATTTACCAGTTTAAATAGAATGTCATTGAGATTGAGCTTCAGTAGGTATGCTATGAGCACTCTCCAGGATTTCATTGTTTACTAATTCTGTCATTTGAAACAATGGGTGACACACAAGTAATACTGATGATGATGCATAGAAGTCATATGTGAATTTTGAATCATTTCTAAATCTCCAATATATAAAGCCCTTTAGACTGTCCCCAAAATCTTCAGTTTGTTCTAGAATTTCACTTTGGAATTACGCTCTAAGGGATGGAGGGAAACCAGATACCAATTTTCTGGGACTAATCTTATAAGAGGTATCCTATCAAGCTGATATTTAACAGTCTTTTAAGTCCTCAGAACAATTTCCATAGGAAAAAAAAATGTTTTTCTTAACACCAACTATTCTGATTATAGCAGTGGTTTTAGTCCACTCTGATAACTTTGTATGATGTAGTATTGCTGGAATCTGCTGGGAAATAACATTATTATCAGACTCACTGCTTTTGACACAATCAGGCCCATGGGACTGTTTCAGATTTAAGGTGGTGAATAAAGCCAACAGCCAGTGAAAATAGCAATTTCTGATAATACTCAATTATCACCGAGTATTTGCAGAGTTGAAGAGGCTATCAGATGCATCTTGGGGCATTAAAGCACATTAACTCAGGTATGACTTCAAATTCTTCATTCTTTGAGTATGAATGATGATATGAATAAGGGCATCTGTCCCAACTTCTCCCTAAAGACCATTCTAGCTGCTTTACCTTTATTAGTCTTTTATATTTTCTAAATTCCGGTGGTACTTGGTGCTGTTACACAATTTGGCAATTTAATGACGTCTCCTATTATTACCTTTCACACACGGACTCTGCTTTTGGATGGGGGACACGCCTCACACAATTTCTACCTTTTTCATAGTGCCTAGCATGGTGCTAGCCAAATATAAGGCATCCAATAAGTATTTGTTTATCAGTATTAAGTGTAATGCCAACTATTTTGGGGGAAGAGAAACTAGATTTAAAGGTTATTGTGTTTTATGGGCAGTGATTAAGCACTAATACCTCATTTACTCAGGTAAGGTACTCTGTGCTTTAAATAACTGCAATTGTCTTTTTGTGTGATCATATTCGAAAGCACAGTAGCTCCCAAGAGGTTAAATCCTGGGGCTTATTTATTAGTCTTTATTTGATAAGACTATGGATCTCTTATTCATTTAGGGAAATTTTCCTGAGCTGTGGTCAACCTGTTTTTTCATTTCATTGTAGTATTTCTAAACCAGAGGGCACAAGGTCACCTTCCTAATGATTTTTTTTTTCTGGAAAAGTAAGAAAACTATTTAATAAATAGAACCATCTCATTCCTACAGTGGGACACTAATGGAGGCAACCATAGCATCCAGGGGCTAGGTGGTATCTGTGCCACGTATCAAAAGTAAACACACAGTACTCTCCAATGGACTAAGAGCCACCACAGCAACTTTGCCCTTCAATCAAGCATCCTGCATCTCCTCGCTCAGATGGGTGGAAAAGAGAGATGGAGGAAGAAAGGAAGAAGTTGGAAAAGTGACTTCAGTTATAGCCTTTGGTAAAATAGCAATCCTGTGTATGAGAAAAGGTTGGGGAACCACTACTAAGTACAAACTCCATTCTACAATTGCCTTTAGGGTCATAGAAGTCTATGGAACCTCTGCAATACCATTTAAGATATTGGAAGGTAATGGAAAGTTGGTTTTCTATGGCACTGAGACAATTGGCTTCTCTTCTGGTAAGCTCCCTTCAACCCCCATAGAAAAAAACATCAGCTCTCCTCTTTCATCATCCTTTCCCCACACTCATGCTTTACATTCCTACCTTTGCTTTCCCAAGGTATGGAGGACAATGTTATACTTTGCATCAAGTTGTTTTCCCTAGATAAGTCACTGCTTTTATACCCACACCTGAGGATAGAAAGTGAAAGAAAGTAGGAATAGTCAGAGCATTAATTCACAGATTTCTGGAGATCTGAGCTTTCCAGAAGTGCTTGAAAACCATGGGGACTGAGAGCTGTGTGCCACTTTGAGAATCAGTGGCATGATGAAAACAAATATAAGTGATTATCCTGAAATTATTTTCAATCAAAGGAGCATAAAATGGCCATAAGGTGGAGGTCCAAAATGGAAATAAGTCACATGCAAACTCTGTCTAAGTGAATATTAAACTATGACCGAAATCTGCCATTTTCAAGAGTCAAGAAGCTCTTTTAAACTGCAAAACAATGGAACTTTTGCAACACAATAAATAGTGCTTAACATCATAAAAGCATCAGGAATTACTATTGCAATACATGTAACTGATCATGCCATGAAATTCATATTGTACAATTACTGGATCAAGATCTGCATAATGCTCATTACAGCATCTGAGTTACCACTGCAATAGGAAAACTGTGGTTTTGCCAGAGAACTTAGTATTTGTTTCAGTACTTAATACTTTCAGTAACCATGACTATGATAGTTTGTGATTCATTGGGCCTAATGGGTTAAGTAAAATTATGAAATTATTCACTTGTAGACTAACCATTATTCCTGAGGCCATCTCTCTATGGTGGGCCAAAGAGTCCTAGAAATTTCCAGGAAAACTCTAATTATACTAGTTACCTTTACTTCTTAAGAAAGCACAGATCTTGACTTGGCAATTGACTGACCATGTAAATATGGCCAAGTGACATAACTCTGTGATGCAGTTTCTAATCTACAAAAACAGGGATAAAATATATCTATCTCATTGAGTTGCTACAAAATTAAATGAGATAATGCATGTAAGACATGTAATAAACACTCAGTAAAGGTAGATTTTCTTCTCACTTGAAAAGCATTAAATGTATATTATTTTGAAAAAATGCCTGTTAAAAAATTAAAACAGAAGTTTGGGCAGTGAATTAAGGGAATATACCTCATACTTCTCACACTTATGGCTGCCAAGATTGTCATACAATATTTTTGAAAGCCTGGTGAAAGATGAAAGCACATTTGAATGAATCCATAACACTGTCAACTTATTAGCGGCATGCGAAGGAGTTGTTGATTGATGGTTTCCCATAGGGTTTACAGCAGGCCTTAACCTAGGTTCATAAGAGTGAGTATGCATTCATTTCAAATGTAACGAACCTTTAACATAACTTATCATTTTAAGATTCCACAGTTCATATAAATGGCTTTTATGGAGAAAGCCCACTTTACTTTTCTGCATTGAAATGTAGGATTCGGCATCTTTAATTTATTGCAGATCTTATAAAAATCACTGAACCAAGAAGAGGACACGTGGATAATTATGTGCCACTTTAGGAGAAATGTAACACAGTGAACAAAAATGACTTCTATAAAGTGAACATTATAACCTAATTGGTTACTTGCACCTTATAAATTAGAGCTAATTAGCAAAAGGAAGTTTTTACATCTCAGAGTAGTTATGTCGCTTGGCCAAAATTACATGGTCAGTCAATTGCCAAGTCAAGATTTAAGCTCAACTTCTTAATTCAAAGTTAATATTCATTCTATTTGCTGTGTTCTCTTAAGAATTAGTAAGAAGAAACTATTTGTATTCAAGGTTTTCATGGAAATTGCTAGAACTCATTGACCCAAGATTGGGCAAAAAGAAATTGTCTTCATTGCCTGTATTATCTAGAAGAAAAATAAAGATGTTTTTGAAAACTTGAATTTCTCTCTTTTTCTTCAGTCTCCCTATTTAATAAATGAGTTTTATATTTAACCTATATCACAGGATATTGTGAAATTAATTTTTAGAGACAAATTTTAATCAATTATGTTAAACATATTTTAAGACATGTACAATAGGAACACTGACCAATCAAAATACATATTGGTCGTACATAATAAGCACTACAGAGTGAAAAACAATCTTGTTTATTATTTATCAATAGAAACTTTACTTGTTCCAATTGTTAACTAATGTTACCAATTCTTAAGTCAATGAATTATATGTAGTTCAATACTACTACATAGATAAAGATAAGATTTTAAAATGATGCTGCAAAATGAGAAGTCAATGCAAGCATAATGACTAGATATCAGCAGTAAGTCTTTCTCATTCCTCTTTCATCAAAATGACCCTCTATCCTGAATGGCATCTTGTTTCCCTTAACCATTACTGATTATACACGAGGAGGTTGGCTATATCTTTCCCACTCTATCAGATAATTGATACAGTTTTTTTTCTTAAAAGAAACATAAGTAAAACAATTTTAATTTTTAATAATTTTTGCTTTTCCTTATCTCTTTTGAATAACTTGTCATTATGCTTGGAATGTCTAGAGCTCGGTTAAAGAAATACAGCAGATTGATTGTTGAGACATTCCTATTATAAGTTTTATACCTGAATGCTCGTCAGTCAATCTGAGAACCACTCCCTGCTGCATGTGTGCCGCAGGAAATACTTGAATAAAAGTGATCTTGGTAATGTGCTGAGGCAGAGAAATAAACTAAAGATCTAAAAGAAATATGCCAACCTTTTAAAAACGGCCTATAGAGTAGACTGGTGGCTTTCAACGTTTTTGATCATCAGCCACAATAAGAAATAGATTTCGCATCTTGATCCAACACATATGTACATCAATATTAAATCACCAAACAACACCTTCCCTCAACTACTAAAGTACTTGTCTTGTTAGGAGTAAGACATTGACATGTTAAATACAACAAGAGGGTAAATAAACTGAACATGGTTCTTAAGTGTACAGCAACTATAATAATGAAATTAGAATGCATAACTTTCAAACCATCAGAAAAAAAAAACCCAAAAACTTGAGCTATTCTAAGAAAGCAAAAATGAGTAAAAATGAAACAAAATGATAGTACAGAAAGTTGAAAATATGGACAAGAAGACAAAGCTGAGTCCTAACAAAACAGCAATTACAATATATGTAAATGACATAAAACAAAAAGACATAGAAACTATTGATATTAATAAAATGGAAAAAGATATATCAGGCAAATATGAACCCAAAGAAAGCTCTCGTAATAGTACCATTTGAAAACATAGAATTTAAGGCAAAAACACAGTACAAAGAAAGATGTTATATACTTTTAAAATGAACGATAGATGAACATGATACATTCATCATAAATATATACACGTCCAACAATACATCTTCAAAATATAAAAAGGATTAACTGACAAAACAAGAGGAAAGAAGAGATAAATAAAAAATTTGGAATCAAGATTTTACCATACCCCTCTTATAAAATATAGATCATGCAAAAAAAATATGCAGTGATATAGAAAACCTCAACAAAACAGCTTTACAACTATTGCTAGGCATACGTTCTGTCTCTCAAACCAGAATACAAATCTGTTTAAGTACATATAAAAATTTACAAAATTGGCCACTTATAAGGTCATAAAGAAAGCCTCAGTAAATTCCAAAGGATCAACATAATGCTATATTCTCCAATTTTTTTCCTTTCCCATCTATTCTCTTTCTGTTTCTCTGTCTCTGTCTCGCTTTCTCTCCCTTCCTTCCTCCCTGCCTCCCTTCCTTTATCTGTAAATTTCATTGTAGCACAATCTAAATACATAAAAGTACATAAATAATAAACCGTACGCTCAATGTTCACAAAGTGAACAAATCGGTGAAACCAATCTTCCAAAAAGGAATAGAATATTACCAGAATCCACGAAGCCCCTTTCTTTTCTCTTCTAGATGTTATGCCTCTGCAAGGGATATCCTGATTTCTAATACAGTAGATGGAATCATATAATATGTACTCTTTTGCATATGATGTCTTTTGTTCAACATTATGTTTGTGAGATCCATCCAGTTTGTAGCTTTCTCATTTTTTCCCCTTCATTTTCTTCTCATTTTTATAAGGTATTCAAATATACCACAATGTATTTATGGACATTTGAGTTCTTTATAGCTATTTTCAGTTCCAGTGCTTCCACAAATATTTGTGTACATGCCACTTGGTAAGGAGACATACACACTTCTTTTAAATTTATACTAGGCATGCAATTCTTGGATTATAAGGTATACATATGTTAAACTTTAGTAAATAATACTAAATAGTTTTCCAAAGTGGTTGAACCAGTTTACACACTCATTACCAACGTACGAGACTATCAGCTGCTTCATATCCTTGCCAACACTTGGTATCGTTTTTTTTTTTTTTAATAATAGCCACTTGGTGAGCATATATGTTATTATGTTGTAAATTCAATTTTTGCTTCTATAATGAAGTTGAGTACATTTTCATATTTCTATTGGTCATTTGGATATCCTTTTTTGCAAAGTGATTGTTCAAGACATTTGCCCACTTCTGTATTTGATTGTCTGTGTTTTGATTATCGATTTGCAGAAATCCTTTACACATTCTGGATAAAAGTCCTTTGCTAGATAAAGGCGTTGTGAATGTATTCTTCAGTCCTATGGCTTGTTTTACTCACTACTTAATGCTATCATTTGATGAATGGAAATTTGTAGTTAAAAGGTAACAGTTTACTTCTTTATTTTTCTTCATTTTTTTCTACACGTTAGTGATTTTTACATGCTATTTAAGTAATCTTTGCCAACACCACGTCATGAAAAGATTCCCCTATGATTTTTTTAAAAGCATTATTGTTTTGCCTTTCACATTTATTTTTACAATCCATCTGGAGTTGCTTTTTGTATATAGTATAATGTTGAGTCAATATACCTTTTTTTTTTTAACTTATGTTTTGTGAAGTTGGGGCAGAGCTTTAAGTACCACCCTCAGTTTTGAAGCAAATACTGCATGGTGCTGCCAATATAAAATGACTTTAAAAAAACAATAACTTAAACCTAGAAATGATCTCACAAAATTCAGTATTCTTCTTTGAACAATGATATGCTGTAGTGTGTTGGACAGGAAATCAGGTGACCTTTCATCTACCACAGCTGTCAAAATCAAAGCAAACCAGTTTCTGGACATCATTGTCCTCAGCCATAACACGTGTGGGTTTTGATCCAGGTCCATGCTAAGATCTTTCCTCCCAGTTCTAACCTTTTCCCTCCTTGAGTATTTTTATGCCACCCTGCTTAAAGGCAAGATATTGCACCAGGTATTCATTTTAAATGATTCCTTTAAAATATTTCAATTATGTTAAAACTTATCAATATAAAAATATTTCTCCAAATACCACCCATCCTTACACAACAGCTGCTTTATTTCCCAAAGTTTCTTTCTACTTCTTTATCCATACATGTTTTACATACTTCATTTATTCAACCATAATTTTTTAATATAATTCTACTATTTGAATCCTTAAAGTGTATAATTCACTTTCTTGAGCCTCTCCGGATAATAGTCAGATTTGTTTATTTCTTGATTCTCTACGAGGAAGTTCAATTTAAATCACAGCCAAAAGCAAAATAAGTTTTAAAATAAATGAGACTGAATCAAAACACACAATATAATGAACACTTTCATTTCAGATAAAAAGGGAAAGCATGAGGAATCTAATGATTAAGTAATTCTATAGCTCCAAATGTATGTATGTGAAGAAAACCCTTTGTCTGATAATGTAACAAAGACAGTCAGATTCTCTTTATCTTGATCTTGTCCTGCCTTTAACCTGAACTTGCAAATGATTTCCTTATAAGGAATAATACCACCTTAGCCTCTGATCCATTCTGACCCAATAATCTCACCCCAGGAAACTGAGCTCATCACAATAAAAAAATAATTGCTATAACAAGAATAGCATTTGGAAAATAATTATTGCACTGTAATAGTTAATGTTAACAACACAGAAATTCAATATATTTTAAGCATTCCTAATGTACTAAATTGGATATATTTACAATTACTACAGGCATTATTAAAAAATAGTCTTTTTAAGTGATAATTATTTAATAATGCTGATATAGAATAAAATATTTGCTCCTTATGTAATTGAAAGGTACTTTACACATACAGATATTTAAATAACTGCATTTGTAAACTGGTTGCAACTATAAGAAATCTCAAGAGTTCTTACTCTATAAAAATTATTGCAGTAATATGATGCTTACTCATCATGGCTGAAGTGACACAGTCATGAAATGCAGTCACTCAAAGGGTCACACTTCCCATCTAAGAACAAATGTACCATTAGTAATAGTGGGCACAAAATGATTAAATCATTGACTTATTGACATTCAGGAATTTTTTTCCCTGTGTTCATCACAGAAAAAACGAGTTAAAAATTACCTGTGTATGTAACACACATAGTTTGAAAGCTGCTCTTTAGCTGCCACAACCCAGTGGAAATAAAAGGACAGCAATTAAACAAGCATCTGAATTATCATAAACTCTGAGGAACACATGAACAGAATGCCAGGAGGCACTCATTTATTTTCATGCCAGGATGTGCTTTATTTAAGCACAGTACAAATCACCAAAGCATTTGAAATCTCTGCTAAGGTAAGACATTCTTGTTAATGGAGATGTCTTTGAGCACACTAAGTGGAGAATGACTGTGACACCCAACATCAATTTTCACTATGAAAAGAGGACTTACATTATAGTGAACATATTTATACTGACTGTGATGCATCTTCACGATTTCAAAATAATTAGTCGTTGGGCATATCAGTCAAAAAATACCAGGCAAACACATTGTATTGAATAGTGAAGAAACAAAACAGAACAACCTGTTAATTAACCAAAATTTTCTCCAGTTTAATACTTGAACAACACTAATCTCAAAATAGTCCATTTTATTTCTGTCAACTCTGTGACAAAGTACCTCCTTATACTGCCCAGAAACCTTTTATTTATATTTATCTGTCCTTGACTCTTGGAATCAAGCAAAAAAATAATTCTAATCTCTTTTCACAAACAGACCTTAACCTTTACATATTAAAACAAAAAATCATGTCTTTCCCCCTTTCTTCCCCTCTTTCCAAGATAATAGTCAACTATTCCTCATCAACCTGGTTTCAGGTTCTTTCCACACTGAGTTGTCTCCTTTATGACTATGACCAGCTTGTCCGTAATTGTGTGCAGTATTCCACTGTGGTCATTCCAGTGCAGACTAAGCAGGGCTTCTATTATCTGGTTCTAGCTACTTTCATACAGCTATCATCAGATTATGTTGGCCACATCATAATATTCATCACATAACTCTCTGGCTTCACACAGACTCAACCGAAGCCATATCTGTGCAACCAAACCTCTGAGTTATTTTTTTTTAACATGCTGTCTTTTTTTTTAAATGCTTCTGTTTAGCCAAATTTCACTTATTATTTAGAGGCAAATGCAATGGGTGGGAAGTCTTCCCATTATTCTATATTGTGCTTATTAGAAATTTCTAAATTTTAATTGCACTATCAGAATTGCATTGCATGTGCTTCTGATTACCTTCCAATCATGTTCCAAAATCTCATGCCATGGAAATGTGACTAACTCTGGAACTTCAGAAATCTGACTTTATGACCTCTATGTGGTGGCCAACTCAAATGTCATGATAACTTACACTTCTCACAAGGGTCTGGTCACTTCCATCAGCATAATGATTAAGAGCAGAGCTCTGGCACGAGATGGCCTGATCTCTAATTCAAGTTCCGCTGCTTATTATTTGTGTGGTGTTGAGGGGTTAACTAAACTCCCTAGGCCTTATTTCTTCATCTGTACAATGAAAATGATAATAATACCTAGCTCGTAGGGTTTTTTTTGTGTGAGAATTCACTTAATAAAATACATTCGTTTCTAAAAAAGCAACTAGTACATAGCAAGCCTTAGCTGTTTAGCTATTAACTTGCAACCAATTTGTCAGAATTGAGATCAGAAACTTGGTCCATGTGTTCTATCAAACAGTATGTATTCTATCAAACAGTCCTTTACCAGAACTTATTATGCTTATGAATCACCTTGCTCAAATGCATATTTCCAGGTTCCACCTGATTTGTTAGGTCTTTTGACTTTTAAGTAGAGAATAGAGGCACATAAGACAACAGAAAATTTTTTGTTACACTTCTGAATTTTTTCAGTTGATGATTTTTCATTATTCATAAAGATCAAAATCAAGATCAAATCAAAAGTTCTTTATGAACTTTTCCTAGAAATTAAAATTATTTTATCATATTAATGATAAAATTAATTAGTAGATATTTTAACAATTCCCTTCATTTAGCTCCCCTAATGAAATTGTCTATATTTTTGTTACTTAATTTAACTCCAAACCAATTCTTACTCAATTATATGCTGTCTAAATTTCTTAAAAGCAGATCCATTCTCTCAGCTTTCACTCAGAACCTTTTACTTACAAATTAGTGGCTATCTCAAACCACTTATTGGAAACAAGCCATTCTTTTCCATTGAATTCCTTGCTTTTAATGAGATTCTACTCCAGTTACAGAATTCAAGCGTTAAGTCATCTTCCTTAGTTCACAGAGTTTTCCAAAAGTAATTCAAACTTGTTCTCAATACTGTGTCCTAAGAAGTATTAACCTGTGTGTAACATGCTGTTGAAATGTGACTTTTCCCTCAGTTTTAGCTGAGGCGTGAAGGCCATCGGTGATGCTGGCCAAAGACAGTTCTGAGAACAATCACCATGACTGCTGAAATTTGAGAGAATTTATTTGAAGAGAACTGGGGCTGGGAGTCTATCTCTTGACGCAGAGGGTCAAGAAAGTGTTATCTTCTAACCCCAACAAAAGTAACAGAGAATTCTAAGGGATCACTCAGAGAACCTGACATGCATCCCTGCAGTTGTAGAGGCAGTGGATGAGGGACAAGGTCATTGTTAAAAGGATCCTGCTAAGAAGGCAGTCTGCTAGGGCTAGAGGACCTCAACGGTAAGAGCCTGTGGATTACCCTGTGGGAACTGAAGCTGGGAGCTCAGGAGAAGTCTGGCAAAGGAAGGGCAATGCCCACCTCAAGGCAGCTGCAGGGAGAAGGAACCAAGAGGAGATTCTTCACAGAATTCACAAAAGTTTCCATGAGAGAGTCAGTTTTAAACAACCACTAAACTCAGAGAACACAAGATCATCCCTCCCTTGCTTTCTTCTAACTCCAGTTGGGTTGAAAACTGAGGTCACCCTGCTGAGAGAGGAGGAGCAAGAAAAGACAGAAGAGTAATTTTAAATGAAGTTTGGGATTTTTTATATTATCTGGGACCAAGCAATTTTAATTATTTAATTGAGACTCTTGGTAATTTAAAGTTACTCTTGGTTTGGTCTGGGCTTTTCCAGTGGCAGGAACACATAGTTCCTCATCAAGAAGATTTAAGGAGACAGTGAAAGACAAAAGTAATGATAATTTCTAACTATATCCTATGAGACCTGCCTACTCAAACTGATTACATATGTGTGCATGAAAAAAGGGGAACTGAAAAAAAAATAGACTGAAGCAAAATAAAATTCTCACTCTATATTAGTCATTGGCAAATGTGCTAGAAGTTCTAGCTATTGGATTGAGTATGAGAATTTCCTATTCAATTCAGATCTGTGAAAGTTTAGGTTGCAGTTTCTATTTCCTGTCTGTGATGGCAATCTTTTGGGATAGATTTCCTACACAAAGCCAGATTTTCTAGTAGGCTCTTCATCCAATTAAGTTATTGAAGCTGTGCATCCTGTTCGGTTCAAGATAGCCAAATTGCTACACAAGTTTTCCCTCCAGCCTTTTCCAAATCCCACTGAATTGACAGTGAAGATGCACAAGGAAGTGTATAAATCTACAACAGTGAAGAAAATAGAATTGAGAGGGAGATCTTCACTGAATGAGTTTATAACAAATATCTGAAAGTGGTATATTTCCACAGTCTAGTCAGAGTACAGGAACCCATAGCCCCCAGCACACCCCCAATTGAAAAAGCCTAACAGAGATTCAGCTGAAAAAGCACATGGGAAGCTGATGGATGAAACATAATGGTAAAATTTATATCAAAATGTCAAAGGAGATAGCAATTCTGAACAAAATATAAAAAGAAATAAAGAGTTCATTCAAGAGATCAGAGATCTCACTGAAAACACTTCAAGAAAAGAAGGACAGAAGAAATTATCAAAGACGTGAGAAAAAAATTTACACGGCACTGAAGAAAGCAAGCCTTTAGACTGAAATGGTTCACCAGCTTCCAAGAAGAATGGATGAGGCAAGTCCTGTTTTAACACACATTTATGAAATTTCACAACTCCAAGGAGAAAGATAAAATCCCCAAAACTTACAGAGACTGAGAATCAGATTTCCCATAATAGAATAAGAATCACTCTAGTATCAGATGTCTGATGAGCAAAAATAAATGTTAGATAATATTGGAGTGACATGTTCAAATTTTAGGAATTTGGAAAATGATTCCAAATCATTAGGAATTCCCAATCAATAGGAATCAAGGAAAATGATTTTGGGTTTGTAATTTTATGCCCAATGAAATTATTAATCAAGGATAAAGGTACAATAAGACACTTTCTGACATGCAACTGTCAAACTTTTACTTCTTTACTCTCCACTACTTGCTACTGAAAAACCAACTTGAATACATATTCTAGCAAAATGAGGGCCAAACAAGATAGAAGAAGGTATAAAATCCCCGAAAACAGTGCCTCTAACACAGAAATACATCTAAGAGAAGCCTCATAAGGACAACTATGCAGCATGCCTAGAAAACAATTCATAGTAGAGCAGGAGATCAAAGACTATGGGAAGCATCTCACTGGGAGGAAAGAGAATTCCTTATACAGTATAACTGATAGTGAATAATTTTGAAGAATAAATAAAGGAATGTATTGCTTCTATGAGTCAGCAAAAACAATGACAATAAAGTGTCTTAGGAAAAACTGAAAGCAAAACAATGAATGTTAAAATATGAAACAATTACAACACATCACAATTTTAAACAATTGAAAGTAAAAGAAAAATAGAATGAAGAAGAGAGGAAAAGAATGAGTATGAGCCCTCTGGCTTTGATGCTAGAAATGTATACTTTCAAGTGGCACAGGTGTTTTATTACATTAGACTTAAATTGCTTCATTTATACTTTAGAGGGAAAAAATATATTTAAACTTTGTTTTATCCAATTCATTTCTATGCATGCTAGAAATTAACAACAATTTTGACCTCTAAGAAACGGAAGACATCTGATACATTCTAAGGGACACTTCTTACTTGTTTTGAAGATAATTCCTCATGGGGGGCTTTCAACCCAATTACTAGTGTGGGCTGCTCCTGCTGGCCCACGTGTTTCTAGAATTTCAGAGGGCTGTGGCTGACTGCTTTCTGTAACACACCTAACAAAGCCACTTGCACCTTTGCTATCCAAGGCATCTCAATTAAATGAGAAACTTGTCCTGTAATGGCTGTAAAAATGCTTCTGCCAGACATGGCCATGGCAGTTTGCCACTTCTAGAGGGGCTCAAAGTGCTGGAAGCTGTGAACCCTGTTGATTGATTGCAGTCAGTAAAGTCTTAGCACATGAAGGTCTGTGCTGGCAGATGCCACCTTGGCATTAGATATACTAGTGTCAGAAGAGAGATCCCTGAAGACAGAGCTGTAGCATGGAAATGCAACACCCACTACAGAACATAGGTTGTGGTAGACGAAAACTAAGTTTCCTTTGTTTTGCAGCTACAACTATTGGTATAACTCTTGATATATAGTAGGCACTTAAGATATGCTTGATGAATGAAGAGGGGGAGGGATAAATTAAATGAGTGATTGAGCAAATGATATGCTGACCAGTTAGTTTAGTCAGACCTATAATCTTAGCGAATATTCCTCTCATGAATATCCTCAGTGGGTATTCCTCTCATGAATGGTTAACACTTAAAAGGTATATTGAAGCTTACTTTTCATAACACTTTTATGTGCAACAATTGCTTTGTTCTTCATTTTACCATTCCTCCAAATCTACATAAGATTCATGTAAGATTTATACCTGGCACACATTAAACACTCAGTAAAGAATAGCCATTAACTATTATTTCTTCAGAGTTGAAGAATAATAGAGATAGAGATAGAAATAATGATAGAGGTAGAGATAGACAGGTATGGCACTAGTAACAGAGGGGAGGAGAAGGAAGGGAGAGAGAAGAGAGGCAAAATCAAATCAAATGTTTCCCTCACTATCTAAAGCAATTTGTAAACCTCCAGGCCAGACTAACAGTGTGAAGAGCCAAGACTTTTGGTCATTCCTTGGACTCTAATCCATTCATTGCACAAGTACCATTAGCTAGAACTGACCTTGATTATATCCCCAAAGACTAAACCATAAACTTTGCTCAAGTTAGTGAACAAAATACATTGATTTATGGTTACAAGCCAGTGAACTGGATGTCAAATGAAGGAGTATATCAAAATGTTCCCTGTTATTATTTTGTATGGGCAACAAAGAATTAATTGCTCCACAACACGCGAGGTGCAAGAAATGTCACATTACTCTGCTTTTGTAAAAATCAAATCAAAGCTAAGGCTGAAGTCATTTACTTAGTTTAATAAAAAGTCCAATCTCAGAGTTTCTTTCCTTCTTTCTTAGGTTGTGGCAGAACCTATGATAACACTGCCTGGAAAATGTGGGAAAGGACATTCTGCTCATTGATCTGGTGTCTTTAATTGATGAAGATGTTCTTGGATGGATTAAGGGCAAGCTCAATCCACCCACAGGATGACAAAATCCAGAACCTGAGAACACAAAGGGATGCAGAGAATGACAAGTTTCCATTCTTTAGGTGATTAATCTATAATATCAAAAAAAGACAAGACAACAATATATTTCTTAATAACTCATTTGTTTCATATGCAATATGAAACATTTAAATAGAAAATGATCATTCTCCCTTAATCCTCCTCCATCCCCTTTCTTAACTGTCCAAGAGTCTGCTTACACTGAGGGCTGGTCAGTACAATAGGGAGCCAGTGAGAATAAGATGGTCCAAGAAGCTTTCAAACTAGATTAATGACATTTCAATACAATTCCTTCTGAGTTGGGAGGACGAAGGTTTTCCTCTCATCTCTTCAATGACTTGAGAATCATTTAAAAATTTTCTTCACATTTGCCCTAGAAAATGGGCTCAGCATTTTAGATTCAACTTTGACTTGTCCTGTTAGATAGTAAAAGGAAAAGAAGAAGGAAAAAAAGGGACAGAAGGGAGGGAAGGAAAGAAATTAGGAAGGGAGGGGAAGTAAAAAGGCAGGGAGGAAAACCAGAAGGGAGGGAGGGAGGAAAAAAGAAGGGAAAAATGAAGAGAGGGAAGAGGAAGAGATGAAGGAAGGAATCTCAACCTAAATAAAAGATGATTAATGATACAAAAATCAGATTTCACCTAGGATTGTAACAAATACAAATCTTATTCTAAACATCATTTTGCCTTTAAAAAGGTACAATTTCAAAGTCCTTTAGGAAGTCTTAGATTTGAAGACTTGGCAGATTCTGATTAAGATTGTTTTATTTAAACTTCACTTTAGCTTTAAACCATTAGTCATTATGAAGTCTCTTTATTTGAAAAAGTCCTATAAAACCATCGTAGTAATAACCATAAGGATGCTGTTGAAGGCTTTGTTCATTGTATTAGAGCATTCCATTTTTATGATGACCTTCTGAAGGAATTTCTTCACTTTGTAGTAAGAACACAAGTTGTGTTTTTCCTTTCTCTTCATACACACTATATCATGTCAATGATGATGTCATCTTTTCTCATACTACACTTTAGAAAGGTCACAGCCATATCTGTGGCTCTCCTTGGGCATGTCCCAGACCTCATGTACACTCAGGTTTTACACATCTCAACTGGTTTGTTCTTGTGTTCTTGTGCTTTGGTTCAAAGAAATGTGTCTTATTGCAAATACGGTATCAGTGAGGAAAAGTTAATTTATATTCCATATATTATTTTAAAATCACAAATAATTATGATTTATATATTAAAAGGGTTTCTTCCAAAATGTTTAAAATCAAAAAAACAAACACAAAAATATATATACAGGGCTTTTTGATTAAAAGGAAAAATTCTATCCAGAAAATGCTTCAATCTGAAACAACTTATTTTTCTGAGAGTTCCAGGTAGTAAAGGTGTTAGTCTACTTAATGAAGCAAGTTCTTTGTTCCTCCAAAGCCTCATTCTATTTAATAAGCATTCCCACATGTAGGGTACAGCAAAACAGGGGATGTATTGCAGAATAAAATTTATAAATGACATACTGGCTTTATTGCATGACTAATCTTAAGATGAAGAAACTTTTGAATTTATAATAATCAATTCTGTTTCCATTCAACTGTTTTCCATGAGAAATTCGAATCAAATTATGCTAAATAGCAATTAGCTCTAAAACTCTTCAGAGGAATTATTTGGTTTTATTTCCAGTAAAAGCCAAGTCTTCATAAAACCATTAATTAGTGTATCTTTTGTCTCAGCAGGGAAACTAAGAATTGAAGCCCTTGAACTTCATTTAACCTTCAAAAGGGTCTCTGCAGGTCCAACTGAAATGCTTTGGAGGGTTGGGGGAGGGTGATGCAGGACAGAAAATATCCAGGAAAGCCAAGATGAAAATGGGTTTTGATGAAGTTTTTTGGACACTAGTCAAAACAGCCTTGTCAAGCTGTAAAATTCCTCTTCTGTGTAATGTGGGCAGTGGACATCCCTGATGTTTACTTCATCTCCAACTCCCATCCCAGAGTTTTATTTTCTGTATTTGAGTTTTTTCAAGAGGCATGAATCTAATATCCAAGGAATCATCAGTTTTCTATGAGAATCCATCATTATAAAGCAGTTTCATGTGGACCCTCTGTATTAGTTTCCAATTACTGTTGTAACAGATTGCTACAAACTTAGTGGCGTAAAACCATACGAATTTATTATCTTTGAATTCTGGAGGTTGGAAGGCTGAAATCAGTTGCATGGGGCTGCAGTTAAGCTGTCAGCAGGGCTGCATTCTTTCTGGAGGCTCTAGAGGGAATAGCTTTCGTTGCCTTTTCCAGCTTCTGGTGGCCAGTTGTACTCCTTGGCTTGTAATCTCTTCCTCCATTTTCAACACACATTATGCCAGTCTCTGCCTCTATCATCGCATTGCTTTCTCCCCTAACTCTGACTCATCCTCTGTCCCTTTTATATGGATCCTTGTGATTATATTAGGCCCACCCAGATAATCTAGGATAATATCCCAATCTCAAAATCCTTAACTTGATTACTTCCAAAAGTTCCTTTTGCCTTATAAAGTAACCTTCACAAGTTTCAGGGACTGGGACATAGCTATACCTGTCATGATGTAGCCTACTATAGTCCACATTCTGGCGCCTGAAGATTTACAACTATCCCACATGCAAAATACATTCACCCCTGTAGGGGAGCAGAATTTGCCACCCCAAAATGTGTCTCTTTGGCTTGATTATTTTTAAGAATAAAAGACTCAGGAAGAAACTTTGCCCTTCCCCCAACTGCCTAAAAGAATTTGAAATAGAATGCCTGTTCTAGGAAGGAGCTATCACCGTAGATAACTATAGTATAATATGAACTAGGTGTGGTCCACAGGGAGGAACCTAGCAAGGCCCATTTGGTCAAAGACCTCTTCATGTTCCATTGTCTCTGCATGGTATGACAAACTTTTTTTTACCAAACATTTGTTTTTCCATCTCCATGTGAATTGCCTTCCTCCCCTTTGAAATCCCAAATCACTATCCCCAACATCCTCTTTTGTCTTTAGCTGAAGATGATATTGAAGATGATGGCTTTGGCCATTTCAGTGAGTTACTCAGTTTTCTTGGGTTTCTCCCATGTACACATGCTATTAAATTTTGTTTGATTTTATTCTGTTACCCTATCTCATGTCAGTTTAATTCTTAGGCCAGCCAGAAGAACCTAGAAGGGTAGAGGAAAATTTCTTCCTCCCCTAAACCCCATTCCAATATCCCGCAGAGTCTCCACCCATTACAGCATCAACTCAAAGTAAAAACTCTCATCTAAATATCATCAGCTTGAAAGTCCCAAATCTCATCATCTAAATCAGGTGTGGATGAGACTCTGCATATGAGCTCTTCCGGGGCAAAGTTCCTCTCTATCTCTGAACTTGTGAAATTAGAGAATAAATGATCTGCTCCCACAATACAATAGTAGGAGAGCATAGGATAACAGTTATATACATTCTCATTCCAAAGACAAGAAAATGGAAGGAAGAAAGGAATCACTTGTCCTAAGCAATGTCAAATCCAACTGGGTAAACTCCATTAGGTTTCAATGGCTGGGAATAATCCTCTGTGGTTTGCAATTCTGCCCTCTGGGTCTTTACTCCACCCTCCACCCCTAAACCACTTCATTCCCAATTTCCATGGGGGGGGATAGGGTGGTGGGGGAGATTAGGAAGTATTTGGTGGCATGTGTCTCAGGGATAAAGGGAAAATGTCTAGTAAAGGAATGCTGAAAATAATGCTTGGTTTTTAAAAAAATGTATAATGTATAAAAATGTCCTCACATCAAATTGCTCCCAGTAAAATGACCACTTCAAAGCACCCCCCCCTCAAAAAAGAGGACTGGATCAAAGCTGCAGTATCAAAATACCATGTATACATCTGGAGTAACATATTTAAAAAAAATCTGTTGCTATAATTATCTATATTATTTCAGAAATACAGCAGAACACATCTTGTGTAATGAAAAATTTGGTTAGGGCAGTTTTGTTTCTGAACTAAAAGCAATGATTACTTTGGGATAATCTTGCTTTTGTAATGACAGATGAAATTTAGAACTGCCAAAACTCGTCTGCATAGATACAGAAGACAAAATGTTTGATCTAAAACTATAATTGTTTAAATCAACAGAAGAAGTAGATAGTTTAAAATTTTTTTCTGACCCCAAATATTTGTTGGATACAACATCACTAGGAATCTTTAAAATTCAGAGGTAGATGGAGGCTTCATTGTTAAAAGGTACACATTAGGTAGCAATTTATTTTGCTATTTACTTTGGATTAATTTCACAGCTAAAATTGAATAGGAAGAATGGCTGTTTATTTTAGATAAGAATTCTAACTAGAACAAAGTTCTGATGTCTCTGGCATGCAAGTCATCTCCATCTCTAATTCAACAAGCTAGCGGCCAATAATGGAGGGAGGGGGAAATTTGGCTCTATGACATATGCAGAGTAGTAAGTTGTAAAAATTAAATTATTATATTTAAGTATGATAAAGGACAATATTGTTCACTCCATATCCAATTTAGAATAAATTAGAACAAAGTTGACAAGTGGATAAGGGCTTTAAAACATGTTCTGGTCCATTTATTGCCTTAAACTCCTGCCCTATGTAATGAGTATCAAGAAGAGACATATGTAGACCTGCAGCTGAAAAAAATACCACATTATATTCGAAGATTTTGTTGAGATGACCTCCAAAAGGTTGCACAGTGGGTTTGTCTCGTTGAAAGCAGAGCATCTTTACTGAGATAGAATAATCCCTAATTTCAGAAGGAGGAATGTAGGAAATTAAATTGTTTTCGTAATTATTTACCATTTTAAAAAGGCTTGTACACTTGCATTTATTTTCAAGAAAAGAAGTAAGGTCTATGTAGATTGACCTGTGGTTGTTTTGTTTTTTACTATGTCTTTGTTCCATGTTGTGTTTCTGTGAGGAGAGAAACACAACATGAAACAGATCCATGCTGCCTTTAATGTCCTAATCTAACCCCAGATTCCCACTCTTAGCATCCACTCTTCCTGTCCTTGAACATCCTGGTGTTGCCCAAATCTGTTTTAATGAAACTTGGTGTTTAGGAGGGTTTCCACCAGATCACAAATGTGATTATAAAACAAACAAACAAAACACAAAAACCACCAACAGCAGAAATATTTAATGATTCACTTTCAGTCTAGAAACATATGGCTTCTTTAGAATATGAGAAGAGTGCGTTATGATATATCCATCAATATCATATGGATTATAAATTGCTTTTGGCATGACTGATTTGTGTTGAATTAAAATAAAAAATAATATCTAGAGTCCAAAAATGTATTAAAATACTGTCTCTGTTATCTTTACATTTGAATGTTCTTTTGTGCTATTTTATGTTGGCTTCTGAAAAACTAAAGTTGTCTAAGACAGAGCAGCTAAGTAAAAATATTAACCAAGTAATTTTAATTATGTCTCACTTGATTTTAAAAATAATTCAACTTTAAAACAGCAGTAACACATCTCAAGATAAGTTTCAAAAATTAAAATCTACAATGATTCTTTTAACTCTGACCTTTCCTACCACAGATAATATTAAAGCCATGGCAATTGAGACTGTATTTTTATTTACCATGAGTTGAGCATCAAAATTACCTGGAGCAGTTTGAGATATAATGGATTACACTCTTGTGCCCAATGAGCTTTCACTCTAAACAAGACAGATGAAAGAAGCAAACCAACAGGCTGAAAATAAGTATATATCCCTAAAGTGAAAGAGCACCATATTTGTGGGATTTTCCTTTTTTATTTTTTGGCTTGGCCTTTTTTTCACATTCTTCCATATTCTCAACCCTTTTGTCCTTGAGAGAAAAATTCTCAAGTTAGATGACTATTAAAAGTTTATAGAATAGGGGGCCGCCCGGTGGCGCAGCGGTTTAGTCTGCGCTTGGCAGCCCGGGGTTTGCGAGTTCGGATCCCGGCGCCCGCGGACGCACTGCGTGTCAGCCATGCCGTGATGGCGTCCCATATAAAGTAGAGGAAGATGGGCACGATGTTAGCCCAGGGCCAGTCTCCCTC
This sequence comes from Tapirus indicus, assembly GCA_031878705.1. NCBI lineage: Eukaryota > Metazoa > Chordata > Mammalia > Perissodactyla > Tapiridae > Tapirus > Tapirus indicus. The sequence continues at coordinate 80,105,627 of CM062926.1, read as the reverse complement.
AGCAAAAAGGGGAGGATTGGCAACAGATGTTATCTCAGGGCTGGTCTTCCCCACAAAAAAAAAAAAAAAAAAGTTTATAGAAGAAATGAAAGGAACAATTTGCAGAACAGGGAGGAAGAGATATTTCTGGTGTAGTTTACTTGCAGGACCCCGGGAGAAGAAGAGAAGAATAAGAAGATCACAGGAAAGTAACAATAGTGGTCTGCCTGGACAGTGCAGATGCCACAGCAGAATATTACATGCACAGGACTGACAAAGACTGGGGAATTCTACAGAGACCAAACAGTCAAGTCTGATGCGGTTGTAGGATACAGTCAATATTTAGTCACTTTTAGAATGTGTACACTTGCTAATCAGATTCACCCTCACCTTATTCAAAGTGGGATGGTAGTTAAGGTTACATCATTTAACAACAGGTATTTATTACATGCTTTCATTGTCCGAGGCTCTGCTTTAGGTGCCAGAGATTGAAAGTTGAGACAAAGTAGACAACCTGCTCTTCTTATAGAAGTTACAGTCCATTTACAGTAGGATGGAAAATAAACCACAAAAACTGAGATTGGAAAAATGGGGATTAAGTTCTCATAGACAAAGAACCAAAAAATGTAATGGTAGTTGGGAGGACGATGCTCTACAGTACTGATCCTCTAAAAACAGGAAACTTTGAAAGCTCATATTTGCTGTAAAAATCTATTAGGTCCAGTCAATCTAGACTGAGCTTTAGCAAAATTACACCCACCTAATGAAATTTATCATTAAAGCAACAGCAGTGGGTGTAAGGCGTTCATCATTCTTTGATCAGTTATTCCCATGATTCATACAAGTGTTCTTCATCAACTGATTTATTAGGCCTAAAATCCAATATTATAAGGTAATTCTGTCTTATCAAAGCAGCAAAACTGTTATGTAAAAGTTTCTGAATAATAAGTGAACTATAATAAAGGAATAAAAAACAAGCTCCAGGGAGCTCACAAAGTTAAAAAATAATCATGATACAGTAACCATGGAACTATAATTACAACTGCCACATAAATAAACTGTTATCCAGTTCACTCACTCGTCTGCAGGGTATTGCTTCATTCTGAGGAGACAGAATTTCTATAATACAATAAAACTTAGTCATGCCAACGATGGTGGATGATAGGACTGGGGACTACGATAATCTCCATCTTTGGGAAGCCAATAACCAGATTCCTTCATATAGTATCCACACTCCTCTCCCTTCAGTAATCCAAGATGACAGAGGTGAGAAATTTTGTCTCAAAGCAAGTTTCTAGTATATTTCTGAATAAATACAGACCTGTTCCATCCTTCTATATCTAGAGCCATTTAAAATGAGAAGAATGTTCAAGAGGTAACATAATTAAAAAAATAAAGAAGACTTGGTCTGATGTTATATGGTGGTTAAAGCAGGAAGGAGGATCAATGAATGTGTTGAATTAAAAATGAATAGATAAGTGGATTCACTCATTCATTCATTTAGATATTTACTAAATGCTTTCTCTGCTTCAGACACAGATTCCTCCCTCATAGAAATCAGTAGCATGGCTCACATCCTAGCAAAGAATACAAAATACATAATGACAGTGTCATGAATGACACAGAAAAAGGATCTTAAATGGAGAAGACTTCTGCATTTTATCCAGGACCTGGGTAGGAGGGCTGAGGGATAGAGTGAAAGGACATAATCAGAATTTCCAGGAAAATATGGAGATAAAGAGAAGGTAGTGATATGTTTCGTTTGAAAAATCTCCAAACATGATGCTACTATGTGCACTCCAATTGATGGTTTCTGCTTGGAGTCTTTAAAGTCTGAGAGTTTTTAAGAGAACCTTCTTCTCCCAATACATCTGGTGTTCCATCTCCATTGGCAATCAGGAGAGTAGGAGAGGAAAGAAGTAAATTCTTTTAGCAGGTGAGAACAAGCTCATTTTCTTTAAAGAAGTGTGGTGTACCACTGCTGGCAATTTCTGGAAGTGACAAGATCAGGATGACGTATACTGGGAGCAACTCCATCAGCTCTTGACTCATTTCTTCTGTATTTCGATAGCCCTTCAGATTTGAATCATCTATTTAGCCCCATCTGCACAGCAGTATAGCTCCAGTCCACAGGATAAATCCTAGTGGAGCAGCAAATATGTGAACAGCCTTAGTCTTACCTTCTACTGGGGTTTGGAGGCTATGAATTCCTTAATCCTGGGGCCCTACTTAGTTGATATTTTATCCTCTTTCCTCCACAATGGTCCAGTATATAGGTGTGGGCTTCTGCTTTGAACCCTCCTTAATATGGCTGGTGTCCCTCTTAGAATGCAGCCATTTCCAGAACCTCTTCTCATGGAGTTGTTTTGATAACTCACCTGGCCATTGCCTTTTCCTGTAGGTGGCTGGACTTTGCTTCTCATACCACTGGTCTCTGACTAGGGTCCTTTTATAAATAAGCAAATTTCCTACAACTATGATGCAACTGTAGTTCACTGTACAATCACCCAGTCTTTCCCATTTCTGGGTCCTGTTCATGCATAAGATATTTATGCTGCCCTCTATTATGCCTTGAATTATTTCATTGCTCTCACTCAAGGTAGCCTCAGCAGCTGATAAATTTGCACAATCCACAGCAGACGCTCTTGATGGTGGCTCGTCTTATTCTTAGGGTAGTTGTTTCCCACGGGCATGCCAGTTACTCAAACCAGCATTGAAATACAGTCATGTGTTTCTTAATGACACAGATACATTCTGAGAAATGCGTCATTAGGCAATTTTGTCATTTTGCGAACCTCATAGAGTGTACTTATACAAACCTAATTAGTATAGACTACTACATACCTAAGCTATATGGTACTAATCTTATGGGACCACCATTGTATATGTGGTCCGTTGTTGACCAAAACATAGTTATGCGGTGCATGACTGTAAAAATGGCACCAATTCACTGAAAATCACCTGGGTCCCATGAGTGGTCAGTTCATTGACATTTTCAGTTTTATCTGCTTTCTGCTGAATGAAACTACTAAGGTCTATACATCTGAATTTGTTCTGACTTGCAAATAGAAGAATTAGAATGCTTAACATAGAAAACAATCTCAGATTCCTTGTAGCCAATGCTTATGTGCTGGGAAAAACTAATCTAAGACTTGTCCTCACCATCAAAAATATTCATGGGCACACCCGAATCACAGAATTAAGTCTATGACAAGATGTTCTTCTTATATAATATACTGGCTCTCGCTGTAACCAGATTGTGACTTCCTCCCACCAGCCAAAAAGCTGATATATTCTTGGAAATGTCTCTTCTAGAATTAAAAGAAAAAAAGATAATTTACACTCTAGGAAATTATTTTGTCCACAAAAGAAACAGATATGTTCTCCCTTAAGGGACAAGGCCTCCCTGTCATTCTCTTATATTTACAGAAGTCAAATTTGCCAAATATCAGTGTATGGTTTTATCAGGGAGATGGCTCTCCTGTTTCTACGGGAAGTGTTGCTATTGTATTCTTATTATAGAACAGAGTTCTCAAGGCTGGCTGCACATTAAATCACCTGCAGAGGTTTTAACAAATGCTTCTAATGCGTATGTGTCCGCCTCCAGGGACTTTGATTTAAATGACCTGGGGTGGGGCCCAGGCAATGTTTTTTTTTTTTTTTTTTCCCCAAAGCTTCCCAGGCAATTCTACTGTGCAGCCAGGGTTGAGAATCATGGCTACAGTGTCAATTTGTCTCTGTTTTTCTTTGTTATTGAGCACAGGAATTCTGGTTATCTGGACAGAATATTGACCTCAAGTGTTTTCAGTTTCTAATTCCCAGGTATGATCTTCAAGTCTGGGTAGGTTGGGCTGAATAATGAACTTGAACGAGGCCCAGAGGAGCATCAGCCAGTGTGACCATCCTTTTACTCCTAAATCCTTCCTGGAGCCTTCCTGGAGATTTCCTCAGTCTCTCTCCTTCTGAAGCTTTGGAACAGATGGATTGTCTTAACAAAACATTTTGCTATTTTTAATTTGTTTGATGATGTAAAGCCAAATTCTTCCCTCAGATTGCACAGAAGGCTTCAGTGAGTTTCAAGGCAATCTTAAATCCTACCGGGTAAAGCTTATTGTACCTTCCTCAGTGAATTACATAGCACCAAGTCCACTCTCTATTTTGTGATATCTATTTATCTCATCATCTTACATCTCCCAATAAATGCAGGATTTAGTATTCTAATGCCTCACAAGCTCTCCTCCATCTAGAATGCTTCCTCTAAAAAATTATATTTAATGCTGCTGACAGAAAAGCTATCTTTCTGTCCAATGTCACCTGCTATTCAAAAATATTCAATATTTGTTTTATATTTTTATTCAAGTTTTGCTCTTTAAGAAATGCTACTAGTGATATAATAGGTGGCATCCCATTAAGTTACATATGTTCCTTTCAAATATGCTTCAATGCTCTCATGAAACAAAGAAAATTGAATTTTGAAATGTAATATTCCATATTCTGCCAGCTGCAGAAAAGGCATTATTAGCTTTTTGGGGGAGGGTTGGCAGTGAAGATTTACATTTTCCTTTTCCAAATAAAATACGTCAACAATATTATATGGTTTTGTGTTATTCAATCTAAATTAAATGCATGTAAATCAACACATTCTATGATTTAACTACTAAATAGGTGTATTTAAAACTGAAATATGCAAGTTTAGTAACAATTTAAATTGAATCAGCCTCTCTTTGGAAGTTTTTAAGTAAGCCCTGAAGTTGCTAAAGTAAGGAAATAACTTTGAATTAAATGGTTTGGTTTTTCTACCATCATAATTTCCTTTGGTAATGCTTCTTAGTCTTTTTTGACTAGAAGGAAAGGGACTTAACTAATTTCTACACAGTTGAACATACATGAGAGAAACCCCCATATGATGAGATAACATATCGCCTCCTCTACAGTGCCCTATCCAGATCAAATTTTACAATTTTGAAGCTTCATTATATTACTCTACTTAATTAATATAACACCAATTTTATTAGATTTTTCGCAACTGACAAAATAAAATGGTTCCTTTAATGGGATAATAAAACTAATTTAACTTTACATGTATTTTTCCATTTATTTTAGCAATCATAAATCCAAGTTTAGGAATGGCTTTTTGTTGATCAAAATGTTAATGAGGACAATGGCAGCCCATTATATTTCTGGATGCTATCTTGGCAGGAGTAAATAAATACAGTAATGGAAATTGCATTAGACTGGCAGTGAGGACTCTCATGTTCTAACAGTGGTTTCCAAGGCAAGTCGCTTCATTGCACTGGACCTCAGTTTCCTCATCTGTGAAATGGGATGGTTAGCCTACCAGTGGTTAAAACTGTGTAGCTCTAATGGAATCAAGAAGGTCACTCAAGGCCCAGAGGAAGTTGGGGGGGGGGCAGTCATGCAGCCCCTGCTTCAACCAATTGGTCTCCTCTTTCATCTATTTTATAGTTAAGACTACACTTATTAGGGGGAAAAAAAAGTTTTCAGTTTCTAAAACTAGTTGAAACACCATTAAAATGAAGGTTGGCCAAAGTCTTGTCTAATTCCACAAGTGGAAAGACACTCTACAGTAGTATTTAAGCTCCTAGGTCATGTGTCCTAAGCCTCCGACTAGAAATTTGAATTTGCATGTCAGGCAGTGATACTGTATTGGACTTTCATATTAGAGGTTGAAATCCTGTGGCTGTACAAGGTTAGTAACACGGTTCGAGACCATCACTTACATTTATAATCCAGTATAAGTACATCAGAATTACTTGAAAAGCTTTTGGAAAAAAATTTCCAATACCTGGCAACATCCCAGGTGTACTGAGTCAGAATCTGGAAGAGAGGAGAGATGGATGTGTTGGTATATATTTTGAAAACATGTTCCCAAATTATTCTGCTGCTCACTCTCAGTTAAGAACCATTATTTACACTATTGTTGCATATGTTTTCACTGCTTAGTTTTCTATTTGATTTCCCACCATAAAATTAATACCACTATTTGCAGTAATCTAATCAACTAGGCTTAGGAACCAGAATTTTCATTTTACATAAAGAACTTTCTTCATTAAGAGTGAGCAGTGAAATATTACACAAATGGCCTACCCAGGCAACCAGAGAGCTCTCAAAACCTAGCTGAACTTTGTTAGCATCTTCTAAGGAATAACAGTGTTAGGTTTCTGCTGAAGAAAAGATAACTGGACTTCTCACTGCAACTATTTCAATTCTAATCTATGTCAATTAGCAAAAGCCACTGAAGGCTTGATGTCTTCTTAAAGGGAACCAACCTGCTTTGACTTAACAGCTGCATCCTACAAGACAAGAAAGGAAAGAGACCTAAAAACTGGGTCTTATTTGCTTTACCTAGAATATGTTCCCCAAGAATATCAATGAAAGTTTATAAGCAGCTCTCCTTCCAATCATTACTGTGTTTGCAGGATGGAAACTTTGGGAGATGGGTTGATAGAACTCTTTTAATGGCATCCTCCAAGAAATCTGAGGTTAGGCTGCAAAGTGGAATTCTACGGTAGTCACAAGTTGTCGGGGATAGATTTCCAAACCTGTGCTAGTGCTGTGTCCATCAAAACAACTATTTTGGTGAAAGGAAAGCTGTAGTTACATTGTCTCATTTTCAATCCCAATTATGTTATTTCCTAGCAGTGTGGACTCTGGAAAGTTCCACAACCCTTCTGTCATGAGGAAGGTAGAATCAGTCAATATCTTACAGGGATGAGTTGGAAATTGACAGGTAGAGAAGAGGAAAGAGCGTTTGGGATAGAATGGATGAACAGAGTCAGGGTAAGAGTGCCTGCTCTTTGGGGAGAATGGCAAGGAGGCAGTGTTAAAATTCTGGCTCTCAGGTCTCAGCGGTCCCAAGTCAGGTTCCTGCTTCCCGGCTTTTACTTAGCTTTCTCACGTCTCAGTTTCCTCCTCCGCACCACCATTCCACTTGACTGTGGTAAAAATTAAATGAGACAACTCTGTTTCTGAGCACAATACTTGGCATACGGTAAGTTGTTACTGTGGTGGTGGCGGGAAGGGTGATGATGATATCGAGGAAATGAATGTCAGTGATGATTTGGAGGAAGATGGGGCTGAAAAACTAAAAAGGGGACCACCACCTCCTTTTGGGCCAGATAAAGAAGATTGGGATTTTATTTCACAGAAACTGGTGAGATGGAGGTTTTATACATGGGTGAGAGGTGTGAAGCATGGCTGATGGCTTGGATGAGAAAGGCCAGTTGCTTACAGGAAGACTGAGCAGGGGCTATGGCAATAGTGCAGGAAGACAACATGGAGGGCTGGAGGTAGAGCAGCAGCAGTGCACATGGAGAGAGTGAGAGAGTATTACAGACATTTTGGAAGAACCAGGTAACTGGCAACATATGAGAAGCAGGGGGGGCCAGACCAGAGGATTCCAGGCTGGGAAGCTGAGTGGGATAATAATTTCTGACAAGTAAATCAAGGAATATGGGAGTGTGTATGAAGGAATGAGTGGCTGGGGGTCAAGAGAGGGTTTCAAAAATAAGAATCTAGAGGCCAGCCCCGTGGTGTAGCGGTTAAGTTCACGCGCTCCGCTTCTGGTGGCCTGGGGTTCTCAGGTTCAGATCCTAGGCACGGAGCAAAGCACCACTTGTCAAGCCATGCTGTGGCGGTGTCCCATATACAAAATAGAGGAAGATGGGCACGGATATTAGCCAAGGGCCAATCTTCCTCAGCAAAAAGAGGAGGATTGGCAACGGATGTTAGCTCAGGGCTAATCTTCCTCACAAAAAAATAAATAAATAAAAAATAAGAGTCTAGAATTTAAATTGCCCAAGCTTCCTATAGGATTCCCTGAGAAAACATAAATGTTCACCACATATGTTAGTTTCTTCAAGGAAAACTGTAGTGTCTCAGTAAACAAGGTTTATCAAGCATGTATCTGTACTATCCAGAAAAGAGATAATTTCTGGTACTGTTCCAAATCTTTCAGGATCCAGAAAAGAGAATCAGACAGTGCCATTTTACTAACACTATGTAGTCTTTATAGTTTTCAAACTCTTCCAAATTCATTACCTCATGCAAGCTATGCCACATCCCCTCCATTAAGGGGATCAGATTTTGTCATTACTACAGTCACACACTGCATAATGATGTTTCAGTCAATGTTGGACCATAGATACGATGGTGGTCCCATAAGATTAGTACCATATAGCTTAGGTGTGTAGTAGGCTATACCATCTAGGTTTGTGTAAGTATTGTATGGGAGGAAGGCATTTTCCTCTACCCTTCTAGGTTCTTCTGGCTGGTCTAAGAATTAAATTGACATGAGACAGATTAACAGGAAAAAAACAAACAAAAGTTTAATAACATGTATACATGGAAGAAACCCAGGAAAGCTGAGTAACTTGCCAACACGGCCAACCCCTCATCTTAAATACCATCCTCAGCTAAGGACAAAAGATGTTTGGGATAGGGAAAGTCAGGGACTTCAAAAGGAGGGAAGGCAATTCACAGGTAGGTAAAAGGAGCAAATGTTTGGAAAACAAGCGTTTGGCCACACAGAAACAGAAGAACACAGAGGGGAGCCCAACAATCAGGCTTTTCTAGGTTCCTCCCTGTCTACCACCTACTTCATGTGACGCTAAGGTGACAGCTCACTTCCTGAGACAGGTTTTTTTATCTGGATTCTTTTAGGCAGTTAAAGAGATGGTAACAAGACAAACTTTCTGAGTCTTTTGTTTCTTAAAAATAATCAGTCTAAAATAATAGCCATGTTAAAGAGACACATTTTAGGTTGGCAAATTTTGTTCCCTTTCAGTACACTCTATGACGTTTGGACAACAAGGAAATCACCTAATGATGCATTTCTGAGACGTATTCCTGTCGTTAAGTGATGCATGACTGTATTTCAAAACTAAAATGGAAAGATTTGCTTGAGTCCAAATAGCTGGTTACCAAAGGAGCTGGTACTCTTTACACTAATGCATACTGTTTCCAACCATAACTATATATTTAACATATATGTGAGGATGCATATATAAATGTTTTGCATTTTAAAAGTATGGCATCTACTTTAAAACGTGTTATAGTAATGTTATGCTACATTTTAAAACACAGTAAAAACTTTAGCCCTAAAATGTAAAACTTCAATCATAAAACCTGAAACCTGAGAGAAGTTGCATTAGAAGAATGTGGAGGAAAACTTTGCCATCGTCAATGACTGAAGGTTTATACTGCAAACAGCTGTGAGGTGCTTGGCTCACCAGTGCTGAAGTGACCATCAACAGAAGGGAACTGTGGACAGACTGAACACCTGGATACTCATGTATTTGCTTTAGAAAAGATATTGCACATTTACAATGTGTTTCCTACTATATTATATGCTGGTGTTTCAGAGCTGAAAAATATGGTCTCTGATCCCAATCCAGTGGAGGAGTCAGAAAAGTACACAAGAAGTTATTATTTTAATACCGTATGTTACTCGTTATGATGGGGGAAATTCAGAGGAGTGCTTCTTAACTGAGGATCTAGAGCTAAGGCAGGCCAGCAGAGGAGGTGACCTGAGTCTGACGGATGTGTAGGAGTTAACCAGGATAAAAGCTGGGCAAGCATATTGCTGAACAGTGGGAACTGTCAAGGCCTGTTTCCCATTCTCTGTAAATTTCCTACTTCTTGGACAGATCTCTGATTTGGACCCCTCATATTGACTTACTTTGGAGCTCCTTTCTTAAACAGCTGTTTCTCCTATGATTATAAATTACTCAGAATTGAACCATAGTTGTCCCTGTCCTCTGGTGGAACCCTTGGAAAGAGGTTACCAAATGAATTCTGGTCAGAATAAGGCACTGCACATAGAACTACAAATTGCTAGAGCTGGAAGGGAATTGAACCCAATCCTTTCAGTGTACATATAAGGAACCTAGGAATGTAGAATGTGTTTATAAGGTATAGAGAACAGCATCTAAGATTAAGGTAGATGCAATCCTCCTTGATAATGTATTAAAAGTAATATTTGGGGCCAGCCTCAGTGGCCTAGTGGTTAAGTTTGGCATGCTCTGCTTCGGCGGCATGGGTTCAGTTCCCAGACACAGACCTACACCACTTGCCTGTCAGTAGCCATGTGTGGCAGCATCTCACATACAAAAAGAGGCAGATTGGCAGCTGATGTTAGCTCAGGGAGAATCTTCCTCAGCAAAAAAAAAAAAAAAAAAAGAGCAATATTTGGCACTCATGCAAACTCAGACATGACTTGCTCCCCATCTCCACCTGCCACCCCAACTCTTCCATCACTTCACCTGCAAAGAAGTTTAGCTAGGTTTCCATATACCATATGCACTAAGTTTAATTTCTAGGTATGTAGTTTAATGAAGTTTCTTCTGCCTATTGTATTTCTCGCAGTGATTGATTTAAAACCACCGATTTCCCTTCTAAGGTAAAACTCCAATTAGCTCTTGAATGATCCTCATAAGGAAGTTCTTGATAAATATATGAGAGGCGAGAGGGAGGAAAAAAGAAAGAAGGAAAGAAAGGAGAAAACAAGGGAGGGAGAGAGAGGCAGGGACTCAGCTCAAATACAATTTTTAAGCAAAAGCAACATCCTTAATTAAAGAAAAAAGTAATGAAAGGGTAGTGAAGGAGTTAAGAGAGGGTTCATTAAAAATTTATAGGGAAGAAGAAACAAAGAAGGGAGAAAAAAACTCATGCAGTATGGTAGAATGAAAATAAGAAGTGCTTCAACGCCAAAACTGTGATTGGATCACCACTTCTAAACAACAATGAAGTTTTGCCATATGAGAGAAGAATATTTAACAGTGGAATCACTGACATTATATAAATGGCACTTAAAGGCGACTTGATAAGTCTGTAAATGGAGATATGGGAAAATGACATCCTGCAACTGTAAAATGAATAGCCTCAATTTAAGCCCAATAACTTATTCCTACTACTGTTGTTACAACCAGCCACCTTTGGCTCACACCATTAACCTCCAATAAAACACAGTTGGCAGCACTGGTTACTGAGGTAATAGGCTATGCTCAACATATTTGATCCAAATTTAAAAGGATCCTGCTGTCTACATCATCAGAGTAAGAAAGATAAATTGACCAAATTGTAGGTAAATAAACCATTAAATGAGACGTCGGTTGCCAGTTTTGCAGCCTCAACACCACAAAGGCTTTTATATGATCCTTAAAACAACAGTCCCCCTCTGGTTAACAGTTGGTATTACTTGCTCCCCATAGGTTCCTGTTGTATAATGCCTAATATATCTTCATAAAGTTGGCAATGGTAAATCCGATTTTCATGGTACAAATTCAGCATAGTTTAGGTAAGCTTCCCTCAAACCTAGAGTCAGAGTGTACCACATCATGTAAGTATCAGTTAGAGGATTGGTTCTCAACTCTGACTGCACATTAAAATCACCAAAAAGCTTTCAAATAATACTGATATTCCCAGGATACTCACCCCAATAATTCTGGTCAAGGATAGAGACCAATGTGATCCCAAAATAAGCAGCCAGCATTGAAAATCATTGTTTTAGATGTTTCTGAGAAATCTGAGTATAATTTGAAAAAAAATTACCTTAAAACAAAAGCATTTATAAGTCAACATCTGAATTCTTAATCTGTCATAATTTTCTTCCTCAAACCCGTGATGATATTAAGGTCCTTCTTTTATGAAGTGTCTGTTCAAGTCTTTTCCTTCTTCCTTCCTTTTTTGATTTGTCTTTGCTTTTCTTAGTGATTTATAGGAATTATTTATATATTCTGGATACCAGTCCTTTCTTTGATGTATATATATTGAGTTCTTTGTCTGATATATATAGAGAGAGTATTTTCTCACAGCCTGTGGCTTACTTGTTCATTTTTTTTCTTAATGGTGTCTTTCAAAGAGCAGATGTTTTAAATTTAGATGAAGTCCAATTTATTAATTATGTTCTTATATGGTTTGTGCTTTGTGTCCTGTCTATCCCAAATGATATAAATAGGATTAAATATATTAAGGATTAAATATATTCTTCTATATTTTCTTCTAGAACCTTCAAATTAGTCAGATTTTAAATTTAGATTTATTATCCATCTTGAATTAATTTATGCATATGATGTATAGCAGAGTCGGGGCTCATTTTTTCCCATAAGCTTATCCAATTGTTTCAAAACTATTTCTTGAAAAGATGTTCTTTTCTCAATGTAATTATCTTGGAACCTTATTCAAATATCAATTGTACATAGATGTGTAAGTCTATTATATTCTCTTGATGTATTTGTCTATCTTTCTGCTAATACCACTCTGTCTTTATTATTGTACCTTTAAGTAAATCTTGAAATCAGGTAGTATGAGTCTTATAACTTTCTTCTTTTGTGGAATTGTTTTGGTTATTTTAGATCAGGCCATTTGTATTTCCATGTAAATTTTAGATTCATAAATTTCTACAAACAAGTCTGCTGAGATTATAGTTGGGATTGTGTGTGAAATAATTTAGGGAGAATTGACATCTTAACAATACTGAGTCTTCTAATCCATCGACATGATATAACTCTTCATTTATTTAGGTCTTTCATAATTCCTTTCAGCAACGTTTTATAGTTTTTAGTTTCTGGGCTTTTCATGTGTTTTGTTAAATTTTTTTCTAAGTATGCTTTTGCTTTGATATTATGGTATACGACTTTTTAAAATTTCATTTTCTAATGGTGTGCTTTCGATACATAGATTTTTGTATATTTACCTGTTAAACTGTGATCATACTAAATTCATTTATTAATTTTAGAAGTTTTTCTTTAGACTCTTTAAGATACTCTAAATAAACCATCATGTTTTTGTTACTTCTTTGTTTCTAATCTGTAGGCCCCTTATTATTATTCCTTCCCTATTTTACTGGCTTAAGCCTCCACAAAATGTAGATGACAAGTGGTAAGAGTGAGCTTCTCTGCTTTGTCCCCAGTCTTAAAGAAATCTTTAATATTTCAGCATTTAGTATGATATTAGTTATAGGTTTTTCATAGATTCCCTTCACAGGATTGAGGACACTTCCATCTAGTCTCTGTTTTCTGACAGTTTTTTTTTTTTTAACCATAAATAGGTAACGAATTTTGGTCAAATGCTTTTTCTACATTTATTTAAAATGATCATATATTTTTTATCTTTCACTCTGTTATATAGTAAACCATGGCAAGTTATTTTTGAATTTTAAATTAGCTTTCCATTTCTGGGATAAATCCCACTTGGTCACGATGTTTTACTTTTTTATGCATTGCTGGATTCAATTTGCTAAAATTTTGTTAAGGGTTTTTCCATCTATGTTCACGAGGGATATTGGTTTATAAATTTCCTTTCTTTTAATGACTTGGGCATGTTTTGTTATGAGATTTATGCTTCCCTTATAAAAGAATGAAAGAGTCTGTGTAAAATTGGTATTATTTCCTCTTTAAATGCATGAGCGAATTAACTAATAAAACTATCCAGACTTTGAGGGAATATTTTTCAATATAAAATTAATTTCTTTAATAAATATAGTTCTATTCAATATATTTTTTGAAATTTTACTTTATAATTTTAATCATCTTTCAACTATCTTATAGTAGACTACCAATTTTGAAAAAATTATTGCAAAAATATTTATATCCAAAAGTTAGATAATCAAATCCACTTTATTTTACGTTACCAAATGTTTTAAAATCTCTAATTTTCCAAAAATTTGATCTCTGATTAGAAATTTTAGAATTGATACAGCAAAAAATATTGTTTAAATATATCTTCTCTTATTAGAACTTCAGAATTAAACCATAAGAACTTCTGAAAAGCCATTAATTTATTTCTCCTCTTAAGAATACATGTAATTTGGCAAGAATACACATAATTTGGCAATTCATAATTTCTACCCTTCTTTTCAGTTTCCTAATTTATGAAATGAAGAGATTGGATTAGATAATCTCTAAGAATTCACCCAGCTATAATATCTTATTAATTCCAAGTTATGCTATTAGATTCTTCAGATAAAATATTAAATGTTTTGCCTAAAGTTTGAATAAATTTAGTCTGCCAATAATCCTAATTAAATCTATTTTGAGAGTTTCTAAAGTAGTTCACAAGAACATTTTAGGAAATATTGGACTTTATCATTATATATAGGGAGTGGAGAGTCAGTATCTATTTAGTTGCATTGTTATTAAAAACCAAACAAGATCTTTAAGATCTAAGTGTTGCCTATTTAGAGATATACACTCTTTAGTACAGGAACATATTTATTAAATTTTGAAAGAAATTAAAGATGCATGACTTATAAAGACTCAAAAATTTTATGACATACTATGTCAACATTCAAGAAATATTTTTAAGCAAATACTATGTATAAGGCACCAAAGATACAGCAGTGAACAAAAATACACAACAAAACCCTGCCCTCACAGAGTGAATATTCTCATGAATGCAAATGGGAAGAACGAGACAAGTGAATTAGCTTGGACATTCTTGACTCATAGTAGAAATTTTGCAATAACCCTTTCCACTGACTGCTATGACTTCTTTTTCCTTCCATCTCTACTACATCACTGCTTCCCCACTTCCTAATGAGGCTATTTGGTGTGTAAACTTGAAATTTTGTAGTTCATGGTTAATGATACAATTTCATTATTGTTTCATGCAGTTGATCAATTAGGCATTTTCTTTTATTTAAAAAAATAATGAACACCACGGAGATAGAGATCAACATAAATAATTTGAATATTACCAATTATATCTACCTATGTTTTCTACTCCTTACCCCACCTCAATGCCCCTCCACCAGAAGTAGCCATCCTTTAACTCTCTAATTCCTCCAACAGACTAACCTGCCCATCTTAGAAGATGCCTGAGTGTATGTATGCTCTACTGGAAGGCTGGCTGTACCTTCTTCATTTTCTTCCCACAGGGCCTACCACTGGGCTGGCACAGAATATGTGTTTAGTTAATGTTTTTTGGATGAAAGCATTATAGGAACTCCTGGTTCTGTCATTCAGTTCCTGCAGACATTGCCATTAGGTATATGTCTCCACAAGAAATATGCTTAACAAAATCAACTATCATGTGCATAGGCTCAGCAGTTAAAAGGATACAATCTTGGTCTTTTAAGAAACTGGAATCTAAACTCAACTCCTATGTATTTACATTAATGAGGTATCCACAGAATCATTGTAAAGTATATTAAAATCTCATAATACAAGCAATGGGAATGCACTAACATTTGTATAGTAACAGAAACTTTGGCTTAAAAAAAAAACTAGCACTAAACTGCTTTGCATTTAATTACAGTTAATTTCAACCATCACTGCTTCCATTATTTAAAAAACAAACAAACAAACAAACAAAAAACCTGTAGAGGATTACCAAGTCTCAGCAATGGAACTAAGTCTTCTGGTTTATTTTGTTAATTGAACTGGTACAATAAAAAAATCTTTAGCACCTTCCAAAAATAACTAAATAAATTTTAAAAAGTGCCATGAAGGATAATATTTTTATCTGCACTATGCTGCATTTCACTTTGCTCCTTGGTTTTAGACAGTATCTTAGCAGGATCACATTGGACCTAAAAATTGGTTTTTATTTAATCACAACCATTATACTTATTATCACATATTCCCTTCCTTGTTGACTGCTGCACATACAGCATTGAAGCTAAAAGCAATCCTGTTCCAGACCTACAAAATCACCCTAGCCTCATTTCCTCCACTAATGTACTCCAATCTATGCGTGAATGGTTAAAACAAAATTGAGTATTACTATCACTACCTCTGTAAGGTATGTATTTTTACTCAACTGTTTCACAGCTCAGCTGATGTTGTAGTGAGTTGATGTCAAATATTTTCCAATCTCGTTTACTCAATGCCATACTTCAAACTCTAATCTTGTCTGTTGTCATTCAAAATAAAATGTCTATGCTATAACCACCTCCATCTTTAACACAATGAGTAAATATAAAATATTGCAAACACTATCATTCTTAGAAACTTTTGATTTCTCCACATTGTGGTTCAAAGTCATAGAATATCTTTCCCCTCACTCTTTCCCACTCTCCTGAAAATGGAGCTAGTAAGAGGCAAGGCCTCCTAACAACTTCACTATATGCTGTCATGGAGATATCAGCACACAGAGGCCCCACCATGTGCAGAGGTACGCACATACAAAAACAGACTGGTCTCTCTCCTGTTCAAAGACACTAAGTACACACACACAGACATAGACACACACACTCACAGAAGATATGAGTTGTAGCTATCAAATAGAAAAATATTACTTTGGACTGAAAAAGTAAATTTTCTGATAAAAAATAGTCAAGCCAATTCCTTATAAGTAACTGATTTACTGACTGATTTCCTCATTTTAAACTGGCTGCTTTACATGTTATCTTCTATCTTAAGAATACTGATGGGGGAGGGAGAAGCAATAACTAATGGCCGTACTAAAATACTGCAGCATTTTGCATTGGGGCGGAGGAGATGCAGGGTTCTTAAGATTCAAAAGAGCCTGGATTCATAGCAGGCGTATCAATAATAAGGCAAGACAGTAAGGATAACATTTATTTGGACATACGCAAGGTTAAATTTAGAGACTTAATTGTGAATCATATAAAGTCTTAATTAACACTTCCTAATCAGATGTTTCAGGTGAACGTGATCCTCTCTGCGAACCGCTTAAATAAGAGCAACAAAAGTGCCAGACTGTCACGGAACTGGAAAATGAGGGTTGTCAGAACCACGTGCAGCAAACACTGGCTGAGAATTTTATTTTACTTGCATAACTTTTGTATAACCACGAAGGGAGCATATCAGTCTTAGCTACTCCTGTCATCCAGGGACCTAGGTAAAGGGAATAGAGAGAAGGCACATAGAAATCACGGTGTGGAGACAGCAGGTTTTAAGGCTTCTAAAATTTAAATACAACCCTCGGGATTTGTGTTTCAGCACAAATCATGACTCAACAGAATTTAATTTTTCTTAATAGCTTCTGGACCTAAACTACACATCACTTATATTGTTAAGTGACACAATAAAAGAAAAAAATTTGGACAAAACTTCAAGGCACCCAAGGATGAAACTTGCGTGAACTTGAGCACTACGGTCACACACTTCAGAAGACAATTTTTCTCTCAAATTAGTTTTTTCTTAGTTCCCATTTAACTGCTTCCAGAATCTTCACATTTTCTGGTCTATAGATTACTTGAGATGAAGGTGCCATACTTTTCTTACTCTTGGAAAAAAGTGTTCTTTATAGCTATTTGGTTCTCTTGCTTTTCAGCCTGGCTGCTAAGAGAAGGAGCATTATAGCAGAGTGCTACAGTTTAGTGTTAACTGACAGAAAATTCCTTTTCCTGCTCACAAGATTGGTGGAAGAATAAATGGGAAAATTCTTGCTTTTGAAGTCCTGTTATATTTGATTTGCTATGCCTTGAAACACTCCAGAGATTCTTATTTATGATTTAAAGAATGACTAGAAGAGTGTAAGGGCATGTTAGCAAGGGAGACATAGCATTTGATAAATATCCCATGAAAAAGGCTAGTCTTACTCAGGGGAGAGTAGGGTGTTTTTTTATTTAGTTGGCAAAAAAATGTTCAAATTCTTGATCAAATTCCTTCAGGGCCAGTCTATACGTTTTACTGGAAAGAACTTCATTGCCTTTCCCAGATGGAAAGTTGGTGACAATAGTTGATTTTTCAATTCTTAATAGAATTGCAGGTTCCTCTTGCTGAATAGAGGCGAATACACAACACATAAACCTACATCTCTAAGATATCTTATTAGCTTATTCTTCAAAATGTGTCCTTGATGAAATATAAGTGATTTATCCAAAGCAACATAGTAATATGAATAAGAGGCTATTCTCCTGGCTCTGCATCCAGTGGAGAATGCTGGAAAATGCTGGACACTCTCCCAAAGAAGATCCAAAAGTAAGCAATGGATAATTCATCACATCCTCACTGAAAAAATCTAGTTGAAGTCAGATTACCAAACTACTAAAGGGGAAAAAAAATAATTAAGATATATTATTTCAGAGTCTTTTTCAAATTACAGTGGATTCTTTTAGCTGGCTCATTGGAAGAAATAAAAGATATATCCTATTAACTAAAATTCATTTTTGTAAATACCTGACTTGTTGGAAATCTTTCAAAAAATATATACTATGTTCCCGTCCTTAATCAGAAAATTCTAAACTTTATGTGATGTAATAGTCAGTTACATCAGTGGTCCCAAAGGACCATACCTCCCATTATTTATGCACTTGTGTAGTCTCTTCCCCTTGAGTCTGTACCAGCCCTGTGACTGGCTTTAACCAACAAAATGTGGCGAACATGATACTGTGCCAGTTCTAGGCCTAAGACTTAAGAAGTCCTGGCAGCTTCTGCTTTTGTGCTGTAGAGGAAGCCAGACACCCTATAAGAAGTCTAATTACCCTGAGCCTCATGGAGAGCCCACAATAAAGAGATCTGAAGCCCCTGGTTGACAGCCCCAGCTGAGCTTCCAGCCAACAGCCAAAACCATATGAGTGAGATACCTTATAAGAGGATCCTCTAGCCCCAGGTGAGCCAAGCCAGCTGATGGCTGAGCAGGGATGAGCTACCCCCACTAGAGTCACACCCAAATTGTAGGCAATTGAACAAATAAATGATTGCTGTTTTTCTAAGCCACTATGTTTTGGGATAAGAGACAAATGAAACACTGTACTTGATTTTTTCTTAATGGCTCATGGTCATCATATTTTTGAAGAGCACACAGTAGACATCAGAAGATCTGGATTCTTGTTCAAGGTCCACTATTTATGGTCCGGTTGCTTGGCTATTCATAGTCTCAAATTCTGCAGGTATAAATCCTGACTATCCCATAGGATTGTTTTACAAATTGAGTGACATAAAATACATTACAGTGCTTTCAAAACTATTCTATACATCTGAATCTATTCACTGTTAGCATATTATCTTTAACTCCCAATTCTAATTTCTTATCTATTATTACCTATATAAAAGTAAAGTTTTGGAGCCAAAGAGGTAACTTAAATTTTTTGAATCAGTATACTTGACTTTGCACATGATTTAAAGTTGGTGAGCCACCATTGCCAGCAGTTTGAACACTTCATAAACAAGATGTTGCTATACTTGTACACAGAGTGAGCCAATTTTTATTTTAGAGGAGGAATTATAGTGTTTCAAAATTATTAGTCTCAAAAATTTTTCTCGACCTTTACAATGTGTCTTTCATAAGACATTTCCCAATATTGTTCTCTGCAAGCAATTCTGCTTTTTCTGATGTTTTCCAAATTGCTAGACAAAAGGAACACAGGAATCTTACATATGTGCAGCCTCTGGCCAGTCACTTAATCATTCTGAGATTCAGTTTCATCCACATAAATTAGGGATAACTATTTCTGTCTTGCTGTTTTGTGTAAGTACATATTGTTAGAGGCATCACAAAGGCATTCAATAAATGGTAGTCAATAATTATTGTCACAATTATCACCCAGATTTCTTTTGTGTGCCATATTAGTAGGTATGTCTTCATTTTTATGGTTTAGAGATTTTCAAGCAATCTGTTTTTATATTCCCACTGAGAAGAAATAAAAGAAAAGAAAACAAGAAATTCAAAAATAGCAAAACCAAGGCAGATTTTTTTTCTCCCTAAGAATTTGGCAAAAAGCATTTTATGTGTGTGTGTGTGTGTGTGTGTGTGTGTGTGTATTTATCTAATATTATGAATATGAGCTCCCTAAGGAAAGAGATATGATCTCCTTATATCTTCTATTTAGCATCTTATAAACTAGGCCTGATTAAGAGAAACATCATTATGACAGCAGCAGCAACAACAACAACAGATATGCAGGATCTAGTGTCTCTGATCCTTTCACAGTGGAATAAGCTCTTCATATTTTAGTGAGAATAAGTGAAACGTAACTGAAGTCTTTTGCCTAGTTTTTGAAGCCAGGTTTCCAGGCAGCTTTACCAAATGCTCCAAACTGAAAGGGCAGGAAGAACATAATTCCTTCTGATCTCTTCCCACTCCACGACTGTTCTTAGGCTTCAGTTCCTAATCTAGGGAAGGCAGTGGGCAAAGATCCTAGAAGCAAGTCTCTGGTTCTAACTCCTGAACTGTAATTCATTCTCTGAAGCCCAGGAACCATCTGTAGTCAAGAAATTCCAAAACTGTTTTAGAGTCTGTTATTGAGCTAATATCAAAAATCAGACATAGAGTAATGCTCATCAGAAAAGTGAATTCCTATAGCTCACATTTTGTTGTCATTGTTACATTTCAGACATTTAAAGTCTAAGGAAAATTTTCCACTCCCTATGAGGCATTCTTAAAAAGTACGTTAAGGCCATCTAGTTTGTTCACCAAAATAATACCCAATGCTCCCAGAAATAACAGTGGGTTTTAGGAGGATCTCATGCATATTTTGATTCTACTTAGTCTAGAAATATAGACTGTATGTAAACTGGAAAGTACATAGAAAAGAACATGAAGAGATGAGCTGATATCAACACATGATAAATATAAATACAACTGCTATTCAAGTGTACCTGTTTGTATGAAAACAGTAAAAGAACATCTAGCTATAAATGGATTCCAGTCTTTAGGCCCATGCAAACTACACCTCAGCATCACTCCCTGTCAGCCTGGTAAAAATGTGCAGAATGGCAGGAGTGCCAGAAGGGGAGTTAGGTAGATATTCCTTCAGTTTTCATAGCAGGCAAAATGATGAATTCACTCAATATTTATTCTTTCATTTAGCAAAACTGTTTTTGAGAACTGCTGCTGTGTATTAGACACTAAGATGTTGGGAGTCAGAGATGGAAATCCTGCCCTCAAAAACTAAGGAAAATGAGAGTCAAGTAAAGAACAACTTGGCAAAAATAAGTGCATGGGACGTAGAGGATGGGAGGAAATGGTATGGAAAGTATGGATTGGGGAAAATGTACCTCAGTGTGAGTCCACAAACACTTATTAAGTTCCTCTTGTGAGCCAGGCACTGGATATACAAAAACAAGTGTGATCCAGGAAAAAAAAGCAGGCCACTCCTTGAAACAATAGAAAATGGAATAGGAATGTGTCCAACTTTAGATGGACTGGAAGGTTTACCTGGTGAAGTGTTGGGCTTGAGGAGAAAGAATGGGAGGGAGTCGAAAGATTGAGAAAATATACGACCAATTGTGTCTATTTTTTGGGACTCTGAAGGCAAGGCCATCTTCTAATAGTAGAGAACACTGGGACAGGGCTTGAGGGAAGAAAAGAAAACAAGGCAGATGTAAAAACGTTGTAAGAATGAGTAAAATCATTATCACCGAGTATTGAAGGCTCAGCTGACAATGGACAGGATACACTTGAGAGGCATGAGTCAAAAGTCATTGTCAAGGCTGCCTTCTTCGTGGACAAGAACCGTGTCTTATTCATCTTGCTGTGATGAACATACATTTAGAACTTTGCATACAGTTTGCATTTTGCTCAGAGTATTAACTATTTCATTGAGAAAGAGTGAAAGGGAGAAGAAAGCGAAAGAAAGAAAAAAATTAAGATTCAGAAGGGTCAGATGAAAAGACAGTTAAGGAAGGCCCAGCAGAAAGAGGAGGATCGACCATAGCAAGGAGAGACAAAGGGATGTGGATGAAAGAACAGGGATGTGAATAAATGAACCTGAAGAAACAAGAAATGAACATGCAAATGAGCAAATCAGACAACAAATCAAAAAAGAATCTTATACTTGCGTAACCATGGGCCCATTTAGATCCAGAAACAGACCCCATCTCTTATCAACAGAGGGATTAAGAAACTGTCTTTCAGAAAGTCTGCAAAGTCACATAACCAGAGCATGTGCAGAAGAAATCTTGACCTGAAATGACCACAGAACCAGACTCTCCTCCCCAAGGAATCAAAGACCTGGGACATGACCAGAATTTGAAAGTCGGTCTCTTATCAGAAGCAAGGGATCCATCATTCAGGAAGATCCGGTGTTAAAATTTCTTCCCCATGTTACCATAAATGTTTAGAACCTCATTGTAAATGTTTAAACCTTACTATAAATGTTTAGAACCTTACCATAAATGCTTGAAGCCCACCAACCAAAACCTGTCCCTCTAGCATTTCTATGTGGCAGTTTGTTCTCCCTAACCTCTTGAATTTTGCCCCAAATCCTGAATCGGAGAGACAGATCTAAGGGCACACATCCCCTGTCTCCCTGCAGACTGAGCGAGACAGAATCTGTCTCCCTCACAGAATAAAGCTGGTTTCTTTTCCCAAAAGCTGGTGCTGTAATAATTGGGTTTTTTTATGCACATCAAGCAAGAGAACCCCAATTTTGTGCAGTAACACTTGAGATTTGGGGAAAAATGTTCATTTTAAAACAGAAAGGTTGGAAAAGAGGGGAACAAAGGACATGAGATAATGAAGTGAAATGAAAGATAACATCCTAGAGTCACAAGAAGTAAATGTGTGTAGATATGCAGAAATGAGGAAAGTGAGAAAAGAGAAGAAAGGCAAGCATAGAAAAAGAAAGGAAAATATATTTCATGGCACTTATTACATTTTATTCATATTCTTATGTATCACTGTATCTTCGTCAGTCATGCAATGTCTAAAGACTTTTTAAAGTCACAAGTGGAAAAAGTTTATTTGGAGGATTTACAATACATTATATAGCTATGAACTGTGGAATATGTATTTATTTTTATAAACTATCTGCTACAGTGTGACAGGTAATTTTCTTAGAATCTAAAACTCTGATTTGGGACAAAGAAGGTTTTAGAATGAAAAACAAAGGATGGAGAAAAACAAGGAAACGGGAATAAGTGTTGATTGGTGCTGGTTGTCAGCATGTTGACAAGAAGGAAACAGATGAATAGTCACCAAGAATGCTAAGCAGTAAGATGCTCTGTCAAAGGAAAAGCAGAGAGACTTTTTTCTTTCTATTTGTCCTTTGGATTTTGTTCATGGATCATAATCGGCTGTGTGTACGGAAGCACGGCAACCGCCAAGACTCTGATTAACACCTGACTTCAACCTCTGTTCCATTTGCCTCGTGTGGTTTCCACACTACTGTGCATAGCCAGGTTTTGCTGGATCACTTGATTTCTTCCTTAATGAAGAATTTTCTCTGTATCATTTAGGAGAGATGATTCACTGAGAATTTTCTTGCTTTCCTATGGTACAACTGGTCATACATTCCCCAACTAAATGACATCTATCTCCATTTATGCAGATCAGTGGTTCTCGGTTTTAAATATGCATCAGAATGACTACTCCTCGCCTGTAGTTTCTGATTCAGTAGGTCTGAAGTGAGGCCCAGGAATTTGCATTTCTATAAAGTTCCAAGGCGATGTTGATGCTGTTGGCCTAGGTACCACACTTTCGGAAACACTGATATAGATCACTTCTACTAAATAGATTTTCTCAAAAAACATAGTCTGTATCTAGAATGATTGCAAGCAAACTTAAGGTCCCCTGATAAGCAACTGTGTTCTCTGCTCATATCATTAACTGAACAAAAGGCTTAAAATACTCCTCACCACTATTAATAGCAAAATAGTTGCTTACTACATAACTGTTTGTATCTGGCACAATAAAACACTTCCTAACCTACAAATTCTGTACCCTGAAGCATGTAAAAATCAATGTTTTATACTTCCCAATACATTTCCTCAGATACGACCCTCTAATATTCCAGTTGATTTTGGCTTAAATAAAAGAAAAAAAAATTATGAATTAAATATGAATCATTGTATGTTTTAACCCTTATTTTCTATTGTCTATAATTATAAGAAAAGCAGATATACATGGAGAAGGTAGCTAGAAACTTTCAGGGAAATTTGAAAGAGAATTTTGAGTGCTTCTTTATGTCAGTACTTGATTATTATATCTTAATTCATTTCAAAATGTAAGGCTGTATCTTTTCCTAATAAAGTTTTAATAGTAACACTACTTATGCTCTCAAGTTGTGGTAAGAGTTGCTTCTTTTTTTACCACTGAAATGAGAATGTAATGTGTTCTTGGTTTAACAAGGCAAACACAGTGGAAAACAATGAAGGACAAGGTGTACAAACCAATAAAAGTATTTCTTAAGATGGATTTAACCAAACTCTTGGGAGCGTGTGCAAATGGTATTCTGGATTGGGCAAAATGAAAAAGGTGCTAAGTGTTCAAACTTAGGTTAAATTTTTCCCCTTGTCAGCTAGCAGGAGACACTGTTCATGACCAACAGCTTAGTTGTTGTCTGTAGCTAGTATTGTGATGTTCTCAAGATGTGGTCTATGGATTTCTGGCATCAGAAACAGAATCAGGATGTATGTAAACAACATGTATGTATAAGGCATACTGTATCAGGAATGGACATTTTTATGTACCTGAAAGTTTGCATGCTAAAATTTCAGAATCACTACAGCTGTGGGTAATGGCAGAGATTTACTGTGGGTACCACAGAAGGGAGCAGTATACACCTAGTATTGTGTATTTGGGGGGGTGGGTGTTAAATCAAACTCAACAGATTGAATTTTTGCCTTCACATATTCTAAAATCCATGTATACCCAGTGTGCATTTAAAGATGACACTAATGGTAATAACAATAGAAATTTTTGAGCCACTTTATTTCAGTTACAAGGATGATATTTTTAATAGATCTTTGCATTTAAATTATGGATTACAATTAAATGATCGTTGCTAAAACAATCCATTTTTATCTTACATAGTTGTTAAGAACTTCAGTGTCTGTTTACTAGAAATTAGCAACCTGTATGGATAAAATTTATTAAAATCCTGTCACATAATGGTGTACAGTGTTAATGATTCAGAGATCACATCAAAACAAAGGATTGTTAATGTCTGATTTAATAAGTATAAGATTTGACAATTTCAAATTGAGCCTTTTGTAAAATATTCAAGTTATTACTGAAAAGAAGTTCATCAACATGCTCTACAAAATTGGATAGATTTTCTTAGCTTTATTCATAATTACAAAACTGTAGTGAGGGGCCGCCCCGTGGCGCAGCGGTTTAGTCCGCACTTCGCAGCCCCGGGATTGCGGGTTCGGGTTCCGGGCGCCCGTCAACACACTGCTTGTCAGCCATGCTGTGGCAGCGTCCCATATAAAGTAGAGGAAGATGGGCATGGATGTTAGCTCAGGGCCAGTCTTCCTCAGCAAAAGGAGAGGATGATTGGCAGTGGATGTTAGCTCGGGGCTGGTCTTCCTCACACACACAAAAAAGAAAACTGTAGTGAAAAAAATCTTTGTGTATACTGTCTCCAATAAAACAAACCAAAATCCACCAATTAGAATGTGCCTGAAGTTTTGTCCTTATGCCACTTAATCTGCCCATATATGTCTAATGAACAGCCCATAAAGATAAGTCCTAAACTTCAATGCCATTCATTAAAACCACCCAGAAACCTTCTTCCCTCACTCCTTTTTTAAACAGTACTTGTTCCTCACACATGCTTCTATCTGCAGGACTCTGGGTTTATGGACTCATCTTGGTTCCCCTCCCCTGACCTTGGCTCTTTCTAAGGTAATGGCTCAGACTTCTGACAGTTTTAGCTTTCGGTTCCAGCATTGGCCCAAGTGATTAGCACATCTATAGGTTTTGCCCCATCCCTTGCAAAAAGTAGATAGTAATTTTAATATCAAATAAGTAAAGGGGGCTTTTTAAAAGCAGGCATCTGGGGCCGGCCTGGTGGCATAGAGGTTAAGTTCGTGCGAGCGCACGTGTTCTGCTTTGGCAGACAGGGGTTTGCTGGTTGGGATCCTGGGTGTGGACCTAGTCATCACTCAACAGGCCATGCTGAGGTGGCAACCCACATAGAAGAGCTACAGCTCCACAACTATGATATACAACTATGTACTGGGGCTTTAGGGAGAAAAAAGAAAAAGAGGAAGATTGGCAACAGATGTTAGAGCAGGGCCAATCTTCCCCCCAAAAAAGAGAAAAAAGCAGTCATCTACATTTTAAATCCTATTCAAAATATGCAAATTTTGAAAATACAACAAAACCAAATCAAACAAAAATTCACTTTTTCACACATGCAAAATATTCTTAGTTTGATAGCCCATGATTTCTGCAAATGTTAAAAATGAATCTGGGATTCAAATTAGTTAATAGTTTCACCTATCATTTACATTGCAGTTTAAAAAGACGAATGTACAATGTTTGATTAAAAAGCTACGAACTGTGTCCAAACAGATATAAAGAAATGCTGAAATAGGTTCCATGTAGGAGGATGTATACCTTTTATTTTCCAAACAGCAACTTCAATACATTAAAGTGCTCAATATTGTACCAGACGAGTGTCAGAAATGAATAGTGAACCTGCCAGCAGAAATGTTTTCAATTTCTTAAGCACCATCCTATTCCCTGACAGAACTGATTGGCTTTTTGACACAAAGTTGTAGTGGCAGAGATTAAAAAGAGGAAAAAAATTCCTTTTTAACAAACTACCTGATACAACTACCTTGTATCTAAATGTAAATAAATACACCAAATGTTCTATTTTAGAGTGAAGCTAAGATAAATACCAGCACTATTATATTTTGGCATTTTTAAAAATAAAAAAAATTAATAATAATAATAATACTGAAGTGAATTTCCAAAAGAAAAATATTTTTAAAAGTTAATTAAATAGGTTTTTTTAATGACAAAATTTTCTCCTGGATTTGCAACCCGAATTAAATATTCTGCATCTATTCTACTTCAAAAAAATTTTTATTATAAAAGAAATGCAAGTTAATTGAGGAAACTTGGAAAATACAAAGAACTCTGAAGATAAATATTAAAATACATATTTTAAATTGTATTAAATATAAATATGGTGTATATTTATTATACACTTTTTATATAACTTGTCTGCAATGCAAACTTCTAGAAAAGTAACTCTGTATATGTGTATTCACAGTCTATATTTACAGTCATACATATGTATTTATGCACACAACTTAAACTGTGAAAATTATTTGCAACAGTCATATTACATAAGGTTCATGGTGTATCTATTTTTTTTGTTTAGTATTTTTATGGTTTCCTTACTTACATTTAAATTATGAATCCATTTGAAAGTTATTTCTTATGTGACTATCAGTGAACTGAAATGCCACCCTAATGCTGCTTGACGCATATAGATTATTATTTGGAAATTAGCAGTATGCTGCTGTCTAAATATACATATTTAATAATATATAAATATATACACATATATATGACTATGTAAATTTTATTAAAACCAACCTCTAGCAATTATCTTTGAGCCAAGGTTTAAGCAAATCTCAGAAAAGTCTGAAATTCTGAATACGTTATATAAAATGACATCTTTTAGATTACCAAAATATCACGTTACAAAAGGATTCACAACTAGTTTTCTTTATATATAAAACCCCAATAGTAAGCAGTGTTTGTTTATATACCACTATCTAGTCACAGTGTTGCAGACACAGAAATTTAAAATTAGAAATGATAGAAGCAAGAGACATAATTTAGCATGATTATATTAATACATTTTTATCTACTACGAAAAATAGTACACCTTATGCTACTTATCAAGACAATGAAACTTTAAAAAAATCAAACACATCACTCTAGTCTACATCCTCATCCATCCTTCATTCTCCAAATTTTGGCCAAGGACATATATGTGTATTGGGGTCTACTTCATTTTCATTAGTTGGTGTAATCAGTATAAAAGTAAAGGAACAACAGGTACTGAGATACATGCACAATATCTCCATTTCAGACACCACCGTTCCTAATGTATTATAAATGAGGTAATGACCTCACCATCAAATCGAGAACAATCCCTGCAGTGAGCCGGGGAGAGGAGTTAGGGTAGCAATTCTCTTGCTGGAGGAGATTTAACCAACCTTGGGCTTCGCACACCAGTTGTGCTTAGTTTCTCATTTTTCTTGAAAACCTTGATATACTCAGTTGCTATAAACATGACTGTGAAGCACTTGGAAACACTGCACTGTATGAATCATCCTTAGTACTAGAGTGTGATCTCTTTCTTCCACATTGACAACAAAAATACCACCCTTACCACCCCAACTGCATGTCTCGGTATATTTACCATGACTGATCCTTCTTGATGAAAAAGAAAGCTGTGACTGTTTATTTCTCTCCATTTTATTACATTAAAAAAGTCCATCATTGATATCTTGGATTTAATACAAATGTTCAAACTAATTGCACACATTGTAAACTCAGTGGTTGAGAAAAATCATTTGGTCTAAAAAAACACAATAGACAAAAAAAAAATAATGATAAAGAAAAGCTATTCTGAATTTCAGAAATATAGAAAACCAGGACAGGGACTAGTTTTAATAAATATTTTTCATGAAAGATAAATAGTAGAAAGCTAATATTGAACAACAAATCTAGGAGTATATATATAATGGCATTATGTTTAAATATCATAGATAACTCAGATTGCTTGAAAGCAGAAGACGATATTTCTAGATAATGTTCTGTACTTATTGACCCTGTAATGTTGTTAAATACAATACATAGGTATGTGTTTGACATTTACTCATCAAATTCAACTTTATAAGTGAGGATCACACAGCACACCCCATGAGAGCACTGAGTCCACTCAGCCCTCACTTCCTCACCCATGTACTGCAATTTTAATCAATCCAGCTTCCACTTTTAGGCTAAGCGTAATTTTCAAATTACTCGTAGGGCTCTAAGAGTCTTCAAAAGTCCTTGAGACAGTCACCTACAAGTTTAAACTAGAAATGCATCATCATCCTGAGACATGTGATGAAAAGTGGGGAGGTAAAGAAACATATCTATTGACCACTTTCTACGTTATAAATTCAGTTAGTCTCCTACATTATCTTATTTAAAGCCTATTATGAAAGCAGCTTTTGTTGAGCCAGCACGGACGGATTTAGAAGACTTTATGGAGGAGATGAGACTTGAGGTTAGCCATGAAGGATGGAAAGAATTAATATATTTTAGGAAGAGGAAGAGCAAGAGGTAGTAAATGAGCTAAAGCATGGAAAGAATTAAGATATTTTAGGAAGAGGAAGAGAAAGAGGTAGTAAATGAGCTAAAGCATGGTGACAGTCTAGACTCTGCACGGCATGTTCTAGTGAACCAATTTACTGGGAATCGATGGTTAGTATTATGACACTATGAGCG
Organism: Tapirus indicus; assembly: GCA_031878705.1. NCBI lineage: Eukaryota > Metazoa > Chordata > Mammalia > Perissodactyla > Tapiridae > Tapirus > Tapirus indicus. The sequence goes on along the minus strand of CM062926.1, from coordinate 80,076,527 downwards.
ATAAAGATGGAAAAATAAGTTAGAATTAGACTGGGCAGGCAGACAGTAAATGTGGTATAGGCAGTGGGAGACAACTGAAGCATTGTGATGCAGGGAATAACTTGCATGGAATGTTGTAATAGACTGAGCAGAACGTCCTGTTCTTGGGCTCTTAATAAACTGAGTAGCAGGTTATAAGGGTCTTAACCCAAGCAGTGGCAAAGGAAGTAGAAAGAAAAGGACAGACACAAAAGATATAACACAGGAAGAAACACCAATACTTGTGGATGTATTACTATGAGAGGGAAGGAACTGAGAAACCTTGGCAATAACCTGAAGAGGTTTTAGCTATTTTAGAGAGCGTATGGCACTATGGCTTAATGATAAGTCAGGAAAAGCTGTGTACAAAACTGAGAGCTATTACACAACTTGGCAACTTGGGAAAGACATTGTTCTGGAATGTGCCCATCAGACAAAGGAGCTGACACACAGGCGGTGCAAGATTCCTCATAACTTACTGCATCCTGAGACAGTGTGCCAAAATGGTAGCATCTTTCCAGAACAAGAAAAATACCAGAAAACTGTATTAGTATCCACATTTTGTGCTTTTCTGAATTGAACTAGCTCTGTAAGATTTCACTATTATCATTGATGAACCATATTTATGATTATATCCTCCTTTATTATCACAAGAAATAAAAGAAGGCATGACATTCCATCATTCAAAATCGCAACACTAAATTCCTTCCCCAAACTTCTAGGAGTTATCAGATAACCAACAAACAGAGCACCTATTAGGCAGATATTGGGTATTCCAAATGACTCAGCCAGGTACAGTACAGTGAAAAAAACAGGGAATTGAAAAATCATGCAAGGCTCCTAAACTGATATATTTCAATATGATTTCACAATTTAATATAGACTTCATATAGTTACTTATTTATCTGATGTACTTGGATTTTGCAATGATACACGTAACGGTAATATAAAAAATTATGCCTCATGATACTGGTATTTGCTCTGTTAGCTGAGTTCTATATATATGTTGAATGGATAAGATACCCCAAGACCTTAGAAAATATTCCACCTAGCAGCATTTGCACAATGCTTACATAAAAATAGCTGAACACCACAAAGCAGCCACTTGTTCACCTGAAATACAGTGATCATTAAAAAAAATATATCAAGTTTCAGCTTCAAGCAATATTTGAGAAAGCTGCGAAGCAGTAAGTCACAAGTCACCTAACTTGCAGAATGGCTTCAGTTTTAGTGTTGACTCTCTACTTGGAACTCTGGCCAATAATCTCGCACCTAAAATACACCACCTGAAGACCTCAAATCAGCAGCCCCCAGTAAAATTCTAGGAAACAACTCTTTCCCAGTCATCTCATATACAGTTGGTTTTCTTCCCCAATCAGGAGAGGAAATAAAGGAGAAAGAACTACTTTTACCTTATTACCAAACCCAGTTATTGTCATAGCTTGATCAAGAATGAATAAACCAGTGAAAATCTGATGTGCTTACAATACAGAGATACATTCTTTTAATTTCTGCTTTCTCACTCTTAGCTTTTCCCTACAGGGCTTCCTTTTTAAATCTACATTATCAATAATCCCTCGGCACCCAAAATCCCATTGGGTTTACTATTTACAGTATTATGCCTCATTATCAGAATATTATAATTATTGTTGTTATCCTAAGATTCGCTCTCCCAGAAGATGAGAGATGTCTGCTCAATAGTCACTTCTCCTTTTGAGACTGTTGGGTAATCCATCATTTTCAGACAGGCTTTTGGACTCTCCATACTAGGTTATTGAATGTGACCACTGGTGTTTATTATACCGTTAGTCCTTCCTCTTCTTGGTACACTTTCTACATTTCCTGAACTTTCACACGTACTGTCAATCTACTTACATAGACAAACTCTAGAGACACATCTATGCCAAATAGAGAAACAAACTATTCACATATCTCTTAATAAATTGATAATGTAGAGAAGCAAATACCAATGGACTTTTAAATACTCAAAAAGAGCCTTCTCTCATAGTATTGAAAGATTCTGCAAGTCACCTCTAGTCATAGCTATTAATACATATCCACATGAGGTTATAGCTGCTTCAGAGTGGCAGTTGTGTATGTCTTTGTACCCATGTTATTGAACATTGATAACACTTTTAAACAGTGGAGGGAGGCATGAAAAGCAAGGAAGAAAGCAAAGTGAGTCATTTCACATTCCTCAAAGTTTTCAGTCCCCTCGACCTCCATCTTATGTTCTTTTACTAGTATGTTGCTCATTACACATGCAAAATTCAGAAATATAAAAATATTCCTGAACACTAAACAAATCTTCTATCTTGAACATTCCTCCACATAGACTTGTGTACTTTATTTGGTTTGCCACACCAAATCTCTTTTCACAAAGCCAAGTCAGCCTTCCGAGGCAGAACTGCTTTTTATTTTTCATGCCTTAAATAGGAATTAATGCAAAACTGCAAAGTCTGATTTTTATTGTCATGAGATATATTTTATTTTATTTTTTCTGTAGAAGAAACTAAAAATACCATCTTTACCTGCAACAACATGGAGAAGTTATAACACAGATTGTACAAAAACACCTCCAGTATGACAATAGAACTTAAAATGACAGTGTTTCATTAAGTGGGCAGGCTGTGACCCAGGATAGCATACAACATGAGTGTGGCCAAAGTTGGAAGGCAGATAAGTGCCACCCAGGGAAGAGACCAGTGCATGATTCGAGGTCCATGACGACAGACAATATGCACACCAGGCTCAAGAGGTACAGTGTTTATTTACAGCAAGAGGAGAGAGAGACTACACAAGATCCAGCCCTTTGCAATGTGTTGGTCCCCCATGGCTGGAGGATCCACTCCACGGCTGAACATGCTCCACTTTGTGCTACCATAGAACTCCAACCTGGACCCCATAAGGTCTGAAATGCAGAAACCTGGTGGAGTGCCCAAAGGTCATAGAAACACACATAGGTTAGCAGTCTCATGAAAAGTTTGCATGTGCCAGATAAGGAGGGAACAGAGATGTGTGTGCTGGCCATACTCTGAGCTCTTTGCATGCAATGCGATTTGTGAGTTTGCCAGCATGTCCTTTACTGAGCACAAGGTTCTTCTTGGGAACACAAAGGAGTTGCCCAGCTGTGCTTGGACCCTTCCCACTCTGATATAAACCATTTTTTAAAGACCATAAACAAATATTATAACCAATTATAGTATTCATATTTTATAAGCAATTCAGAGATTAAAAGTTCCTTTGCTTATATGATCACAGTTGATCTCAACAACCCACAAAGTAGTCAGGCCATGTAATTTAAAGAGATTTAGGAATCTACCCAAAAGCCTGCTGTAAATGAGAGGTGGGATTACTTAGCATTATGATTCTGGTCAGTTTGATAAGCATTTAAAATCTTTTTCAACTACTATGGTTTACTTAATGTTTACATGATTGGAAATAATAATGTTCTGCTGTCTCTGTGAAAATGCTGATTAGTCTTTATTGGCAATTACAAGTATGAAGATACATTTAAAGTTCTTTGCATTGATATCAGAACTTTTATAAAAAGTATTTTATAAATGGAGTTCTATTTTTGTATTCCATTTATGGAACACATTGATGGGAATTAAGGTTTGATTGTAAACTTCAGTTCTTCAATATTATTTATAGAGGAAAATAAAGAGTTAGTTTTAAAGCTAAACTATTATGGATATGGGTATGCTCCATTAAAAATTCATATAAGAAGAAGTTAGAGGCTGGGTCTTTATAGAATAACACGTATACAGTTACCCACCTCATAACATCATTTAGTGCAATATTTCAATACCTTTATCCTGAACTGAAAAATCTGAACTATGACCAATTCAACAAATATATATGGTGTGCCTACTAGGTGTAAAGCCCTCTGCTCACCACTGCAGGGACACAAAGATTAATCCAGCATGGATCCCACTTTCAAGGAGCTTTTAATATAATAGGAAAGATACAACATGGAGAATTTGGTCATATTACAATGAAGGAAGATAGATACTATAAAACCTCTACAGAAAAATAACAATGGGAATTAGAGGAGGAGCAAGTACTTCTAGAAGGGAATCTGGGAAGGCTTCCTGGGATAGGTGACCCTGAGAAAAGTCTTTTAGAATAAATGAAATGTGAATATATTGAGTGGGGTGGAAATGCTTTATATCCTGAGTGAATGAAAATAATTTATGATGCCAGAAAGTAAATTCAGCCTACATAAGAAGTGAATTAGTAGAAGATAAGTTTGGAGGGGAAGGAACCAGTTTATAGAAGGCGTTGAATGACACACAAAGAAAGAAGTTTGGAATTAGGTCAATTAATGTGGTTAAGCATACCAGGTTCTATCAACTGCTTCCATTTTCTGGCAAATTTTCAGCCCTAAGATCTTCATCAATGAAATCTGTCTTATTGAATTCTATCTATGCATAAAGATATTCTATGCAATTAAAGGTAGTAGTGTCCATTAAGAATATAAAGCAATGAATTTATTGCCAAAACTTTGCCTCAAATGCAATCTCATGTTTCATACAATATAGAAGGAACAATATAAAAATTATTGAAAAGGCATCAGGAAAAAAACTGGCTAAGTGTATGTATGCATGTCACTATGACTTAAAATTGGTATTAAATTTACTGACATTTTTGTCTTAAAAATCTATTAGGCTTCTAATAACAATAAGAGTTAATTTTTTCTGAATACATATTACATGCCAGGTGCTATGCAAAATTTGGGTTTACATGCACTATCTTTGATCATCACAGTAGCTCTGTAATTTGGGAATTACTAATACTATATATGGAAGATGAAATTAAGATTCAGAAATGCCCAAGGTCATACAGTAAAATAAGTTTTGGACATAGGATGATTACCCAAGTGAGCCAAGCTACAAAATTAGTATCATTCCTTTTTACTACTCTAAACATCAAACTAGTATTTCTATAGGTAAACCTGATTTCCAAAGATATTAATACATTTGGGTTTTCCAGATACTAATGCAACTCTTCCAGGAAAAATATGATTGAATTGTTTTCCATTTTCTTCTTTTACCTTGTCATAGAAATAAATGATATCTTTAAGGGAAAGCAGCAAGCCTGTGGATACTAAAGCAAAGACAAGACAGCATTACAGATTCCTATCTGAAACCTAATTCCTATATGTAATTTAAGAACCCATTCTATCCACATTTTTATATAAACTCCACTGGTACCGATACTGATGTTGAAAAATGTCAAGCCAATTTCAAGTATAATCAGTTCTTGTGAATCCCAAATCACATAGACCTTGAAGGGTGATAGAGTACTCATAAAATTTAGTTTTCTTATATTAAAAAGAAAAAAAAAACCTGCTGATGTAGAACCTCAAATACAATTCTTAGAAACCAGTTGGGAAGATGATCTGATAATCAGAGAGACAACACTGATCAGAAGTCCCATTAGCAAAGGCCATTTCTTGCAGAACTGAATTTGCTTTAGGGATTCCTAATGGTCATTAAAATAAAAGAGGCTCCAAAAAGTTTCTCCCAGTTTGACTTATCCTCTTCACCTCTCCATCTCTAAGCTCATAAGTCTATTAGTAATGGTATTTGGAGGTGGGGACTTTGAGAGGTGATTAGGTTATGTGGGTGGATCTCTCATGAATGGGATTAGTGCCCTTACAAGAGGAGATCCCAGGGAGCTCCCTCACCCCTTTCACCTTGTGGGGACATAGAGGACAGCTATCCATGAACCAGGAAGCGAGCTTTCACCAGACACTGAACCTGCTGGCACCTTGATCTTGAGAACAGCGAGAAATAAATTTCTGTTGTTTATAAACCTCTCAATCTATGGTATTTTTGTATATAGCAGCCCGAATAAACTAAGACATAGGACAAACCACAATTAGAAGGGGTACATTATTTGAATTACAACTGGAGGACCTCAAAGGACTTTGACTTAACCACCTACTCCTGGCTGTGACTTAAATATTGAAGACATCCCCCAACAAGCATTTTTGCTGCAAAGATTCCACAATTAATAATTCTCTTTTCTACAATATATTTTCTTACAATAGAAGAGAGTGATTTAGAACTTTATTTTAGGTACTTTACAAGGTTCGTTTTAAACTCTCAATGTTTCAGGAAAAGACTCTTGGCTAAATCCTAAGACATGATGGGAATTTTGTATTATTTTAATTATGTTACATTACTACTTTCTCATTAAAATTGACAGCTATCTTATTATTGAAGTTGATGTAAATATTTCACTGAAGCCATGCTTCATATTATAGCTTAACCTTTTCAAGTTCCTCCAAGTAAGACGAGGCTTTATTCCTTTTCCACCCATATTTATCATTCAAGTATAATTTTTGAAGTAATTCTCTAAAGTATTTTAGTAAATCTTTAACTTATCATGTGTTCTTTTTAATCAATTATCTTTGATAACCAATATCAATTATCTTTGATAATGGTAATGTTATGTCCCCTACTGAGGTTCCACTATAAAGCTTATAGTTAATCTGATAAGATTTGATTCCACTTAAAAGGAAATAATAATTCCACCTAATACAGATAAGGAGGGAAGCACTTACCTTGACCTAGAAGTTTTCTTTCACTTAATATCAGGGGCCATTTTTTTAGATTTTTTTAAAATATCCATGAGGATCAAAAAAATTTTTTTTTCTACTTAGCATGTTGCTCTGTACCTAGATAGATTAACATCCCCAGGGAGAATTTGTCAATTGTCATTGCATTCATCTACCCAAAGCCTCAAGTTTAAATTAATTTCAAAGTGTTTGATTAGTATGAGGAAGGAGAAAAACAGATGTTGATTATAAGCACATGATCAACATAAAATATCAGCACAATAAGATGTTAAACGAATTTAAATGACACAAAATAGTTCTTCAGTTATGCTGCTTTTCTCGACCCTTCTCTTCACTTTGGGAAGAGAAGATGAGTTTGTTCTGGGGGTGAGTGGACAGGGTTATGTTTTTTTCCAGCTTTATTGAGATATAATTGACACATAGCACTGTGTAAGTTTAAGGTATACAACGTGCTGATTTGATACATTTATAAATTGCAAAATGATTACCAGACAAGAGTTTTTTTGATGATATAGGAGCAAACTAGCTTAATAGCTCATCTTATTTTTATAGGTTAAATACTTATTTGTTTTATTTCAATCATATTCACAGATCATGTTCTCTACCTGTTACCTTATTTATTTATTCATCATACTCACCAACTGTAATTTTTATGTATTATTTTTGTAATGATTTTAAAAAATCAAGAAAGAGATGGAAATAACTGTGGTTGACATTATAAACTGACCACCTAAAACCCATCCAATATTCTTTTCTCCCTTAAGTTCCTCTACTATATAGGCAAGATTTAGAAATGTGATCCAGCTTTGGCCAATGCTATCTATGTAAGTAGAAAATACGAGCTGTATGTGACAGAGGGCTTGAGCAAGCTTTTTGTAAAGCATATCCTCGTTTGTCTTTTGCCTTTTAGCTTCTTCCATCTTCCCTCTTCTAATACAGTCTGAAAAAGAGAACTGAAACCTGGAGACACAGAAGTCATCTTGCAATCATAATGATGAAGGCCATAAGGGTGAACATATACTCATAATCCACATCTTTTCTTCTCCCTCCTTTCATTACTAATAAAACACACTGAAATTAAATGAAAGTTGGAGTTCTGGGGAAAGAATGTGACAACAATTGACAAACTTTCTTTGGGTATGTTAACCCTGAACCTACATAGGTGAGGAGCAGAGCACCATGCTAAGTACCAGAAGATAAAAATAAAGGTTTTCTTTCCCTATAATCATAAAAATGGCTGATCAGGGCTTAGAGGAGCCTGGTTCCTTCCAGTGGTGTTGAGCCATCATGCCAGTCCTGGATTGCTTAAACTGAGTTTATGTTTAAGCCACGGTTGACTGCTTTTCTGATGTTTATAGCTGTAGACATTCCCTAAGTATTCAGATTGCCAAATTTAGAGAAAGACATTCAAACTGACGAATTACTTTTATTTAACATCGATTGTATCACTTTACTGCTTTAGAATAAAAATCCTCCTAAATTTTGAGTTTCAACAGAGAAAATCACTCCTAGCATGTGTGCCGAAACATGGATATACTAGACCCAAACTTGTCTAATGTCATAAAGCAAGATTGCTCTTTTGCCCCTTCCCTGGATATTGATTTCATTTTTCACTCAACTTACTTCACACTTAAACTGTTGTGACTCAAATATTATCAGAGAAAAGACTGAACAAAACCATGAAGCTATTTCTTACCACTACAGGATTTTCCAATTTTATAATATTCACAGACACTCAATCCAGTGGGCAGGACAAGGAACTTCTTTCAAGGAAGAAAAGTGTACAAATCTCGAATGCCCCCTTCAGGTGATGTGTTTGGACCACCTTAAGGGTTCATTTGCTTTTATTTTTTCTCCTTTGAGCAAATTCTTAGGAGCCCAAAACATAATTTTCAAGAAAATGAAAAAGATAGCAGGTGTTAAACACTGTGACAATGGCCACAGAAAAAGGTGTCCCCATGATCAATCAAATTCTTTATGTTCAATACACAAACCAGGCTATGTACACTGGAACTGGAATTATAGATAAAGGAATAGAAAACTCAAAAAAGGGATTACAAGGAGAGGAAAACAAAAAGAAAACTAAATGGCCAGAGAATGTGACATACACTCATTTCCGGCAGAATTTTACAAGTTTTTTTTTTTCCTGCTCATAAACTCCACCTCATATTAGGAAACATTGATTCCAAGACCTTTTGTATTTTCTTAGACATTTTCAAGATATGTCTTTTTCTTGTTAATATTTATTTCATGTTGTTCACTTTATCTCTACTTGGAGGCTTAGATTTTGAAAACCTTACAATTCTCTATTGCTTAAAGCAGTATCTTTCAGATGCTTTAAAAGACTTTCTGACTTTGATCATTTTAGTTATTTCTGCTAAGGTTCAATATAATTTTTATGTGGCTTGACCATACATCACTAAGTTCAAGACAAACTGGACTAAGAGGTAGTGATATAGCCAGGCAAGCAACATCCATCAATTTATTAAAAAAACAAACAAAAAAACCTCCCAAATTTACTAGAAATTTAATAAGGTAAAGAAAATTCTAGTTTTTCAGAACTCCCCCCTGAAAGAGTACTCCATGTGATTGGAATGAACATTTTGATAAGCTCCTTGGATAAGCAGGGAGATCATAAAAGTCACGCTAAGTGACAACAGGGTCTGCTGAAGATCCTTCTAAGGAAAGTGAATCTGATGCAGAACATTTGTAGGGTTGAGTGAAAAATGCACATTTGGAACTAGAGCTGAATTGTTCACTACAAGAGAGAAAAAGCTGAGCTGTGATCCTAATCTTTGTCTTTTTCTGATATCAACCTCTCTTCTAAATAAATGGTAGAAAAATATTTGAAGTGCATCAGACTGCACATCATTAATCTGATGAGAACTTCCTCACATCTCAGTGAAGCCCTGGGGCAAAACACTCAGCAACAACAACAAAACCCACTACTTCTTTGCCCTAGTTGAATTGTTTTGAGGGTTTTTTTGTCTCCATATTCCAGAATTGTCTTTTCTGTTTATCTACGTTATTTTATCTGTTATTCAGTTTGGTTATTTTCTAGCATCTTCTCTCAAGTTCTGTGATGCTATCTCCTGTTGCCTGTTGTTAAATCTATCCATTGAATGCATAATGTCAGTTTGCAGTTGTAGACTTTCTGTTTAATTTTATTTATAAATTCCTGTTTCAAATTACAGTTTCCCATCTTTTCATTTTCCCCCTATTTTTCTCTGTTATCTTGCACATATTAAGCATAGTTATTTTCAGGTGAATACTTGCCAACACAAATAATTGACTTATCTATTGTCTGTTTCATTTTGTGATCAAGTTCATGGTTCTATCTTTTCTTTCCATGACCAGTAATTTTCATTTGAATGCTAGACATTGCATATTTTTAAAAAAATGGTAAAGGCTCCAGATAATGATATCTTCAACCAGAGAAAGTTTATTCTTTCTTTTGCTATGCAGATAGAGTGGGTGTGGGTGATGCTGATAACCTTAAAGCAGTCACGGAGGGAGTTATGTCAAGGTGAAGAGGCTACTTTGGTAAGACTCAAGCTATCTCTGGTTTCCTTTGCTCTTACAGGGTAGCCCTTCATGACTCTCCTGGGAAATCCTTGTGAATCTTTGTCTCCTCAGCACTGCAAGACTGCAAAAATTCCACCTTTTCCTAAGATGTTTATAACCCAGCTTTTCAGCTCCTGCCTTGCACAGCTTCAGATTTTGACAAATGTCTTAATGGGGAGACTGCATGTTGTTTTGAGGTCCCGCATGTCCCTGATTATGTAACACCAGCCCTGCTCCATTGTGAAAAGCTCTGTGGTTTGTTTTATTTTGTTTTCCTGTTCCACAGCAGTGGTCTTCCCTCCAGGGTCAAACCTGGATTATCAGTTTCTAACTATGTCAGGATTTTTAAATGACCCTATGGATGAAGAGGTTGAGGAGATCATCAAAGTCAGTTTGCCACTCACTCAAGTACTTTCATCTCTCAGCTGTTGTTCTCAGGCACCTCTCCTTGCCTCCACCCTTGACATGTCTTTATTCCCCAAACACGAATGCAAGGAACTCACTCTGCTTTTACAAAGCTTTTGCTCAAAGATTGTGCAGCTTCAGAATTCAGCAAACGTCAGAGTTGGAAATTGTACATGTGTTTAAGACTCCTCAAGTTCCATTTTTGTTACTCCAGCCTGATGAGGTTGTAAAAAAGTTCTGCTAGATTCTTTGTTTCTAGCAGTGACCTTCTGTCTGAGCCTAGCCCATATTTGCAATTTGTAGCCTGTATGCAGTTTCAGTAACTGCCCCCAGCGACCACTACAGATCCTCAGCTAAATTCTGAAAGGTTCTCCCTGCCTGTAACTTTACTTTTTTTAGGTCTCATTGCTTCCATTGCTCTCTAATGCCTTGAAAGATATCATTTTTTGTAATTAATTGGCTTCTCTATTTGTTTTTGGTGAAAATCTTGACCTACTATGAACTAGTTCATCCTTCTGGGAGATGGAAGGTTCCAATTGTTTTAAATTTTCATTACTCAATTGAAACTCTCATTTGTTTATAAAGTACTTTAAGAGGAGCAAAAGACATATGTATCTCTTATAATGTATCAAATACCAGTGCATCTTCCCCACAGCTTAAGAAGTAAATGTTTGCAAATCAACTCACTTCCCAACTTCATAAATAAACCACTGCAAGTTCAACAGAATGTCCCTGTATGCAATTCCCTCCCCTCAAATTGTTAATTATCCTGAAATTAATATTTATCATTCTTATACACCTCTTCATGCTGTTTATTTACACTCACTCACATCCACAACCACACCCCACCCCCAGCACTCCACACATATTCATTCAAATTCATAATGTACTACTTAGTACTTTTCATATATATCTCTAAACTTTACATAAATGGTATCATACATTGTATTACCTTGTGCAACTTGCTTTTTAAAATTTCAACATTATTATCTTTGAAATTTAATTGTGTTGATACATGTAGTTTTTGTTTTACACTTTCAGTAAACATTTGAATTTTTTCTGTTCTTTTGCCTTTGCAATCAATACTGCTATTAACATCCTTATGCAGTCTCTCACTTCACAGGTGTAAGAATTTCTCTAGAGTATATACCTAGAAGGAGAATTGCCGGGTCAAACATTATGCATGTTTTCAAATTAAGCAAATTGCTATCCAAGGTAACAGTACTAATTTAAATGCCATCCTCATTTTATGGGAGTTTCTGTTCCTCTACATCCTCACTAATACCTAGATTATTTAGCCTTTATAACTTTGTCAATCTGATGGTATGAACTGGTGTCTCATTTTATTATTTTTTTAATTTGTATTTTCTTATTTATTCAAGGAATTTTTATATATGCCAAATACTAATGCTTTATTGATTATGTGTATTGCAAAACCTTTTCTCAGTCTGTAATTTTTCTTTTCACTTTGTCTATGGCATCTCTTAATTAGCAAATATTTAAAATTTCAATGTATTCATTTTTATCACTTCTTTTCTTTATGGCTTAACATATTTTTTGTCTTAATTAAGAAAGAAATCCCTTCTCTAAATTTTCTTATAAATGTTATGAATGCTTGTTTTATACAGTTTGGTTTTTAATCTATCTATAATTAATATCTGCATAAGGTATGAGATAAGTATCCAATTTTATTTTTTTCATATGTGTAGCCAATGATTCAGCATTCCTTCACTAATTTGTAATGCTATCTATATCATCTACTAAGTTTTAAGGTATGCATGTGTTGTTTTTTGAATGTCTATTCAATACCATTCATCCATTTGTTCTCTGACCTTATATTTTGTTGTCTTCAAAATTAGCTGCCTATTCTTAGCATTTTACTGCTCTGTATAAATTTTTAGTATTAGTATTGTTTATTTAGATTGAAGAGGCTATGCTCTTTAAGCCAAAAATCCCTATAAAATTGTAGTGGCTTAAAAAAAAGTGGCTTTTCCTCCAAGTGGTGAATCGGGGGTCTAGGCCATCTCAGGGCTTCAAGGTCACCTTGATGCATACCATTTCCTCTCATGTTCTATTGGCTAGTGCTAATCACCTGGCCAAACTAACTGTATGGGAAGCTGGGAAACGTAGAGGTGCACAGTTTCTGCTATACTACATATAAACACTCAGGCAAAACACATTTTTGTGTGTGTTTTGAAATGAATGTTCTGCTGAATTCATATATAAATTTTAAGATAATTGTTGTTATTAATTAAAAGTAATTTTTAGAGCAGTTTTAGGTTCATAGCAAAATTGAGGGGAAGGTACAGAGATTTCCCCTATACCCCTTGCCCCCACACATGTATAGCCACTCTCATGATAATTGAGATTATTAACATCCCCCACCAGAGTAGTACATTTGTTATAACTGATGAACCCACATTGACACATCATAATCATCCAAAATCCATAGTTCACATTATAGTTCACTCTTGGTGTTACACATTCTATAGATCTGAACAAATGTATAATGACATATATCAATCATTATGATATCAAACAGAATATTTTCACTGGTCTAAAGATCCTGTTCTCTGCCTTTTCATATCCCTCCTCTTACCTAATCTCTGGCACCACAGATCTTTTTATTGCCTCAGAGTTTTGCCTTTTCCAGAATGTTATATAGTTGTAATCACACAGTATGTAGGCTCTTCCAGATTGGCTTCTTTCACTTAGTAATATGCTTTTAAGGTTCCTCCATGTCTTTTCATGGCTTGATAGCTCATTTCTTTTTAGTGCTGAAAAATATTCCACTGTCTGGATGTACCACAGTTTATTTATCCATTCATCCATTGAAGGACATCTCAGTTGCTTCCAAGTTTTGGCAATTATGAATAAAGCTGTTATAAACATCCATATGCAGGTTTTTGTGTGCATATAAGTTTTCGATTCCTTTGGGTAAGTACCAAGGGGAGTGATTGCTGGATCATATGGTAAGAATAAGTTTAGTTTTGTAAGAACTTGTCAAATTGTCTCCCAAAGTGGCTGTATCATTTTGCATTCTCATCAGCAATGATTGAAAGTTCCCGTTGTTCCACATCCTCACCAGCATTTGTTGTTGTCAGCGTTCCCAATTTTGGCCATTCTAGTAGACGTGTAGTGCTATCTCATTGTTGTTTTAATTTGCATTTCTGTGATGAAATATGATGTGGAGTATCTTTTTATATGCTTATTTGCCATCTGTAAATCTTCTTTGGTGAGGCGTCTATTAAGGTCTTTGGTACATTTTTTAATCATGTTTTTCATTTTCTTATTGTTGAGTTTTAAGAATTCTTTGTATATTTTAGACAACTGTAGTTGTGTCTTTTGCAAACATCTTCTCCCAGTCTGTGGCTTGTCTTCTCATTCTCTTGAAATTGTCTTTCTTAGAGCAGACATTTTTAATTTTAATGAAGTCCAGCTTATCAATTATTTCTTTCATGGATCATGCCTTTGGTGTCGTATCTAAAAAGTCATCACCATACCCAATGTCATTTGTGTTTTCTCCTATGTTAACTTCTGGGAGTTTTATAGTTTTGTGTTTTACATGTAGGTCTGTGATCCATTTTGAGTTAATTTTTGTGGAGTTATAAGGTCTGTGTCTAGATTCATGTTTTGTATATGGATGTCTAGTTGTTTCAGCACCATTTGTTGAAAACACTACCTCTGCTCCATTTTGTTGCCTTTATTCCTTTGTGAAAGAGCAGTGACTATATTTATGTGGGTCTATTTCTGGGCTTTCTATTCTGTTCCATTGATCTATTTGTCTATTCTTTTGCTAACACCACACTGTCTTGATTATTATAGCTTAATAATATGTCTTGAAGCTGGGTAGTGTCAGTCCTCCAACTTTGTTCTTCTCCTTCAGTATTATAGTGACTGTTATGGGTCTTTTGTCTCTCCACTTAAACTTTAGAGTCAGTTTGTTGATATCCACAAAATAACCTGCTGGAATTTTGATTGGAATTGTATTGAATCTATAGATCAAGTTTAGTAGAACTGACATCTTTACAATATTGAGTCTTCCTATCCATGAACATGGAATCTCTCTCCATTTATTTATTTCTTCTTTGATTTCATTCATCAGCATTTTGTAGTTTTCCTCATATAGATCTTGAACAGATTTGCTAGATTTATGCCTAAGTATTTCATTTTGGGGGGGGGTGCTAATGTAAATGATATTTTGTTTTTAATTTCAAATTTCACTTGTTCATTGCTGGTATATAGGAAAGTGATTGACTATTGTATTAACCTTGTCTCCTGAAATCTTGCTGTAACTGCTTATTAGTTCTAGGAGCTTTTGGTCATGCTTTTGGATTTTATAGATAGAAAATCATGTCATCTGTGAAAACTGTGTCATTTCTTCCTGCCCAATCTGTATACCTTTTATTTTCTTGTCTTGTCTTAATGCATTAGCTAGAACTTCCAGTATGATGTTGAAAAGGAGTGATGAAAAGAGACACAATTGACATCTTTCTAATATTGAATATTTATGCTTATAAATGCAGTATGTCTCTCTAATTTATTTAGATTCTCTTTAGAAAACCCTCCACTTACAGAGAAATGGATTTGCCTACAGAGCTATAGGGCCACGTGAGGGTGGGAAGATTTAATTTTGCACATTGATGCATTCACTCCACAAAGTTTAATAGTCTATCTGGTATTCACCAAGCTCTGTGTGCCAAGACCAAAAACTAAGATGATTAAAGTCTATTTACTCCAGTTTAAC
This sequence comes from Tapirus indicus, assembly GCA_031878705.1. Classification (NCBI taxonomy): domain Eukaryota; kingdom Metazoa; phylum Chordata; class Mammalia; order Perissodactyla; family Tapiridae; genus Tapirus; species Tapirus indicus. The sequence goes on along the minus strand of CM062926.1, from coordinate 80,061,204 downwards.
ACGTTTGATGACTCCTGCACTTTAACAAATGATCTAAGAAATAATAGATTCTGTTTGCTGTGCGTAACCATTTTGATCTTATTCATTCTTCCTAAGATGGGAAATTAGGTAACTTCTTTCAAAAATATCTTGGAAATATGCAATTTCATCACCTTTCAATCCATTAAATTCAGATTTCCCTTATTCACAGGGGGAATGCAGCAATATAGTTGCTAGACCGGTTGTCTGCTTGGGTTTCAGTTTTTCCCTTGTGGCAGTGAAAGGAAGGCAGTATACACTGGAGAAGTCTCCTCTAATTGGTTTCGGGGAATGCTGGGAATTGGTCCAATGAGAGCAATATCATTGATTATTCTTTATTAGTAGTAACTTGAGAAAACAAATGCATACAAATGATTCCTTCTTTAACAGACTACTTTTCATGCTCTTTACATAGTAAGTGCTAAAAAGCCATTGAATACAAAGGCATAATAGTTTTACATAGCTATAAGTACCTAAAGTTCAGAATTTAAATACAGATATCCCATGCAGCAACTATGCAACTAACATTGTTTCTAGAAATAAATTACTCAAAGAGAGGATATTTGAAACCAAAGGAGGTGCATTCTTTGTTAGTTCTTAAATTGTTAGGATGACAGTAAATGAATACTCAAGACTATTTCAGAAGCCTGAAAGAATTAATTATATACCCCAAATCCTAAAGTTTTTGCTAGAAAATAAATTATACAGGAAACCCAGGTGGTCAGACACATCTTCAGAAAACAAATGTACGTTAGGAAAAGTTTTATTGTGGGGTGTGTGCATGTGTGTGTATGGTGTGAGTGAGTGTATGTGTATGTGTTTGCATGCTTGAGGAGTGTAACAAAGGAATGGATGATAGGTGGACACTCTCTCTCCAGAAATAATTTTATATACTGCAATCCTCACAGCATACTACCTATATCCCCTGGCAAGCACCTGCATTATAGGAAGCCACAAAAATGATATTCTTTGACTCTCCTGTAGTGATGCATATTCTTTGGTTAAAATTAAATGACACGCTCACCTCCAACTATAGTTTGAACCAAACCTCATGTAATTCTGATTCTGGTCTAACCAGCCCCGGCTTCTCTATATCTTAATCCTGTCCATGGAAGAGAGGCAGAGAGGTAAGGAGGGAGGGTAAACCTTGAAAAGCTGGAGGAGAACTGTGGAAATTCTGTTGTTCCCACCTAGCCCTACTGGATGAGGAAGGGATTTCCAGGTAGAACTCTATGCTCAATTGTGGCTACATGCTGAGATTACAGACGGCTGAGTCTTCTGGGCCAAAGTCAAGACAAATTTCAGTATATGAGCCTTTAAGGGAAAGGTTTAGAACTCTTAAAATTATTGTAGGTCATTTATTGATTTAAGAAAATCTAAAATTACTACATAGCCTGCATCCACCAGTTTAGAGACTTTATGGTAACTGGTAAAGAGTTAAAACAAAAAAGAGGAAATAATCATTAATAAGTATTTATATTTTAAAAGAGATAAAGAATGAACCTAGGAAATGGAGACATCAAACTTAACTTCCAAACCTGTAAAAAGGACTAGAAAAAATAATCACCAACAAATTGTCAAGCACCGAGAAAAGAATGGAATGGAGAACAACAGTCAGCCTGCCCTGCTAGACTAATCTAACCTGCTTTTCTGTAAGGATGCTCTAGTTGACCTAACACTGTGCTCACAGTACTGCAGCAGCAGTATATTTCAGAGATGAATTTGAATGCCAACTAATTATTTAGTCTGATTGGCATCTTTGTTGATGACCATTAGAGTGAGTGCCCTCTGGATGGTAAACTAGTCTTTCTGGGTGAACTCTAAAAGACTCACCAATCATGAATCCCAATGCCCACCCTCTGAAAGGGCGGGGAAAATGTGTGTGATTTTTAAGGACTCCACTTCATGATGCTTACTTTAACAGTGATCTTAGATGGCCTAAAACAGTAAGATCCAGGTTGACATGTAGAAAACTACTTCAATCTGTGAGTAAGTGTAGCCATACATTTGTGGAAGTAGTATGAACTCCACTAGGTTTCCTCTGGGGTTCCCACCAACAATATATTCAGAAACAGTCCACCGTCTGGCAAATAGAATTGAGATATGGCAAGAATAAGCAATAATGCGTGCAAACTATCTAGTTTTTTTAATCAAAACTTTTTATTCTCTCCCAACAATATAGTCACCAATAAGCTAAGAAATAAATTAGAATATGCTATCATTTAGCTGGAGAACTCCAGCTAAAATTCCAAGTCTTAAATTATAAGATAATTTCTAAAAAATCAATGCAGCACTAAAACTCTATGGTTCTTGAAGATAAACTGGAATTATATGCTTCCTATTATGCTTATCTACTAAAAATGCAAGTAATTGTAACCTAAGTAGAGAATGTTTATCAACAGTTTTTTCTAAGATGTCTACCTGAGGAAGGTGGATAGGATATTAAGAAGTGGTTATCTGTAAACAAATAAGACCTACACTAAATTAATAGATGGGCAAAAATATACCTGTGGTCATTAGAAAGACAGATAAACTAGTTCACTTTTTAGAAAAAATAAGCTGTGCTGCTATTTTTATTTTGTTTTGTTTTGTTTTCCTTTTGAGAAGGTTTTAGAGAAAAGAGACCAAGAACTAAGAGGCAAAGGGAAGTATTTTAGGTTTTTAAAGAGGATGGAGCTTAACCTGGAGACCCAGCCGTGTAAGCAATGCTACAAATTACACCTAAAGTTGAAATGTAAGAGAAGAAATGAAAAGCTTGAGTATCCTAGCAAGACAGCAATAGTAGTAGAGCTTCAGCAGAATATCTGAGAAATTAAACAAGAATATGAACTAAGGACAAATACTAAAAAATAAAATAAAATTACAGAATACAATCACTTGCAACTTCAGAGAAAACAGACTAAGAAAATTATTTTGCCACAATCAAAGGAAAGCAATCCCATATCTCAACACATAATTCTTAAGAGATGATTCCAGATAGTCTGTACAAATAAACTTTTCGTTATGTTAAAATATTCTCAATTGTTAAAAGATCTCCGTATTCACCATATATTATCTGTTTTTATAAATAAAATTTTAAATTCCTCATAAAGAATGGCACCCTAAAATACCATCCTTTTCCTTAAGGAAGAACAGCTATACCATCATCTGTCATTTAAAGATTGCAAACTTCTTTTACTGCCCATTTCACCTTCCTCTTCCTTCAGTAAGTATCCCAGTAACAGTAGAGAATATGTTTCAATGTCAGTCCACATATACATTGCCCAAACATCCTTGGTTCAAAGCTGGTTTCAGAGGGAATTACAAACCTGAATGAATCAGTTCATGACCTCCTTTAAAACTAACTTCAGAAATGACTGCTTCATGCTTCATCAATTGTCTTTAACATAATGAATTATAAAGCATGGTTAAATCACCTTGCAGGGACTATTTAAAAGTGAATGGAGTCCCTTTACTTTCCAACTTATTATTCCGCTTTGAGGAAGGTTAGGAGGAGATACCAGATGGTTAGTTGTCCATCCATACTAATCTTAAAGGCAGTCAAATGTCAAATGATCCATACTATCATTAAGTTCTTCTGTGCATAATGTATAAGTCATTCTTCAGGGTCACTATTAGACTAATCATAGCAAGTAGCTAAAATACTTGTTAAATTTCATTGTATTATATTTATTATCCAATATAAATAGGGTCATGTGCTAAACTGTATTTAATTATAATATAATAATGATGCTAATTGACATAAGTAATAAAATTAAAATAAGCACCTGAATAAATTTTAGTAAGCTGTTATCTGGAAAGTAAGAAAATGATGAGACAAAAAGTGTAAAGCTCTCACACTACAAGGATTAAAAAAAATCCTCCTTAAACCTAAATAGGAAGGTTTCCCAGTGCCACCAAATACAACTCTAAGAAGAGAGGTTGCTTCTAAGTTTTTTAAATATGTCCTTATCCTTCCATTCCCAGTAACTTCACCATAGTTTGGGCTGACCTAGTTCACTTCTTCCCTGAAATATTGCAATAACTTAAATGATTTCCCTTCTTACTATCTAAATCTCATCTAGTACATTCTACAAACCACCAACCAAATATATCTCGTGACATTGTCCAGCTCCAAATGTTGAGTTGCATATCCTGTTACTGAGCAGATATATACCTACAGGTCCAAAGCATTCCCTTGCAGAGTCATTCTGGGTTGTCAAGTGGTTGGAATGTAGGTAGAAAGAAACTCAGAACCCAGTTCTAATGAAGCCTCGATCACTAACTAGCTATCTAAGACTGAAAAGGCATCTTAGGCTCATGATTCAAACACCAATCTAAAATTGACTTCCAGATTGTAAAATTCCGCATCTGTACAGTACTTTGCCAGGCAGAAAGCAGTAGGAGATCTGAGAATTTAACTTATTCTTAAACAGAATTTTGACCAATTCTCCTGGTTTTAGCCTGCTTTTTTACTTATTTCCAGAGGTCCCTCTTAGCAGCAGTTGAAGCCTTTTGGAGATCTATGAAGTAAGCTCTGTAGCTTCTTGGCTTTCTGTGCAATTACCTTAGGATTTAACTTTTTTAGGACTGCTAGGTTAGTTACCACTTGTTGCTCCACTTTTTGGTTTCCAGAATTGTGTTGCTGTTGTCTCCTCCTCCAGTTTTTGTCCTTGTGGTTTCACGCCTTTTTAAAAGTTACCCTTACTATCATTTTAACAGGATTTCAGAAAAGAATGAAAGTAAATGTACACTGTCAAATTTGCCATCATTACTGAGAATAAAATTTTTGTAAACTTGTTTCAGAAAAAGTATCCTGTGAGGGCTTACTCCAGCAATCTGGAATTGGCCTGAGCTTGTTACTAAAATAGGAAACGTACCCACAGAGCACTGACACCTGGTTAAGGCATGAACTGTACCGATTAATAGTGTTGTTTTATAACCATAGGTCCAAGGAGTTTGGGGGATGTCTGTACCAGCTTGTCAGCATTGTTTATTGGTAACAGTGAGATTGATGATTTGCATTTGCTCACCATGAGACCCTTACAGGGCCTGCTATTAGAGCTGGTTATGTAGCAAAAATCTGCCTACATGACCAGCAGAGTCATCTGGGCTGAGACTCCATTTGGGGCTCCCTGGTTCCAAGGGATTTTGATCTGAGAGATGTTGGAGGAGGTCATTGAAAGGATGTGACCACCGGTTGTCCCGTGAGCTGGACCCAGGCAATCAGAGGCTCCTTTCACCTCCCCATCCTTGGAATGTGCATTCCACCCACTGTTCCCACATTAGGAGCTGGTTTCAAGGACGCAGCCTTGAGAGAGTAATGTGTTGTTGAGACCATCTCGACTGTATACGAGACTGAACCCCATATAGGCCTCCATATAAATCTATAAGATTCTGGCAGGTGGGTGTGGAGACCTACTCATCTTGCACCCACCCAAGGACAAGCCTATATGTAAGATCCCTTGCTTATTAAACCTGCCACCTACCAACCTGGAGAATCTGCCTCTTTCTTTGGTCTCTCCTTGCCCTCCATGTATAGTGGCCAGTTTCAGATTTCACCAGGAGAACTCCTGAGATTGCAAACAAGAGAGAAAGTGCATCCAGTATGGTCTTTATTAAGGAGAGCAGTTGGAGCTGGCACCTGCCCTTTCCTGACCCCTTGCTAGGAAACAGCCTTTGGATGTGATGCGTATCCTTAATAAAACGCTGTTATATTTTATCATTTTTCCTTCAGTAAACTGTAGATTTGCACGTGTTGTCATTTTGGATCCTGTGACTCTTCTTTAGCAATCTAACACTATTTAACTGCCCCTGTTGGCACAATAGGTAATCATAAAACTTTACATTTTCATAATATTGCTTCAGTAATTTTTACACAACAAATTAATGTGTTATATTTACTAGGTAAAATCATTCTTGTTGACTTCAGGTCCTAATAAAATAAAAGCCTCAGATATGAGTAAGTTAAACATGCCATTTAGTTAATCTCAAAACAGAAACTTTAGAAACTAGTTACAAGCCAGCTCCAGGCAACAAAGTTAAGCACATTTTTTGGTGCCATGTGAACAAGCTATAAATAATCGATTACTCATGATTATCATCCTGACACTCCATCATCTATCATAAAGTAATGTGGCCTGAACTGTAAACTGAATGTCATGAACTGAAGCAGTCAAAACAAATAGAGAATTCCAGAGACACAGATTTTCCATCTATATACCCAGAAATTTTTACAGAAGTACTACTGTCAATTTCAGATATTAAGCTGATAAAAAGGAAAAAGAATCATAGGTGTAGTAATTCTGTCCCATACCCTGTAGGAATTTCAAAACCCACGGTGATAACTTGAATGCATTTTGATTCAATGTTAGTGTTCACTCTCAAGCAGGGCACTAGTGCATTTCCAGCCAGAATAGCGTAGCCAAATCTTGCACCTGCTAAAACCCTATTCATCAATCACAGTTTCATGTGAGAAATGTAGCAATAAGCCACCATAGAGATCGTTGGTGGCCTGGATTGTTTCTATCAAGCTCCCACTAGCAAGACAATATCATTGGTCATATTTCAAAAAGGAATCAGGCAACTGGGCCAATGTTAAATTCCAAAGTATAACTTTGGAGCATTTGGTCCCAGATATCATAGGCAAAGGACAAATACAACTTCTCAAATGAAGGAAAAAACCTAGAATTTTTGAATGCCTACCAAACGTGAAGCACTATAAGTGTTTTATACATTAGCCTGATGAGAAAAATACAATTATTCCCATTTTATGAATGAGCAAACTAAGGCTCAGATTTATGAATGAGAAAACAAGTAATCGACTGACATTCTCACTGCTTGAAATGTCATAAGCAGAATCTAAACATAAGTGTTCATCGCTGCAATGTGCTCTTTCTGCTACATCATATGCTTTCTTTAAAAAGCTCTATTACTCTTCCATCCTCTGTCTATACATGCTCACTATTAATATCCCCTCTGCATTTTCTATATTTAACATGGCTGTCTATCTTAGTTATTGAGTTTCCTAATAATCTGGCATTTTAGCAAAGTAGTCATTCATTCATTCATTCATTCATTCATTTAATCATACATACATTAAATAAACATTTGCTGAACACCAACCTATTCAAAGTGACAGAATAAATGCAGTCACATATACAAATAAGAATGTAGAGGACTTGACCAAGGATTTTCTTTTTTCAGTTATAGAAACCTACTTGCATTTAGGATATACTTTATCATCTAAAATGAATCTTTCACATATCCGACACACATGCCACACACAGCTTTATACCTTATATACTCACACTCTTAAATTTTCTTTCCTTTGCTGAATTATGGCCTTTATGACATCATCTGGTGAACAAATATTTCAAGCTATTGAACAATGGAACTACCTGTCTGCCTGCTTTGCATGGCTGTGCTCTCACATAAAATACACTTTTGTCTATGCAGCAGTGATTGTTTGAGCAATCATAATAATGTTTTATTGCGCTCTGCCTCTATTTCATAAAAAATGGCCAGAAAAGAGAAAATGAAAGCATTGTTTTGGAGATAATACAATTGAAACAAAATGGAAATGGTTACTCATGCCAAAAGTGATGAATCCTATGCTGATTGGCTGTTTTCAATTGTAAGGAAAAATAATGCAATTCAAAATCATGAAAAAGAACCACCAGATTTCTATCACTGAAGATTTTGTCTGAAAGACTCCATTTAGTGACACATAAAATAAATGGGCATTTAAAATTATAAGTTTAAAAATAAGGTTCAAAAGTTCGCCAGTAATTTGGATTCAGAGAGGGCTTCCCAATCCAGCAGAGGTGTAGCTGCATAGTTGTTACAGGCTCCTTTACCAAGAGAAGAAAACTCGGAGTTCACATTTCTTTTGACAGATTCCTCAAAGAAGTTGATAAGAAGCCACCAAAGTGAGCAGCAAAATCTCTTGTTCTTTCCCTTGCAAAACCATCATCAAATACTTCTCAATATCCAAATCACTTATTTTAATTTTCCTAAGTGTCATTCAAGTAAGCTGTGAAATTATCTAGTCAGTTATAGAAAAAAATTGGCACATTCATGCATTTAGAGAAGTAGATCAGGAAACTATTATTTTAGACATGAATTTCTGTATTTTTAAAAATGTTATAAACTATACATTATACAATTTCAGTATTTATAGAATAATTATGGATTTTATCTCTTTTTAACTTTCTGGGAATTGAATCTCATTTGTGAAATTCTACTGTTTTTCTTTCAAATATTCAACTATTAAATACATTTTCAAGATAAGCCCTTTAAAAATATGTTGGGGAAGAACTTTTCATAGAAATTAGGTAATAATAATAATTACTTCTTTTAATAGAAATTAGTTATTTGACATAGGTGATACTCAAGAGGAGAAAAATCTCACCTTTAGTACCTCACCAGGAGCAACTAGGTCTTTGCCTGTATTCTTGAAACCATTCAAAATTTTAATATTTTAAAAATTAGACTCCCCTTGCTCAGAAATAGTATGTTTCTCAAATAAAACATTCTTGTAATTTTTCACTCAATATTAGTGTTCTCTTTGTTATTAAAAAACTTGTAAGTATTAGATAGCACTTATTTTTGAACTTGTTAAATACATTAAGTTATCCTCAGATAGTTCTATCTAATGGAATTTATTATAGGTCTTTGTTACATTGAAGTCTTTGAAAGACAAACCCAATTCTTACAGATTGTTTTATGCAACCATTTTTCTTTAAGAGCAAACATCTTTGCATGCAGAGTGTACTTCTGCTCATTGGTGGGGTAAAGAGATAGCTAATAATTAGACAGATCATTTTTTTAGTACATACAACAAAAATTTAATTTGAAACAATTCAATTTAATTTTCAAAAATAAGAATGATAGAAGCAACAATTTCCTTGACATCTTATTCTAAAAGTGTGTTTCTTTTATTGTTTTCAAGTCTACTACAATAAAATAGCTTAATAGCTTTGCATGCCAGTCCTCTTGTAGAAAATGCAATCTTATAAAATGGCATTTTATCATCCTTTAACAATGTGAATGCTTGCCATAAAAATGTGGAAAGAGAAAAAAACACCACGTCCTTAAGAAACACAAGGATATAATATTAGTTTTTCCACTTTGAGTCTGTTATTTCTTCAACCTTCCGCCACCTAGTCAATGTTAATGTGTATATAAAAGCTGTAAAATTATCTATCGTGTTATAGGAAATAAATATGGCACATTGATGCATTGAAATCACTTTGAATGCCAGGTTTTGAGTCAGATCACCTGGGTAAGACATGGCAAAAAAAAAAAGGGAGGGAAGATATTGTCCTGAGACTTCAAGGTATTTACAGATCACATAGCCATAGAAAAGTGCCCGGTTATGAGGTAAATACTTAAATATTAATAGAATGAAAGAATGAGTAAACAATTGAAAATATCACTTCTGTCATTTAAAGAATTGACAGTAGAACAGAAGCAACAAAAGAGACTGAGATTGTGCAACAAAATCCTAGGAAGAAAACAAGGATATCGCAAGGTCTTAAACACTAAGGAAGAGTTTCTGAGTAAGGAAGGAGTGGCTGAAGTTATTGGAATATGCCAAGATTTCAAGCAAGCAATGGACCAACAAGTGCCCTGTATATTTAGCCCCTCAGATGTTAATGGTGACCTCACTGAAAGATTTTCAAGTGAGTGGTAACTACAGAAGTTGGATTAGAATTGGTTGAGAAGTGAATAGGAATTGGGAAAAAAGATCCAAGTTTAGATTACCACTTCAACATGTTTGTAAGTGGAAGGAGAAAGAAAGGGTGGCATTTATGGGATGTGGGATAGACAAAAACTTTATGTTATCGTTTTCAAAACAGAAAGAAAAAATTTAAATCCACATTGAGAGGCACCAGTAGAGAAGGGAGTGAGGTTCCTGAGAAAATAGGAAAAAAAAATCTTGACAGCAAAGTGGAGGGATGCTTCTTCCACAGTGACCTTGTTAAAGGATCAATGAATTGGCGGGAATGCAGGTGTCTCACTAGATATGGGGTTTGGATATGGAGGGAGATCCTCTCTTCCTGACTTTGGTTTTCTCTGTGCATTGTTAGGAGATGCTAGAAGCTGAGAATGGTGGGGACGTGAAATTCAAAGCTGTAGAGGTAGATGTATAAGAGAAAAAATAGACATCATATTAGTAAATATTTAGCTTCATGGTTTAAGGCAATTAATCTAATAGTTGGTATGCTAAACCCAATAACTTTATATATGCTGGGATACTTTTTTCTAAGACTATTTTCTGTATAAATGAAAATGCTCAGAGACTTATTCTCTCTAATAGGTTTATAAGCACTAGTATTTTTAGCATTTATTTACTTCACTTCAATAAATATCCTTTCTTAGGTATTTTTCCTTTAACTTTATGAGTCAAGTATACCTTAATAGTCTTGAGGGTTACATTGTCATATGTTAACCAACACAGAAAATCTCATATTAAAAAGAATGCATCAAAAATAATAAAATATTTAGGAATAAATTTAACTTAGGATGTGAAATATGCAATCCCAAAATTTGTATGGAACCTCAAAAGACCCTGGAAGCATCACACTTCCTGATTTCTAAATATACTAAAAGCTACAGTAATCAAAGCAGTACAGTACTGGCACAAAAATAGACATATAGACAGAATCAAAAGCTCAGAAATAAACCCCCACGTATGTGATCAACTAATATTTGACAAGGGAACCCATAATATTCAACGGGGAAAGAACACTCTTTTCAATAAATGGTGCTGGGAAAACTGAATAACCACATGCAGAAAAATGAAATTGGACCCCTATCTTACACCACTCAAAACTGATTAAAGACTTAAATGAGAAACCTGAAACCATAAAATGGTTAGAAGAAAACATAGGATAAAAGCTCCTTGACATAGGTCTTGGCAATAATTTTTTGGATATGACACCAAAAGCACAAGCAACAAAGGCAAAAATAAATTAGTTTTATTTTATCAAACTACAAATCTCTGCACAGCAAAAGAAACAATTAACAAAATGAAAAGGCAACCTATGGACTGGGAGAAAATATTTGCAAACCATATATCTGATAAGTGGTTAATATTCAAAATATAAAAAAACTCATATAAATCAATAACAAAAAACAATCGGATTTCAAAATGGGCAGAGGAAATGAATAGACATTTTTCCAAAGAAGACACAAAAATGGACAACAGGTACATGAAAAGGTGCTCAACATCACTAATCATCAGGGAAACGCAAATCAAAACCACAATGAGATATCACCTCACACCTGTTAGAATGGCTATCATCAAAAAGGCAAGAGATAACAAGTGTTGGCAAGGATGTGGAGAAAAGGGAACCCATGTGCACTGGTGGTGGGAATGTAAAGTGGTGCAGCCACTATGGGAAACAGTATGGAGGTTCCTCACAAAATTAAAAATAGAAATGCCATATGATCCAGCAATCCCACTTCTGGGTACATCCAAAGGAAATGAAAACAGGATATCAAAGAGATATCTGCGCCCCTGTTTACTGAAGCATTATTCACAATAGCCAAGATATGAAAGCAACCTAAGTGCCTGTCAATAGATGAATGGATAAAGAAGATGTTGTATATATATACATACACACACACACACACACACACAGCGGAATCTTATTCAGCCAAGAGAAAGAAGGAAATTCTGACATTAGCAACAACATGGATGGTCCTTGAGGGCATTATGCTAAATGAAATGTCAGACAGAAAAAGACACATACCGTTTCAGGTCACTTATATATGGAATCTAAAAATGCCAAACACGTAGAAACAGAATAGAATAGTGGTTACCAGGAGCTGGAGGGTGGGGAAAATGGGGAGATGTTGGTCAAAGTGTACAAACTTCCAGTTATATGAATAAGTTCTCTATATCTAATGAACAGTATTGTGATTATAGATCACAACACTGTGCTATACACATGAAAGTTGCTAAGAGAGTAGATTGTATATGTTCTCACCATAAAAAAGCAGCAGTAATTATGTGACATGATGGAGGTGTTAGCTAATACTCTGGTAGTAATCATATTGCAATATATAAGTCTACCAAATCACACATTGTACACTTTAAAGTTACACAAGGTTATATGTTAATTATATCTCAATAAAGTTGGAAAGAAAAAAAATGACCAAGTGAATTAGATGACAAGCCACAGACGAGGAGAAAATATTGGCAAAAGACATATCTGATAAAGGACAGTTATCCAAAATATACAAAGAATTCTTAAAAACTCAACAGTAAGAAAACAAGCAAACCAGTTAAAAAATGTGCCAAAGACCTTAACAGACACCCCACCAAAGATGATACACAGATGGCAAATAAGCATATGAAAACATGCTCCACATCATATGTCTTCAGGGAAATGCAAATTAAAATAATGAGTTTCCACTACACAACCCATTAGAACGGCCAAAATCCAGAACACTGACACAAAATGCTGGCGAGGATGTGGAGTAGCAAGAACTCTCATTCATTGCTGGTGGGGATGCAAAATGGTTCAGCCACTTTGGAAGACAGTTTGATGGTTTCTTACAAAACTAAACATACTCTTACCATAGGCGCCAACAATCATGCTCCTTGGTATTTACCCAAAGGAGTTGAAAACTCAGGTCCATTCAAAAACCTGCACATGGATGTTTATAGCAGCTTTATTCACAATCACCAAAACTTGAAAGCAAATCAAGATGTCCTCCAGTGGGTGAATGGATAAACTGGTACATCCTTACAATGGAATATTTTTCAGCACTAAAAAGAAATGAGGTATTAAGCCATGAAAAGACATGGAGGAACCTTAAAATCATATTACTAACTGAAAGAAGTCAATCTGAAAAAGGCTACAGATTGTATGATTTCAACTATATGCCATTCCAGAAAAGGCACATATATGACGACAACTAAAAGATCAGTGGTTGTGGGAAGAGAGGCGGTAAGAGATGAATAGGCAGAGCATAGAGGAGTTTCAGGGCAGTGAAATATTCTGTATGACATTATAATGATGGATATATGAAATTATACATTTGTCTGAACCCATAGAATGTACAACACCAAGACTGAACTGTCATATAAACTATCGACTTTGGATGATTATGATGTGTTGATATAGGTTCATCATTGGTAAAAAAAATTGTACCATTTTTGGCAAGTGATGTTGATAATGGGGAAGTCTATGCATGTGTTGGGGCAGGGGGTATATGGGACACCTCTTTACCATCCTGTCAATTTTGTTGTAAACCTAAAACTGCTCTAAAAAATTAAAGATTTAAAAAAACAGTGACATAAAGGCCTTGGCTTAACTTTATCCTCCTATTTTAGCTTTTTCTCTATTTTTAATGCATAAGAACTTTTCGATCTAGGTTCATTTCTCTTTTCAATCTTTTTAATGATTTACTTTCTGCCCTAATTGCCAAAATTCCTTAAAAAGATGTGCGTTTATATTTTTATTGTTTAGGATAATTGAGGGTAGGGGTTCTGTTCTATGGTGACTGATGGATTTTAACTTGGAAATCTTCATTTTCACCTAAAAAGCAGAACTTAGATGAACATTATTTCTTTGAGAGCCATTATACAGCTATAATGCCCACTCCTGAATTGCTCGATTCCCATTTATCCACTTAAATGTTTTCAATTGATTTTTTAAAAATATGTTGTTTTCTAAAAATATAGCCAAATAATATCTGTTTATAATCTATACTGGAAACATTACCTAAAGTGCCTTGAAATGTTTTTATGCTCATATGTATTTGGAGTGAGGACATTTTGAAGAGAGGAAGAACAAAGAGATAATAGAAACAGTGGAAAGTGGATTTCACTGTTTAACACAAGCATGGCAATTCTAGCTCTATGATGGACCTGGAAGCCTAGATCTAGAGCATCAGAGGCAGAGTCTTAAAAAATAGTCTAGGATGTTGAATTGCATAAATGGAGAAACAGTTAAAAAATTCATAAAATCAGAACATTCCTCAGTCTAACCAAAAAAGGCAGGTTTTATTGTGTTTTGAAAAGAAGACAAGCCAAAAGGTACAGACTTTCAGTTATAAAATGAATAGGTTCTGGAGATCTAATGCACAGTATGGTATGTATAGTTAATAATACCATATTGTATGCTTGAAATTTGCTAAGAGAGTAGATCTTAAGTGTTCTTACCACACGCAAAAAAAACGGTACCAACATGAGGTGATGGATGTGTTAATTAACTTGATTGTGGTAATCATTTCACAATGTATACCTATATTGTCATCACATTGTCTACCTTAAAAAAAAAAGAAGATAAGCAATATAAGATAGTGATTAATCATGCCAACATAGGATTCTAATAGATTTGGGTTCAAATAATAATTTGATTACTTCTAAGGCATGGAACCCAAGGTATGTAAGTAAACCAAGTCACTTAACTACAGAGCCACAGTGTTTTCATCTGAAAATGGAGCTAATGCATCTACATCATAGTCTGTTGGGATCCAATGGGTAACCATAACAAAGTACTTGGCACAGGGCCTTGGCATGCAGTAAACATTCAGTGGTGGCATTAGCCATTGTTATTAATCATCAATAGACTTTTCTTTGTGTATGACTAAGTACCTATGTCTGAGGAATTACAGACGTCACATGTATTATGACTTTTTATGTCCCGCTTTTAAATGATAAGAAAATAAGTTTCTTCACCTGATTTCTAACTAAGGAGAATGTGCTCTTTTTGCGTCTTTCATTTCAAAAAGTAATTAGGCCAATGGTGTTATTCTTGTAAGAGAATTCTTAGAAAGGCCAATGTGTGACTTAGAGATTCTCTTTACTCTTCTATTTTCTGTCTAATTACAGTAGCCAGAGTTTATAGGAATTTTATTATCCCTTGCCTCTGTGCACAGGTATTTGATAACTGAAAACCATTTCCAACTTTTGCTGCATTTGTGCATAAGCACCATCTCCAGACCACTAGGTCAGAAGGCACCAGCCTAGGCTTCCTGGAAAGAAACTTCGGCTCTCAGGATCGAAAACTACAAGAGGTAAACTAAGTGAGGAAAGATGAAAGGTTTAGCAGAGCCCTCTCGAAAGTTTAGAGATGTTTGCATGCAGACCTGCCTATTGTAGAAATGACATCAAGGGCGTGGAGATTTTTTTTTTTTTTTTTTTGTGGGGAAGACCAGCCCTGAGCTAACATCTGTTGCCAATCTTCCCCTTTTTGCTGAGGAAGACTGGCCCTGGGCTAACATCCGTGCCCATCTTCCTCCACTTTATATGGGATGCCACCACGGCATGGCTGACGAGCAGTGCGTCGGGCGGGCAGCCGGATCCGAACTCGCGAACCCCGGGCTGCCAAGCGTGGACTAAACCGCTTCGCCACCGGGCGGCCCCAAGGGCGTGGAGATTAATGGCAGCTTCACCCCTAAGGCGCTCCTAACAGACGTCATGACCAAAAAGAGGTCAACCTTCAGTTTGCCCT
Source organism: Tapirus indicus (assembly GCA_031878705.1). Taxonomy (NCBI): domain Eukaryota; kingdom Metazoa; phylum Chordata; class Mammalia; order Perissodactyla; family Tapiridae; genus Tapirus; species Tapirus indicus. The sequence goes on along the minus strand of CM062926.1, from coordinate 80,045,731 downwards.
AACCATTATTATTCCTCACAAAGAGTCCTAAACCCATCACAAAGCAAGGCAATGGCATCTAATGCTGAGTTCTCTAAGGCCAGTTTGACCCCCACAAGGTGCCTTTGGAAGTCATCCTTCTTCACAGCTGTAAATAGAAGTGGCTCAAACTCTCTGAGAGCAAAGACAACGAAAAAGGTGTTCCTGACAGCAAATGGCATCCTGCAGGCTCGAAAAGGCTGGACCTCTCCCAGCTACCCAGGGACTCCACTGTCCTTTTGCAGCTGGCTTTCTGTGCCTGATTTTCAGCTTGTCAGAGAGACTCTTCTCAGCCTGTATACGGACAGGAGTCTATCGGCCGCGGCAGCTCAGCACGTCTCCCAGGGAGGCTGGCCCAAAGCCCAGGCACCTCAGGGAATCCAGGAGGTTGGAGAAGGAATTTTTTTTCCTCTCCTTAGCCAAGGAGTCCAGTTGGCTTGCATTTCTGAACCCAAATTGGATAAGGAAGATCAACAAATTTTAAACTTAAATAATTAGGAAATCTTAACACACTTGTTTTTAGGTAACATAAACTTTTATGGAAAATAACTGCAGAAAAAACACAAGTTGGATTTTTTTGCCCCTCCTAAACATCAAATTTCTTTTTTTGTTGTTGTTTTTTTTTTGTGGGGAAGACCAGCCCTGAGCTAACATCTGTTGCCACTCCTCCCCTTTTTGCTGAGGAAGATTGGCCCTGGGCTAACATCCGTTGCTAATCCTCCTCTTTTTGATGAGGAAGACTGGCCCTGGGCTAACATCGTGCCCATCTTCCTCTACTTTATATGGGACGCCGTCACGGCATGGCTGACAGGCGGTGCCACGGCATGGCTGACAGGCGGTGCGTCGGCGGGCGCCCGGGATCCGAACTCGCGAACCCCAGGCTGCCAAGCGCCGACTAAACCGCTGCGCCACTGGCGGCCCCCTAAACATCAAATTTCTTAGTGGGATAAGGGCCTAATTGGAGAGAGGAACCAATAGTAGGAGCCTGACTCACTCATTTGTCTAAGAAAAATAAGAAGAAAATCCTATTTTACATCTAGACTTGCTTACGGAATGAAACTTGGGTAAATGTCTGCTACTACTTAGATTTCAGCAGCATTTTTTTTTTAAATGTAAGCATCAGGATATTAAAGTTGCAAAAAAAATCGAACACAAGGCCAGCCCCAGTGGCCTAGTAGTTAAGTCCAGTGTGCTCTGCTTTGGTGGCCCAGGTTTTATTCCCACGTGCCAACCTACACCACTCATCTGTGAGTGGCCATGCTATGGCAGCAGCTCACATACAAAAAAGAGGAAGATTGGCAGCAGATGTTAGCTCAGGGCAAATCTTCCTCAGCAAAAAAAAAAAAAAAAATCGAACACATAGCATAATAATTGTGGTATTGGGTATAACTAATCAACTGAATTTGAGTATACTCATGAAACTTTTATCAAGTTTTATTCAGCTTCTAATAATGAATTTGAAGTCTTTATCTTGGACTTGAGTCTATTTACAATGTGAAAACTCACCTTGTAGGAATTCTGGAAATAAGTTTTCCCATTTTTAAATGAAATAATCTCAGGATTGAAGTTCTGCAATTTGTTTAGGAAAAAAATCCTATTGTTCTCATCATGCATAAGCAGCAGCAATCTTTTGCATAAACATAACATGATGCATTGATTTTTTGAACTATAATTGCTGTGATGAAAGTTATCCTTAATTATCTGACTTTTGATTTTTGAAAGAAATTTGTACATATGCTGGATCGCAAATATAAAATATATATCCAGCCAAAATTGTGATGATGTTACTCAAAAAGAACATAAAAGTTTCTTTTGGAAATTCAAATAAGAGGGTAGGCTTCTTTATTATAGTTGTAAGAAGTGTACCAGACCATCTTGGTCTGAGCGCTCAGGAGTTTCACGTGCTTTTAGTGTCCTCAAGTCACCCCCAGCAACAATGCGGCTGTACTATGCTGCAAGAGTTAAAGCACTCTGGCTTTTCCTTCTCCACACCAGGAGGGCACTGAAGGCAGGCTGAGTCCTATTAGCACATGCTTCCCATTAAAGCTTGATTTGTCCACTCATTTGTCTGTTCAACTGCCATCACAGGCAACCGAGCTGATTATCCGGACTCTCTAACATCATCTGCAACGTTCATTTACGTTTTGATCGATGCTGGAACAGCCCACATGTTTCAGTCCATCTTCTGACATACACACATGATTTATGGAGCCCTCTAAATGCCTATAGTGCTTCACAGTGAAATAATTTGAGCCGTTCTCTTTTTATTCCTCTCATCCTAAGATATCCACCCTCCTCAATCCTAGTGGCCTGGGACAATGGAATAGTTACATTACCAAATCTCAGAGGATTGACATAAACTGAAAATTGACACAAACAGAAAACTTGACTAGTGTATCCCTTCAGTATCTGTGCTATGATTTTTCCCTTGTTAATGTTCTCAGAATTTGGGGGAAGGTGCTTAAGTTAGTTTGGATTCCCCCAGAATCAGACCCTATGATGAGGAGTTGAGTGCAAGGAGTGTGTCTGGTGGCTGATCTCAGGAAGTACCAATAGAAGAATGCAGAAGGGGATAAAGAAGAGTGGAAGCCAATAAAGGGTGTGCCCTTGAGCAGATTATTGCTTTACTGCAACTGTCTGACTAGGGAATGCTGGGAGACAATATAGAATACCTCAGACTTATCCCATCTGGGGAGCAAAGGAGCTGGGTATTTACCTCCAACTTTAGTATGTTATTAGCTAAGGATGGTCCTGAAGGCAGTATCCTCTGGGCAGGTCCAACCTGCCCTGCATGGAGTCTGAAAGCCCTCAGATGAAGAATGACAAGACTTGCAGCAATGACATATGCCAGTATGGCCAACACTGAGTGGGTTATGGCAGAAATAAAATAAAGAGTGGATACCACTCTTCTTCACATAGCAGGCATCATGCCAAAATATTTTAAGTAATACTTTAAATATTAGCAAGACTGCTACTTATGCAATAGTTATTTTTCAATTGCCTACTATGGGCTAGAAAGCTGCTATGCAGGAATCCTATGGTAAAGGCTTTTGTGAATCAAATGCCCATCCTCATTTAGTTTTTGTAGTTCTTGTTATACATGCATTTTCATATTTCAGGTTTGCAAAAAGCATTCCTTATCATTTCCTCCAGAGAAATAAAAAAGAGGTTGGTGTGGCATCTTTTGCACCAAATACTCCAGTTTTCCCACACTCCCATTCATCTCTATCAGTTCTCACAATCTTGGTAAAAGCACAACTGTGCTAGAAATTCAGCAGGAGTTTTTATTTTTATTTCCAAGGCCTGGTTAAATGTGAAAGAAAATCCTGGTCAATTGTCTTATATTTCTTCTCATGCTATGAGGAATTATGTAAATATGTAAAAGGACCAGGTGTTGAAAAATACTTGCATTTTATTAATAGGTAAAAATATATAAAATCTACTTTTAAATAAGATATAATGGATAGAAATGCTTCAAAACATATACTATCATATCTAGCCAAGTGGAACATTTTCTTTACCTGTGTGGAAACAAAACTATCATTACATTTTCAAAAGATCTTCTCTCAGCATAAACCTATTTCCTTAGAAGTAAACAGGAAGGCAGTGAAGTCAGGTCTGCAGAAAGGAGGTAATTCTGCTCAACTTACTGAGCTAAAATGGGATTGTGTTTGGCAATGGAAGGATAAGAGGGGGAGGAAAGACAGTTTGAGTTTCATAGTAATTATAATGTATTATGTCAGTCTAAGCTTTCAAGGTACAAATATCTCATTTTATCCTCCTAAAACTTTTCTGAGCTAGGTAAGGCACTACTTCTCTCTGTTTTCCAGATAAAAAATTTGGTGAGCAGTGAAGTTTTCCTGCCAGCCCTGAAAAAAAGGAACCCGAAGGTGGGTGATGATGAAGTTGGTGGTAGCTGCTATTGCTCATCCTACCACTGTCACAGAAAACAAAGTGGCATGTCACAGGCCAGTGGGTAATGCATTCGGAAAGAATCCCGTCCAAGATTGAAAAAGTTCCGAGTTTCCTGTTGACATATAAACAGAACATAACAAGTCTATATGAAAAAAATTCTCAGTTCATTCTCTATCTAGATCGGCAACTATTCTAGGAGCCTCTTCACAGCAGGTGGATTTATATCTACTCACTATGATACGAAACAGGGATTTTAAATATGAGTTAACATAGAGCAAAAAGCATGGTTTATTACTCTTTGGCTTATATTTTATGATGTAGAACAAGCTCTTCATTTCTAAAAGATTTAACTGATTTTTCAAGTAAGTTTCAAGAATCACTGAATGTCTATCACTATGACTACTTTGAGTTCTCACTAAATATGCAAGATTTATTTTAATAATGTTAAAGAGATATAATTTATTAAGTATCCCTGTTCTGGAGTTATTCTGCAATCTAATGGACACATTGAACTGACTCATGAAACGGCTCTCTAATTAGAGATGCATAGTCAATATGTAACCACCCGTGTATTTAAGTTTCAGAGTTTAATTAGGATATGAGATTATACCCCCATATAATTTATGTAAAATATTTCTCATGACCTCTATTTGTGAAAAAAGGGAGGTTCAGAATCTTGAATGGCTTTAAATACAAAATAGAAGCATTACTTTAGTAAACATAAATGTACCCAAACATTTCAGCAGGCCAAGTTAACAGGGTTATCACACTCAGAAAAAAATATGTCCACATAAAAACATGTCCTATTTGCATGCAAGCCAAGACATAATACGGATTCTTAATAAAAATGACAATTTAAAATGATAAATAACTATTCACTTTTTAATATTTTGGCATTTAAAACAACAAATCTATAGTTTGATTCCACAAAAACAATTAATTTGGTAAAACCACGAATGACGTATCAACTCCTGGCACAAATTATCTCTTTACTAGAGGAGCTAATGAAAATATATGACCAGAAGAACACTTGTGAAAGTATACATTGGCACACACCAATTAGCTTATAATGTTCATACAAGTGAAAGTAAAATTTTATGTGCTAGTCACAGTGACAGGCTGAGTCTAGTGCCGGTAAGAAGCAGGTTAAATTATTACAGGGCAAAGACATCGTTTGAGCAATTTTCTCTCCCCTCCCGAGGGACTCTTAGATCCCTTAGCATCTAGGCCAATTTTCTACAAACTTCTTTTCAAAATGTTTATTCTTCCACATTTTAAATCCAGAAGCCAATGCCAAACAGAATTTATACATAAGAGTAGGGAGTATTTTAAAATGTTCACTGCTAAGGTCAGTTCAAAAGCATGTCAGGCTGATACTGCGGATAATTTTTTTTGGGAAGGTTTAAGACCCTCCAATCTCCCAACCAGTGATGCTCACAATGGGATATGACCTTCCCGAGGATTTTAATCTAATGACAAAGCCGTTTCCATGTCTTGCTACCCACTCTTAGTGGGTACAGCGTGAGAAAAGATACTTTTATCATACTTCAGGACTTAAGAAATGCAATCAAAAGATACAAGGACACCTTTCTTTGGTCAGAGGGAAATAACAGTAAAAGAAAATCGAAGTGAGTGCAAGTGACCTGGGCTTTGACAACTCTGCAAAGGAAGAATAATTATTGTTAGGTAGACTAATTTGCTGTGTATCCATAAGATGCACAATTATTTCAATTGTCATTTGATAATTATCAATAAATCAATTATTTTCTCAATAACTGATTGACAGACTCAGGACTAGATATGACTTTCCACACGGAGACAATCTCAAATCAAGCAATTCCATATGACAGCATCCAAATGCTGGTCAAAAAGTAAAGTGAATGGGGTCCAGCCCGGTGGTGCAGCGGTTTAGTTTGCTCTTTGGCAGCCGGGGTTCGCGGGTTTGGATCCCGGGCACCCACCAACGCACTGCTTGTCAGCCATGCCGTGGTGGCATCCCATATAAAGTAGAGGAAGATGGGCATGGATATTAGCCCAGGGCCAGTCTTTCTCAGCAAAAAAGAGGAGGATTGGCAACGGATGTTAGCTTGGGGCTGGTCTTCCTCACACACAGACGCACACTAAAACTAAAGTGAATGGTTTGCATTGGAGGGGAACTTCATCTGACCTCTTACACTAGGGTCATCAAAGGACCAGAGTCCTTAGAGTCCCCTTGGATTGGGAGATCCAAAGTGGATTTAGATCCTAAAAATACATTTAATCGTTCTATATGCAGGCATCTATTTATGTTTAAATTAAAATTGTTACATTAAATCATTTAACATATTGATCATAGTCAAGAATAGCCTGGCAAATTTTAGGTAAGGTTATTTAAATCATGCTGAGTCATTTACCGAAAGATGGCTTAGGGATTGGGATATGGATGTAAAATATGCTCTATGCCTTTCTCTATAAATCGTAGAGAACAGGGAGGCAAATATGTATAGCAAGTTATCCTGACGGGAGAGTCAGTCTAGTAAGATCCTCACAGAAAACGGCAAAAATCATGGTACACAGGCTTTTCCATGAATGAAGAGGAAAATTAGGACAAAATAAACCCAAGATATTTTAACGTTTAGCAAGTTAATTACTCTACCAGATCATTATATTGGGACATTCCTTAATGCAATTGAGTATACTTTGAGGGAGTGAGGGAAAAGAAAAAAAATCCCAGACAAATAGAATAAAACTACAATAGAACTGTAATGAGAGTTTAATGGTATATTTCTATGTCTATTCTTTATAGTATTTTTAAACTAACCTACTTTAATATATTATGTGAATGAAACCTTATATTTTATTACAAACAATTTTTCCAGCTTAATTGGCATATAACATTGTGTAAATTTAAGGTGTACAATGTGATGACTTGATACATGTATATACTGGAAAATGATTACCACAATAGGGTTAGTTAGCACCTCCATCATCTCACATAATTACCATTGTGTGTGTGTGTGTGTGTGTGTATGTGTGTGTGTGTGTGTGGTGAGAACATTTAAGATCTACTCTCTTTGCACCTTGCAAGAATATAATACAGTATTAACTATAGTCACCATGCTGTAATTACATCCCCAGAACTTATTCATTTTATAACTGCAAATTTGTACCCTTTGACAAACATCTCCCCATTTCCGTAGCCCCAGTCCCTGGTAACCACCATTCTACTTTCTGTTTTTATGAGTTCAGCTTTTTTTAGATTCCGCATAGAAGTAAGATGATATAGTATTTGTCTTTCTCTGACTTATTTCGCTTAGGATAATGCCTTAAAGGTCTATTCATGTTGTTGCAAATTGCAACATTTCCTTCTTTTTTACTGCTGCATAATATTCCATTGTGTGTGTGTGTGTGTGTGTGTGTGTGTGTGTGTGTGTGTGTGTGTGTATAATTTTCTTTATCCATTCATCCACTGATGGATACTTAAGGTTGTTTCTATGTCTTGCTATGGTGAAAAATGCTGCAACAAAGATGGGGGTGCAGATATCTCTTTGATATCCTGTTTTCATTTCCTTCAGATATATACCCAGAAGAGGGATTGCTGGATCATATGGTGGTTCCATTTCTAATTTTTTGAGGAATCTCCATACTGTTTTCCATAGTGGCTAAACCAATTTACATTCCCACCAACAGTACACCAGGGTTTCCTCTTCTCTACATCCTCACCAACACTTGTTATCTCTTGTCTTTTTGATGATAGTCATTCTAACAGGTGTGAGGTGATATCTCATTGTGATTTTGATTTGCATTTCCCTGATGATTATATCACAATGTTTTTTTAAATTAATACTGGTGATATTTCTCTCTGATTAATAGATTTGTAACCCTTACAATTAGCCATGCCTAAATTGTTCTGCCATCTTGAAAAACGTCATCACTATGCATACAGAATCAGTAGTAGTGATAAATTTTTCCATTCTTTTTCTTTCAAACTTTCCATATCCTAATGTTTTAGATATTCCTTTGAAAACAGTGTATGTTTAATTTTTTTAATACAGTCCAATAACCTTTGAGATTGAGATAATTTAATCAATTTACATTTTATGTCATTTCAAAAGTATTGGTTGTGACTTCACCATCTTATCTTTTCTATTTCTCCTGGTTGTGCTATTACAGTTTCTCTCAGTTTTTAATGGTCTCCTTTTAGACTGAGTGTTCTTTTTAATTAGCATTTCACTTTTCCTTCTATTATGATACACTTTCCTTTTCTCCCAGATTTACTCTAGAAATGACAGCACACATCCTCAGTTTATCAAAGTCTTATGTCCCTTCTTAGACAATTCAAGGACCCAAAGAACCAATTTAACTACATTTAACTTCCCCTTGACTCATACGATTTTTTTTTTGTTGTGTATTTTAATTCTTTCAATTCAATTTATTCAATTTCATTATTATTTTACAAAGCCAAATTTCATTTAGACATATGTACACATTTATCATCCTCTATGCCCTTTATTGTTTCCTGCACCTGTGGGATCATTTTCCTCATACACAAAGTAACTCTTTTAATGCAGATTTGCTGGTGATAAACTCAGTTTTTGTTTGGCTTTTTTGTTTGAAAACTAGTTTTATTCCATTTTTTAATTTGTTTTAAGCATATTTCCACTGAGTATAAATTTATAGATAAGCAGTTATTTTCATTCAATACATTGAGTATAACATTTCACTGTCTTCTGGCTTCCTGGTGTTCTGGATCTTGTTCTAATCTAACTATTGAAGGAAATCTGTCTTTTTCCTCTTTTATTACTGTTTTTATAATTTCAATGTGATGTGTCTAAGTATGGTTTACTTTTTTTTTAGCTTACTTGGGATTCCTTGGACTCCTTAAAACTTCAGATTAAAATTTTTTAATCAGTTCTGGAAATTTCAGGAATTATCTCATCAAATACTGCTTCTGCCTCATTCTTTTTTTTTTTCTTTCTGGAATTCTAATTAAATGCATGTAAAGTCCTCCCACTGTTCTTTTCTTAACCTGTTTTTTTATCTTCATCTTACAATCATGATTGTTTCTTCTGCCCCATCTTCCAGCTTGCTAAGTCCCTCTTCTTTTGTGTTTAATTTGCTGTTAAACTTATTCAATGAATTCTTAGTTTCAATTTTTGTATTTTCAATTTGTAATTTCAGTATGATTCTTTTTCAAATCTGCTATGTCACCTTTGCATAGATTTTCAAGTTTGGATTTTTTTATATATATTTATTATTTTATTTAGTAGTATTACAAGTTGCATCTGATAACTTAAATATTTTAGGTGCTGGTGGGCCTAATTTTTCTTTTTAATTTTTCCTTTGGAAATAATTTCAAAATTATAAGAAATTTGTAAGAATAAAAGTAGTACATAGAACACCCACATGACCTTTTCTTGATTCAAATATTAACATTTTCCCCTTTGCTTTATCATTCTATCTATAAATATATATATAAAATATATAATTCTCTCCATATAAATATTATATGTAATTCTCTATGTATTCTATATAAATATATAATTCTTTTCTGAACCATTTGAGAATAAGTTGCATACATGGCCCTTTACTCACAAAATCCTTAGTGTTTAGTTTCTAAGATAAGAATATTACCTTAAATAATCACAAGATGGTTACCAACTTCAGTTAATTTAACACTGTTATAATACCACAATGGACTGAATGTTTGTGTCCTCCCCAAAATTCATATGTTGAAACCCTAATCCTAATGTGATGACGTTTGGAGATGGGACCTGTGGGAGGTAATTAGGTCATGAGGGTAGAGCCCTTATGAATGAGATTAGTGCCCTTATAAGAAGAGGCCAGAGAGCTAGGTGGCTCTTTCCATCACATGAGGATACAACGAGAAGTCAGTAGTCTGCCACCTGGAAGAGGTCTCTCATCAGAACCTAACCATGCTGACACCCTGATCTCAGACTTGCAGTCTCCAGAACTGTCAGAAATAAATTTTTGTTGTTTATAAGCCACTCAGTCTATGGTACTTTGTTGTAGTCGCCCAAACTAAAAGAAATACTTTTATATAGTCCTCCATCCAATATCCGATTTTGTGATTTGAACCAATAATGTAATTTCTTAGTGTAGTTCCCTCCAGCACAGAATCCAATTTAGGACATGTATAGCATTTAGTTGTCATGTCTCTTTGGTCACCTTTAATTTGGAACATTTCTACATCCTTTCTTTGTCTTTTATGACACTGACATATTTGAACAACAACATAGTCATACTCTGGCTCTTTTAAATAGAATGATCTCATTAAGGTTTACCTGTTGTTTCCCAATGATTAGATTCAAACTGTACATTCTCAGCCACAGTACTACATAAATGTTATTGTCTTCCTCTCAGGGCATCATATCTGGAGGCACATAATGACTATCTGCCCTTCATCAACAATGTTGATTTTGATCCGTTGGTCAATGTATGTCTGGTTTGAATGTATACCAGATATTATATGTGAAAAATTATTTGCTAAAGCATTTTGAGACTAGGATGATGCTATTTCCTCCAGAGAGACTTTTCATTTTCTTCTGCCAGGCACTCGAGGTACTAGCTGGCTTGAACCACTTTAATCTGATTTCCGCTTATGATTTTCCAGACCGCCCATACAACAGGGAGGTGGGTTGCAAGTCCGGGCAAAGACAGGTTTTCTTCCAACAAACTTACTCCTAAGATGCAGCTCTTTAGAAGTCCAGTCCCAAATAGAGGATGGTTAGCTCGTAAATCCCCCTATAGAGGTTCTTGATTCCACCCAGACCCACAAGACCCCCAAAAGTTCAACTCAGCCTCTGAGACATTTCTTCCTGAAAACAAAAATACCCTTGAATGTTGGACTCATCTCTATGGGTTCTGTCCTCTCCCAGGTTCCAGCACTGTAATTCTTCATGACGTTTGCTCCTTTTAAGGTGGTTTTATTTTTCGTTTAAATTCCATAAACTTTTCTTGTTGCTCTTGGTGAAAAGTTTGGGTCAAATTAATGTGTGTATCATTATCGAAAGCAATGTTTAACAGAAAACGACGCATCCATTCTTATCTAATGGCCATTGGGCAATTTTTGCATTCACACAAATGGCCATGATGTTTGTTCTGTTACCTCAGAATCTAAAAACCTCTTGTCACATAAATTAACACAAAAATATAGAGTGACAGCTTCCAAGAACTCCAAAAAGCCTGAAATTTATTTGAAGTAAGTCAATTGAAGTGGACACAATTTCTTTTTGTCTCCCCATAAACTTTCCTTAGGGTCATGATCAGTCCTTATTTGAAGTTCCAGAAAAGAAATGTATAGATGTAGGTCAGCACTCTCTTCTCCTGGTCACTTTGATTAGGTCACATGACCTAAACTGTGACCTTTCCCAGAGTTATCAGAAAAGAACCCCACTTCCTTTCTGGCATCTTTAATTTGGAGATTGCCAGTTTGGAGGTTGGGGGGTGGAGTGGGAGGAAGGGTGAAGTTGGAGAAAGAGAAAGAGAAAAACATCACCTGAGAATGAAGCCAAGCAGAAGCTAATCAGAAAACAAAGATGCTGGGTTAGAGAATATCCCCACATCATTGGTTGAAGTCTTTGATCCTGATATACCTGAATTTGTCCCTTGGATTGCTCAGTTATGCAAGCCAATAAATTCTCCTAAGCTATTTTGAATTAGGTTTCTGTCTCTTGCAATTCAGAGTCCAGACCGATTAAAAAGTTTTAAAATCTATGTACACAATAAAATTCTGTGTATAACTACAGAGTATCTCTCCTCTCATGCAGGTCAGTGAGCAATAACCAAATGAAGAGAAGAAGGCATATAAAATGATAAAGAGTGTAGGAGGAATAAATCTAAAGAGGAAAGAAGATGGAAATGCTAATTAGCACATTTAATTTTCATGTAATCAAATCTTTTAGTGTTTTTATTATTGATGTTGCCTTAGGAAAAATAAAATGCACATACATGATAGTGTACAATACTGCTCCCAAATGAGGCCACGACACCTTGGTTTCTGCCATTATCCTTACATAACGTGTAGAATCAAACGTGAGACGTTAGCAAACAAGATAAATCATTTCTGGAAGTGCTTGAGCACAGCTGAGGAGTTTCTGTGCCATATCTCCAAGGCCACCATTATCTTTCATCTGGGTCTCTGAAATAGCCTCTAACTCATTTCCTACTGGGCTCTCTCTTCTTCCCTATTGTCAATGACACACATGGCAGCCAGAAAACACATCACTCTACTTTCTCAATCAAAATCCTGCAACTCTTGACACTTCAAACAAACTCCACAATCCTTTCTACAGCTTACAAAGGGCTCATTGGCAGGCACTGGCTACCTCTCCAACCTCACCCCTTATCCTATTCCTTACTCATCCCTTCCAGTAGCAGCGAGTTGCTTGAGGTGTCTAATACACCAGGTTCATTCCTTCTGCAGCACCTCTGCCTGGAGGATTACTCCCAGATAGTCACATGGCCTGGTCCTTCATTTAATTCAGGTCTCTGCTCACACATCACATCTTCTGAAAAACCTTTCTTAACCACCCTACCTACAACACCCTGCCCACTTTTCCATCAGTCTCTATGCCCTTCCTCTGCCTTTTTTTTTTTTTATTCATAGCACTCACTCTATCTGACATGTTGTGTTATGTTATACTATTTATCTGGTTTTTGCCTCTCTCACCCTTCTCTTCTCCCACCTCCTCCCCCTTTCCTAGTGCCCATTCTTCCTCTCTCTTTTTACAATTTTTTTTATCATTTCACCTTTCATTGCTAATGAATTGGGTTCTTGGAGTTATAACATGATTTGACAGGTGTAAGAGAATATAGATGCTAAGTATTTTCTAAATCATTTGGTGGCTGAGATTAGGAAACAGCCTAAATAATTTTTAAGAGGTAGGTCAACATAGCTATGGAGTCCTACCAGAACATATAATCCTGCACACAACATACACTAGTTCTGCCATGCAAAAAAATAGTGGTTCATGAATATAAAATAACATCAAAGAAATGGGTATATAATATTAAGGTACATAAACTCTAAGTTTCCATCTTTCCATGTTCATGTATTATCTATTTCTTCATTCTCAGAAATTTTGAAATCTTGCCATTTATTTGGGATTTTACAGTACATTAGTTTTGAGCTAGCACTGGATGTATAAAAAGTAAATGAAAAGAAAGCAAAGCAAAGGTGAGAAGAGAAAAACTGAGTAATAATGATTGATACCAAATCTAACCTTTCTGCTATGGAGCATCTAGCATCAAATACAGACCAAGTTACATTTAATAGTCTTCTTCAATCATAAGCTATAAGAAGTCAGTTTCTTGAAATACAACATTAATATATTTAGTAAAAACAAATCTCATGTTTGTGATTCATGGCCCCTTGGATGTTAAGACAGGTACTGCTGAGTAAATTACTTTTGCAACTGGTAAAGTTGCAGATATAAATATGACAATGAATATGACATTAAAATAATTGGGAAACAAGTCTTCAGGCATAAGTGCCCAGTTCAAACAGGAGTTAGTCACTGAGCTTCTGAATACTGAAATCATTGCTGTAGATATTTTCGGTTACCTTTTTAAGATTTTATATAGATGAAAAAGATCACCTACAAATATTTGTCATGCCACCGATGGCAATAATATAGTTTTCACATCTTATCTGAGTTATAGGGAAAATTAAGTATAGGATGTCATTTTCACATCACCAACTAAAAAAGGAAAGTAAACTATCAACTTAAAATGAGCCTTTAAAAACATCTAATAGTAGAAATGTACTCAACTCCTCACTCCCATCCCCACCACCCCCAAAAAGCCTTGGTTAGCAGCCAAATCTCTTAATTTCATTTTTACATGGACTACATGGAGGGAATCTTACTGGAGGGTTTTTCAAATTTGATTTAAAAGTCACTTATTGCATTTCCCAATTTTAAATTGAAATGTGAACTAATAAAACAGCACAGCAAACTATATGACAGGATGTGAATAATATAGACAGAAATTATACCCAACCTCTGAGGAAGATAGGGCTGTTCTTCCAGTTATTAGACTACTGCGGGCCTGTTCACTTAAAATCTCCTTTCTAGTGACGGACATATATATACATGTACACATATATGTATGTGTGTGTGTTTGTATGTATGTATACTTGAAATTTCACCTCCTTTATTGAGTTTGTTCAGCAGAGACAGAAAAGTTGAAAATTCTTTCTACACCAAAAGCCAATAAACAAAAGTAGTACACTTTTTGCTCGAGGCTCTGGTGTTAGGTTCTTGTCTCTATAAAAAACTCATTTTTGAGTCCTGGAAATGTTACTTAACCTATACCTTGTTGTCAGTTTCAATGTCTATAAAATGGAGATATTAATGACATCTACCTCTGAAGGTTTTGCTAAGTATTAAATCACATAATTCCTGTAAAATGATTATCAACTCTATATCTAACACATAGTAACACTCCAAAAATTATTTATTATTATTATTATCAATAAACAACTTAATGAAATAGGAACTTTGTCCCACCTAGTAAAATGATATTTTAACTTCATTTTCAAATTTCGTTATGTCATCTCTACTCCTAATCATGGTATGAACATTTAACAATTTTAAATGAATATGTTTTTAGAGCTTGAGAAGCTATTGAAGGTCTTTTTAATGAAGATACCCATGAATTTTTCAACTATCAACTGGTGTTAGTGGGGAATTTGGAATAGCTAAGAGTGACACCTCTGAGATTGACTAGGAAAAGAAAAGGGAAGGGATGATCTTGGCAGTGATATCCTTAAAGGGTACAGTGGAAGGAGAAAGAGGAATTTCAGCACTCCAAAAGCAAAACAGATGGATTCTTTAAAATTTGATCCAGTCTCAGAAATAGTCCTGACAAACCATGGACAGGGCATTGTCTGAAGTAAGTCCTTCAGTCAGCTACACCACTGCCTTCCACCGTGACTTCAAAATGATCCCATCTACTCATTGGTGCACCATCTCAGAAAAGAACACCTTTATTACGGAGAAATTCAAAATCAGTTCACTTGACAGGAAAGATACGTAGATAGGACTGTAAAACATAGCGCTTCAAACATGAGATGACACTCTTCTTCTCATTGCAGTCTCTTTGAAATTAACTATGAGCTTAATACTTTTAAGATAATGTGATAATCAGCTGGGAAAAGATAACCAGATAGTCTGTGATATGAAATGCATTTCAATAAGGAGAGAGAATGCTACCACATTCAGTTTCCAAAGAGCTTAGTGAGGAAAAAAACATACTTCACATTATTCCCTGCTACTTCACTTCAAGTTAACAAATTAACCCATATGTAAAACAGGTATTTTTCCCATAATATTTTAGTTATTTGCTTTTTCTTAAAGATATACAACTATCATGGGCAATCTTATCTAGTGTCCATCTATTCCATGGGGTAAGTATCTTTATATCCATGACATATTTGCTATGTTACTAACATTCCCTGAGTATATTTTAATGAAATATGTATGATTTGGCTTAGAATGTTTAAGAAAGAGAAAAATGATCACGATAAGTGCTTAGTGAGCAGAGGGGAGAATGTTAGGAGATTAACTCTAAGAAGCAGGCAAGAGGCAAGTTCAAGACTGTTCAAAATATTTTAATTTGTCCTTCCAAGAGAAAAAATGTCTATCACGAGGAATGAGATTGAAAGGAAGTTCAGTGATTAAGATGTCTTTTGATATATAGAAGGGACTGAGAGAACACTTTTGAAGACAATATGCTTTGCATTGTAAACTCTAGAAGGAACTCACTTGTATAAAAAAGAGAAGATGAAAAACCTCACATCACAGAATAGTGGCAAAGAAGTTAGAACCATCAAAAACTATGACTTATATTCAGTGCAAAACGTTAAAGATAAAAGAGAAAATCTAGTTGTGTTATTTTCATTTTTTTAAATTTAAAATGTAAAATATTCTAGAAAACTGGAGATAAAATGATATGGAAGGAATCACCTATTTTCCCACCACTTTATAATACATTTATAATTTCACTGTTCATATGTATTAGGTTTTATCTAGCTATGGTAGGATTTATATATAATTTTGTACCATATTTTCCTCAAGTAACATAATAGCATATGTATTTTTATTTTATTATAATCCTCATACTTACTTTTAATGGTTGCATACTATCCTGAAAGTATATTACTGGCCATCTAAGTTGCTTCTGATTTTTTATTTTACATAATCCATCCATCAACATCTTCAAATATATGACCTTTTCCATATTTTGTACTATGTCCTTAGGATAGATTCCCAGAAGGAATATTAATGGATAAGACAGTATGAATATTTTTATAGTTTTTTTTCCCCATATACTGCCAAATTGCTTTTCAAAAGGGCTGTGCCAATTTTAATTGCAAGGAACATTTTCTGAAAACACCAGATTCACTGCATCCTTGCCAAAATGGGACATGATTATTTTTAATATTGTCATTTAGTAGATGAATAACAAACCCTCAAATTGCTCATATAATTTATTTAGTCTAGTAGACCAGAGGATGGGAAAGGAGAATATCTGAAATTAAGTAACAATTTGACAAAATCTCCCTATTCTAGTGGCTATCTTTGTGGTCAAGATAGTTAAGCGGATGCTGGAAGATCACCAAAACAAAATTAGTTCACAATAAATTGCATACACACAAAGCATGGTGATAGATAAGTACAAATCTGGGCAGGGGTCTCTAGGGAAATGTCATGAATCCAAGTCTTTGGTCCAGTCCAATTCAGCACTATTAATTATGCAACTGAAGACAAGGAAAGCAAGATAATCAAATGTGAAAATAAACAAATACAGTACATTTTCAAAGTAAACAAATACACATAGATTTTAATCCAGTGACTCCACACCTAAGGTCCTACAGATTCTTGCACACATTAAATAATGTGTACAAGATTATTCATGACAGTGTTGGTTGTGTTAGCCAAAAGATTGGAAAAAACCTAATTGTTCATTAGGAGAGTACTGTCTAATAATAAATAAATTATGGCACTTTCAACAAATGTAATGCTATGGAGTTTAAAAATGAATGAGGAAACTTTATGTATCAATTTTGACAGCACTCCAAGATTGTTGAGTTTAAAAAGCAGGAAGCAAAACATCTATATAAAATGTTACCATTTGTATAAAAATTGAGGGAAAAAAGCTTAAAAGTTTAGTGTTTGCACAGGCTAGGTAATCTCTGAAAAGATTACCAAGAAACTAAGGAGTGGTTACCTATTTGAGGGGGTGAGTACTGCGTGTATGGGGGAGGGATACAGGAAGGAGAATTTTTACTGTGTATTATTTGTATTATTATGTGTATATTATGCATTCAAAAATTAAATACATTAATTTAACAAAAGCAAATAACAACAACAAAATCGGCCCTATCCCATACCCTGGAACTAGCTGTCAGATTGCACATCCTCATGAGCTAGAAGAAGGCAACTGCTGTTAGAGGGAGCCAATGATCAACTGATTTTCTTTTTCCTCTTCTGTTCTTTTTCCAATCATTGCATTATTTGTTCAAGTACAATTCATGAGATCATCAAAATCATCCCGTACAGAGCTCAGCCAAAATGCCAGAGTAAACTGCTCCTCAAAATGTACTACAGTAACAATGCATTTACGCTTTTAGGAAAATTCCAGCCGTTCCTATATCCAGACCCCTTTGTTCTTCTTTGGAAGTTATAATCTCTGAGCTGTAGATATGAAACAAGAGGAAAAAATATATAAAACATTCAGCTATACAGTATTTGCTTTCTGATTTATCTAAGGAAGCATGGTTTTCTGCTTTATTATAATCAAATTTGACAGAATCTTTCATTGTATTTAATAAATAACTGGGCCAGACTATAGTTTATCTTCTTAAGATATAATGGCTCATATTGTCTCAATTTAAGCATGAGTTAATGAGAATTACCAGGGTAACTGATGAGATACACACACATATCAATATATGTAATTATTTTTATTCTTTTCATTATATTTATATTTTAACTCGCTATTGCAATAAGAATTCTTCATTTGAACCATAAAATGCAAATGTATTTTAAATTCAATTACACTGAGATAAAGATTTGAAAAGCAAAGTCCAAAAGGACTTTATCCAAGTAGGAAACTAGCCAAATTTCACTTGAGACACAATAACTAACTTAATGTACAAAAAGGAATATTGCTCAACTAGCTCCTTTCCTCCCAAAATTACATGTATCAGTCCAATGTTTTGCTTCTAATATAGTTGTCTGGAAGCCCAAAGACACTGTCATTTCTCCAATTAGTCTTCTGTTTGTTTGTTTTAGTATAGATCTTTATATGATTATTAAAGTAGTGCCTGCTTCTGGTAAAAAATATTTTTATATACTTAAAAATAAAATCTCCATAATCCCACTATCCCCAAAAAACAAATATTAACATTGTATTTAAGCCTTCTCGTATATGTGAAGGCAACTTCCTCCTTCATATTAAATTTTGTATTCTGCTTTTTTCGCTACTATTTCATCAGCCTTTCCCAATGTTATTATTAACCTTTCAAAATCATGATTTAATGGTATATATCATAATTTAATTATTCCCCTATTACTGGCCAAATAGATTATTTTTACTATCAAACTACTACAAATGGCATTTTAATTAATCTGAGTGTATTTCTGATAAATTACATGGAATTAATTCCTAGAAGTGGTATTACTGAAACAAAGGCAACATTTTTAAGGCTTTGGATACACACAGTGGATGTCTGTTTTTATCTGTCCGGCATCCATTTTCCCTTCTGCTGGTAATAATCCCTTAAATTTCCTTTCAATGTGGTCTTGATAGGATTGACAATCAAGGTGCCCAGTGATCCACTGACTAAGGCCTAGGACAAAACCTGAGCTAGGTCAGTTGTACTTAGTCTAAGAATTTGGGTCTGGAGCAAATTGACACATGGACAGAAAAGGTCCATGATGCTGATGTTGATTCACCCAGCGATGGTACCTGGCTAAGATTCCATCACTTTCTCCCATAATTTCTGTAGCTATTCTGTCTCCTCTCCTTTTCTTTTGACTCTGTAAGCTACAAAATACCTTCCTTTTGTTGTGGATCTTACTCCTTAAGTTAGTCATAATTAATTTCTGTATCATGCAACAGAAGAATTCTCTAAACACCAATGAATAGCCTTACCAGAAGCTTAGGAGAATCTACACTTCACCTCATCTTCATCATCTCCATCAACTTTTATAAATGAATCAACCTTCACTTATAATCTTTGCTACTTTGATAAACTAAAAAATGCTATTATTTAAAATTTTTTTCTTTTACTTTTTATCATTCAGTTAAAATTTTAGATACTTATTGGCCTTATATATTTCTGGTTTTTGTAGATTATCAATTTATTTCTTTGTCCATTTTTCTATTCTATTACTTATAATTTTTTAGTAGCCAATAACAATGCCTATTGCTTCCCAACTATGTTCAAGGCACTAGTGATAAAGTAATGAATATAAGTCTTTCTTCAAGAAATTTTTGATCTAGTGAAGGAGATGGATATAAACTAGGAGTCACAGTATTTTGAGATAAGTGCTCTAGTCGGAGAAAGCACTGAAGGGTTTTTGTAAGGGTGCATATTAAACTGTTATTAGTAATCTGTGTTAAAAATATTTCCTTGACTTACTTATGACTTTTTCAACTTAAAACTGTTAAATTTTATAAAGTCAAATCTTTATATTTTTCCCATTGTTTGTGTTTATGAAGTTTACGTGTTCTATTTTCTTCTAACTTGATTTAGAGTTTCTTTATATTAATTCTTCACTTCATCTGACATTTATGTTGGAATGCAATGTGAGATAGTGAGAGTATATTTTTTCACAAATAATTACTCAGTTTTCCCAGAACCATATATTGATCACTTTTTTTATTTTCCCACAGATTTGTGATTATTGCATATTATGCTTTATTTTCACATATCTTAGATTTTGTGTCTGAGGTTCTTTTACTTTCTTCTTCATGTTTGTCTGTATGTAAATACACTGTATTAATTACTGCCATTATTAATATCTTTAAATCATTGACAATGCAATTTTGTCTCAATGATTTTTTAATTAAACTTTTTTTGCTATTATAACCTATTTTCTACTCCATATGAACTTTAGAATCTCTAAATTTTACAATATCTTTGGACTTTAATTTGGATTGTCTATATTTATATATACATATGTCTATATGTGTGTATGTATGTATATACACATAAATACATATTCAGTATTTCTATTTTGGAAATTTCTCTACTTTTTCACATTTATTATAAATATCCATGAGTTAAGATTTGAGTTTTAATATCCTCTGATTCTTGACTTACTAAAACAAAAAGTCAGGAGAAAATTTCAGGCAGCATTGAAATAACTCATAACATTTAAAGTATAAAGTTAATTTATATATATATATATGTATATAAAGAGACACACAGAGAGATAAAGACAGACAGATAGAGACAGAGAGAGAAAGAAGGAACCAATAAAGAGGGAAAAAATAATTACTTTTAGTTGCCTTCAAGAAATTTCTGGATTGCCCTATTTTTTATTTTAGTCATCATGGTTAGAAACTAAAGATTATCTTTTATTTCTTTGAATAACAGGAATTAGGCCAAAATAATCACTAAAATAACTTTATTGATGCAATTCATTAGTTTTTAATTGTTGCTTATTATAAAATATAGCACCTCTCCTGTCTGTAACTATATGGCTGTGTTCACTCAGACAAATCAACATGTATTATTCATACTCAATTCATCTAACTCCTCAAAAATTGGAATTCAAACAATCAGTAATTCTATCGTCATTCTTCTGACATAGAAACTAAAGTAGTGATGGACTATGTTGGGAACTCCCCAGAACTCTGACTGGCATAGACAGATGTAGAATGGAGGAAGCCTAACAGTTTATATGCCCTATTCATGTAGCCATAGTGCATCTGTGTACATTTAGCGCAATTCTTCTTGTCCAGTAGCCTTTAAATTTACAACTAATTGTATAGAACCATACTCTACCTCTGGCGATTGTCTTTGACTGAGTGCTAGGGCTCTGAGGAGGTCACCCACAAATTTTGTTGCTCGGTGAGAAATTGATTCAGCCCTGATGTCATCTATATATGTCATGAAAATATTTCATAGTCAAAGACCAAATAAAATGCCAACTGCAATAACTCAGAACCAAGTGCAGTATATCAGTTATAAACCATCACTTCAGTTGCAAATTTGCATTTTAGGACAATGAAGTGTCTCTTCAAACCCATTGTGAGGGTTGTTTTCTGACGGAATCCAGAAATAATTTTTTTTTTTTTATTTTCCTTGAGCGATAGGAGAAAGGTACTAATTCTTTAAAGTTCTCTCCCTATCCATGCAGTTTCCCTCTTTCGGCTTGTTTTTGTTTTGTTTTGTTTTGTTTTTGTTTTAAGATAACTTAGAGCAGTAGCTCTTAAGCTTTTCTTAACCATTTTTCCTTACTCTGAAACATGTGAGCATGGAAAAAGCTTGTAAATAATTCTGGTATTTCCTGAAGTCCCTGAAGCTCACCTATCAACCATTTTGAAGCTTGTAGACCTCTGGAAATAAGAAATCCTGTTTTAGAAATACTAGTAAATATTTAAAAGGAATTCCATAGACATAATGACTGAATTGGGCACAAATATTTAACATGCAAACTTACCTCTAGCACTATAAAACTTAGATGACATCTCTAAATGCATCCCAATTTATCATTTTCTTGATCCCAACATACTATAAATACAATGCAATATTATGTCAGACATTAAAATACTTAGATGCACAAATTGGTCAATATAGGCATTTCTTCCTACATTGCTGTTTTACAAAATGTAAAGCTGTTAATGGGCAATGGGCATGGAGTTAATTTATACACTTAGTAGCTGACAAACTATATTTCTAGACTTGGCTCTACCTTTAACTGACTGTGGGCAATTATCAACTTCCTGGAGTAAGTTCTTCTTTATACATAGCGGAGGTTGGACTAATCACTTAGGTTCTTCCCAGGTCTAAATATCTGACTCCTGCTTAGCTCTCATCTAACAGTTTCACAATCAGCCAGAGCTGACACTATATGCTAGGTATGGTAACCATTGGTTGGTTTACTTGCTTTTTTAAAACACTGTTTTCCTAAAGTTTTGAATTTGGGGCAAAAAGGAGAAAAACCAGGGCAAAAAAGGTAAAGTTTTAATTGGATGGTATATGCATTCTTGAATCTGGATAAATAAAATATTGAGATGGCATTATCAGAATACTTATCCCTATCTCTTAAAATTGGTTGTATAGCAGCAATCTCAAAGATTTTTCTTGAATGATGGAAATCCATTCAGAAATGACTGTTAGCATTGTGTGCCCTGCACTAATATCTTGTCATAATAGAACTTGTGAATAAGCTGGCATTAATTCATTATGCGGTATCGCTTCTTGGGAGTACAATTTCAGCTTTCCTCATGGAAATATTGTTCAAAAACTAACTTTTGAAAGTCAAGCTAGGTTCCATTCTTCACAGGAGGGTAAAAGAGAACACAAGAATTCTTTTGAGATGTAAGCTAAAGACGCTAAAGAAAATAATGAAATGGAAAGCACAGAAAATGAAACTGGAATCATAATTGCACACTGTTTTATGCAAGAGAACAGAACCTGGAAAAATACCGCAAGGTTTTACCTGTAACTGGACTGACTAGATAATCAAATCAACTTTAAATTAAAGACAAGGATAGTTTGAAATTTTTGAAGTGTTTTGGCTTTTCTTATTAGAAGATCAGATCATGAGTCTTTTTTTTTTTCTGATGCATAAACTTTAGGGAAACTTTGACCTCAAACCATAGGGGTTTTGATTAGCTTTCACAGAGGTATATGAATATGTCACCCTCAGTGTGGAAGAAGCAGAATATTTCTCATTAAAATTATGCTTCTGTATCTTTCCTTACTACTTCCAATTTTCCCATTCCCTTTAAATTAGGTTATGTAGATTTGACCTTGGACAGTCATAAAGGCCTTTTAAATATTGTTAATTTGAAACAAACATGTCAAAGGATAAACGTTTCATACTTTGATTCCTCTGAAAAATATGATTTGATTTTAAAGATGGTTTAAAGGGCAGATATCCTGTCATTTCATTGCTTAATCATCTTTGAATCCCTCTTGTGCCTTTTACCCTCATCTTACGCAGTGTTGCTGTTGTTCGGATACATAGTTTCAGGAGTAACAGGTATTAGATTATCACCATGATTACTTTTCAGTTCTTAGATTAAGATTTGAGTATATTTGTGTGGGTATGTGTGTGTTAATTGGAAAGAAAATGAGATGGCAAGAGACAGGGTCATGGATAGGGGGTTTAGAAAAAAACAGGTTGGTAGGAGATAAATATTCTACATAAGTTACTTACTCATTATATTTTTTGTTTATGATCTATTTCACCCCAATAAAATATAAGCCTCATGGGTGCAAGAGTCTTTGATTTGTTCTCTGATATAGTCAAAGCAAATAGAACAGTGTTTTGCACATAGAAGGAACATAGTACAATTTGTTAAATTTTACTGGAATAAACCAGTATCATAATTAATTAGAATAGATTACTTAAGATGATGAGAATTTTGCCTTATGAAGTACATTCATCATTCAGGATGGGTTGGTGAATTTGTTTCATATGCAGTGTGGTTACATTCCTCCTGAGAGCTTTCCAGTATACATGTATGTGTGTGCATGCGTGTGTGTGTGTGTGTGTGTGTGTGTGTGTGTGTGAGAGTGAGAGACAGAGAGAGAGAGAGAGACAGAGACAGAAAGAGAATGCAAATGAATTTCTAATTTACTGAACTGGATGAAGTTTTTAATTCCACTAAATGTTAATTTCCAAAAAAAAATGATTTCATGATTAAATGAAAATAAATTACTATTAAGTAAGATAAATTGCACTATTTTACCTAACAATGTGGAAACTCGAATCATGACTATTTGACAAAATAAATATGTTTTATTTCATAAGATCATAGTATTTATTGCCTTGCTATTCATAGTAAATGTGATCTTTTTAGAAAAGTTATGTGGTACTGTAATTCAAATCTGGTATAGGTCAAAAGTGAATTTAGTGGCCTAGAGTCTTGACAAGTTGACATTTACTTGAGTTACTAAAATCCATTTAGAAAATATGGCAGTCTGAGCTCACGGGCTGTCCTGGAGCAAAACAAGTCAAAACCGAAGTGAATTTGCAGAACTGGCAGAACTTGAATCACTTGTATAAACTGAGTGGCTAGCACTATCAATTATCTTCTCTAAACCTGTGCAGCCCCCACCCTGCCACACACCCTGCATCATTTCTGCTTTGAGATAAACATAGACTGTACTGCTTTATCTTAATATTTATGCCATTGACACATTTCTCTGTACTTGATTACATTTTGTCCCGGTGGTTTTGAAAAGATATTTAAAAGTTCCACTTTTAGTATTGGCTGTTATTCATAACTTAGTTTTAATTTAAGCTTATTTTAAAATCATTAATTAATAATGCATAATACATTTTATTCCTATTTCCCCTATATCAACCCATAGAGAAAACAGTTTACCAGCTCATGGCATTGCATAAATGAAACCAAGAACTAAAATCAACTGCTTAATGCGTTTAATAATCTTAATAAAGTCCTGAAAGTTACAACTAAAATACTGCAATATTAAAATAATCACCTGGAAACAGGTAAATTTTGTATGGAAATGTAACAGCCACAAGCTATATCAGAAAACTAGACTTTTAAACCAGATGTGATGACTACTAAGGAAAAAATATTTACTACTAATTTTCTAACCCAAATGCAACATGTAAGTGTTCAACTAAGTATTAAAAATGCTATTTACAGTTCATGAATTAAGTGATGAAAAAATGTGCAACCATCCTTGACACAAAACTAACATCACTGCTAGTTTACCAGTAATGTATTCATTCTCTTCAGAATAATTTACATTACAAAATTGGGAGGAAATGGAACCTTAATAATTTTTTTAAAATGGCGGAAAATGCTGACATTTTGGACAGCTCCCTCCTGATTTTTCTACAGTATTTCTATTAGGTGTCTTAGTTTCATTTTCTCTGCTTTACCAAATCCGAAATGAACCCAACCAAAGTTGTTTATGTGGTTTAGGTTTTAGTTTTATTTTTGTTGGCTTGTGTTGTGTTTTCGGGCAAAAGACTCCTCCAGTGAAGGAGATTAAGGAACTACACAACAGGGAAAGTGCTGTTCTTAGTTCGAGATCTGGCTCCCTGTAATAAGCCAATTTTTATTTTCCAAAATTCTTGAGCTGGCAAGCAGGGAGCTGCCCTCGCCACTTCCATTCCCCGCTGCAGCCCCGTCGCCTCTGAAAAGGACCAGAGCCTCTCTCCATCTGCGTCAGGGAGGGGACAGTTCTTAGTGCCGGGGTATTTCAAGAACTTTCCCAAGCAGAGACACCCATGGAGACAGTGGGCCACATACAAAACAATCGCCAGGAGTAAGTGTGCGTCCTGAAGAGGAATGGAGAAACCACTGCACTGAGCTACGAAGATACGGATTTATCCCGGCAGCGCCCTTCATTTGCAGCAGCGCATAAAATCCGCCTTCTGCGGAAAGGTTTGCAGCGCCTGTGGGACTCCCAATGGGTTTACAAAATAAAATAACTTAATACAAAATAAAAACAGCATAGGCACTGGAGGAAGCTAGCTACGTAAACCTGGTTAAATTTGGTTAACGTGCTCCAGGTTTATTTACCCAGACCCCGCTTTGAGGGGCTGGCAGAGGCTGCCCCTGGCCCACCCCGCGACTCGACAGCGGGCGGGAACTTTCTCCGAGGGAGGAGACGCCGGGCAGTCTGCAGCTGCCCTGGGCGCGCCAGGCCGAGTTCCGACCCCGGAAAGTACCCCGGCCCAGGCAGCCCCCGGGAGGCAGCAGCTCCACCCGGACGCGCACCCTAGACCCGCCCCGCTTCGGCCGCGCGGTCTGGTCGCGGACACCCGTGCCCCACGCCCGCGCGGGCCAGGAACAGCCTCTGCCAGACCTTCAAAGCGGATGTCTCTCCATCCCCAAATCTGCGCTCCCTAAAAGTGTAGCGAGTCTCCTACAACAGGCGTCAGATACAAAAAAGTCGCCACTCTCCAAGCTTAGTTCCACTCCCCCTTCTCTTTCTTCCTTTTCTTCAGCGAGGCGGACCAACCGTTACTTTCTCCTCCCCTTCCTCCCTTCCCTTCCGAAGTCCCCAGCGCAAAGTGGGACTTTGGGGAGCCTTGGTGAACGCGCCTATCTCCTGGTGCGCTAGATCCACACCTCCCTCTTTTCATTAAGGCAATAAAGTTCAATTTGCCCGCTTCTTTACGAGCCACGGTGGACTTTCCCGTGCGCTCTCCCTCCCACGAAGCCAAGAGCATCCTACTCACTCCATCTCAGCCTGGATCTCTGAAGGACGTCGGTTCACGCGAGATGGGACCCACCGCGCGCCCTGCAAAGTGCCCCAAACCACGTGCCCCCTCCCACACACACACACGACACACACACACACAATGCCATCCTGTGCTGTCAAAGTCTGTCAGCGCTAAGAGGAGAACGCACGAGCAGGAGTGGCACTGGCGCGGGCATAGCCTAGCGGCGAGTCCGCACTCGTTGTTCGGGTCCCAAACACCCTTGTCAAGATGCCCCGGGCACAACGAACCTCGTAACCCCCAAAGATCACACCCGTGGTCCCGGGGGCCGCACGGACGCTGCCGGGCCGGACCTTACCCGCGGGGAGCGTGGTCTCCCGCCGCTCGGCTGGCCCGCGGGCCACAGGGACGCTGCAGCCGGGGTCCCGGGGATGCTGCTGCTCCGCTGCCGCTGCCCGGATACCCGGCGCCAGCATCACTTATCCACCACCTCCGCCTCCTCGTGCTCTGTTCTCTCGGCCGCCCCTCTCCGGCTGCCGCCTGCAAGACGGGCAGCGCCGGCGGCGCGGCTGGTGGGCAGCAGCGGAGGCGGCGGCGGCGGCGCCCGCGCGAGCTCGCCCGGCAGCACCGGCTCGAGCAGCCGCGGCGGCAGCCGGAGCACCCGAGCCCGGCTGCGCTTCCCCGGCGAAGGCTCTGGCCTCGGCGACTGACAACGCCCGGCAGCCAATCGCTGCCTCGCCTCGCGCGGCTGGGGGAGACCAATCAGAGCGGAAGGCCCAAGGTTTTCCTCCGCCTTTGCTCAGCAGGCTTGTTTCCGGGGGAGGCGGCGATGCTGCTGGGGTTTGGGATGGGGGAGGCGCGGGAGGGGCGCAGGGTGGAGGACTCTTGGCCTTAGGTGCGGCGACACAGCCGGGCCCACCGAGGTGGGCCTGGGGCGCCTTCTGACTGCTGGGAGCCCGCGGCTTGGCAGAAAAGGGCACCCCGGGGTGACTCTGTCCCCAAAGCCTCTGCCCGGGGGTTCAGCGTCTTGGCATCCTTGTGTAGCGGTCGTGGGACCCGAGTACGAACGGCGTTGCTGGAGAGCGAATCCCTGGAGGTGGTCGCCGCCTTGAAGGAATCACGCGAACAGTCACCAGACAGCGCCCCTGTCCTTCTCCCGTTGGCAGTTTTGGCAGCTGAAAAGAGTGGTACTTCTGAGCCTCCGAACCGCTCCCTCTCATAGAAATCAGCCCAGAAGTGTGCCCAGGCTATGAAAGAGGCACATGGAGAAATGCTCTCAAAGTTGTAGGAAGAGTGGACCTTCCCTTCCTTCCCTCCAAATAAACTCCCCCACCTTCACCCTTCCAAACACAAAACTAAACAAAACACCTCCAAAGTGCTCCAAAAGACAGTTTCAGCACACAACCTAGTTGGTTAGCTTTTTTTTTTTTTTTTCTTTTTTCTTGTGTTATCGCACTGCGGGTCCAGATTGCTCGATGTTGCGTTGTAAAAGAATTGATAGAGTAGCAAGGACGGGTACAAAGAGTAAGGAATTTATTAGAAAGATACACTCCACAGATAGAGCCGGCACATTCCAAGGGAGGAGCTGCGCTGAGCAGTTTTGCCATTACATCTTTTATAAGCTTGCTTTTGGGTAGGGGGTCTTATCCTGTTTCTCAATGCCATCACTGCTAGATTTTTTAGATATATTTCAGAAATGCCCAGTTGTCTCGTTTGTGGTATACATATTAACTTATTCTCACACCTAAGTGGAGCCCATCCTGTAGAGGCAGGGTCTGGGGCTTATCAGGCTGCACACGGAGACAGTGGGTCTGGAAACTTGCGGTTACCTGAGCTATAATGGCTTAAACTGTAACGCAGCCCAAAATTTCCATGAGCATGTTGGATTAACTATGTCTCAGCAATGTCCTAGCAATGTTCCCCCACAGCACGACCCTCCTGTTCCCTTGCAGTGCCAGATCCCTATGCTAACCTGCCTGTCTCACTTACAGAATCACTTCTGAATGATACAATAGGTTTTTTGTCCATTTGGGGTGGGGGGTTGGGGGTGACTCAAACACTGAAAAGGAAAGAAAAAGAAAATGAAAGTGGCAAACTCTTCCGGCACTGCTCTCTCCCCAACACTGTAATGATCCTTCCTTGTGAAGCATTTTAAGGCCCTTCAGTGCAAATATGTCTGAATGGTCCAGAGTTCTAAGTCTATAACTCATGTTGCAGGAAAAAAGTAAACTGAATTCTGCATGAAGGCTTGAGTAGGTGTGGGTCCTTCCCCAAGTGACTTTCTCTCTCTCTGATGGGGATGGTCTTACCTATCTTACAAGGTTGTTGTGAGGGTCAAAAATCAGGTATATAAATCGGCTACATAGTTTCTGACAAATAGTTGGAAATCAGTATGTGTTAGGTATACTGCTGCTGCTATTTCTAATTACATTTTAAGTGATCCTTTTCTTTTTGAAATAATTACTCCTTTCTTCATTTACTTTCCTTTTTTTTTTTTAACTTTTTTGTGAGGAAGATCAGCCCTGAGCTAACATCCGTTGCCAATCCTCCTCTTCTTGCTGAGGAAGACTGGCCCTGGGCTAACATCCGTGTCCATCTTCCTCTACTTCATATGGGACGCCGCCACAGCATGGCTTGACAAGTGGTGCCTAGGTCCACACCGGGCTCGGAACCTGTGAACCCGGGGCTGCCAGAAGCGGAGCCTGCAAACTTAACCATGACGCCACCAGGCTGGCCCCTAATTTCATGTTAATTGATGCAAAAAATTTATATTTATCAGGAATAGAGACAGAATACTTCGTTGGAGTCAGTTCTGACAAAAGGTACATCTAGCAGGCAGAAAATTGAATCAAAAGGAAAGAAATCGGTCTAGTTCCAGCTCTGGTTATGACTGAGCGAGTAATCACAGGTCAGTCACTTAAACCTTCCCAGCATTCCTTATCTGTAAAATAGAGATTAAAAACAAAATCAAACCTATAGCTGCCTTTCACAGATGTGAGGATTAACGTATAATTGGAAGTGCAAGCCACAATGGGCTTTTTGCAGAAAAGCTCTTCCAAAACCGTACAGCACTGGAGTTTAATGATAATATTACTTACTTTCACTCAAATGTGACTTAGTTTAATTCTCACAGTAGCCCTGTTCATTATGGATGCATGCTACCTATTTCTACAGATGAACATACTAAGTTCTAAAGAGACTCTTTTACCAATTTTATGATAAGTTCACTATTGACTGGTACTCTTTATTTGTTCATGTTGTCCAGCAAGAATGTTTTTTCCATGGTTCCTTCACTATGCCACATCCACTATGGGTGAAATGTGCAAGTTTAAAGGCTGGCACCTTAATTTAAATGAAGGTTAACCCATTTTGTTTAATATTGGATGTCATTTGTGCCTGGAATAAAGCTATTTCCCCAAATAATACAATTAATTAGGTAACTTCAAACACATAAAGCCTCTGTTTTCATATTTAAACTCTGAAACATCTATAACAATGGATATTACTCATGCTCATGTTAAAAGATGACTATATACATCTTTTGTGTTAAAAGATTGAAGCAAAATCAAGACAAGAAGAAAAACAATGAAAACCACCAGAAGGGAATTGGATTCTCCTCAGTTCATCATAACTAGTATTTTTTTAAAATATACTTTACACCAAGACCAGTGTTCTCTCTCTCTCTCTCTCTCTCTCTCTCTCTCTCTCTCTCTCTGTCACACACACACACACACACACACACACACACACACACACACACTCACTAGTGAACAAAGTCACTTGTCAAGATTTTATAGGAAACAGGACTCCAAACCAAGCAAATGTTCAGACTCTTAGCCCTATAATCTTCCCCCACATTGTACTTTTCTCCTGAGATTTGAGAGTTATCAATAGAGAGGGGATCACTAAAACTAGGAGAATGTAAAAGGTATCCAAGGACAAAAGGTAGACAAATCAGCAAGCCTAGGAGACTACCTATAATTAAGAGAAAGTAAGGATGGTGGGGTTTTTTGGGGAGGGAAGCAGAATTTAATCTGAAATCTAGGAAGACAATAAAAAGTAATGTGGTGGTGTGGAGCCCAAGGAAAGAGAAGGTCGTTGAAGAACTGGAAGGTGAATTAGATTAACTCTTGACTATAAGTATTGACAAAAGAGCATGGGTTAAGTAAGATCTTTGGTTTCTTTTGAAGGTACAGTTATGGTAAGATGATTAGGGTGAAAACCATTCAATCCATGCAGAATGGGGAGAAGATCATTCAAGTGGGTATGTTTCTATTATATTAGAAAAGAGTTGTGTTATTTTAAGTTCAATATTTTGAAATAGAGTTGGAGTCATGATTTATGCAGAAGGCTGTATAAAGAACTTTAATCCACATAAAGTCTCATTGTCTTAAATTATTGAGTCTTTACTGTTATTATAAAAACAAAATCATTTGCAAAGATGTGCAATCCTTCAGTGACTGTGTATGTTATAGAAATCAAACCATTACCAAAATTGAAGAAAATATATTTCTTCTAATACCCTATAGATTCCATCTTCAATTTTTATAATTTAGAATTAAGTTCTTTGCTTGAATAAGAGACTCTAACCTCTTTTAATAATGAGTTTCTTTTTTTTTTTTCAGCCTTAATCACTGAAGAACAGCTCTATATTACATTGGTCCAGCATGAAGCAGAAAAGTGGGAGCAGGGCATGTGTATGTGTGTGTGTACCTGGGGGTTGGAGCATGAGGGAGAAGCGGTGGGAGATGGGAGAGTAAGAAGGAGAGGAGTGGAGCTTTCAAGTTATTTGTGTAGCAGTTCTCCATGGTTTCATTAATCAATACTTCTTTCAAAAGCCACTTTGAGCAGAGGACACTAAAAAATTAATTTAAAATTTTTAATGTCTTCTATATAACCACAACAGAACACTATTTAAGTGCCTAGCATAGTGAAAGGAGCACAATAATTGTTTGATCAAGAAAAAATGAATGTGTAAATGTTGGATGGGGTTTGTTTCGTTGGGGGAGAGGGGGATGCTGCTAAAAGTTGGAACCAACTGATAACCTTTAGCATGCTTCTTGTAATTATGACTATTTTAAGTTTACACAAATAAAATTTTAACATATAATTTTATTTTCCAGGGTTTCCCAGGATTGCTGGCCAGATCACAGAATTGGATGTGTTCTCTACCTAGACTAAATCTTCATTTTCCGTTAGCATCCCAGCCCCTCACCCAGTCAGGCTTTTAACTAATTCTCTAGGTGTTTTAAGGTGGTTAGGAAGTGTACCTGTAGAATGATCCTACCTGCCTGGGAGACAAGTGCTAATAAAAGGTCAAAGCTGAGTGCCTAGGGACTGGGACAGCTGAAGCTAATAGCACGAATCATCATTAGCTTTTACTGATGCCAAGTCATGCAAGTCTGTGCAGTTGATACAGAAAGAGAAATTTAGATCAATAGGACTTTATGCTACCATGCAGCTTGATAATTACTTTCTAGAAATTGTTTGTAAAGCTTGTCTTCCTTAAAAAAAATTATTCTCTGTTCAGAAAGCCTGCCTTAGTTTCTATACCTACAGTGCAAGAGAAACCTATAATGTTTTCCCTTAGCAATCTTTTTTTTGATGTTATATTACTCTGGAGGTTGTCTGTATGCATACCTTATATTCAGTAACCTTTGGTGTCTATTTAACAGTGGCCTGATATTTATTACAGGATTGATATTTTAAATTCACTCCTCTGAATGTCTGTAACACCAACTCACAAGCATATTTCAGTACTCTGTTTGCTAGTATACTGGCTGTTGACCTGGCGATGCTAGCAGGGGGTGGGCTATGTTGTTTAGTTGGTAAGTGAAACATGTCTGCCATTGCTGCTTCTGTTTTATGGCCTGTTGATGACACAGAGACCCAGTGAGTGCTAGGGAACACTTTTGCATTCACAGGGAAAAATATAATAGACTTGTACATCTCAGTGTTGAAGACCTGAAATAAAAATACCCCACAAAATATTTTATACTCTTGCTATGTCAAGAATTTTTGAGGCTTTAAAATAAACCAGGAAGTTGAGAGCATGTGTTTATGAGTTTAATACCATAGAATGTAAGTTGCTTTCCACATAGACTCAGTCATGCCCATTTGCCTTTAGCTGCTAGCAGAAGGGGCTTTTAGATGTAATTAGAAAGAGAAAGTAGTAGAAGTAAGTTTTTAAAAAGTGGTAGAAAAACCTAACCTCATTAACATTCATTTATCATACAGTGAAAATCTGGTTTCATATTTCAGAATTTTCTTAAAATCTAGCTTAGGTAAGGTAGAATATTAGAAATCTTATAGTCTAGATCTTTATGTCCCAGGCTTGCAATTCTTTCTAAAATACATACAACTCTATTCCTCTACAGATGATTTTTCTCTTCTAAAAGATGTGAATTCTTAACAGTTTATAT
Organism: Tapirus indicus; assembly: GCA_031878705.1. Taxonomy (NCBI): domain Eukaryota; kingdom Metazoa; phylum Chordata; class Mammalia; order Perissodactyla; family Tapiridae; genus Tapirus; species Tapirus indicus. Next base: position 80,012,979 of record CM062926.1, on the reverse strand, counting down.
GACTGTCTCTGAATTAAAAACTCACTATTTCATTTAATTTTAAACACTTGTAATCACAATGGCTTCTATTTTTGTATCCTTCAGTGTTTTGCTTGAGATTTTATGTGTATACACCACATTCAGTTTTTTTCCTTAATTATACTCACAAGTTAGACCTATATATTACTTGACTTGAGTACTTCATTCTTAGAAAAGCCATTCTGATTATTATCAAGCACTTTTCAATTGAGGCATTAATTACAAATATTTATGACAAGGACATTGCAAAACATGGCTGCATAGGGTAAGATAAGTCAGATTCCCAACATGATACATTTGTAACATCTCTATCAGGCTTCAGATATTCTAGAAATATGTTATATTAGAATTAATGCTAATATATATAAGAAAGATAGGTGACAACATATTTTACTTTGCTTATCTTTATCTCCCCCACTGCCTCCTGGATGGGCAGCTCTCATAAAGTCACGGCCCTTTCGTTTTAAGTCTCCAGTGTAAGTCTCCCTGAATAAATCCAGTGCTAAGCCACAGGCCATCTCAAGCCCATCCCCCAAGTATACCAAAATGTAACAGGACAACACATTAGGTGTTATATGAAGTCTCAAGAAGTTGTAGCAACTTGGAAATGCCCTAACAGAACATTTAAATCAGGTATCTTAATGTAACTATTTAGTGTCCTTTTAGTCTTTGAAAAAAATGTTATTTCTGGGAATCCAGCAGGAGACCCTGGAATCTAAAAGAGATCAAATCTGAGCTGGAAGCTAATTTCCAACAGCTGGTATTGGCACCAGACCATAGATTCTCTTTGCTGGCTTTAGCCTCTAGTGGCAAGAACATCGTAATTTTCTGAAGAGTAATTGGATAACTTCATGAAGCCCTATTTCAGATCAGCCAAAAAAGAAAAGAAAGACCAAAATATGTTCAAGTACCCTTTTTTGCTTGACTTTTAATGAGAAACTAATGGAAATTAACCACTAAGTCATTATGTATTATGTCTATATTCACCAGAATGGAGTGGCTAGTATACAATGACATAAATACAAGTGAAATATATATTTGGTGTTTTTTTTCTGGACATCAACTGAGTGATAATGGTACAGTAAGATGAGTGCTAGTTTTGGTGATCAACTGAAAATGTGTTTAACAGAAACTTGGTTTGGATCATTTTGGAAATGATCACACCACAAAACCTCAATCATCCTATGCACATTTTCATTTATATCAAGTGGGTAATGGCAGGGATATTTTAAAGTCTTTTGCTTTCTAAGCAATAGAATGAAGTAATTAAGAATGAGGATTCTGGGGACAGACCAACCCAAGTTAAAATTCTAGGCCTACCTCTTATGAGATGTGTGACCTAGCCAAGTTACTTGTATCTCTGTGCCTCAGTTTCCTCAGCTGTGTAAAATGAGGATAATAATGCTACTAGTTCTTAGAGGGATTTTGAAATTTAAATGAGATTATATATTCTAAGTGCTTAGTTCACTATCTGGACGATAACTGCTCAACATGTATTAGCTACGTAGATAATTGTCACTATTATTTGTCAATATATTATAGCAAGAGCAATCATAAAGTTTAGGTAGTTGACTTTCCTCAAATTCCATTCATTCTTTTTTTTTTTCGGTGAGGAAGACCAGCCCTGAGCTAACATCCGTTGCTAATCCTCCTCTTTTTGCTGAGGAAGACTGGCCCTGGGCTAACATCCGTGCCCATCTTCCTCTACTTTATATGGGACGCTGCCACGGCATGGCTGACAAGCAGTGCGTCGGCGGGCGCCCGGGATCCGAACCCGCGAACCCCGGGCTGCCAAGCGCAGACTAAACCGCTGTGCCACCAGGCCGGCCCCTCATTCATTCTTTTAAAGCTCAATCTAGTTTTATAGTTTTTTCTCATGTTTTTTCCACTAAAGCAGATATGTTTCTTCATTGCAAGTGAATTTCAGGGGCCATTTCACTGTCTCTTTTTTCTGGGAAGTCTTTCCTAGAGTATTTGTTAGGACAACTGCCCTGCAACAGATAAACCCCAATATATCAATGGTTTAACACAATAAAAATTTAGTTCTCACTCATTCTTGTTCTATTGGTATTGTGAGGAGAAACAAAGGGATTTGCTCCACACAGTTTTTCAGGCTCTTTCATCTTTAACACAGGTTTCAAAATGATTCTAGGACTCAACATCCAAATGAAAGATGGAATATGAGAGCAAGAAGATTATTCAGGTGTGACATCATCATTTCCACTGACATTTTTTTTGGCCAAAACTCAATGACATGGCCAAATCGACTGCAAGGGAGTCTAGGAATGGCAATCTATGTACCCAGAGGAAAGAGAAATGCTTTTAGTGAACAGCTCATCAGTTTCTGTCCTGAGCTGCCCTTTTCTTATTTCATTCAACCCTCCCTATGTTAAGAAAGATAAGCCAGTTCCCAACCAGATACTGCATCTGGCTCAAAACCAAGATATTTGTGTGCTGCACATTCTTCTCCATCAGAATCTGATGTGCTTCCTCATAAACTATAAACCAAAAGATTAGTTATCTACCCATTTCCAGTGAACAACGGTAAATATGGTAGCAATTAACTATCTTCTTAGAAGTGAGAATAATGGGAAATACCGAGGAGACACTGGTCTATAGCAATCGAGAAAACTTTATTGTGGGCCTTGTGAAAGCCCCCAGTGTGTATGAGGGGAAGTTCCTTAATGAGGCCCTGATTCTAATTTCTGGGAGGAACTCTGCTGTGCACATATCTTTATGGTCCTGCTTCCACCTGGAGGAAGAATTTTCCCTTGTGAATTATTCTCCAAGATCCCATATGAAGCTGGTGATGGGGAATATGCTGTCCTGTTGCAGCCTGCTTCCTCCTAGTGCAAGTTTGGAAACTTGATGATTGTTTCAAACTCTGAAGAGTTCAAGTTTTGTTGTTATCTTTTTTGTTGTAGTTGTCATTAAATCCTGAACTTCTGATTTCTTTGACAATGCGATTCATCAAAAATTTATTAGGCTTCTGTCCTATTTGTTTCCAGAGAGTCTTGTATGTTAGTGTTCACACTTGAAGTTCTTCCTTAGACATAATTCTCAAGCCTAATTTATTTGTTTTTATTCTTGCCCTTCTGTCCCCTAAGCTTCAAACCAATGGACGCTTCTTTGAGATCAACAGAAGTGGGTGGGGTGGATACACTCTTAAACCAACTTAATGGACCAAGTTTCTCAATGTATTTTTAAATCGTATTCCCTAATATGTGAGGACCAGCATCAGTCAAATTTGTCAACACTTTAAGTCCCCAATTTTTTGGTCTTTCACTACTTGCTTTCATTTCTGCTTGTAAACTTATTAATTCTTGACCGACCTCATCTCTCTCTTTTTTTAATACCTTGCTAAATTTAGCTATTATCAAATAATGCACCCTGTTACAATTGCATTTTCCAACTCCCTCCCCTAGTTCTAAAGGCTCAGTGGATATTTGGTATTATTCACTTTATTGCCAACAACAATTTTTCCAAATATTTTGCCTGCACATGGCATCATTCTATATCTTTTGAACTCATAACATTAAATTTTTTTGCAGCCTACTACCCAACTACTAAGCCAGTGCCACATATTTTAGGTTTTCGTTTTGTAGCATTCCACTTCTGGTACCAATTTTTGTGTTAGTCAGGGTAACACCAGCTGCTGTGACAGATAAATCTAGAAATATTATTGGCTTAAGTTAGTGGAAGTTTCTTTCGTGCTCTCATAATGTCAGATTAGGGGTAGGCAGGACTGAGTACACTCAGCCATTCAAGGATTCAGGCTTATAGAAGCCCCGGGAAAGAAAGAGAGGAAGACTATATAAAGTGGTTTTTATGTGCCAGGCCTGGAAGTGGTATACAGTCATGGATAGACTAACTGTAAAGTAGATTGAGAAATGTAGGCTAGTTGTCCAGATGAAAAGGGAAATGGGTTTGATGAACAGCTTACTACTTCCTCACCTATTTAGTTCAGAACTTTCATTGAACTTATTATGACACCTTAGGAGATTATTTTTCATCATATATCAGGAGCTATATTTATGTCAACTCTGCCTCATTTCCCACTCAAATGAGAAGTGTTTATGACATACATACAAATGTATGACATATACTTGGTTCTTATTTCTGAATTGATGGTTCAGAAAGCTTAGGCTTTTGAATCAGTCAGGCCTGAGTTCAAAATCCATCTCTACCACAAATTAGCTGTGTGCCACTGGGTTACTGTATTTCCCAGAGCATCAGTTTTATCATTTATAAAATGGGAATAAGACTAGCTACTTTGTAGGGAAATTGTGAAGATTAGAGGATATAATGGCATAAGATAAGGTATCTTTTTTCCTGGGTACATATTACACACTAATTTACTTGATTAACATTATCAGAATTGAAATGCAGTTTGTATACAAATTTTAGAATGGAATATTAAATGCAAGACTTTAATTCATAATGTCTTCTTGTTTGACTGATTATCAATCAAACGTGATCCAAGGGATTCAAAGGACCCATAACCTTGATCTTGCTTATAAATTTCATCTTTAAATTCAGTGATTCTACAATTCATATCCACTTCCAACTATGTTTTCTTCTCCCTGAAGACCTATTCTTAGATTTTCAAGCTTTTTATATTACAAAGAACTAGTTTAGATTTTAAGTAGCATAACCGAAGACATGTTGACATTCTGATTATCTGTACGCATCCACCTTGACAGTACAACAGCGGTACTAGCAGAACAGAAATTAAATTAAGAAGAGATAATCAGAAAAATACAGAGAATGTAATGGAAGTTGTGTTTCAAATAACTCATTTACTCATAAGACCATAGACAATTTTTGTGCTAATTTTATGCTTAATGAACTTAGAAACAGTCATTTCTCACTTGTTTCCTTTCTGTCTGAAGTATTTTTTCTGTTTTTTTAAACTATAAATGTATATTTATTAACAAGGAATGTTCAAAGAATATTGTTAAGTGGAAACAGCAGGTTAAAAACAACAAAATCCATGAAAAAGAAAAATTGGCGTTGGACTTCATTAAAATTAAAAACTCTGCTCTGTGAAAGACCTTGTAAAGAAAATGAAAAGACAAGCCAAACACTGGGAGAAAATGTTTGTCAAACACATATCTGATAAAGGGCTTGTATGCAAAATATATACAGAACTTGTAAAACTTAACAATAAATAAGAAAACAACCCAATTTAAAAATGGACAAAAGATCTGAACAGATATTTCACCAAAGAATATATACATATGGCAAACAAGCATATGAAAATATGCTTAGATCATAAGTCATTAGGAAGTTGTAAATCAAAATAACAATGAGATGCCACTACACACATATTACAAAGGCTAACATTAAAAAAATAATTAAAAAAAAACTGCTGGTGAAGATGTGGCACAACAGAAACTCTCATTCATTACTGGTGGGAATGAAAAATGGTACAACCACTTTGGAAGACAGTTTGGCAGTTTCTTACAAAGCTAAACATTGTTATGCTTTGTTAGATGGTATGTAAGCCATACCATCAAGTAATTACATTCCTTGGAATCTACCCAACTGATTTGAAAAGTTATGCCCACACAAAATGTTTATGCCTGCACACAAACGTTGATAGTAACATTATCCATAATCGCAAAACCTGAAAGCAACAAAGATGTCCTTCAATAGGTGATTGGATAAACAAACTGTAGTAATCCATACAACAGAATATTATTCAGAGAGGAAAAGTAAAAATAATGAGCAATCAAGATACACAAAGACATGGATGAATCTTACATGCATAATGCTAAGTGAAAGAAGTCATTCTGCAAAGGTTACATACTGTGTTATTCCATTTGTATGACGTTCTAGAAAAGGCAAAACTACAGAGATATTAAGCAGACAGATCAGTGCTTGCTAGGAGTTCAAGGTGGGGAGTGCTGAACAGGTGAAACACAGTGGATATTTTAGGGTAGTGAAACTATTCTGTGTGACACTACAATAATGGGTCCATGACACGATGTATTTCTCAAAACTCATAGAACTTCATAGCAGAAAGAGTGAACCTTAATATACAAAACTAAAAAGAAATCATTTAGGGGGCCGGCAGATCCCAGAATGAAAGGTATATAAATACATACCTTGAAATAGCAATGATTATCTCTTGCTTATGAAATTACCTTGACTTTTTAAAGAAAGTTAATCATATCAAAATGAGAAGAGGGCCAGCCCCGTGGCTGAGTGGTTAAGTTCAGTGCACTCTGCTTTGGTGGCCCGGGTTTGGTTCCCAGGACTGGACCTGCCCATTCATTGGTAGCCGTGCTGTGGTGGCAACTCACATACAAAATAGGGTAATAATGGCACAGATGTTAGCTCAGGGAAAATCTTCCTTAAGCTAAAAGAGGAAGATTGGCAAGGGATGTTAGCTCAGGGCGAATCTTCCTCACCAAAAAAAAAAAAAAAAGAAAGAAAAGAAATGAGAAGAATGGGCATCATTATAAAAATTCTAATTCTTGCTTGAGGCATTTCTTGGCTTACACAATTCCTACCACTCAAAATTCGGATTTGGGGAGACTTTTCCCAACCCTATGAACATTTAACTATAACACTTTTAATTTCTTCCTCATCGAGAAGACCAATACACTCAAAGCCAGTTTGCCTAATCAGAGCCACTGCACACCTCATTCATTTCTGTCCACGTCTTCAAAAAAATCACAAATCAGGAAATGGTCTTCCTCCTATATGTTGCCAATTCTCACCACCCCAGGCCACTGTCCATTACCTACCAAGTAAATTCTTACTAGGCTCCCAGCTTGCTTCTGCTGCATAGCAGCAAACAGCTGTTGCCAAGGTCATCCATGCTTTCCTTGGCACCCGAGCTGCTGGATGTCTGCCTGTCTGTCCTGACTGTCTAGCAGCTAAGTAAGAGAATCCTCGTTTAATCCTAGGTGTCCTCTTCACTTACAATGTATAGCATTCACTTTATTTTTCTTCTATTTTGCTCTCGTCTCTTAAAAATGATGCAGATTTTTGGGTTGGAATGTTAGAATATACTTCTACTATGCTGAGGGATCTGTTGCTCCAGAATCATTCATCTCATCTTTAAGACTAAAACCTTTTTGGGGGGATTCTGTCATTTTTTGTGAGTGTACTTTTAGAAAAACATCAAGAAAAAATTTATTTCATTGCTGCACTTACATCCTCTTAGTTTTATTTATTTGTTTTGTTTGGAAATAATTACTAAACTACCATCAGTGTTTCCATGAATAAAATTTTAAAAAGCAAACATGAAGGAATGGATGTCATTTTTTGGAATGACAATATCCATTCTCTGCCTCTCCTTACCTTCCTGTCAACACCTTCTCATCCCTTTATTTTCAAACACTTTTTAAATGTCTAGTGCTATAAATGTCCTTATACTAGAAATCATAAACTGGTAACGCACTGTGGACTCTTTTTGGTCCTCATACATCTTTTCTCTGGCCGTTCAGCATCTTAAAATGATTTAAAATGTTAATCTTTAAAATTTGGGAGATTTAATGTAAAAATTCAAGTTTCTGGCTTATCTCTTCTTTTGTGTGTGCATGAGAAAGATTAGCCCTGAGCTAACATATGTTGCCAATCCTCCTCTTTTTGCTGAGGAAGATTGGCCCTGGGCTAACATCCATGCTCATCTTCCTCTACTTGATATGAGATGCCGCCACAGCATGGCTTGGTAAGCTGTGCGGAGGTCCGTGCCCTGGATCCGAACTTGCGAACCTGGAGCCGCCAGAAGTGGAATGCGTGAACTTAACTACTACACCACCTGGCTGGCCCCAGCTTATCCCTTTTTTAAAGATGATTATCTGTCAACACTGCGTCCACAGTTTCCAAAGCAACAATAGTCTGGTACTGAGAAGAAGCTGCCCCTTCTGATGAGCTAAGCACACTCCCATTTGCCACAGGCCCCACTATTCCCCTTTGTTCCCTGTCATGGAAGGTGAGTGTTAGTTACTATTTGTGAATGAGCTTGCATTCTATATCCAATCTGCTTGACTCCATGTGCATTTGTGTTTGCTACCCCTTTCTGTGCATTTTCAAACCTGAATGGGAGAGACAAGCAGTGCGCCAAGTCTATACCAGTTTCTATGTCCTATGCCTCCTAGACTACTCTGTGCTTCAATCCTAAATCCAAAATTTGAAAGGGATAGAAATGTGTTCAACTTTCTCACTTTCATTCAAAACGAGAAATATATTTAGGAAAGATATAATGATGATCGACATTTAAATTACCTTTTGGCTTGTTTCTTTCTGCTATGAAATGTCTAGTAAGTCCAGGAATTTTTCTTTATTTTGCATTCACGAGGAAACTTCATTGAATAGTGGAACGAATGCTAGATTTATAGTTAGAAAACATGGCATTGTATTTTAAATCTGGTATTCACTAGCTGTGTGCCTTTGGGCAAGCCACTAAACCCTTATTAACACATGCATAAACTCATCTACAAAATGGATATAATGTCTCTTCTATCTCTTTCACAGGGTGGTTTTAAGGCTCAAGTATGATTATGAGAGTGAAAATGCCTTAAAAAGCATGAAGCTTTTAATGTAAGGGATTGTTTTTAAGTAGAAAATAGACTCTCAAAAGTTAATGAAGGAATGAAATTCAGATATTTGGCTACTATTTATTATCCTTTGACTATCTGTGTTAGACAGAATAATGTCTTCCACAAAGATAGACACATCCTCATCCTCAGAACCTGTGATTATGTTACTTACATGGCTAAGGGGACTTTGCAGGTGGGATTGAGTTAAAGACACTGAAATTGTGTGTTTCTCCTGTACTGCTACTATGCCGGCACATGTGAGTCAGGATTGCAGGAGGCCCCTCGAAGCTGGAAAAGGCAAGGAAACTGATTTTCTCCTAGAGTCGCTACAAGCAACACAGTCCTGTGGATATCTTGATTTGGGGACTTCTGACCTCAAGAAGTGTAAGATTATAAATTCGTGTTGTTTTAAGGCACTAAGTTTGTGGCCATTTGTTATAGCAGCAATAGAAAACTAATATATCTTCATAACATTCAGTGTCTAAACATTAAAAGTGAAAGGGAAATGTGTCACAAGCAATATCTTCTTTCTTGTATTATTTGGAAATTTGATTACTGTTGTCTTAATCCTGGTCCCACATGCCTTGGGCATATCCATTCTTTATCTGATTATCCTACTCCAATTTTCATAATCAGCATCCTATTCTTGGCATTATTTCCCATCTCCAGTATCTAATCCAACTCTCCTCTTCTTGGTATCTAAATATTTCCTCAAATCCTGCTTCTTATTTTGTCAGAATGAAACCAGAGTAGTAACTTCTAAAAGCCTTTGGGTAGCTCTTATTCTTTTTGGCTGATGTTCCTCATTGATCATGCATTTTCGTGCTTATGTTTTACTTGGTTGTGTTATTTATTAGTTTGCCAGCATCAAATGTTGTTTGCCTTAAATCCTAAGCTCATAGGTACTACATAAAACGTTCAATCATTTATTTTGCAAAATATATTGTGCTCATGCACAATTTTGATGTTTTCAATTCATCAGTCCTTACACACTCTGCCTAGGCAATTTCATCCATATCCGCATCCATTTTGTGTGGATGAATCCCTAGTCGAGGCCTCTAGTCTTCCAGCCTACCTCATTCCTACTTTATTTCTGTAACTGAGAATACAGACATAATAAAGACACATTTTTCCAACCTCAAGATGTTTGACAGTTTGCCATAATTCCATGCAGAAAGACAATAGGAAGTAGAGAGGATAGCCACCAAAGTCAATCTAGGGTGATAAGAAGTATGTTTTCAAAATGAAGTGATGCTGGAATTGATCTTGAGAGACACATATGAGATATGAGTTAACCAATCAGGAGAAAGGGCCTGCAGGGAGAAAGGACAGCATCAGGAAGGGAGAGAGAAAGACAGAGACAGAGACAGAGAGACAGAGAGAGAGAGAAAGAGAGAGAAGAGGAAATTAGGATGATCAGCAGTTTGCTGAATTGAGTGCTGAGTCTGCGGCCATGCCACTCAATTAACACAGTATAACATGCAGACACACAAACACATACACAAAAGGGCAATACTTGTGGAAAACACTTCAACCTGCTGTGTTTAAGGTCTTTGCAGAAGAACAAACAATTAGACACAAAGAGCCAGAGCTCAGAAGGAATGCCCAGCCTCAAGCTAGATACATCGCAGTGGGATTTATCCATACAAGGTGAATATGGAGGTGGATAAAATTGCCTAGGCAGAATGTAAAATGACAGGAGAGAGAAATGAAAAGTCTGAATAAAACACATTCCAGCAAGAGATAAAGGAGAAGCTGCACATGGAAAAGGCAGAAAATGAACAACTGGAGAGCTGGAACAGAACCAGGAGAGATGTGTATCAGGGGAGCTAAGGTAGAACATGGTTTCAAGGAGGGAGTAGTCAACAGTGTCAGTTACTGCAGAAAATTGAAGTGAATTGAACCAGTCCTCCTATTTCAGAGGCTACTTCCAAGTAACCAGCTTTGGGAAGAGTTTCCACAGTTTGAGGGACCAAGTCAGTGATCTCCGCATGAAGGAAAGATCTTCAACACAGAAGACGAGGTAAAGCCAAAGACCACGGGAAGCACAAAGATTCCAAATGTTAAGAGAAGAATGAAGAAAAAAACCAATAAGTCCAGAAAGTTCAATAGAGTGTATGAAAATACAGTTATAGAACCAGGAGCTCAAGGAAAAGCATTCACAGGACCCAGAAACAGTGGTGTTGATACGTAAAGGGCCAGGGTCAAACAGATTGAAAGGTGGCCCATAGGTTCCATAACTAGGATGTCACTAGTAAGGGTTGGGTGATTCCAGTTTATAGTTGGTTGAGCTGTGTGTGAAAAAGGAGGAAGGATCAACTTCAACTAAAAAAGACCTGTGTTTTCAGGCAGCTTCATTGTGAAGGAGAGTAGCTAAAGAAGGATGCATAATCTAGACAGTGTTATTTCCCATTAAAATAGAATTGATTGGAACATGGAAAAAGGACCAGGCAGAAGTTTCCAGAGACAGGAAGTGTAACTGATGAAACAAGATCCCTGAAGAGGCAGGAGGATAAAATCCAGAAGAGGGAAGGAAAGCTTAACCATAATTTAGCTTCTGATATTTTTGATATAGGCGAAAAGAGAAACTTTCATTTCCTATATTTTGTCCATAATTATGATGAAATTAAGTAAAATTTAAAACCATAGTATGAGAGTCCTATTGCACCATTTAGAGAAGTTGATGCACAACACATTTCTCCCTGTAGATACAGTGCAACATATTTTTCAAAAATCTAAGCTCATTTAGTATGGCAGATCAACAGTTTATTTTTAAAATCAGCATTGAAAAAGTCAATTCTATAATAAGGTAACACCTGAATCTATTAATTATGTTCATATTTAGTGCATCATAAGTCACCTATTTATTTGATGGAGAAAATAAACTCCTCTTTCACAGGCAGAATTTGTTCCTTTGTTTTTCCTAAACTTTCAACCTAACGCTCATAGTACGTGCTAGTAATTTTATATCCAATAGAATTGAATTAACTTGTTAGTTAATATGTTTGAAGTGTATTTTAACAATTAGAGTTCAAATAGGCTTTAGAAAACACCTGTGTCTGATTAGTCATCTAAGCCAGGTATCTCTATAAATATAACTGTATTTTAATACTTGAAAGAACAAATAATTTATCCATTTATATATTAACAATATCTATATTCTGCCCCATGCACCCAGGCCCTAAAAGACCACTTTCTTGTTCTTTTAGTGAGAATAGATTCTGAATCTTCTTTCAACACACACGAAGACCTGGACTGAAAGTAAAGACCACACCTGCCAAAGGATTCCCAGATTTTTGCATCCATAAGCTTAAATAGCACCCAATTTGAATAATTGCAAGAAAATAGATGAGGGAACACATAAAACACACAGAGAAAACTATAGGGCTAAATTAAATTACCTTAGTTGCCCAAATACCAAGAGGTGTTCCTGCAGAAGGAGGACGCAGAGACGCAGGAGTTGGTGGCAACAGCAGTAACATATCATGTGATCCATGGGTGTGTCATATGCCATTGCCTGCCTCCAAAATCGTGGAATTTCCCATAATCTCCTCCAGCAAAAAGGCAGAGGTCACAGATAACGCAAAGCAGTAGATAATGCCAACGTCAAACCCATTTGTGTTTGGATTTAGAAGGCTTTTTCTCCAGCACATTTATCCAAAAATGCTAAAGATCACCTTTGGAAATTGTCCCCTTTTCCCTCAGAATTTGAAGCTGGAGCTATATCTTTGCCAACCCATTCACAATCTCTGTTCTCATCATTTTTCTGTTCTCCACATTCTTGTAGGTTTAGCAGTGATTCTCCAGTCTCTGGCAAGGTGTCTTGAAAAACTCCTGCCAGTGACGCTGAGAACAGTAAGCAAGTCTGTCATAGGGCTCACACCGGGGATCATACCTGGGCTTTTGGCTTGTTCTGAGTGAGCAATACTCTGCTTTGGATCTTGGCTCTCATAGCTGGGTCATTATTGTAGCCTCTCTCCTGCCACATGTCTTTCACCTGGGCAGCCTCCTAACACTTCTACATTTGAAGGCTGCTTTGAACTCTCAGGTCTTCCAGAGACTCAAGTTTGATTGAAATCCCCCAGCCTGTGTTCCCACCTTAAGTTCTGTGATGTAAAGTGCCTGCCTGCCTGGTCTCCACTTCCCCTGTTGCTAACTCCTGAATCTGAGTGCTGCTGGCCTTCTGGAATTCCTTGAGTTGATTGCTCAACCACCCAGATCTTGCCTACATGTCTGCTTTGACTTTGATTCATTCATACATATAAAAAATATCTATGGAGGCTTTCTAAATGAAAGGCTATAAACCAAATAAGTACAAATTTTAAAGAACAGTATCCAGTACAAAGATGCTGAAAAATAGATGTGATTGGGCGTCCAAAAGTCCAGACTTCCTTTCATCTCATTGTGGCAGATGTTCAGTTACATGCATGTTTTGTTTTCTTTCTGGACCAGAGATTGACTACATTTTCCAGATTGACTACATCTCCCACTTGTAAAAGAGGTAGATGTGGCCGTGCCACTGAGTACTGGATAATAAAATACAGGCAAAACTGAGGTGCCCCACTTCAAGGCTGGTTCCACAGAGAGCCCCATTCTCTCCTCTCTCTCTGCCTGCCAATTGAGGGGACTCCAGGGCTGCAGAGGAGGGCAGAGCCACAACATGGAAGGACTGAGTTCCTGAAAAACTTTGTGGAGCACAGTCTCTTCCTCACCAACCCACAGTGTATTGTGATATAGAAAGAACTAAAATTTTCTTGTCTTAAACCACTGAGATTTCAGGATTTATTTGTTACACCTGGAGTTACTGACTAACCACTACATTCCATCTAACTGAATTCTTTGCTTCTGGGGTTTCACTCCTAGAACCTGAACCAATCTATTCCTACCTGTCCTCACTGAAGGAGCTGCAGCTATGCTGCTACACCCATCACTTTTCCTTCATCTGTTCATTACCACCTTCATTTAAATGAAAAACAAAAACAGAAATCAAAACATCCTTTTAAGCTGTTTCCCTGGATAATTTTCTCTCTTACTACTTCCCACACATCTCTACTTCCCACAACTCCCAGATTCATGTAGGCATACTCATTTTTGGCCAGTGTCCCCATGGCCTCTCACAACTTACTGTGATCTGCACTTTCTAGATGGGTGATGCTGGGGAAGTAGTTAAACCTCTTCAAGACTTAAGTTCTTTACATAGAGATAATATCTTATCTCAGAAGTATGGTGTCAAAACTAAATGAACATCGGTTACCTCAATTATAAAGTCATGATACTAAAATATATGCCATATATTTTAATATAAGTACCAAATGGATATTCATAGATATTCATTTTGAAAAAACTTGAACATTGGCAAAATGTAGGCATTCCACATAAGTTTCTTCTCTCCCTTCCTTCTTCCTTTTCCTCTTACCCAAAGGACTAAAGATGTTTTTGCAAAGTGTTGCCATTTTCTGCCCACAGGAACCTATAACATTCATTCGTTCATTCATTTATCAAATATTCATTGAGGACTCGTGATGTGCTAGTGTTAGGTGATAGAGGCAGGATGCTATCACTAATGAAAAAAACTGGAAAAGCTGGTGGGGGAGTCAGTGGCTGTATGCCCCGAGGGCAGGAGAAAGATGGAAAGGAGGAAAATCTTTTTAACTGAATCTTGTAAAAAGATTGCCATTGAAAGCAGGAGCAGCAAAAATCCAGGGTGTGCCATTTATGCTCACAACTCCCTTCCTTCTGCTTTGGAATAAAAATATCAGTGGAAATTATTCTGTAAATGTGGCCATTATGTTTTACTTCTGCTGATATTGAAGTTCGTTCTTATTCCCCGAGGACAGAGGTGAAGGTGGAAAGGAGGCAGTGGTCGGGGCAGGTTGGAGACACCAGCCTGGATTTTAATATTTTCTGTAGGCAATCTCTTCATGGGTAATTGAAAGTGGGCTCTTTGAAATGCTAGCGATTTAATAATTTTCTTATGAATTATAAAATAGGCCCGTGCTCTTCCTTTCTTCTTTATAAAGTAGCCATTTAAACACCTTCTGGAGCTGGAAGTATTTCTACTTTAAATATTTCAGAACTTTGAAAATTAAAAGGTTTAATATTTAGGGCAAATAGATCCTGTCCTGTTTCACATCACCAGTGCTGAACCTTTACCGTCCTAACATTTCCGGGCACAGAGACAAATGCTGCCATGTTTTACAGCCACACGGAGAGTGAGGTAATCACCAGCAGCAGAGGCATTGATGTCTTTCTCTAAGTTATTCACAATCTTCAGGTCCCACAAGTGCTGATTCCTACCTGACATCTCTCTCTGCCACATTCAATTGCTTTTGTTAATTTCATCGATTTAAAAAGAGCAGTTCTGCTTTCTGCTTGCCTTTAAGGAAGGCAGGAGGATTGATGTATTTCCTTCACTTCCATTCCCTGCGGTTGATGACATTTTCAATATGTAATCTTATTTTTTTATTCTCTACTTTGCATTATAAATGTGACTCCGGGATGTACAGGCATAGGTACCTGGCTATACTCATGGTATAATATACATGTGGGTGTACAAACACACGTATACACATAGGTACACTGACACACACAAAATGCAATGTGTGTATATGTTATACATATGTACCTTCACTATAGTATATAAATTTATACAGTCATAGGTACAATACTGATGCTTACTTGTATGTATATGTATATATGTGGACATTTCATGTATGTATATATACACTCACAATGAATTATTGAGAGGCCAGATGGATGTTAATGAAAGCCATATTCATAAATTTTCTGGTCAGTTAGGACCAATATCAGTCTGCGTCTTAGCACTTACAAGCTGGGTAACTTGGTAAACTCATTCAAGGAACTTAACCTCCCTAATCCATAAACTTCACCAGGAATATAAAACCTTACCTCATATCAGACCCATGGGATATTTGTGAGGATTAAATGAGATCAAGGACCACAGTGCTTGCCCCTGCTTGGAGCACAGCACAAGATGAATGCCCTCTGCTACTAGTTTATATTATTTTTGTGTGGACATGCATAGCCATTCTCTAATTAATGGCAATTGCTTCCCTTTCCATCTATAATTTCTGGTTAAATGATGTTTAATCCAGACCTTTTTTTTCTTTTCAATTCTTGTTAAATATTTTCCCAAACCAATGAACTCAATAGGTTATCTAAGTTCATTAAAATGATCAGCATGCTAAATTTCTAAATGTATTGAAATTATGAGTGTGTATGTGTAAAAGCTAATTATATTTTTCAGCCAAATCATGTGTAGAACCTTGATTAAGCAACAGATGTTTTAATTGGTTCTAGTATATATACATACATGTATATGCACACATAAATGTACAAATATGCATGTGAGGTATCTCTATATATAGCACAATTATATACAATGATAAATGCAAGAACAGAAAAATAAAGCCAGAGAATAAAAATTAAATGCATGATAGCACAATCACAGTTCTTCACAGAGACTGCTTGCATGGAGGAAAGGGTATGGAACTTCAAACAATAACTCTTTTTCATGTCTCTGTGTCACAGTACTTAAACATGTGATCTTGGGCAACTCAATATCTCTAAATCTTGCTTTTCTCAAATGTAGACTAGGAATACTAAAATCTCTTCCATTTCTAACTCATTGGGTTATCTTGAGACACATGCTTAACCTCTCTGTGCCCCAGTTTCTTCATATGTCAAGTGAGGTAAAGATTTATATACAGTGTAGGGTCAATCCAACCTTTAACTATCTAACCTGAATGTTCTATACAAGTTCTTGTGCAGAAAAAGTTAATTTATAATATATGGGAAAATGTACCTTTTAGGGCTTTACTATTAATACAGATTATCTATCTATCCATCAATATATATATATATATATATATATATATATATATCCGGATGTATGTATTTATATGAATGAATTTATCTATCCTTAGGTGCTGGATTAACTTTGGCAATGTTTAAGACAATAAAAATGCTTTCCTATAAAATCTGCCCAGCCCTATTCATAATAATGAAACCCTCCCATCCAGCTATTTATCTAGAAATATACCCGAGAGTGCCATTGGCATCCAGACATGCAATCTGGGAGTATAACTGCAGTTCTCTTGGAAGTATTGCTTTTATATGTTATCAACATACTTTGCATGTAATCCAAAAACCATTCCAGAAGATGTCCTTATCAATTTCCATATGTTACTTTAAGACAGTGTGTACAGTGGCTCATATTTTAGATTTATATGGTGATAAATTCTTTCTTTCAACAAAATTTATCAAATGCCTACCTAATGCCAAACTTTTTGCTGGGAGTTCGGGAAATACAGAGAGTAAAACCAGACCCAGTCCCTGTCTCTGCAAAGTTTCTAGTCAGTGTGTGTGTGGTAGGGAGTGGAGTGTCACTGGAACTAAACAAATAATTTACAAAAACATGTAAAATTACAAACGTGATATGTGCTGGGGAGAAAACATAAAAGAATTTTTTAAGTAGTAAAATTCAACTGGATTTGGTGAGAGATTTTAATTGGGAATGAACAAAAGCAATAAAGGTGTAAGATATGACTTGCAGTTTTCTGGTTTTAGCTGCTGGATGGATAATGGTATCTGCGATGGGAAATACTGGAAAAGGACCAAGTTAGAGGTTGGAGGTGGGGAGTGGGTGATGCTCTGATTCAGACACATTGGATTTATGATGCCATTGAAACATCCAAGAGAAACTTTCAAGCAGGCAGTTGTCTATATTATTCTAGCGTTCAGAGGGGAGCTTAGGGAAGGTGATATACGTTTGGGAGTTGCTAATATTAAAGAGATAAGTGAAGCTTTGGGCATGGATAAAATTGCTAGGAATAGTATAGATGATGAAATAAAAGAGATTAGTAAAAGACTGTGAGTAACTGTAATATGATTATAAGAAATTATGTTAATAGATGTGCATTTGCTTATAACCACTATAACTGCATCAACAATAATGCACCAATGCAGGTATTAACCAAATTGAGAGGAGTAAAATGCATAATTCTAATGTTACAATTGGTAACACAAATGTTATCCATTTGATTATAAATATTTATCCAACTAATGTTGTTATTCATTTAAAATAAATATGTATTCAGAGTTGGTGATTTTGATGGCATTAAGATTGAACATGCAGACTCGCTAAAAACAGCCTAAACAGCATTGAAAACTGCAAAAATTGATGTTTTCATAATTTGGACATTAACTATTAAACACATTCTCATATAATCACATTCACACATATAAACATATATACTTATGAAATCCAGGGATTAAGATATCAGTTAGAAAAAGATATCAGTTAATGAGCTGGGGCATGACATTTAATAAATTTTTTTCATTGTTTGTTCTTAGATATTGCCAGCGTTAATTGTGTTTTATATATCATCTCAGTTATAAAATCATTGAAACTTTTATTGAACAATAAATATTTTAGGTTAGATTCAGGAAATAATGAATTATTTTGGAATTGGCTTTTTAACTAATTTGTTTGAGGAAATTTCTATAGGGACAAATAAAGACAACACAGAAAGGTGTGTTCACCAGAAATATCCTTTAACCTGTCTGTCCTTTTCCTAAGGAAATGATTTAATGGAGATGAAAGGAACACCATAAAATTAATAAACATCTGCCACCATCTTACAAAATATGAAGTATATTAGAGGGTGGGTACAGTAGTGGTCGTTAACAATTATTGTCTCTTTGAATCTTAAGTCTTGATTCATAGGAAATGATGTAAAGTCAAAATGATAATGTGTGGGATGGGTCCAAGCACAGTCAGACACCACTCCTTTGTTCCCAAAAGGCCCTGTGCTTCGTGAAGGACATACTGGCAAGTTCACAAATTGCACTGCATGCAAAGAGCTCAGAATGCAGCCACTTTGTACATCCCTGTCTCCTCTGTGTCTGTCATGTGCAAATTTTTTTTGGAACTACTTAGCTCTGGTGCATCAGTGGCTCTTGGGAATGCCCCCAGCTTTCTGTATTTCAGACCAACAGGGCAAGGGTCAGGGTTCTTCTACTGCAGCATGAAGTGAAGTGGAGGGAGCCACACTGTCCATGTCGGCTGTGGAGTGGATCCACCAGCCCCCATGGTGGACCAACGCCTTGCAAGTGGCTGGATCTAGTGTACTCTGTCTCTTCTCTTGCTGTAAGTAAACACTGCACCACTCGAGCCTTGCAGTGCTCTCACTCTGACTCTTTGAATACAAGATTTGCCTCGGACATTAGAAAGAGAAGTGAAAGTTTGCCAGCGTCTCCCCTTCTCTTTTACTTCTGCCATTGCCATGAGAAGAGCATGCTCAGAATAGCTGGTCTCAGGATGAGAATGAAAATCACCTAGTGCAGAGCTGACCCAGCTAAGGTGCCCCAACCAAACACAGGCTAGAACACAGTTCTCAGTAGACTTACTATGTTTGAGTGAGGCCAGCCAAGACCAGCAGAAGCACCCAGTTGAGTTGGGGAGAGACACCTGCATCATCATTGAGTAAAAGTGTAGGTGCTAACCCTTAATAGGGAGAAATAGGCCATTTCTTTAGGCTCAGAGGGTTTGGAGGAAGCTGGGTTTCAACATTTTTGGTTGTATCAGCCAACTTCTTTCCATCCATGTTCTGGATCTCATTCTTTTCCAGACAAGTCCCTAACCTTGGTGAAAACTTTAACCGTCCATGGGGCTTAGCTACTTTTACAATTAAATTACATTGAACCTTTAATTGTTGATTGATACTTTCAGCTTTTTGTTAAATTTTTCCCTAGAATGTTAGGGTTTATCAATGGCCATTCAATTCCATTTTCACTCTAATTGCTATTTCTTATACGTGTCTAAGATACTTGATACATAATACCAGCTATGCATTTGTTTCAACCAGTAGAGCCATCCTAGTTCACCACTGCTGAGAATTTTAACAATTGCACTGCCATCTTGTGCCCATTGTCAGCCAGGCAGCAAATAATTCAGCTCCAAAATAATAATCCCAGTGTCTGCATTCTTGGGCCACCCCTAGCATCAACTGGTCCAGGTTGAGTTCTCAAAGAAGTAGATTCTGAGTCAGAGATTAATGTGGAGATTTGTCAGGTGTGCTCTTGGTATCAAGGGAAGAGAGGGATAGGGAAGAAGCAAGATTGGACAGAAGGAGAAGTTGAGTTGTGATCCAGGCTCAGTGGAGGCCTCAGCCAACCCTACAGGGAGATTGGCCCTGGAACGACCCTTCAGAGTTCTGCCAAATTGTTCTTTCATTGATCACTTATTTAATACAGTCCATGTTGGGGGAAGTGGCTCTCTTCAGCTAAAGCAATCCTGGGAGGGGCTGAAAGTTGAGGGCTTTCTGTGGGCAGCACCTCCAGCATCTGGCATGGTGTCCACAACTGCATAATTAAATCTAAATAAATTATGATTATGGCAAAATGAAGACAGTGTACTTTCAAATCCAAAACTATTCCACCTGTTTATTTGCTAATCTTCTGAAATCTTCCAATTTAAGAAAACTCTTTGTGGTTATACATTTTCCTGGGTTCATTCCCTATACATCTATAAGCATCAATGTAATTGGTTTTTTTATTTTGTTTGGTTTGGTTTGGCAAGGAAGATTAGCCCTGAGATAACATCTGTTGCCGATCCTCTTCTTTTTGCTGAGGAAGATTGGCCCTGGGCTAACATCCGGGCCCAACTTCCTCTACTTTTTATATGTCGGACATCCACCACAGCATGGCTTGACAAGCAGTGCACAGGTCCGTGCCTGGGATCTGAACCTGCAAACCCCAGGCTGCCAAAGTGGAGCATGTGAACTTAACTACTACGCCACTGGGCTGGCCCTGATTTTTTTTTTTTATGCCTCTCTTTGTAGTCTGAGAGCTTAGGTGGAAGATATCATGATTTATCCTTCTTTTTTTCTTTTTTAAGTTATTCTTCCAACTCATACCAAGAGCTCCATAATGTTTGTGGAATGAGTGTTGACTGGGTGACACTACAGTGTTTATTTCTCATGTTTTCTATCCATCAGTTTACTTTCTACAAAAAGGCATTATTTTAAAAGATAATGACCACACTGTAGATATTCTACTATTATTTTCTTCTGCCACTTAATCTGCATACAAATACCTAAAGTTTTCAAATCTCTCATAATATTTTAGGGGGAAAACATCCACAGTAAATGAACCATGTTAGGTAGCTTAAATTAGCCTTTCCATCAATGCTGAGATTAAATTACTTTTAGATTATATTTATCCAAAAATATTTATTGTCTTCTATTAGAGTTAATTTCCAGGAGACTGAGACTCTGCACTCTTCAGCGCCTCTTATATGCTCTCACGGATCTTATTTTGAACCTGAGTATCATGTCCATGGCCTATTTGTGATCTCCATATAAATTCAATTTTTCTAAAATAAGATTTCATATTACTGTTAATATCTTCAGATTTCAAAACTTTTACATTAGATTTGGAAACCACCCTTGGGTCTCAATAACATTTCCAGAGAGAAAAAAAAAATGTGTTGCACTTCTCTTTCATGTCAACATCTGTGATTATCTTTCTATAAGTTCATTTTCTTGGCAATGGGAAAATGTTTCTACTTCTCAATTGGATCGTAACCAATAGTCAGTAACTATAAAAACACAGAAGAGAAAATATTCTTTTTCTATCTTCCAGTTCTTTGAAAAATTAATATACCCTTAGAAATTACTCTAAAGATGTTCATAGAAAATTATTAGTTTGGGGAAAAATATGCCAGATGCATATGTTTGTTGTACATTAGGGAATGGATGGTAGGTTTGCATTCTGCAATTTTACTGTGCTGTGGGAAAATCATTGTCCCAATCCAAAGAATGTGCTGTCCAGACCCCAAATCTGTCACAAGGATTGATCATATGGAAGCTGCAAAAGACAGTTCAGAAGGATTTTCTGGGGAATAGAACATTTTTACAAGATTCATTGGAAGGCCCCATCTTGAATAAGCAATGCAAAACCCCTGACATGCCAAATTCTGCCATCAAACAGCCTCCTCTGGTATAGCATTTGGTCTGTCATGGGCCCATTGTGATTCCTTTGCAAGTGAACTGTGTTCCCGGAAATATTAATTTTTGCAGCATAAATCTATATATGATATTGTTCTGAGATATACATTCCAAGTGAAAAATTATTGGGAAGTTGTTTCATAATATTGATAGATGTGTATTAAGAAAACTAAAGGTAAATGTGATTACTGCTGTTATGGGCTGAATAGTCCCCCCCCCCAAATTAATGTGTTGAAATCCTAACCACAGTATATCAGAACATAACTATTTTTGGAGATAGGGTCTTTAAAGAGGTAATTTATGTAAAATGAGGTCATTAAAGTGGGTCTTAATGCAATATGACTGGTGTTATCAAAAGAGGAAAAAATTTGGACATGGACCCATACGAAAGGAAGACCATGAACAGAGAGATGTCCATCTATAAGCTATGTGGAGAGGCCTCAGAAGAAGCCAACTTGCTGACACCATGTTCATGGGCTTCTAGCCTTTAGAATTGTGAGGAAATAAGTTTCTGTTGTTTAAGCCTCTCAGTCTGTGGTACTTTGTAATGGCAGCCCTACCAAACCAAAACACTGCAACAATAAGAAAACTTACTGAATTTTTGATTTATGTGTTTAGATATACTTTTTTTCCCTAAAGATTGCTATTTATTTAGCTGGAAGATTTTGTCATAATTCGAGTGAACCAATACCCATTACTAAATAAAATGGTATTTGTATTTCTTAAGCATATTTGAATTGTTTTAAACTCCTACATATCTTCCAAGTTAAGTGATTCAGCCAACAATTATGATACTATACTGTCTCTGATCAAGAAGATTTTAAAACAATATTTTGTTGATTAAATGAAGGGTAGGCAGAAGA
This sequence comes from Tapirus indicus, assembly GCA_031878705.1. Taxonomy (NCBI): domain Eukaryota; kingdom Metazoa; phylum Chordata; class Mammalia; order Perissodactyla; family Tapiridae; genus Tapirus; species Tapirus indicus. The sequence continues at coordinate 79,990,512 of CM062926.1, read as the reverse complement.
AAAATTCACATTTTTCCATTGTTATCCCCGATGTGTATATTAGCTTATTTTGATCCCAAGTTTTAACATAATTGAACAGTGGGTTGGGCTACCAAGATTAAGTGGGCAAAGCCCCAAGGGAGAAGTTTTGTAAAGCAAGAGCCACTTCTGTAAAAGGACAACTGACATTAAGATATTATATCATGATTGTTCATAAATTATTTCTTTCTCTATGGAAACTTTTGGATTATCTTAGCATAAATGCTTGTAGAAATAATGCTGTTTCATTAAGAGTATATGAAGAGAAGTGCAAAAGTGCCATAATTCAATTTAAATTAAAAAGTTGCTATGGTAGCCCCACAGCTTGCCATTTTCTTGGCAGAATTTCACAGTATTCAATTAAATTGGGTAAAAATGTATGTTACGAACTGAGCTGTGTCCCCCACAAAATTCGTATGTTGAAGCCCTACCCCCTAATTTGACTGTAGTTGGAGATAGGGCCTTTAAAGAGGTAGTTAAGATTAAATGAGGTCATACAGGTAGGACCCTAATCCAATAGGACTGGTATCCATTTAGGAAGAGGAAGAGATACCAGGAGTCTGCACACACTGAGGAAAGGCCATGTGAGGACACGGCGAGAAGGTAGCCATCTACAAGCCAAGGAGAGAGGCCTCAGGAGAAACCAACCCTGCCTGCACCTCGATCTTTTGATCTTGGACTTCCAGCCTCCAGAACCGTGAGAAAATAAATTCCTGCTGTTTAAGCTACCCAGTCTGTGGTATTTTTTATGGCAGCCTTCATTATTAGCAAACTAATAATGTAGGTCTTAGATATTGGTTGAGAACATGTTAGCAAGAGAGAATTTGTTATACTTTCTAAAGAAAACTAGTTTTCAACAAGCATTTTGGTTTCATACTTAATAGAAAGGCAATGCAGTGTTTATGTAGGAGAATAGGGGATAAGATTTCATATATAAACACTTCAAATTAATGTGAAGCCACTCATTAATATTCATGTCATTTTTTCTATCAAAATCATCAAATGTATTGGCAGAAAGACAAAATCAGCAAAAAATTCAGAAGACAAATTTTCCAAAGACTATGTTTTTATAAGAGAAAAACTTAATATCTATCAAATATGATTAAAAAATACCTGACAAAATGTAGTAACATGATTTATATATTTATCAACTGCATATGGTAAGCAATAAAAAGTGTAATGTGCATAATTTATTTAAGTAACTTCTGAAATCTTTCTAGTTCAGTTGATATCTGAGTATGGACTCTGCATTATTTTGGAGGAAAATTGATATTTTCCATTAAATGTTTAGATGTATTCCATGATAGTTTAATATGGGTAATTATTTAAAGAACCATAATAATCCTCATATCTTTAAATTAGAGAGCAAAAAAGACAATGAAAACTTACACGTTCTAATAATACTGTGACTTTGCTTTAGCATTTCATTTTTTCCAGAATTGTTTGTGTGCTTGTGTGTGTGTGTGTGTGTGTGTGTGTGTGTGTGTGTCTTAAATACTTGCCCCAAGACAAATACTTCCTAAATTATGGAAAACATATATACTTAGAATGACAATATATATGGAAAAAAGTTACAAAAGTGTTTTGGTTTATACTCCAGGTGATTTATTTTATTTCAGCAGAAAGTATAGAGAAGGTATAAGAATTGTGACAAATATCAACAGTGTAGAATCTCATCAATGATGTTATCTGGCATGTTGAAAAACAGAGCAATATATTTAGTGCCATTTGACAGAAAAACATAGCCATATTGTTTCATCTCTTCATTCCATTCAGAATAAAAGTAGATTCAAACCTAGTATGAAAAAGAGTATATAGTGTAATACAAGGAATATCCCATCGTGATAGACATGAGATTTCTGAACATGACGTTTATAACAAGTTCAACAAAAGGTTATTAAAGTCCCATAGTCTCACTTCAGGATGTTGATATTTCTCAGTGCCTGAGTGTGGACTGCTAGTGGCCAGAGATTTTTCACTCAGTGTCACTGTAGCACCTATTTCTTTTAATTTGCTCTTCTACAGTGAGTTGTTCAGACTGAACCTCCTCTCTGGGAAACGAAGGCTTGGCTGCACGTTCACTGCTCAGAGCATCACCACCTGCGTTTCCATTAACGTGGGCTGCTCCCATTGTTTCATCATGCCACTGTTTGATGTCCTTCCCCAATTCTCTTAAATACAAACATGGCAGATTTTTAATTTGATCTACAGAATCTATTAAATCATGCTCAAAAACATTCTCATTCTTCTTGGAAAAAGCGGCAATTTTCACAGTGTTAGAAAAGAAGAAGTGTAGATTTTTGTTATTTGAGTGGTTTCCTTTAATGTTTAAGATATTTGTATCAGAAGAAGTGACCGAATGTTTCCCCTTTACTATGAACCCACCATTGAGGCCTGATTTGGGGGCAGACTGCACAGGACTGCCAGCAGTAGCTCTGTCAGTCTTCTTACGGAGAGCCATAGCTAGAACATTCTTCGAGTAAGAAGTCTTTTCAGATTCAAATATACGAAGTAACTCTGAGATTCTAGACGCATCTTCTAAATTTTCAATTCGATATTCACTGGCAGTATAGTTTGTTTCACTTGAGAGTGGTAATAGGTTATGAAATTCCAAAACAGATGTCTTCTGCCTGCAATTATTCAGATATGAGACTGCTACATAATTGTTATTATTATTCTTATTCAAATTCTCTTTCCGATTTTCTGGCACCACCTCATCCTCTGTGTTAGTAACCTGTAAAACTTCTGCACCATCAGGTTCATTAGTTTTTTCATTTTTCTCCTTCTCAGCACTCTGCACAACCACATTATTGTTGTCATTAAGATCCATTTCACTTTTCCTCTTATTCTTTATATCTTTGGCCTCATTCAGCTTATCTTGCACATTCCTATTTCCTTCCTTCTCATCTTTTCTTGCTTCGTACATTTCCATTTCTTTGATTCCTATAACATCCTCTTTCTGACACATATGGATGGACTGCAGATTTGGCTGCAGGAAAGAAATGTCTTGCTCTTGTCCTTTATTTTCCAGAGTTTTAATGTCTTCTATTGGTGAATCACTTTTAAATTCAGCAGATGTAGGCATTGTCATTTCAGGTGGCCACTTAGGTTTACTCATTCTGAGCTCTTCCTCAAGGGGAAAGGTTTTCTTAGGCATCTCCCTGGAAGGGGGCCAAATGATTTTTAATTTTCCCCTCTCCCCAAATTTTCTCAAATCATCCCTTTGCCCTTCACGGTTACCAGCATCTAAATGTTTATTAAGATCTCCAAGTATGGGGGTGTTTTCTGCACTGTTTTTACACATATTTGGTTCTTCATTAGGAATAAAGTCCACTGAGTTGCTCTGATTTTTGCAATTCCATCGATCTTTATGCTGTTTGTGTCCAAAACCTTCATCATAATTTCCTTTAGATTTGAAAAGTTGTTTAAAGTGAGGTTTACAATATATTTGTCCATGAAGTGATGCATAATTTCCCAAACTGCCAAAAAAAAGGAAAAGTTTATTTTTAACATTCTATATATATACTACAAATTCATAGGGAATTAGAAAAATAATTATTTTAAGAATGAGTCAGAGATCCAGTACAATTAACTTACTGGCAATAGGAATGCGCTTATTAAATGAACATTCTTGTTAGATAATAGTTACCACCAATATCCTACATGATATATGCCTTTCAGTATTTAGAATTTCATGACGCATGTCAGGTAGTGGTATAATAGGTATTATAGTGTAATGCATACGTAGTTATAAATGGTGCTAAATGATGGGACTAAATCTTTGCTATTTCAGTGATTTATGTGAGGGGTTGCAATTTTGAATAAATCCTGAATAGCACACACACAAAAATCAACTATTTGAATTTACTTGTTAACTGGATTTTGAGTAAACTGGAAATCTTGACTATGCAATTGTTTATCTGGCCTCTTTGGGGAGACCAACAAATAGAATGTTTGTTAAAATTAAAATCAAAGGCAGCAGCATCATTTTTTATCTCTGATTGTCCACATAAAAACTGATATATCAGCTAGATAGGAAAACTTAAAACCCATGGATAATATTTCAAACAAAACTAAGTGACAAGGTAATCTCACCAACCCCCAAATACAAGGAGTTAAGGACAAACCACCAACAGCTATAAGAGCAACATGATATAAGGCCAACTTCTGTATGTGTGATAACAGAGGGAGCAAGGAAGGTGTCCAATGGATCTGAAAATATGAGACCACAAAATAGCCAGCCAATATTTCCTGGAAAGTATCACATGCCAATCAGAGATCAGCATATGAAACTGGGAGGGTTTTGCCCTCCCTCACAGAAAGTGAGTGCAAGGGCACTGTGGGAAGAAAGACTGAAGAGGCCAGAGAAGCCAACTCTCCAAATTGACTCACTAGGGTCCCCTTTTACAAGACCCCACACTGAGAAAAAGAAATACGGAAGTGGAATCAAAATTGAGTAGGATAATGATGACAGAAATGAAAAAGAAGGTCCCGACCAACATGGAGGAGAGAAATCAAGTCAGGAAATCCCAGAAGACATTATAGTTTTTTGAACAGTATATGAAAAACTAGAAGAGGTAGCTCATGAAGTTAGCAAAGCTGTCCTGAATTTCATCTCCTTCTAAGATTTGGGAAGTCTAACTCCACATAAAAATGAGGCACAGGAGAGTATCAAGCCCTAATATCATAAAAAGGTTAGTATAAGAAAATAAAAGAGCATTACAATATTCCTGTAGACAAGAAAAATATGCTCTCAAAACATCAAAATTTTAACCTACCATTTCAAAATGAGCTAAAAGACATTAAGAACATGATAAAAGACCTGAAAGAACAGCATAGATCATAATCAGAAAAGTCACAAAAGAGGTGCCAGAAATCAGGAAAAAAATAGAAATAAAAGAAAAAAAACACATCAGCAATAAAAACTAAACTAAAAGAAAAATGGGAGCAAATAAACATGATAAACAGTGTCTTAAGAGAAATAGAGGAATAAAAAGAAGGATTTAAGAGAAAGAAAAATACTAAAGATAGGCAAAACACATTCAATGTATGGAAAATAGGAGTTTCTGAAGAGGAAAACAAGCAATGAAAAAGGCTAAATACTAAAAGCTATAATTTAAGGAAACTTTCTTGATAGAAAAATATGAAACTACATATTGAAAGAGCACACTGGGTAACTGACACTATTGACCCAGAATGACCAATGCCAAGAACCTTTCTAGTAAAATTACTGAACTTCAAATAAAAAGAAAAAAGTCCTTTATATATCCAAAAAGAAAAATAAAGGAGCATATGAATTATAAGGGAAAGAAAATTAGACTTTTATCAGACATTTCCAACACTTTATGCCAGAAGAAAATGGAATAATGCACTTAAGATAATGAAAGAAAGTGTAAGCCAATGATTTTACGTTCAGCAAAATTGACTTTCCATTGTAAAGATCACAGACACATTGTTATCAGTCTGTAAGAACTCAAGGAATATTGTTTCCATGAGCCTTTTCTGAGGAATCTACTAGAAAATAAGTTTGAACAACCAAAATGAGTAGAGAAACATCACCATGAGGATTGATAGTGAGCATTAAATATATCGTTACCTGTAAACTAAGAGGTAATTTACCCTTTGTTACCCTGAAATAGGGCAAAGAGGGAGATAATATGATATGTAATGGCTGTGTGATCTGACACTGAAGATATCATATGAGTTTTTTAAATGGGATATGGGTGAATGGGGAGAAAATGTAATTTTTAAATGTTTTGATAATAAAATTAGTGGTGCTGACAGTTTTTATTCCAAAATTGTTTTCCAAATGAATAGAAGATATTCTAATTCTATCTCCCTTGTCTCTGAGAACCAGAAGTCCTGAAGGGGAAGAAAGGAGATGCAGATGAAATAGAGAAAACGCTAAGCTAAAGCAATGCAGTTTTGAATTCAATTTGGAAACATCACTATGAATTAATGATACCTTTTTCTTTATATATATAAATATTTACTAGCTTGTAACACTGGAAAAGCTTAGAAATAGTGACCAACCCAGTAGAAAGAGCATTGAGGTTGTAGTCTTGAAATGCCATTTCTCACTAAAAGAAACCAGGTCTTAGAGAAGTGACTGATTCCAGGCTTGGGGCAGGAAATGTACAAGATGAGCATGGAACATCTAGTCCTACCAGAGAATGAAGAAACTATCAAAGACTACTAAGGTCCTGTCAAAAGGACTCAGGAGACAACCCGAACAGGCATCCACTGGCCAGGGAGAGACTAATTTGAGCTTCATTAACAATAATAATTGCATCTGATTGAGACCAATCAAATATGTGTAAGTCCATGAGTTTATAAAGTTCTTAAATTTTTTTAAAATTGGTTACCTCTAGGAGATGATAAGGAACCGTTTCATTATATTGTTAAATAATTGATACATTGTCAAAACTGGTAAATAAAGCGAAAAAAGTATGCTTTTATTCTGCCTTTTCTCCATCAACTGTAACACCATGTAACCAAATAGTAGATGAGAAGTGTCTCCTGTAAAAGTATTCTAACTAATAATGAAAAAGAAAGAACAAAACTGGAATATCAATATCTTGCAAACGTCAATGAATGGATATAGGTATTAAACTTCAATATCTGCTATGAACACAAAATGAAAGACAAGCAGACATTATGTGCTTACTATTCTCTTGCCAACACTCCCAATGTTCTTGGAAAAGGCATCACATCTTAGTTTAAATCAGAATCTAGATCCAGCTGACAGTTTGTCAGAAATACAGAGAAAAGAGCATATTGAACTGTGCTATGAGTGTGCAATCAGCAAATCCAGACAGTGGAAAACTCTATAGGTCGAATGTCCTCATTTCTTCACAAATAAATCGAAAGAATGAAAGGAATGGATGGAAAACCTACAGATTAAGAAAAACTTAAAAGACTTTCCAAAGCTTAAAACAAACTGAGAAGATGAAAATATAGTGTCTAGGAAAGCATATTTAGATTAAAAAACTATAAAAATGCAAGGAAGCAGTTATTAAAAGCATACTATTTACTCATGGAAGAGAAATAGTGGGTTGTGTTTGGGTGGGCACATGGAAGGAGCTTCTGGAATTGTTGGCAATGTTATATTTCTTGACCTTGGTAGTGATTACAAACTGTTCACTATATAATAATTTATTGAGCTGCATATTTGCTTTGTTTGGTTTTCTGTATTTGTGGGTTTTTTGTACAATGATTTTTTAAAAACATCATTGAATAAATATATTTGAGTCCTTATTATATGTCAGCCTTTACTAGGTGTTGGCAAGACAAACATTAACATGTTTCCTACAGTTGGAAACAATTACATTAGATAGTGTTAAGAATGGGGCAAGCACGGAGGATGGCTTGAGAGCACGTAAGGACACCTGACCCATGTATGGGAGTCAAAGCAGGTTTCTTCAAAGACATACAGTCTCAGATGAGGTCTAAAGAATGAGTGGATATTAGCCCAGTGGAGAGCTGGGGGAGAGGCATGGAAAAAATCCTACAAGGAGTGGAGATAACATTTGGGACCAGCTAGATGTGAGAAAGAAAAATAATGATTTTGAGAAACTGAAAGAAATCCAGTCTTCATGAAAAGAAACATGCAATGGGCAGTAGAGATAGGAGGGGGGTTAAGAGGACCAGGGGCAGGATCCTGAATTGCCTTTTAATTCATATTCAGATGTTAATTTTTCTGATAAGGAGGCCATTATACATTTTCAAAAGGGATGTGACATCAGATTTGCATTTTAGAAAGAACATTCTCACTACACTGTGGAGCATGGCATGAGGATGGGGTGGCGGGTGGGGTGGGGGTGCTGTGAGAGATACTGGAGGCAGGGAGACCAACTAGCTAGAATGGCTGTTGCATCAGTAAAGGTGAGAGATGATACTTGCTTGAAGGATACCTGGGCTGTGGGGATGGAGAAAAGTATACAGCTCAAGAGACATTTATAAAACAGAAATTACAGGTCATGGTCATGCTTGGGTGGAAGGAATGAAGGAGAAGAAGGAGTCAAAGTAATTTCTTGTTTCAGTCACTGAGTTAACATTAATGTCATTTACTGAGAGTAGCATCCAGACCACGCAGTCAAGGAGGGAATTTCGGTGGAGAGAAGATAATGGGGCCTATTGAATTTGCCGTACTGAGGAGAAATCTAATTGGAGATATATACTAGTCATTGAGATACAAGCGTCTAATATACAGAGGAGAGAGCTGGGCTAGTGGTACAGATTTCAGAGTCATTGCCACATAAATGATGATTAAAGTCATGGGAATGGATGCGATAAACCAGAAGGAATATATAGATTAAGAAGAATAAATGCCCATAACATAATTCTAAGTACTCTAACATCTCAGTAATGGACAGAGAAAGAGTCACCCATACAGGAGTCTGAGAAGGAATACCCAGAAGGTAGGATGAAAAACATTATGCTCTGGTGTCATGGAAACCAAGGGAAAAGAACGTTGCCATGAGGGGAGTTTGACATTGTCAATTAAAGTCAAGAAATATATAGTCTGAGAGATGCACATTGGATTTAGCAAAATAATTACATTTCAACATCTGAGACTACAGCTACCCAAATGCCACATTCATCTAAATGCATTTACTTCAAGAGTTTTGGAAAATGAGGGCATTTGTAACTGCATTGATAGGGTGCTTCTGTTGCACCAGAGAATAAACGAAGCATTTATCTGACCTGACACTGACATTATGCTAAATTCTATTATTTTTCATTTAGATGGAATGGCCCAAACGTAAGTAAACTCCAGCCTACCACCTGTTTTAGTATATGAAGTTTTATTAGAATATAGCTAGGCCCATTAGCTTATACCCACACCTGTTTGTCTAGTTATCTATGGCTGCTTTTGCACTCCATTGTAAGGTGAGTAGCAACAGAAACAGTATGCCCTGCAAAGCAGAAAATATTCACTATCTGGCCTTTTACAGAAAAAATCTGCTGACTCCTCACCTAGAGTCTAGACTTTAAAGTAATAACTTAAAAATCTTGATTTGCATAGTAACTTGATTTTTCTTATCTATGTGATCTCCATATTTGAACAAAAGGAACCCTTCTGGATTTGCTCAGGAATGCAAAATTTCAAAAGGAAAAAGGTCACAGTCATCCTGAGCAAAACAGAACAGAACATGACCATATCCCCTTTTGTGGTTGTGTTAACTGATGGCAGAAAGATCTGGAAAACCCTACATCTTTCTAGAGACACGATGTTACAAGCACAATGCAGGCTTCTCAAATAATTGTGCCACAGACCACACAACATTTTACCTCAGTTTACTGTTGCAATGGTGGCATCGGAAGCAGGACTTATGAAAACTCTGCTTGTCTGCTACTAGGCACTCCATTGGATAAACTGTCTTTTGACAAAGGATACATATTTCCTTGTCTTGGAGTAGCAGTTTCTAAAAATAAAAATTTACAAAAGTTTATGTAGTGTTAGCTTCAATCACATTGTAAAAACAAAACAAAACAACAACAGCATGTTAACTGGCCATGCAGTTAAAGCAGAAAGCTTTAAGACTATTTCCTAATATGGCTTCTCGGGACGTAGGCCAGCCCACCACCAGGCTTGAGGCTCTGGTACAATCAACGTTTGTGTCTCTACTATTTATACATTGTACAGGTTGACTTTCATTATTTAAGGAAATGTACATGAGTAAAACACGTTCATTAACTTTGATACATTAAAAAGAACGTACAGCAAACTCAGCCATGGGGATCCCCGAGAGCCCTTATTCTAGATGACTGAATTTTTCATATATATAAAGGTTTACACCTAACTTAGTCTAAACTTTTTATTTTTTAAAGCATTCTGGAGAGATTTTTTAAAAAGATGTATATATCTTTTTAAGCTGAGGATATTGTATTTCTTTGATTTTTTTTTTTTTGAGGAAGATTGGCCCTGAGCTAACATCTGTTGCCAGACTTCCTCCTTTTTTGCTTTTCTCTCCCAAAGCCCCAGTAGATAGCTGTATGTCACAGTTATGAATCCTTCTGGTTGCTCTGTCTGGGACGCCGCTTCAGCAAGGCTTGATGAACTGTGCATGGGTCCCCGCCCAGGACCCGAACCTGTGAACCCCGGGCTGCTGAAGCTGAGTGTGTGAACGTAACTGCTAGGCCACCAGGCCAGCCCCCTAAATATTTTTTTGATGACTCTGTGTGTTGATTCTATGACACCAATTCCTAACTTTGATACAATGAGACTCCTGAATACATTGAAATGTTCAGGGCCATTTGTCCTCGATATAAATCGCTTTAGATTTTAGGGCTTTTTGGATTCTCATATCTGCCTCTTAATAGTTTTCCTATCTATTCTCTCGCTCTGAAGTACCTACAGTCACAGTGCTGCTGCTCTCACGTGGATGTCAGCTCCTGTGAAGAACAGCAGTTAAATTACTAACCAGTGTCCGCCTAGTGGTTCAAAACTGACACAGACTTTCACCTCAATATTGTTTTGATCTTCACAATTCTGTGAGAATAACTAAGCTTTCATATTAGTTATACATAAAAGCATACATGCTCAGTGTTCTTTATACAAATAAATATATACACTTGAGTGTTTCAATGCTCAACTTGGGCTACTGAGAGATCTCCTTTGTTTATTTGGTTCTAGTGGGGGACACATTTCTATGTTTAACACCAGTTTCTCAGTGTTTTCTATATGTTTTTAGCTATCTTAACAGAAACTGAGCATTTGAAATCAGACAGCTTTGCTTAATTGTACCAGAAGCAAGCATGTTAAGAAATCATATTAACCCAATAAACTAGACACATATGCTGCAAATATGATAGAGATGTAATTATTAGTTCAGCACTTTTTACTTTTAAGCTTGGTATTTCTTTCAATGTGTCTAAAAGAATGGACTACACTAACGATGCACATTAATTATGCCAAATTCTTTTATTATGAAGCCTCATTAATCATAAAAAGTAGGGAAATATAAAGAAATGAGCTGTCCTCTGATGTAAAAAAATGTAGTAAGTTCCTATGTTTTAAATACTTATCCTTTCAAATACAATCAAAATTTTTAAATGTATTGTCCATGTTCATCTGTGAATGAGACTACATGAGCTGTCATCGGGGGTTTAAGAAAGGTGAAAAAAATCAGTTATAGAAAAAAACGTGGCATTAGAGAAAGCTAACTCCATCTAACTCAATAACAATAATTAAATATACAAAAGATCTAATTCCATATCTACATTTCTGTCAGAGATACCAATCAATAAAAATCCTTACAGCACATATGAAGAGTGTAAATTGTTTTTTGGATTATTACCAGGCTGTAATTGAATTCAAACACAAACACCACTTAAGTCTGATAGTTAAAAATACATCAAGAGTAGGTCAACAGATATTATCTAATATTGTCTTAATCAAGTGGATGAAATAACTTTTAAAAAAAAATATTAATAACGTGCTATTGGCTTACAATTATTAATAAATATATAGTTACATATAACAATTAATACTACTGCAATAACAATTATTATTATATCTTCTGACCTTGACAAATACACGTCTCAATAGTCTATATAATAGTATTTGTTATTCTCACACAGTGCAGGTGAATCATATTAGATGCTTTTGTAAAGAGAAAGTAAAAGCAAACATTGCAAAGAGAAGGATATCAACAACCAGGGAAAGCTGTTAGTTTTGGGTTGTATTATTTGGTTATTTCCACATACTATTTTAACTGCAAATCATCTTAGCCATGGAACATGTGCCTTTAAATGGGTTAATCTTACTTCACACTTGGCAAGCTCATTTACCACTTATAAATGCAGATTCCTCTTGGAAGGTGGTTCTCATCTGACCTGCAGAAGCGTCTGAGGTTGCATATCCCAGGCCTTTAAAAACTCTTTCACTCTCCTGCCATGTCTTTTGAAAATTTCTCCTGAGTTCTTGCGGCGAATCAGAAATATCTAAAATATGGCCAGCGATGACATCTTCATAGGTTGGCGGGGCATGCTTGAAGTCAAAGCCAGATTTGCCAGCTTCTGAGCTATGTGATGAAGAGACTGTCATCTTGGACCCAACAACTTGACTCTCAAATGCATCCGCACCTGAGAAATGTTCACTCACAGACCTAGTTTCAGAGCACACGCTGGGCTGCTTAACAGGAATTTTTTCTTGAGGATCTCCAGGACGATTGCAAGAAAAGTCTGTAAAACTAGTGTTCTCTAAAGATGTTAATCCAAATTCCTCCTTACAAAATGTACGACTTTCTTGTTTTATATTATGGTTTGCTTCTCCATTTGCATAAACTCTTCTATTTGACTTTGCTTCAAAAACTGGACCATCCTCAAATTCCCTGAACCATCTGTTTATTTCATTTTCATGGTCATTCACGAAATTTCCAGGCATTTGAACAGTTCGGTTGGCTGCTTCATATCTCTGCGTGTGCTCTGACAGGCGAGGCCCTTCCACTTTACGGATGATTTCGACCGCGTCAAAACTTTCAGTGTCAGGCGTTGTGCGTTTAGTGCAGTTTACTCCATCTTGGTGAACGTAAGTCGCCTTTTTCTCTACTTTCCTAACTTCCTCTTGAGCTTCCATGGATTCTCTGAAGGAACCGCTATCAACACGATTTACACTTATCGGTATTGTGATTGTAGGTGGAGAGTGCCTACCACGAGCTTCTATCTTAATTTGACGCCGAAGTGTGGCGGGAGACGTGACGATCTCAGACCTCTTCTCTACCAGCGGAACCGGGGTGACTGCTGAACGCGGGATGGCCCCTCTGGATAACTTTGCAGTGGTGTCTTTGAGTTTGACAAGTTGTTCAGAGCGACTTCTGGGTGGAGAAGGGGAGGTATTTGCTCTGTGGATTTTAGATGTTTGTGACACAGGCCTTGTTGGTGATGGTTCAGCAAAACTCTCCTTTTTAGGGGACGGAGAAAGCTCATCCTTAGTTGAGGTTTCTGTTCGCCGGGCAGTAGACTCGATTGTTATAAAAGTTGGTGAGGGAGGGCGTGTTTTTAAAGAAGGAGCAGAAATCTTGCTGTCATCTAGTTTAATTTCATGACGGGTTTTCACATGATTTTGAGCAGTTGCTTCCTGACGAGTTGCTACTTGGTGGTGCTCTGTTTTTTCTACAATTGTATTTTCTTTCTGTTCAGTGTTTTTATTACAGCTGACATTAACATTCGTCACTTTAGATAATGTTTCATTAAGACTAGTAGGTTTATTTCTCTCCTTTCCTGCTTTGGAAGATGTCATGGCTGTTTGAATCATATTTTCACAGGACACAAGCATATCCTCTGCTTGAGTTTTAATATGTGTTATTTCTTCTTTGATTTTTTCTACATTATTCTCCATAGCAATATGAACTCCATATTCTCTTTTTTCTTCACTTAATAGCCATACTGGAATAATGTTTAACAGCGTCTGAAATGTTTTAAGGCCGTTTTTATCTGGGTCCGCTTCAAACTGCTTTACCCTAGACAAAATCTGTTGTAGCTCCTCACGTTTTCTCAAGAATTCCAATATATTTACAGCACATTTTCCATCATCCTGCTGGGATTCTTTCACAGAGGAAAATAAAGATTTGTTCTGTGTAATCTGTTGCTTTGAATCTTTAGTATTAGAGAAGACTTGTTTCTGTTTTATGCCCTTGACTCCAAGACATTTTTCTTCCTGCAGATTATTATACGGCTGGGGGAATTTTTCATGTTCAAGTTGACTTTCAGAAGTCTGTGTCTGCTGAAAATTCTGAGTCTGTGAATCAAGATGTGCATTAGTAACATTTTGCTTGACTACTTTCTGTGCCGATTTATTTAAATGTTCTTGTTGTCTTTCAACCATTAGTCTCTCTTCCTTTAGACCAATCATCGGTGGTCCCTGAATTGTTTCTTCACTTCCTGGAAGTTTTCCGCTCTCAGATTCTCTAAATTCTCTTTGCTGCTCATGAACTATATTGAGCTTACTTTCCTGGCTTTTCTCTGTGGGTTCTGTAGGCAATTTTACTGTTACTCTTTGCTCCTTCTTAGGTAATTGATAATATTTTTCAGCCACAGATTGCTTGTGACTATATTCAGTGCTTGCTTCAGTTTTCTCAGTTTCCTGGTACTGTTGTTTGGTAATGGTTTGAACGTCAACTTCAGATTGCTTTCTGTGGCTTTCACAGCTGTGGTCTGTCTCCTTTAATTCATGATCCAGAGTTGGAAGCCTGATGGTTTTAACTTTGAAACTTGGGGAAAATGGTTTGCTTTGGGGCACGTGCAACTGTTCCAGATACTTCTTCTGTTGTGTTTGTTGTGAACTGCATTCTTGGTGACTCTGTTTAATTTCACAAGCTGACTTAGATTGTATCATGTCCTGTGAGCTCTGGAAAACTTCCTTTTTCCTAATATCTTTGTCTTCTGAGGCTGCTAGAACATGTTGGAGCCTCTTGGCAGTGACTGTCACTGCTGGTGTTGTGTAAAGCTCGTTATCAGTACCCACTCCTGGTACTTGAGAATTCCTCTGAGAGTCTGGGTTGGGTTGGGCCACACTGACCCCTGAATTCACTCCAGGTAGGGGAACCTTCTCATTTGTTTTTTGCAACACCGCTTCCTTTTCCAACTCTGATATGTTTTGATTTTGGCTTTCTGTTTTGACTACGTTGTAGCAAGAACTCTCATGTTTCTGTTTTTCAAGCTCTTCTTTTTGTTGTCTGTATTTTTCTTCAGCAATCATTAAAGGTGTCTTAAATTTTCTCATATAAGGTTTTGGACTTTGTTGTCCTGAACCCGCTGGAAATGAATGAGATTTTATGAGAGGTGCTATCTGTTTTTCCTTGGGTGAAGTTTCTGGACCTGTCTGTGAGAGAGACTTTGTAGAGTCCATAGATAATTGTTTTCTTTCATCAAGAGTTTTTCTAGCTATGTTCTGCTTTGTCTCTGTGTGGCCACTGCTAGTCGCCATTATTACTCTTCTCTGATCCTTTGAGGGAGTAATTTTGTGTTTCATATCGAGTGGGGAATTTTCCAATTCAACTTTTGGGGAACTATGATTCTTTTTATCTTCTATCTGCTTGGGAAATTTGGGTTTGGGAAGTGTGGGAGGTGGCAAAAGTACTCCTGATTTTCCTGTTATGTTTTTAGCCTGAGAATGAGTTTGCTGAGAGATTGAGGCTTCTTCTTGGGAATATTGTCTGAATGCTCCACTGTGCTTTTCTTGAACAGAGGAGGAAAGGCAATGTGCTGGTTTTAGAGATGGAGTTGGAGGAGGAGGGGGTGGTGGAAACATTGATAGACATTGTTTTTCAGATTTCTCATCTGGTGGTGGAGGAAGAGGGAGGCCTGGGAAACTTTCAAATTCTGCCTTTATTGTCTCTGTGGACAGTGAGGGAGGAAAACCATTTTGTTCAGGCAACATCATCAAAGGAGGTGGAGGAGGAAGAGGAAATTCAATTTCAGATGATGCATTGGAAGGTGGAGGAGGAGGTGGAGATGGAAGTGGGAGAGGCCACTCACTTTCTTTTACATTATTTTCAGGGTTAAAATTGATTGGGTTAAAGGACATTTCCATTGCCTTTTTTAAGTCGGTGGAAGTATTTGTCTTCATTAGAAAGTCCTGGCTCTTCAGATGAATATCAGTGTGCTTTTTGTCTGTCGCCTTAAATTTACTGTGGCATTTTTGGGAGACTTTCACTTCTGTTAAATTTGATATGTCTTGATCTACAGGCAAAGTCTGCCACACTGGTGGAGGGTTCACATTCTTTTTCTTTATATCTTTGTTAGGATATTGCATTTCTTGCTTTAACAAAGTTTGCTTCTGAAAGTCCCCTGAAACTTTACAAGTTTCTCCAACTGCCTTGTTGATTAGACCCTGGGTTGGACTGGGCTTAGAGCTTTGTGTATCTGTTGATATTTCAGTGTTTTTGGTATTTGGGGGACTCTTTACAGGGAAAGGCTTAGTCTTCTGACCGCCATTCCTCAGTGCATAAGTTTGAATCTGTTGCTTTCCAACTGTTTTATCAATAGACTGGGTAGAGTTAAAGGCAGCATCCTTCTTTTGTTCTCTCACTGTCTCTGATTCCTTGGTTTTTAGGTTTTCTTTAACTAACACAGTTGAAGTTAATTGTCTGCTCATATGTTCATCTCTAAGATGCTGCCCTGTTGTGGTATCAGTCTGGACACCCATTCTTTCCCCCGATTCCAACACATTTTTAATCACTTTGTGGTGTGGATTAGATAGTCTTCTAAGGCTTTTCTCAAGAGCATCATTGTTTTGTTCACGATCTATGACAATCTTTACGGCACCTTTAGGAGCTTTTGCAAGATTAACCTCAGTTCTTTCTTCTATTAAATTCCCATGACGAGATTTGCCTGTAGTTTGATTGAGAGTGTCTGTTTCCCTGGGCCACCTGGCTGCCGGCTCCAATGGTCCTGGTCTCGGCTGAAGAACACTTTTTTTGTCCCTCTGGACAGCCACCTGATGAATCTGTGCTTTCTGCTCTTCTGAGGATCCTACCATCACAGCTTGCACATCTTCTTTGATTACACCTTTTTTACCTACTTCTTTGAAAGCTCTTTCTGCTTGTTTCAGATTCCTTAGTGATGCTTCAAGGTCATCTCGGATAAGCTCCTTTTTCAGGATTTCCGTCCTTGTGTTTGCAGTCTTTTCAAGGCATTCAATAGCTTTCTCAATATCACCAGGGATGGCATCGGGCTGTTTAGATTCTTTCCATCGGTGGCTTGATTCTTTAAGTGACTTGAGTGTGGCCAGCATGTCACCTTTGATAATTTCTTCTGTTTTAGCTACAGTTTTCTGGTTTATGGCCTGGCTGAGGGAATTTAGGGTTGATTTCAAATCACCTTTTATAATTTCTTCTTTGGGTGTCTTACAAGATGTACTCTGAGGCTCTGTCATAAAAACCTTAACTGTATTATGCACATCTCCTGGGATGATGTCAGTTTCATTAATGGTACGTTCAACATCAGGCTGCCTTTTCTTTAGTAACAGTTTTGTGCCCTCGACATCACCACCAATTATTTCTTCTTTTTCTTGTTTCCCAGCTGTTAGCGTTTCATTTGACCCTGTCTGGAGTTGTTTGAGATAGTCCAAAGCTCCAGTTTCTATGCATGTTGTGAAAAACTGAACATTGCCCCTCTCAGAGGCATCAATTTTAGCCCTTTCAGATATTTTATTGTTTGATACGGACGATAGCAAATTATGAATAGTACGTTTTACGTCACCTCCTATTATTTCTTCACGCTCAATTGTGTCACCAGCATTTTCATGAAGAAGACAATAGATAGTCATGTTAATATCTCCTCTTTCATCTTCCTGAATTAAAATGCCTTTCTTTACAGATCTTTCCTCGGAGAACAGGCTTTTTATTGCTTGTTGTACATCACCACTCACTATCTCTTCCTTTTCAGTATGAAATTCTGTTGATCTGTTTAATAATTGAGTCTTGGTCAAATTAACATTTCCCTTCTCTTCATCACTAACCAAAATCTCTCTTTTTGTACAGTCTCTTTTGGAAAGTAGGTTCACAATTATATTTCTGAGATCAACCCTGATAATTTCTTCTTTCTGTATCTCAGGAGATGCCTGATTCATTAGCTTGTATTTTGCCATTCGAACATCTCCAACTTCATCAGCTTCAATGATGATTCCAGGAGCCTCAATAACTTTTTGAGAGTAGAGTTCTTCTAAGGTTTCTTTAATGCTTTTGCCAATAATTTCCACCTTTTCTACCCTATTTTCATTAAATTCATGAAGGGGCGTAGTTTCAAAGAGCCATGTAGTTGTCTTAACATCAGAAGGAGGGATTTCTTCCTTGGTGATTTTTGTGATGCTTTCATCTGCTCCTTTAATAGAATCCAAAGATTGATTTTCAAAAAGCCATACTGCCTGCTTAACATCACCTTTCTGCATATCTTCATGGGTGACTGTTTTGATATTTTCATATTCTGACCCTTCTCCTCTCAGTTCATCTATAGTGTGGGTTTCAAATAGCCAAGTGGATGTTTTAACATTGCCCTTTTGTATTTCATTGACACTTACTGTTCTTATATAAGTATTCTTATCAACATTTTCAGACTCAAAGAATTGTTTACTTGTCTTTACATTCCCACCTTGAATACAGTCAACAGTGGGCACAATATCACATGCTTCATCTGAAATCTGATCCAGTGGCTGGGTTTCAAATTTGTATCTGACAGAACTAACATCTCCCTTCTGAATGTCTTCTTGTGTGACAGATTTAATAACATACACAGTCTCTGACTCATTAATTGAGTCTAATGGTTTTGTTTCAAAAAGCCATCTTGTCCCTCGCACGTCTCCATGAATTACCTCTTCCTTTTTCACTGTTGTTACTTCATGATAACACCCTTCTCTGTCTTGAATTGCATAGAGCGGCTGGGTTTCAAAGAGCATTCTGTAGCTTTTTACGTCACCCTTTATTATTTCTTCAGTAACCGTTTTCTTGGTGCTGATATAGTCAGATTCTTCTTTAATCTCATCTAAAGAAAAAGTCTCAAAAATAAAGCACCCCTTTCTTACATCGCCACCTTGTATGTCTGTCACTGTCTTAACTAATTCATCATCTCCTTGCCTTTCTTTTATCATATCAATTGGTTGGTTTTCAAAAAGCCACCTACAATTTAAAACATTGCCTTTCTGAATATCTTCAGTCTTTAGGGTTTTGATCTTTTTTAAAACTTCTTCTGAACTGGAACTTATAGAATCTAAGGGCTGATTTTCAAATTTATGCCGCATGCTTGAGACATCCCCAGCTTGGATATCCATTTCCACGACCTTGATTTCCTTTCCCTCTTCTCCTTGTATGCTGTCCAAATTTTCTGTCTCAAAAAGAAAACATGCTGTACGAACATCCCCTCCTTGGATCTCCTCCTGTTTTACAGTTTGCAATTTGACTGTTGCTTCTGAGTCATCTTTTATGGTATCAAGTGGCTGAGTTTCAAAGAGCCAAGTACAGGCTTTGACATCTCCCTTATGAATTTCTTCACTGCCTGTCATTAATGAAACTTTTTCATAAAGAGATTCCATTGGCTGGGTTTCAAAAAGCCATCTGCAGGTTTTGACATCCCCTTTAACAATATCTGTAGCTTGTTCAGTTTTACTTTCTACTTCTTCCATATTACTAAAATATTTAATCGAATCAAGAGGCTGGGTTTCAAACAGCCATTTAGCAGATTTTACATTTCCGGTCTGTATTTCTTGAGCAGATATTCCTCTAATTACCTGAAATTTATGAATGCTTTCATCAAACTGGTCAATGGGCCTTGTTTCAAAAAGCCACCTACAGCTTCTTACGTCACCTCTTAGGATTTCTTCTTGCTGGACTGTCTTTACTTGATGATATTTTCCAAGGTGATCTTGAATGGCATATAGTGGTGTTGTTTCAAAGAGTGATTTATTTAACTCTACAGCACCCTTTGTGACTCCTTCCACCTTTATTTTATGTGATGCATCAAATTTAATTAAATTGTTTGATTCAAAGATATGTGTGTAATTCCTTACATCTCCTCTATCAACTTCTTCAAGTTTCACTGTTCGTATGTACTCTTTTTTATCTTCTCTAATCTCTTCCAGAGGTTGGGTTTCAAAAATCCATTTTTGATGCCTAACATCCCCCTTTTCTTCCTCAGAGGCAATAATTTTTTGAAGTTTTCCTACATCAGGGCTATCTTTCAAAGCCTCTATTGGAAGTGTTTCAAATAGATGCTTAGTAGTTTGTACATCGCCACCTATTATCTCTTCAGATCTTACAGGATCTGCATCAGGAACTTCCTTTAGAATGTCCAGTGGCTGTGTTTCAAACATCCAGCACTTTCTAGAGACATCTGTACCTATTATTGTTTCCTTTTCAGTGATGACCTCTTCTGACTCTTCTTTGATTTTCTCCAAAGGTTGAGTTTCAAATAACCACTTTGCCCTACTCACTCCACCTTTGATATTTTCTTCCATGGATATTCCTCGAACAACTTTAATTTCTGTGATATCCTTGTTAATTGTGTCCAAGGGCTGTGTTTCAAACATCCAACGAGCTGTTCTCACATCCCCCTTTTCAATGTCTTCTCTGTGAACAGTTTTAATTTCTAGCATTTGACCTAAACCATCTCTAATAACATATAATGGTTGAGTTTCAAAACATTTTATACTTCTCTTAACATTTCCCTTAATTTCTTTGAGCTCAGATCTGAGTTGCAGTAGGTGAACCTCATCCACTGAATGAAGCTGTCCAAGCTGATCCAGATGTTGAGTTTCAAACATGTATCTCACAGTCTTGACATCCCCTCCGGTTATATCCTTTATGGTAGTTACTGCTAATTCTTCTTGACTTTGATGCGTTTTGTTCATTGAGTCTAATGGCTTTGTTTCAAACATCCACCGGGCTGTGCGGACATCTCCTCTGGCTAGCTCAGGAATTTTCTCAGCATTTTCTTCAGTACCAGAAGAATAATCCCCAAGTGTATCTATGGGTTGGGTTTCAAACATCCATGTGGTATATTTCACATCACCACCAGCAATGATTTCTTGATCAGCAATGCCTTTGGAGATGTTATCTTCATCTGGAGAGCCATTGTTGATGGAATCCAATGGCTTATTCTCAAAGATCCATCTCATGGACTGCACCTCCCCCTTCAGAATTTCATCCCACGCCAAGTGTTCTCTTTCCGAGTTCACACCTTTTTGAGAACTGTCATTCGTATTTTCAAAAACATACCGGGCTTGTTGCACATCTGCTGAAACTGAGCTCCCTGGGTTCACTTGACTGGAAACAATCTCAGAAACCTCACTGATATAATCTTTTTCTAAGTTTTTTCTTAACTCGGGGTGGATGTGTTTATATAAACGGTTTAATTCATACAAATTTCTTTTCTTGGAATATAATTCTTTGGGGACTGGTGGTATTCTAGGAGGGCTGGGGAATTCAGGGGACTGGGAAAATGCTGTCACATCTATTGGAGTTTCAAGTATATCAGGTGGGGCAGGAGGAAATTCTTCTGTCTTTCCTAAAGGAGTGGCATTAACTTGTGCCAGAGTTGAGGAAGTGGCACTGTGGTCACTGTATCTTGTGGTTGATGTTTCCTTTCTCTGGCTGGTTGAAGTGCAAGAAGTGGAAGAGGTACCCACAATTGATGATGGCTTTAAAGTCTCTTCATATTCACTGTCAATCTTTAAGGGAAAGAAAATCAAATCTTATAAAGATGGGTGTAGTGGTGGAGATTTCCTAGGCACTGCCCTTCATTTGTCAACTGCTTGGACATCTCCACTGGGAACAACAAGTAATATACTCCATTTAGAGACCTACTTAGGAGCCATATTCAGTGTTTGTTACTGTCTTTTCTATAATCCGTTTGCACTTTTAGAGATATAGTCCCCATTTAATACATCGACTCACTATTTTAACTTTTACACATAATCTGTATTATTTTTCCTCCTTTATTAATGTACTATGCAGAGTAATCTAGAGGGAAACGATAAAAGTCTTAAAGTACTTTTGAGGTTTATTTTGTTTTCCTTGGAATTTTAAAAAGAACAGAGTAAGTATCTGACATTTAAAATTGACTTTATTACTTTATCTAATGTTAGTTATTAAACTTTAGAGCATACATAATTTTCTTTCCTAATTTTCTCTAATGAGAAAAGTTTTAACTCTACCACTTTACTTATGTAGAATAATATTCTCCTTGTGACAGAATAAGTACTGGTTCAGAACATTTCTTTGTTGAAAAACCAGCTCAAACATTCAATAACAAAATGCTATACATTTACATCTGGTTTTATACTTAATATGTTTCTGTGTAGAGAAATTGTCTTACCTTAATCTGCTTGGCTGGGGTCATCTCCTTGTCAGAATAAAGGACCTTTTCCTGGGCAGACTTTTCAAATTGCTCTTTTAAAAACTTAGTTGAAACCTTTGGAATCTCTTCAACCTCAGGTGTATCGATGACTACAAACAGAAAAGAACACCAGGGGTATTAGGTAACTAATAAACATGATGTTTGAGAAGAAATTATAATGCTATGGGAAACTTCTCACAATATGAGTAAAGAGATCCAAGGTACCAATGTATACATATGGCACTATTTCGTTATGTAAGTTAGTGTATGTCAAGAAATATAGGAAGAAAAATGATGGTAGTTATCTCTGGAGGGGAATTCAAAAGTAATGGATGGATGGATTTATTTTAATTGTATATATTTTCCAAGTTTTCTACAAGCATATTTTACTTTTATGCTCGGGAAAAATAATGAAAATTACTGAAAAAAAGAAAAGAACAGCAGAAGAAAAGCAAAGGAAGACTTACTTCCTTAAGCAAAACCAAAATAACAGCTGTAGTCAAGTAACCTTTGGGTCACAGTTGGCTTAAATCTTCCCTTTTAGCTCTTCAGGACAGCAAAACTTCTCCTTCCCCTTTTATAGGCAAGAGAGTCTATTCTCATCTTATGCAAATTCACACATATTTGTCTGCAGTCTAATCTCATATCTGTAGGTTGGAGAGCTGAACTTAAAAGTGCTTAACTCTGTTATTGAAAGTAATACAATCCAGTAACATTTCTGTTCTCAGGGAGCTTGATAAACAGCAAATTTTATTCCAGGTCCCTGAGGCAGAAAGCAATTCAGAGGTGGCTGACTTATCGCCTTCTAGGCTTTTAAGATGAATACATCATAGGGTTGATGGGCAATGAATTATTTTTAGAAGCTTATTGCATCTATTACCACAGGCAGAACCTAATTATATACAGAAATACTACCCTGTCCCCTTTGGGACCGTGAGTCATGGTTATTAACTTTTCTGAGTGGGAGGGATTGTGCTTTGGAAGTCCTCCATTCAAACACAGACACGTCAATAGGAGAATGGTATATTGGGGTCAAATAATACCAGATTCTTACCTGTTTCTTGAACATATTGATGGAACTGAGAAGCTTGGTTTAGTTCCTCTGTGTGCTTTTCAAGATGAGAGACCTGTGTCTAAAGAGCATTTAAAATAAATAATGGTTTTTAAGAAGTCAGTTTCTTCAGTACTGCACATCTATTCTTCATTTCACAGTGATTTTCATCTAAGACTTCAGTGCACATTGAGAGATGCAAATTAAGCCTCTATCAGTTATTTTAACACTTGGGCTCATGCTATAACAGAACATGTATGAGTTGATACTTAAAGTGCCCTCATGTTTTTAGAATCCTCATTTTATTTTTCAAAGAATGTCAACTCCAAAGTGGGGAAAGAGACACTGATATTGATATTAAATACATGTAGGACAATAAAAGCAATTGGTTACAACAAGGTCAGAATTTCCACACAGTTCTGGGAATTGTTTGGAAAGTATTGTCTTTCTAAGTAGTTACCATTTCTGTTCCAAGAACATCAATTTTCTGTGCTTTGGAAGTTTCTTGTTCATTTTTTCCCATTTCTTGGCTGCTTTTTGAAATGTCAACCTGGCTGCTACGGATTACTTCCTGAAAATAAATGAATGAATGAATGAATGGACAATGCCTTAAGAAAATATGAAAATTTTAGCTTTTTTTATTAATGCAACTTCAGTGATGCATCAAATGATATTTAATAACATACTTGGCACACAGTTTGTGCTAAGGAAATGTTTACTTAATGAGTGAATAACTAAAATAGCAAACTTCCATTAATAAATTAATTTCATTTAACCTTCTGTTTGCCAGAGGCTTCTAAAAAAAATTAAGGTTCCTCAGTGTATTAGTTTGCTTGGCTGCTATAACGAATTACCACGAACTTAGTGCCTTAAAACTGCACAAACTTAATATCTTATAGTTCTGTAGGTCAGAAGCCCTGACTGGGTCTCACTGGCTGTTGGCAGCTGTCAGAAGGTATGCATTCCTTTCTGCAGGCTCTAGGGGAGAATTCATTCCCTTGCCTTTTGCAGTCCTAGTGGCTGCTCATTTTCTTTGACTCATGGCCCACCTCCTCTCTCTCTCTTCTGATCCTCTCTTCCACTTTTAAGAATCCTTGTGATTAGATTGGATCAATCCAGATAATCCGGGATTATCTTCCTGTCTAAAGGTCAGCTGATTAGCAGCAGTATTTCATCTGCCACCTTAATTCTCCTTTGCCATGTAACTTAACATGTTCACAAATTCTGGGGATTAGGACATAGATATCTTCAGGAGCCATTATTCTACCTACTATGCTTAGTAAGCAACAATGTTAATGATGCTATCTTGTACCTAATATGAGAAAGATGAACCTCAAAAAGAAAAGGGAAATTCTTGATGAAAAAGAAATATATTTTGCTGTTTATAAGCCAAATTTTCATGTTACAGGAAGACATTCCAGTCTTCAAGTTGGCCATCTAGTTTGATGATGCATCCAGAGTTCAATTGAAGAATATAACCATTAAGTATAACCAATATAAACAGACTATATTATGCTATTTTGTCTCTCTTTCTCTTCACACATGGGGCTACTATTGACTTTTGGGTAAATTAGTACAGGTGACTCTGGCTGAATTGGAATCTTGAGGCTCCTGTTAAATTGGTGATTCAGCCCTGCTGTTACTACAGAATATGATCTGACTCAGCATATGATTGATTGATTGACTGATTGATATGATGAGGCAGTTGGCATACTGCTAAAAATCTTAACATCAAAAAATAAGGATATGGGGCCAGCCCCAGTGGCCTAATGATTAAGTTCAGTCACTGCACTCTGCTTTGGTGGCCTGGGTTTGGTTCCCGGGTGCAGACATATATTACTCATCAATGGCCATGCTGTGGTGGCAGTTCACATATAAAATAGAGGAAGATTGGAACAGTTGTTAGCTCGGGGCAAATTTTCCTCAGCAAAAAAAAAAAAAAGCCTTCAAAAAATAAAATAAAATAAGGATATGGACAGATGACTCTCCAAGAGCACATGTATTAGAATTTGTTTGAAGTTGGAAGTTCACTTTTATCTTGATCTTTACATGACTGACAAATACTATTTTTGAGATCTGATTTTTTAAAAATTTGTCTGAGGGGCCGGCCCGGTGGCGCAGCGGTTTCGTCCGCGCTTGGCAGCCCGCGGTTCGCGGGTTCGGATCCCGGGCGCCCGCCGACGCACCGCCTGTCAGCCATGCCCTGGCGGCGTCCCATATAAAGTAGAGGAAGATGGGCACGATGTTAGCCCAGGGCCGGTCTTCCTCAGCAAAAAGAGGAGGATTAGCAACGGATGTTAGCTCAGGGCTGGTCTTCCTCACCAAAAAAATAAATAAATAAATAAATAAATAAATAAAAATTTGTCTGAGTAGAGAATAGTCAAATGAGCAAAGGTGCATTATTACTATTAATCAAGTAGGAGCACTAAAGTTTTTTTTTTAACATGGAGTAAAATAGTTTTAAACTATCAAACTCTAATCTTTTAAACCAAGAATAACTTTAAAATTACTTCATGAGATCCTGACTTATGATTTTCTTTTTTTTTGCTAGTGGCCTTGTAGTGTATGGCTCTTTTCCCACAAGGGTATTTGGTGTACAGGGTTAAAGTTCTAATTAACCAAGTGGCAGTCAGATATTTACTTAGAGATATATAGTATGATCTGGTCTTATTACACTTTTCTAGGAAGGAGATTTAAGAAGACTAGTTGATACTCTCTCAAAAGTCCTACAGAGAATTGTAGATTATATTTCACTGGATGTGTTAATTAACTGGATAGGAGTTATCTTTTCACAATGTATATGTATAATCAAATCATCACGATGTACACTTTAAATATCTTATAATTTTGTCAATTATACCTCAATAAAGCTGGAAAATATGTAGGTTCTATCTCATTAAATTGAAGACCAGCGTAATTTTTTTCCCAGGCAGAATGGTTTTCTAGCCTGACTTAATGATCCACATGTATCAAATGATATTTAATAGCATGCTTGGCACAGAGTTTGTGCTAAGGAAAAGTTTACTTAATGAATGAATAACTAAAATAGCAAACTTCCGTTATAAATTAATTTCATTTAATCTTCTATTTGCCAGAGAACTTCCTAAAAACTGGGGACAGAACAATGAACAAAACGTGTACTTTACTTTCTCAGGAGGAAGTATAGAATATAAATAATCCATATTCTTTCCTTTAAGTTTAAAGATTCATGATTCTATATAATAAGAAGCTTTGCATAATCAAGTTTTATTTAAGGATATCAATAACATTAGGCTGGAGGGAACAATCATTGAAGACTGCAGATAGAAAAAATACATGGGCACAAAAAACTCTTTGCATGACAACTGTTTACAACTGTGACAAGTCTTTCTACCTATATGGATATAATGAGAATATTCTATGGCTTTCTTATGACACACTGAGAAATAGGAAGTATTGATGAAACAGACAGTGAAAGAGTAAAGGACAGCAGGAGACTGACCAATACCGAGATCTTTATTGAAGGGCACCATGATCATTACTGTAGAA
Source organism: Tapirus indicus (assembly GCA_031878705.1). NCBI lineage: Eukaryota > Metazoa > Chordata > Mammalia > Perissodactyla > Tapiridae > Tapirus > Tapirus indicus. The sequence continues at coordinate 79,964,081 of CM062926.1, read as the reverse complement.
TCACGTCTCTGCCTAGAGGCCCATCGACAAGCTGTGGCCCAGAGACATGCCTGTTTGGTCCACTCAATGTTTTCAAAGTTTTGAATTAGTTAACACCTACAAAAATCAAAATTTCTGCCTGCTTTTGGAAATTTTGAAGATCTGGCAACACTGGGTTCACATTCCAACATGGCAGTGCCTTGCTGGACCAAAGTAGTGGCCATTTTTAGCTGGGGCATGCCCTTTTCAGTTGGTCACCATTCCCATCACTCACTAATATTTAAAACCAAGTTCACATTTTTTAAAAACCTGCCTGGAACCCATAGAAATTTTAGTTTCTTATACTTGCTTCTAATCATCAGGCTGAAAGAACAGAGTCAGTGATGTGAATCTGTGTGTTGAGAAAGACAAATGCAAAATGTTGGGAGTAGAAAAACAGCACATAAATGTATTTTGACACATATTTTAAAAATTATCATTTTCTGGGGCAAACTATACTTAATGTGTATCTACTTGAGTAAAAACAGCAGAGATGAAAAATAGTTTCATCTATAAATATATTTTCTTGTTGAAGATGACACAACATAAACAGTACAAGGGTACATAAATTTAGAGTTGTAAGTTTCTACTTCAGCACTTATGTGCTATTACTGAATAGAACTATAATTGCTCTACTACTTTGAAATGTTAGTGTCAATGCATCAATTTTACTGCCCCCTGGTTGCTCTACTTTACATAACATCTATCTTAAAATATTCCAAGATTTTGTTTTCATCATTTACTGTGTTTCATATTTTGCAACTAGTTTAGTTTGGATTTTAAATTTGACTTTAATTCTTCCCAATTATTGGTATCTGGAGTGTAAGGTTAGGTAAAAAATGGATCAACCTACTGCTCAGAAAGGAATCAAATTACACAAATAAAATGTAATAAAGGATTCTGACCAGAACACTATACATAAATTCACACAAAACAATTCATGAAATTGGTCCCCCAAAATTAAATTCAAAATAGATCAGGCTCCAAGAGACAAAATGCAGTTTTGTTCATGGGTAGATTAACCAGGAGTTAGAAATGGGGGATAAGTACTAACTCCTCCTCTACTAGGTGTGTTGTAATCTTGGGTAAGTCATTAAATTGCACTTAAACTTGTTTTTTTTAAAAATCTCATGAAAAACAGGTGATATATGTGCTCTAATTCTGGAATCAAAAGGAGAAAATGTGGCACAATCACAAAACAGTATCATGATGCTTTCATAGCTCACACCAATCTGATGACAACTCATATATTAGCCAAGAATGTTACAAAAACCTATCCTTGATTTACATTTCTTCTAAGGAGATTTCTCCAGCACGGGAAAGAGTTCACATTCTGCCTACCCGATTTGCTATTGTTATTATCATTATAGGAAAAGACCTTGTACATTTCTACCAATAAAAATGCAAGCTCATTCTAGCATAGTAGTAAGGAAAGAAAAGGACAGACTTTTTTATGATGACTCACTATTATTGTGACTCTGAGAAGTATATCCAATAGAAAAAAATATGATGAAAGACTGGCAGAATAGTAAATGACAGCTGCTTCACTAGAGTGGAAAAAACAGCTCATGCTCAATGCCAGTAATTCAGCAATTTTACCCATCACTAATCTCATTTTTACTAAAACTAGAAAGGGTTGTGATGTATTAATATTATTTGTATCTTTGTAAAACAGACGTAAACAATACCAAAAACGTGCTATCTATGTTAGCAGAAATGTCAGTGGAATCAAGGTTTGATAGAATAATCAGTTCTTTCTTTTAAGTGATGAGCATAAAAATTTGTGATTGATATATTGTGTTTGTCTAGATTTGGATATATTCAAATTCAAATATATTTTCTTCTGCCCTGAGTTTTTTCTTTATTTTTTTCTAAACTTACTTAAAAATTTTGTAGTATAAAATTTGACATCCCTCAAGTTTGAGGTTCAGGTTAAGGATTTTCTACAGTCACTCTACATGTTTGAAGTCCTGGCTCAAAAATTATTCTCTTTGAAACCTTTCCTGACTTTTTTTATACAGAGTTACCTATTTCTGCTTCTTTTTTTGTATTCCCATACTGCCAGTGCACATCTCTGTTATCAACCTATCACATTTCATGGTCATTATTTGATAATATGACCCTCTCCTTTAACTAAACTCATGCATCCTCAAATTCCAGTGTGTAAGCTTCCTGATAGACAGTAGATGCCCCCGCTAGATATCAAGGAGTGAATGCATGGGCAAATAGATTTTTTTTCTAGGAGTGTGAAAATTTTATGATTTTATAAAAATCTAGTTTAAAAATTGAGATTCTACATTTTTTTCCACATAATACTCTGATTTTATTTTTTGCTATTTTGGTTGACAGTGTTTGATACTGAACATTTCATAATTGGTAGGTGGAGTTACTGAAGCTGATGTGTATAACATAACATGTCAATCACTTTACAAAGTGTACTCAGAAAGAGGCCTCTTGATAACACTGCAAGTGATCAGAACATCTATGAAAAATATGTGCAGTGCTGTGATGCTGTAAAGAGTAGTTGGCATCATCAGAGGGAGGAGAAGCCTGCACCAAGAAACCAAAAAATACACAAAGGCAACGAACACATACACAAAGGTAAAGAACTTTTCCAAATAGGAAAATACATTTTCAAATAGCCTTTTTATAAAAAGATCTTCATGGTGCTAAACAAACTAGTTTGTATGTTCTTTTTTTAGTGAATTGTTATTATTTACTGAGTTTATGAATCTGATGTGTCATCAAGCATCATGGAGAAACAGCAGTAGAATGCATTGGGCAGAATTACTATGACATCAAAAAATTAAGTTGAGATATTTATGATGACAATGAAAGACAATACTTTATTCTCATTTTTAATTTATACAAATAGGGGGAAAATATCAAGAGGAAAGAAGAGTCAAGGCAATTGCAAGTCCTGATTCTCTGTATAACTCAATGTACTCAGAAGTGAAGCCTCCAGTTTTACTTGGTTCAATAGTAGTCCTGCCTAAAGCTATGAGCATGTACTAGTTGGATTGTTGGATCATAAGAGACTGATGATGCAAAACATTTGGGAAAAAAAAAAAGGTAGTGAATTTTCCTTTGAAATCACTGCATTCCCAAACATGAGTGATCTTATATAGTCTTCGCCTATGCATTTATTTATTCAACCAGCAGCTATTGAGGACCAACTATCTCCATAGCATTGTGCTAGGCATTCTCAGTATTATTTTAATAAAAGTTTCTATGATTATGTCTCTTTCTACCTATCATCTATTTATCTATCTACCTACCTACCAATCATCTGTCTATTCATCTATCTCTATATCTATGCAATATATAAAAATATTTACATATATAGTTAATGGAATAAAAATGGTTCAGTTAATTTGAAATTCTCCTGAGACAAGATTTGTAATATATAGAGATGCAAGAGTTATGCAGATGTATTGCATAAATCTCTGAGAGAAGTTTTATTATTCAATTAATTTCAACTCTTTCTTGACTCAGAATGATAGTGCTTTGGTCATATTTAGCACAGCTTATCATTTTTAATAAAAAATAATTTAAAAGTAGAAATATTTGACTTCAAAAAGAAAGGTTTCTGAATAAGCAATGTCAGTGTTAACTGCTAGAACTCTGACTGTCCTCCTCTATCCACAAAGTGTTATTTATAGAGCCATATCCCTGAGTCCAAAAATGCTGAAGATTCATAAAAAGAACATATAAAAGATGCACTCTCAACTGGGCCATCAAACATATTAGTTATATAAATAACAATATTTATTTGACACACTCAAAAAGAAGAATACATAAAAACATTCAATATGCAGTAAAAGCCGCCTTCTAGATGTTTCATGTAGATGTATGGTAAAGATGTAAATATGTATACAATATTTCAATCTTAACATAGACATAAAGCATCTTAAAATCAGAGGCACTAGGATATAAATAAACATAAAAGTACAATAAAAGAGGCTAAAACTTAGAGTCTCAAGGAGCAGTGAAATTGCAAATAAAAAGCTTGCAAAAAAGAATGAAAATATTCTAAAGAAAAAGAAAACCAGAGGTAACGTGTATCTTATGTTAATTAGTGAAAACCAAAATAAGGAAACGGAAGAATTCTACCTCTTCATTACTACCCCTCCCTCACCAATAACCAATTGATTTATAAGCCCTGCCAGTTCTATCTTTAATTATCTCTTGAGTCAATGCCCTCTTTACCCTAGAACTTCTGACTCATTTAAGCCCTTATGTATTTAATCTGCTATTTCAGTAGTCTCCTAATTTATCTTCTTCCGTCTAACCTTGACCCCCTTCATATCAATCCTATACAGCCAGAAAAATCTTTATTAAATGCATACCTATTCATTTTACTCCCCTGTTTAAGTTTTTTCAATGATTCTTGATTGCCTGAGAATAAAGTAAAAATTCTTTAGCATAGCATATAATTTTCTCTATTATCTGGGCTTTGCCTATATTTCCAGCTTCATGCCTCAATTATGCCTCACTATATTCACAAATATATCATGCTATTTTACCTTTTGCATAAGTTGTTCCTTTTGCCTAGCATGCAATTCTAAATGCATGAAAAATTATTTCAAGTTTCATCTGAAGCATTCTCCACCCTCACATGTCCTCCTCGACCATCCTTCATCCAGAGTAAGGTTTATCACTTCCTCCTTGTGTCCCAACAAACCTCATTTATATTTTCTATCATAGAATCTACCATATTGCACTTGTAATTATTTGTCATATGTCTGTCTCTCTGACAGAGTGAGCTTCTTGAGGGCAAAATAATATCACACTCATCTCTGAATCTTTTGTGCCTGACATGTGGTGGGTGCTTAATGATTATCAGCTGAATAAAAAAAATAAGGCACAGACTCTGCAGTCAGCCTTCCTGGCTTAGGATCACATTTGCTCACTTTCTTTGGGCAAGTTACTGAGACCTTGCATGTGCCCATTTCTTGTTAAAGAACAAAAACGGACGGGGGATAATAATAGTGCCTATCTCAGAAGGTTATTGTGAGGAGGAAGGAAGTTAATGTATGTGAAAACCTGGCTCACAAGTACTACATTAGGGTTTGCTATCTTTACTTAACAAATATCCATTTCACACTTACTTTGTGTTGGCTATCCTCCCAGTTACTCAGAATACATAGTAAACAAGGCCAAAAAAAAAAATAAAGACTGAATGAAGTAGACTGTCTGTGGCTACATCAATGAATTTTACCATTGAATATTACCAGGAATTTTTCATTAGAGAATTAAACTTAGAAACTAAAGAAAAAGCAAATTCCAATACTATCTACATTTTCTGTTCCACCAGAGAAGTAGTGCATTTGGAGGGCTTATTTAAGGTGAGATAAGTAAAAATGTCCCTGTGCATATTATGGCTCTTCCAAGTTATTTTGGTTGCTAGGACATGGAAATAGTCTATACAGGCATGGTTAGAAAGTGGCTTCGTGATCACTTATCAGTTTTTCTATGGTTCATCAACTGATACCTAGTGAACAGTCAGTTCACGATGATTTAATCTACGGTCTTACAATTCTTCCCACACTTACTCTTTCCTAAAAAGTCCTGTTGTGTGACTCGCATCTAGACAATAAATTAAGAATGTTAAGATTTGTAAATTATATACCTTTTTTATCAGTCACAGCTCCCAATTTCAAGCCTCAGAGTCTGACTGATTTAAACAGGAGGGGTAATTTGTTAAAGAGACATTGGGTGGCAGGGGTGTGGAGTATATCTCACGGAATCTCCAGGATTCCAGAGAATAAGACTTGGAGGTTTTGTAGCCAGTAACAGTGGGGAATAATACCGCAGAATCACCTGGTGAATGCACCCTCGCTGCTGACGCTGGACGCCAGACACATTCATTGCCGAAGCCATTAATACTGTCTATATAACGGATGTCGCCTCCAGAATAGTTATTTCTTGAAATTGTATGTAGCTAATCTCCTGTCACCAGCCACCAGCAAAATTGATTCTGCATAGTCCCTGCTTCTCATGTCATTTCATTACTTCTTTATACAAGCCTGAGTTGGAGGTGTCTGACTGGTGCAGTCCAGTTCACGGGCCTGGGTCCTAGACACCAGCAAGGCTAGGGAAATGAGTATTCCATATTTGCTGCTTCTCCTATTGGAGGCTGGTTCTGCCTCACTGGGTGGTGGAGTGCCTAGGTATAGAGGGAGGTTCAGATTTAAAAAGAATGAAAACTGCCCATTACCCCTGCTAAGCAAGTATTTATGAACACCGAGGTCTTCTTAACTAAATGGAAACCAGTTAAAAACACAACAAAAGGAGTGCCACTCATTTTTGACAACAGATAACAGTAGAAGACACTATTCATGTCTTATAATGAAACTGATTTGGGCTTATTTCTTGGCAATGTATGTTCCATGTGATATTGCAAGTACGTGTAGGAAGACTTTGAGACAGTTACAATTTGCCTGCTAAGAGGATCCTAAGGAGTTCCTATAATACAAACCCGCCTCCTTCTTCCACTGTCCCTCTGAGTCTTTATGGCCTTCAGTCTTATTCACTGGGAGGAACGATATTTTAAATCCTTGTATAAAATCCAAACAGGAAGGAAGAAGCACAGTAAAACAGATGTGGCTCTGATGTAAGCATTCCAAGATTATGTGTGCAAACAAGGCATTTCAGGGTTATTATTAATTATGACCTCAGATGAGTTACTCTGTTCAATTGGGTTTTCTTCAAAATAGGGGAAAATGAAAGAGTAATTAGCTGCAGTTTCACAGGTGAATGTATCTACTAGCAACATGGGGAATGGAAAGAGATTGAAGCAGCAGACAGGAATGTTGGGTTATGGCTGGAGTTTGTCATCAGATCAAGTGAGGAAATCAGGTAAATAAGTCAAAGCTAATTTCAGTCTTAGAATCCTCATCTGTAATCTGCTGGGCCAGAGTGGGGAAGTGCTGAAGGAGATAGATAGGAGGAGCTACCATTGACTGACTGTTGTATGCACTTCTATAACATCTAGTTCTTTAAAATTCTACCATTTCTTGAATTCTACATGTTAATTATATGTGAACTTATTTAGCAAAAGGAGAAAAGGAAAAATTCTGTGCAAGATTTTAAAAATACCAAACATACAGCAGGAGTGTAGTGTATTAACTAGAATTCCATCACCCAGTTATTTTGAACCAATGTTTTTAACACCTAAAAGCAATAAGTGATGTATTTGACATGCATTTATGATGTACTTAGAGTGTGTTTAAAGTAGGGACAAGAAAGAAGGAGAGCCATTATCCTCAAGTAGCTAAAAATGCTGAAAAACTGAACAGTTCTGAAATGCCTTCCTAGAATCCAAAAATTAATAGTCATATGCAGTCATTTTTATTGTGTATTAATTCTTTAAAAAATCACTGGGTCTTTCAAAATAATATCCTTTTCATTACTGTATCAGGTAACTCGACATTTTGCTTTCTTTCTTCCAGGGTTGGTGATTCAGCGAAATGTCTTTTCTAGAAATATAATACTGGTCATCAAGTGCAAAGATTCAACAAATATAAAAATCAATGTCAGAAGTTAGAGGTGTCTCAAAATTGATGAGACACAGAGGATAGAGAGGAATAAAGAACAAGCACAAGAAAAGGCTGTGAGAAGATGTAATCCTACCCCATGTTCTGTGATGTTGAGATTTGCATAGAAGCTGGAAAAAATGAAGAATTTCCCCAGCATATCTCTGCAATAGCATGGTGCAAAGGACCGAAGTTCTTACTGTCTCTTCCTTTTCTCAGGCCTTCTGTTTTTCCCGTTTTTTCTTTTAGCACGATAGTTAATTTGTAATTATGCAAACTAATAAATAAATGCACATTCGAAAGAATAGACAAGCTTGACGCAATCCAATCCTCTTCCAACATCACATGAGGATGGGTTTATTTTGAGAAATACCAGACCCAGAAGAAGCAGAAAGAGCTCATCATATCTTCTTATGTCAAGTGCTTAGAGAAAACACTCGTTTTCATGAAACCATGTGGAAAAAACATTTTGCCAATTTTACTAAGTTCTACAAGCATAATGATACTGTAATGTTAATGGATTCTTTTGTTAGAATTTTCCTTGCTCCTCACAAATTAGCAAAATCTAAGAACTTGAAATTCTGTAGTTTGCCATTCTATTACAACAAATTAAAAATAAAGTAAATTGAATTAGTGTATTATAACATATTGTTATACATGTATATACATGTTATATTGAGAATTCTAAGTGTAATTATACAAAGGGCAAATTTATATTTCCAAACTAATATGAGACTTCAGATTGAAAAGGGGGCCACACAAATGTCTTTTTCTATTCCAACTTTCTCTAAGTATCCACTCCTTCCCATAAAAGAATATATAGAATTCCATTATGTCAACATACCTGTGTTTTACATCTTTATCAACATCCAACACTTTTTGAAATCACCTGTTCAAGCACTAGGACCATGAAACTCTGTGCTGTGATTTTGTGTCTTTGGGGAAAGGGTCCAGGTGACACTCTCTCAACAACTCCGGGCCCTGTGATAAGAACAATACCACTCTTTTTTTCCTAACATAATCCCAATTCATTTTACTTTAAAGCAGTGAAGGGCATACCTGTAAGTGCACTTGTCTTCTATAAATGAAATTGAAAATGGGTTCTATAAGAACAAATAGGTTTACAGAAACAGAAAACCCACAATACCATTAAGAGGAAGAGAAGCTGTGGTAGAGGTGTTCCAGCAATTGGGGTAAATGTTGCTCCTACAGATTCTATTTTGGAGGATGACTAAGATGCATTGTAGACAAAAAAGCAACCAATTCAGGATTTTTCGAAAGCATTGCATCTGTGCTTGCAAATCAGTCTTACTTATGAGTATTTGTGCTATCCACTGAGGCCCAAAAGCCTGAGAAACACTGTCAGGGCATCCTTCATATGGTCATATTTCTAAACCCCTCCAAGTCATCAGGCAGATTAATTCATTTAGTTATTTTCAGCACAGTAAAGGAACCCAGGCTGAATGCACACACTGGACAGACTGCACTGTTTCACCAAGAAGATAGAGTTTCCACAAAAAATCCAGAGAGACATTTTGTTGATGCCTTCCCAGTGTGGAGTTGGAATGAAGTTCCCATTCTAATGATGCACTGGGATGCCCTGCAGTACTGCCACAGAGAAGGGAGGAGTGAATGCCTCTATGCACCAGCAGGAGAACCCATATACCAACAGATTCTGCAGAAAGGAGCTGAAACTGGAAGTTGCAAAGGTCCCACGACTGAGACTTCATGGCCATGCCTCAGCAGACAGTAGCAATTACTGTCAACTTCATTTGGGGACAATAGAGGTTGAGAGTTATAGTGTGTGGCTCTAAAGTAATGTGATTGATAATAGATCACAGAAGACAGTCTTGTCCTTTATGGGCACCTTGTATCCCGGGGGGAGACCACACACTGGTTTAGTTATGTAAAGAACTAAGTGACTATGAGCATGTTCACTGCATTATTTAATAAGATTTATCACTCATAATTAAGTCCTATGTCTTTCAGAAAAATTATTATTTGTATAGAAATATCAAAGGTACAAACTCAAGAGACATTATGTGTACAGATTGTATAATCCAATGAAATTAAAGTTTTTTAATGAAAGATTGCAATAATTAATGAGTTAAATCTGTTTTAATTAATTATCGATGTATCAGTGTGACCTAAGCTAATACATTCATTTATGTTTTTAGTTTATTTTTATTTTAGTTGCTTTGTCTTTAACATTTTGATATATCTTTCTTTAGTTCATTTATATCATTCTATTATTTAGTTCATTTTTAATATTTGAATATATCTTTGTATATATGCAAAAATAACACTATTTCAATACTGTTTGCCATTAACAAAGGAGTTAACTGGGTTTGGGGGAACCAGTACATTGGTTGTTTGGCTGACTGACATTTAGTATACCCACCATGATTTGTTTAAGCCCTTGCTTTCTCTGTTCTCTGCAGTTCCTTGTTCAATTCTTTGACTGCAGTAGGCATCTCAAGAGAAATGTCAATATGAACAGAAGGGCCCTCCTATCAGAGTGAAGAAGAATGAGGTGGGCAGATGAGAAGCCTCAGATGAGAAACTAAGAAGGGGGTGGTCATCTCTGGGATAACAAAGCCTGGCTCAGGTTTGCACTGTCATGTTCATTGCTAGACATTAGAATCACCTGGAGAGCTACAAAATACCCTGATCCCTAATCACATTCCAGAACAATTAAATCAGAATGACCTGGGCTGCCTGGGGAGTTCCAGTGTACTGCCAAACTTGAGGACCACCTCACTGAGGGCCTAGAGGACTCAGGTGACCAGAGCTCCCACTGAGATTCCATGTCCCACCTTATCAGGGTGAGTGATTTGATTCTAAATCCTTATCCAGTCAGAGAAGAGGTAGGTGGTGATGTGTCAGGGGCCCTGAAAAGATGTCCTGCATCAGGTCCAGAGTGATGTAGAAACCAGCAGACAGATGACTCATTGAAACCCACCACCACTGCATTCCTGTCCCCCAACCCAGAGAAGCCTGGGGTGGCAGCACATAGTAGAGGCTTGGTAAGGAGTGTGGGGTGCATTTCCAGACAGATCAGGCCCATGCAGCCCTGAATGGAAGCAGGGCAAGAATTAGTGGTTTGTTGGGGCTTAGAGAAAGAGCTTCTCTTCCTTTCATCCTGAGAAGTACAAGTTTTTACAGAATTTAGTTTGTAGTTTTGCTTTTATTTTCCTCAGAGTTGGTGCAAGCAGTACTAAATGCAGTTAATTTACTTCACAACTTGAGCAAGGAATTTTTCACAAAATATAATTCTTTTCAATTTGCTCTCTACAGAACAAAGTATGGAATTCTGCCATGACCTACAGAGCTCTAGGAAGGTGGCCTTGGGCAGGAAGAGAGGAGACACAGACGTTGCTAGAGTAGCAGGAGGTCACCAGCTGCAAAGCGGTGAGGCAGCAGTGGCCGGGAGACGGGTGGGAAAAGCAGTAATGAATGAGTGATCATGAGTATAACAGAGACAGTTTTGAATGCAAGAGTAGAGGAGAAAAAGTCAATTCATGAAACATGCATCTACAAACCCACAACTGGATCAGAGTTTGTATTTCCACCTCTTGCTGAATTGAAAGGCAAACTGAGTTACTAGTGTAGAGCAAAGCTGGATTGCTGTAGGGCATAGTCAGGAACTGGGATGTTTGGGTTAACAGATAACTCTAGTCAACTGAATTTTGCATAAACCAATTTGTGCAGGTCTGGCCGTATGTGGATTGCAGACCATAATTGGTTGAGGCCATTGTTTTATTGTTTGATTTATTTAGCAAACTCTTGGTCTTCTGATTCTGAGTCAGCATTCAAAAGCTAATCTTATTGTGTTCTTTTCATCACCAAAGGCCACTCAGTGACAGGAACTGAGAAAGATTTGTAGAGGATAAACAGCTTAAAGGGTCTAGATTTGAAAGGGAAAGATTCGTTGTAGGAGTTTTCACTGTTAAGTTTAGTCTACCTATTAGCCTTACTTGTAGGCCTCTTGTGGACAAGGCTTGTGTCATTTCTGGTCTGTGTTTCCCTGAGACCACTCTGGCACCCAGTATGCACTGGGCCCCTGCTGTGATCGCTGGGCCTGTGGAAGGTTCTTATGTATTCCCTGGACTATCTGGAAAAAGATCGGGCTGATTCCCTGGCCCGTGTCAAAGGAAAAGAAACAGTTCTCTGGCAAATAGGGGCCTGTATTTCTTAGCATTTGTACATATTAGCATTGTATGTTGAAAAAACGTTTGCTATATTTTATTAACCCAAATGTAGGAATATATTTATGTTTATTGTTTCAACTACACAGACAAGAAAACGTCACAAGGTAGTTTCTACCTCATACAAATTCTTTTCTTTCCCTTCCATATGTCAGCTAAAACATGTTGAGAAACCACAACACTCACAGAAATGGAAAAAAATCAACTCTCAACTTTTCCTCTTTTCCTCATTTATTTAGGCACTGTAGCCTTTTCTCTCCTGCCTGATTCAGTTCGTATATTAATTATATTATTTTCCTCTCAGTATATTTTGTCACAATAATGTAAATAAAGCAGTCTTCAAAAGCAAATGCTATGTTATTCATTTGCTCCCATTTAAAAAACAAACTTTTATTTATATTGGCATCCCAGGGCTGCAATGTACCTACTCAAAGTACATTTTATACCGATTTCTCTCCTTGGCCTTCTGAGAGGTCCCCCTCTTGTCATTTCCTAGAATTAGGGTTAAGCACTTTTTCCTCAAAAGAAGACCTGCTATCACAAATTTTAATTATGCACTAAAGTTACCACTCCAGAGCAACATTTGCCCAAAACATGTACGGGGATGTTAGTTTCAAACTAATCTCTAACTACCTAATGAGCTCCTGGGAGATGATTCTGTCTCCCAGGGCCAAAGAACCTAAAAGAAAGCTAAGGTGTGAGGCACAGAACAATGTCCTCCTTCTTTGTCATTTTATACATACATAAGATGTTTATGAATCATATTCTACTTTGAGAATAACCACCACTTGATTATGCTCTCTTGGCTTTAGTGGCAATACTACTGATGATAATAGCTGGTGTTTATTGAACAATTAATATATGCTAGGCAAGAGTTTATATAATATATGCTAGTAAGAGTTTTACATGGATCCTCTCATTTTATTTTTAAAACACACCTCTTACTTCATCCCCATTTTATGGAAGATATTAGGTGAGTAACTAAGGTGATTGTAACTTGGGCTGTCAGACACTGGAGCCCAATGGCCTAACCATTACTCTAAACTGCCTGATTTTGAATGGGGCTACCTTAAGTTATAATAGTCATTTTAAAATAGTGCATACAATTAAAAGACAATTCAAGACACACTTTTGGTCACAACCTTGTGTGTTGGTAAGAGCTCTAGGTAGGTTGGGGCTGTTACTAGCAATCTATGACCTGGAAAAATTATGTGTGTGACAGAAAGCTAAAGGTAAGTTTAAAGCACTTATATAAGAAATGCTTTGCAATGTGGACATTTAGCTGATAAAAATATGTTTAGTTTGCTAGAAAATAATTACAGGTCACCTTTAAAGAGTCTAAAACACACAGATGTCAGATTATGTCTGTCACAAGCTGTCAGAAATGTTTTCTATCAACCAAAAGTTGTCCAGGGATTGTTCCAAATCCACATAATCTTCCAGAGTGCTAATATTTACATTAGGATTTTTGCAATGGCAGATGTATGCAGAAAGATACATACTGTCTTGCAGCTCCCGACTGGTCACATCAGAGCTGGCGGCAGGGAGTGAAGGTCAGGAATACTTGAGACTCTTGACATGGATTCAGCGCAGCCATTTTCACATAACAGCAATTACCTAAGCGCTGTATTGCACTGACTACTTCCAAAATTTTTGGAGCTCCATCTGCTCTTCCCCACTTATGCCACTTAAAAAGAAAAAAAGTAAGCAACTCCAGAAAAGAAGAGGCTTCCAGGACTTCACAGTTAATATGAAAAGAGCTACTCAGAACTGCGTAAATATGGGAGAAAGAAAATGAAGAAGAAATTCACGTGAGAAGGTGAAAGTCAAACTCTGAATGTGAGGATGTTGCACAAAGAAGGAACATCTTGGACTGCTGATGGGTCCAAGGTTTATTTTGGGGGAGAATGGAAATGTGCTAAAATCAGATTGTGGCGACATTGCACAACTTTGTAAATATACTAAAAATCCATCGAATTGTACACTTAAGATGGGTGATTTTTATGGTATGCACGTTATATCTCGATAAAGTTGTTAAAAAAGCAAAAGAGGAAGAAAATCTTAAAAAAACCCAGAAACCATAGAATGGGCAAGTGAAAATGAATCAGAAAAGAGACAATGGCAGTTTCCCACCAATAACACAATTATTCTAACATCTGCTCCAGCATACTTCAAGACACACTTTTAAGGATGAGGGGTGGATTATTTATAACGTTCTTCTAAACTGGAGCCGGTTGTAGTGAGTGGACTAAAAACATCCCTCTTCAGTGGTCTTTTCCATTCTAGAATTAAGGAACTATTGATTTTTACTGGCATAGAACATTGAGAACTCAATCCTAAAACAAAATCAGAAGCGATGTTGGTGTGATATTTCTAACCAAAATATCAACAGGAGACATGTTGAATGGCTTATAATCCCTCACGGAGGGCTGGATTTCATTCATATCTACTAGAATCAGTCATGGCTGTTTTGAAAAGCAGAATCTAAACGGGTGATATTAAAAACGGTTAGTACTAACTACCAGAGCCACCTAACAAATTTTCCCCAACACATTCTTCTAAGAAGCCGAACGCTTGCCCCTCGCCTCCCTCTCCCAGGGGCCCTGATTGTCCAGAGTGTCTCCTTCCTCTAATTTACATGAGGTTATTCACAGACTAGCTGTGATGCTGCTGTTAAACAGGCGGGACCATAAAGCATGACAAGTGTAGAATATATAAATAGAACATCATCCCATTTAAAATGTCTGGCATAAATGAATGTGACTATATCTTATACCTCCTGCTTTTCTATGTAAGAACCTCTTTTTCAATAGATGTAAAGCAGTCCGATCAATCACAAACAGAAGGGATAGCTTAATTTTCACAACTTGTTTAGCCCCATTGCTGATCTCCCAAACAAACTGCTACCAAACAGTCAGCTAATTACCCCAAGACATCTGACTTCAATACATTAGGAATGAAAGAGGCAGATTGGACTTAATTATTACACCTTATGAAATTATTACTAATTGTGACATTAAATAATGTCAGAAACCCAAAACAAATGTTCTTTTAGTTCTAATTAAACTTGATTTCTAAATTGACATTAATTTTTCTAAATTAATTAATTTAAATATTAATTTTATATGTCAACAAAATAAATATCTTTTGGCCAGAGGCAGGCTTAGCAGAGACATAAATCTGAAGAACTTTCAACAAGCAAAGAGACTGAAAACACTGTCAGAGCCGACACAGCTTAGGTAAGACAGAATTAATTGTCCGTCTGTACTGGTAAATGTCTTGTCCTCATGTTATCCAGCTGATAAAAGAAGCAATTTTTGGACTGTATTTATATAGCTTTAAAAGTTTAAGTGAATATCTAAGACATGATTTTTCTACATTTTCCTCTCTATAACCAAATTTGACATGTATCTCAAATTTCTAATAAGGATTATAAATTAGTCATTTAATTTTCTAAGGTACAGATGACTTTTTTCTTTAATTTTCCCAGACTTCTGCATACAGTTCAATAAATGATACTTACTTGTTTATTCTTCCATATGTTTCCTCTATATTTTATTTATATTGCATTGCATTATGACTTAGATTTAGTGATTCCTCATGGAATTATGGGGTATTATTAGCATGTCTAAAGGTAGATAATAAAACAAGTTCAGAGAGGTCACTACAGGCCTAGAGTCATACAGATATTCAGACTTCTAGTGCGTGGTTTTTTATTACTCTCACATTACTATTTTACGTCCTTAGAGCAGGGACTACAGCTTATATAACAAACTACATTTGCAAGGACTTCATAGCATATATATTTGTTTGTTTGTTTTGTTTTGGTTGGTGGATTGGTTTTGTTTTTACCCAATGTCCATTGTTGATAACCATATTCTAAGAACTTCTGCTTAGGTAAACAGGTACAGAGGCCTCAGACAATCTGCATCCTCTGGCTATAGCAATTACTTCTAGGAGCATGTGTGTTCCATGTAGAACCAATTAGATGCAGTAAGGATTTTTCCTGGGACTTCTGGAGAAAGGACTCTCACTCTTTCTCTGCATCTTTTTTACTACCATCTGGGGGAAGGAAACCTGGATGAGAATGGGCCAGCCCAGAGGAAGTGAGGCTGAGAGGTAAAAACAAATATGATCAAGGTGATACTTAGTTTCTTTTTTAACAAACACTTGCTTAGTGCTTACAATGGGCCAGGCACAGTCTAAGCACTTTACATATACAACTCATTTAATCCTCTTAACAAACCTATGAGGTGGGTGCTATTATAATCTTGACTTTATAATTGAGGAAACTGAGGCACAGAGAAGTTAAGAATCTTGCCTAACGTCATGCAGCTAATAAGTGAAGGAGCAGGGATTTGGACTCAAGTGATCTGGCTCCAGTTTCTGTGCTCTTAGCCACTATGCTAGGGACATACTTGGAGCTCTTATATCAAGAGCTTATATCTTATATGTATGAAGTAATGCATACTTAACAATGTGTTCTGAAAAGAATGAAGGAAGGAAGGAAGGAAGGGAGAAAGGAAGGAAGGAGGGAAGGAGGGAAGGAGGAAAGGAAGAAAGGAAGGAGGGAAGGAGGGAAGGAAGGAAGGAAGGCTCTGATTTGTTGCATTTGCCACTTAATTTCCCCGGTATAAATATTCTTGCTATGGCTGATTTCAAGCTATTAACACGACATCATCTGGTTTGCAAAATTACTAAAAATTTAATAATCAGAGTTGGTACAAGCCAGCTGCTCTAGTATACCACTGGAGCTTATATCAAACCTCCCTTCCACAAGACTGCAGTTTTGTGAATTTATAATGTTCCTTTTGGTTTAAGCCACTTTTGGCTGGGTTTTCTGTCTTTTGCAATATTAAATAGTCCTAACTGATACTGAGTTTCATGGATAGTGAACTATTTTCATGGAAATTGCTCTGTTATATTAGATCTCCACAGCAAGCTCATGAGATAGACGAATCACTCATCAGGTTCCCCATCTGAACTCATCAGAAACTGAGGCTTAAGGGGATTATGAATTTGGTCCATGTAGCACTGGCTACACAATTTGCCAGACCCAGTGCAAAATGAAAATGTGGGGTCCCTTGTTCAAAATTATTAAGAATTTCAAGATGATGACAGCAGAGCAAGAAACTAAGTGCAGGGCCCTTCTAAGCATGGTGCCCTGTGCAACTGCCCTGCCCATACACTCATGAAAGTGGCCCTGGGTCTATATCACTCAGCTGGTAAGTGGCAGAGGTGGCCTGTGAACTCATATCTACAAGTCCCACAGCCCTTACACTCTATCACACTGCTGCCCTGCAAAATAAAAGATCTGTAAATACATTACCTGTACTTCTATGTCGAATTTATTTAAATTATTAATAACTATTTCATGTTATTGACCAACTTTAAGTAAACACACAATGTTGCCACAGCTATATATTAGACCATAGGGATATCCAACCTTAATTTCTTATTTATCCTATGTTTCCTTTGGGCAAAATTAAAAGAAATTTTACCATAAATTTATTGAGCTACCTATATTGCACATTTTTTACCTTTTGGACAAAACCAGAAAAAGAAAACAAACACTATTTCACACACTAGATTTTTAATCATTCTATATGAATATACCCCTCCCCCCACCATACACACCCAATTGCCTTCTTTTTTTAAAACTTAAGCAACTCTAAATAACCTAGGAATTTTTCTTAAAAAAAAATACTATCTTCCACTACAAAATTTCAGAAATACCCCAGGCACTTGCTTTTTCATGGAAAACGTGGGCCTAAATACCGCTGTTTACAGTGCAATCATTATTTTTCAAAGCGCCAGGCTCAGTTTAATAAGTTTTGTTACTTAGATTCTCATATTCAAAAATCATTATATCCCATGATGATATTTGGTGATATATGATAATGGAGTAACAAAATGGGGAAAAAATCTTTTATATAAGATAACATTTAGAAGTTGCATTATGCAGTTTTATGTAACATCTGGGTTCTACTGCTGAATTTTTGATGATTTAAAAAAAAACAGAAAACTCACCACAATAAACAGCTGAATAATGCTTCACATTTAATCTATGCAAACAACCAGCAGATAGTTTATCATGAATTATAACCTAGAAGTAGGGGCTCAATGTAAACACTGTTCTCAACATTTTTATTTACCTGTTGACTAACCTAGGCTATTTAATTTTCATTTATGTTTGAAACATCGAAGCTGAGAGGAAAAATATTCTGGTATGGTTCCCTAGAAATGTGGCAAGTAAGTAAAACAATACATTGATATACTTTAAAGATGATTTTCTAAAACATTCTGAAATTACAATTTTTGTTAATGAGTGATGAAAATAAATACACTACCAAAGAGGGCGGGGGGGTGTGTTCCACACTGGCGCTAAAGTGAGAGCATTTCAACCATACATGGTTTATCCATTACCTATAGCGGCATTACCTGCTCAGATCTGTTCTGGTGCTGGTACTGGTACTGAGAAAAGGTATTACAGGAAGCAGCAGTTTTGTCCTTCTCAAACTGTTTCTTCACGCTGGCCAAACCACCAGGCACTGTGCATGTTTCTGATTCCTCCATCATCTAAGACATTTTAAGAGAAAGGAAAATTCAGCTTTATGTCTACCCAGGATGGAGTTCTCAAACTTTTTTTTTAAATAGTGGACAATTATTGATGGGTTGTATGTTAAAAAGGTATTAATATACACAATTATTTCAGTAGGCCCTTACAGAAAACCTTAATAAAAATAATCTCTCCATGTTGTTCTTTCATTTATTAATCTTTTGATATAAAGATGGAAAGATATTCAAAATATTGAGTTAATTCTCCTTATCTCAGATAGATTTTGATGTCTAGAAATTAGACCTATTAAAATGTATTTTTCTAATAATACAGAGACTAGTGGATATTAGAACAATTGATTCAATTTTAACACACAATAAGGTTGTCATTAAAATTCTGATTGTCTATAAAGGCAACACATTATTAAGAATATCATAAACATTTGACTCCTTCCAAAATGTATTTATATCATTAAGGGTGAACAAGATAGCCTTGGAGTATCTCTTATGCAAAAAATATTAGTATCAGTAATAATAACAACTTTAATACATAGTGCTGGGTGATTTTCTAATATTTATATATATTTTGTCATTTGACGTTTCTCTGAATTCTGTGAGATAGGACACTTATTACCCTCATTTTAAAATGAGGAAATAGAGGTTTGGGGAAGCAAGTCAGGTTGTTAAGTTCTCACAGCTAGGGTGTGGGTGTAAGAGCTGGAATTTGAACCCATATCTGTCTGTCTTTTAATCACTAGCCTTAAAAAACAGGCAGAAAAACAGCTACTCCAGGGTTGGCATATCCCAGAACTCAGCTCTTAGCATTCGTGTGTGAGAATCAAGGGGGGTTAAGTTTAGAAAGATTCTAGTCTATCACTGGCATTTTACAGATGAGAAAGTCTATTTCAATAGGTACCATTCGGAGCAACTTGAAAAACACTGTGGAGTCTTTTCAGATCTGATGCCCCAGTGGGAAGTGCAGTAACTCAGGGGCTTTGGTTTTGATGATTCAGCACACTCCCAGCAGGTACTCAAGCCCAGATGGGATGACAACTATCAAGCACACAGGCCCCATGCCAACCCGCTCTTCTCCAGGGAACTTCCAGGTCTGCTTGAAACTGGGAGGAACCTCAGTGACACTTCATCCACAGGAGGTCTCCTGAAGTCTAGCCCAGTCCTGACATAGCCCTGGAAGACTTGAGACCTGAAAGTAACTGGATGTCCATGAGCTCAGGTTCCCCTACCATGGACTGTGGACTCCTGGAATCTTCACTTAAATATGTAGTTTCTTAAATGGATACTAAAACACAACTACTATCTTGGGATTTCCCATACTTCAAAATATTGGAGACTGAATTAATACTCAAGATTATCTGAATTACTGGCAAGTACTCAAGTGGTTGCTTTATCAATTCATAACCTTCCCCAATTACATGAACTGTCAAATACTTAAGAATATGTACATCAGCTCTGTGGGAAGAAGGGATAAGATTGTACACATATATGTACTAGATATATATTCTATCCGATTCTGCAACAAACTTCAAATGTAAATCCTGGTCAGTTACTGTCATTTGATACCTGTGAAAGTCATGCGAAAATATGGCGTCTCTTTTGAAATTTAAGATAAAGTAGAGAAAGGGTGAATTAAGGCTACAATATTTCTTTTATCCCCTTTGCCATTTAGTTTACATAAATGGCCTTCCTTGATTGATCATATATAGATAATATATAAATATTAAATTATAGAAATTAAGGTAATTATTAAGAACCACCTTACTCTTTCCAACAACTATAAACAATGTCCAAATTGTGTGCAAATTAATCTGGTAAGCCTCAGTAATTATGCTAATGAATGAATACTTTCCTTGTATGTGCATTTTCACAACTACTGCTCTGCTCTCCCCTCTAAGTGAGGCAAGTCCTTTGAGCTGTAGTTTAGTGGTGGTGACAGGTTTCCTTGCTCAGCTCAGCTTGTAAATGCAGGTTTACACAGGTGAGATGGCAGGACCTACTCAGGGAGCAGTCTGCAGCCATGAGCTGGAGGGTGTTTCCTTGCTCAGAGGGAGATCCCTCCCCCGACTTCGCCTTCTTCAGCACCCTGTACTAGGCATCCCAGCTAACCCAGGTTACTGTAAATGACCACATAATCTAGATTGCTTTGTGTTGAACCTTTTCATGTATATCCTTATTCTAGGTTTCTTACTCTCGGACTCAGAAATAAGATTTCGAATCTAATGGGTATGCCAAAAATGAAGTTATTTTATTAACAAATTACTTTAAATATCTAACACAGAACTTAGCTAATATTAAGTTATATAACAGTAAGTTAATTTAAATACCTGACACTTAAACCTAAGTAAATATATTACATAATCATCGATTTCCTTTACAAAGAACTGTCCTTGAGTTCTAGGGCACAATAAAAACAACATAATATGGGGAGTTGGATGGACAGTGATTCTAATCCCAGGTCTGACACTTAAAGCCTTGGACTAGAGTTTCTGAACCTCAGTTTTATTTCTTATAAACTGGGAACAACAATATATTTCTCACAGATTTCTTGCAAGTGTTAAAAAAGATAAAGGAAATAAAATTGCACAGCACAGAATCTGGCATTTCAATTTGTTTCTTAACAAATGTTACTTCCCCCTTCTCTTCTGGGTGGCTTCTGCAGACAGCTGCCTCTTCATGGGCATGACTTTCATTTAGGTTCAACCAAATGCCATCTGGCTGAGCCTAGGACAGCGAGAAACTGATCGTTGTCAGCTATCTCAGTGTGATTGAAATATAATGGATTCCGTTTGGGGCCGAATCAGTGACTTCCAGATTTTGCACATGAAATATTTACTTTATTTGTATAGAGAGAAATTTAGTCACAGCAGTTTCCATGATGTATTTAAAAATTTAATAAGCATTTGATGCAACTGACCAAATAAGCATTTGACCAAATAAGGCAGTTATTGTGCTTTTCTTTAGATATTTACCAGGATTTCTCTGGGATAATATATGTGCTCTTTTTCCTCACAATATTTACGTAGAGCAAAACTAAATAGTAGAGCATTTGTTGGGCCAAAGATGCTTTCTTATATGAGAGCAGGCAGTTGAATATAGTTGAAAGAGTAGTGGAGTCAAGAGACTAGGAATTTAGCGTGGTTTTGTCACTGTCTAATTACATCATCTCCATAAATCACTTCCCCTCAGGTTTTTTTGGTCTGTATATGGTCAGGAAAGAGAAGGATTGTTAAATCCATTATTAAATTTCTTATATGTAGACTATCTTCACAATAGCTTTACTTTTTTTTAATCTTTGTGTTAAATAGTGGAATAATACAGTTTCGTTGCATGCCCAATTTAAATATTTTCCTTTCAGCACATTATAAATACAAATCATGCCTTATGCAAATTTGTTTTATGGTATACTTTCCTAGTGCCTGGAAATATAAATGTCTTCCTAAATAAAAAATTGTTTACTAAATAACCAGTCTTTACTTAGGTGTTTTAAAAATCAACTTGTTTCCCCAAGAATCATTACTCCAATTTAGAATACTAATTTGTGGTCAAGTTCCTTAATGATCCAGCAGGGGGTGCTATATAAGAAGACTGGCAGGAGGCACTGGAGTGATACTATTGTTTTGAAAGTAATCTAGCCACTTATGTCATTTCTGTACATTCATTCAAAATCTATGCTGGGTCTAAAATGTATTTTAATGACTATGTAAAAACTTAAACGTCACTTAGAATTGCAATATTGTTAATGAGTTTGGCACAGTCAGCCTTGTCTCTAAATAATTTGTAAAGAAGAATGTTTAGAGTGGCTATTTTAGAATACCACCCTTTTTGGCTATTCTCCCTCTCTCTCTTTCTTTTGGTTAAATGAACATCTTTGCTAATCTGGAGATTATAATTATAAAGGAATATCCTTATATTCCATTAAACTATAAAGCTGCTACTAATAAAATGACTCATCAAATCCTGTGGATTGAAGGCCACAGAATATGGAACCCAACAAATTCTTTTCAGTATGACTTTATTATGTGTTGGCTCTCAAAATTGGTGGTCTCACTGAATCCTGCTGTTTCCTATAATCATAATTGGTTTAGCAGAATGCCTACATTGCTAATCTCCCTCATTTCTATGTTGATTAAGCTACTCCTAATGGATTTAGTGCACACAGAGCAACGAGAAAAGCAAAAGAAATTATACTGCCAGTGAATTTAAATGAACTATCCATGAGACCAAGGAAGGCTGCATGCAGACCCACATTATTAAAATTTGAAATTAATTCCCAACCTTCCTAAGGAGACTAGCTATAGGTTAAATAATAATGATGGCAATGATAACACATTTATACAGTGCCTTATGGCTTACACAAAAATGATCTCTTGGACTCCTCACTAAGAACCCCCCCGGTAGATGGTTATTCCCATCTTTCAGTTAAGGAAACTGAAGCTCTGAGAGGTGTTAAGATAGTAGCCCAAGTTCACACAGCTAATAAGTAGCAGAGCTGAAGCTTAAGTTCAGATCCTCTGAACTTGATTCACTCTATTTCTGTGCTTTACTTTATCCCACTGTCCAGTAGTATTCTTATATTGCATTGTAAGGAGGGTGTGTGAAGGGCAGACAACAAGCACACTGCCTAATGCAAAACCACCAGGAGCAGCTTACGTTGGCAGAGAAGCTGCGGCGGTCACCCCTGGAAACAGCTGCCTGGTACATTGCCATCCGCTCCTTCAAGGACACCACCTCCTGGAGGTCTGACACACCCTCGCTCCGTGCAGCACTGTCTTCTGCCAATCCACTTGCAGGCTTATAAGGGCCAACAGTCACTGAAAACAAATGTAGCATGCTCAGATATGTGTCAGGCTTTGAAAAGAAAATAGTATCACCTCATGAACAGTGAAGGCATTTAAAATGCCTGGTCTCGTGTAACAGAATGCAACATTTCACAGCATTTTTGATGTTTCATGGTCATTCTTTCCCTCAAGCTTTCAAGCAAAGCTACAAAATGCCTATAAAGGAGCATATTCTTAGGCAAACACCAAAAGAAATATTGTCCCCACTCCTACTCCTGCAATCATTCTGATGAGAAATAGTTACTTATTAAGAGACACATAATGTTAATAATGAACATACCTGAGGCACTGACTCTGTTGGATTTATGCTAAACACTATAAGAGCATTATCTCATTTACCTCTCTAACAACCTCATGAAGTAGCTGCTATTATTTTCTAAAATTTATACATAAGAAAACAGAGAGTCATGGTGGTTAAAAACTTTCCCATGATCACACAGTTAATAAGTGGCAGGTTTGATGGTTTGACTAAATCTTTAGCAAGTCTAAAAATTGCCCTTTGCTTCTCTCCCCACCCATCAACCCTCAAAGAGATGGATCTAGCTAAAATATGTGAATGGGAGTTACAGACTGTGGGTTTTGTCTTTTATTCACAGAGGCATGTGTTACATAAGAAGGAAATAATATTATGAATTAAAGAAATAATAGTACCGTTAGAAAAAGCTTTGTCAGTCGCCCATTTCAAATAGTCTGATATTTCCCCGTTTAAGCCATCTACCTTACAAAAATACAGGGTAGTAGGAATTACATACTTGGAAACAGAGCAAAAGAGTGATCACAGAAGAACAGTTGTTGGAAACAGAAAGGTCTTCGAGATCATATAGGCTCACCCAGCCCAACCAGCTCCTTTTAGACATAAGAAAACATAGCTAAATGTCTCCTTATGTGAAAAGAACATAAGGACCCACCATGGTATGTGATTCTCCATGCTTATTTAGTCATACGTGTCAGAGCTGATCTCAAAACTAGTTTTTCTTATTTAATCTTGTGTTCTTTGCTGTTGTCACTCTCCTTTATGGTTTACTAGTCACTCTTAAAAAATTGTAATTCCAAAATCATTTCAAGGGCTCTTTCTGGGACTAATCAGTGTATGATATGTGTGTGTGTGTGTAAATATATATACATACGTATATGTGTATATATATGTATTTATGTATATTCATCCCTCATTCATGCACCCCCTGCCTTTCACTTTAGGGCTGCTAGTTTCGGTCACTTGGAGAGTAGGGCTCTTTGGTGTACTTTGTTCTTCACATTGATTTGTTTTAATCACTGTGAACCAAGGCCCAAACAACCAGAGGTAACAGATAGCCAAGCTATTCACCCCCTTCCCTGTTCCTCCTACTTCCTTCGCCAGTCCCCACATCGAACCATCTTATTGAATTGCTTGCTGTTTCTATTAGTTTCTTTAAGGCTTATGTACACAACAGCAATTGAGAACAACTTCTGGGAACCAGAAAAAAAGGAAAATCATTTGTGTTTTGACTTCCTGAGTATTTGGTTTTCCACAGGGACTTCTTATTCAAATAAAAATTTTCATATATTTTAATTAAAATTGTAAATGTTTTATTTAACATGTTCTCAAAAAGATACAAAACATAAAAGAATAAGAAGTTGTATTATATGAATGCTGTGATTGTATAGCATATCTTCACAACAAATGTCAGTTATTTTTGAAGTTTACCTGTTATCCAAAACCTCATATCCATACAAAAGTACACTCTTCCAGTTGATTCTGATAAAAAGAGATTCCCACAAACCAAAGGAAGTCTTTCACATACTGAAGAAAATGTATCTTCATTTTTCCCTGTAGATTATCTATCATCTAAGAGATGAATTCAGTTTATATTCAACCGTACTCTTCTTACTTTGTTGCGAATGATCACAGATTTTATTGAACATAACCCTGTAAAGTTTTTCCACATTAAAATATAAATTTCATTTTGTGTCTTATTCATAAAATATGTCATTCTTTTATTAATCTTCACAGAAAGTCAGAAGTTCATTTTTGCTAAAATTTACAGATAGTATTTACTTTTCAAATATTCGATTTTAATCATTTATCATCCTACTGGCAAATGAGCAAGATTAATGGTCAGGAACTCAGTGGCCTGAGTATTAAGAGGTTTGGATTCTATTACCTTGTGGCCTTTTATTCTGATCACAGAAAAGACACCGCATTTTAATCTCTCCCCCCCCCCATCTTTCCATCTATCTCTATCTATCTTTTTCCCATCAGTAACTTGGCCTACTCAGGTAGGGTCATGGAGTAGAAAACATACCTTGAGCTAACAAGCTGTGTCAATACGTATTGTTTCCTAACCTCCTAAGTCAATGTCTATCAATTTCTTCATCTGAAAAACAAGGTGATGCTTTCTGCCCGGTCTACTATAAACTAGTGCATCTATCTGCTCGTATCTTGATGCTGATGGCACCTGACGTAAATTTTTAGGGTTGATAAGACAGCTCCTTTCTTAGGGATGTGTGTGAAGGAAGATAGGAACATTGGTCGTATGACCTAGTAACGTGATATTTCAGAAGACTGGATGCCACTGAGACTGGAGAACAGTGTGAAATGAGTTCATGGTACCTTTAAAGAGAAAGGAGAGGCAGAAGAAGAAATAAAGATGCTATTGTCATAAAATCTCTTGGAAAAATAGGGAACGATGGAAACTGTAAGTGTGCAAATCAGATGGTGGAGGAACATGCTATAAGGCTAAAGTGGCCTGTGAAAAAGAGGAAGGGAAAAATAAAATTTTCAGATGACTATTTATGTTAGAAAGCATTATACATATTAACATCACAAAATCATTGTACTAGAAGTTACTTGTCTCTGGGGTTTAGAGGTACAGTCGGCCCTCTGTATCCATGAGTTCTGAATCCACGGAATCAACCAACTGCAGATCGAAAGGCCTGTGATGATTGCATCTGTACTGAACATATAGAGACTTTGTTTTGCTTGTCATTATTCCCTGACCCATACAGTATAAGAACTATTTACATAGCATTTACATTGTATTAGTTATTATAAGTAATCTAGAGATGACAAAGTATATGGGAGGATGTGTGTAGGTCATATGCAAATACTATGCCATTTTATATAAGGGAGTTCAGCATCCACGGATTTTGGTACATGGGGGAGTCCTGGAACCAATCCCCTGTGGATACTGAGGAACGAATGCAATTCGTTCAGATGAATAAGTGAAAATCCAAAGACGTTCAGTGAATTCTCTCAAATTTCCAGAGCTCATGGCATAGCTGGGCCTAGCATCCACTGCACCTTAAATATTGAATGTTTTATTTGCTAATAAGAAAATAATTGCCAATCCATACAAAATGTTAATTCCTTATGTAATTGGATAAATCCTGTAAAACAGAAACAATATATAGGGAAGCACTTTGAAAGAAAATAAAGCATAAAACATACAGGCTGTTATCATGAAAACTATTAGATACCAAGGACAAGAATATCCTTTATGATAATTCTGAGGTTCTTTGGGGAAAGATTTGTATTATACTTTTTTGTAATATAAAAAGTTATATACTACAGATACATCTAACTTATGTCCACTTTCTATTTTCTTAAATCACGAGAGATTATGTGACTAGAGATCTATTTTCTCCAGCCCCAAACGTGTGCTTTTCTTCTGTAGTTTTTAAAAATGAAGTAACAAACTAAATCAATCAATCAATAAAATGTGCCCAGGTTACAAAATTCATTATGCCTTCCTGAATTTTACTTTCTTTGGAGAGGCTATGTTTAAAGCATTTTTAATAAGCAAATTAGTGCAATATAAGGCAGAATACTATTCTTTTCTAGACAAATTATTCACACTCCTGTTGTCAGTCAGAGAAGGGATTATATAGTCACACCTCTGTGTTTCCTTGGAGGTGATAACATAATAGCTTTAAGAAGTCAGATGTAGAAATCAATGAGGAAAAGTCAATGTATTTAATGTATTAGGAAGTTAGGAATTTTCTCCTAATTTCACAAATTCTATTATAGGTGAAAGAAATCTTAGACATATGCACAGACTAGGATCAAAAGACTTTTAAAAAAGTGTCATTGCTACATTTGTTATGAACCATTCTTCTAACTAGCTATTGAGGAAATTTCAAATATGGAATTCAGTGGTTTATAAAAATGATATGTTCTTACAACATTAAGAAATGACAAATCTATTCTCATTTCCCATTAAACAAATAGTTGTCTAAAAATCTGAAATAACAAGTTATAAATATGATCCTAGGATCTTTGTAGAGTAACTATTTGTAAATAAAGGTCAAATGTTTGATACATAGTGCCAGGATTAGTGCATTGCTCAAAAAATACTGTCAAAGTCAGAAAAATGTTTCTTCAGAAAATATCTAATGTGGCAGAGTTCACAAAGCCAAGTGTTAGGTTATGATCCTATTTCTAAGCAACATTCCATCTCAGCACATTTTCTAAATGTAAATATTTCTTCTTGCTTTCAAAATATTGAAGGTATGTTCCCAAACTGTAGTTTTGGATAAAGTTTTATGTAAAGGATGATTGTGTAATAATACAATGGATGTTACTGGATGATAGATAGATATTAAATACCAGGTGCTTTAAAGCTGGCTTACACAAATATAGTTTAAATTTTTGTGAGTCACCTTATTTCTTTTCCCTCTTGCCTACTCAATATGGATAATGGGAAAGTCTATAGAATAAAGTATAAAATGCTTTCACCTCCTTATATCATTAAGAGACCACCTGCTAGGGTCTGGGTTGTGAAGCTGGTATTAGCTGTGTCTGCTTTACAGCAGAGATCTTGCTGAGGTGAAACAGAAGAAAAGAAAGTTGTCAGAGAAGAGAAAAGAACTATGGTATTAACTAGGGGTTTTTGGAAGAATTAAAACACATTGAAGGCAATAAATAGAATGATATATGCTACAGAAAAGAAAATCACTAACATATTAACAACAATGTGAAAGAAGATGACAGAAATAGAGAACAGAGAGTACAATCCAAACTGCAAGGTAACTGCATTCCAGTGAGAGGGTGGGAGAATGGGCAGAACAAATGAGATATAATAGAAGAAAAATTTGCTGAAAATAAAATATAGACAGGTTAAAAATATTGACCATAATCCAGGAATAAAATTAATTTTAAAACACCAATATATCAGTAAATCCTGGTAAAACATTTCAAGCTCAAGGAAAAACAAAATTGTACAATTATCCAGACACATGAAGAGTTTCTGTGATGAAGAAGCAAAACTTGGACATCTCCTTTATAACACTGAATGCTAAAAGGAATTAGAGAATTGGGTACCAGTTGCAGAAATTTTTGTTTTGTGAACTAGAGTCTATATGAATTCAAGTTGGTGCTCACATGAGAAGGCAACAAAGAGTCAGACAGTCCATGTAACAAAGTCAGCCACAAAGAAAACAAAGGGCCAAAAATATAATACCTAAACAAGAAGGTAGGAATAAAATCAAACGTTAAGAGTTTTGAACATAAACACAGGTCACACTTCACACTGACAGACAAATAAACCCAACCATATGCCACTTGCAAGAAACAAGCTTAAAACAAAACACAAAATTTAAAAAGAAAATATTGGGCCAAAAGTTACCAGGCAGATATAAATAAGGAAAAGTCATCATGGCTACACTCCTTTCATGCAAAAGAACGTTAAAGACGAAGTCTATTAAATGAGATAGAGGGCTATTCTATAGACAGAAGATACCATCCCACAATGAAGTTGCAACAACTATGGGCTTCTACATGCTGACTAGCATAGTACAGAAATATTTAAAGACCATGAGTAACAAGAAAAAGGAGAATTTTATGGAAATATAATTGCAGTGGGTGATATTAACATGCCTCCCTCCATCTTTTCCATATGAAATTTCTAAAATAAATGATTTGAATTATAGAATTAGTAAGATTTATTTTAATATATTTATTCCTTATTGAACAAATATTGATTATATACAACGAGCATAAGACACGTTCACTACACTCCAGAGCTTTCAGTCTCGTTGGAAGGAGACAAGCAGTTATAACCCGAGTTACTGGGTTTCCACCAGGTGAGCTGGGAGCCTACAGGGAAGGACATAATCCACCTGGTGTGTCAATGAGACAGGTGTGAGGGAAGGCATACTGAGAAGGAGAACATCTGCAGTGAAACATGAAGGAGTTGGCCACGTGAATATGGGGAAGAGAGAAAGATGCAGCAAGGGGAGGAAACAGCAGCACTACCAACAAATCATCCTGGGAAAATTGGGTAATGATTTTGAGAAAAACATTAAAGATTCCTCACCTCACTGCATATTACAAACGAAGTATTAGATGGACTAAAGAGTTAAATGTTTTTTAAAATATGAAAAATCTCCAGAGAAATATAAGTAGTGCATAATATGATTTCAGATGGACTTTCTAAGTATAAAAAATTCAAAGTAACAAATCTTTTAAACAAAATTTATAAGACAGAAGGAAAGCTTGAGGGGGACAATTATAATAAATAGGCTGAAGCTGACAAGTCAGAAAAGCCCTACTAACATTATTGAAAAATAGTTAAAGGACTCAAAATGATGCACAAGTAAAAACAAAATAGCAAATACATATAAAGTGCTTTATATGTGTCAGACATTTATCCTTTTAATGCCCTCAACCACACTATGAGGTAGAGACTATTTTTATTTTTTATCTCCAATTTACAGATAAGGAAACAGAGACACAGAAAGGTTATAAAACTTGCTCAAGGCCAGGTGGCTGGTGAGCTTCAGAGCTGGAAAGGGAATCCAGGCAGTCTGGCTCCAAGTTCTGTGACTTAACTACAATTCTATGCTCCTTTTCAAGAAGTATAAGTGTCCAAAAACCAAAAAACAAACCCAAACAATCACCTTCCCCAGGAAACAGATGAAGGAAAATTCAAACAACAGAGATGCCTTCCTCTGTTGTGAACTGACTCATATTGTGTATACATTTTAAAAAAATACAAAAAACAGTCCTAGATAGCTAATCCAGTGTATAATTACGAATCAAAAGAAATTCTAAGGTTTACTAGTAATTTGAACCCTTGAGTAGAAAAACAAGAATTTAATGACTTTTTTCTTTGAAATTTTCTAAAATCAATTCAAGAAGCCTCTATTTAGTCCAAACTAAGAGCTAGGCAGACGGTGAACTGGTATGTCACATGGAAGCCCACAAAGCTGACACAAACACAGACACCAGCTTCAAGAAGGCAAGCATACTTTCCGTGATACATCAATAGCCTCGCTATTATATTCTAGATGCATTATAAAGAAGTCAACTCCTTAGTTCTCGGAAAATTGATTTGGAACTAAATTGGGAGCGTGATGAACTAAATTCTGTCATATCTAAATATATGATCTATAACCCAGCTTGGATTTCTGTACAAGACATCATATGGATGGACATGTTATAGACTCAGAGCCATTAGCATGAATAAATTTTCTATAATCTTAATATTTGCATATCCCTCAGCTAATAATAAAATTCATCTCTTTTAAACATTCAGAATGCTGCTGCCAAGTCAAATTTGTAATCAATTTGAGTTTCATATATTTTACCCTCATTTGAATACTAGAAAACCATGAAATAGATGGAGAATAAAATGAAAGAGCAAGTGTGTAGCACAATCTTGGATTAATTTACAATTCATAAAAAACATGGAGAAAAAGGGCAAAGAGTAAAATGAATGGAAGCGTATGCCGTGACAGCATAAACACTACGTTGTGGCATCCATCCAGCATATGAACACAGTAAATCCTATTCCACTTTTTAAACTAATATAGTCCTATCCCCCCCCAATGCATTGTGTTAGTGTGTATATACTTGTCATCTGGCCCCAAGTCCATTCATTCCTTTGATTACCATGCTTTACACATTAATCAAAAGAATCTCGTAGGGTTGTAAAAAGGATTAGCTCTTGCTTCCTTAGTAACCCTTTCCTAACTAGTATTCTCCCAGTTAACCAGATACTGGAAGAGCTACTGTGCATCCAGTTGCCTGTTAGAGGAAGAAGACAAGATTCAGTGTTGTTGTAGACAGAATATTGGTCCTACGAAGATATTTACATCCTTATCTCCAGAATCTGTGAATATGTTACTCTACATGGCAAAGGGGACTTTGCAGATGTGATTAAGTCAAGGATCTTGAAATGCAGAGAGTATCTTGGATCAATCATCCAGGTGGGTTCAATGTAATCACAAGGGTCCTCATAAGTGAAAGAGAGAGGCAGGAGAATCTGAGTTAGAAAGAAGTGATGACGGAAGCAGAACGAGAGAGAGAGAGAGATGCAGATTCTACACTGCTGACTTTGAAAGTGGAGGAAAGGTCCATGAGTCAAAGAATGCAGGCAGCTTCTAGAAGCTAGAAAGGGCAAGAAAACAGATCCCCCTAGAGTTTCTGGAGGGAGCATGGCCCAGCCAACATGTTGATTTTGGCTCAGTGAAACTCATTTTGGACTTTGGATGTCCAGAACTATAATATAATAGATTTGTGCTATTGTAAGCTACTATTGTTTGTGGTAATTTGCTCTAGAAGCAATAGGAAACTAACACACGTTTCCACTGTTCACCTACATACACCTGTCTGAGTCAAAAATCACTATATGGTAGAGTCTCTTTAAAGCATATTTCAGTTCCAGCTCCCCCAAATCTCACAGATTTATATACGCAAATCACCCTGTGATGGAAACATCCTTGAAGTTATTCTTCATGCCCCCAAGAAGAAATATCCACTACTTATAGATCAGACTCAGCTTAAAAGTCCATTTAGATTCTAATCTCTCTAACAGAATTGCCATTTCTCATTGTAATGACTTCTTGATATACAGACTGGTCCTCCGTTTTCTGCACCTCCTGTCATCTCACAAGAAGGGCTCCTGGTACTAGAGCAGTTATGAGTGAACAGAATTTATTCAGAAATTAGGTAATCACTAGTACATTGATATTGCCAGTTTGAGTATATTTGAAAATTTCATCTTATTGCTGTTAAATGTGTTTGAATTAATTGCTTAGTTTAGTTAAGAAATTGGCCAGTTAAAAAATCAATCATTGAATAAAATGACTTAAATTTCTTTGAAATGGTCAAATAAATTAGAACCATTAAATGCCTGTAGATGATGCATATTTTTACAGCATAAGTCTCTTGTTAGACATTTTCCTAGCGCAATCAGACTTATATTGCTTTATAACAATGATGACTACTGTTAGTGAGTATCAGTTATGTGTTAATCATTTTACATGTATTATCATACTAATTCTTATGACAACCATATCTGTTAGGTGGTACTATCTCCATTTTACTGATGAGGAAAGTAGCTTTCTAAAAATAAAATCATATAGTAAGTGGCTGAGCCTGGAAATGAGTTCAGGTATTTCTGAATACAAGGTTGTTGAACACTACACAGTCTCTCATGTAAATATTTTTCATTAAAATATAATATTTTATTATAAAGAAAAATTTTAATTAAGGATATGAATCTTCCTTTCTGCTTCCTAAATATCTACACACAAATTCTTTCTAGACATTTATTTCAGTGAATCTAGGGATAAATCAAAGAGAAACCAATAATCTGAATTTCTATGACTCTAAGTGGCTCCTTCTTCGCCCTTATAAGGTTGAGTTTATAATTAGGAATCTAAGTAAATTCTTCAGCTATAGTTCTTTGGTCACTATAGAGATCAAACTTGAGACAGGGTAAGGTATTGATCCAAACTAACAAGGAGAGGAATGAACTTTACTATAATGGAAGGAAAATGCAAAGCAAGGACCACTGCTCTCATTTTCTATTAATCTATTCACTCCCAGGGCATGGGAGGTGGTGTCATGCTTCCATCAAAGAGTCCTCTTATTTAAATCTGCATCCCGGGTATACAATGAAGATATTTCATAAACTTTCCTCTTAAGTCTTTAGTCATACATTCAATAAACATCTACAGCCCATCTACCGCCGGCCAAGCACAGTACTCAGGGCTGGGCATGAATTAATCACCATTATATTCAGTTCTGCTCTACTTGAAAAGAGAAGAAAAGAAAAACACCAGAGAGATCCTCAAGAAATACAGTATTGTAAGAAGTGTTGATCTGGCCTTATCTCTAAAAACAGAAATACGACAAGTTGCATCCTTTCAACATGCTGACTTCTGAATAAAACTAGTTCCCAGATGGCTGGCCCTGCTAAGGATGTGGGCTTGTCTGAAGACACACCAAATGGAGCCCTCCTTAGGTGAGGAATCTTGAGGAACTTGGTGGCACACATGCCACATCCCCATCCCCCAAACCACATTTATTTATATAGAGATGAAATTAGATTAAAATGGATAAAGGCCAAGAAGATTTGATGAGGTTGAAAAATCATTTACACATAACCTCATAGTAGCTCAATTTCTCTTCAGACTGTCCCCACTTAATCCAGGCGGTGAGTAGCTCCCTCTGCTGTGCTCTCCCAATATTTTAAAATTATTCTTCTGTTTATATTACTTATTACTTTTTAGTGTATCTTTGAGTCCCTCTGTCCTCCCCACTTCTCTCACCTCCTACCAACATGCAACATCCTCCACCACAGGGCAGAGCTAAACTAATTTTGTAAACCTCTTCAACACCAGGTTCTGTCTTGGGCACTTTATCCTGGAGGAGGCAGACCTCCAGGGAAATTAACCATCACCTCTGGACCTGGAAGCTTCTATCTCTGATGCTTACTTTTGACTTTAAGCAAATTGCTTAACCTCTGTAAGTCTTCTTACCTATATCGTGAGAATGATAATATAGCCTATAATCTATGATTGCCTATGAGGACTGAAGGAGATTTCACAAAAATAAAGAGTTTTACATAGTATCTTGCACATAGTAAATAATAAATGCTCACTAGCTTCCAGTCACCCTATGTGTTATTATATACTCTAGATATTATGATCCAGATAATCTGAGATGATAAAAGTCTGAGAATAAGAAAAGTTATGAAATTTTTCCAAATCTCAAAACTAGTCATTAACAAGGATAAGACTTGACTCAGGTCCACCTGAATCTAAAGCCTTCTGTAAGGGGGCTCTTTATAAACCAAGCATCCTCTTTATAAGCCAAGTATCCACCATGTGGCCCGAAACAGGGAGAAGACAATAAATCATGAAAGAATGGATAATTACACAATGAGATTGGGGCGAAGATGATGGCATCATCCTACTCATATGGCTACAGGGATAGAGAAAGAATAGAGGAGAAAGAAATTACCAACTCAACGTATATGATACTCAAAGTGTTGGTTTATCTGTGTTTTTGACAGTAGCTGATGAACCACCAATTTCTCACCAGCAAGCAACACGGCAGTCCTCTGACAATGTAAAGTTCATGAAAGTCACGCTAGTATATCACACTTTAGGGACAGATCTGCTCCTTTTTCTCCCTGAATTGTTCCTCACATTTTCCCCTGCTCTATGTATTTTAGGTAAAATCATGAAACAATCACTCAAAGTTACTTACATTTTTCATTTCCCTAAGGTGCCTCTGAGCAGTGGGCTTGGCATGGTGAACCCTGGCCTGGACCAGCCAGATGGTGATGCCTGGGCCACTTCCTAAGTCTCTGCTGCCCTTTTTGCTGCTCATCAAAAGCAAAGAGAAAGATCCTGGATTCCTCATTTATGATTCATTCCTCTGTTGCTCCACTACGTACCTATGCATTGCAAAATTACAATGCGAGGCACACCCCTAAATAAAGAGTTGTTTTGTATTTAGTTAGTTTGAATATAGGTAGTCTCTCTATTTAATTTGAGTATTCCTTCTATTTAAATTGATTTCAATCCCCTTCTTCCTAACGTCTCTGTTCTAGAAAATCCCCAAATTTCGTATCTTTTTACATTATTCCACCTCTCCCTGAGTTGCTACCTCTTCAATATAACTTCTTTTTGTCACTCGTTATTTCCTACCCTATTCCTTTTTTATTCCTACTGCTTCAGTTCTGCTTTTCCTTTTCCCAAACTTCCCTGTGGTTCCCAGCTCTCCAAATCCTCCTTCACATGTGGCTCAGTTACTAGTGGGCAGTGCCTTTGTGAGAACGTCATCTTCTTCCTGTTTATCTAGGCTGGAACTTGAGAAATGGCAAGCAAATGCATTCACTCCTTCAGCCATAGAGCGACAATTGTCAAGCTCAGTCTATGATTAGCAGAAAATACGCATGCCTCTGAAAGGCATTACCGAAACAGACAAGTTAAAAGGTCCACCAGCACCTCTAAAACCATCAGGGACTCTAGAATACACAGAAAGTGATTTCATTCTGCGGTCAAAGCAATTTGTTGGTAGATGGAGATAACTCGTGCATACTAGCTTGGAATCTGTCTTTCCTTAAAATGATCAATTTTTGTCTCTTGTAGGCCTTGTAAAATTCCATCTGAAGCTAGTTCATGTGTACTGAACTGTTTTGTTTAGTTCCAGGTATGCTGTTGGCACCCAACAGATCAAAAATAAGCAAAGGTAATATAATGGAGAAGAGCCTTTAATAATTTGCAGCTTTGAAAAACATCTTCCTGGCATGCCCACCTGTAAGTAGTTTGAGCAGAGCAGAGGTAGGAAAGTTAATTGCTTACTATCACCTTAAAGCATTTCTGCACCATCATTCTGGAACACCAGAGGTTTCTGGATCTGTTTTTAGGGATTCCCTGATTTTTCACCCTCTTTCCAACTTTCCCCTCTCTATTAAGGTTAGCATCTGAAATTTATTCTGACACAGGATATTAAAAGAAAGCCCAAAGCATCAAATTCTGACTCTCACTGATTTAGACGATTGAGGCTGTGACAGCTTTTCTCCTACTAATCATCCTTTTCCTTTGAATAATGAAATGTATTTAATTCAATCCACCTTTTGTCTTAGAGAAATTCAGTCTCTGAATTTATACAAATTCTTTTCCGTGACCTTAAGTAAGTCTTTGTTTAAAATGCTTTCTCTACCTAAGTCCACAAACAGCAGCATACTTTGATATGTTTTTCTTTTGAATTTAGTGACTGATAGACTTGATGAAAGAACGGAAACCACACTAATTCCACATGCTTTCTTTACAGAACATTA
Organism: Tapirus indicus; assembly: GCA_031878705.1. Taxonomy (NCBI): domain Eukaryota; kingdom Metazoa; phylum Chordata; class Mammalia; order Perissodactyla; family Tapiridae; genus Tapirus; species Tapirus indicus. The sequence goes on along the minus strand of CM062926.1, from coordinate 79,927,845 downwards.
TTTGGAAAAGCTAAGCAATCAAGGAGAAAAGTGTGAATGTTTAAATAATGCAACATATTGCTTTGACTGTCAAGAGTGATGTACTTAGAAAAATTCTACCTAAAGAAATGAACACTTTCAAAATAATGTGGTCTTTAATCATTTAGTCTTGGATAAGAAGATAAAACTGCTAATGTTAAGCAGAAGTGTTAAGAATCCATGTAGGATACTGTGTTTTTAGCCAAAGTTATAGATTTTTCTAATGTGCTCTAAAATGAAAGGTAATTGGTATCTTGTTCAAATGTTTGTATTCTCACAACTGCTTTCTGGTTACTGTCCCCCACAATTGTAGAGGACACTGAATATTGCTGTCTACTTGTTGAATAGTCTTTTAAATTTAGAACAGGGATGTTTATAAATTAAAGCCACAATAATTTTAATGTACCAAAACTTTGAATCAGTCAGGTGCTGGGTTATTCTTGCTGTCACCATTAACATGCCCTAAATGCCTTTTACATACAAACGCAGCCTGTAATTTCAAAAGAAAGAGATGATGTCAGATTCCTAATGATATTCTGGTACTAGGAAAAGTCCAAAGAGTGGAAGTAATCTAATAGTCTCCCCTGCTTAAGATACACATGGAGTACATAGTTAGCCAGTCTCATCATCCTTTAAGTTATTTATAGCCATATTTCTTTAAAAATTTGGCACTGGCATGCTTTTCTTTTCCCTTGGATTCAAAACCTAATCCTGTAAGTGCAACATAAGGGGAGGAACTCAGTATACGCTTCTTATTTCACTTCTGTTTTTAAAGAGTGAAGTGTAAAAAGCAGCCTTTAAATATTATTCAGATTGAAACTTGCTCTTTTCCATGCACATTAAGACAACATCTGTGAACAACAAGTAATTTAATTAAAACTTGCAAACAAAAGTTTTCCTAGACTGATGGTGTTTAAAATCTAGTAGAAGGTGAGAGGAGGGAATTTGAGGGGAGTGAAATGTGAAAAGCCGTTAAAAAATTATATATTGGGTCTTTTTGTAAAATTCCATATGAAGCTAGGCTTTCACAAGTTTAAAATAGAATCACTTTCCTAGACTATTCCTTTTAGGCACCAAAAGCCTTGGGCAGATGGACAAGTCACTTCAACTCATTATGACCTCCCACTGTATTAGGACAACTCACCTGAAAGGAAACTCACACTGTAAAGTTGAGTATCTCCTTGTTTGTCTTAAAGATTGTTTTCAAAATTTTAGACACTTAACTACAATTGCAGGTTATCAACCACTAGCCAGGACTTAGCATCAGTTTCAATCTTTTAGTCTTCTAGTAGCCTGCACAACCACATCTACCACGGTTTCAGTCAAAGAATCTCTTAGCTTCATCAGTTTAAATAAATGGCAACACAAACATTGTGAATATGGAAGGATGGCCATAACACAGTGGCCAGAAATGCTCCTTATGGGCCCTTATGTGGGGGTAGGAGAGATACAAAGCATTTCTAAGAATGATAGTCTGTGCTTTCCCTAACAATGAGCAGCAAAGCCTTTTCCAACATTTTTGCAGAACTGGTTATTAAATTTTTATTATTACCTGGAACTAAAATTCCTAGATTGCCAAGAAGCAAACTGACGAGATTAAAATGGCCAACTTCACAGGTGTTTAGCGTTTAACATCATGACTTATACACAGTGGATGCCCATTAAACATTTATTGAATTAATTTGTCTTGTAATAATATTTCGAAACTCAATGCCCATCTTTTTATGGTTCCTGTTGACAGATTTTGTTACCTTCTCTCTCTTGCTTCGTTTTAAAAAGTAGAAAACAAGTTCCAAATTCTGCAACAGAAGTTATTTAAGCATCACAAAGAAGTTATTTGAAAATTGCGATTAGAGCTTCCAGGAGGGAGTAAAAATAAACTTCTTGCCTCTGAACCTGTGAGTCTCCCACAACGAAATCCAGCTCATCACCAAAAATGCTCAGCAGGACACCACATGAGCAGGTGAAAATTAGAACTGCACAAAAATGTTTGCTTGGAAAGTGAAACTAGTCAACTTCAGGCTTTCTGCCAGATTTAATTTCTGCCAGAAATTCTCCTGTTATTACATATCTGCAGAAAGCAATTAGAAAAGTACGATAGCTAAAAAATTCCAAATACATTCATGTCTCCACCACAGTTCAGTCCAGAATAAAATAACTAGCCTCCCCAGTCCAGTGGACCAAGTACAGAAGTACAGACAGAACATGCAAACACACACACACACACACGCGCGCGTACATATTTTTCCTTGGAGGACCATTTACTCGCAAGCAGTATCCTATTTGTGTTGTGAGATCTAGGAGGAAGAGCTCAGTAGGTTTTCAGAGTGTCCCTGGACACTTCTGAGTTGGAAGCCTGCCAAGGAAAGCAGATGTGGCGGAAAGCCCTAGGTCCCATTCACCAGCAGTGCAGGGCCTGAGGAGAATGTCATAAACCTCACCAAGTCTGACCCTTGTCATTACAGAAAGTATCTTACAGGAGGAATTAAAAATGCTGATGCTTTGCAGCACTCTCTAGCATTGTTCTTTATAAAATCTCTAACTTGAGTATGGATTTGGTGAGTGGCTTAGACCAGACACAAATACTACTCATCTATCTTGACAGTCTCCTGAAACACACACACACACAAACATACACAGTTTCAAACACCCAGCCCTGTATCGTCTCCAGGGCTTCATCCCCAGTCTTCTGTTTTTTGTCTTACCACACACACTCCCTCAGCTCTCAGCTTCATCCATATTACACCCAAAGGATAGCTCTAGTAGCGATTTAAGCCCTAACCTTATGTTGCCAAATCTTTTAAAACCCAACATGGCCTTTTTTTTTTTTAATATTATCCATAAACTTGTTTCTATTCTCAAATTTTCTAGCTGTATATTAGAATAGAGAACATCTAGGATTGTCAGGAATAATGGTGAATGTGCTAAAGAATCAATCAAAAATGAATAAAATGATTGTTGAGTATAAACATGTGTGCAAAACAATGAACCTTTAACTATGTGTGCATGTATATATATGTATATATATATACACATTTAACTATATATACACACACATTTAACTACATATATATACAGTTTATATGTATAATAGCTAATAACTATATATGAACTATATATAACTATATATATATTCCACAGCCTGGGAATGGGAGCAAAAATAGCAGATTATGGGAAAAACGTTGAATTGGCTTTTGGTGAGGTACACTTAACTCAAGAATGTGGGGACAAATGAAACAGGCGGTCAGCGGAAGCGCTACTGTTGCAGCTGACAATGGGGCTGAGTGAGCATTAAGTCTAGCATGGTTCCTTTGCTCTTAGACCTAACCCTTAAGCCTGGAGTCAAGAGCCTTTAGCACCAGGCCTCCAACATTCTTGAATTGTTCTTGGCCTTAGTTTTGAAATGTGTGCCCTTGCCCATTCCAAGCTCCATCCCATCTTGTCCCTAGTCCTCCTTCTGACCTTGTGATTTAATTTCCTCTTTACAGCTTAGCTTCATCCTTTGAACCTGATGAATTGGACCATTTCACTGGCTCATGATCTTTTGCTTTCTCTTCAACTTTTGGATTCTCTTTTGCCTTTGCTGCTTTAGATTCCCTTGATAAACTGTAGTCCCCACAGCCCCATCTTTCAGTGCTTCTCTTCTGAGTGAGAGTTCTCTTTCCATCTTTGCTCAGACACTGTGAGTGGATCCAAGGTAAATAGAGAGGAGGCAAATAAAGGCAGAGGGCTGGTTGGCAGGACGTGTTGGGAATGGGAAGATTATGCTGAGGGTCAAGATCAGTTTTAGTTGAAAAGACAGAAAACTGTGATCTAAGAAAATATTTGTGTGTGTGAGGAAGACCAGCCCTGAGCTAACATCTGTTGCTAACCTTCCTCTTTTTGCTGAGGAAGACTGGCCCTGGGCTAACATCCGTGCCCATCTTCCTCTACTTTCTATGGGACGCCGCCACAGCATGGCTGACAGGCAGTGCGTCGGCGGGCGCCCGGGATCCGAACCTGCGAACTAAACCGGGCTGACAACTGTGAACTAAACCGCTGCACCACCGGGCCGGCCCCAATCTAAGAAAATATTTTGAGAGTCCAAGAACTAAGTCAAAAGAATGACTAGGTCCAATATGTGACTGTGAGCAGCTCCATCAGAAAGGAGACAGTCACTGGGTTGAGGTCATTGAAGAATTTAGTTTCTTGAAGTAATGTGATGTTGACATCACCAATGATAATAGAAATGTTATTAGTATCAAGTGTTGGAACGATTATAATAGAAAAAGGGCACTTAATAGCTTTATACAACTCCAGGGAGGACAGAAATTTAATTTGAGCTCAAGAGTGTATCTCTCAAAGTTGAGGATGCCTTTATCAACATAACAACCTATTAAATCAGGCAGACAATTTTCTCTCTTAAACAGTTTTTAGTGTGGTGTTATTTTGAATGTTTGGAACCTAGGATACCTTGATACTTTAAATATCTTGCTCTCTGGGAAGAGATAATGGTTATTACATTACATTAGCCTCATAAATAATAATAACGAAAATAATAGAAAAGGCTTATACAGCACAGCACTTACTATGTACAAGATGCTATTGTTTTAGTCACTTTACAAATATGAATTTATTTAATACTCAAAACGACCCTATTAGATAGATACAATTAGTATCTCCAATTTCAGATGAGGAAATAGGTACAGAGATACTAAATAATTTGCCCAAGGTCAACCAGTAGGTAAGTGTAAGAGCCAGAATTCAAATCCAGGCAGTTTTGTTCCAAAGTCTGTGTTCAACTAAATAGGGTTTACCTGACAGCATTTTCTGGTTTCTGAGTAAAGTGTTACATGGAGTTCATTTGTAACCTCTTCTGGCCCTAGGAGATGATGTTTTTGTGATTCTAGTAAATTGGGGACATTCATACATCTTAAAGATAGTTATGGTTTGAGAGTTAAGAAATATATTGCAGAGGTCTTTAATAGAAATGAGATAAAAAAGAAGGAGAGAGAAAGGGAAAGAGAGAGAACATAGCACATCATTTGTGAAATCTTTCTAATTTCAAGAACTATTCAAATTAATCAAAATGTAAAGATAATATCAATAGCAAAATTTTATGTATCAACTCCTGGAATTCCTTCTATATATCTATCCCTGGAAGAATAATCATGTAGAGAATTATTATTATTAAAATGTAGCTTGAAAATTTCTCAGTACAAATGTTTACAAAATTCTATGTCAGGCTCTCTACACAGTTACACAAAGGGTAAAAGGAGGTGTCATTAGGAATGATATTATTGGTTGTTGCTTGAGGACTACTCATCTTTCTTTGACTATCTAAATGGACTTTGAGAATATGAAAGAAATGGAGAATGATATGGAAGGACAGGAATACCATTCTTTACAGAAATAATATCTGCACATACACATATACATATATATGTGTGTATATGTATATATATGAGCATATTGAGCATTATTAAAAGAAATGGTAATACCATAACATAATGATATAGTCAGGAAGCTGGGGCCAATTGGGTTGAAATAGTGAAATAAATGAAAAGAAGCGAAAATTGAAGTTTGAGGTAGGGTATTAGAAACTATAAATAGTAGTTTTGAGTTGATAACAGTGAAGGCTGGAATAGATCTTTTCAAGAAAAAATAAAAGTTGTAACTTAAATACAAATATATGCCTTCCTTTCAAATCTCATTTCTCTGAAATTTTACAGAGTAAAAGTTGCATCTGTTCTCCCACACTGGATGACGGATGGATGATGAATCCTGAAATTGGTCCCATTCCAGAATGAGTCAGTGACTGAAGTAGACATGCGCTAATACAGTTACAGTCCCCAAAATACATGTTTTAGAGTCCCCTAGGACACTGAGGGCTAGCATAATTTCAGCTAAGAAAGTCAGGGCTCTAATGGGGCTCTGTGCCCACGCTGAGGACCATGGGATGGCACAGAAGAAAGAAAGAGCTGATTGAGCTGCTGACTAACGCTGGTCTACCTTCTTTTGGCACTCCAGCTCTATCCCCTGTGTTCCAACTGGAAAATGCTACTGGACTTCCCCCTTGTAGCAAAACAGCAGACTTCCACTCTGTCCAGTGCTCAGAAAAATGGCTCAGGATCCAACAAAAGCAGAGGCAGTGAATTTTACATAAAGCTTGTGGCTGGACCGGACACTCTAACAACATTGAACAAACTCACTTTATTCTTGTCCCTTTCCCAGAATCTTTCAACTTGACAATACAACCTCTGTGTCGATAGTCAAAAATTCTAACTTAGAAAACAGATCAATTAAAAAGTGATCCTTAGATTCACGAGAAGATTTTTAACTGTTTCCCTAGAGCACTTATCTACTATAATTACTTACAAAACTGTTTGACAAAAAGGCTTATTGGTTGGATAAGATAAAGCTGAATTCTTATTATGACAATGCTAACTAAAAACAAACAAAATAATCAACAACAGAGATTGATAAAGCATCCATGAAGTTATAATGTAATTCAATAGGGAAATGCGATGCTACTTACCAAAATTTAATGTACATAGTTTTAAAAAAACCCAGCTACTTTATAATGTTAGGTCTACCTACATTTTATTTCAATGTAATTAAGTTCCTATTAATTAAAAAATAAAATAATTGTTATTTGAACATTATTTTATATACAGTTCACATTTATTGAACTTTAAATGAAAACATTGAGAATATATTTTGAAACCACTTATAGTGCTGGATTTTGCTTTTAAAATTAATGGTGATGTGATTTTTTTTTAAGTTTTTCTGTGTTCATAACTACCAAGTTAACCTGTTTAAAAATACACATGCTGATATATTCAGATTTTGGAGGAAGACGCTATTGGATCTTTGACTAACAGAGAAACTTCTCAAATAAATTCATTTAGTATTATATTTATTTTAACCCATATGTATGCCTGGAGCAATTTGGCCATTATTTACTTTTGAACAGTCAGACATATCTAAAGCATTCAGTTCACCAGGCAACAGGATATATCCTGCATACAATGAGAAAAATGTGGAAGACAAAAACCTACTTGAAGGTCTGCCAAAAAGAGCAGTGAAAAATGATGTGTCCAATGACAAGACAGTGGGGGTGGGGGAAAGAGCTCATCTAACACAGAAGCTGAGAAAACTTAAATGCTTAGTAAAATTAAAATATAAACCAATTACCATTTTTTGAGTTTTCACTGAATATGTGAATCAAGTCTCCTTTTCCACAGTTTATCCTAATTTTAAGAAAAACATGAAATGCAAAATAAAATACAACAAAAAGCTACTGCTGGGGAAAAAAAAAAGGTTTTATCAAGGTGTACCTTGAAGTGTATCCCAAATCATGGGGATAGAGTGGGGTTGGGTTGATGTTGTGACACAAAGATTTGCAGAAGGGCATACAGCACTAAAAAGTAAGTTAAGAGAGTTGGTTTCTACTTCTCTCTGCTTAAATCTTACAAGAATTACTACTGAGTGTTCCTGCACCTCAGTTTTCTTATCTAGAACTTAAAGGTGTTAAAACCAAATAGGCACTGAGGTTCTTTGAGTTGTCTATGTGATAAATTCCTTTTATCTTGGGTGACATTTTAAGAAGTACAGCTAGCCTACCAGGAATTTGGATTACCCATTGTGCTGCTCACTGGCAGGGTATTTTTATGCCATCATTTAGACCCACAAAGTCCCAGGGGTCACTAAATATAGTTACACCATCATTTGTTGTATCAAACTAATACAAATAATTCATTGAATTTGTTGATTTTCAACTTTTAAGGAAAAAAAAAAACCTTTTCATTGTCTAATTGTCATTGTTTGTGCTTTTACTGATTATATCGTACTAATGGAAAAATACTCAGGTTAGTTAAATTTGCAAGAGGTAGATTCCAGTGATTGGAAAAGTTAAAAAGTATGAAATTTTTACTCTGGAGTTCGTAGGTAGTATTTCAAAGGAGAAGAGACATTTTGGATATATGTGGTATAATAAAAAATAAATATTTAGTCTTTGTCCCCAGTGGTTCCTGGCACGGAAACTCTTGGAATCTCTGAATCTCCTGAGGGATAGTCTTTGGTGTGCTAATGAGAACTCCTGGCCTCCAACAGGGTGGGGAGGAGTGGGGATAGCTTCAGGGTGGGGGCTGGTCACCAGAAAACCAAATGATTGGAGGGTTAGAACTTTCAGCCCCACTTCCTACCTCTGAGAATAGAAGAGGGGCTAGAGATTGAATTCAGTCATCAATGATAATGAGTGAGTCAATCACCCTAAGGAAATAAAACCTCAATAAAACCCCTAAGCAATGGGGTTTAGTGAGCTTCCAGGCTGGTGAATGCATTGATGGGTGGTGAGCCCAGAGAGGGCACAGAATCTCTGGGCCACTGCTTCTCAACCCGCACCCCCCACCATCTTGCCCTATGCATCTTTTCCATTTGGCTGTTTCTGAGTTGGACCCTGAGTTAGTGGCTGAAGTGGGGGCTACTTGTGGGGTCTTCTCTAACTATAGGAGTTAGTGTGAGAATTGAATTGAATTATTATACATCCAGTTGGTGTTAGAGGATTGGAGAATTGGTTGGTGTCAGAAAACACTGCACATTTGGCATCAGAAGTGATGTCAGGAAAAAAACAATATGACATGTCATGCAATCATATAAAGACCATGCACCTATATGGAATAGATCAGTGTTCTAAAAGAGTCATTCCTGAATCAGAAAAGTCTGAAGTTACTGACCACTCTGCAAGCTATGAACCTGTCATTTTATTTATTTATTTATTTTTGTGTGTGTGTGTGAGGAAGACCAGCCCTGAGCTAATATCCGTTGCTAATCCTCCTTTTTGCTGAGGAAGACTGGCCCTGGGCTAACATCCGTGCCCATCTTCCTCTACTTTATATGGGACGCCGCCACAGCGTGGCTGACAAGCAGTGCATCGGCGGGTGCCTGGGATCCGAACCCGCGAACCGCGGGCTGCCAAGCGCGGACTAAACCGCTGCGCCACTGGGCCGGCCCCATGAACCTGTCATTTTAATTGGAGCAAGTGTTTGTTTCAGAAGCAGGAAAAAAGAAATTACAATTTAAATTTCAATGTGTAACTAGAATGCTTTCAAAAGAGGGAGTGGGAAGCAAATAAAAAGGACAATGTAAGGTCAATTAAATTCTGTCCCCCACAGACTGTTCAATTAACAATCTTGGAATTACAGTGCCAGGCACTTATTAAGTGTCTGCCCTGCTCTATAAATTTACCGAATCTAGAGATGACTCTTAGCTATCACACAGGCCTTACAAAATGATCTCTTAATGCCTGCAGTTGTGTTTGTGCATGAGAGAGAGAGACAGACAGAGAAGAGAGGAAATATCCGTTCCCAGTGCCAAGGTTACCAGGGAGTCCAACTCCAAATCTCATCATCATAAGTAATATTTTACCAAACAAGTAAAAAGAATACTGATGTGCAGAAGTTTTTCCGGTGTGGTAAATGTATGTGAGAGGCAGAATGCTGGAATTGATTAAATAGCAGGCAGCTATCAATAGTAAAAACAGCCAATTATCCATGAATTTTGTGGGCTTTTTACCCAAAGCAAACCTGAGACAAGGCAACTGACCCTCTCTTCCTCTGTTACCACAGAAGACTTGAGGCCCCAGGCTGATATTTTCACATGAACGTTTTCTGAAGTAAAGCCCTCTGTGATCATTACAGAATGTCTACTTTTATTTTTCAGGTGGTTGAGAGAAGATGTATCTTAAAGATGCCCAACACTGGATGAAAGCAACATTTACTCCAAACTCCAGACTACATTTTTCCAAACAGCTGGCACTTTGCCATATTGCAGACGTCTGGAATGCTGACTGACTTTAAAAAACAAGTGTAGTTGTTCATTTATATGTTGATAGCAAGAAGGTAAAATATTCAAATATTAGGTAGAGAAGTTGAGACATATTTAAGCACAGACTTCAAGACTTTCTCATTTCTCACCTAGTATTTTTGCCACTCAATGAGAATGTCTTCTAAAACCCCAAACAGGTGCTGTTTCATATTAAAATTCATGGCTCTGAATGTAGCTGAGGTAAATATTTTACTCGTCCTTTGGCACCCTGCACATAAAATTTTAAAATAATTCAAACAACCTACAGCTTGTCAGTGACCAAATAGAGCTCTGGTAAAAATAAGATATCTTTCAGTTCAGCACCAGCTGGCTAAATTTAAACCCTACATTATGTAATCTTAAAGTGTCGGTGCTTTCAGTTGGTGTCTTAAGAGTTTCTGTTATAATGTTGCTCCCAAATCTCTTCAGTCTCTAACATCTAAACACTTACGGAACAACAGGACCAAATTAAGGTGTTCAGAGGCAATTGAAGACAGAAAAATCCATCTGAATATAGGCCATAATACTTTTAAAGTAAAATCTCAGTCTTCCCTCTTTAAGTTTGTAGTTACTATAATTAGGGCTGGCAGACCCAACTGGCAGTGCTTTTCTTAATTCTGCAAAACATGTAAGAACCTGATTCTTTAATCCTTACTCCAGTAATACTCCCAGAGGAGAAGAGACTGTGGCTGGAGCAAGAAGTACAAAATCAAACTAAAGCTGGAGAAAGAATAATTTTCATACATTTCTCTGACCAAGCTGCAATAGTTAAAAATATTTTAAACTCTTCCTTTCCCTCACCAAATTCTGAGAAATATAGTTTATATTTTTTAATATATTCATTGTATGTATTATCAATTTGTGCTCATAAAAGATAAAGTAATTTTTTTTCAGTTTTCCCTTTTAGCTGTAAGTTGAAGTCTAATTTTCACTCACGACTGTTTATCAAGTTTGGCTCATTATTCTTCAGTACTAAATATGAAAAATGCGAACTATTTTGCAAAGAGAGTAACGTAGGAAGCCCTAAATTTAATAATAAAAAGTAATGCTAAGTATTTTCACTAAAAAACATCTGAATAGTTTTTTATAGCAATTATAATTTAACCTATAGTCTTCATTGATCTTAAGCAAGCAGCAAGAATAAATTACAACACTGGAAGCAGACACGTATCAATGATTATATTACACATACCTTTTGTAATATTTAGACTTAATCTCAAGTTCGTGGAAATGTCATATATCTTTCCAATTCTTCACAGACTGGTTTCCTCCCTTGGTTCACGTACAGCAAATTTCCCAGTCCCCTGAAAGCAATCGGCGGAGTGGAGGCCTGCTCCACTGAAGGGTCTATCAAGCAAGTAGATGGGATGGCTGAATTTATTTTAGCCCTGAGTCTAAAGGATGCAACTTGGTACCTATTTTTAGGAACTGAGCTCTGTATAGGTGGGGCCTGAGTCAACCACTCTTTTCAGAAGTGAGTCTCTGAGGGCACTCTGCCTCGTCGTGTCCTTGTAATGTATGCATGGCTCTAACACATGTGCAGTCAATCAAACTCCCTTCTGCGGCCATGACTGTCAGGCCAACTCTCAACTTGTGAACAAAGGCTGAAAAATAACCAGCACCGATGAGGAAAAGGAGGGATTAAAGCCTGTGAATTACTTGCATTTGTTTGAATAATTTCAATCTTTAAGAGTCAAGAATATGAATAACAGTCCCAATTTATTCCGGTGGAATTTGGGTTTTCAGAAACAGAAAACATTGTTTTTATTCTACAAAATGTTCTTAGGTATGGAAAACAGTTTGCTTTTTGAGGCTTCACATATAAAGCAAAACATTATTGTAGTGTTTATGTAAGTAAAGGAAGTGCTCTTTTGATTAAAAAAGTAAGGGAAGAATGGATGAGAGGGCACTCTAGAGAGAACAAGGGGCACAGCTACCCTGTAATGCCTGCCCATTCATATTAGCTTAAAATCACTTGGCATAAGGAAGAGCAGGCAGAGGGAAGGAGTCACCTCACATGCTCCTGAGAGAATCATATTAAATGTCCTTTGCTGCCACCCTACTTACTCAGCACACTTGGTGACCTGACCCGGAAGGAAGTAGATCTCTCCTAGAATTGCATTTAGCTGCATAATGCCAACCTCTAATACATTCTAAGTAAATATAAAACAGCCAGCTTCCCCTGTCTTTCCTCTCCTCTGTTATGTCCGGTGTTAGTGTGTATCCAAACGGCCTCATAGCAAACCCAAATAAAGAAAGAGGAAATTGCCTTTTGACTTAAGGAAAGCCCCAATTTATATACTGTTTATTTCATTAAAAATGCTTACAATTAAGCTATTTACCATACTATTTACTGATAAAGACCAGTGTATACATTTTTTGTATGTACAACATTGATTTCTATTAAAAGTGGGTCAAAGAGTGATATTCCTGCTGATTAACTCTAAGAAAAAGTTTCTACAATGGTGTTCTTGTATACTTCACATGATTTTTCAGTGCCCGGAGCCAAGATACTCTAATTATCTAGAGTTGTGCTGTCCAGTGTGGTATTTACTAGACACATGTGACTGTTTAAATTTTAATTGATTGAAATAAAATAAAATAAAAAATTCTCTTCCTCAGTTGCTACTAGCCACATTTCAAGTACTCAATTTCCACATGTGGCTAGTGGCTGTGTATAAGACAGTGCAAGTATGGAACGTTTCCATGATTGCAGAAAGTTCTGTTGGACAATGCTGATTTCGAGAATAGACTTTCAACACAGCTTTGACACTAACTAAACTCTGTGACCTGTCAAGTCTCAATATGTTGTCTAAGCTTCAGTTTACTCATCTGTGACTAAATGCGACTGTTTACTGACTTAAATGGTTGTTGTGAAGGTTAAATGACAAGATATATATAAAATACTCATTATAGTCTAAATCTAGGACAAAATATCTACTTAAAATTATTATTGTTATTACTTTCGCTTGCTATATACTTAAGAAAATGGGCCCTATATCTAAAATCACAATAGTTTCACTTAAGCTATGACATTGGTTCTACAATGTAAATGCAGTCAACTTTACTCTTGTATATGCATATGGCGCTAACGATGCTTATGGTGGTTTTATTCTTTCAAAATATTCTTAATTACTTAAAGATCTGACTTGTAGCTTCTTCATTTTCTCTCTTTATTCAAAACTACCTGCTTTCTCATTCCATTGTAGTGATAGGTTTCTTCACTTGTTTCTTTGTTCCACTCAAGCTAACCTTTCTTCAAACTTTCTGTTTTTGCTCCTTCAGGAAAGAAACATATTTGATTTAAATACATACATGTAAATGAATTGTTTTGTCATATTTTTATCATTATAAATTTTCCAGTGTTTATCATAGTGCAAAAACTCAATGATTATACATTTTTGAAAGAAAAAAATAATGGATAGGAAAAGAAATCTTGGTGGAACATTATAAAATAGTTGGTAACAGATTAAAAGTAATAAATGTTAGATCTACAGTAGTATGTGTAAATTAACTAATATAAAATCAAGCAAAAATTTTCAGTTATAAAATTAAATAGTTATACAATTTGATTTATTCATTTTAGTCATGAAGACAATGAAAATGTCAGTACCTACATTCTTACTGTTTGTTATTTCAATTGTTTCAGACACTGATTTCAGTTCTTCATTTAATAGCAATCTAATCAATTACTATGAAAGCAAGATGAATGAACAGGTGGATAAATGGGTGGATGAACGATGGATGAATGATTGATAGATAGAGAGAGAGAGAGAGAGAGAAAGACAGATAGAAAGATCCATAAGGTGATTCCTTGTATCAAAAATCTTTGAAAGTTCAAATGGAAAATTTTGTCCCCATCCAATTTATAAATCTACTTTAAATTGTTTTCACAGTGCCCAGATGACTACTTATTAAAACCTGTATTGTACTCAACTGAAACCTACATAAGACTGTTGCTTCCAGCGTGACAGAGTAATCAGCATTAGACCAATGGTGCCACTAAGAACGATTAGAAAAGCTGGATCAATTACAAAAACACTATATTTAGGGCATCAGAGATCATCCAAACAATAAGGACCAGAGGGAGTGCAATTCAGGAAAGGCAAGAACCTTTCAAATATGAGCTGAGGATTTGAGGCTGTCCCTGGAGATTATCTGTCAATTTTTGGATGCAGCTAGGACTGAGAATCTGGGCTCAACCCAGGAAAGGCACCACAGCCGGGGGACAGAAAAACGGCAAAACTTTTGGCAGTTACATGGGAGTAGGGTGACAAAATTGGAGAGTAAAGGGACTTCAAATTCTGTTTTCTCGCCACGATATTTGCTCACTTCCAAAATTTCACTGGATAGCAGGCTACAATCATAAGCCCAAACATAGAAAAGTCAAGTGGAATGGCCTACATTTTTTTCATGATACTTAGGAGACAAGGATCCACAAGGAGGACAGGTAAAAGCTAAAGTCTTCAAAGGAAAGGAGAATTGACTCTAAAAGAATCTGCAACAACTGCTTTGTCCCTGGAGGTGTTTGAGAGTGTAGACTTAGCTAGAGGCTGAATAAGGATCCCTTCTTGGCCCCTGGGAGATGAGAGACAGTTGAACCTGTGAAAATTTTGGCACTTAATCAGCCTTGGGTGATAAAATTGGTGACTTCAATAGACCCAAATACAGCCAGTCTCCCCCTCAAGACATTTGCCAAATTCTGAAGCTTCCCAAGGTATAAGGCTAAATATCCAAGCTGAAGACCTCTGAAAAGTAGAGCAGAAATTCCTGTAGTCTCAGTGCTAAGGAGAAAAGAATCTGACAGATTCTCAATGAAACCCTGAATTAAAGTGGTCAGACTCTCTCCCACCTCCACTCTGTCTGCCTGGAAAGGTTGAACCTCTCTGATAAAAGTAGCATCATCTGGAGCCTTTTCACCTTTGTTTTTAAAAACACAATGCTTGACTCTTCAATTAAAAAAAATACTAAGCTTGCAAAGAGACAGAACACTGTCACTGATAACCAAGAGAAAAAGAAAACAGGGAAAAGAAGCAGATGTTGTAGATACTTAAACTAGCAGGCACAGACTTTAAAATAATCATGAATGATATATTTAAGAAAATAATAAAGTATATGAAAACATGGCGAATTTCACAAGAAAATTAACATTACAAAATAATAATGAAATGGACATTCCAGAATTGAAAAATACAATATCAGAAAATAAGAACTCGGTGGAGGGTTTAATAGCAGATTGGAGACAGCAAAAGACAAGATTAGTAATCTGGAAGACATGTGAATAAGAAATAGAATGCTTTGGTTTGTATATTTATATAAAATATTGAATATCAATATTGAATATCAAAAAGTGCTCCTTAGATTTTCTGCAGCAATATGACATTGTTGAATCATATAGCTACAGTCCATTAAAATCTAAGTCTATTTTGCATGTGGTACTGACAAGCCACGTCTACATTCTCTTATGTTCAGGTTATGCCTAAGTGAATGGCAATGGTGCCACCCCATTATTCCAGCTTGCTTCTGCCATCTAGTATAGTTGTTCTCTTCACAAGTTGTAATCTATGTCTTATCTAAGTTTATGATAAAGAATATATAGCAGAACAGAGCCACTAACATATATGAAGTAGTATTACTGCTAGAGACCTCCCTCTGAGGTGAAACTGACATATGAATTTAAGTCCACCTGTGAATCCATATTTGTAGGTGTTCTTGACAACCTGAAATAAAATGTATCTGGTTAGGGGATCTCAAAATTCTATGTGCTTCTTTATTAGGTTATCAGTCATGTTGAATTTATTCCCTTTTCTGTTTTTGCTGGTGCTACCATTTGTTGGCTAAAACCTATTCTCTTTGACTTAAAAGAGCCATATCTAGGAATTCATGTGGTTCATTTTTTCCTCATTCATTAATATTAAAAATTTCCAAGAAAAGCAGTGAATATTTCTTCCTTTAATTTTCTCTTAATTATAACATTGACACTTTATAAAGGAATTGTGTCAGGGATTTAATCAGGTGATTTACATTTATTTTCTCTTATTCTCACAGCAACCCCAATGTTTTGGTGTTATCACCATTTCATAGAAGGAAACTGAAGATGAGTGAAATTAAGTAACTTTTCTAAAGACAAAAGTTAATAATTAGCAAAAGTGGAGACTAGACTCAATTCTGTTGGCTCCATATGTTTGGATTATTTGGGATATATTATTTATCCTGAACTTAATCTGAGTGTTCCATCCAATCACTATTACGTGTGCCGAATGATATGCTTTGTGAAGGATCACCTCTTTCACATATTAATAAATACTGTTATTGAGGCATAGTGTAGGCCTGCAATAGGTAGTCTCTGGCAAGGCCCTCTTTGTGCATGGTAGCAAAGTGAACTATCAGTGAACACTCCAGAGACAAGAGAAGTGAATGAGTGAGGACTTTAAAGTCAGGGCAACTATATTCAGTCATCTGATTTGTAATCCCTGGACTAATGGGGCTCATCTAAGATTTTTAGAATTGAAAAACAAAAATTCTAGAAATTTTAGACTTGGTTTAGAATTTGGTTATATAAATACTCAAATTCTACATTATCTAGCATCCATGAAATACTAGCTCACCAATTAGGGTTTAGCAATCTGCTTCAGACATTGTTGGTGACATGACCCATTCAGTTGTCATGTGAGCAGGATTAGGGTGTTAGTAACTGAATTGTGCCTGAATTTAATTAACTATAATTTTCACCTGTTCACATTTAATTCCATTAAAATTATGTCATGATACTAAGGAAGCATGAATAAGGCCTTTGGGCATATATGACTCATATTTAAATTATATCTCATAGTCTTATGTAGGGTGAACACATAATTTATCACGCAAAAGAGGGTGCTTTTGAGTGAAAGGAACGCTATTAATAACTATGCTCACACAACAGCACAATCTGGGACAGTCCAGGGTTCAGGACAAACAGGGACATTGTAACCACCTGACTAATAAGCCAAATGAGGACCCTCTTGACTCACCACTGGGGTCTACACTCAGAGAGATTTCTAGTGACTTAGTTACCAATATAAAAAAAAAGAAAAATGTTCTTTACTGGGAACTTCAGTGTGTGTATCATCCCTATCCTTTAAATATAATTTGTATTAGACATGTTTCTTATAAGACTGGGATGAATGAAAGAACTCTAGGATATCTATGAAATTCAATCCAGAAAAAAGGAGGTAAGTTATAATTAGGAGCTCACCTGGTTAAAAAATGACAGAGGACCAAATGTTCCTGACAGGCTTCCTATTAACTTTCAATTAAAATAGTAAAAAAGAAAAAAAGCACAAATTAGCATAAATTGCTAATAATAAGAGAGAGTATTTGTGTGTGTGTTTGTGTGAGAGAGAAGAAGATGAAGAAGAACACAAAGAAGAAAATGAGGAAGACAAGACGAAGATGAGAAAAGAGGAAGGAAGAGGAGGAGAAGAAAACACCCTGAGGTTTGTACAAATTTCCAGTAGTGGTTATCATTGAAAGCAACAAACATGAATCAGTTTTGGATGACACATTGCGTAGAGTGCCCTCTGAATCAAAGGAGACACATAGTTTATCCAAATAACAAATAAAGACTTTGATTCATTCCACAGTCACATGCAGCCATGAACAAAACCAGGAGGTCTTCCCCCAGTACCACTGAAATACCATTTGGACCAACCCAAGCTACAGTCTTGATTCTCCAGCTCTACCCTTCTCAGTATATATCTATACATGCACCACATCTCTCAGAACAGAAGGGAGGAGATGGGATGGGTTGTTTGGTTCGTAAGGAAACACTTTAGAAGGCGCATGATGGGACTGTATAATTTCTCATGCTTTGCACCACACAAAGGAAAATTTACATCTTGTATCTGACAAGTTAATATTGTAAGGTATAGGGTAGAAGTTTCAACCTCTATTCAGCAAATTTGGACAGGACCAAAAAGTAAAGATGTCAAATGTAGTTCAGAGAGAAAAAGGAAAAAATATGGGAGAAACTGTAAGAATCAAGTGTTCAGTGATGGCAGAATAAGAAAAATTCACCCACTCTATCTGAACGAAATGCCAGGCCTGAATCAATCTCAATACAAAGCAAGTAAATAAATCAAGATGTCATAAAGAGGCACTGCTGGAGGATGGTAAGGAGCACTGACTTGATGAGGGGAATTGATCACATAGCTTTCAAAATTAGTTTATTTCTGAAATAGCTGAAAAATTTACAAGTTATATTCTTGATGTTCTCAAAAAGATTCAGGAGGAGAAGCTTTCACAAAACTGTAATAGGTGTTATTAAGATGAGGATAGGATGAAATGAAAGAATGGAAAAAGTGAAGGCTAAAACAGGTTGCAAGAAAACGCAAAATTCAATAGAAAAATTAAAATAGCATTTGAGACAGTAGAGAGCACATACAAAAAACCCAAAATCAATCAATGAAGTGGAGAAAAATTAGAGAATTTTTCCATAATGCAAGAGCAAAATCAAAGAGATGAAAACGATGACCTAGATAATGATGGATATGAAGGATAGAGACATGATCAAAGAAACATAACTATTTCCGAGGAAGAAAGAAAAACAGCAAGGACATAAATAATTAAATTTAAAAGAAAAGAAAAAGTTTTTGAGCTGAAGAAAGATCTAGAGGACAAAACCAAAGGCTCATCAAGACACCTGGATATGCCCTTATAAATTTTTGAATTTTAAAGAAAAAAAATAATTAAGGTAAAAGACAAGCTGGTCTCAGAATTCTTCACTAAGACATCACATACTGTGATTGATAGAGTGGAATAGTGCATATAAAATGTTTTGCTTTTGTTTGTTTTGATGACAGACATAGATTTGAAGGAAAAATTCTCTTTATAGACAAGCTTCTGTTATTTATGTTTGAGGGATATAGAGACATATTTTTTAATGTATAAAAACTTTCTCAGATAAAGAAAATGATTTCTCACTGGGGAAGCAACTAAAACATATCTGCAAGCCTGCAAAAGATGATTCAAAATCAAGAATAGAAGAATGGGAAATTTATTGAATAAAAATACATTATTTGAATTAAAACCAAACAAATATTGTAAATTCAATTACAAAGTTGAATGTAAATGCAAAGAAAAATTGTTGAAAAAAAGTATTTGGAAAAGAATACATCTTTAATATTCACAACCCGATCTTATCTATCTTATCTTATCACATCTTATCTTACCTTAACAATGTAATAATTCAGGACTCTAATCACAGATTAAAATAAATTCAGTGACATTAAATATCAAGCGTGGAGAAAAGTAGGGGAAATAAAATCAAGTCGGATTTTTTTGGAGTTTGATGAATTTCTGCAATCACTCACTCATGGACTCATTTATTAAGTCATCAAATATTTATGGAGCACCAGTATGTCCAGTGCTGTGCTACATATAGTATTTATAGGATGAATAAAATATGCATAGGCCCTAGTAAATACACAAATAAATATACATATAGTGGGATAAGTTTATGAAGGAGAAGAAATCAGTGGTATGAAAAAGAAAAGTAAACGCTTTCATTTAAGGTGGCAACTAAATTTTAAATTTCATCAGAAGAATAAAGACAAAAAGAAAAAGAAAGAGTGAGGTAAAAAAACTTGATAAACCAATATGGCACACCAGCCCCAACAAAAATTAGAATTTACAAAGCTAAGTTAATTCAAATGGTTTGACACTGACACTGAAATCAACATTGCTTTCAGTGGAATAAAAATAACCATTCTGAATCAAACAACAGTGCTTAGTAAATGTAATAAAATGGAAGAAATTTCCCAGAGTTGGAAAACTCAACTAAATAATTAGAAAAAGAATTATTTCAAAAGCTCACCTTATACTTTACTTCAAAATATATTCCAAGCTAATAAAAAACTTAAGTCTAAAGGCAATGAATAACAATAAGAAATAGAATATGTAGTTTTTGCAGTTATATGTAGTCAACATTTCACAAAGCACAGGATAGTATACACAAAATAAAACATTTCTCCTAGCCCAGACACCCAGTCCTTTTTCATATGAGCAAGTTTTTTATGTATCCTGAAATGTTCTCTGTATATAAAAACACACATATGTGTTTTGTATGCATAAAACACATGTATACATGTATGTGTATATGGGAAACCATACTTTTCATTTTTTAATTATTTTATTGAGGTCATAATAGTTTATAACATTGTGAAATTTCAGTTGTACGTTATTATTCGTCAGTCACCATATATATGTGTGTGCCTGTTTACCCCTTATGTCCACCCCCCAACCATCTTCCCATCTGGTAACCACTAATCTTTTCTCTTTATTCATGTTTGTTTAACTTCCACATATGAGTGAAATCATACGGTGTTTGTCTTTCTCTTTCTGGCTTATTTCACTTAAGATAATATCCTCAAGGTCCATCCATGTTGTTGCAAATGGGATGATTTTCTTTTTTCATGGCTGAGTAGTATTCCATTGTGTGTGTGTGTGTGTGTGTGTGTGTGTGTGTGTATACACCACATCTTCTTTATCCATTCATCAGTTGGTGGACACTGGGTTGCTTCCATGTCTTGGCTCTTGTGAAAAATGCTGCAATGAACATAAGGGTGCATAAGTCTCTTTGAATTGTTGATTTCAAGTTCTTTGAATAAACACCCAGTCATGGGATAGCTGGGTCATACGGTATTTCTATTTTTAATTTTTTGAGAAATCTCCATACAGTTTTCTATAGTGGCTGCACCAGTTTGCATTCCCATCAGCACTATAAGAGAGTTCCTTTTTCTCCATATTGTCTCCAACATCTGTTGCTTTTTGTCTTGATAGTCATTCTAACAGGTGTAAGGTGACATCTCATTGTAGTTTTGATTTGCATTTCCCTAATGATTAGTGATGTTGAACATCTTTCCATGTGCCCATTGGTCATCTGTATATCTTCTTTGGAAAAATGTCTCTTCATGTCCCGTCCTCTGCCCATTTTTTGATCAAGTTGTTTGCTTTTTTGTTGTTGAATTGTGTGAGTTCTTTATATATTTTGAAAATTAATCCCTTGTCAGATATATGATTTGCAAATATTTTCTCCCAATTATTGGGTTGTCTTTTCGTTTTGATCCTGGTTTCCTTTGCCTTGCAGAAGCTCTTTAGTGTGATAAAGTCCTATTTGTTTAATTTTTCTTTTGTTTCCCTTGCCTGGGTAGACATGGTATTCAAAAAGATGTTTCTAAAGCTGATGTCAAAGAGTGTACTGCCTATATTTTCTTCTAGGAGTTTTATGGTTTCACGTCTTACCTTCAAGTCTTTAATCCATTTTGAGTTAATTTTTGTGTATGGTGAAAGATGGACTATTTTCATTCTTTTGCATGTGACTGTCCAGTTTTCCCAACACCATTTATTGAAAAGACTTTCTTTTCTCCATTGTACATTCTTGGCTCCTTTGTCAAAGATTAGCTGTCCGTAGATGTGTGGTTTTATTTCTGGGCTTTCAATTCTGTTCCATTGATCTGTGTGTCTGTTTTTGTACCAGTACCATACTCTTTTGATTACTATGGCTTTGTAGTATATTTTGAAGTCAGGGATTGTGATGCCTCCAGCTTTGTTCTTTTTTCTCAAGATTACTTTACCTAGTCAGCGTCTTTTGTTGCCCCATATGAATTTTAGGATTCTTTGTTCTATTTCCGTGAAGAATGTCACTGGGATTCTCATTGAGATTGCATTGAATCTGTAGATTGCTTTAGGTAGTATGGACATTTTAACTATGTTTATTCCACCAATCCATGTGCATGGAACATCATTCCATTTCTTTAGATCATCATCAATTTCTTTCAATAATGTCTCATGGTTTTCATTTTATAGGTCTTTCACCTCCTTGGTTAAATTTATTCCAAGATATTTTACTCTTTTTGTTGCGATTGTAATAGGAATTGTGTTCTTGAGTTCTCTTTATGTTAGTTCATTATTAGAGTATAGAAATGCAACTGATTTTTATAAGTTGATTTTGTACCTGCAACTTTGATGTAGTTATTGATTATGTCTAATAGTTTTCTGACAGATTCTTTAGGGTTTTCTACATATAGAAAAATAGTGAGAGTTTCACTTCTTCCTTGCCAATTTGGATACCTTATATTTCTTTTTCTTCCCTAATTTCTCTGGCCAAAACCTCCAGTAATATGTTGAATAAGAGTAGCAAGAGTGGGGACCCTTGTCTTGTTCCTGTTCTCAGAGGGAAGGCTTTCAGTTTTTCCCCATGAAATATGATGTTGGCTGTGGGTTTGTCATATATGGCCTTTATTATGTTGCGGTACTTTCCTTCTATACCCATTTCATTGAGAGCTTTTATCATAAATGGATGTTGGATCTTGTCAAATGCTTTCTCTGCATCTATTGAGATGATCATGTGGTTCTTATTCTTCATTTTGTTAATGTAGTATATCACATTGATTGATTTGCTGATGTTGAACCATCCCTATATCCCTGGTATAAATCCCACTTGATCACATTGTATGATCATTTTAATGTATTGCTGTATTTGGTTTGCCAATATTTTGTTGAGGATTTTTGTGTCTATGTTCATCAGCGATATTAGTCTATAATTTCCTTCTTTGTTTTCTTGTCTGGCTTTGGGATCAGGGTGATGTTGGCCTTGTAGAATGCATTAGGAAGTGTTTGGTCTTCAACTTTTTGGAATGGTTTGAGAAGGATAGGTATTAAATCTTCTTTGAATGTTTGGTAGAATAATCCAGAGAAGCCATCTGGTCCTGGACTTTTATTTTGGGGGAGATTTTTCATTACTTTTTCGATCTCTTTACTTGTTATTGGTCTATTCAGATTATCTATTTCTTTTTGATTCAATTTTGGGAGGTTGTATGGGTCTAAGAATTTATCCATTTCTTCTAGATTGTTCAATTTGTTGGCATATGGTTTTCATAGTATTCTCTTATAATCCTTTGCAGGTCTGTGGTATCCCTTGCAATTTTTCCTCTTTCATTTCTAATTTTACCTATTTGAGCCTTTTCTCTGTTTTTCTTAGTGAGTCTGGCTAAGGGTTTGTCAATTTTGTTTATCTTCTCAAAGAAGCAGCTCTTAATTTCATTGATCCTTAGTACCGTATTTTTTGTTTCTACTTCACTTATTTCTGCTCTAATTTTTATTATTTCCCGTCTTCTGCTGACTTTGGGCTTTGTTTGTTCTTCTTTTTCTAGTTCTATTAGGTGTAGTTTAAGAGTACTTATTTGAGATTTTTCTTGTTTGTTAAGGTGGGCCTGTATTGCTATGAATTTCCCTCTTAGGACCACTTTTGCTGCATCCCATATGAGTTGGTATGGTGTGTTTTCATTTTCATTTGTCTCCAGATTTTTTTAATTTCTTCTTTAATTTTTTCATTGATCCATTGGTTGTTCAGTATCATTTTGTTTAGATGCCACATATTTGTCACTTTCCCAGCTCTTTTCTTGTGATTAATTTCTAGTTTCATAGCATTATGGTCAGAAAAGATGCTTGATATGAATTCAGTCTTAAATTTATTGAGGCTTGCCTTGTTTCCCAACACATGGTCTATCTTTGAGAATGCTCCATGTGCACTTGAGAAGAATTTGTATTCTGCTGATTTTAGATGGAGTGCTCTATATATATATCTATTCAGTCCTTCTGGCCTAGGTTTTCATTTAATGCCATTATTTCCTTATTGACTTTCTGTCTGGATGATCTATCCATTGATTTAAGTGTGGTGTTGAGGTCCCCTACTATTATTGTGTTGCTGTTAATTTCTCCTTTTAGGTCTGTTAATAGTTTCTTTATGTACTTTGGTGTTAGGTGCATATATATTTATAAGTGTTATATCCTCTTGGTGGAGTGTCCCTTTTGTCATTCTATACTGCCCCTCTTGGTCTCTCATTGCCTGTTTTATCTTGAAGTCTAGTTTGTCTGATATAAGCACAGCAACATCTACTTTCTTTTGTTTTCCATTAGCTTGGAGTATCATCTTCCACCTCTTCACTCTAAGCTTGTGTTTGTCTTTAGAGCTGAGATGTATTTCCTCAAGGCAGTATATTGTTGGGTCTTGTTTTTTAATCCATTCAGTCACTCTGTGTCTTTTGACTAGAGAATTCAATCCATTTACATTTAGAGTGATTATTGATATATGAGGGCTTAATACTGCCATTTTATAACTGTTTTCTGGTTGTTCTGTATTTCCCTTGTTTCTCATCCCATGTATTTTTGACACTCAGTTCTGTTTGGTGTTTTTCTATGATAGATTTCTCAATTTTCTCTTTATTTATCATTTGTGTCTCTGTTCTGATTTTTTGTTTAGTGGTTACTGTAAAGTTTGTATAAGAAATCTTGTAGATGAAATAATCCATTATTTTGTCATCTCTTATTTCCTTAGTCTAAGCAAATTCCATCCCTTTCTTCTTCCCCATTTAAGTTATTGTTGTCACAACTTATTCCACCTTGTGTTGTGAGTTTGTGATTAAAATGAAGTGATTGTAGTTATTTTTGATGCTTTCGTTCCCTTTATCTTTAATATTATAATTGTTTGCTAACCTGTTCTGAAAGAGACCTGCAATTTTCTGATTTTGCTTCTATTTATCTCCTTGCTCAAGGCTTAGTAGACCCATTTTTTTTTCAGGCATGAAGGCCTTCTTGATCATTTCTTGTAGTGGGGGTCTTGTGGTGATGAACTTCCTTAGCTTTTGTTTATTTGGGAATTTTTTTATTTCTCCACCATATCTGAAGGAGAGTTTCACTGGATAGAGTATTCTTGGCTGAAATATTTGTCTTTCAGAGTTTTGACTATACCATTCCACTCTTTCCTAGCCTGTAAGGTTTCTGCTGAGAAATCTACTGAAGGCCTGATAGGGGTTCCTTTGTAGGTTATTTTCTTCTGCCTTGCTGCCCTTAATATTTTTTCTTTGTCATTGGCTTTTGCCAGTTTTCCTAATACATGCCTAGGAGAAGGTCTTTTTACCTTGATGTAATTAGGAGTTCTATTAGCTTCATTTACATGTAATTCCAGCTCCTTCCCCAGGTTTGGGAGTTCTCAGCTATTATTTCTTTGAACAAGCTCTCTGTTCCTTTCTCCTCTTCTCCCTCTGGAATACCCCATAATCCTTATGTTGCATTTCCTAATTGAGTCAGATATTTTTCAGAGAATTTCTTCATTTCTTTTTAGTCTTAGTTCTCTCTCCTCCTCCATCTGCAGCATTTCTTTATTTCTGTCCTCCAAATTACTGATTCTGTCCTCCATAATATCAGCTCTATTTTTTAAGGACTCCAGATTTTCCTTTATCCCATTCATTGGGTTTTTCATCTCCAACATTTCTGATTGTTTTTTTTTTTTTTTTGTTAAGTTTCAATCTCTTTTGTGAAGAAGTCCCTCTGTTCATTAATTTTATTCCTGAGATCATCAAACTGTCTCTCTGAGTTTCTTATAACTTGCTGAGTTTTATGACAGCTATTTTGAATTCTGTCATTTGGATTGTAAATTTCTGTGACTTCATGATTGATTTCTGGGTAATTGTCATTTTCCTTCGGGTCTGGAGTGTTGATATACCTCTTCACACTATTTGATAGGGTGGACTTGTGCTATCGCATAGTGGTAGTATCTAGTTGCAGATTCCACCTGCAATGGGGGGGGGCAGGAGCTGTGTCTTCTGAGCCCTCCACAACCCCTGGCAGATATGCCTGTCTGTTGGAAGCTGTGCCAACTGGGCTTGTCTGCATTTGCCCACTGGTTGCTGCTGCTTTACACACATATATGCAGGTGGTCTGGTGGGAATCCTTTGTTTCTGCCTACTGGTGGAGCTGGTGCACTGGGGGGGGGTGTTGCTTTCTTTTGTGCATGTGATCCCACATACCCCCACTCTGCACTCATTATTGGCTGGCTTGGGCTGCTCTGCTTGGTGTAGACACCCCCACAATTGTTTAGCTGCCTTGGTGTGGAGCATTCCCATAGGCTGGGAGACAACTGCAAGAGGGCAAGCATTCCCACAGAAGGTTGCCTTTTTCCTATTCTCCTCTCAGTATTGTGTGCTGGCCTATGCATGAGATCTCACACCCTAGATCACTGCCATTTAGAGAGAGAGAGGAGATCTTACCTCCTACCATCGCCTCCCAGAGAGGTCTAGCATTCCCATCTTCAGACGTATGGTTGTGTGGATCTCTCAGACATCTATTGTTTTGTGTGAATGTCCTCCATTGGTTTATGAACATCCTTTTTGTTGTATCTTAGGGGGAGAGACTAAGGGAAGAGCTCACTCTGCCATGATGCTGACATCACCAAGAAAGTTCTTTTTTTTTTTTTTGTGAGGAAGACCAGCCCTGAGCTAACATCCATCGCCAATCTTCCTCTTTTTGCCGAGGAAGACTGGCCCTGGGCTAACATCCGTGCCCATCTTCCTCCACTTTATATGGGACGCTGCCACAGCGTGGCTGACAAGCAATGCGTCCGTGGGCGCCCGGGATCCGAACTCGCGAACCCCGGGCTGCCAAGCGCGAACTAAACCGCTGCGCCACCGGACGGCCCCACCAAGAAAGTTCTTTAGTTTCATTGAACAGCTCCTTTCCCAGAAAGCTTAAATTAATTTCCTTTGTAATTTCTGGTAATAAGTGCTGATAGCAAATTTCCTTGCCAGCTTTTGCAATGCTGATGACATCATAGAACCTCCATCACTGTAGGAAATTGTTCTTCTAAGTGGCTGTGATGACTTCAACCAGTGGCAGGCACTCTGTCTAGGTCTCTGGAATTGAAGTAGTTTAATGAGGTAGAAATATTCAACTCTTCACCATGTTTGAGTTTCTCCTCTGCTTCTGGGGCATGACACTAGATCCCATACTTTTCATTTTTATACAAATGGGAGAATTTTATATCCAATGGTTTCTCTCTATATATATATGTACACACATATATTTTTTCCAAACAATGTTGCAAATCCATTCCCATCTCCAAAGCAAATAAAATCATTCACCATAATATAGATTAAAATTTTTAAAATTTATTTATCATTTCAATGACTGAAGAAACATACTTGACAATATTCAATACCCATTCATGATAAAAAAAACTTTCTATAAACTAAGAATAAAAGAAAACTTTTGTTTTGTTAGGAAGATTAGCCCTGAGCTAACATCTGTTGCCAATCCTTCTGTTTGGCTGAGGATGATTGGCCCTGAGCTAACATCCATGCCCATCTTCCACCATTTTATGTGGGATGCCTGCCACAGCATGGCCTGATAAGCAGTGCATAGGTTTATGCCAGGGGCAAACCCACAAACCCCGAGCCACCCAAGTGAAGGGTGCATACTTAACCACTATGTTACCAGGCTGGCCCCAAAAGGAAACTTTTTAAACTTCATAAACAGCATGCAAAGAAAATCCTATAGCTAACATCACACTTAATGACAAAAAGTGAATGCTTTGTATCTATTAAGAATGAGATGAGGATGTCCACTCTCACCCTTCCACGTGGCCTCATACTGGAGTGTCTTGCCAGTGTAATATGGCAAGAACAAGAAATATGAGACATAATGATTAGAAAGAAGATGTACGACTATCGTTATTCACAGATAGTATGACTATATATCTGAAAACCTCCAAAAAATTACTAACAACTAATAAAACCACAATCAAATACCACCACACATCTAGTAGAATGTAGAACACCACTGCACATTTGGTAGAACACCAATTTTTAAAAATGGATATTTCTATTTGCTTATACACATGTACATGCATAGAGAAAAAACTAGGTAAAAATTTCTGAGTAAAAATATTTGTTTCTGAGTAAAAATATCAGTCATTTTTCATGGTGATGGACAAATAAAAATGTACAACTAAAACCCCACAGTGTTATAAACTATTAAGACATCAATAAAAAAAACTTAAAAAAAATGAGTCATTTTTATTTTATTTAAACTATCTCCTAATAGAAAATCACATATTAGACTTACAACAAGAACAAAACAATAAACTCCATTAAAATTTTTTTTTCAAATAAGAAACATGCTTCCATTTGCCATTGGGTAATATTTATTTATGCGCAGATGAACTTTTTTTGGCAGAATATTTTTTAAGTCTTATTTTTCTGTTGTCTGTATACAAAAAACTGGATTGTTTATAGAGTTATTTATTAATAATCCCCCCCCCGAAACCTGCACATGTCATTCTATTATTTTCTAGCATTATGTAGGTTGGAGAAAAACTCAGTGCAGCTTGACTTTTATTGCTTTGTATATGACTGATTTCCTTCCCAGGATGCTTGTAGAGTTTTATTCTTTGTCCTAGAAATTTTAGATTTTTTAATGGAAGAAGTAAGTCAATAATATATGATAACAGCAGCAGTAGTCTACAATGAGCATTATGTATGTGCCAGTTACATTCCAAACACATTGCAAACATCATCCAATATAATCTTCCTAAGTAACATATGAAGTAAGTCCTGTTTTCTGTTTTTTAATAAAAAAAAAACTGAGACCCAGGGAAGCTAAACATTTTTTTCCAACATATTTTGCCCAAAGTCTAAAGTCAGAAATTGGATCCAAATAGTCTGGTGCCAAATTCAATGCTTTTGATGGCCAGGCTGTAAGTCTTACTCTTTTTAATGATGGATAACACATTTAATCTCAAAATTCTTTCTCTTTTAGAAATAATTACATAAAATATATATTTTATCTGACTTCATCCATGATATATGAATAACACACTTATCCCCATACAGTAGTTGTAACAAATAAGTGATATGATATTTCATCTAAATGTTCTTGATATACCAATGTGCCATTCATCATTTTATTCCCCTAAGATCCAAATCTAGCCTCTGTGGCTCTGCTTGCAATACTGGAACATTTCTCCCTTGCCAGCTAGCAAGACGGTAAGCTACATCATTAGAGCACCCTGGAGGGATCCTAGAAGAGAAATGGTTCTTCTTGGTTTCTGTGCATCCTCTCTCCTGGTAGGCTCCTGTAGTGCATTGTGGTCAGCAGCACATGGCATCTCTCCCTGGTACCTTCTTCTGCACCCCAGAAGGTGATTTCCCCATCAGTTTCCCAGTGCAGCCCCTCAGTAAGCTTTTCTGCCATCTGGTTGGCCACAGTAGTGCCCTGTCCAAGAAGTCTGGATCCCAGCTTTAGAGGGCAGGAGCCCATTTCTATATTTGTTTCTTTCTTGGGTGCTCCATGTTACCCTAGAGGTCATGGCTGCTCCCTGTATCTGCTATTTCTGTATTCCTTAAGAGTTTTTTTTACCGCTTTATACCTAATCCCCTGTTACTCATCTCCTGGTGTAGTTAATGATTCCTTATTTTAACTTTCCCTATTGAAATGACTGTATGTTTTGTCTCCTGATTCAAATCTTACTGACAAAACCATTAAGTAAAATAAAATATAAATGGCTATCTTTGTGGTTGAATATCCTGTATACATATTTAGTTATCTCTTAACCTCCCAATCTTAAAATTTCCAAGTTTCCATAATCTCACTTATATGCTAGGAATAATAACGCCTATCTCAAAGGATAAGGAGTAGTTAACACAAATGTTTGTGAAAATGCTTTACGTATTGTGAAAGCACCAAAGAAATGTAAGTGATTATTACTACATGGTGAACTCTCTGAGGGTGGGCCCATTTCTTTTCTGCCATTCCTGGATACCAGTGCTTTTCACAGGGCTTGGTACAGTGGGCGTTCAATAAATGTTGGTTTGAGGAAAAGATGCATAAACACGTCTATATTACTTCATTTCATGTTTGTTAAGTCTATTTGAATTGGTTTTCAAAAACATTGCAGAAATAAATGTAGTGATTTCAACCTTGCAAAAGGTAAATATTGTATGATGAAAAATATACCTAGCATCCTTCAACTGCATCCCCACATCTTCTGGAATCTGGCCTCAAACACATTTATTGTTATAAACAAGGATAGGAAATATGGAGAAAACTATGTAGTCTCAGACTAAAACTTTGGTGCACTGTTTATTTAGCTATCTTTTGGTGCATTTTGTAACGATATTTACTCTTTGCAACCTGATAAGACACATATGATTGAATACAATTTTTCTTTTGTTATCTTTAAGTGTGAATTATAGGTTCTGATGGTGAACTATTTATGTTACAGCAAAACTTGAACATTTTTAAAGCTTTTATTAAGTGAATAAAAAACTTCACATTTGATGTTCTTTATTTTCAGGGAGAAGATAAACAGCTTTTATAGATTTTTTTTTTCACTCTTAAAAGCCTCTCCTACAGTATTTTCACCAAAAAGCCTAGACGGTTATCATGCTAAAGTATGTCACTACAGCCCAGATGAAGCTGTACAATGTTTCCTTCTTGCATCAGGACATGGGCTTGTACACACATATAGTGTTTGTTCCTCCTATTGCAACGTTTTTCATAATGATCTCCAGCAGCCTTGTGGAGGAATTTCATTGTTTTTTTCCGAGAGCCTGGAATTAATAACATTTCACAAGCTGCTTTGATTGAGGGCCAGGGGGAGAAAGGCAAGGATTCTGGATTCCCAATACATTTTCTAAAAGTAATGAAAAATCACTTATTTTTAGTGGACTTCCTTCTCTGTGTGCATATGTGTGTGTGTGTCCGTTTGGTGTTTCTAAAAAAGAAAATGGAGACCAGGGATAGCTTCTGAGCTATTATACATTCATATATATACTGAATATACATGTGTAGGTTTCTTCCCTTTGCTTCATATAAATGAAGAACAACATCTGTTTAAAGTAGATCCTGACTTTATGATATAGTTACATCCCAGTGAACATACTAGGATCAAATGGTATCCCAAGCAAGAATAATGAGTTAAGTCAAAAGCACACCTGAAGCACATATTTGTTTTGTGAAATACAGAATAGGTAAATAGATGGATAAGTCAATGAATGAATAAATGAACGAGTAAGTGAATAATTTAATGAAAGGCAAGACGATTTGAAGGACAGATTTAGCGATGCCTAAGTAGGAACGTTGGGCTCTCTCACGAGCCTAACACTTTCTTCAAGAATGTCATTTGAATGTCATAAACTGCTCTGTGTGTCTGTTGCAAATGCTTGTTTCCATGCCTTTATTGCACTCAATGCATTTTGTTGTTGTAAATAGCAAAGCATAGTAAACATTTCTAAGCAACATTTGATTTGTTTGTGTTGGGAATTGGGAAAACGTGTAAGAATGGTTTAGTATGGGCATTTTTAGACTGTGAATTGAAAAAAATAAGCAAGAGGAAAATAAAAATCTGAAAAAGATGTAATAGGCTTGGAAGAGGAAAATCAAGAACAATCAGTTTCATTATCTTTGAAGTTTTAGCTGAGAACTGTCTGATTTCTCATCCATTTTTATTGACTAACCAAGGAGCCGCTCTTGTTTTGCTTTAATTGTCATTTTAGGTTGATGGATCAGTTTATCTTACTCTTCAAGCCTCAGTCATTAAAAAAATATTCTATTCACAGTTCATAAAAATAAGGATATTGCAGACTCTATTTGACACAAAGCTTTTCAGAGCTTATCTTTTAAGTTTATGCCTCAGAAGTGTAATCCACAACCGATCACCTTGTCAAAAACTGAGAAATCATGTCTTCACACAAATAACATTCCTTAAGCATCTACTAGGCGCTGAGTACAACTTGCCTTGTACTTGATGCACTTAACAGTTGTTTATCAATTCAAAGAACTTGGAAACATAGAGACATGCTTTAAAATCATTGACTATAATTATAAATATATCTTATGGAAGTTTTGTAGAATGTATTTTCCCTAGCTGGCAAAAAAATTCTTTGTTTTAAATTTCTTTTAAAACTAGTGCCGTTTTGAGTGCTATGCAACTTACTAAGTTATTTTCATGTAATAGTCTAGGTAATACCCACAACATGCCTAAGAGATAGCTATTATTAACTTGACTATTTTAAAGAATAAGAAACTGAAGCTTAGAGTAGTTAAGTAACTTTCTTCAGGTTGCACAGATTGTAAGTGTCACATACAGGATTTAATCTGGGCTTGCCTATCACCAAAGTCCATGTTCAACTACTTTATCACATGAGTCTGTATATGAAAGAGTATGCTCTCATATGCTCACAAATTACCATTATGTTTAGTGATTCTTAATATTTCAAAATTAATTAATCCATTTATTCATTCCACAAGTGTTTTGAACATATACTCCACACAGAGCACACATTGCCATGTAATTGTGAATAATACAAATAAATCACAACCCAGTGCAGAACATGTCAGAATCGTTATACAGATGTATAGACAGTTTGCCTGTGCAGTTGGTGGAGGGGTTGTATTTGAGGGAACATCTGAAGAAGACATCCTGGGATCATTTTATCTGCTGTTCTAATGCCAGTGGCTCAGAACACCAACTTCCCTTTAAGCCATCTAAGTACTTTCTCTTTTGTAGAATCTCGTACTCAGAGTGATTATATAGCGGGGCACCAGAGGGGTGAACAGTTTTCCACAGGTCTGTTTTCTTTTGTTGAAATAGCTATTCACATATCCAGAGCTGAGGTTTCTGTTATATTGTTTTTCTACTCCTGATTAACTATGATTTGACTTGTCCTCTTGTTATTCAAGTCCAAGTTATGTTGGGCATAGAAGGCATATCAAATTTCTTGCTGTCAGGAAGTAAACAATTATATATATATATGAAGACTGTAAAAAACATAAACAATAATATTCAGCTGGTCTAAAAAAGTAAGCTTGAGCCAAATGAAATGATAGTACATGGTTGGAACATTCCTCTCACAGAAAGAACTGTCAGCCACCAGAACTTACTTCAGGAGTTGCTGCAAGTTGATTCATAAATATGACAACAGGAAAAGAGAGTTGATATCACCTCTATGATCAAGTGATCATTTGACTGCCTAATAGCACGTAAACAATTCAGAAAATATCTTGCCAGACTCAAGAGCTAATTCTTTTGAAATCTAGTTAGAAACTGAATTTTAAATGTTACATGTAAATGGCCCCTTTATCCCTAGTAATCCCATAGCAACTCCATGCACCCAGTTTTCTTCCTTTACTCTCACAGTTTGTAATTGCCTATTTTGTTATGGGTTTATGTACTTATTGTCTGCCTTCCCCATGAGAATGAAAGTCCCATATGGGCAGAAACCACATTTTTGTTCACCGTGGTCTATCTGGTGCCTGGTTCCCAGGAGTCATTCCACGAATTTGTTGCTTGAATAAATGAATAGTAATTTCTAGAGCTCTATTAGCATTTATCACAGTATTTTTGTATCCGTATCCATCTTCTCCTCTCAACTGTGTGCTCTTTGAGAGCAAGATTACATTCTTAACACATATTTGTGATTTCTGAGCCTTGTGTATAAGAGTGCTCAAATATTGTTTGTTAAATGAATTAATTCAACCCAGATGTTGCAACATTGCTCCACTCACACAAATAACTTCAACATATAATTTCCTTGAATGACTATAATGGGGAGAGAGGGAGGATCCCAGGAGCCACTTGAGAATAGTTCTCCCTATTTCTCTCTGTCTAAAGAGATTTTGTGCTAATCTGAATTTTTACGGTACTTTTTGTTTGTGTTCTTGTGCTTTATATTGTTAGTTATTTCCACGATGACTGACTCGTACCCAAAATTCCACTCCAGTCCAACCCCAGCCTCTCTCCTCACATGGGACAGATCTTGGTACAGATGAGCTGCTAGAATTCAGTGGTATTTCCCTTAGCAAACAAAAATCCAAGGTAATAGAGTTTACCAGACTAGAATAGAATGCAAAGAAATCACTTGGAAAGTTTATTAAAACGCACTGATATTCTGAGAGTCTAAATCAATGAGATTAATCCACATTTTGTTTTAAACTGTAGGTTGCATTGATAAATCTGCATTTAATAATCATGTTAAGAGGGTGCTTTGAGAAGCTCTGGGCCAGATCATAAAACTTGAGAGGTCAGAGAGGATGTTTTATGTATCCTTGCATTGTCGGTGCCAGTACCGGACACATAATTGGTGTTAACATCTTCCCTTAAAATGTAGATGTCTGTGCTCCCTAGAGAAGCTGTTTCCTCATGATCTGTCTTCTTTCATTAACCTTTTTCTACCCCAGAATTCATTTCCTATTATTTCTTATCCTATGCTCTGGCCTGACCTCAATAGAAATTCAGCCTATTGGTTTATACTTAATGATAGCTTTCTTTATGTTATTAACAACTTTCAATATCACTTAAGATATCTGAATTTATCACTTAAGATATATGTTTATTAAGAGCCTGTTGAAATGCAAACAATTTAGGCAAAGTCCTATAGCCACTGGGACCCAATCCAGATTGCTTAGTGATAAATGAATAAACATTGAATTCACTCCTTTGTGTAGACTTTGTTCTTCAGATAATGAAATGTCATATATCAAGTTATGTCCAAAAATAGATTTTATTTCAAGTTATATGATTTTATATTTACCTCTTCTAAAATACTTTATTCACTAATTTTTTTTAACTTGCAAATCTCTAAAATCTTCTACCAGATTGAAAAAAAAAATTGAAACAATAGTGTCCTCTAAAACAATGTGGAATCAAATAAACAAAAAAGACCAGTTTCACCATCCAAATGACCGTATTTTAATATGATAGTTTTTCTTTATATTGCTATTATAAAATTTA
Source organism: Tapirus indicus (assembly GCA_031878705.1). Lineage (NCBI taxonomy): Eukaryota > Metazoa > Chordata > Mammalia > Perissodactyla > Tapiridae > Tapirus > Tapirus indicus. The sequence continues at coordinate 79,893,377 of CM062926.1, read as the reverse complement.
ATCATAACTTTTTACAATTCTTAAGCATATATGTATGCCACTCATTGTACTATAAAATTTTTAATACCTTCATCAAAAAATTGCCACACTTCTATGGATTTTTCTATTTTTTAAATTATACTAGTAATACATGAACAATGCTTTATTGCTGTAAAACACGAAAACAGCACAGCAACCTAACAATACATTTCAGAAAGCTTTCTATGTCAGCACCAACTGAACTATCTCATTTTAATCAATTCTATGTAATATTTCATGGTATGGGTGAACCACAATTTATTTAATCATTGCCCCATTGATAGGCATATAAACTGTATCTTACTTTTTTGCTAATAGAATCAATACTACAATAAATAACCTCCATCACTGATGATTGTACTCATGTGTTTCTTTTAGATAAGTAGATAAAAGTTGATATGGAACTTTTTAGGTGACATTCTGAATTTTAATTGATACTGTTAAATTGTCTCTCTAAGAGATCATACCATTTCTTTACTACCATTGACAATGTATGAGAGGGTCTATTTCTTTATACATCCCACAAATGCAAACTGTTACGTAACTTTTTTTCATTCTGATGTAAAATATTATGCCTAATTGTTATGTTAATTTTTATTTTCCCAATCATTAGTAGTGCTCTTCACATTTTCATATGATTATTATCCATTTATAGTTTTGCTTTAGTTCATATACTTTGCCCAATTTTATATTTGGTTGACTAGTCCATCCATTTCCAACTAACTTGAATGCTAGATTCCACAGTATACAGAGTTCCCTTTCTAGAATCTCTAACTCATACCTGATGTCTATGTAGGTATAGCTCTACCTTACTATACTTATATAATGAAGTCAATATACTTTCTTATGTAGCCTTGTTTCTTGTCTATATTGTGATTTTTGATTGTGAACTCATGTTCACTGGAACATTATGTCTGGGACTTTACTGAGGCCTCAGTTGAAGGTGCATTCCTCCAGAAAGGATTTATATTTTGCTTCTACTAGCTATTTACCATCTTGGATCCATTATAAATTAATACTAAAATTCCTTAATAGTTTCCTGTCTAAAATATAACCAAAAGTACTGGGCTTCATATTCTGACACCATCTTCACAAAGGGCAGTATGTCATTGTTAGAGTTGGAGAGTGAAGATATTTAAGTAAGCGATGAGTCAAAAGTATTGTGATGTGATGATATAAAATAGGTTTGGAAGTGTGTATCAAATTCTTCCCTGACATTCATGAAAAGCAATGGTCTTACCAAGTCACTAGAGAATGATTACATATCCCCTAAAAAAATCTAGAGCTATGTAGAATGTTAAGTGCTGAAATATTAGACCAAATAAATTATTAAACAGGAGGAGTTTCCCATTGTGTTTGGCAGGAACCAGTTGTTTTGTAAATAGATGATTTTCCAAAAATGGGACATTGTCTTAGGCAACACAAAGTTATGTGCTATTCTTCAAGAATCCCTGAGACCCTCTGGCTAGGACCTTGTGTACTCTTCTAATTGGGGCCTCATATACTATTTCATCGGTCTGGAAGTTGCAAATAAAGAATCCTAACTGTGACCTGAAGAATTTATTCATAGAACATTATTTTAGCCCCAATCCCATATTTATAGATGTGAAAAAAGAGTCAAATATAGAAACATGTAGCTCTTTGTAAATGTGACTTCACAAAGAGAATGGTTCATATATTATTATTGTGTTTTCACATTTATTCGTAAGTTATTATTCATATAATTCATCATGGATACTATATCTTTTCAAGGGCATGTGAAACTGATTAGCCAGAAATGAAATTATATTTAAAAATTAAATATTTATAATTAATTTTGATTTCAAATAAATATTTCTAATATTAAATGTCAATAAGGTATTGTATGGAGAAAATACACATTTTTAATAAAAACATTTGGTGCAAAACCCGACAATACAAACACATTAAAAGCTTGATGGTACCTTGAAAACTGAATTTTGAAATATTGCTAATTAGCTAATATACATAGTGGCTTTTTTCCCTCTCCTCATATCTGGGATATCTAGAGTTTAGGATTGCCCCTAGAATGTTAGTTTTTTGTGGTGGTGAAAAATAGCTAAATACTCCACTCCTTAATTCCATAAACATAGTTAAAACACATCAATTAAAATTTTAATCAACTCTGAAAGCACAAAAATCAAGTCTTCTGTCTTCATTCAAACCAACCTTCTTAACCTGGCAACTGAGTCTAATTAACCTCAGTCTGAATTATTTCATCTCCAGCTTAGAATCTAGAACCCACTCTGGCTCCAGCTAATGGGAATATAAGGACATTTATTGAAATCAACTGTTAAACGTCAAACATATGGTAGCATCTCTATTCCCTCCAAATTCCTTACTTTCAATAAACTTTCATGATTTTGCTGGATGTACCTGGAATTTCCACGCTTCCACCTATTCCTCCCTCTCATATACCCCTTCCTTCTCTTCTTGATCAACTCCCAACCATACTTCAAAGTCAGCTAAAAAAGAAAAGAACATCAGCACTTCTATGAAGCATCTCTGGGTCCAGGGACAGAAATTGTTGCTTCCTGTGTGTCGTTCTACTGTAGCGCTGTTCATCTTCTAATGCTGACACCTGCTCATGAACCTGCCTTCTTTCTTAAACTGTAAGCTACTCAGGAGCAGGGTCTGTGTCCCTGCACAGGGGCGGGTCCCTAGTACTTGTTCAGGAAAGATTTGCTGAATTTGTGGCTGTTGTGACTGCTTACCCTCTGTTTTTGTCTCTGATACCAAAAAATAATTGTTTAATAACTAGATTCAAGCTACTTCTCAAAAGCTTCATAGAAATGCTTTATTATTTTTTTCTCTTCTTTTCCAGCCTTTCTTCTTCCATCCCTGTTTCTGTCTTTCTCTGTCCCTGTCTCTTCCTCCCTCCCTCTTTCTTCTTCTCTTTCTCTTCCTTTCTTCTTTCCTTCTTCCTTTCATTCAAAATCATTACCTCAAAATAATGAATATTCTTAGTCATGCGCTAATCTCTAGTGACTGGGTTTTTTATCCTTAAACCTAGCTAGGATTGCATCCCCAACACCTGTCATCAAACTTATCCAGTGTGGACCTACGACGTTCACGAACCTCTAACGTTACCTTTATTTTGGAACTCTGACGGTCATATGAGCCATGCCAACCTGGACAAACACATGGAATCATAAACTCAGTTTAAGATGTGGGGTTCTTATGTTTCACCTTTGTCCTGACATTCTAATTTCAAACCTATTAGGTAATGCAATTCTCACGTCTCTTTCCCTAGAATAACCAATTCCAGCTTTGGCTCCCATGTATGGTCTCCAAGTCTTTAGCCAGCCCTGTGATTCTGTCTGAACTCCTCTGGGCCTGTCCTCTGGACACTGACTAGAGCAATAAATACCCCAAATGTACAGGATACATATTGAGGAACAAAGGAAGGAATAGTTCCACACACTTTGCACTGTGACAGTGGTAAGGTATAAGAGTTTTACTGACATATATCCTTCCTCTGCTTAAAGTACCACATAGAAATTAGCAATAGGGTCGCTCCCATCATGGGGCATGGGATCACCCAGGGAGGATTCTGCCTCAAATCTTCCTGGATATATTTGTCTTGAACACATCAAAAATATGACTTTGTATGCTTTTAAGAATGAAGAAAAAGAGAAAATATTTTATTCAAGTCTTTGCCTAAGTGTCATCTTTCTGTTGTGGCTGATCGTTACCATCCTAATAAAACTTCAAACCCACACTATGCCCCATCTCCTCTATCCTTGTCTGTATTTTCTACAGCACTTACTACCATCCGCACGTAATTTACTTCTTCACTATTTTTATTGTTTTTGGTACATTTCTCCCTGTTAGAATACAAGCTGCACAAGAGCAGGGTTTTTCTTTTTTCTTGGCTTTATTCATTGATATTCCCAAGCATCTAGAATAGTACCTGGCACATATAGGCACTCAGTAAATATTTGCTGAATGAATGATTAGACAAATAAAAACAGTACATCAAAAACATTCTCTAGGAATAGATATACATTTCTGATTCTACTACCAGGATATTTAAAAATAATATTTAGTTCTTTCCAATTGCAAGGAGGTAAAATGAATGAATGGGTTTCAAGAGAGATGTTTATATTTGTTGTTCTCTTTCCTTGATGGCATCATGTTTTAAAATTAAGTATGACCATGCACAAGCTCAAAATGAGTTCCTGGGATTTTGATTATTAATCAATGGAAATTTTCCAGCATTCCAAGGTGTTGAGTTAGAGCTACCATGTGAAAGACCTCATGAATAGACCTTTCATTACAATTTCCCCAGAATAGCAAACTCCCAGCTGCCCCTTCCAGGAGAGCCCATGACTTAATTCTGGAATTTGTTGACTCACTGACTATAAAAGTAACTATAAGGAACATGTGGGAATCTTTGAAAAACTGCAGGTGAAACCCACTTTAAGAAAGAGAGAAAAAATTACCTAAAAACTGAGTAAACAGATCAAATCATTTTGATATGACAAAAGGATTCTTCACTTTGTAAAGGACATTACCTCGGGATTATTTTAAATGGTTATTCGCTGATGATATTTTTCCTAATAAAATGTCTCCTACGTGAATTAAAATAACATAGCTGATTTACAGGAGACTGTCTTGGGCATGAAAGAAGATAGAAGTAAAGAAGCAAGTCTGGAAGCAGAAGCCACTGTTGGGAGTCTTGGGCCCACTGTGGTGTGTCCAGAGACCATGGCTAAAAGCCTGTCTTCTGAGTCTCGTTAGACCGAACAAATCAGTCCGAGCAGAAATGGAGCCGATGGCCTTCACCGGAGCTGCTCTGTGACTAAATGTCTGATTTATATATAAGTTTCCAAATGAAGTCTTTTTTAAATTAAAGGAATGTTTCTGTTAATTTTAAAGTATCCTGTCACTGCATTTCATTTAACTTTGTTGACCTTAGGTATTTAGAGAGTGGGTTGCTTCCTGACCGGAGGAGATTTATATTCCCAAGACAATTAAGCTTTAGAAAAGATGTTATGGAAAAATGCACAGCCTCACAGTAGATATTTCTGTTCCTATGATAAAACCATTGTTTTTCAGTGCATTGACAAGAGAACACAGGTGAAACTAGTTTCTCTTAATTTTATCATTAGGAAATACTATAGAGAAGAGACTGTCACTAGCTCTTGAAAGCAATCTTTTTAATATGCGTATTATTGCTACTTATTTGTTTATTAATTTTGCTGACATGAATTCCCTTTACACTTATCCACATGCATTTTAATAAAGGTAAATTTGCGGAGAAAGGATAACTTAAAATGAGTAACTAGCGTCTGGGTCCCTTCCTATGAAAAGGGTGGACAACGAGTTTCTTGGAGAAGTGACAGCTGCTAAAAATGTACTGTCCAAAGCAATGACTATTTTTATTTCAGTTAACTAAGATTCAATGAAAATAACAATTAAGTTGCTCAGTTGCACTAGTTCATTTTCATGTGCTTAATAGCCACTGGTGGGAAGTGGCTAGTGGTTACCACACTGGACAGCACACATATGGAACACTTTTATATCACAAAAAGAATTACTCTAAAATGTTTGATTTTAAATGAAAAACAAGATATATAAATAATTACTCACAAATACATAGACTGCACATGCATCAATATTTTAGAAACCTTAATAACCGAAAGGATCCCAACACTTAGAGGGTAGTGCAAGTTAAAAAGAACAGACCCTTGGTTTGTTTTGTAAAATCTGTCAGAGAAGATGAATGGACATTATAGAATAGAGAATGAGTTTAGCTTTAATGGAGTAAAATGAAAAGAGAAATACAGCAGGTAATTTCTAAGGTTTATTGCAAAAGCCTTGAAAGAGTGACTTTGAATGTATATTTTATCTGTTAGCATTTTACATGTTATGATTTAGAAGATTAATATTAAAGTTACGGTTTAGAGAATAAAAGTGAAAAGCAGGTAACTGTCATATGAAAAAAATCCCAAGTAATTTAAACTTGAAGAACATCACCCAATAACCCAATAGATTTTTTACTGTACATTCAGGTTGATCAAATCTAAGTAGATCAAATCATGTAAATCAGTAGCTAACACTCCCATTATTCACTTTCCAACTTACTGGTTTTAAAATATCTAATGAAAAGTCCACAAATCAGATTTTTATAGCACTACGGTATAGTCAAAACCATTTATATGGAGTTTTTGCTTTCATATCTATTATGTCACCCAAATTTGTCAAATTATGCATTTGCCATGCTTGACATTTAATTTCAAATGAGCCAAGTCTTCCTAGAATCATCGGACAACTAACCATTAAAGTACATTCCAAAGAAAATGTGAATGGAATGCACCAACATGCACGTGAAGCACCCTGATTTATTTGACACCAATACGTTGGTGAAGAAAGCAGAGCAAACCTGATAAGGAGTGGTGAGAGAAATTAAACACAACCTAGGAGTGGATCATCAGGCATAGAAAGGAGTTGGGGGGAATCCAGTGCCTTTTTGTGTAGCCACCCGGGACCTGCAGTTGAGAATGAGGGGCGAGAACTAATCCAACAGCCATGGCTATTCTTGAGTCCTGAGATGGACTTATCAATTTACATTGGTTTTACCAAATTCTAAAAATGCAAGACATTAGGTAGCTGCTTTTTAATGATCTATTGTAAGTTTATTTTAAAAATTCTACTGTTTATGAAAGAGCTATAAATAAATACTGTCTTCAAGTAGGAAACTCTTGAGGCTACTTAAATTGTTTAACTAGTATGTAAGGACGTCACAGCCACTCATATACAAACTCTGACATCTTTATGTTATCACATTTTATTCAGCTACACATGTTTATCTTCTCAGAAAAAATTCTATCCTTTTGCAGCAGAACAGCAAAGTTAATGTATTCTTTGGTTGTATAGGTTTGTTAGCTTATATCCAGCTTGTCAAAGTTAACTGTACATATTAAAAAGGATTATAACTGTTCCATCAGAGATAGAAATTTGGGGCAACATGGAAGACCCAAAGGATTCTATAGTAAAAGAAGTTCCTTTCTTTCAAATGTAGTGATACATAAGAATTAGAGTTCCAGTGCAATGTACAGATAAAATAGAAATAAAGTTAGCTGCCATGTTCGTCTTTAGTGCAATTTTTCCACCCTGAGTTTTTAAGTTTAGCTCTTGATATTTTCAAGATACCTGGAAATTTAAATCTGAGGTCATTCTTAAATTTAAGTGAGATCTTGATACTTAATGATGGATACCTTCCAGAATAACTTTTCTAAGCATGTAAAATAAAGAGGCTTTTGAAAATCTGTGCATGGAAACCAAAGAAAACACAGCAGAGAAGTAAGGTGAGATGAGAGTTGTTTACCTCACGTGATTTTGATCAGACCGTTTGCCAACCTCACATTTGTGTCCCTATGCGAAGCTCTCCAGGCCAGCATCATCAGAACATAAATCATTCCCTAAAGCTTCCCTTTTGTGGCCTCTGCTAATCTAATTCTTTTGCCTTCGGTCAAGTGCACATAAAGTTTAATCATAGTCCAGAATTATGTGGAGTAAATTCCTAAGACCGATACTAATCATATTAGGACATCAATTGGACATACAAAAATGAATTGAAAATTAAAGATAGAGATTGAGATTCCAATTTACATGTATTTGGAAATCCATGTCCTGTTCATCATCATCCAACTCGCCTTTATTCTTCCCACACCCGCCTCCCACTCCAAACTACATACTTAAACCAATTGGAATCAGAATGGGCTAAATTATATGTAAATTATCCTGAGATTCAGTCTGTACTGTCATACAGTATAGCTTCTTAAACTTTAATGTGCACATGACTCATCTGAGGATTCTGTGAAAATGCAGGTTCTGATTCAGTAGGACTGTTGTGGGGCCCAACGTTCTGCATGGCTAATACGCTTCCAGGTGATGCTGATGCTGATTCACAGATGACACTTTGAATAGGAAAGTTTTAAAGCAGTGTATCATTTGCTTTCCCAAATTGTGAACTGTCTGTCATATTCCATAGACTATTCCACATTGCTCATGTTGACTGGCAACTTGACAGTTGAATATATTAAATACATATACCAAATAATGTCCTAGAAGTTGTACTAATTATAATCTTTAACAAATATCACAAACACTATAATATGCATTACTTGGCTAAAATAGAAAAATCCAGAATGTGACTAATCAGAAATGATAAATGATATCTGTATTTTCCAGTACATTATTTTGCACTTCTGTCACAGTTGAAAATTATATTAATAGTGCAATTTCTAACATATGAGCTATTAACATTTTAATGACATTTGTAAAACATTAATCAAATTTATGAGGTTTTCCCCTAAATTATGACACTCTCATGTCACTTTTTATTCAGAATTCATTAAGAACATTTAGTTTAATTGTCTGAAAAAGAGATGCTGAAGGCATTTTTAATTTTTTTTATTTTGCCACTGACAGTTACTTACGTTTTATCCTTTTCTTACCCCACAGACAGAGAGACAAACATGTTTCCTTTCTTTTCACAAAAGGAAAACTCCCATGATGGTTAAATGCATTGTTACAAAAGCCTAATACTGAAAATGCTTGTTGTACTGGTTTATAACTAATTACAGTATATTTTAGTTAGTTTAAAAAATTAAAGTAAATATAATAGAGATAGAAGGATTTAAATTTCCATCTATTTTTCTTGAATTGCATTTCTTGAGCTATATTCTGTCATCTTTTCCTTACTAATTTTTAAATAAAACCTTATTTATTAACCACTCATGTTGTACAATGTATTATCCCAAGATCACATCAAAATATTATGCTAACCTTCAAAGATGTGGCTGTGACCACTTTCAGGTGACATCTTGTCAAAAGATGTTTCCTCGCTTTTCTTGTCTGAATCTTGCACAGAATCTTCGGACTGGCTCTCAGGGTGATTCTTAAATGTTGGTGAACACAAACTTCTCTCAATTTCCACTTCCTGTTAGAAGACATTAAAGAGATGTGTGTATAAAGCTATCAGTGAGAAACAGATGTGGTTTTCTGGGGGTTTAAAGTCAGGAGTGAGAGAAGGAGGGGATTTCTATGAGTGATGTTTTCCAATATGCTTCGGGTAAAATTTTGATAACTGAGACAAGAACTGCAAACACATATCCGACGCTTAGCTTACTTTTCTGCCACTAGTTCCGCTTCTGAATTAGTTTTTCTTTCATGTGGCTTTTTTTGCTCTCATAAAAGAGAGAAAGTAGAAATAAGGGTCACAATATGACATAATATATGTTAATAGATGCAACTTCCTAATGCCTAAGAAATGTCCATAAGGAATTTCAAAAAATAGCAGTATATCAACAGTATATGCTTAAGACAGAAGAAAGTGAGTTTATTTTTTTAATGTCATGCTCACCGTATAATGATAATCTTAGTAATTATGGAGCTCTCAAATTATGAACCCATTCAGCCACCATACAGTAAGTACAATTTGGCAATTCATAAAGATTGTGAAATTCCTTCTTTGAGATAGTAATTTAAAATTGGAAAGCTAACAGTTTCCCAAAGGAAAAATGTATAAAGGGTATTTCAAATATAGGGAGTCTAGTGTTCCTTATTTTATAGATTGAATAATAGATATATTAAATATATATAAAATATATATAATAAAATATATATAAAATAATATTTTATAGATTGAATAATATAATCTAATAAAACAAACCAAGTCAATCAGACTAATGATTTTGAATAAAAAATTGTAAAAAGTAAGTAAATGAGTCAAAACAGCGTGAGAAGCAAAAGTGCATTTTTTTTAAATCAAGTGATATGTTGGAAATATTTTCAATAGCTACTCAAAACTTTTAGATTTTGTACATGAGGTTGGATTTTCTAAACAACAGCCATTCAAACAATGATGTGATAAATTGCTCTTTACTTTTGTTACAATTTAAATACAGTAGCATGAATGAGTCAAGTTTGAGGGATAGCTAAAAAATCTAAAACATTTCTTAGAGTAGGGACATTTTCTATGTCCATGATAAAGTTGGAAAAGGCAAGGATCTTGGAAAAATCACCCTGTAACCTCTTAGCATGTTTATATTTTCTAATTTTTACATCCATTTGTATAGAGAGATTTATATATAAACACACACATATATACATATACTATATATATACATACTATACATATATATATAGTTAGAAAATATTGGTGTGTGTTCAATCATCTCATCTTCAAATACCTCTCAAATATATGATGTACGCTATCTTCATTATTGTGACATTTAACTGGAACTCAAAACATTTACAGGAGAAAAACAGAGGAAAAGAAGTTTCCATTTTTTTCAGGACATTGCCTTTAACATTTGTGTTTCCAACTATTATCAAAAGCCCAAATGTTCATAACAGTAGTGATGTTTTAGTTGTTGAGACACAGTGTCAGACATGCCAGGGTACATGGGCATCAGCTTCTTAGCTAGTGAATGAGCATAGCATCCTCACGTCAGTTCATTCTGGTGTCCTCTCCCACAGTCAGGTAAACTGCCTTCTGTGAAATGGATGCAGTATGTTTGTCTGGTTTCTTTTTCAGCAATTTAATCCAACTCTTAGCATTGGCAAAAATAAAATAAGATAAATAAAGAGAATATGAAGATGCCTAAAAAGTAGTAATTCTTGTTCAGAAAATTTTTGTTTTGACAAAGGTGGAATGCTGAACATGGTCCATGGACTCCACTGATGACTTGAAAGGATCATCTCTCTGTTTTATATAGAAACATGGAAGGTGATTTGTGCAATTGTTTAAGCAAATATTTCAGCCAGTGATGACATTAGTTTATACTATATTGGTATTTTCAACTTCAAATTCACAAATATCAAGAGTGCATCATATACTGAGGCAACAAGGGACTCCACAGGCAGTCTACATATGCGTGCAGTAGACCTGTTTCCAAGCCTTGATCATCAGATCCAAATCATTCTGCAGCAAGTTCCTTGGTGCCCTGGCAAGTGGTAAGGGGGGGCTTGTGTAGAGATGTAAAAGAACTTCTTAGATAAGGTTGAATTGAGTTCTCTAATCAAAGCAGTGATCTGCTTTAATCTCTTTTAATCTGTTTTATGCACTGTGCTTTTACAAAAGATTTACTTTGAGTTAAAACCTATAGGCTTAAACAAATGCACAAAACACTAGTTTTGAGGTAAAAAAAAAAAAACAAAAAACACAGCACTTGATAATGAGAAACTTGGATTTGAGCCTTCCCTTCACTACTTATTAGTGGCATGGCCTTGCTCAGGTCACTTGATGTACCTGGGACTAAGTTTTCTCAGATGTTAAGTGAAAATATTTAGTAACCAAGTGTCTAACAGTCAGCAACCAACAATTTGTAGTGCAATTTCATTTGAAATAAAATAAAATGAAATAAAGAAATATTGTTCATCTTTTGTAGCTTCCAGTCTAGTGAGGGAGGAAAAGAGTAAGAAAATACATGAATCAATGTAGATATGCAACTATGGACAGATCAGGAAGGAGAGATACATAAACTCTGAGTGTCTAAAATGGAGGAATTAACTCAGTGAGGGAGGTCATGCAAAGCCCCCTTGGGGAGGAAAATCTTCAGTTGATATTTGAAGGACAAATAGGGCTTAACTAAGTGAAGAACTTTCCAGGTGGAGAGAACAACATGTGCAAATGTTCTGGGCTGGGAGGAAGCACAGTGGATAGAATTGTGGCTAGATGACGTGCAGACATAGGTAGAGGCTAGATCACAAAGGACCTCTAAGGTCATATCAACTATTATGGTCTTAGCCAAATGGGAAATTACTGAAGAATTTTAAGCAAGTGTGTGTGTGTGTGCACACACGACAGAATCACGTCTGCAGTGTGAAAAGCTCAGTCTGCCTCTAGAGTATGTTTTCTCAACCTTGACACCATTGACATTTGGAACTAGATAATTCTTTGTTGTGGAGGGCCTACATTGTAGGACGTTTAGCAGCATTCGTCATTGCTACCTACTAGATGCCAGTAGCACTGCCCCCGAGTCATGACAATTAAAAGTGTGTTCAGACATTGCCAAATCTCCCATAGGGAGCAAAGTCACCCCTGGTTGAAAACTATTGTTCTAGAGTAGGCCATACTGAAGGATGGTTCAAATGTACACGAAAAGATCAGTTAGGAGCCTATGGCAGTACTCCAGGCAAGTGATGACCATCTTGGTCAAAGGGTGGTGATGGAGATAGAGAGAAGTGAACTAAGTTGAAAGCTATTTAGGATGTAAAACTGACAAGGCTGGATGATGGTTTGAGAGAGAGAGAGAGAGAATTTCATTTTTCTGTCTGGGGTACATGACTAAATGGATTGTGGTACCATTAAATAACATGAGAGCACCAGAAGAAGCCTAGTTTGGGAGAAAAGATAGATTATGAGTTGGGTACCAAGATGTCCAAAAAGCAATTGAGTGTGTAGCCCTGGAGCTTAGAGGAGAGGTCCTAACTGAACAAGTACTTTGTGAGTCATCTGCATTTCAGTGGTAATTGAAACAGTGGATATGGATGAACTTGCTTTGGGTGTCATGAGGAACATTTTTCCAAAACCAAGCCTTGAAAAATGCTGACATTTAGTACTATGGCAGAGGAGCAAAAGCAGACAAGACGAAGCAAGAAAATCAGAAGGGAAGAATATCTTTAAAAATATTGAACTCTTAGTGAGAGTATAAATAGATAAGGACTTAAATATATACTTTGAGTTTAGCAATATGGATATAAATTATTGAGCAGAACTGTTTTGTTGGAAATAAAAAGGTTGGAAGGCAGATTGAAGTGGGTGAATGACTGACTGGAAGACAGCGAGTGTAGATAACTTCTTGAATAGTTTAGTGTTAAAGTAGAGGGAGGAAAAAGAGCAGTAATTTGAGAGACATGTTTTGTTTAGTTTCATTTTAAAGGGAGAGACTTACATATGTTGAAGAGCCAATTGGAAGGATTTAGTGGGATGTAGAGGTTGGCTGTACAGAAGAGAGAATGAAAAATCAATGAGGTAAAATTCCTGAGAGAGGCAAGAAGATGGAACCCAAAGCACAGATAGAAATATTACCCAAAGACAGGAGAACATAAAGCATTCCTGTTGTCACTGAGGAGAAGGAAGGTGAAATTAATGTAGATATAGATGATTTGTACGCTTGATAGCTTGAAGATAAGTACATTCTAGTCTGAAATTATCTATTTTCTCTGTTAGGATGTGAGATCTGAGGAAAGTGAGAGGAGTAGGTGAAGAGGATGAAGAAAGTTTAACTTCATTGCTGTGGGGAATAGGGAAATGAGATGAGCAGACAGAGATGACCATGGCTAATGAAGCATTGGGAGCCCATTTGAGGTCAGTAATATCAAATTTATAGGGCTAACAATAGACCCTGTTGAGTGACTTTGTCTGATAATTCTCCGAAGTTCTACTTCAAGCACTGAGAAAGGAGATAGCAGAGTTCAGCCAGGTAGAAGTTTTGTGAGGAAACAATAAAAAGAAAATGTGTGTTGCAGGGTAGGCTAAGGTGTGGGAGGGGACAGATACAAGGGAACTCAGGTTACTGTCAAGAGAACTGAGAGAGTGATTGAAATGATAAATGCCATGGAATGTAAGATGGATTAAAAGGGAAAAAAGTAAAGGAAGGGTGGGTTGGAAGACAGTAAAAGGATCAAGAGACTGCAATCCTGGTGAGTTTAAAGAACACTTGTGCTATGAATACTTGGCAAAGCAAATTGAAAAGAGAGGTGAGGGAGATCTTTGCTTTAGTGATTTGAGAAGTAGAACAGTCACAATTGCTAGGATGTGGTTGTGATCATAGAAGCAAAGGGGAGTAGAGGAGAAAGTTGTTCAACAGGGGGAAAGCCTAGGAACTCAGAGGCAATGATGGTGTCTCGGGATAATGGAAGGGCTGGGAAGGTAGAGAAAGACTGTAAGTGTCAACATCACTGGTAAACAAGGGAACCTTAATTGAAATGTAATAAATAACAGTGATGAAGGGGGGCAGAGGGATACATTTTGACTGGCATGAGCCTCAAATGAGCAGGGTTTTTAACAAAAGAGTAGAAGAGGAGTGGTCAGAAAGAACAATGGCCTCAAAGTACATGAGGAGGATTCAGGGATGGTGGTGTCTTTAGGAGAAAGCCATGTTTCTGTTAAGGAAGGAGGTAGAGGAAGCATTTAGAGAAGAAGTTGAAGGTATAGAGGTTGCTGATTCTAGAAGCACTGGTGGAAGTTCTGGCTTAAATAATATCTAAATAAATAAAATTTCTCGATAACATCTACAATCTTTTCTAGCTTTAAGACACCTTGAAACCAGGAAAGCTATGGAAAATAGGGGAAACTTAAGCTTAGAAGAGAGCAAGATAAATTTTCTTTGTTATTTATGCACATTCCTTTCTTTAACATAGTGTGTAATTATAATCTTAGAAGATATATACTTTTAAAAATATAAGAATGGAAAGTACCAACCTTTAATCATGATCTAGCATCTACTTCACAGGAGACCATGGAGTTACATAGGATTATCTAAAATGGTCAGAACATCAGAGCAGGCATTTCAAAAGAAAGTGGTCTGCCTTATTACCTTACACTTTTTCCTCTCAGTATGGATCCATGAGTGAAGAGGTCACCGAGGTGGGGGGGTAGAAGATGAGCATGGACTAATAAAATGAAAATGTTTAAACTTGTCTATATTTAAAATGCTGAACTAGCTCTTGTACATTCCCAGTCTCAGTGGGTTCTTGCCTTTAGGCAAATAAAAACATTGAAAAAGACAAACATAGGAAGTTTTATGCCAACACAAAGGGAAAGCCTAAAAGAAAGGGAAATTACCAAAATACAAGGGACAGGAGAAAAAAACTCCTTATAATGAATTCTGCAGTACTGAGGGAAAAAGAGAACTCCAATCACAGCTTGAACAACTCAAGAGAATTGTTCATTCATTCCTATGAAGTTTTATAATCCCTTTTACCAACCCCTCTCCTGGAAGGCTTTACCTCCTGCTCTGTGTAATAAAAGCATCTCTTCCCTCATAATTCAACTCAGTGCAGCCTCCTCTACGAAGCCTGTTTCAATCATTTCAATCTACACTCATCTTTCATTCCTTCAAAATATTTTTGAACAATTAACATGTTTCAAAGCCAGCCCTGGTGGTCTAGTGGTTAAGATTCGGCTCTCTCACTGCTGCAGCCTGGGTTCGCTTCCTGGTCAGGGAACCACATCACGTGTCTGTCGGTTGCCATACTGTGGCAGCTGTGTGCTGCTCTGATGCTGAAAGCTGTGCCATCAGTATTTCAAATACCAGCAGGGTCACCCATGGTGGACAGGTTTCACTGGAGCTTCCAGACTAAGACAGAGTAGGAAGAAGGAACTGGCTACCTACTTCCGAAAAAATTGCCCATGGAAACCCTACGAATAGCAATGGAGCACTGTCTGATACAGCACTGGAGATGAGAAGATGGTAAAAAAAGGCAGGGTTCTGCTCACAGAAGTCAGAATCAACTCGGGAGCACTAACAACAACAAAATATGTTTCAAGCACTATTCTAGGCACTGCAAAGACAAAGATGATTAAAATGCAGTTTGGGTCCTCAAGAAGCACATAGTCTATTGGCAGAGAAAAAGATATCAATTGAGCCTTATAACACAAAAAGAGTGTGTAATAACAAGGAAATGTAGGCATCCTGGAGACACAGAGGGAGGATTCTTGGAATGTGTGGTCAGAGAAAGCTTCCTGAAGAAGATAATGTCAGAGCTGAATCATGGGCTGGAGCTGAACTCCATTCTGTAGGTAACAGGAATCCTTGAAAGAGAATTAAATAGGGGTAACAAGATTAGATTTGTACTTTAGATAGATATATCTGTCAGCTATATGAAAAACACATAACAATGGGCTAAGTTGGCAACATTTTACAATAGGAAGTATAGTAACGACTTTATTAAAATTTCCAGTTGAGAGACAGAACAAGCCTACAATACGATAGTGAGAGGGAAAGTAGAGAGAACATATTAAAAAAAATTTAGGTCTAAAATTAGTAATTTGTAGGATAAAGGTAGTGGAAAAGTAGAAGTCTAGCATAGCTCATAGATATTCTAATTTGGATGGCTCTATGAAGTTAATAAAATAGGATGAATGTCTTCTCTAAACCAATCAGTGCCTCAGAGAGGTGAAGGTAGATTTCAGGTTCCCTTCAGGACCCATCACAAAGAATGAGGTGATCTAGGAGGGACCTTGGGAGATCAAGTATGTGCCACACTCTCAGTTTGGGGCAACACTACTCTGGACGGAAGCCACAGGGTGACTCCCACAAACATATACTCCCCTATTTCTCCCAATGCACATTTTATACATGAAAGTGAAAGCGAACTTTCCCATGAAAATATTGATAAAGAACAACAGAGTTATCTCGCTTTAAAAATGATGCCTGGGTTTCATTTTTGAAGGGCTGGTAGGTACAGCCTCCTCTATGAATTAAGTTTTTGACATGTTGAATATGAGTTTTCTATGAGACATCCAGACGAAGATATCCAGGAGGCAGCTAGATTTTTCAAAAGAGAAGTCTGTGCTGGAGTGAAAGATTTAGGACTCATTAGCAAGAAGGTGATAGTTACAACAGTAAGAGTCTATTAAATCACCCAATTAGAGTATGCAGAGTAAGTGCAGATAGCTGAGAAAAAGAAGCTGACTGTCATTTAAGGGACAGGCAAAGGAAGATGATCTGGGGAGGGCAGTAGAGAAGGAGCATTCAGAAGCTGGGCCACTCCCTGTCCACACGGTGACTTTGTGTGGATTAGTAAAAAGTTACCTCTTCCTCAAGACACTTTACTTCGTCTGTCGGAACATTGTCGTAATAAACTGATTTTGTTAGACCAGAACATGTTACTGCCACCTGCTGGAGAGTTGTCATAATAGAGATACACTCTACCTTATTTTTGATGTGCAACTCTTTCCCTTACGTGTGTGACCTTGAGCAGCTTTCAACCGGCACAACTATATCGGGCTCCCAGAAGCAGCCAAAGAAGAATAAAAGCCACGAACACCAAGGATATAGGACACTTTAAATGCAGCAGGGAGTTTAGAGAAAAATATCCACTGCTCTGGGCAATTAGGAGGTGACCTAGGTAATAACTGTTCCTGTAGAAGAGAGTTGGTTTAGGAAGGACTGATAATGAGGGGAGAGAGACAATGATACAAATTGCTATCCTAATCCTGAAGAATTTGAATTCCAATAATAATACTAATAGCAATAACAACAATATCTAGGAAGTAATGAACATTCATTATATATTAGGCACTGTTTTAAGCACTTTGCATATACTACATTCATGGAATTGTCATTTCGACTCCATGATAAGGTGCAATTACCCCCTTTTTAAAGATGATAAAACTGAGGCTCCTAAGAGGGGATGTTCAAGGGCGCAGACACAGAAGGTGAGTGTGATATGTAGATGTGTAGGCAATTGGAAGGAGATCACTGCTTTGAGCCTCGAGGCTTTCCCATCTCCGAAGGGAGCTCCTGATGAATTATGTAAGGAGAGGCAGAGGGTAGTTTTCCCAGAAGACTCAATTTGGATTCAGAAGGGCAGAGTTCAATGTCCAACCTCTTCCATTTAATAATGAAGTTACCTTGGCTAACTCTTAACGTCCCTGAGTTTCAGGTTCTGTCATCAGAAAAATCAAGACAACTACTGTCTATCGTGACTATTTTTACAGCACTTTTATAAAGATCGTTGCAAAGCAGCAACAGGATCCCTATCGACATGCTCATGTGCACTATCAAGTTCCACTCTCCTGTCAAGAGGTAAGGTCTGTTTCTCCATCTCTCTGAGTCAGGGGAGTCCTTGTGGCAGCTTTTACCAGTGAATACGTCAGGTGTGCTTACAACTGAGATTACCGTGGAGTAAAAGGCCCTGAGAATGAGATGAAAGAGGGGAGAGATAGAGAGATTAAGAGAGATCACAAGCAGCACACAGTGCTCAGATATGTGAGTGAAGAATCCTTGCAGTTTCCGGCCAAGTGTCTTGGAAGACTCACTTTTTGGATGTTCCCCTTCGGAAACCATCACTATGCTTCGAGAAGCTCAGGCTTCTTGGAGCGATCATTCATAGGTGCTACAGCCCCAACTGATTTCTCAGGAGACAGGGCTGCAGTCTCCTGAGAGACAAGACTGTCTGCAGTGTGTGTGAGCCAGCTTGGATGTTTGGTCCTGCAGAGTCTTCAGATAACTATAGCCCTAGCCCATATCAGATTGAAACTGCATGAAAGATTTTGAGTAAGAACTGCCCAGTTGGGTCAAGTCAACCCACAGAACCATGGGAGATAAAAATAAATGCATTAAGTCACCCAATTTTAGTTGTTGTTGGTTATGCAGTAATAAATAATCAGAAAATATTATCCTCACATACTATATACCCTATTGTTCAGCATCTGTGGCCCTCATTTTTCTACTCAGAAATAAGAAAACTGGAGAAAAGAAATGCTCTTATAGAAATCATAAAGGCCAGCATTTCTTGAATATTACTTTGTGCCAAGAGCTCTGCAGACATCCTTTTTATTAAATACTTTTAACAGTACTATGAGGTAGTTATCTCTGTTTTACAGTGAAGAAACTAAGGTTAGAGAGCTAAAATAACTTAAGTAACTTGCCCAAGGCCACACGGAAGAAAGTGATAGACCTAGGTCTCAAATGCTGTTCTGATTCTAAGCTGAGATTTTTTAATTGTTACGATAGCCTATCTCCCTAGTGTAATTTATTTATAATCCCAGAAACTGAAATAACACAAGTTAGAATGGGATGACAGATAAAAGATTAACTCCTTAACAGCCATAAACGTGTCTTATTCCTCCTTATACCTCTTGTCACATTATGCCTTACACACTGCAGGCATTTGATAAATGCTGAGCTGAATTTTTAAATGCTCATGACATTTTATATTCACATATCATTCAGGGACAGAAGCAAAGAAAATAGGAAAATGTAATAATTAGATGAGGAAATCATGATTGTCACAACGTTATCACATTCTACTGCATGCATCACTTACGAAGGGCCAAAAGAAACCGTGTGGCTTGCTCTGTCATTTAATTACACTTGATAAAAAATTTTGATGTTGGGTTTATCAGCTGGGTTAACTGGGCTGCCTGATTTCCCAGTAACTTCTCAGTAATTTGGCATTTAGAACCTTTGAACATGGCTCTACCGGCCCCACCAGCCTGTGCCGGGCCATCACTCTGGCTGTTCTCAAAGGGACAGCCCTTGGTGTTTCCTGAATCATCTCTGCACTTTCTGCTTCTCCACCTGTATTCATACATGTTTGTCTAAAGAACACTCTCCACCATGCCCCCACCTGCCATATTTCTCTATGGAAAGTCCAACTGTCTTTGCACATGAGGTTCAAGTGCCATTTGCTTTAGGAAGCTTTCCCCTAATGCCACAGCTAAAAGAAGTCCCTCCCACATCAGAATTCCTCCAGTATCTGCAGCCTCCTTAATGCCTTTTTTCATTCCGCTTTGTACTCTAGTCATTTTTGACACATCTTGTTTCCCCCATTACGCTGTCAACTCATTAAGGACATGCTTTATTCATCTTTATAGCCCACACAGACTCTAACACTTGAACATTGCAAATACTTAGTAAATGTTTGTTGAATGGACTCAAGTTTTGATTTTATATTCATATAAAGCATTCAGAAGAAAATACAATCTAAAAATGTCCAAAGATGGTGAAGACATGTGTCATAGAGTGAAAAGGACAGACTTAAAGAAAACAGGCTAACTCCCTCAGAGAGAGAAGGGAAAACAAAACTTATACTCTATGCATGACAAACCAAAACTTTAGTGCCAATACTTTTTAAATGTTCCTTTAGATAGAACTCAGCATCTAAAATGCAAAATCATTTTATCATTTTTTTAAACTTTAAAAAAATCTGTGATACGTGAGACAAACAATAGTAGTACTAAAATTATTGTCTATAAGCAAGAAAATATGCATTTTTTCTAAAATACTATAAAACAATTTTCTTTTTCTTAAATGACTCATCAGTTCTCATGGTATTTCTATTACTCCTTCCAGAATGGGTTTAAATGTTAAATAACAAAATAGAAGCTACCATTTTACAAGAAAGAAAATGCATCAATAATTTTTATGATTTCCATATTGCTTTTATCTATCCTTATTGACTGTATGGTCATAAAATCAGAGCCATACACATCACTCTTGTAGGTGCTCTTTTCTCAGGTGGTTCCACAGTTTCCCATTCTACTCTTGTGCACTCAGACAGCACATCCAGCCACGTTAATTAATTCATTTCACTCACTACTGTTAAAGGCTGAATTGTGTGCCCCCCTCCCGCAAATTTGTAGGCTGAAGCCCTAATTTCCAGTACCTCAGAATGTGACTGTATTTGGACATAGGGCCTTGAAAGAAATGATTAAGTTAAACTGAGGCTCTTAGGGTGGGCCTTAATTCAATCTGACTGGTGTCCTTATAAGAAGAGGAAATTTAGACACACAAAGAGATACCAGGGGTGCACATGCACAGAGGGATGACCACGTGATGAGGCAGCAAGAGGGAGGCCACCTGCAAGCGAAGGAGAGAGACCTCAGAGAAAACCAACCCTGTCTGCATGTTGATCTTGGACTTCCAGTCTCCAGAACTGTGAGAAAATAAATTTCTGTTTAAGCCATCCAATCTGTGGTGTTTTGTTATGGCAGCCTTAGTAAACTAATACACTACACTTAGATGTAGGGGATGAATGATCTAACTGGTCATTGAATATATCTATTAAGGTGAGTAAGTTCCTCAGGAGCTTTAAAAACAATAGATTTATTTAACTAGTTGTGTCTCTACAGCCAGACAGAAAACTCCTTACTAACTACTACTGATTCTGCACCATCCTTATTGGATAAATTTAACAGAACAGCAATCAAAGTAGTTGCACACTCACAATTTTTGAATGCATATTTACTTCACGGTGTTTATTCTGCACTGGGTGTAAGGCTCACATGTGATATAAAAGGTATGCAGGCCCCAGATTCTAAGACAAAGCCACAGGCAAAAGTTTTCCCAGCTATTTTATAACCTCCTGATCAAAGTGAGATACATTCTTGAAATGCTGAACTTTTCAAATGTGCTCCCACTGCGACTCTGCCTGCATTCCAGTCAATTTTATTAAATTCTGACAGATTTTTAGATCCTCAGATGAAATGAATGCAAGCCCTATCTGGCCCTTGAAAAGCCAGCACAAACTAAGGCACAAAGTACCATAGAATTCCCTGGCATAAAGACCCAAAGCAAAACATTATAAATATGTAAGTAGCATTGACTTTCAAGGTCTTTCTATGTTTTATTTTATGTTACATTTAATTTCTTTTCATTTAGTTCTAGACTCACCACTTAAGGCCATTCTTCACGTTGACTTTAGTTCCAGAATACATAAAGACATTCTGAATTTATCACTCTGGTACATTATCCCTAAACCTGAGATGTGCACTGAAATTCACCCCACCATTTCTTCTTCAGAATTTCTGAAGTGGATGCTGTGGCCTTCAGGGACAAAGACCTGTCTCATCCGTCTTTCACCTTTCTCTCTTAGTGCCCCATATAGGGTAGGAGAGGTGAAAGGCATGCACTATGAAATGCTCTCTATCAAGATAAAAGATAGTCTTTTGAGTTTCTGTAGATTGTTTAATGTGATGTACCTATCAATCCTTACAATATTGTCAAAAAATATGATAGATATATTTATTCTAAAAGGGGCCTTTCATTCACAAAGTCAGCTAGTGGGCAGTCATGGCTGCAGGACTCAGGAGAGCTCGGCTGCAGAGACCTCGGGTCTCCCTGCAGACAGAGCATCCATTCAGATGATGCTGTCTGGTGCCTGTGCTATGCCAGAGAAGCCAGAGAGCCTGGACATCGAAGTCAACACTGTCACACAAACTTCACTTCTGAGGCTAAAAACAATGTCGCTATTAACTATGGGTAGGCCCTCAACCTGTCCGATGCCCGTTATGTTATTTCTCTGCAGAATGAGCCTGTTCCTCCTTGTTTCTCACAGAATGTGCAGATGCGTATAAAACAATTCAGCACACATCCACCTTCTGGGCGCAAAACCTGGTACTGTGCCCTATATGGTTAAGTAGATGTCATTTTCTAGGTGGAAGGTATTAAACACAGAGATGCTACAATTATTGTCCTGGTTTGTACCCCATTTTTGATTGGGTCCAAAATTAAAACTCATACGTCTCAACTTTTTAAAGAAAATATTCTGCCTATGTGTGAGCATCATTACTTCATATTCTTCGAAGAAAGACGCTCAGGGAGAGGAAAAGCTGATTCAGGTCTTGTGTGCATGTTTCCTAATTCCTTTAGATTAACTGATCTCATTTAGAAGCTGGGCATGTGAATGATTATTTTGCTATTTGCTACTGACCTAAGAGAAGGAATGCTGCAAAATTGAAAGAGGTGTATTTCCAAGTTCACTGAAGTTCTTTATGTGCAAAAATAAAACATGTTGCTATCTGAGCTTTGAGTGGCAGAGCATATCATTATGTCCCTTTGTTTCTCACCTCCTTGGAGACTGCGTTCATTTGACTTGCTGTGTGCCTGAGAAAACCTGCGGCATTTTATTCTCAGAGAGACCTGAACACAAATTCCCCATGAGATGTAGATTTTTTACTGCTATGTATCCTTATTTTCATGCTGGCATCACATTTAGGCAGTTAATTTTCCATATAAAGCAGAAATAATGCCTTCTTTCCCTTCTCAGTCAAGGAAAAAATTCTGCAACTTGCCCTAGTTGTTCTCATTTTCTTAAATAGGGCCCTAAAGTATTTTATGATTATCTTTATTAGTTGGAGACTATATCCAGGCTTGAAATAATTCTAATGAAAAGAAAACTTCTATTAAAATATTCTAAGTAGTTTCAATTGACCATATTACTGGCAATGGGAAATTCCCTAATGGCTAAACCTTTTAAAGCTAATCTGCTTTAACAGATTTTAAAACTGATGTGCCATTTGAGATTTAGGTGTTAGCATGCAAAGTGTCTTCTTTTCCTATTCTTACATTCGTTTGTTATTTCATTTCCCCTTAACTTTTTGAAAATGATATTCCCTAGAGTTGCATGAATGAGTTAAAAAGAAATTTCTATATTCAAACTATCATACTAAAAATATGCAAAGGAATAAAGTGAAAAATGTATATTAGTGTGGATGGTGATCTAACAACGCTAAGAGTGAATCAATTATGTTTACCCGAGGATCACGATGTTCTTAACAGATAGAACAGTCACATAATTGTGTGGAGTTGGGGTGACGTGATGGAAAATGGCTGAAAGCTGGTCAGATCTGGGTTTACATCCCAACTTCAGCACTTTCCAACTTAGTGAACTTGAGAAAATCATTTCACTTCTATAAGCTTCCATTTCTTCATCTGTAAAATGATGATAATATTGCTCACTTTGGAGTGAATACTAAATATGGTATTTAGTAGAGTAGGCATTCAACACCTGCTAGCTACTCCATAGATATTTTATTATTTATTTATTTATTTATTTATTTTTGTGAGGAAGAGCAGCCCTGAGCTAACATCCGTTGCTAATCTTCCTCTTTTTGCTGAGGAAGACTGGCCCTGGGCTAACATCCGTGCCCATCTTCCTCTACTTTATATGGGACGCCGCCACGGCATGGCTGACAGGCAGTGCTTCGGCGGGCGCCCGGGATCCGAACCCGCGAACCCCGGGCTGCCAAGCGCGAACTAAACCGCTGCGCCACCGGGCGGCCCCTCCATAGATATTTTAATACATAATTTTAACAATCATCAATGAAATGCTAAGAAGGAAACTAAGTTTTCCAAATTCAAAGAGACACAAGAGAAGATTTCTCGAGGAGTATATTTGATTTCTGGCTGTGAACTCTCTTCTAGACAATAAATTGAATATTCAGGAAAAATGTGATCTTCATATTGTATAAATATTTATATTCATGGGCTAATTATGCCATTGAGATTTTGTTAAAAAAAGAGCCTGAGATACAGGATCTCATGAAGCTTCTGGCTGTCCATGTTTTATAGAAGATGGAGTCTTCTAATTATCAAAAAAGATGGGTTTTTATCTTCTTTTATCTCTTATAAGTTATGGGAATTTAGATGTATCACCAACTCCCTGTAACTCTTTTTCTTTACCACAAATTGAGGGCAATGATAAATCAGACCTGCTGTAGTCATAATTAGAATAATTACTTAAAACAATGCCTATAATATGTCTTACATGCCTCTGAGGCAGAGTGCTCTCATTCAAAATTAGAATTGTCCTGCATCAAGAGGTAGAAATATTGAGACTCATTGAGGGTATTTCGTACTCTAACACAGTTATTTTCTGTTCCTAGGCAATATAACACTCAACACCATGGAGGAACAGATGGCAGAGAAAGCTTGCTCAACTCCTTCTGTCCTTGGGGACTGTGCTCTCTGCTAGAAATAACAATGTGGAGCTCTAGGAAGACAGATATGGCCCCTGAGAGAAGTTCATGGAGTGGCACTGAAGAAGTGCAGAAAAGACCTCATCTTTTCTAAAGCTTTTCCTGAGAGAGTTCCCGTTTCTGCATTACTGGACTACAGATGGTCAAAAAATGTCAAGGGAAATCAGTCCCACAGTAACTGAGGTAAATCCTTTCAAAGACTCAGTGAAAAGTGGAAAGCACACTAGCACTCAATGATTTCTCATCTCTTAGAAACTCATTTTATAAATCCCCATAAACAACACAACAAGCTATTTTAAATATAGCACAGAAGGGGAGGTTCTAAGTGGATTATCCATATAACATCTTTACGATGCTGAAAGGGAAAAGAGTGCTGTTATAGGCCAATTAGATCAGCACTTTGCGTGCGTGACAGACTGATGTTTAACATTTGCAGCAATGAGGGAGAGAAGCAGAAACAAAATTGTCTTATAAATAAACTGCTGAACTTTAGCATGTGCCATATTAAGAAATTTTCAATCTTCCTAGCTCTGAACCAGTGTGCTTTGAATTGTAATTATTCTGTAACCTTTGGAACAATTGTGGGCATCATAAGTATAGTCCATTATTTCATTCAGCAAACATTATTGAGCACCTATCAAATTCCAGAAGCTTTGTCAATACTAAAATTTTGCAAAGATGAACAGTCAAGAGCTTGTCATTCAAGAGCTCCCAGTCTGGTCGAAGCACCCTTAGGCTGGTGTGATGGTTCTCAGAGGTGGTGAGTCATGAGATTGTGCTCAGTACTGGACTTTGCAAGTGAGTCACATACATTCCCTCTTTGCTCTGTTTCATGGCAATCCCCATAGTATTTTACTCTTGTTTCTCTGCATTTCAAAGCATTACCTTAATTGAGAAAGGGGTGCAAGTCTAACCACTACAGTAGAAAACCATGAGTTTACTTAGGAGAATGTATCATTCCTATGATTATCATATGGCAGAAGCATTTAGAAATTAGGCCACGAAGACTACTCGGTCTCACATCAAAGAGCTGAAACAGTCATTGGTCAGTGGACGTTTTGCTATCAAAGCTGGCTATTGTTTAAGAAATCACACTTGTAAATGGAGAACACCTAAGGAGCTAAATTAAAGAGGGTGGATTTAACAACTAAAATTCTATGAAGACCATTAAATTTACCTTAAAATATTGTTTCTGTCCATGCAAATAAGGAAAATGCAAAGAAAGAGAAGTGAATCTATTCAACCCAATTAAAATATTCAATTTCCAAGAAATTGTATCTACTTTCTCACTGAGTTTTCATAACTAGATAAAGTGGAAAACGGATTATTTTTTTCTTCCAAATCTATGAACTTGCATCTACAGCCCACACTTGTTCCTTTTCCATAGACCAAGGAGTTATCCTCCTTTTTTTCTGAGGCTAATTCTCTCACCTGTGCCCCTATTACCACATCTTCTGCCATGGTTCTCATCTCTGACTGTTGCTGGGGCCCCATTCTGCACTAATTAAGTCGGAATCACTCCACGTGGGGCCAGGGTTTAAGTACTTCTTAAAACTTTTCCAGGAGATTCCAAAGTGAAGCCAGTGTGAGAACACTGTCATCCTGTCTTCTTGGGCACCTTACTCTATAGTTATCCAGTGTCTCTAATGTAGCTTGTCAGAAAAATTATCTAAAACTTGAAAATAAGGCCAAAAACATGGGTGATACATTTCAATATTATGTTGGAGCTAAGGCCGCATAATGATTGTCTTGGGGAATGTGCTTAATTCACCTCGCATGTTTACTACTGATCAAAAGTCCAGAGTCCAAAGCTTAGAGAAGACATGATAATGTATATATTTTTGTCCAACAGAGATGCAAATGATTACTGACTGGTAGAACTGATAACCTCAGTGATTTATGGCCTGTTGGACATGACCAATTTTATATCTAACCCAGTCATCGTATCCAAACATATTTTTGTTAGATTGCCTACAAAAGTTAACTTCTCAAATGCTGCAGGAGCAGGTCATAATATCACACTGCTTCCTTCACGAATTATTGAGTTACATAAAATCTTTGACTTTGTATTTTCATTTGTCTGTTATAATTTTACCTCTTTGAAAATTATATTTTAAATACTTTTAACTTCTCCCCAGTTTTTAGATTCTTCCCCCAAACATTCCAAGAGGCCAATGTTTATCTAATGTTAAAAATAAAACAACTCCCTATTTTCCTTCTTCTTTTCAAAAACCCTTGAAAGAATTGTCAGCTGGCACCTACCTCCACTTCATTACTTCTCATTTGCTCCTTAACACATCCCAATCCAGCTTCTGCTTCCTCCGATTGACTGCATTGATCCTACCATGATGTCAATATCATCAATATCCTCTTTGCTGCTTAAATCAATGGCCATGTCTCCATCTTTAACTCATTTAACACTACAGGCCCCTTCTTTCCCTTGAAATCATCTTCCTTGGGCTTTTATGACACCGTACTCTCTTTATTTTCCTCCTATCTCTCTGGCCACTCTTTCTCCAATTTCTTTCTTGTTCTGTCATAGTCCTCTTCTCTCTCTCTCTATTTGTGTGTGTGTGTGTGTGTGTATATATATATATATATATATATGCACATATTTTCTAGGCAATATCATCTTCATGACTTCCATCTATATGTTTATAACTCCCTACAGAACTTACAGACATCAGAAAGATAAGAAAGAAATACCATGTGTTCATCTCTCCACACATAATATGACAGTTTAGATGAAAGGGACCAATGTCTTTGAAAGGCACTAAGTATGAAAAGCCACCCAATATGAAATAGATAATTTTCATAACTCCATAACTATTAAGAAAATTGAATTTGTAGTTTAAAAATTCTGCCAAAAGAATTATCCAAATGCAAAATGGTTTCATTGGAGAATTCTACCAAATCTTTCAAGAAGAATTAGCACAAATTGTACAGAATCTCTGAGAAAATAGAAGAGAGGATATCTTCCAATTCACTTTGGAATCTAGTATTACACTGACATCAAAACCAGACAAAGACAGTACCAGAACAAGACAAAACAAAACAAAACAACTCCAGACCAATTTCCTTCATAAATATAGGTATAAATATAAAAAGAATTTTACACCATGACCAAGTGAGATTTATTACAGGCTGCAAGGCTGGTTTAATATTCTAAAATCAATCCATGAAATCCACCATATTAATAGGTGAAAGACGAAAAATCTCAAGATCATATGATTTAATACAGAAATGTTTTTAACAAAATTAAGTAACAATTCATGATAAAAAAAAATCTCTGAAAAGTAGGAATAAAGGGAAAATTTCTCAACTTGATAAAAGCATCTATGAAAAACCTAGAGCTAACATGATACTTCGTGGTGAAGACTGAATGTTTTCCCCCTGAGATTGGAGACAAAGCAGAGACATTCACTCTCACCGGTCTTATTCAATATAGTACTGAAAGTTATAGCCAGTGCAATAAGGCAAATAAGGGAAATAGAAGCATACAGATGGGAAAGGAAGAATTAAAACTGTTTCTATTTGCAGATAACACGATTGTCTACCTAGAAAATCCTGAGTTATCTATAAAAAACTTCCTAGAATTAAAAGTGAGTTCAGCAAAGTTACAGGATATGAGATACACATACAAAAAATATTAAATTTCTTTACACTAGCAGTGACCACTTAGACATTGAAATTAAAAATATAAGATTTACAATTGTTCAAAAATGAAATATTTAGGTATAAATAAAACATGTACAGCATTTAGATGCTAACAACTACAAAACACTGATGAAAGAAATAAAACAAGATCTAAATAAATGAAGAAACATATTGTGTTCAAGGATTAGAAGACTTAGCAAAGATGAACTTTTTACTCAAATTAATATACAGGTTTAACAAATTCCTATAAAAATAACAGCAAAACTTTTTGTAGCTATAGACAAGATTATTTAAAATATATATGGAAATCAAACTAGAAGAGCTAAACAATTTTGTAAAGAAAAGAATAAAGTGGGAGGAAGCAATCAACCTGATTTTAAGAATTATTATATAGCTACAGTAATCAAGACTGTGATAATATCAGATAGATACATAGATTTATGGAACAGAATATAGAGCCTAGAAAAAGACCCACACAACTACGCCCAACTGATCTTTGACAAAGGTACAAAAGCAATTCAATGGAGGAAGCATAGCTTTTTAGCTTTTCAACAACTGCTTGAGCAACTGGACATTCATAGGCAAAAATAAATTTTAAAAACCTCAAGGTAAACCTCACATCTTTCACAAAAATCAAATGGATCCTGGACTTAAATGTAAAATGTAAAACTATAAAACCTTTAGGAAATAAACATAAAGGAAACTCTTCAGAATCTAGAGTTAGGCAAAGAGCTCTTACACTTAACATCAAAATAATGATCCACAAAAGGAAAGTTGATAAATTAGACTACATCGATATTAAAAACTTTTGCTCAGCTAAAGATCTTGTTAAGAGGGTGAAAAGACAAGCAACAAACTGAGAAAAAGTATTTGCAAATCACATATACGTTAAGTGACTGGTATCTAGAATATATAAAGAACTCTCAAAATTCAACGGCAAAAACAAAATTCAATTAGAAAAAGGGCAAAAGTCATGAAGAGACATTTCACCTCAGAAGAAATGCCGATGGTAATAAGCACATGAAAAGATGTTCAACATCATTAGCCATCAGAGAAATGGCAACTAAAACCCAATAAGATATCACAACTCACCTATCAGAAGAGCTAAAATAAGAACAGTGGCAACACAAAAAATGCTGGTGAGGATGTGGAGAAACTGGATCTTTTATACATTGTTGGCAGGAATGTAAAATGGTACAGGCACTCTTGAAAACAGTGGCAGTTTTTTCAAAAGCTATACGTGAAACTTCCATACAACCCAGCAATCGAACTTTTGGACATTTACCCTAGAAAAATTAATATTCTTGTTCACATAAGAACCTGTATGTGAATGCTCATAGCAGCTTTATTTGTAATAGCCCAAAACTGCAATCAGCACAAGTCCTTCAATGGGTGAATGGTTCAACAAACTGGTGCATCCATATCATGGAACACTTTTTCAGTAACAATAAGAAACAAACTATTTACACATATATTCAATAACTTGAATGGATCACCAGAGAATTATGCTGAATAGTTCTAAAAAGCCAATTCTAGGTTACAAACTGTATGATTCTGTTTATTGAACATTCTTGAAAGGACAAAATTATAGAAATGGAGAACAGATCATTGGTAGCCAAGGGTTCAGGGAGTGGTGGGGCTGGGGTGCGACTGTGAAAGGGAATAGGAAGGATCTATGTGCTGATGGAAATATTCTGTATCTTGCGTCAGTGTGAAGGTCCTGGTTGTGATATTGTAGTAGAGTTTTGCAAGATATCACCATGGTGGGAAACTGGGTAAAGGGTGCACAGGATCTCTATTATTTCTTCCAACTGTGTGTAAATCTACCATCATCTCAAAATAAAGCTTGATTAAAAAAACTAACCAACTCATTCGGTAATTAGTTATTAAGCACAGGTAGGTTTTGCTATTCAAATATATTAATTCAACAATTAATTCATAGATCAATTTAGCAGGAAAGTTTTGTTGAGGAACTTGGTTTTACTCATAGTAAACATTTATATTGGACGATTTTTATCCAGCGGCTCAAGTGAGCTAAAAGGTATGTACAGAATAAGGATAATTGAACATTATTATAAACGGATATTGTGAGTGATCAAGAAGGCAAATTGAAAGTAGCTTTGATGATATCAGTCCATCCTGACTATGGCTTTGGGTCAACTGATTTGATTCACACATATGTCTAACACTACTAATGATGGCAAAAACTCAATTTCATGTGGGAAGAAATAAAATAAGCAACACTAAAATAAAGATACAAACACACAATATTTACCCAGAGGTTATTTGTTTGGCAACTACAACTTTTAGGAATTCAGAAGGGCACATAAAAACAAGTTAACATTTCTAAGAAGCCAAAAAACGTCCCTAAGTTCATACAGTACAGCACGAGCATTTGGTTCAGGTCATCACTTTATTCATTTAATTTTACTTCAGAAAAAATTTTAAATAGCTTGGTTATTTTATGTGTTAGAAGTGGAAATTAGAATCAGTGAACGTATATAAATGTAAATTGAGAATATTCTGCAAGCATAGAGGTTATTCTGGAAGAAGGCATCAAATTGTTATGTAGGGTTGGTGAAAGTGTGAAGGGGAACTTACCATTTTTATTCTATATGAGTTGGTATTTGAACTTTTTACTAGTATGTATTTCTTTCTTTTCTAAATTAATTTTAAAAAGAAGAAAATGGAAAAGAAAAGTGTAACATGAAAAATACTCAGATAAATTCTATTGCAAAAAGTAAGATGATTATACCAACCAGTAAAAACACTAAAACCTTTCATGAGAAAAACCAAGAGAATAAAAGACAATAATTTCTTGTTAAGTAGAATTAATCATAGAAGAGAGTCATCTCATATCAACTGGTGTGCTGGTAGCTTAGTTTTTGTTTTCATACAAAACCCAGGTGAACTCTTTGTAAAAGAATTCTAAAGGAACCCCAGCAATAACTATAACACATGAGACTTCACTGGGAGTGTCAGCTGACTCCTTCTTCCAACAAGCGGAATAGAGATTAGGGCAGAAAAACAATTCATGGTGCTGGTAACAATGCGGTAACTTAATAGAGTCTGGTGATAAGAGTAGCTACATTTAAAATTAGCTTCAGTTTGCCCTTGGCATTTTACTAAATTTTTTTGCCATAAAGTGAAGTCATAAGCATGAGTTTTACAAAACCGGGCAAGAACATAGCTAGTGTTTAACTCCATTTAGCTAAAGTGTTTTCTGACAGATGAATTTCTGTATTTCCTTAGGTATAACTACTTTATGAAAGGTTTCTCTAGGACCAAAATATAGAGAGTAACCTGTTTTTCTACTCTGTAATAACATCTGGTCAAATAACAGCTTTCTTGTAGCCTAGAGCATTGCTGTAATATTGGCTAAGTCTGTTTGCTGACTTTGGACAACATGAGTTCCTGGAAGCAATGGTGACTTCTTAAATCACGAGATTTGTTGGAAAAGCCTGTTTAGGTGAAAAATGGAGAAAGATTTTACTGTGCAAATCCAGAAAAGGCCAATCCCAAAGAGTGACAACAAAGAAAAAAAAGCTAAAGCAAATTCTGTCTGTGATAGACCATTATCCTCTTCAGATATCATAGCTAATGATTTTCAGTTTGGAGGAAAAAAAAGCCAGTTCTCCAAGAACTGTGCCAGACTAGGATACAATTCTTTCTTTCTGAGTAATGATAATCAAAAGTGAATCTAATAGATTGCAGTAGGCAAAATCCAAAGGGTTTTATTCTTTTTATTTACAGGAATTAATCTTTTGTCTGACAGGGCAATTATAGAAAAATTATATTTTAATGAAATGGCCCAAGAAATAAAGAATAAGACCTAACTCTCAAAGGGAAAAATTTGGTTTCATTTGGAAACCAAATAGTGGTAGAAAGAAAAATTTGCTACCAACAAAGTCTGCTATATCCTGTAGAGAGACAGGAAGTCAGGAATAACTGTGACGTTGTGAACTAAGACCGCATTCAAATGCAGAGGAGGTGTGCATTGCAAACCGAGTTGATAGTCTCTTCAGTTTTCTGACCTCTCTGAAGATGGTTCTTCTATGGAGATTGAAGGAGAGCATATATTATGATTTTTATTCTATCTAAAAACAATGGTATCATCACCATTTTAACCGCTAGATTTACAATGAAACTCTTCATAGCAATATATCTATGTTAATGATAAAATGTGGTTTTCACATGTAGCATGTTTTCAACCTTTAACCATAATTCTTAGTTGTCTTGAAGCTAATTGCTTCTCAACAATGTTTACTTGTATGTTAAGTTGTTTATATGAATACCAACATGCATACTTTTGCAGTTTGTTTTGACAGAAAGTGGTTCACACATGCCCATGTTAAGGTGTATAAAGACGGCCAGTGGGAAAGGATGAGCTTTAAAAGCCACAATCCCAAAGGATTCCCTTGCTTTAGGATTATGATTGTTCATCCTTGCACCTCCACTTTGCAATGCCCCTCCATGTCTGATTCTGACTACTCTGTTTCCACAATCTCTAGTTTACTCGCTATGAATTGGTGTCCCAGCTAAAACAAATCAAGCAGTTATCACCAAAGCTCAGCAAGCTCTCTAGAGGCAGCCACTTACTTCCCTACATGGGCAATTAAACCCTTCAACTGAGACCACTAATCTGCACTAAGGCAACGTGGACACAGAGTGTGAAATTCATCTTGGCCAGATAAGGATCCATTTTTAACATTTGGAAGTGTCGACACCACCCCCTCTATTTGTTGTGCCCTGGCAGCACACTGACTCCTTGACTCCCCACAATAACTCCTCCCCAACAATAACTCTAGATTAATAGGCAACACATTTTCGAGGTTTAATAAATGGTTCTTGGAGGAATGAATGAATGAATGAATGCATTGTATCCTATAAAATCATATTTTGAGAAATCTTGAATTGTGTCACTTTATCAACTTTTTTGACTGAAATTACCTTAAGCATTTCATAAAAATTTTGAATGGCACAAGAGTGTATGAGTAAAAAGTAAGTCTCCCTTCTATCACAGAACTCAGAAACTACCCTCTTATATATCTTCCCACTCATAGTCAATGCATATAAAAGTAAATACGTACATACTGAAATAACTTCTCATTTTTTACAAATGAGATTATACTCTATACCCAGTCCTATATCTTAATTTTTATTTGACAACAAACCTGGTAAATTATTTATATCATCCTGTATAGGCCTTCTTCATTCTTTTTCACAACTAGCTAGTATTCTAATGTATGAAATACGTAGTAGTTTTTGACTTGTACTTTTAGTATTAGAATACAGGGAAGAAATAGGGTAAATCTCAGTTTTGCAAAGTTACAAACTCAAAGTATTCAATAGGTTTTTTCTTAGTCTTCAAGTGACCTTGATCATCTGGGTAAGGATATTAGAAAAAGAAGAGTAAAGAACAGTAAAAATAAAAAAGAAAGAATAAAAAGACTCTTTTTTATTTGAACGTCTAAGAAATAAACTTCTGCTTTATCTTCTCTATAACTTATTTTTCTGGCAAGATATGAGGAGATGTGTTAAAACAGGACTTGGGAGAAGGAAATTACTAATGACAGAAGGAGTAAGGGAGGAGGTAGAGGTCTGAAGATCAAAGTAGCACTCACAGACCTGACAAGAGGGAGCTCTTTGATGTCATGTCAACCTGTGTTTCCTGAGTGAGTACTGCAGGCAAGATACTTACTTGCCTTTAATTTATAAAGACAAATGACAATTCAGCACAACATATGCTCAGTCCCAGGTGAGTGATTATAGATTGTAACTGCTAAAAGAGTCTGCTGAAAATATTAACACTACATGTAGCTTCCTTCTTAGGCCAAGGGGACGAACTGTAGTATTTAGTCTGCCTCTGTGGGGGGAGTTTGGTGCTACTAAATGGGAGAGGATCTTCTCAGAATAGTAATCGAGACAGGCCAATATGTCTAATATTGAATATAAGATTGAATAATTTTCATGAAACTGTCACACCATTTAGTATTCATGTAAATCCTGAGCTTTAGAGCTTTTATGCACCTTGATAAAATAAGAGATTTGAAAAAATTCTAAAGAAGTAAATATCTCAAAATTTTTTTTACTAATTAACCATTCTAGCCATAACCAGAAGTCTTGGCACAATATTTCACAGATTATATATGTTTGTAAACACTAATACCATATCTGATTTTGCAATTTTTTTCCTCCTATTTGACAATGTGGTATAGTGGGAAAATCCCGGTTTGGAGGATCAGATAATCTGGTGTTCATATCTCAATTCAACTATTCACTGGTTGAATCGTATCTGTGAAGTTTCTCTTGGTCTTAGTTCTCGGTGTTGTGAGGATTAAATGAGGTAATCTGTACAAAAGTTTTGTTGAGTTAAAAAATAAAACAAACACATCCATTGATATATATAAAAAATTATAAAATTTGTATTTGATATATTACATCAATAATTTATTTAATATTTTAATATATTTATATCATAACATTATTATACTAATTAATATAACTAACTATATAT
Source organism: Tapirus indicus (assembly GCA_031878705.1). NCBI lineage: Eukaryota > Metazoa > Chordata > Mammalia > Perissodactyla > Tapiridae > Tapirus > Tapirus indicus. The sequence continues at coordinate 79,858,719 of CM062926.1, read as the reverse complement.
ACTACATTATTATTTCCAAAAATTTAAATTTAAAAATTCTGGTACAAGTTAAAGCTAGATTACTACAGAATAAGAAAACAATTTTCACTTTTACAATTATTTGCACAAATATATTTTGCTTTAACATTCATTGTTTATTTTTATCTTTATTACGCTTTTATATCTTTATTATGTTTATTGTCTTTATTTAAGAGATTAATAAAGTGTTTAATTCTGGTTACTTTTCTAGGCATTGTATATAGATTTTTTTTTTTTAAATTTGCTGCTATCGTCTTTTCATACTCCAATTGAAGTTCACTATTCTTCAGTAGTGGACCTTCTCTTTCTAGATCAGTGTCTGGCTCGTAATCTGCTTAAATCTCTCTCTACAACTCACAAATAATCATCAGTTTCTACCACTATGTATCCTTCTTAAAGCCAATTCCTGGATAAACCACAGTGGAGCCATGGCATTGGCATATGTAACTGTGTAATTGGTACATGATGCAGTCAAGAAGTCAAGAAAGTTATTAAAGATAATTGGCAAGAATTTTTATAGTGTCCAAGAAATGCTGCCTGGTTGGGAATGGTTTTTTAGATTCAACATGGAAACTAAATTCACAATGCACTCCACGGACAGATCACAACGCCTCATAGGGAAAAATACCTTTCCTCTAAAAAGCATACTACTTGGGGGTATGTTTTTATATAAACTATTCTGTTTTCAGTGTTAATATTGGGCAGTGCTGTGCAATTAAGGTCAGAATGTGCTCAAGACATAAAAGTGCAATTGATAAGGACTTTCTTCTTCAGGTATGAAAATACCACTTGCAGATGGAGAGATGGAGAAAACTTTGCTATTGTTATTGAAATCTGTGACATTAAAAAGAAAACACATCAAAATATTATGGGATATGAACTATGTGGTACTCAAAGGCAAAGAATGTACAAAGTGTGTTAATGAAGAGTGATATGCAGAATGAGCTATGACAGAGATGTATCAATCTGGAATTTACTTTCAAAAATGGTAGACTAGGTAATTTGGTTCAATCTTCCAAACGATGCAGTCAGCTGAAAAGCCAGACAAAAATATTTAAAAGTTGTTTGAAGGCACAGGAAAGTGTTGAATGTAGTGTAGATTTATAGAGCCAAGATCCAGGAGAAGAAGGGAACCCAGAAAAGCGAGGCTCACCTTTGGGGCTGCTTTTCTCGTAGAGTTAGCAGCCAGTACCATGAAAGGTGGCAGAGAGACTAAATGGTTGAGCAGGGCTATTGACAAACTGTGGAGGCTAGAGTGACAGATAATTAGAGTTTGGAGTCCCCCAAGGAGGGGTGATCTAGTAAATGTCCCAGGTTTTGACATTGAACCCTGAGGTACTACAAACTAAAAGGAAAGATGAACTGACAATTGACTAGTACCAAAAATGGAGAACCAGTTTCAAATTATCTCAATACCTGATTGGGTGGGTTATAATCATCTGGGATGTCTAGTACTCATAGCGGTCTTCCAGACATAATTATTAATTCCTTCTGGAGGAAGGAAACTTCGGTAATTATAGTCTACAAATTTTCATATGCAATGTCTAAACTAATTCAGAAATAACCAGGAACTTGGGAATACAAAGCCACAAAGCCAAAAGAACAACAGACAATAGAAACAATAGAAAACTTGGAGTTATCAAATACAGAATTTAAACTATGATTTAATACATTCAAGGAAACAAAAAGACAAGTCTAAGGATTTTAGGAGAGAAATAGATATGTTTAAAAAGAGGCTAATGAAAATTCTAGAAGAAGAAAAATATAGTACTTAAAAATTGAGAATTTAATATAATGGTTTAAATGATATTAGACACGGTTGAAGAGGGAATTAGTAGATGAGTCAGGAAAAATATATAAACTGAAATACAGATAAAAGCAATGATGAAAAATACAGATAAGAGGATAAGAGACATAGGGGATACTGCGAAAAGGTCTGTAATAAGTATAATTAGCATCTCAGAAGGGGATGGGAGAGGGAATGTGAGGGAAGCAAATTTTAAAGAGATAATTGACTGAAAATTTCCCCAAACTGATAAAGACATTAAATCACAGGTACAAAACTTTCTATGAAACCAAGAATTATACAAGGAAATGACAGTAAGGAAATATCATAGAAAAATGAATGAAAGTCAAAGACAAAGAAAAGCATTCTGGATCACATTCAAAGGAGCAATAATAACACTATCAGTTAACTTCTCGTCAGAAACCGTGTCAGCCAGCCAGCAATGGAATGATATCTAGGGACTGCAGTTATTTTATTTCAGCACACTGAACATATCATGCCTTATCCAGCAAAATATCCTTCCAATACGAAAGTGAAATGAAAATATATTCAGACAAATAGAGAGTACATATCACCATCAGCCACAGATGAAACAAAATACCATAAAATATTTTTCAGATGGATGGCAGGTGATCCCCAACAGAAGTTTGGAGATTCAGGAAGCAATATTTGAGTGATGTTAACTGTTTAAACTAAAAGAATAATGTCTTGTAGAGTGTAACTATTGAGAGAATTCATATCACAGCAATAATATATCAATTGTGAATGGAGCAAATAGAGTTAAAGTATTCTAAAATCTTTGTATTATCTGAGAAAAGGGAAAACTACTAATTTATATTGGATTTTGATAAGAATTCATGTTGTAATCTGGAGATTGTTGAAGTGTGGTCCACAGGTCGAAAAGGTCCCCAAGACCTTTTCAGTGGGTCCATAAAGACAATATTATTTTCATAATAAGGCATTATTAGCCCTTTTCACTGAGTTTGTATTTGATCTGATTGTGCAGAAGCCATGGTGAGTAAAACTGCTGGCTTCTTAGCCCAAATCAAGGTGGTGACACCAAACTCTACTAGTTTTCGTTGTACTTTTCTATGCTTGGAGTCAGCATTTTTTTTTTCTGTAAGGGTCCAGATAGGAAATATTTTATACTTTGCAGGCCACATAGTCTCTGTCGGTTACCCAGCTTTGCAGTTGAAGAGCAAAAACATCTGTAGACAATATGTAAACAAAGGGGCATGGCTGTATTCCAATAAAATGTGATTTTAAAAAAAGTAGCTGTGGGTTAGGTTTAACCTGTGAGCCATAGTTTGCTGACCTCTGTTTTATGATGCATATTTTCAGAAAAAACAAGTAACACACACACACACACACACACACACACACAGAGGTTTACTTAAGAATGCCCTTGCCGAAGCAGTAGAAATGATTGATTTTATTAAAGCTTAACCCTTGAGTACATGTCTTTTTAGTATTCTTTGTAACACAATGGAAGTAAGCATAGAGCATTTTCTCTGCATGCTGAAGTATCATGATTGTCTGGAGGAAATGCACTTATGTGATTGTATCATTTGTGGGCTCAATTGATTGCTTCTTCATGGAATATCATTGCTACTTGAGAGAACAATTAACAGATGAACTAAAGTTATTTAGATATTGAAATTTGGTAGACCAGTCAATGAAACATGAAGGGAACTCTTACAATTAGTTTTGGGAAAAAGTTGTCTTTGCTATTATAAAAGACACCCTAATAGTTGCTCGTCCTCCACTGGACGTGATCCTCTCTGCATGTAATGCCCGGAACTGTGATAACCGTCCTGTAAGGTAGAAGGTGACTTCTCTGAGGACAAAGCCAACAGCATCCTGAGTGACACACTATCAGTGTACGGAGTTGACAGGATCACCCTACAACGGTTACTACTCCGCTTTTATCAGGTCACTAATTTACCCATTTATCTACCAAACATTTATTAAATGCCAATTATATGCCAGGTGCAGGAAAAAATGGCAGAGTGCCCCACCTCCTAGAAGTTCAATTCTAATAGGGAAGACACAGTATGAACTTGTAATTAGATGCATGAGGAGAATTCAGATCTCTGGAAATGTGCCCCCAGCTGGAGTGCAATGAATGCTTTTCCGAGATAATGTAAAGTATACGCTACACAGGAAGGATGAGTAAGGGTTGGCTAGGATAAAAGATAGGGAAGAGTTTCCAAAAAGGAAACCAATGCACTTCAAGTATGAGAGAGCAGAGAACACACATTAGGAAGTTAAGGGAGGCCAGTAGGCCTGGAGCACAAAGAACAAGAGGTGGCAGTTGTAGAGTCTGGAGAAGGGATAGGTTACCCTGCAATCTTAGAATGTTATGGGCCAAATTGGAGATTTCGAACTTTATCCTAAAAGATACAAAAATTTATTGAGATATTAAAGCTGGGCCTTGATATGTTCAGATCAGCATCTAAAAAAGATCATTCTGGCTTTGAGTGGAGACTGGATTAGATTGGGACTGAATTGAAAGCCAGGATCTCAGTAAAGAGGCACACAGCAGGGTAGGAGAGAGATAAAATGCCTTGCAGTGGGGCCGTGGGAGGGATGTTGAAATGGAAATGCAACGTAGTGGGAGGTGTAGGAAATTTGAGAATGAGGTTTGAGCGGGCTCCTGAAGCATGCCTAAGAGCTGGCTAGGATAAAGGATAGGGGGAATTTTTGACAGACTTGCTTTTTGGGGGGTTGAGACAAGGAGGGAGCATATGTCAAATGTAGAACAAGGCCCAGATCAAAATTTCTGTACTTTTTATCTAATTTCAAAACATGTTTGATACTTTCTTTCTTTCTTTTTTTTTGGTGAGGAAGATTGACCCTGAGCTGACACCTCTGCCAATCTTCCTCTATTTTGTATATGAGATGCTGCCACAGCATGGCTTGATGAGCAGCGTGTATGTCCGTGCCCAGGATCCGAACCAGCGAACTCCGGGCCTCTGAAGCAGAGCACATGAACTTAACCACTACACCACCGGGCCGGCCCTTTGATACTTTTATACATCCCAGATTTTGCCCATCCATACTTCCTATTCTTTCCAAAGGAAAAGTTTTAAGATTCTAATTGCCAGAAGTGTAATAGTGCCCAATGAAATATTTTCATAGGACGCATGATTTGCAAACATAACTTTTTTGTGTGATTAAATTTAATTGGTTAAAATACACGGTTAAATGGTGTAATTGCATGATGCCACTACTCAAGCTATCTATGCTTTCTCACATAAGGTACCAAACTTGATATCCCTGGAATATTTTTGAGAAATTCAAGGGAAATCATACATCAAAGCCAGCTATACATTTTTGTGGGCTTGTTTGCGTTAATTCTTAAACAGCTTTATTCCAGTCATAAGTTAAAGGATCCATATTTAAGTAATTTCTGGCTTCTGACTCACTAATTAGAGATCTTATTTTATTCATCTAGATAGATAACAAAAGATAATGCTCAGCTTCTTAGAAACAGAAAACCCTTTATGCAAGAACAGTCTTCAATTCATCTGACTATTTTAATAATAGAAGACAGTTTCTTACTGAAAGAAACCATGTAACATATATTTCAATTCCTTTTAACTGAAAAGAATGAAGCTTCTTTGGGTAGCCTCTGAAGCTATAACAGTATTAAGTGATCTACATTGCATGCAGTTATTTCATTTATAAACTTAAATATTTTTGCCCCTGTGTAAATTTAAAAAGTAGACTCTAAAGCAAATCCTACATTATTTCTTGATCAAATTAACTCATTTTATTTTCTTAAAAATACTAATTAATTTAAATATTATATACTCAGATCAGAAAGTTATTATATATTGTTTCCCAAGACCTTCAAAATTTTCACATCTAATATTTTGGAAATTATAAAATATTTCCTTAATGCAATCTTAAATGTCATGTTTATTAAAATTTTATATAAATTGAGATTAAATAAAAACTATGATCTTTGAAATGGCTATATTTCTCTCCAGAAATGGTTCTTTCACATAAGGAAAGTTTCCATTGGAATAATAACTTAGAGAAATTATTACAGGACTCCCAAGCATAAACTCATATTCATACAGTAAACAAATTCATGAGTTAATCTATTTAGTCAGAAATATATATTTGTTTTGCAACCCCTCAGATGGGACTGGTATGTTTCCACTTTCCTTCCATCTCTTTGCTCTGTGTAACCCCCCATGGGACAGGGAATTGACCTCTGGACCATTCTTTCCATCATAAGCCTCCTTCCCTTCAGAGATCTACCCTATTATGTGTGCTATCCCACTGGATTCTTGACCTTTGGTACCCCCTGGCATTAATTTCTGCTCCTTTCCTTGACAGTGCATCCCAATATCAGTGAGTCTAACAGAAGCAGCAAGTGCCCTCTGGGCAACACAACTTAAGTGTTCTGTTTTATCTCTCTGGGATTTTGCTAAGGATTTATTCTGAAATTCCTTACTGTCTGGTCAGTTCCTTGAAGTTTTCACAGAACAATTTTTACTTTTGTCTCCCACTTCTTTTTTCAGAGTTCGTCTGAATAACCAAGGTCACCATTATAGAAAACAACACCATAGCCGAAATCAAGTCACTTTTTGTCATTTTTTTTCACACTGCTTCTTTGGTTCAAGCCACCGTTTTTATTGCCTTTGGATATTAACAGTCTATTTTCAAGAGGACAGCCAAAATAATCCTGAAAAATGTCAAACATTATGTTACTGCTCTGCTCAGAACCTTCCAGAGCTTCTCATTTCTCTCTGCGTAGGAGCCAGACCCTTAAAAGCGGCCTGTAGGTCTTTTCTCTGACACTAGTCGTGCCCCTGCCCTCAGGCGTTGGTATTTGCTGTGGTGTGTGGCTGAACCACTCTCTCAAGGATCCTGGCTCACGGCTTTCAGGTATTTATTCAGTTGTATTTCAGTGACTTTCCTGGGTCACACTATTTAAAAATCGCCATCCTCCCTCCACCTCTGCAGTTTCTCTGCCCTTTCCATCATTATTCTTTTTCTATAGCACTTAGGGCATGCTGTGTTTAGATTTATTTATGTCTCCTCACTTGAAAATCAGCTGTTAAAGGCAGGAAATTTTGCCTTTTTTTCTTGTACTGCTCCATCTTCGGTATCTAGATTAGCACCTGCCAAATAATGGGCTCTCAGTAATTATTTGTTGAATAAATGATTCAGTATAGACACCAAGAAAGAGTGACAATTAGTGTAATATCAGAGAAGCATACATTTCCACTTAAATGGTTGTAATACCGGTTTGTAAATGTCATCTGACAAAGCTCGCCTAACGACTCCATCACTGTCACAAAGGTTTTCCTTCATTGATTAATTATTTTTCTTTGCCCCCAAAATAATTTAGAAAAACAAAAGCAAACACAAATAAATAATCATCACAGCTGTTACCTTAAAGTGGAAAAATATTTTCTTGGCACCCGTCTTCCCCGCAAAATGAATATACATCCACTGCTTATGAACACAGTGAATCTTCCATTTCAAAAATAATTTTCACAACTTGAAGATGCAATCAATTCATCTAGACCAGTCAACCTGAAGTCTAACAAACTGCTGCTAAAAAGCAAAGAAAGAATATTTCTAAATCTTATAAACTGTAATTAAGGACAAAGATACGGTTCTTGTTTTTCTTTAATAAAATCTCTTCCCTCTCCAGTCTGCATTCATTTTTATGTATATTATATGTATGTATGTATATTCATTTTATGTATATTAGCTGTCTTTTATTTCTTGATTCGTTTTGCAAGTTCATTTTTTCTCCTCTATGGTTTTCTCTTGCATATAATAGACAATGCCTTCTGAACATTCATCATGTGTTTTATAACAGTTTATTCACCTGCCTGCATTGTGTTATTTTAACTTCAACAGTAACTGAAACACTTTCAGCTTGAGGTGTCAGCATTAAAATAAAAGATTGAGTATACTCTAAGGCAGAAATTGCCTGAATGCCATATAAATCGCTTCTAAATTTCTTTGAAAATGTTACCTTAACTTTCACTTATCATTTGAACACCTAACAATTTAAGACCATTTACATTTCAGAAAAATAGAAGCGAGGGAAGTGAGCCGCCAGTTCCTATTCTAATTGGTAAACAACTGTCGCCCACTCTCATGAACTACCCTCTGCACACTGAGAAGGTAGTCTTCCAGGAACCCATGCCCCTTCATGGAGAACTCCAAGGAAGAATTGCCTATTCTGCTGGACTGGTGAAGTGAATACTCACTAGGTCTTGTGCAAAGACACGTCTTGCTAAAAGAGACAAGAGTATTCTTAAATCTCTTTTAAAATATTGGTCCTGGCTATAAATGACAACATTTAAAAAAGTGGACAGAGGAAATAAAGCCCAGAGACACTAAGAAGCAAAACCTTTAATAATCTGATAAAATTGGCTACTGCTGAGAAATGACGACAATACCAAGATCAAGAAGCTGTGAGACAGTTAGAAATGACGTGCCTTAAGGGGAGTGAATTCTAGTTCCAGACATGGGGAAAAGGGCAAGACTGTAAAAAGCAAATAGCTCCCCAAATCTTTCTTTGATATTGTTTGTCCAGGTTGAAAAGTCTACTAAATAAAAATATTTTTTTTATGCCACATTTCCAAACACTTCTCCCTTCCTTCCTTCCTCCCTTCTTGCCTTCCTCCCTCCCACCCACATCCCTCCCTCCCTTCCCACCTCCATTCTGTCTTTTGCTCCTTCCTTCTTTTAGGAAAAAAACGAAGGGAAAGATAGAGTACCACTAGGACCAGACAGTGTTCTAGGTGCTAGGGATACAAAAATGATTAACAAGATTTATATTGAGTAGAAAAAAAAAAAAAAAAGAAAAGAAAAAAATGCACACACATACAAACAAATTATAGATGTTAAAGCTGGGAGCAAACTTAAAGATAATTCCTCCAATCCCCATTTTACAGCTGGTGATTCTGAGCCTCTTCAAATTAGATGTCTGAGATCACTCCTTCAATTAAATGGTGAAAATGTGGTACGAGAAACTAGAACATCTGATGGTCCTGGTCCCATTTGTTTTTTCCTAAAGCAAGCTGACTTTCGGTGAGAACAAGCTTTCAATTAAATAGCCAAATGAAAGTTTAAAGTGAAGAAAAGGTTTTTAAAATTCTTAACTGAACTATGTGGTTAAAAACTTAAACTTGTTGTGGTGATCATTTCACAATGTATACACATATCAAATCATGTTGTATACCTGAAACTAATATAATGTTATATGTCAATTATACCTCAATGAAAAAAAAAATGACAATAATAAAATTAAAATTATAGGTTCAAAAATATGTGAAACTTAGATCCAGCCCTGATGGCCCAGCACGCTCTGCTTCAGTGGCCCAGGTTCAGTTTCTGGGCGTGGAACCACACCACTCGTCTGTCAGTAGCCATGCTGTGGTAGCAGCTCACATAAAAGAACTAGAAGGGCCTACAACTAGAATATACAACTATGTACTGGGGCTTTGAGGAGGAAAATAAAAGAGGAAGATTGGCACAGATGTTAGCTCAGGGCAAATCTTCCCCAGCAAAAAAAAAAAAGAAAAAGAAAAAGAAACTTCAACTTGCTTTGACCTTCAAAGATACAGTTCTAAATCAAAGATGTTTATTGTTCAAGCTTTTATGTTTTTTTCTGTTGAACATAAAGGACATTATCTAGTTTCAGAAATGGGAAATGGAAAACTGGCCCCTCTAGTTAAGGGCCACATACACATCAAAGCATTCCATATTTTAGAGAATAGAGAGCTTTTGACAGCTACATTCAAGGAAACTCTTTTCTAAATTTAGCTTATCTATTTGTTTCTTACTCAGGCCTCTAATTTCACTCAAACCTCTTCTTTTCACTTGTCAAGAAGTTTTATTGGACCTACCAATAACCCACTGTAGGATTCTCTTACAAAACAGGAACATGGATCCTACAAGAATAAGAGTTTATTTGTTTGAGTGTTTTCACTATTTAATAAAGGATAAAATAAATAATTGTTATTTACATTACAAAGGAATTTGTTCAAGCTTTAAAAAATAGGTGTCTTCTTTAGGGCATTTAAGTACTAGTTTACTGAGTAATTACTTGTTAGAAAAAGTGTAGGATAGGAAAAACTTCAAGATCCAAGTTCACAGATAATTGAAGATGATTCAGGGAAAAAGATAAACCATTTTTGAAATAATAATTCAAATCTAGGAGGTTCAATTAATGATCATTTGAAATGTGTTTAAAATGAATTATTATAGTGGTCAATTCATCTTCAAAATCATTATTTTGACTTACTGAATGAATCATCATTTTTTGGAGTTTTTCTTTTATCTTATTTTTTGTTAAAAAATAGAATAAGACTAAACTGGAAAATACAGAACAATGCAAAGAATTCATACTTAAAATTATACTAGGAAGTATTCCAGATACACTTTATGCAGACTATGTGGTCCTTTAGGTGGTTTGACTTAGGAGGCTAAGGAAGACTCTCTTGGCCCCTTAGATATTTCCTATCTCCTTTGTAGGGATGGAAAAATTCAACTTGAGTGTAAGTGCTTTTATATAAATAATGATGTTCACAATGTAAATATTGATTGGAAAGGTGACCCAATAGTAAACTAGTCAGTGTATGAGTCATTTTTAAATACTTCTCTGAGGGAAGCTTTTGATTCGGGAGAACACATAGTTCGAAAGAAGCCTTTATCGAGTGCCCGCTACTCCACTTGGGTTGAGGATCTAGAGTAATATATGATTACTCTCTATATGCTTAATAATATGGCGTGCGTATTGTCATATTAAAGAAGTGTAATCAGTGCTAAGACAAAGGAAATCAGAGTACGAGAGGATCCTGTAGCAAAGGGACCTGACCTATCTGAATAGTGAAGGACACCTTATCACATGAAAAAAAGTAAAGTCCGCAGGCAGAAAGCGGGGGAAAGGGCATCCAGTCAGGGATTACATATTTACTTATTTAATATTGTCAATTTTTTGCTTGGTATTATACAAAACATATGACACATAAATCATTATTTTCTATACAGTTTCCCATAAAATAACCCATACATAAAACAATCTTCTGAAAGGTAAAATGTTAGTTTCTATAAACAGGACAACATGAAGGTATGTATATATGCATGTATTCACACATACCCAGAGACACTCATACCACACATACATGTACACACACTTATGTACAGATACCTACGTACATATTATATGTATATATATACACACATAGTATACACGTAGCCACATATATTATACATTTTACAAATATTTACCCCATTGCGCTGCTGTATTAAATGGTCATTTTCTAAACACCACGCTCTATATATGCCATGTAGTAGTTCACTGCTGAGTTCCTGTTAATTATTTCTGAGTATAATGCCTCAAAATATTTATGAGCATCGTCTCTCACCAAATGCATAGTGTTGATAGTGGCTGGATGTGTAGACTCTTATTCTCCCCCTGTGTACCCTTGCCCACTGAGGATGGCTAATGCTTCATTTTCTCACGGGAGACACCACACTTAGACAGTGACACAGCAACGTGATGCATTCTCAGGACATGCCCATACATGAAGGTCTGCCGGCTCCCAGTAGAAGAAGGATTCATAACACTCTCTTCCTTTTCCTCTTTCTCATGGTTTTGTTGTGATGCCTTACACAGTTTAATAGTTATTTTATTTTTTTTCTTACAGGTAAGAATAAGTGAGGAAATGGGACAGGAGCTGAATCTGGATGACAGACCTCACCCTATATTCAGAATCGCATTGCCCTTCAGAAAATGATGGCTTCTACATGAGACCAAACTTCTTACAAGTTTGCTCCCATAAGATACTTTAGTTCCTAAGTAAAAAAGACTTCTGACAACAATCCTCTCCAGTTCGTCAGGGATGCTGCTCAGATTGTGGGAACCACAGACGTGTATCTACCTTAGGCTTCTCTAGGAATTCTCATATTTGTGATGTATATTACTTCCTAATAATGGGGATGTTTTGGTGGAGATAGTTTCAGGAAAATGTTTCAATTTTATTAATTCATAAACTTCTCTAGGTAAAATGTTGCCATCCACATCAGTTCATAGTCAACATTAATTTATAGTCTTTTAATCCAATCTAGGCCAACACCATAAATGACCAATATTCATGCTATATTATTTTAATTTGACTCCTTCCCTAATAAATTCTTATTGGTGACTTTCCATGTCTGGTAGATAGCTAATAACTCATAATGTTAAGTGCATAGGCTTTCAAATTCAGACAGAATTTAGTAAACTCTTCATCCTGGCACTTGTTAGATGTTTGATCTTGAGCAAACTCAAGCCTCAGTGACAAAATGAGGGTAGTAAAGGTACCCACCTCAAGATGTTGCTGTGAATTTTTAATGAGATATAATCTGGACAAATGCTCACTACAGTGATGCTAACATAATGAACTTCCAAGAAGCAATAGTTGTTGCTATTGCATATTATTGTTTCTTTAAGATATTTTTTCCTTCTGAATCAATTTAACAAAAGGGCATCAAGATGAACTTGCTCCTTAAAGGAAAAGGCCAAAATCGTGGTATGGATAAAACAACTTTCTGTGAACCTGGTTTGCTCCCACTTGAATCTTTAAAAGTCTTAATGGCAGACTTTCCACCAGCACACATATTGCCTGTCCTTATAACAAAAACTCATAAAAGGAAAGAACAGATAAAAATGATGATAAGATTGGCTATTTTTATTGACTGATAAGAAACAGCCATCTGGGATCCTATGGACATTTTAAAGAACAATGTATCTGAATGTTAAATTCCAAACTCTATTCAGTCATTAAATTCAGAATATGTCAAAGATAAAGATTTCAATTTCACTAGCCTGTTCAGTTACTAATATTCATTTAGATATTGGATTTTCTGTTTCTCTGATTCTATGTGGCTAACCTGAAAGTCAGTGAGTTCGAAATTTGATGCTTTCACCAGGAAAAAAATGTAGCAAATGAAAGACTTATCTGGAACTGAACTTTCCTAGATTAGGACATAGAAAGAAAGGGCAAAGGGTGTCAAAACACTAAATGAAGCCTACTCAACTAAGATGATCAAATATTTATTGGGTTTCTGCTATTTGTAAAGCTCTGAGCTATGAGACACGGGGGAATCCAAATATATGCAAGACTCAGTCCCTAACTTCAAGGATCATATGACTATGGAGAAGAGTTAAGTAGACCTAACTTCTACAAGCAGACATCCAGAGAGGTTAGATTAAGGAACGCCAGTCAGGAATGTTCAGAGAATATTTGGAGCATTTAGCAAGTTAGGACTGGGTCATTTTGTACACCCAGGCACGTAGTTGAGATGTGATTGGAATATGGGTTGAGGTCAGACTGTGGAAGGCTAGGCTGATGACCTTTTACTTAAATATTAAACCAGCTTAAAGAGCTCAGTGGGATAGAGTAGCTCATGGCAGGGCAGCTCACCTTTCTAGAAAAACTAGAAAAGCCAAATAAAATATAGAAATCATCTGATTGAAGGCAATAAAGAATTATAGAAGCAATGAGAAATAGAAAGGCTAAGATGACAAAGGGAGAATCAACCTAGAGAAGTGAGCTGGCTTTTACCAGCTTATCCTGGAGATATATGCCAATTCTGGGCATGGCAGGAAACTGAGAATCCAGACCAAAACTTGGTGGCCACTGTGGGGTGGAGGGTTCGGTGGACAGCAGAGGCTTGGGTGGCTTCAAGCACAGGGACAGTTTTCCCCTCAGGATGTTTTCCAAATACTGAGGATGCATGGGGTGGGAGACTAAAAATCTGAGCAGAAGACCTCTGGAAAGCACAGTGGAAATTTTGGAATTCTGACAAGACAATGATTAGAGTATATGACACACTAGATGGAGAGACCTGCAGATTACTCCACGTTCTTAATTAATTAAAATTGATGGGGGGCCATGGTTACAGCAGAGAGAGACAGAACATTATCAGAGCCTCCATGCAGCTCCAACTCAGCACAGTCCCCGCTTGTATTAAGGTGATCAACCAACATTCCGTCTGCCAACTAGAAGGAAGGGTCAATCCTCTGTAATAGAAGATAAGACTCTCTAAGAGAAGGCAGTAAAAAAATATCTTATAACTATAGTGTTCAATGCCAAAATGTTTTACAAAGAATTGCTAAATATTAACCACAACAACTTCTACATAAGAAGGGTAAAGACTTTTTTTCTACATATGTTCAAAATTTGGTTTAAAAAATATGTATTTAAGTTGTTACAGATATTGGTTAAAATATCTATTTAAGCTGTTACAGATATTTGTTAAAGGACCATGGTTGAGAAGTTGCATTATTTAATCTATTGAAGGTGACACGTGTGTATTACATGATAGTTATGGACTTTTGAACATTATTACCTACTAACAAGTCTATGACTTTGAATAGTCTGCTATGTAAGTATATATTTAGTCATTTCAAAAAATGCATATTATTATTTAATTGACTTTGTACCAAAGCATGATAAGAGAGGTATTGTTTCCTCAGTACTATTCTGAGACTATGCCAGGTATTCCCAAGTGAGTCTCTAACATATTATTCACTAGTACCATTGCGTTTGAAAATTTGTTTAACAAATATGCATTGCTGCCCCAGTTTAAACTTTATAGAGTTCAGATATATTTATCCAGGAAATAGAAGAACCTGAGTCTTATTCTGTTCATCCCCACCTTTACCTTTGACTTTGCCCTAGACTTCTTGAAATAAGTCTAATCTTGACAGTAGTCTATTATTTAATTGCCACCTCATTTCCTGCCTCCCCTTTAATTCTGCTCTCAGGAAGATGTCTACACCTGTGCCACTGGCATCCTATTTCTTAGCTCACAGTTTCCATCTCCTAAAGTCTGGCCTTTCAAGATTTCACAGCACTGAACTAATTACCAATGTAGTGCCTATCACCATGTACTTGGCAAACTATGGCCACTGAGGCAAATTTGCTATGGACTGTTCTTATACAGCCCACGGGCTAAAATGTTTTTCACTTGTAAACAGTTGTTACCAAAGGGAAACAAAAAGAAAGAAGAAAAATACGAGACAGAGACCATATGTGGTCTACAAAACCTAAAATATTTGCTATCCCTTTCTCTAGAGCTTCTTTAATTATTTTATACACCCTGATTATTATTCAATTAAAGACAATTATTCTTGTAAAAGAAAGGGCCACATGACTAAAAATCAAGAGAGAAAACAAATAATTGGAACAGATATAAAGGTGACTCAGATACTGGTGTTAGCTGAAGAAGATTTTAAAATCTCTATGATTAATATGGTTGAGAAGTTAGAGAAAAAGATGGAAACACAGAAGATGGAGATTTTTACCAGAGAAGAGACTCTAATGAAAATTCCAGACTTGAATATCTCTCAAGAAAATATTTGGTAGACAACACATTAAGACAGAATTAGTGAAGTATAATACAGGTCATTAGAAAATATGCATGCTGGGGCCAGCCCCAGTGACCTAGTAGTTAAGTTCAGTGTGCTCCACTTTGGCAGCCTAGGTTTGGTTCCCAGGTGTGGACCTAGACCACTCATCAGTGGTTATATATGGCAGGCAGCCCACACACAAAAATAGAGGAAGATTACCAACAGATGTTAGCTCAGGGTGAATCCTCCTCACCAAAAAAAAAAAAAAAAAAGCATATTGAGTAATAAAGGGAAAAAAGTGAAAAATGTAGAAAAGTGTTTAACACATGTCGATCAGAATTAATAGCATTAAGTTAAGTTGGAATCCCAGACAGAAAGGAGAAAGAATGTGGGCAGAAGCAAACTTTGAAAAATAATAGCTGAGAATTTTCCAAAACTTATGAAAGGAGTGGAGCTCTGGAGGCAACACAGAAAAAGAGTTCTAGAGATGTGCAGAAAGGTCTCTCAAGTCTTTGGCCAAGTTATGATCTACACATGAATAAAGAAAACTAAAAACTACATAGGCCCGAGAAAGAACTCTTGGAAAGGAGTAGGAAAATCAATTCCCAGACATTAAGACAGTAATTTTGAATAGCTTCAAAATACCTATTATACATATATCTATACTTTTAAGAAGGTAGAGAAAAACATGAGTACAAGAAAGAGGTGGAAGAAAAAGGAGAAATTCTAGATATAAAAAATACAAAATACGAAATAAAAAATATACTGATTATGATTAACAGCAAATTAAACACAATAAATAAAGATCAGTAAACTTGAAGACATAGCAATAGAAAATTTTGAAAATAAAGCATAGAGGAAAAAAAGACAAAAAATTAATAAACAGACCATCAGGGAACTGGGAGACACTGTCAAGTGATCAAAGATATAGGTAATTAAGAAGAAGTCCCAGGAAAAGAACATACAGAAGGGAGGAAAAGCATATATTTGAAGAAATAATAACTGAAAAGTGTTCAGATTTATGAAAATTATAAACCCATAGATTTAATTCAAGGAGTTCAATGACCCCTAGCAGAATCAAGAAATTAAAACTACCCCAAAGTATATCTTAATTAAATTGTTTAAAACTAGTAATTAAGAGAAAAAAAGCCAGAGGAAAAAAGATACATTATGTATAAAGAACAAAGATAAGAATTATCATAGATTTCTCATCAGAAACTATGCATGTGAGAGGACAGTGGAGAGAGATTATTAATAAACTGAAAGAAAATAAACGCATAACACACACACACTCACGCACACACCACATACACACATACAAAACTCTGTTGACCCTGAATTCTTTAACCAGTGAAAAGATCTTCCAAAAGTGAAGGAAAATAGAGACTTTTTGACCCAAACAGAAGCTGAGAAAATGTATCACTTGGAGATATGCATGACAAAGATTCTTTCAAAAATTCTTTAGACAGAAAAAATAGCACATAGAAATTTGAATCTATACAAAGAAATAAAATGGCAAATATGTAGGTAAACATGAAAACATTTTTTTCCTTTAAAAAAACTTTTAAAAAGACAATTTACATGTCATTGGATTTGGCAATGATTTCTTGGATATGACACCAAAAGCAAAAGCAACAACAACAAAAAATTGATAAATTGAACTAAATCAGAATAAAAAACTTCTGTGCATCAAAGACACAATCAAAAGAGTGAAAAGGCAAACCACAGAATGGGAGAAAATATTTGGAAATCATAAATCTGATAAGGAGTTGCTATCCAGTATATATACGGAACTCCTATAATTGCACAGCAAAATAAACAACAACAACAAAATAAACAATCCAATTTAAAAATGGGCAAAGGACTTGAATAGAGTTTTCTCCAAAGAAAATAAGCAGATTCCAATAAGCACATGAAAATGTGTTCAAGATCACCAATCATTAGGAAAATCTAAATCAAACCCACAAAAAAACAACTCCAGAAAATAACAAGTGTTGATGAGGACTCGGAGAAATTAAAACCCTTGTGCGCTGTTGGTAAAAATGTAAAATGGTGCAGCTGCTATGAAAAACAGTATACTGAATCCTTGAAAAAATTAAAATAGAATTACCATATAATCCAGCAGTTCTCCTTCCGGGTATATACCCCCCAAAATTGAAACGAGGGTCTCAGACATTTGTGCACCCATGTTTATAGCAATGTTATTCAGTGTAGCCAAAAGGTTGAAGAAACCCAAGTGACCACTGACAGGTGAATGGATAAACAAAATATAGTATATGCATACCATGGAATATTATTCAGCCTTAAAAGGAAAGGAAATTCTGGCACATGCTACAACATTGAGAACACTATGCTAAGTCAAAGAAGCCAGTTACAAAAAGACAAATACTGTATGATTCCACTTACATGAGGTACCTAGAGAAGTCAAATTCACAGATTTGGATTGAAATCCATCCAAATAATTTGTATTAATACACTATAAAGAAAAAACTATAATCCTCTCAATAGATACATAAAGATCATTTGAACATATTCAACACAAATTTATCAAAAAACTGACTGTATTAGTTTCCTGGGGCTTCCATAGCAAATTACCACAAACTTGGATGGTTCAAGACAACAAAGATTTATTGTTTCCCAGTTCTGGAGGCTAGAAATCCAAAATCAAGCTTTTGGTAGGGCCATACTTTCTCTGGAGCCTCTAAGGGAAACGCTTCCTTGCCTCTTCTTAGCTTTTGGTGGTTGTCAGCAACTCTTGGTATTCCTTGGCTTGTTGATACATCACTCTTATCTCTGCATCCATCTTTAAAGGCCATCCCTGTGTCTATCTCCATCTCTCTTCTTATAAGGACACTAGTCATACTGGATTAGGGCCCACCCTAATCCAGTATGACCTCATTTTAACTTGAATATACCTGTAAAGATCCTATTTCCACATAAGGTCACATCCACAGGTACTGGGGGTTACAATTTCAACATGTCTTTTTTGGGGGACACAATTCAATCCATAATGCTGAGGAAGCTTGGGCAAATGGCATCTAGAAAAAATCTACTCTAACATCACACTTAAAAGACCTGATGCTTTCCCTGTAAGATCAGAAAAAAAGGCAAAGTTTTCTGGTTACACCACTTTTATTCAATATTTTACTGAAGGTCCAAACTTGAGCAATATGACAAAACAAAGAAATGAAAGGGATAAAGATTGGAAAAAAAAAACTGTGTTTATTCACAGACAAACTGATTGTCCTTGTGGAAAATCTTAAGTAATGTATAAATTTGCTGTTAAAGTAATTTATGAGTTTAATATTGTCACAAGATAAAAGATCAGTATACAAAAGTCAATTGTATTCTTATATACTGGTAACAAGCAATTGGAACTTGACATAAAAGAATTCCATTTTCAATTATACAAAACATGAAATAATGGGGGTTAAATTTAACAACATATGTTTAATACTGTGTGCTTAAAAACTGCAAAATATTGCTGTGATAAATTGAAGAACCCCAATAAATGGAGAAAATGCATGAACATAGATTAGAAGGCTTAGCATAGTTCAGATGTGAATTCTCCTAAGTGATCTAAAAATTCAATGCAATCCCAATCAGAATTCTTTTAAGGTTTCTGTCGAAATTAATAAGCTAATTCTAAGATTTATATAAAAATGGGTAGAATCTAGATAACTAAGGCAAATTTGAAAAAGAAGAAAACAAATTTTGAAAAAGGACTTACACTATCTGATTTCAAGAATTACTATAACTCTACAGTAACTAAGATAGTGTTATATTAGTATGAAGATTAACATATGGATCAGTGAAACAGAATAGATTCCATAATAGACCCTCTCATGTATTATCAAAGATTTCTGAAAAGTGTCAAGGAAATTAGTTGGGAATTCCAAGAAATGGTGCTGGGTCAATTGGATATTTACATGCAAAAGAATGAAGCTCAATGCTTACTTTATATTATATATACCAAAAGTATTTCAAAATGAATCATACACATAAGAGCTAAAAGAATAAAACTTATAGAAGAAAGCTTAGGGGAAAATGCTTTCCCTTTTTGTAGGCTTAGTTGTTAGTGGGAAGGACACATTTATGGGAAGAATTTTCTTTAGTTGTGGAATAGAGAGGCATCAAGATACCACATCTGGGGGTGGCCCGGTGGCGTAGCAGTTAAGTTCGCTTGTTCCACTTTCGCAGCCCGGGGTTCGCAAGTTCGGATCCTAAGCACAGACTGGTGCACTGCTTGTCAGGCCATGCTGTGGTGGCGTCCCATGTAAAGTAGAGGAAGATGGGCATGGATGTTAGCCCAGGGCCAATCATCCTTGGCAAAAAGAGAAGGATTGGCAATGGACGTTAGCTCAGGGCTAATCTTCCTCACACACAGAAAAAAAAGATACCACACCCACCGAATTGCTGAACTAAGGACGAATGGTGGGGATTTTAGCGTTTTTCCCTAATGGATGTAAGTTGCCTTTCTTCTTCTTTAGACCTCACTTCATGAATGTTCCATAAATATGGAATTACATACATTTCTGGTCTTTTTTCCCCCAGTCATCTATTTTTGTTTTCACTTATCTATTGCTGCATAACAAATCATCTGAAAATTTAGTGGGTTTATAAAACAAGTATCTAATTACTCAAAGCTCTGCAATTTGGGCAGAATTTGGTGAGATCTGGTTGCCTTAATTTCATGTGACATCAGCTGGGACCACTTAGGTGGATACATTCAGCTGGCAGCTCACCTATGATGGAAATGTCCAAGAAGCCCACTAGTTCTTCAAGGCTTCTCTCCATGTGTTCTCTTATCATTTGATACTTATAGCCAGAGCTCCTTACAAGGCAGGAGAATGCTAACAAATGCTTCCCAGGTGGATACGCCTCATTGGGTAAGTTGATGTAAAGCCTCTGTTAGTATCACATTTGCTGATGTCTCATGACAAAAGCAAGTCACATGGTGACTCAGTGTTGGAGCAGAGGACACAGGTGTGTATCCTAGAGATGTGCTTCATTGTGAGTATCCAGTATAACAGTCTGTCACACACTGGGAACCCTGACTAAGTAGGTAGTTCTCTTCTATCAGACTGCCACGGCTACCTACTGCTTATTATATTTGAGTTTTGTGTAGGTTGGAAGGGAGATATTTCCCTACAAATTTCCTCAAAAGTTGATTCTGCTAATTCTATTTTTTCTCCCTTTGATCCTAGTTTTTCTGGAATAATTGTTCCCTTTGTAAGATATTTTCCAAGTCTCCTTTGAGCACAGTTTTCTCCATAAAATAATCTAATCCTACTTGTAGCTAAATCTTCTAGCAATATCTATCAACTTTTAAATTTACAATTATTTTTCCTTTTTGTGATGAATTTATTGTTACTTTTTTTCCAAATATCTTTTCCCTCCTTTCTATGGGGTTTATGGTTGAAAGTAAAGTAGAAACATACGCTCTGTCCACCATGAGATTCTGTGGTGTTGAGATAAATGACTATAGTTGTTTTCATGGTTGAGTCCTTTCTATTAGAAGAACTAACTTCCCCCATTCTCAATATACCCCCAAGTCACAACTCCCAATATTCTCATCTTTTTGTATCTCTCACATTGACCCAAGAGGTATGTTCATATGACTTGCTTTGGTCAATGAAATATTAGCAACCATGATTCAAGCAGAAGCATATATGTGTTTTCACACTGGGAGTTATCGTCTTGAAATGTTCCTTCATGGAACCCAGCATCAATGCTGTAGTCTAAGCTATTCTGCTAGACAGAGGTCACATGGAGAGGCCCTGGTGGATGAGACTTCATGTACTGAGAGAAAGGACATTTCAAGGAATACTGAGGCGATCCAGCCGGATTCCTGCTGAATGCAGCCACGTGAGTGACCCCAGCCAAAACCATGTGGATCAGAAGATCTGACCAGTCAACCTCAGAAGCACAAGAAATGAAAAATAGCTGTTTTAAGCCACTACATTTTGGCATGTTTTGCTATACAGCAATAAAAAACCAAAACATGCACAAAGGGAAGCCCTGTCCCCAGACAAATTGGACTACTCACATTTTCCATAAATTCTTTTTCATTTTGCCTCCTTATGTTTTTACTTCCTTCTAGAAGGTGTATGCCTCTCTACCTATTGAAATCCTATACATCCTTCAAGATGTTGAAATATTATGCATTGAGCAAAGTGATGAAGATATCCTGTATTTCTAATATGTTTTGGCTTATCTTTCTTTAGTTCTCACCAAGCAAAAAATCCCCCAAGATTTATGGCTGCCTCTATTTTCATGAACCAGCCAGAACTACAATACTGTATCATTATTTTAAACCCAAGCAATTGTAAACTGTCGACATGCCAAGAAAACTGCTATTGTAGATGATTGAAGCTGATTCAGGAGTTCCTTTTCTTCAGCTATATGCTTTTGAAATAACCGGAAAATGGACTCAAAGATAATAATTATACCAATTATTTTTTGAATGCTTGTTTCTCTGTGTTAAGGCCTTTACATATGTAATCCAGATGTCCCAGACCTCAGCATTCTGTGCTTACCAAAGAAGTTCAACATCTAGAAGCTACAATGCTATTCTTCTCCTGTTCTGATTTCACTTGTTTATGCCTATCACAATTGATGCCTCTTTCACAAATCCACTTGATAAAAATCTCATGATGTGATTTCCCATCATGAAAATTCCAGTCTACACTGGGAGTGTAGTCTCCCTATGTTCCCAAAGCTTGGGACTCCTTGATTTGGATGTAAGAGCATGGCTGGGAAAAACAACCTTCTACCCGATTCTTTCCCATGCTTGTTATCTGGGTCCTGAAACAGGTCAGCTTGTACTCTCAGAGAGAGCTGAGAGACTCTCACAGGTGATAAAAGTAGTAATAATAATAGATATTTATTAATCATTGGATGAGCGTTTTACTTTTTATCCACAGTTTCATTTAGTACACCCAGCACCTGCACAAAATAGTACTATTATCATCACCAATTCACAGATAGGAACACAGACTTAGAGAGGTTAAACTGCCCAAGATTAAACAAGTTTCCAAGAAATTACATCAGTTTTTGTCTGTCACTGCTCTAATCATAGGAGCACAAATCCAGTTCAAGGAGCCTAATGGGTGTTATGTCCCATTCCATTTGCTCATCCAAGTCTGATTGCCGCCAGGCACTTTCAACCCATCCCCAATTCCACCTCCTTGATTTTGCAACCAAAGCTTCTTCCTTATAGGAGAATGAAAACAGATATGGAGGGAAGGAGGATATGGAGGAGCTGCCTGCATGAACATGTGTGTCCAGCTTAGTCAGCCAAAAATGACCCATTACACCTGCATTATCTCGCTATTCTAAGTAAACAAATAAAATATATACAATGGTTAGCCCTGTTCCGATTTTATAACTGAGGAAACTAATGCTCAGCACTGTTAAGCAATCTGCCCAAGCTCACAAAGGTATCACGTGATTATGAGCAGAGTGATTAGGAGTGGAGACTGAGCTTAGAATCTGTCTGTCATAATATCTCCTGGAGAAGGCCTTAAGGAAGTAGAAATATAAAGAAAAGAGAGTTCATATAAACTGGGGATTTCTAATATTTATTTAGAAGGAAATTTCACATTTCTTGCTATCAATTTGAACAGAGGGACTTTCAGGAACTAGAGATATGTGTTGAGACTTTCAATATAAAGAGTGATAACGTGCAGAAAGGAACAAGTAACCACTTAAGTCAATCAGCAGAAATGTACCCGTAAAAACCATTTTAAAAAAGTAATTTCACATTTATGGTCCAACATTGATTTTATAACTTCAGGATTCTATCAGGAAATGAGAGGAATGCCCTCTCTTATTTTCCCCCATGGACTTAGAAGTCCATGCCTAGCAACAAACCCTATATGTACTCAATTTCCTCAGTAAACGCCACCCTAGCTGTTGCTTACTTTTCATATTAAAATATTTCTAATCCAGGTAATATTTGTGCTCTCTCTAAGGAGAACTGGCTTAACCTTTATTTTATACTTATTAAGGACCATCTTAACTTTTCGGAATAAAGATTAGTGAGGAAGGAAATAAATTAAGATGAAATAGAAGGTATTTACTAAACCTAATATATTTATGAAGAACGGCTTGTAGTACACCACATAATTATGAGATGAGGTCTTATTTAAATTTGCAAATGTTTGATATGTTAACGCATTTCATATAAAATTGAATCCTAGAGTGTACAGTCCAAGGTAGCAGATAAAACTTTATTTGACTCCCTAAAAATACATAAATGGAGAGGAAGAAGATGATAACAATCTAGTCTGAAATCAGATTGCATTTTTAGATTATGTCAATTAACCACTTTCTTTTGTTTATTTTTATGAAAAGCATTCCTTCTTCTCCCAATATATTTTCTGTAATATACTAGGCTAGTATCATAAATCTGTTTATCTACCTTGGTTTAATATTGGGTAAAATAAGTATATCCAGAGATGAGACCTTCTTAAATTTCATATTTTTATCCAGGAGGGGTGTAATGGACTGAATGTGGGTGTCCTTCCCAAAATTCATGTTTTGAAATCCTAATCCCAATGTGATGGTATTAGGAGTTGGGGCCTTTGGAAGGTGGCTAGGTCATGAGAGTTGAGCCTTATTGAACGGGATTAATGCTCTTATAAAAGGGATCCAAGAGAGCTTTCTTGCCTTCTTTCCCCATGTGAGGATAAAAGGAGATGTTGGCAATTTGAACCCAGAAAAGGGCACTCATCAGAACTCAACCATGGTGGCACCCTGATCTTGGACTTCTAGCCTCCAGAACTTTGTGAAATAAATTTCTGTTGTTTTTAAGCCATCTTGTCTACGGTATGTTGTTATAACATACCCAAACCGATTAAGACAAGGAGTATATTTTATAGTGTTAAAAAAGAAATAACAGGCCCAAAATGGAGTCATTTGCCCCTCTGACAGCAAACCAAGACTTAATGGCAGTTTCAACCTCTTCCGGGAATGTGACCTTTAAACAGTCGATCTGAAATTTCCTGATTAGCACTAGTGAGGGAATCTGTATGATAAGATCTCTGCCATTCCCTTTCCCCAAAAGAAGATGACCTGGCCTGAAACAATTATTTCTTTTCTCCTGCTGGTAACTTCCTTGCCCTATGCTTCTGCAAATAAAAATCTTCTACTTTGTACAACTGTTTGGAGTATCTCTCTACTTGCTAGATAGGATGCTGCCTCATTCATGAATCAATTAATAAAGCCAATTAGATCTTCAAATTTACTTGGTTGAATTTTGGTTTTTAGCAACAATCACTGATGAGAAAGGCTTATGTTTCTGATAATCTCTGGCAAATGGAGCATAAATTCTTTCATGTTTATTCCTACAACATAGAATTTGCAAATTATAATTTTATTATATAACGTGATCCACATAATATCCTTGATGAAAAATATCTTCTTGAAAGGAGTTGCCTCCTTCATTAAAATAAATCCATAAGGGGTAGTCACTTGGTGGGTAGAAGCAGTTGGACTGAGTTACTCTACGTCTGTTGTTTTTGAACTGTATTTTCTTTACCCTCACTTAGTCGCCAGAAGCACACTGCCTCCTTTTTTTACTATTCCTTTTCAAGCATGGACATAGATTTTCCTTTTTGTTATCCTTAGCATGGCTGAGAAAGGAAGAAATTTTCAAAGTTTTTACAAAATACTAAGGTACAATAAAAAGGATATAACAATGGAAAGGATCTGATGCTTAAATAGGTTTCCGATTCTACCATAACTAGTTTACCTTCAGGACTGCAGATGCATGAGTGAGTCTGGCTGAGTTCAGATATAAGAAGAAGCCTAGAGCTAGCTCAGATCAAAATTCTGACCCATAGAATTGTGAGCTAAATAAATGATTGTTTTTTTAATAACTCATTTTTGGAGTCTTTTTTATGTAACAAAACTAACTAGTATATCATGGTTCAAAATAATCTATTTTAATAGGGAAGGTAAATTCAAATATGAATATCATCTTTGAGGTTCTATGAGCACATGGATGAGAAAGAAAGAGAGAGAGAGAGACAAAGACAGAGAAAGAGACAAAGAATTTTCAGTTGACTGTGGAAAATCACATATGCTATCTTGCCAATTCATATACGGTAAGTAAGTTACATTAGGATAAAACCTGATCCTGATCCCTTTTGACCTCAGAACACATGTTAATCACTAGTGAGTCAGTTTTATTATCTAAAAACTGTTTTTGCTAAAGCATTAAGCAAAGATGTTAAGTGCCTTCTATCAAAGAACAAATCATTAACAATCAAAAACTTCAAAGCATCTATTGCAGTTGGTGTGAAAAATAAACTCTGTTGAAAATAGAGGTGTAGTAAGGATAGTTCTCCAGATACTTTGCATTTTTTAGTTGAAATTGTGATAAAAAACAATGCTAGTAAATTTTTGAAAACAGTCAATGCAAAATGTTATGCTGACCATCTGGTCAAATACTAAGAGGTCATACCATTATTGAATTTTGGTTTCTCAACTTTAATTGTGAAAACTACTGCAACTGTATTCTTAATATGTTTACGAAAATTCCTAGGGCAAAAACAAGGCAATTCTTAAGCCATAATATAGATCATTTCTCTGAAGTATAATTTCAGGAAATTATTCAAAATGTCACAATTTTTAGTGTCTCTTCCTTCAGCCTATTTTTTACCAAGAACATTTGACTCTCCCAAATTGTTATTATTATGCACATCTCTTGAGCAATGTGCTTTTGTTGTTTGGTATTTTGCGAACTAAGAGGAATGTAGATGTCAAAGGTCAGTAATTGGAAGTTTCAAATTAAATGTTTAATGACCCTATGACCATACAGAATTGCTTAGAGTAAAACATGATAAATTATCAAAATTTGTATGAAATACAACTACATAATGAAACAAGAAAGTGCTTGGATACAAGTTTTTTTCTTCCCACATTGCATATAACAATAGTTGGATTTATATCTAAGGACAGAATTTAGCACTTGGTTTGCTGATGCATAGAAGGCACCATCCTACTTTTTATTAGATACTCATGTCATACTTGGCTGTGTGCAAGATGCTTCCATAGAGAGATTAATAAAACAATTCATTAGATGCTGTCCTCATAAAGATTGGATTTTTAAAAACATACAAATAAGGAAAGACTCAAATGTTAAATGACAGACTGAAACACAGTTAAACTTCATATTTTGTCAAATGAAGAAAATTTAAGCTTATATCAAATATATAACACATATACACACAAATAAATAACATGCACACACACATATGTATATACACACACAAACACACCTGTAAACATAGGCATGCAAGTAAATAACCAGATTAAAGATTTTTAATCTTTCAATATGTCACATATCACATTAGGGATGTGCATTCTCTTGGCTATATCTATAGAGTAGGATACAAGTTTTGGGAAAAAACCAGAAAATAAAACAGAGAATTCATGCATTTGCATGAAAAAATAGTGATAATATAAGCATGGTAATGATTGATGGAGATAGAAGATAGAGGAATGGGTAAGGGAGAACACCACTAGAGAAGAAACATCATGGGCAGCATCTTACTGAGCCACTAATTAATGACCTTGCTTGGCCTGGGTGTGCCACATAGGATCTCAATATTTAAATATAAGTGCCAACGCATTATAAAAATAAAGCTTTGTCTTATTTTTGGACAACTAGACCAACATGTAATTTAATAAGCTAGAATTAAAAGAAGAAATTTTAGATCAAGTCTTTTAAGAAGACTAGCTCCACCCAATACTTTATCTCTGGTAATCACGTTATTTGTGTGGCAAAGTAGAAACAATGATTTTGCCTTTTGGGCCTCACAAAACAATGAGTCCTAATGTTTGGTCCTAATGTTTCTGCTATCAATTATTTAAGAATGGCTTTTTGACGAGAGTGGTTCCTTTGTTCTATAATGGTATGTGCGCCTTCTCTGCATCTGTCCTAATTTATTCTAATTTCCTGTCTGGCTTTACTATTCATAAATAAATGAATCATAATTTTACAAATTTAAAAGTACTATTATGTAGATTCATGGAAGAAAATCACAAGTATTTTATACAAAATGTGATCTCATAGACTAACTGGTTCACGTTAACCCTTTGTATTTTTGGATGGGATCAGATATTGACTGAACCACTTACATTGTGCAGCAAATTAATGGTGTAAATGCTATCTTAATTCCTACCCCATCATGTGTACCAATGTATCATGCTTTTAAGGCAAAGGCAATGCATTAAATAAAATGAAAAATCAGAAACATAGATTTTAATTAGATTAGACTGAGTTTAGGTACCGTTTCTCACATGCTTAAAAATAATCCATATAAATTTCTATATAATAACAATTAAATGTAAAAAGAAAACTCTAAATATTAGTAGTTTTGATTACTGGGAAGATGGCAGCATAAGAGGACTCAAAACTCACCTCCTCCCATGGACACAACAAATTTATAACTACTCTTAGAACAATTACCCCTGAGAAAGATCTGAAAACTGGGTAAAAAGAACACCCACAACAAGGAATAGTGCTGACTGAGAAGGAATAGGCAGAAATTCCTTTCTTTAGAGGAAAAAGTGACATTTCACCATGGCATTGGGAGAAATCTTAAGGTACGAAGCTTTTCCTGGAGGAGAAGCTGGAGAGTCCTGGGTCTGAGCTGGAGAGCTTTGTCACAATAAGCAGCTTTTGGACTCAGCACAACCGAGACGAGTGTCATAATATCTGGCTTTGATGACTATTAACAGCAACAGGAAATGCCCCCAGAAAAGCTATCAGACATAAGGGGGAAAAAAGCCTGCTCTTAAAGGGCCCAGGTACAAATTCACCCATATCGGAAAGCAACCAAAAGCACCAGAAAGAAAGGTGCACAGTCCTTTGGTGAAAAGAGACTTACTTGATAGGCTCTGGGCACATCCTTGTGAGAGATGAGACCTCTCCCGGCTGGGACCACCTCCCCAGGGGCTGAGACATTGGGGGCAGACATTATTATGACCTAGCACAGGTGTGCTGACACAGACGCTGGCAGAAGTCATTGGAGTTCTTCCTTTAGCCTGTTAGCACAGGGGTCGGCCCAACCCACTAGAGCACCAATTTAATCCAGCTCAGCCAGGGTAGGCAGCCTGCCCTAGGGTCTGTCCCCACTCAACAGCAAGCCCTCAGGCAACTTGTGGGCCTGCATAGGCAGAGTGTGTGGGACCTCTGCAGCAGGGTGAGTGGGTCCACTTCAGTGGGTTGGGGCATGTGAATGGGGAAGGACTGTGTCAGTGGGGTGTATGGGCCTGTGGGCTGTGGGACTTGTCAGCTGCAGAAGACTTGTGCTTCTCAAACAGTCACATGAGGGCCAGCCCCACCTTCTAAGTCCTGAAACAATTGTGTGCCGCCAGGCTTGGGACCAGCCCCACCCAGCTGCACTCCTGAAAGAGCTGACAACAGCCTTGCCCACCAGAGGCCTACAGCAAGTGTAAGCCCCAGAGCCTAGCAACCAGCCACACTGGGGGGCTACTCACTTAACACAAAGACTGCAGCAGGAATGTGCAATTGGACTTTGCAGCCAACTGTGCTGTGGCTACCCACACATGATAAAGTGACTGAAGAGAAATAGTAGCTGCACAGAGCTAAGCATTACAACTAGCTGGTCAGGGGGACAGCCTAGACTCCCCATATACCTGCAGAAAAAGCAACCCTGCCACAACAGAAGGACATGCATATCCCACACAGGGAACACTCCTGGAACATTTGGAACTGGTGACAATAGGGAAACACACTGCTGAGCCTCATAAGGCCACCTCTCCAAGATTGGGAGGTGTAGCTAATCTACGTAATACGTAGATATAAGCACAGATAAAGAGGCAAAATGAGGAGACAAAGAAATATGTTTCAAATAAGGGAACAAGACAAATCCTTAGAAAAAGAACTAAACAAAACAGAGATAAACAATCTACCTGATAAAGAGTACAGACTAATAGTTATAAGGATGCTCACCAATCTTGGGAGAAGAATGGATAAATTCAAGGAGAATTTCAATAAAGAATTGGAAAATACAAAAAGAACCAATCAGAACTGAAGACTACAATAATGGAATCAAAAAATTAACTAAAGGGACTCAACAGCAAAGTAGATGATACAGAAGAACAGATCAGTGAGCTGGACAAAAGATGAGAGGGAATCACCCAAGCTGAACCGATAAAAGGAAAAAGAATTAAAAGGAATGAGGACAGTCTAAGGGACATCTGGGACAACATTAAGTGCACTAACATCCATATCATATGTGTCCCAGATAATAATAGCTGAAAACTTTCCTAACCTGAGGAAGGAAACAGACATCCAGGGACAGGAAGCATGGAGAGTACCAAACAGGATAAACCCAAAGAGGCCCACACAAAGACACATTCTAATTAAAATGTCAAGAATTAAAGATAAAGAGAGAATTCTAAATACTACAAGAGAAAGGCAACAAGTTACATACAGAGGAAACCCACCAGGCTATCAGCTGACTTCTCAGCAGAAACCTCACAGGCTAGAAAGGAGTGGCATGATATATTTAAAATATTGAAAGGAAAAAACCTGCAGCCAAGAATACTCTACCTGGCAAGGTTATCATTCAGAATGGAAGGAGAGAAAAAGAGTTTTCCAGACAAGCAAAAACTAAAGGAGTTTATCACCAAGGAACCAGCCTTATGAGAAATGCTAATGGGACTTATTTAAGTGGAAAAGAAAAGACCACAAATAAGAATAGGAAAATTATCAAAAAAACCCAAAAACCAAGCAAACAATAAAATTACTGATAAAGGAAAATATACAGTAAATGTAGCAGATTGACCACCTATGAAGCTAATATGAAGGTCAAAAGACAAAAGTACTGGGCAGGCCTGGTTGCATACTGGTTAAGTTTGCATGCTCTTCTCCAGTGGTCTGGAGTTCGTGGTTTTGGATCCTGGGCATAGACCCATGCACCACTTATCAAGCCACGCTCTGGCGGGATGAAGCAGAATGAACAGTATGAAATATGATTCTAAGAGAAGAAGGCACTAGGTACTTTCCATGAACAGACAGTAGTGCAGTTTAGGTGGTACCTGGAGTACCTGAAGAGGAATTGCGAGGATTTAGAAAAACAAAACCGCTTTGTGTATACTGGGAAAGTTTGAATTCTAGGCTAGAACGTTTGAACTCATTGTGTAGACAATAAAGCATCATTTCAGTGGCCCTGTGCATCTCCTTTAAGCCTCTTCCCCACTGTCCAGCAAGGCAGCCAAAGCAATTATACAAGAAATGAGCTGGCAGATGCTCAATATTCCTGGTGTCAGTCCTGACCCAGTCTACATTTTCTACTTACATCTACTTGTTTCTATTTCCCTTTTACCTCTTTCCTCCTCTGCTTAACCTTCCTCTTCCAGTAATAACTTGCTTTTACCAGATTCTTATCTTTGGTTTGATTCTCTCAGTTTCCCAATCTTTTGTCTTTGATGATATGACCTATAGGAAGCACTTCCAGGACTTCTCTTCCTTTAGACTGCTCTTTCTAGCACTCCCTATTTGGTGTCATCAGTTCCTTGGTATCTCCCATTCCAATAACTCTATACCAAAATATCACTTAACTAACATCATTTTTGTCTTATAGTTACTTCCCAGGTGTACAACCCACTATTCATGCTCTGGGTTTGTCTATCATTTTAGTTTTACTTGGGTAATGAAATATATGAGCAACACAGCTAACTGTATTTATATTGCTTAAAATTCTTAAATGTGTGTTAAGTAAAGCCCCTGTGTTCACAGATTTCATATGACCATCATGTAAATCTGTGTTAATCAAGAAGCCTGGAGACATTTGTAGATGTAGACTGAATCACTGCTAAAATCCCATCTATGTCACTGGAGTATGCTTTGCCGTATGTAACAGCTGAAAGGTAGCTTCTACTTCAGAACAATAGTCCAGGTTTGTGGCAATTACTCCATCACTAGTCACATTAGGAAGTATAAGAAAGCAAAAAACCAAGTAAATTGGCAACTGGCTTTCAAAGTGAATAGTATACACTTCTGGATAGATAAGACAGATGCAGTTAAAATTTCAAATATTGAAGTAGGAAAAAGTTCCATTTAACCATAATGTATGGCAACTCAGTCAGCATCCAAAACTCATTCCTGAGATAATTTCTTCCAAATCAAGCCCAAGGGAATATGAAATCTTAGGTCCTTTATCTTGTAAATAGCAGCTGTAGCTGAAACAAAACAAAGACTATTATGTTCATCAGGATCTCCCAGCAGGGAACTTGCTACCACATAGTTTCTATTACTACTTTTACTTTATCTCACAGTATCATTTTTCATTTGTCTTCTAATTCTGGTTATCTCTTCCTTTAAAATGATAGGTACTTAGAAAAGAACTAGTGTTTCCAAAAAACTGTCCAGCATAAGTACCAGATAAAAAGGCAAAAGTTAATTCAAACATTCTAATTTTCTTTATTGTGGATGTGAAAATACAATTCCTGGGCTAAATATTTTCAACAGATGGACACAGAGGTTATAAATTTAGGATTCGTGAAGGGATTTTAATACTTTATGAACTGAGGAAAGAATAAGTTAAATTATGTGTTTCTTGATTATGCGCATTTTTCTGGGTAGAGTCTCTATTATTTGTAAAATATATCTGTGAAACAAACAAACAAAAAGTAGTTAAGAAATACAAACTATGGCCTGTCCTGTTAACACTTTATTTTTATCACACATAAGCAAAGGATATCTAATATTTTTCTTCAGCTAAATAGAATGTGTTTTCATTTGCTAGTCAATTAAATACAGACAAAATTTTAAAATAAAAACAAGTTTAAAAATCAAAAGGCACTTCAATTTCTGGCCAAGATGGCATGCTTGCACCAGACCAATGATGAAATTGAGAACAACTAACAAAGCCTAATAAAAAATAAGTCTGTCTGAAGACATCTGAGAACTTCCAAAGAGCCAGAAATAGAGAAAAAATTCCCAGAGAGAAAAAGAAAAAAACTCATTGAGGTAAGCTCAAAATTTTGCATATGACTTTTCCCCTCCAAGCATTTGTCTACTCTTAGTTTCAGACAAGAGGCCAGGAGGTGGGACAGAGGGAAACAGCCAGGAGGCTGAGAGACCAATAGGACTTTCATCAATCTCACAATTCTAGGGAGGAAAAAAATAGAATTTAGGGATATGAAAGCAACCAGAATTTCATGCCAAGTTCATGGGAAAAAGGGCAGGCACACAGAAGCAAGACTCTTTTCCAGTTTTTGTATCAATACAGATGAATAGAATATAATCTGAATGGAGTACAGAAAATAAAAATAATGAAAGTGCAAAAAAAGTCATAAGAGACATATTATCACAGTAGGTATGTATATCACTTGTATAATTGAGGCCCAGTAAGGGAAGAGAGAAAGAATGGCAAAGAAGCAATATTTGAAGAGAAAATAGCTGAGAATTTTTCCAAGGTTGACAAAAGATATAAAGCCACAGATTCAAGAAATTCTAGAACCTCAAGGAGTATTAATACAAATAAAACTATACCTAGGAATATCAGAGTGACACTACTTAAAAACAAAGGCAAAGTTTTAAAATAAACTAGAAAAATAAAATATTAATTGTAAAGGATCATTATTTGGTTTACAGCTGACCTCTCAACAGAAAAATGAAAACCAGATGGCAATGGAATAGTATCTTTTAACATGCTGAAAGGAAATAATCACCACTCTGGAATTCCATAGACAGGGAAAATATTATTCAATAATAAAAGCAAATGAAAAATATCTCCTATCACACTCCCTCCCTCACAAAAACCCTAAGAATTTGTCACCATCAGTCAACATGAAAAGCGATAATAAGAAGAATTCTTTGAAAAGAATGAAAACTGTAATAGACAGAAACATGAGAATGCAGGAAAGTATAAAGAGCAAAGAAGAAGGTCAATGTTTGAGAGGGAACAAAAAGAGTATTGAATGTTTAAATCAATAAAAATACTGACTTGTGGTGTTAAAATACATGTATACTAAAAAACATAATACATTAAAAATAAATACCTCATGAATAAAGGTTTATTTCAGGAACTAACTGGTAGTTTAACATTCAAATGTTAATCAATGTAGTTGACTAAATTAATAAGACAAAAGGAAAATTTTATAGCTCAGGGAAAATCTTCCTCAGCAAAAAAAGGAAAATTGTGTAATGTAAAAAAAAGTCAGGGCCTGGCCAGTGGCATAGTGGTTAAGTTCACATGCTCTGCTTTGGCGGCCCAGGGTTCGCAGGCTTGCATCCCAGGCGAGGACCTACCCACCACTCATAAAACTGCCGTGGTGGCATCCACATATAAAATAGAGGAAGATTGGTAGCGACGTTAGCTCAGGGGCAATCTTCCTCAAGTGAAAAAAGAGGAAGATTGGCAACAGATATTAGCTCAGGGTCAATCTTCCTCACCAGAAAAAAAAAAAGAAAAAGAAAAAAAAAGTCAATCCCCATTTATGACAAAAAGTCTTAACTTTGTAGCCAGTGGTTCTAGCCAGTGCCTTAAGGCAAGAAAAAATGTATAAGGATGGAAAACAAAGAAAACTGTAACTTTTCACAGACAACATAATTGTATATGCAGAAAATTTTTAAAAATCTAGGTGCTGACCCAGTGGCGTAGTGGTTAAGTTCGTGTGCTCCAGGGTTCGGGGGTTCAGATCCCGGGTGCTGACCTATGACTGCTCATGCCATGCTGTGGCAGGCATCCCACATATAAAGTAGAGGAAGATGGGCAAGGATGTTAGCCCAGGACCAATCTTCCTCAGCAAAAAGAGGAGGATTAGCAACAGATGTTAGCTCAGGGCTATTCTTCCTCACCAACCCCCCCCCCCCAAAACAAACAAAAAAACTATAGATGAATTATTAAAATTGAGCAAGTTTCCTGGATATGCAAAATATGCAAAAAAATCAGTGTTACATAATAGCAATTTCTAAACAATTAGAAGAGAACCTTGAAATAAATTTATAATTTTCAATAACATTAAAAATATCTAATACCTAGAAATAATTCTACCAAAAGGTAAGACAGAGAAAACTGCATAGAATTATTGCAAGAAAGTAAAGAACACCCAGATGAAAGGAGATATATTCCATGTTCAAAATACAGAAGATTCACTATTGGAAAGATGTAAAGTCTCACCAAATTGATATAGATTAAATGCAACACCCAAAGCACTCCCAGCAAGTCACGTGTGTGTGTGTGTGTGTGTGTGTGTGTGTGTGCGTGTGAGAGAGAGAGAGAGAGAGAGAGAGAAAGAGTATTTGTTTTTTATAATCACTATGTATTTACATTATTTGTTACACAGCAATAAACTAATATAGCAATCTAATTCATATATCACCACTTAATACTCATGTGAATCGGGGAAAATCATGTAAATTCTCTAATCTTTCATCATCTACAAAATGAGATGTCTAAAGTCTCTTTCAGATCTAAAAATGCTGCATTCTCTTTAGATAAATGTTTCAAAATTATGAGGAATTACTCAGTTGAATTTATGGTCCCTCTATATCACTGAAACATCTTTCTCTCTGAGCTATTTTTTTTTTAAACATCTTGAAATGAATGCCTTTGTAGGCAGGTAGATCATATCAGAAGTTATTCTGTTTCAATACCTATTCATGTATTTTTGGTAAGCTTAATTCTGTCTTAGTGAAAAAGCAAAGCTCTCAGGATTTCAAGTGTTCTTTCTTCACAGTAAGTATATTGCACAGCATAGTGTCCTCACTGAAATGATCCAAGGGTTTTTCTAAGGTAATATACTTATCATAACGATCAAGGTTTTCCTTTGTTTCATCTATCCCCTAACCCTTTGGCTTACAAAGAATTTCTCTGTAGTAAATTCACAGAATTTAATATCTGGATCATTCAATGGATACTTTACCACATTCTGTCTTGTTCAACTCTTCAAAGGGGCATGTCTTGTCTCAGATTATATGATCTTTGAGAGTAAAGACCAAATCTTATATGACTTAGTATCTTTCATAACACCTAGCAGAGTGCTACTTACATAGAAGTTGCCCAATAAAAATATTTAATGATGAATTAATTTTCCATTAATACTGAGTAGAAACTTTGAAAATTTACTATTATCAGTACCCACTTCACAATTTAAGTTGCATTTGCTCCGTTAAAATCAAATCGTCTGTAGATGAAAGCTAAATAAATATGCTTTTTGTTTGCAAGAAGATAGTGCAAAGGTATTTCGTACCACTAACCAAAAACAATTGCATTTCTGGAACATATTTAATCAGAGCTCAAGATTTACTAATTTTGTATTTTAAAAAGGGTAAGTTAATTTCTTTCAGAAATTTTAGCGTTCAGACTCAGAATATTAAGCGATATTATAGTTCTGAATCTATCATTATGGTAAAATTATATTAGGGTGGGTTTGATTTGGTTACCTAGGGATAGAAAAGCTAAAGTAACCTTTAAAACTATTAAACAAAAGACTGCTTCTAGTCATGATGGATTTTTAACTTTATACTTGTGCACCCCTCCAAATTCACCCTGCTTCACTGCCTTCATTACTGGACTTTGTAACAGTAATATTTACAGTAGTTCAAAACTGCCTTGACATGGCCATACACCTATCAAAATAAATGCCTGGCAAATCAGAACTGACATTAGCCATAAATAAGTGGTACAACTACACTGCTGATTACTACTGTCAGCTCTGTTTTGTAATAAATATAAATGTCTGATAAGACAGATCTCTTCTTTTTAAAGAGAATTGTTTAGATATATACGAACTTTTAATCCTCCATATTTCTGAGTATGGATAAATAATAAATCCCCCATATTTATTAGCGCCTAAAATCATGTCTGAAATTTTCATCTGGATTTCATTGAATTTATAAATTAATTGGAAAAGAATTGACATCGGTACCATTCCAAAGTTGAGCATGTCTCTCTATTCTTTCAAATTATATTTTCATCCTTTGTTAGAATTTTAAAGTTATTCCCACAGAAGTTCTTCTATAATATGATCTTGGTGAAGTGAATTACTGGATATTTTATAGATTTCTCTTTATATCATGAATATCTTTTTATTATATATTTTCTTATTGATTATAACTTGTGTAGAGAAATGTTACTGATTTTTGTAGGTTTATAGCATATGCAGAAATTTTGTTGAACTCCTTTGTATTAGTTTATTTGTTGATTCTATTGATGTTTTTAGATAGATGAACATATCATCAGGAAATAATAAATTTTTCATTTCCTTTCTAATTTTTATACCTCTGATTTACTTTTCTTTCTTTATAAGAGCTTTGATCTAAGTCTCTAATACTATGTTAAATAGTAATTGAGGCAGTGGATATCCTTATTTTTTCCTAGTCTTATAGGGATTTCATTTAATATTCATTATTTTCTTCATTAACTAGAAAATTCCCTTCTGTTCAGAGTTTGCTGAAATTTTAGAATACTAAATAGTTGTTGAACATTACAAAATGATTTTTGAAAATTTATTGAGATAATCATATGACTGTCTTCTTTCAGTGTATTTCACTGCTAAACATAGCAATCCATTTCATAGAACATATGACACTTTATCATTCACTCACTGATAAATATTTAGATTGTTTCTGTTACAAAGGGTTCTGTGGTTAACGTGTATGTATATGTCTTTTTTGGTTCATGTGTGTGAGTTTTTAGTGCATATTTACCTGTACATGAAACTGTTTAGTTACAAGTTATAAGCTTCTTCAAATTGAAAATATAGTATCAAATTATCCTCCAATACGTTTATTATAGTTTAAAATTAGCAGATATGCAAGCATATAAATTAGAATATAATGTAAATGTTTATACTTTTCTCGTAGCTCCCATCACCTACAGGAAAAAGCACAAATCATCAGTGTGCCATGTTCAAGGCCCTAGTCTATCAACCTTGACTTCACCGTTTCTACTCCTCTCTTTCCTCACGGTCTCTCCATACCACATTTTTTGTGGATTCTTTCATATTGCTCTATCTTGGAATCTTCTTCCTTCAACCATTTAGCTATAGGAATAAGAAGTCATCTCTGGCTTCCTCCTTCTAGGCAGACTTGATTCTTCTTTCTCTGTAATTTACTCTTGACCTTGTTTCATATTTATCTGTTTTCTTGACCTTTTTACCTCTTAAACCTTCATTCTGAGGTTCTGCATCTTTTTAATGTGTGTCTATAGCAATGACTAGCAGTGTCTGCCGTATAGCAAATACTGTTGAATAAATGAATGAATAATTGAATAAATGAATGGATTAATAAAGGAAAATTAAAGGGCTTTGTAAACAAGGAAAGTAGAACCATTGGGACTAATTGTCTGCCGTATAGCAAATACTGTTGAATAAATGAATGAATAATTGAATAAATGAATGGATTAATAAAGGAAAATTAAAGGGCTTTGTAAACAAGGAAAGTAGAACCACTGGGACTAATGTATTTTTCTCACAAAGGTTGTGACTTGTCAAAGTTATATTCCTTGTGACTGTTTAGAATTGTCTTTATTTTGGGACAAGCCCTTCCTCTGGAGAGTGTAGATGGATATCTATATCTTCCAAATTGGATTTTTGTCAAGATCAAATCAAATAATACAGTGAATGGTTCTTGGAAAAGTATTACATAAAAGTGATTCAAGGACTTAATATTTTTATATTGAAAATAAGTCTTGTTAGGAAAACAATTTGGTATGTTCTGCTATTTTGATCTCACTATAAATAGAAATTTGATTGTACATGTCAGTAAACTTTTTGGTTTTGTTTTGTGTTTTAGTGGTTTGACTAAAACAGTCATTTAAACGACTGTACTTGGATTTATTCTGTGCCTTCACACAACTACACCCACAATTCTCAAATCCTTACCAATGCTTTAACCTTTTGGGTTTCACAACCACACTTGTCAAAGTTAAAACATTCAGACTCCTGAGGATCATGCCACCAAACATTATCTATAAATCACTGAGATTACATTTCAGGATATTAGTATAAATATAGTGAGGGGTCTATATTTAAAAATTGATTGATAAATATTAGCATGTATTATTCTAGGTTTACTATTTGTACAATGGAAAGTGAAAGAAAAGCAAGAAGGGGATTTATCTCACTAATTATTATATTCTATTTCAACAATAAAGATAAAAATTCCAAAACTAAGATTGCTATGAATAGAATTTCTGGGTAAAGAGCTTAATCTCAACATGTAGGATAATGTTTACATCCATTATTCATGGACTTTAATGGTTATTTAATGAATTATAACCTTTCTAATTGGAACCTTTCTGATTGGAATTGATTGGAACAAGATACAATAAGATATATTCTGAAAAGCTTGTATTTAAACTTAAGTAAGGCATAGTCTACTGATTTTTATGGACTTTTTGAGATTCATTAAAAATTGGAGAGATGATATAAATGAGAAAGTTGCTAAATTTACATATTCACAAATCAAGAAATTTATAAATCATAGCAACTTTGAACTATACAGACAGCAAAGCAAGAAATTTAAATTTTTCATTTAAAAATTCATACAGCTCCAAAGAAAAATATTGTCAAACATTATATAGCTGACATCAATTATATGAGATTTATTAAATAAAGGAAAATATTTTTTGTTGAAAATTACTTCTATACACAAATTCAAACACTGGCAAACTGCTTTTTCTCTATATGTTACCAAACATTAGGTTTCATTCAATTTGCTATTTTAATTTGATTTACCTTGCTATTTTTCTGTCATAAGATAAAGCTGTTTGAAGAAAATTTTAAAATATAGAAAAATATTATGAAAAAAAGAAAAATCATCAGTAATCTAAACATTTAGAAATAATCTTTGCTTTTTTTGACATAGTTGCAAATTTGAAATGTTGCAGTCATTATAGATTTTCTTGTATTTTCGTAGAATTAAGATAATTCTCTAGTACAGTCTTGCATCCTGATTCTTTATTTAATTATCTTTTTAACATTTTCCTATGTCACTAACACATTTCAATGGTTATACAATACACAATATTTTGAGGTTTTAGATTTTTTTATCTGCAATTGTGGTCAGTAGGTCATATGCTTGTTGTGAGAAATAAACAAGATATTGCAAATGAGGCACTTAATAAAATGCCTGGCATAGAATAAATATTATCATAATTTAAATCAACAATTTTCTTATTGTTGGACATTTGTGTTTTTTTAAAAAATTAAATGTTTTAAATAAAACTACATTTAATAGGTTTTATCATAATATTTACTATGCTTATAGAAGTAGTGTTAATGTAAGGAAAAATAAAACATTTTTTAAAGTTTCAAATCACTTTCCAGAAAAGTTGTAACAGTTTATTGTCCTACGAGCAGTGTGTGAGATCTCATTTCACTGTATGCTTACCATAATTTTTTTAAATTGAGGTAACATTGGTTTATAACATTATATAAATTTCAGGTGTACATCATTATATTTCAATTTCTGTGTAGACTGCATCGTGTTCACCACCAATAGTCTAGTTTTTATCCATCACCGTACACATGTGCCCCTTTACCCCTTTAGCCCTCCCTCTACCCCTTCACTCTGGTAACCATTAATCTGTTCTCCTCATCCATGTGTTTATTTATCTTCCACATATGAGTGAAGTCATATGGTGTTTGATTGATTTGTGGATACTGAACCATCTTTGCTTCCCTGGAATAAATCTCACTTGATCATGGTGTATCATTCTTTTAATGTATTGTTGTATTCAATTTGCTAATATTTGGTTGAGGACTTTTTCCATCTATGTTCATCAGTGATGTTGGCCTGTAGTCTTCTTTTTTTGTGTTGTCCTTGTCTGGTTTTGGTATCAGGAAGATGTTGGCCTTGTAGAGTGAGTTAGGAAGCAACCCCTCCTTTGCAATTTTTTGGAAGGGTTTGAGAAGAATAGGCATTAAATCTTCTTTCAATATATGGTAGAATTCACTGGGGAAGCTATCAGGCCCTGGCCTTTTATTTTTGGGAGGTTTTTGATCTTTTTACTTGTGATTGGTATATTCAGATTATCTATCTCTTCTTAACTCAGTTTTGGAAGGTTGTATAATACGAAGAATTTATGCATTTCTTCTTGTTATCCAGTTTGTTGGTGTATATAGCTTTTTGCAGTGTCTCTTATAATCCTTTGTATTTCTGTGGTATCCATTGTAATTTCTCCTCTTTCATTTTTGATTTTATTTATCTGAGACTTCTCTATTTTTTCTGATGAGTCTAGTTAAAGGTTTGTCAATTTTGCTTATCTTTTTAAAGAACCAGTTCTTAGTTTCATTGATCCTTTCTATTGCCTTTTTTAGTCTCCATTTCATTTATTTCTGCTCTGGTTTTTATTATTTCCTTCCTTCTACCGATTTCGGTCTTCATTTGTTATTCTTTTTTCTAGTTCCTTTAGGTGTACTGTTAGATCATTTATTTGCAATTTTTTGATTTCTTGAGGTATGCCTGTATTGCTATAAACTTCCATCTTAGTATCACTTTTGCTGCATCCCATAGATTTTGGTGTGTCCTGTTTTCATTTTCATTTGTCTCTAGATATTTTTTTATTTCTCCATTGATTTCTTCATTGAGCCAATGTTGTTCAGTAGCATTTTTTTGATCTCAACATATTTGTGATTTTTCCCATTTTCTTCTTGTAGTTGATT
The DNA here is from genome assembly GCA_031878705.1 of Tapirus indicus. Lineage (NCBI taxonomy): Eukaryota > Metazoa > Chordata > Mammalia > Perissodactyla > Tapiridae > Tapirus > Tapirus indicus. The sequence goes on along the minus strand of CM062926.1, from coordinate 79,817,875 downwards.
TCTGGTTTCATACCATTTTGGTCAGAAAAGATGCCTGGTATTATTTCAATCTTCTTAAATTTATTGAAACTTGTTTTGTGGCCTAATACATGATCTATTCTGGAGAATGTTTCAGGTACATTTGAAAAGGATGTGTATTCTGCAATTTTTGGTGGAATGTTCTGTCTATACCTATTAAGTCCATCTGGTCTAATGTGTCTTTTAAGGCCAATGTTTCCTTATTGATCTTCTGTCTGGATAATCTATCCATTAATGTAAGTGGGGCATTAAAATCTCCTACGATTATTGTGCTACTGTCAATTTCTCCTTTTATGTTTGATAGTATTTGCTTTATGTAGGTGTTTCTATGTTGGGCACATAGATATTTACAAGTGTTATATCCTCTTGTTGAATTGTTCCCTTTATCATTATGCAATGCCCTTCTTTGTCTCTTGTTACAGTTTTTGTTTTAAAATCTATTTTGTCTGATGTAAGTATTGCTAGCCCAGCTTTCTTTTTGTTTCTATTTGCGTAGAATATCTTTTTCCCTCCCTTGACTTTCAGTTTGTGAGTGTCTTTAGGTCTGAAGTATATCTCTTGTATGCAGCATATATATGGGTCTTGTTTTTTTATCCATTCAGCCACTCTATGTCTTTTAATTGGAGCATTTAGTCCATTTACATTTAAAATAACTACTGATAAGTATATAGTGATTGCCATTTTGTTACCTTTTTTCCAGATGTTCTCTGATCCTTTCTTCTTCTCTTGCTCTCTTCCTTTGTGATTTGTTTCTTTAGTGTTCTGTTTGGGTTCCTATCATTTTTTTTGTGTATTTATTATAGGTTTGTGATTTGTGACTACCATGAGGTTCATATATAATAACCTATGGAAATAACAAACTATATTAAGTTGATGGTCTCTTAGGTTTTACCTCTTATTAAAAGCTCTACACTTGTACTCCTTCCTCTATGTTTTATGTTTTTGATGTCATACTTAATCTCTTTTATTTTTGCGTATCCCTTACCGTCTTATAGATATGGATGATTTTAGTACTTTCCTCTTTTGACATTCATGTTAGCTTTATACGTGGTCAATCCACTACCTTTACCCTATATTTGCCTTTACCAGTGATATTTTTTCTGGGATAATTTTCTTATTCCTATTTGTGGCCTTTTATTCCACTTAAATAATTCCTTTAAGATTTCTTGTAAGGCCAGTTTAGTAATGATAAACTCCTTTAATTTTTGCTTGTTTGGAAAACCTTTCTCTCTCTTTCCATTATGAATGATAACCTTGCCAGGTAGAATATTCTTGGTAGTAGGTTTTTTCCTTTCAGCACTTTGAGTATATTGTGCCACTTCCTTCTAGCCTGTAAGGTTTCTATTGAGACGTCAACTGGTGGGCTAATGGGTTTCCTTAATATGTAACTTGTTGCTTTTCTCCTGTAGCTCTTAGGATACTCTCTTTACCTTTAATTCTTGATATTTTAATTATAGTGTGTCTCAGTTTGGGCCTCTTTGGGTTCATCTTGTTTGGCATTCTCCGTGCTTCCTGTACCTGGATGTCTGTTTCCTTCCCCAGGTTAGGGAAGTTTTCAGCTATTATTTCTTCAAATAAGTTCTCTATCCCTTTGTCTTTCTCTTTTCCTTCTGCGACACCTACAATGCAGATGTTAGTATGTTTGATGTTGTCCTAGAGATCCCTTAGAGTGTCCTCATTCTTTTAAATTCTTTTTTCTTTTTTCTGTTCAGCTTGGGTGATTTCCTCTACTCTTTCATCCAGATCACTGATCTGTTCTTCTGTGTCATCTACTGTTGATTCCCTCTAGTGAATTTTTCATTTCCATTACTATATTCTTCAGCTCTGATTGGTTCTTTTTTATATTTTCCAATTCTTTGTTGAAATTCTCACTGTGCTCATCCATTCTTCTCTCCAGATCAATGAGCATTCTTATGACTATTAATTTGTACTGTTTATCAGGTAGATTGTTTTTCTCTATTTCATTTAGCTCTTTTTCTGAGGATTGTCGTATTTCCTTATTTGGAACATATTCCTTTGTTTCCTCACTTTGCACACTTTTCTGTGCTTATTTCTACGTATTAGGTAGATCAGCTACATCTCCCAATCTTGGAAATGTGGTCTTAAGTAAGAGATGCCTTATGGACCCCAGCAGCATGCTCCCCTCTTGTCACCCATGCCAAATACTGCAGGAATGTCCCCTGTGTGGGCTGCATGTGCCTTTCTACTATGGCAGCATTGGTATTGCAGCAAGCACTTGGGTAGGCTAGGCTGCCCCCCAGCCCAGCTGGTTGTAAGGCTCAGGCATGTGTAGCTGGTATGGCCACATTATTGGGTGGGGTAAGTCCCCCGTATGGCTGGCTGTGATGTCTAATAGCACATAACTACTGCAGATTTGCTGGTAAGTAAGTCAAGCCCCCAGCATGTCTAGTTGCTAGGCTTGGAGGCTCACAATAGCTGCAGGCCTCCAGTGTGGCTCCCTGCAGTGCACAGGGCTATTGTCAGCTTGCTTTTGGTGGGGCAGGCCTTTGGCAAGATCTGGCTATACTGCCCTGTGGTACACAGTTGCCTCAAGAGTATGGATGGGTGGGGCAGGCCCCAGGCACAGCAGTACACAATCATTTTAGGCATTGGAAGGCAGGGCAGATCCCTTGTGTAACTGTTGGAAATGGCCAGCAACACAAGTCTTTTGTTGGCCCTCAAGCCTGCCATGGGACCCCAAGCTTGCTGTGGGCCCACAAGACTGCTGCAGGCCTACAAGTTTGCCGTGGGCTTGCTGGTGGGTGGGGCCAGTCCCTGGGGCAAGTTGCCTGTTGCCTAGCTCACTTGATTGCCTTGGGTGGTGCAGACCCCTGTACTAACAGGCCAGAGGAAGGATTCTATTGGCACCTGCCAGCATCTGTGTCAGCACAGCTGAACTGGGTCAGCTGTGGGGAGTGGGGAGGGCAGCTGCCTCCTGCCTCTCTGGGATGTGTTCCTAGTTTAGTAAGTGAGTCTCTTTTACAAATGGACTATACACTTTTCTATCTAGTGTTTTTTTGCTGGTGTCTGGGTCAAGCAAATCTACATTTAAGCCCTTTAATAGTTTTTTCTTTCCCTGAAGTTCTATAATTTTCCTGAACATAGTCCTCATTGTTTTTCAAAGCCAACAAAGCCAAGTAGCATGGGATCTTGTCTCTTGCGCTGGGTCTAAGGGCTGGGTGGCCTAATGTGGAGCTCGAATCCCCCACTCCTCCTGGAAAAGCTCCATCCCTTTGAGACTGCCCCTGTCTGTGAAGCATCTCAGCTAGGGTACGGTTGTTTCCTCAGCAGGGCTGTATGTCTGCCTCTTCCACCCCTGCCTGTGTTGTCCCTTGTTGTGGAAGTTCTTTTCATTCAGATTCGAGATTCTCTCAGAGGAAATATTTCCACAGGTAGTTGCAGATTTGTTGTGTCCATAGGGGGAGGTGAGTTCAGAATCCTCTTACACTACCATCTTCCAAACTCCACCATCACTTTTTAATATTTGCTAGACAACTTTGTTATTACAAGAAAGACAACTTGATGTTTTAACTTGCAATTATTTGACTACTAGTAAAGTCTGGATATTTTTCAAATTTAATAGTCATTAGTTCTTTATTCAAGATTTATCTATGATTTTTTATACTTGTCTCTCGAAGTTTATCTGTGACCCCTGAGTAGTGGGATTGTGGTGTCGGGTTAGGAACCCAACAACTGAAACCAATACCTATTGGTTCAGACTCCAATTCTGTCACTTTCTAGCCAAACGATTCTGGGTTGTTATTGTTATTGTTGTTTTAACATTTTCAGACCTCAGTTTTCTTGTCTATAGGAATGGACATATAATATTATGTGATCAATATGTTGTAGGGAAATTAAATGAATTAATCATTAGACTAATGCCCAGTAACAATGAACTCAATCAATACAAGGTAGTATTGATTAAACTGCTTATGTCTTTCACATATTTTGCAAAAATTATTTTCAGGTTATCTGTCTAAATTTTTTATGATGTTGATTACTCATTCTACTTGGAATTTTCTGATGTTTCATAGGTTTTGGTGTTGTCTCAGGAACCTCAAATACTGCTACCCCCACAATTTCATATATTACTACTCTATTATCTACATGAATATTCTACCTTAACATTTATACGTGTGTGTGTGTGTGTGTGTTCCAGGAGAAATTAAAGGGTTATATTAAAATCTTGACTATAGGATTTTAGAATAGCTTTGAAAAGTTCTTCAAGCATTGCAGACTAGTGTAGTGGTCATTAAAATATTAGATGTGAATAAGTTATTAACATTTTATTTTTATCCTACATTCTGGGTCTTTACTTTTGTAGGGATAATAATTTTCAAAATTAAAAGGCATTAATATGATGAAATACAGAAAATAAACTTCAAAAGTAGTTAAGAAAGTTGACATTAATTTTACAGATTTATTCAAATAACTAATTAATCATTCTTATAATGGAAAATTTTTAAAGAAAAATTTCCAACAAAATTTAGAAACCACTCATTAAAAAAAAAGAAAAATGGAGCTTGAAAGTAGTATTCCCAAAATAAGAGCTTTAATAAAGTTCAATATTACTAATAATAAATTTTACAGGTATAGCAATATAACTAAAATAGTGTCATCCTTTGGGAGCAGAGGTATAAGAATATAATTAGTAAATAGTTATATCACCATAAAAGTTTTCTAGAAAAAATTATTGCAGTTATTGACAAAGGAATTACATTGCAAATAGAGCAATAAAGCTTAACATTCAACTTTCTTTGCAGTGGAACCATTTATTCGAACAAAATCTTATAAGTAAACACACTATAAAACACATCTGAAAGCATAGCTTCTCTAGAATGACAGATGCCAAGATGATTACAAATAAGAATTATCTAGGAAGTTCTGGAAGCATGCAAATTAGACCTCCTCACAGACAATTAAAAATAATAATCTTCCCAAGTGATTCTAACACGTAGCCAGGGGTGAGACTCAGGGCTTTGGTAGGGTGACCTGGAGACCCATTCACATGGACCACCATTGTCAACCAACTTAAGAATCCAAGAGATAGATTTTGAAGACTACTGGAATAACAGATTGCTTCTAAGTGACAATTAATAAATTATATTTTGAAATAAATAAGATTTTAATGATTTAAGCTCAGGAATAAAAATAATAAATGTTACTTAGTCCTTTGAGCAGAGGAGGGTGTGATGACGTGAAATATATCAGACAGAGATAAATAATTATGAAATAGGAAAGAAAGTCACTTGATCTTGAGAAAAATTCCTTCATTTGAGACAGTAAGAAAGAGATAAAAATGAAGCATCAGCCAATGAATTAACAATTTGTATCATCCAATATGAGACACTTGGTGTTATGCATTTCAGAGCAGACTTGATTCCTATTCTCAAGAAACCATAAGGAAAAAGAACTTTCCAGTTTGAATACACATATGCAGTTTACATAATACACAGTGTTATATATTGTATACAATATACTGTATACATAATAGCATATATAATATACTCTACACACACACACACATATATATATATACACACACACAAGTTCATTTTAAAAAGATTAAATAATGTTCTGTGGCCTTTGTTGATGGTAGAAGGATATAGATTTAGAATACACTTTTTAAATCTGTTATTGGTTGTTATTTATGTTTCATTATTATATTATGTTTAAATGTTATGCAAATATATTTTTAGGTATTATTTAAGTGACTGAAAAATCCATTAATGAACTTTTGCCTGAAAGATCCAGATAGATGAGATAAAAGTGAAGACTTTAGTATTAATTTTTAGGATCACCTGCATGTTCCTTCGTGTCTCTCTTCACTTTCGATTTTGGCTATATTCAATCTCCATGAAAATTGAAACAAACGTTCTAGCACAAATGGAAACAAGTTGATCAGTGGACATTTTTTGATTATGGTCTTGATTATGCCTGAAAGAATGAGTGATATTAACATCTATCCCCTAAAAGCTAGTAATGCATTTGTGAGCCACACCATGTTTATTGAAAACTAGAAAATAAAAATACAAGCTTCTAAAAACTCATCTTGCTACAAATAGAAGCACTTAGACTGGCAATACAGATGACTGCTATAAAATGTATCTAAACTTTAATGTATTAATAAAAATGTGATATTTTTCTCAGATGGGAAAATGTAATAACTTTAGGAATTCATAACTGCTAAAGTATATAATTCACTTCCTGATATTTTTACCAAATGTCTTATTAATCAAAATTCAAGGTTATGGAAATGTTTTAAAATTAAATTTGCTTTAATCAATGGGAAAATCTTCTGACCACACTGTCACTTCTCAGTAAAAAATTGAATGCAAACATTGCAAATCTAAGTTTAAATTCAAGACTGAAGGTCCTAACCCTCGCTGCCTAATTGGGCATGTTTGACATTTGCTTTATGGCCTTGTTCTTTTTCACTTTGAATTTCTTCTTTAATAAAGACAAAATTCTTGACAACCACACTGCCCCAGAGATTAGATATGTAGCAAAGAGGTCAAGTCCCTCTATATTTACATTTCTCCTAAATCCTCATCCTTTTTAATAACACTCTCCATTCCTTCCCCTCTCCGTGATAACTTATTTCACCTGCTAACCTTTCTCTTATTATTGGGGTCACTATTCCTTGTAATCAGAGTGTACATCTTGTTATTAAAGTACAACTTTTTTTTAATAGATTAACTCAGGTTTTGATAACAGCAGGGACTGAATGGCACCTTTAGGAGTCATTTACTTCTTAAATCACTTCAAGGTTTTAAGTCTCCAAACCATCCCAGGAAGGCGAAAATATTTCACTATTTACAGAGAGATTTGTAGAGTTTTCTTGGCACTTTGTTTTCATCGGTGTTGTATACAAGTCTTTCAACATCTAACTTAAGTAGACCTCTTTTGGTCTCTTGTGCTTGCATTTATTTACTCAGCAAACACTTGTTCAGCATTTACAACATCCTAGGCAGTAAGAACTCAAAGATTAAAAAAGAAAAAAATCCCTGCCTTCCAGGTGTGCACGTCAAAGATCAAAGCAAGCAGACATTTGGTGTACACTGGGATCCTGGGGGATGGATTAAAGTTCTGCATATTATAAGGATACAGAGAAAGGGAAGGGAAGTGGGAAGGGAAGTTTTCCCAGTGGAAATAACCATGAAGCTGAATTTTGAATTATCGGTAAATGTCAGCAAGTGGTGGGGAATGGTGCTTCAGGTCTCTGCGGCCCAAGAAAATGCACTGCTCAGGTCTCCTGCTGCAGGGAGCACAGCTGACTGACAGCCCCAGCTGGACCCACCACCGCATTCACCCGGAGGCCATGCGTCTCTTGACCTGCTACAAGCCAAAATCCAGAACCATGGGAGGACTTGTTCGGGCCCGTTCCTGTGGGACGTGGGACGTTTCTAATGGACGACTTTGGCTCGACTCCTCTTGGCCTGGCTGAAACTTTCTTAGAATTGTGCTGCAGTCTGAGAATCTTACTTTATTTCTCCTTTCTTTCTCCTCCCTTTTCTTAGGTGTCAGACCTCTTATCATGGACTGAATGATTTATCTCTTCATTTCTTCTTCCTCCCCTTTATCCTTCATATTTGTTTTCCCCCAAATATTTCTTTACTGAGTAATTCTGTTTTGGAGGCTGATTCTCAGGAAACTTAAATAAATGGAAGTGATACCAAGAGTGGTTCAAGAAAAATGGAGTTTGGGGAATAGTTCACTTGTCGCCCGTAAGCAAAGAAGATACCACCCTGAGTGGCATTTGGCACTCAGGATAGCCCCTGGCAAAGGTGATGGCCTACTTAGTGAAGATTTCACTGGCAGTAACCTCGGCAAATGTCCTGGTACAGGGAAAGCCTCATGCAGATGCAAAGATTCAGGCATTTTTAAAATGGGGGGTGACAATTCCTAAAGGACCTCAGAGTTGGCTGTTGATTGCTAAGTTGAATCACCTTCTTCTAGATGAATAATGAGAAACTAAGGGATGTTAGCAAGCAGTAAAAGGCGAAGTGTGAGAGCCTTTCAAAGAGGTTCTCTTTGGTAGCTTACAAAGAGGTTTTTTTCTCCTGCAGTGGAATTGTGGACCCAGCTGAAGCAATAACTCATGGCTTAATATTTAGATTGATAGAGATCCAGAGATATCCAAATGTTCAGACAAATCAGGTCCTTTATGCTCAAATCAAGGCTCTGGTTAGGAAGGGATGAAGGCATCTGGATGAATGCCCCTGAGGATGTTTGATACTGGAGAGCCCTCAACTGTGAGAGCTTTCAGAGGAGTCTCTCCTCTTCCTCGTGTAAGAGGTAGGACATCTGCTGTGCTAGAAGATGCTGTAGAGGCTTTTCCTCCTCAAGGCAACTGGTGCATCTTTCAGAAACTGAACCTACTTCCTCTGACTCTCAGGCTAATAATGAGGGTTAAATCCCAACATTATCCAGTTGAGGAAATGCTTAATGGAAGAAAGATAGAATATACTGAAGGAGATGTGAGCATTAGTTAGCATGCACTAAATCTGGGATTGAAAGGAGCAAGGGGAGTAAATCTGGGATTGAATTTTGAATGGGTCTAATCAATGGGGTGAGATGTAAGGTTGGGTAATCAAGAATTCACTCACTTGGGGGCACTTTTTTGGGGGCACAGGATTTAACAACCTGGCATTCCCCTAAGGGATGGGCAAATTTGCTGCTAGGGTGGCTCTTACAGTCCTGAAGAAGCTATGCCCTATATTGAGCAAAGTGGAAATGCTTGAGTTCCACTGGCAGATGGTAGAGGAATAAGTAAAGAGGTGAGGGAATTGAACATGTTAGAATAAATATATTATGTGATGCCAGAAGACCCAACAGGGGATTATGTTCCACAGGAAGGCCCAGAGGACACAGAAATCACCAAGACCATCAGGAATGCATTGAGAGAGGCACTAGCATCACCAAGGAGTTTGGTGGTGCCTCTCCTCTAGAGGCCAGGGATGATGCTAGGAGAAGCAGTCACAGAGCTGGGATCATTAGCATCCATAGAGATAACTCCGCCCTCCCAGTATTAGGGGCAAAGTGATAGCATTTACCCGCCAGAATTCAGGAGACTGCCACTAATGTAAAAACCTAAAAGTTTAAATAGGAAAATGGGGGTGGGGTTGACTCAAAGTGAGTCATGAAGATGTTTAATACAGCACGATGTCTTTGGGACAACTAGACAGGCAGCTGAAAAGAATACCGAACACCTACAACCAGAAAAAGGCAAGAATGGAAGAACACAGGTTAAGGGTGGTCACTCCCAAGAAAATATCACAATACCTTGCTCAGTTCCAGAATCAGCGGGGCTTGTAGAGTACCATAATAGCCTTCTAAGCAGACAGGTGAAGGAACTGCTTGGAGGTAATACTCTGAAGAGATGGGATGCCATCTTTAAATGATGATTTAGGCTGTGTCACATGAATCAAATCAGAGGCCTTCATCTGCAGTTCATGCCCAATAGGACTTGTACATAGGTTCAGGAACCAAGAGGTAGAAGCAGGAGTGGCCTCACTTAACATCACTCCCAATGATGGGTCCTTTGTGCTTCTCCTACTCATTCTCTTTCAGGATTGCAGAACTTTGTTTCCAGCAAGCTTCCCAATGAACTACAAGATATGGATGTTTCCAGGGCACTGTGGACTCCTTGGATCTAGGGATAAGCAAGTGAGAAGAGTGACTGTCTTGGCAGGGGTGACTGAGCTCTGTGGAACATATGGAACCCATGTCTTCCACTTGGACCCTCTTGGTTCAGAACCTCAGGAATAAAAAATTGGCTTAGACAACCATGTAAACCACCAAGATTTGCTCCAGTGATAGGTGAAGGATAAGGGGAATTTAGAATAGACAGTAAAGGAAAGAGAAGATCAATACCGGTAGAAGGCTTCAGATCAATTTCAGCAATGGATGCTACAGTTTGTTCCACCCACTTCCCATTTCAAAGTTCTCATAAAGGTCCATGGTAACAATAGAGAAGCAATGGAGAAGCTAATCCCTGAACCACTTGGTGAAATAAACCTGTGCAGTATAAGGCATGGACTGTGGCAGCCATGAGAATGCACTGCTCCAATCTCCCACTGTGGAGAGTATACCTGAATGACAGCTGGGGTTGCCAGCCTGCTGAATCCACCATCATGTTTACAACAAGGCCACACTTCCCCTGTCTTACTCTCAACCAGTGACTGAGTATGATAGGGGCACCAGTGCAGTTTCATTCAGAAAGTTCATTGGATCCTTTTTATGAGTGACATGAGCTCAAGGACTCCTCATCAGCTTGATTGAAACTTGGTTGAACTGTGTTACAGGCTGAGAATCCTTCTGCTCAATTCTCCTTCTCTACCACTCTCCTTTTGGAGATGCCAGACCTGAATGCTCCCTCTGCCTACTACACCTGCTTCCTCCCCTTCATCCTTCACAGACATTTCCTCAAATAAATATCTTTTCACCTAATTCCACCGTGGAAGCTGCTTGTCAGAGGACCAAAGAGGCAAAACACAACCTATTTCAATAAGTCAGTGTTTTCTGACTATAACATCGGGTACAAGTGGATATGCAGGAGAGTGTGAATTGTAAAAACATGTAACAAAATGGATGGGAAGTGGCTAAATTATAAGATCTTTTTTTGTTTTGCCACAATGAGGAATTCTGTCTTTGTTTGTGGGGCTGGAGAGCCATCAGAGGAGACTGCTAGAGAAGATTTGTATTTTGGAAGATTCACTCAGCTTTGTCAAGAAATGAACGTGGGTATATTAGATTTAGGACAGAGGCTAGTCTACATCTAGTGAAACTGAATGTTAGGATGGAGAGAAATGGACAAATTTAAGAGATATTATGTAATAATCCACAAAGGTTCATTTGATTACTATAGAATATGAGTCAGATGAGGAGAAAATTGACAAGGGTAAATCCCAAATTCACTTGAACAAAGGGTCGTGAAGACAGTGAATGTGGAGACTTGGAATGGAAGGAAAAGGGTACCAGACATGATGAGTGTGGGTACCTGGGGAAACTGTAAGTGGTATTATGTAAGGGAAAGTTGGGTACATGGGTTGAAGGTCAGGAGAGAGTGAGTTGGTAGAAATGAAGATAAGGTAAATGTTAACTTATATACAATAAATCATCTCAGAGTTCTTAAGATTACCCAGGGAAGATATACCGAGTGGCAAGAGGAGATAGCTGAGAAAAGAACAAGTTGTACCACCCTCTCCATTTAAAAATACCTACAAATGGGCATCTGCCTTCTCCAGGGTAAATATCATTCCCTAGAACCTCTTCTCAAAGGTTCTTTTCTAGCCCTCCACTTCATGTTAGAAAATTTATATAACCGCAAGAAAATCATTTTATTGGAGGCAATATCAACTAGTGCTTAAAAAGTAGTATTTGCAGTAAGAATATTTGAGTTTCAATCCTAGTTTTACCACTTGTGTAGCTTTAGGAAATCTGTTTAAGATGTTTATATATATTGATCAGCATGGTTTCTGGGGTAGTAAGCACTCAGTAGATACCAATTTTTATTGTCATGATACAAAGAAAACACTGACCCTAGAATATTGAATGTAGGTCAAAGTAGAGGGAAATGGCATTCTTTATTGATTTTTTTATTAACTGACTAGCAATAATATGGACTTTTAAAATTTCTACAAAGATATTCACACTATGTCGAATAAATTCCATAATTGTCATAGGTACCAATCAAGAGAAAAAAAGAAAATTATTTAAATTTGAATCTATATTGAATTTAGTTTATGTAGTGATGTCTGATGGTCTCTTTATCACCAACTTGTGTGTGGACTAAGGAGGGTCCTGTGAAAGAACTCAGTTTCACAGAAAAAGAAGCCAGGCCTCTTGTGCTTGAACCAGCAGAAATGTTTTAGTCTTCAAAGGAGACTGATGGATGTGCAAAATTATGGTTGATTGCACAATCTACACAAGTAGATGAGATTAAGACCTATGACCTGTTGCTGTGGTATTAAAGAGCACGAAGTTTAGAGTGATGTCTGAATCTAGCTCCATAACCTATTAGCCATGTAACATTGAGCAAATGATTTAACCTCTATAAACCTCAGTTTTTTCAACTGTGAAAGAGAACTAAACACTTGGCGCAGAAAATGGCACAACAAATAGCTAAAGAATGTTTATTATTCTTACTATTACAAGTCTGTTCAACATTTCATGGGTCCTTTTATTCTGAAGATATTTCCTCTCTCTGGCTGTGGGAAATTAATTTCTCTAATGTTCTTCCTTTTGGTTCACTGTTTACTTTTTGACCTTCAGTTGGTCTGATGTTCTATTGGATTGTTCTGTGCTTCTTCTTTTATTTTATATTTTCTACCTCCTTATATTTTTGCTCTTTGCTCTAAAAGATTTCATCAAGTTTTATCCTCCAGTCCCTTTACAGACTTTTAAAACATGTAATCAAATTTCTAAGAGCTTTCTTTTTCTGTAATCTTTCCTTTTTATAGAACTGTATTCTTGTTTTGTGGAAGCAATATATTCTTGATTTTCTCTAGTGTTAAATCTAGATCTTTTTATATCTACCTATCTAGCTTACTAACTATTGTCATATTCCCTGAAACATCTGTTTCCTCTTGGTTTAGATGTTCTTTCATTTATTTCGGCCTTTTATTTTATTATATGGGTTTTCCTCAGATGTCTGGTGATCCTTGACTGTCCCCTTTATTTTCTTTTTCCTAATGTGAGTTGATCTGCTTCTTCCCTGAAATGGGAAGCCTCACTGGACTAGCAGTGGACAAGAAATGGTAAACCAATTTTAAAAAGAGGGTGAACGAGAGTTACTGGTTCTATGTAAATCTCAATAACAGATAATTACCAAAAAATGGTTACTGCTGTATTAATTGTGAGAAAGGCAATGATAGAAATGCTTAAATGCTGAAAGTCTAGAACAGTTTGCATTTAGTTTATTTCAGGAGTGTTTTTAAGTCCTTACATCCCTTTAAAGACAATGACATTACATATTTAGTTAATACCTTAGGGAGTGGTAGGGTAAGAAAGAGGAAGGAAGATCCTGGTTAGCTAAAGTACTCAAAAGAAAAACTTTGGAGCTATGTGAAAAGATTGTGTCTGAATGTACATTCACAAGTTTAGAGCTAAAATGAAATATTTAAGATATTTAGGTATCATTTCTGGCTATAAGTGACTTTTTGATCAATTGACTAAATACTAATAGTAACACATTAGAAGTGTGTACTAAAGTGGCAGACAAATTTACCTTTAAGAAATATAAAAAACAATAATGTTATAGTTAGTATATTCATCTATATTTTCACGTGTAGTTTTTATATTAATTTAGAGTTCCTTGTATAATCAATGTATTTAGTATATACCTTTTAATATGAGGAAGAGCTTTGCTATACAAAGGGAGATCCACTAACCAGAAGTTATTATTATCACCTGGTAGCTTATGAGAAATGCAGAATCTCATCCCCTCCCAGAGGTACAGAATCGGAATCTGCACTTTAACAAGCTCCCCAACTGATTCTTACACTCATTTAAGTCTGCACCAGTAGATAAGAAAGATCAAATTGAGAGTCATTATTCCTTATTCTAGAACTAGCTTTTCCTTATGATGTGTTTTATATTGAAAATCATACTTCAAAATCTTGGAAACTTTGGTATAATATATTCAGAAAAAAAGAAAAGCTTAGAGAAGAACAATGAGTAGCATTTCATGTCATATATTTGCATGAAAATCCATGTACTTTGAAACAGAAAACTCTGGTAAAAATAAAGGGAAAGAGAAAATAACTGGCGTGGTTATATTAGAGATGACCAAACTGATCAGAGATAAGATATAGTGATGGTGGACATTTTAACTAGGTGGACAGTTTCTGGATGATTCAGTGCAAAAGCAGGATGGCTGATAAATTTTTCACTTTGATGACTTAACGTCAATTTTACCACTGTGAAGGAAGAACAAGTGACAAGAAGTTTTACTACCATCGTCGTAATTTTTACCAACATGGAAGACCCAACTGATGAATTGGAAATAATAGGACATTGGAGAATTACAGTTAGCTGTTTTAGAGTCTGTGATAACAGAGGAAATTTAGGCATAGTCAGATTGACAAGCTAGATTATGGGAAGTTAAATTTCAAAAAATCAAAAGAATGTCGAATATGATCCCATAGCACAAGTCGCTAAAAGAAAAGTGGTCAAAGGAGAGGACTCAAAAAAGAAGTCACTTGCAGTTCCAAGAAAGAAAGAAGAGAGCTGTAATTGAAAGAACTATGGGAGTTGATCAATAAGCTTCACAAGGACTTAGAAAGATGAAAATGAAGAGACATAAAGAATGAACATATGGCTTAGTTATGTCAGAATAATGACAGGAAAGTTCAAATCTGGAAAGACGCAGGCCCATAAGTGTAGATTATTACGTGGGGATTGTGTTATAATCTTAATAGCCATGAGAAGGAAGCTGGATTACTCAACTCTTTTTTTCTTTCTATTTGCTTGTATTATAACTGTTTGCTCACATCTATCTCCCTGACTAAATTGAGGATAGAAATCTAATCTGATTCATTCTGATATTACCAGAGTATAATATATGGTAGAAACTCATTAAAGTAGAAACTCATTCAACTCTCTTGAAAAACAAAGAGAAGAATAAATATTGCTAACAGGGAGTTGCAACAACTGCTATTATAAAAGAGAAGTTACCTCTTAAAAATGTTATTATATATATATTTTTTAAACTGCTATTATGATGACTAAATAATCTTTTTAGAATTTTATAAAGTTTTAAATTAGGTGAAAAGGAAGTTCTACTGAGCTCAGAGGGCAGGGACATTAAGTAGAATACCCTGGTCTTGATTAAATGGATCCAAAGTGATTGAGAAAAACATGAACAAAACTCCAAATTGTTATTTTTCTATACATTTTACTTATATTTGAATAGATATTACTTGAACACAGTTAAAATATTGGAATGTTCAAAGGCACGTAATTAAATGTGTACTTCAATTTCACGTTGATTTATTATGTCTAACTAGTTTTCAGTTTTCACAATCGCATATGTTAACAACTCATTGTTTACTGTTGCGTATTTGTGTAACATAAATAAAATTCATATGACGTTTAAGTTGCTATCCTGCTCCCTTTCATAGCTAACCACTTCGATTAGTTTCTTATGTAACCTTCCATAGCTTCTCTATGTATTGCTATACAAATACAAATCTACATTTTTACTCTTCTTTCTCTTTTTTTTATACAAATGTTAGCATAGCATACACAATATTTTACAACTTGGTGTCTCCCAATTTCATTGTGTTTTGGTAATCTTTCCACATACATACATAGAAAGATTTTTTGTTCTTTACTGTTTTTACTTTTTATTATGGAAACTTTCAAAACAAATAAAGGTAGAAAGAAGAGTATAACTAAGTTCCAGCAATAATTATCAATATTCGGCCACTTTTGCTTCTTTTATTCCCCATTTCTATTTTTTTTGGAGTATTTTAAAACAAATCTCAGGTATTTTATTTCATCAGTGAATACTTTGGCATGTATTTCTAATAGATAACAATACTTACTTACTTGCATAACCACAATGCCACTATCACACCGAGCTAAATGAATAATAACTCATTTATATAGTTTAAAACTCAGATCATGTTCAAGTTTTAATACATGTAGAACAGACACTTTAATTGCTCTCTTTTTTAGAGTTTTTGTGGATTTTTTGTGTGTTTTATTTTTATGTGAACTTTAGAATCAACTTATCTAGTTACAAGAAAGTTAGTGTCTTACAGCAATTGGATTAATTTTTAAGTCAACTCATGGTAAATTGATATTTCTACCCGGTGGAGTCTTCCTTTCCAAAGTTCATGGAATGACATTCTTTTTCAAATCGTATTTTGGAATATTTAAAGTTTCCTTCACATGAGGCTTACATAGTGTTAGGTATTCCTAAACATTCTACCTTGTTTCTATTCTAAAAGAGAACTTTTTTTCTATTATTACCTGGATGTCGTGTGTATGTGTACAACAACATTTATATTAATTTTGGACCATGTTACCTTATCAAGCTATTATATTTTGTTGCTCTTTCTTACATTTACATCATTACATGAGCTGTATTTTCTTATGTGTACGTGTGTGAGGAAGGAGGGATGGTACAGTCTTCCAGTTTTGTTCCTCTTCATAATCCAGTGGTTTTCTTCTCTGCTGCCACATAGACACAGAGCTTCCTGAATATATCGCCTTTTGGGATGATTGTTTGGTATCTTCACCTTCTCAAAACCAAACTTGGTTTACAGAGGCTTCTGTCACCATACCAGCTCATCCCCACATTCTTGAATGAGTTTTCAAAAATTAAAATGCATAACTTATTTTAATTGTGCCTTGCTTTTCCCTTTCAGGAGGAGTATTTTTGCTGAGATGTACTGTTGCTGGGTTCCCTCACCACTCTCCATGACTTTATTTCTTCCCATTGGACTTCTGCTCTTGGCTGATTTTGGCAGCTCTTGCATGTATTTTGGAGGCTGCAATTACACATGTTTCTCACTTTTCCCCAAAATGAAAATTAAAGCTTTATTTTTTTTTAAATTTTCCTTGTTGCATGTGGATGATTTATAAGAAAAACAGAAAGTGTTGGCTAACACAGCCATTTTACACCAGAAGTCTACCAATTGCCATTATTAACCCTTAGAGAAATTGTGAAATGAGGGTAAAGAGAAAAGGAACATAAGGAAATATGTCTGTCACAAACTTTAAAGGGTCTGAGATTTGACCTATTTACAAGCCGTAGTGTCATGCATGGTGACGGAAGACATGAGTTTCCTAGGTCAGAGAGAAGACTTTATTACTCATGGCAAAAGATGTATCCAGATGCATGTTTGTGTCAGTTTCCTGAACCCCATTTCCAACAAGCGTGATACAGGTGGGCCTAGATGAATTCCTGTGCACACACTGTGTTACATTACACGAGAGGGACACTGAGTCTAAGAAACTCACTATTTTATAGCACTAGCAAGCAAGCCTGCTCTTTGTCCTAGAAGACATTACTTCATCCTTTAAAAAGTTGCTTGCTACAAACACAATTCTGAGAAATGACCTGAGTAAAGAGCAGTTAGAATCTTACATTCTTACATACTGAGCCTCAGAAAGAAGAGTGGGAGCAGGAGAGATCCACGGAAGATTGCATCTCAACAACGCTATTTTGATATTCAAAATATGGAGAAAGCAATTTCTGTTAAATGCCCCCCAAAATATGAACAATGCCATTCCTAGATAAACTTACTATACTGTATTATCAAAATACATTTTGTGAGCTCTTGAAAAAAAATATTACTGAAAATAAAAATGAGTTCACTAAGATTAGCTATACGGGGTTAAGAGCTTCCTCTAGAAAGGATTTATTATTTGCGGAGCAGAGATATTTGACAGGCATTGCATATCTGAATTTTAGAAGATTTCTTTTTTTTTTTTTTTTTGTGGGGAAGACCAGCCCTGAGCTAACATCTGTTGCCAATCTTCCCCTTTTTGCTGAGGAAGACTGGCCCTGGGCTAACATCCGTGCCCATCTTCCTCCACTTTTTATATGGGACGCCGCCACGGCATGACAGACAGGCGGTGCGTCGGCGGGCGCCCGGGATCCGAACCTGCGAACCCCGGGCTGCCAAGCGCGGACTAAACCGCTGCGCCACCGGGCGGCCCCTTAGAAGATTTCTTTATGGAAAATTGAACAGTATATAATGGTGGATTTAAACCTGATTTAGTGAGAATAAGATTATTATCAAAAAAAGGATGTCGCTTAATTAGTCAATTTAACCTGAAAGAGAGGTCAATTGTGAGGCTACCCTCACCAACAAAAGATTTGTTTTTCAATTATATTATGAATAGTATCTAAAATGGAGTAGCAGAAATATTGTATTATAACACTATTTTATGAGTTCATTATAAATTCATCATATCGCATCTTGCTTATTACAGTTTTAATCAGCACACTTTGAGAGTGACATGAAGCGTAGACAAAAAAGAGAGACCAGTTTAATATTTCCATATGAAAAACAATAGAAGGAACTGAGGATACTTTCCAGCAAAAATAGGACAGAGAATAAAGAGAATGATAGATCTACTTGGTAAGAAAAATTAAATTGTTCTGTTTGTCCTCTGAGGATCAAGGACAAGACTATAAGTGAAAGATGTAGGTTGGCAAGCCTGAGTTCAACGAAAGGGAAAAAATTCTAGCAACACTCCTTATGATGGAATGACATTGGAAATAAGGTAAATTCAATCCAAGGATGGCTCCTGGCTTTGTGGGGCCTGAAGCTTTTGCAAATTTGTGAGACCATCTTTAAGAAAACAAACCAAAATACATAACTGGAATATAAAACTCAGTACAGAAGGAAACACTTATTTAGAATGAGAAAATATCCGACAAAGTACACATTTTCAAAAGATGTCCAATACCACAAATATTATAAAATCCAAAAAATAACCTAATATTTTAATTAGTTAAGTGTCTGAAACGCTTCTCTAATGCCTTCCCCTCTGTAGTTTTGACTGCATACACTTTGAACACATCTTTTTGGGGTAATAATCGCATAATATTTTCTATTAGGTATTGGAAAAATAACTCAATTTTTTCTCTGACAAGGTTGACTAATGTTTATATTTTTAAATTATAACTTAGAAATGTTTCTTTCAGGTTCACAACCCTTTATGGGTAACGCTATTTTTTCTAATTCTGATATTTCTGAATCTGCAGCTGTGTCACTTCTAATCACATTTCAGCCCCCAGTCTTGAGTGTGCTTTCCAGGTGTTTCTTCAACTTAAGTTAAAAACATCAGTCTTTTTTGGATGCGATTAGGTATTTCTTACAGTAACATAGAAATTAAGGCCAATATCTTTGAAAAATCAAAAGATCCACAAATTAGAGAAATAAAGTGTTATTTTTAATAAAACATTGCAGCTCATTTTAAGTGAAGTTATTTTAGAAGATTTTCCTTTGGTATATTACATCCAATTGTTTTAATTCTGTGACTCATTGTTCTGTAATCTTCATTGTTCCTGGAGATTTTCTTATTACTTTTCTAGATTAGTGAAATAGGAATAGCTTTAAAGCAAACGCCATAAAGAAGAATGGAAATCATCAGATGAGACTATGAGAAGGATGAGAAAGGTAAAACACATAAGACTTAAATCTTTATGATGGACAGAATATTATTCAAAGAAGAAAAAAATATTAGATACAGAAGGAAATTTACTGATGTGATGGAATTTTAACAATGCTTTCAATTCACCCAAAGGATTTTGCATCCAGCTACTGACAGGAAAGCCGTGTGCATTTTGCTGGAATGCTTAGTCTCCTCTGCACCCAAAGGATTGCATATATTGGGCTTTGGCTTGAATAACGTGGTACACTTTCCATCTCAGAAGGGACTGTCTTCGCATCAGCTAGCTGAACACCTCCATGGCAATATCAGGCAGGATAGCTTAAAAGTAAAAATATGAACATATTCTATTTCTAGAGAAGAATATTTCTCATCTGTAAAAAGGTGACAAGGATCTTAAAAAAAATAATGTGTCAGTTCTTCACATATAAGATTTTAGGTTTTTTTCCTTTTCCTTTTCCTTTTCCCACTTGAGCAATGGCAGACATTCTTTTTTGCTGAGGAAGATTCGCCCTGAGCTAACATCTGTTGCCAGTCTTCCTCTATTTTGTATGTTAGCCACCACCATAGCATGGCCACTGATAGATGAGTAGTGTAGGTCTAAGCCCAGGAACCTAACCCAGGCCACTGAAGCGGAGTGTGCCGAACTTAACCACTAGGCCACCAGGGTTGGCCCAATAGCAGGCTTATTTTCCCCTTCCTTTTTGTAAAAGAATTTGGATCTTCTGCACACTCCATTCATTTTTTCATGGAATAGTGTGTTCCTTTCCTATCTACACTGTCCATTATAACTCCCAGAAAAACATCCTTGACAGCTTCAAACATCATACACAGTTTGTGGAAAACAAAAGTAGTAAGCTTCTCAACATTTTTACTTCCAGATAGCTTACAAATATCTCCTCAAAGTGTTTTATGTGACTCCTGTTTCAACTTCATCTCGATCCATTCATTTATTCATTCATTCTAAAATAACATTGAATACCTAAAACACGCCCTCACAGTGCTAGGTTCTGGAATACAGTGAGGAATAAAATTAACACAGTACAGAACTTCATGAATTTTACACTTTAAAGGGCAAACAGATGTTGTGGGCAGAATCGTGTCCCCCCAAATTCATATGTTGAAACCCTAACCCCCAGTAATTCAGAACATTACTATATTTGGAGACAGTGCCTTTAAAGAGGTGATTAAGTTAAATTGAGGCCATTAGGGTGTGCTAATGTAATCTGACTGGTCCTTAGAAGAAGAGGAAATTTGGATGCACAGAGAGATACCAGGATTGCAGACACACAGAGGAAAGGTCATTTGAGAACACACCAAGAGGGTGCCCATCTCCAAGCCAAGGAGAGAGGCCTCAGAAGAAACTAAACCTGCCAACATGTTGATCTTGGACTTCTAGCCACCAGAACTGTGAGAAAATAAATTTCTCTTCTTTAAACCACCCAGTCTGTAGTATTATGTTGTCATAGCCCTAGCAAACTAATACAACAGACACTAAATTACCAGATAAACACTTCTAAAGTTGCAATTGAGACAAGAGCTTTGATTCTGATGTGGCATGCACCAAACCAAACAGATTTGGAACAACACTACCACACACGCGCCCCCCCCACCCCCCCACACACACACTAAACCAAAGGTAGAGGGATGTCAAGGATTTTTAAGCTGATTCTAGTCTTGGCTCAGCAAATAGTCAGTGGTGTAACTGGTCGGTTCTTTCAATAAAGAGATTCTTCCTGCCATACATAAAACTTGGCCAGTACTTTCCAGACGCTCTTCTTTGTCTTTTTTTCCCTGTCAAAGAATTTAAATTCACCCTGCTCTATGCTAACCTCCAGGTAAATTGACAGCTACATAACTTCTCCTACTGAGTAATCTTATAACTAGAGGTTACTTATGGGGTCATTCATTCTATAGTCTTCTCTACTGTACTTTGAACAATCCCCAAATCTTTATAATTGTTCCAGAAATTTTCAATTGTTCTAAATACTTCTCAGTTGTTCTAGATAATTCTCAACATTTTCATCTCCCACTAACTCACTGGGTGAACATAATCTCTTTACATCTCAGTTCCTTCATCTGTGCTTGTTGGGCTTGAACTACAGGACCATTTGAAAGTTACCTCCAGCTGGACCATCCCATGATTCCCCACCTATGGCGACTGCAGTGGCAAACAAAACAGATAAAAAAGAGTAACTAGACCCGAGGCTACTCTAGTCTCTGAAAAATGCTATAAAATTCACTCTTGTTACTTCTAAAGAGTAAATGGGAAGAATATGTATACTTAGTATGGAAAGTAACTCACTTCCTTAACATACTATATGTAGAATGACTTTCAGAAAAATTGCTAAAGCTCCAAAATTGGTTATAAATTGTTTTCTGCAAACGTATCATACCAAAGAGTTATTATAAAAACTCTTTCCCTCCAATGGTACTTTTTATTTTAAAATATTTTAGTCATTTTCTTTTTTGAACTTATCATTTCTTGCTGATAGCGACTTCGACTGTCTGCTACACAGGAATCCCATCAGTGCAAGGTAATATAATAAAAGTCACCTCAATTCACTTGAGAAGCACATTGGTACATTGTACCAGATGTCTGTTATAAATGGAGATTAAACATGGAGAGCTAGTGTCAGGACCTTCAATTCTCCCACTTCTATGAAAATCTATCTACATGTTTTATTTTAGATAGTGGACGTTTTTCTTTTACAAATAGCACTGTATTCCTTTCCAGTTTGTTGTCTAATATTTTGCAATTATAAATGTTTTAGTGGCATTTACACGAGCAGATCAAATTCACTAATGGAATGTTCTGAAAATAGCTGTTATTTCAAATTTATTTATTGACTTTTTTTTGAAGGCAAATGGCTCTGCCACTATTATTGTAATGAACTTTGGGAAGGTACTAAACTCTTCTTGGCCTCAGTTTCCACATCTACACATCTCATAGGGTTAAAAAAAACAGCAGACTCATGTACATAAATGCAGCCCAAAAAGGTGACTGACACATAACATTTACTTAATAAATGATGGTGGCTTCTGCCTTCTTTTATTGCTCAGAATATCCTCATAGATAAGAGTTTTGGTTTTCCTTATCATGCTCCCCAAACAAAAATATTCCATGGACTTTTTTTCCTTTTTTATTTAACCTTTGAAATGGAGAGATTTAATAGCTTTATTAAAATTAAAGAACATAGAAATTACTTCCTGGCCCTTACTAGAAAATCATAATTAAAAATACTTCCAATAACAAAAAGGGACATCCTAATTTAGGCTCTGCTATCCCAGTAATCAAATGTTTTGCAATTTATTTGTTTTCAGTTTTCCAGTGTAGACAAAGGTGTTAGCAGAACAAAATTTATTAAGACAAAGGCAAAAACATATGCTTAAATACATTCTTGTATTTTTCACTTTTAATTGTAACATCAACTAGAGTTATTGGTTTAAATACAAATTTCATTATTTATTTATCAGCTAAAAACTTCCAATGGCTTTCTATTGTCTCAAGCATAGTCTAACATTTAGAAACTCTTCTAAAGTCTTTTTTCTGATGCCATGCTAAGTCACTTTCTTCAGGAGCAAAATCTCCAACTATTCCAAAATATTCGTTCATAATCAATACTCCAACCATACTGAATTACATCATCCTCTTCCCCAAATCTTTCATATTTCTTCATCCTTCCATAAATTTGCACTTCTCCTTTCCATGTCTGGGAATATCTCTTATTGCCTCTCTCCATGCAGATACTTGAGAGATAAAATGTATGGTCTACTCTAACAATCAGCTCAAACACCACCTCTTCTTTGAAGTTTCCTGACTGCCCCCACCTGATTTCTAGCAGCCTCTGTCCTTCTCAGTATTCTCTTCGAACCTTTCAGGCATCTCTCTACAAAACTTACTTAACTCATCATATTGTACTTAGGCTTTTTAATTTTTATCTTATAATTTAATGATGAGAATTCTTCAAGGGAGGTGTTCTCTTTTTTTCATCATTTCTACCTACCTATGCCAGTTGACTGAACAAATGAGACTCATTTGTATGTAATGTTCACCTGCAACTAATGAATATTACATATGTTTTTGATTGTTGAATTACATCTATATTTTCTTCTCTTTTTAATAGAGACATATTTTATTTTCTCTCAGTATTTCTACTTTAAAACTAAGTATTTGTTTATTTTATGAATTATTCAATAGGAGAAATATGAGAAATGATAGTTTAGAGAATATGCAAATACACTAGTGATTTTTCTTTTTCAAATTTCATAAGCTACAGAGTTAATAAGCCATGAGCATCTGACAATCCAAGCATCAAATGGGATGCACAATGTGTCCTAAAATGCATTAAAACCACATTTACTGCATCTGAGTATTTAAAGAGCTATTTGCCAGATAAAGACAACATTATCATCTTTTGTTTTACTAACACAATTCCAGTAATTAATTTTTCATTCATTCAACAGATATTTATTGAAAATTACTATGTGCAAGACATTAGACCTGATTCTCTGGGAAATATTTCTTACTCTCAAAGAATTTAAATTCTAGAAGGTGAGATAAGGCATGCGTATAAATAAGCCAGACATTGATAAAAGACATGAGGTCATAATGAAATACAATAAAAGTTCCAAGTAAGGAAAGAAAATTCCCTTTTAGAAGTAGAGAAGAAAAATTTTGAGGTGTACCATAAGACATTAACAATATCTGGATATGTAATAATAGAAAATTACCAACCTTTCAATTTTTAAATATTTGTGGTTTTTCAATCCTTGGCCAAGAAAAGTGCATAGATATAAAAAACCTACCACAATCACCTTAGACATACTTAAATTACTATAAGAAAAACATTATGACATCATGATGACAATATCTGTGTGAATACTAGATGTTGAGGGAAAGCCTAATTGATGTGCTTAATGATGGATTATTAAAATAAGATTTTTAACAGATTTATCCCACGTATGACCAACTCTCCTCTCTGGTTGGAGTTACTCAGTTATTTTTATCTGGATATTTTAGATAACTGTATTCTGATAAAAATCCTAGGAAAATAATATTGTCATATGGTCATCTAATTATATTTGGGCCACATTCAACCTGAAACAAATCACGTAAATTTAGAAATTCTTCTGAGAATTATTTGTGTTTCTCTCTAAGAAATCGTGTCATCTTGCAAAGAATTAGAGTATTACTTTAGTGAGCAAGTTTAGTAATAATTGTCAAATAATATTTTATTTCAAGTGAAAATAAAATACTTTAAATAAACTATTTGGAATTAAAGAATAATTTTTACTATGGTTGATTAACATAAACATAAAATGAAGAAAATAGAATGTCTCTTAAAGTGCTGCAGAACATTTTAGGAATATCGGAAAGAATGGGCTTGTTCTCCACCGATCTCTCATTTGTGTTTTTTTTTAGCTAGCATTACATTTTGGGAATTAAAAGTCTCAAAGAGAAGATAATTATCACAAACAAAATAAAGCAAAAACGAGTAAGCATATAGATATCTGAAAATCAAAATATATATATTTCTACACCAGGGGAACTTACAAAATATTAGGTTTTACAGAATGTATTTCATTTCTGCTTTAAATGGTTGACTAATAACAGGCTATTTTCAATAGGAAAAATTTATATTGGTAAGGATTTCATTGATATAATGATTAGGTGACCACTGGGTGATGGTGTTATTTCCAATATCATATTTTTTCTAGTTTATCTTATACAAATAAGGATAATTTTATGTTCTGAACTTAAGATTTATTGTATATGTAAAAATGGTAAGAAGAGATATATTGAGAATGTTGTTTATTATAGACATCATTGAATTGAAACAAGTTAACTGCTTATTAAATATGATCCCTAACCCTTAGCTCAGTAGCTGGACTCTCTCAGAATCAGTGAAGTTTCCTTTCACTGTGGGCTTCCAAAGATTGTTCAGAAAGGTGAGGTGGGTGTGTGTGTTCATGGGGGATGTAGACTTTTTTGTCTGGGGTGGGGAATGTGGAGTCGACACAGCTATTGATGATACTCTGTTGGCACTTATAGTGCTTTGTGTTGGAGTTATTCACCCAGGAGGCACAGAAAGCAATGTTTAGGATATTTGCAAAACTAACGCATTCACCTCACTAAAATATTTTTCGAAGAATTCAGTATACAATTTTTAGAAAATATTGAAGTAATCATTATAGAAAACAGTCAGAATTTGTCTAGACTTTCTTATATCCATTTCATTCTTTACTATTTCTGTTATTTGAATAAGATATGGGGGTGAAATCATAATCCTTTGAGTGCTAGACTATCAAAGATTGTGTCAAAAGGACATGGTGAGCAATATGAAGATGCTCCCAACGTCCAACTTTGAGACAATTGGAACATAATTCAAGAAAATAACTGCAAATAATTGAAACACATAGTATGTGTTTAAATTTACAAGTCCCTAAGGGTACTAAAAATAAAAATTTAAACAACTACTGGTAAGGTTAGTTAGTTGTTGCCACAAAAATACTACATAAAAATCATACATAAATTCAGAGGATTAAAACTATAATTATTTATTCTTTCTTCTATATATGTAGGGTTGATTGATCTAGGGTGAGTTTGGCTGGGCTTAGCTCCAAGTTGCAGGTTGGCTTAGGGTTTTTCACATCTTTCTCAGCCTCCTTGGATTAGATTTCTTGGGGTATGTTCTTATAGCAATGACAAATGCTATAAAATAAGAAAGTCCAACTGTGCAAATATATTTCACGCCTCGGCTTGTTTCATTTTTGCTAATATCCCACTGGCCAAAAGAAGTCACGTGGTTAGAGCCAAAGTCAAGGGATTGGAGAATACATTTTGCTTTTATTGGGAGAAAGTGCAAAGTCATATGGCAAAAACATGGGTAACTAGAGGCAGAAAAACTGGGGCCAATAATTTTATCTATTATAGTTAAAATTAAAGGACACTAAGAAAACACCTGTTTTTTTTGTTTGTTTTGCTGAGGAAGATTCACCCTGAACTAATATCTGTTGCCAATCTTCCTCTTTTTTTAGTATATGAGCCGCCACCACAGCATGGCCACTGACAGACAGGAGGTGGTGTTTCGCGCCCAGAACCCGAATCTGGGCTGCCAAATCAGAGCACACTGAACTTACCCAGTAGTTTTGTGCTGGCCCAAAAAACAACTTATTTTTTGAGAAAATGATAAATAAAGAGAAAGAACCAAGTTTTATTCAGCTTTCTTATAGAAACTATACCTCTGTGTAAACCAATAGATGAGGGGACATGTCTCTTTATAACCAATTTTTCAACCCCTAATGAATTCACCAATCTGAATATCCATGGCCACAGACATAACAAAAAGAGACATATGTTTCTCTTCTTGGAAAGACACATATTACTTATGAAGTAGTCTTGGCCCTAAAACAAACAAACAAAAATCCAATCAAACTTGACCGATCAAACCCTAGACCCAATTACTAATTCAAAAGATTTTCAGAGATCAGAGGATCTCAGGGACACAACTGAAAAAAGTAACAGCTAGGGAAAACCTACAGAAAAATTGCCTAAGTTTCTTCAACAAACAAATAGTAAAAATACAAAGAAAAAAAGAGATTAAAAGTATCTTATGAAACCCATTAAACAATCACAACATGTGGGCCTTTTTGGATCTTGAGTCAAGAAGGAACTGAAATCATTTCCTTTTTTTGAAAAAGACAACATGAATTAGTAATGGCACAAAAGCAATACTTCCAGTTTTATCAGTGATATTTCTCTAATGTTCTCTGGCAAATATTATTTTTACCTCTCCATAGGTGGAGCACTTTCATATTTATGACAGGAAATACAGTGGGCAATTTAAGTTTTACACTATCAAGTTTCGGTTTTTTGTAATCACATGTTTCAAATAGGAATTAATTATCCAAGACATTTGCCTACTTTATACCAAACATTCTAAGTTAATGCAAAATTATTTATAGCTCTACTTGAGCTTTAATATGCTTTCTTAAAATAATTTCCTTGTAGCTACCACGAAGGAAATAACAATTTGAAGAACAGCACTAAATTCTAAGAGAAGGGTCACCTTTCCATTCCATACAGAATTACACCGGAATGACCTGAAATACTCCTGAATTTTTAGTTGCTTATGTTTGGAAGAGAAAATACTGTTGACAACTTAATTATCCATTACTGAAGTTCATCAAATGCTCTGTGTTTCCCTATAAGACTACAGGTTTGAAATTAAGTCATTTATTTTAAGTGAGAATCAAATCTGGAGTAAATGAATGACAGTCTAAAATACTGGATTAGATAGAAACAGAAGTGGCACTTGAATGAATTGTGAAAGGGTATAAAAATGTATATTCAGTAGCTCTTACATTAAATTTACAAGCAGACTTTGACATAAGAATTGAGATATACATTGCATATGCATTGGCAGTGGTGTCTTTGCTTTTGGCCACAATTAAAAGAAACCAGCACGGACATGTGCCACCACTCTTGTTTTTCCATTTTAAAACCTTTTTTTCATTTCTCATCTTCCATGTGAGCCGCCACCACAGCATTGCAACTGACAGACAGGTGGTGTGCTTCTGCGCCTGGGAACTGAACCAAGGCCCCTGAAGCAGAGTGGACCGAACTTGAACCACTAGGCCATCGGGGCCGGTTCTTTTATCTTTTTATTAAATCTCTTGTGCATGATTCTTCTTTTTTTTTTCAATGTTTTCCTGACTTCTTCCTCATTTTTCTCCCAAAATGAAATTGAGGTTTACTGGATTAATTGTTCAGATTTTCTTTAAGGTCTTAATTTGATATTGATAATTTATGGATTAATTTGCAGAGAAATGACACCATTGCAATACTGGGACATCTCATCCAAGGCCATAGCTGTTATGCTCCATGGCATATATTCAAGCTTTTCTTTGTTATTCTTCATTTAGTTCAATAACATTTATCACATATATACTATGTATTTATTTTCATGTTTATTTCTACAGATTTAGAACTTTCATTTGGGGAAAGGATTTTCCAATTACATTTTCTTCTTAAAAATTAGCCTTTGTTTCTATAAAATTTCTGTGTGTGTGTGTGTATGTGTATGTGTGCTATGGCTCTAAGTATCACGTGACAATATATATAGGTTGCCTGCTTTATACCTATCTGGGCCCTTGAGGATCTCTAATGATAGGCTTCGCTTGTGGGCATGAGTGTGAATTTATACTATGGAATCGTCTGTAAGCAACAAAGCAGAGAATAATAATAATAAATGTAAGGAATCCCAGTTGATAGCATTTTTATATGCATAAAAAGAGAAAAGGCGGGGGCCGCCCGGTGGCGCAGAGGTTTAGTCCGCACTTGGCAGCCCGGGGTTCGCGAGTTCGGATCCCAGGCGCCCGCCGACGCACTGCCTGTCAGCCATGCCGTGGCAGCGTCCCATATAAAGTGGAGGAAGATGGGCACAGATGTTAGCCCAGGGCCAGTCTTCCTCAGCAAAAAGGGGAGGATTGGCAACAGATGTTAGCTCAGGGCTGGTCTTCCCCACAAAAAAAAAAGAGAAAAGGCAAAGTACCTTTGGAGGAAAAAATTCCCAATCTAAATGCCTCAGGATTCCCCAGGATCAATTCAGTGAAATATATCATCTTACTAAAAAATGACTAAGAACAAAATGAAACAAGCTACCAGGAATTTGAGTCAACCAAAAAAACAATGATAAATCTATACTGACATTGATTTCAAGTATTAAATTAGGTACAGATTATAAAATAACTATGTCTATACTGTATTGAATATCATTGGCATGCAGGATAGCATTTGATTCGTGTTCCTATACTGATCTCTCATATTCTAACATTTTCACTTGCTTCTCTTGTGATTCCAACTACATAATCATATAATCTATTAGTAACAGCACTATTTATTGCTATGAATTGTCTTATGAGTTTTCCAAAACTTTTTGGGATAAATGCCCCCACTATCATAAAAATCTAAACTGTATATTACTTTACCTCTGAACCAAGAGTTATTTAGGAGAGGTTATCTTTTAAGAAAAAAAAAATGGTTAGCTTTTTAAAAAACATCTTTTCTAGTTTTATTGCTTCTTTGACTTCTCACTTACTGTTTGGGTGTATATACAGGAGCTAACACATTGTCAATTTTTGAAAAACATATGCTTAGGTATCAATTTTTGAAAAACTTTGAAAAGATGAGTGTTTGTTTTTAGGACACAGAGTTCAATATTTGTTAGTTAGATTGCCATTATATATTTCAATTTTTACCCTTCCACCTTCTGTTTTTGTTAGCTTGATCTCCCATGGAATGATAGAGGTGTATTAAAGTACATTGATGATATGTTTTTGTCATTTTTTCCTTAATGTGTTTTATATATTTTAATGCTAACTCATCAGGTTGAGAATGATGCGCTTCACCGACATAAAATGATGGTTCTTATTCCATTAACTTTTGTTTAAAACAGATTTGCTAATATTATTATACTCTTTACTTGTCTTTATGTTAATCTGACTGAGTTACATTTTATTTTAAAACATTCTAAGTTGTTTGGTACTGTTTTTAAAATAACATGCAGTTGAATTTTGTATTTTTTTTCTTTCCCCAGTCTTAGAGTATCTATTTAATTTTACTTTTATGACACATTTTATTCATTCTTGCCAATTCTTCTTTTTAAATTAGCTTTTGCTCTGCTTATTATACTTTTATTTATTCTATTATACTTCTATTTATTCTATTTATTTTCTAGATTTTTGGAAAAAATACTGTTTTTATTCTAGCTGTTGATTAACTTCATTTTTTTCAAATACATATATATAAATATGTATGTTATATATATGGTTGTATATTTCTCTATTTTCTTCTTCAAAAATAACTGGATTCCATCTATTTTTATCTGAGAATAAATTAGTATACATTTTCCTTCTTGCTTCCGAAATTCTATTCTTTTTATAATCTGATACATTTTAAATGATTTTATTTTACATTATTTGTGTTGTCTTTAAATAACTATCAATTTGACTATGTTTGAAGCTATATTCATGATGATTAGGAAGGTAATTCCGTGCTTAATATAAGTTTCAGTACTGACACCACTTCTTTATGTTAGTTAATATCCTGCTGGGCTAGAGTAGCAGTAGGCTACTTCCTTAAGCAGTTTCTCCACAAAGGGTGAAGAGTTATACAATTTCTAGATAGGTTTGGACTTTAAAATACATTTCTGCTATCTTCTTCTGTGAATGACAACTTGACTGAGTATAAAAATCTTGGGTCTCATGGGACCAGCCCTGCAGTGTAGTGGTTAAGCTCAGTGCATTCCACTTCGGCAGCCCAAGTTCACGGGTTTGGATTCCAGGCATGGACCTATGCCATTTGTCAGCCGTGCTGTGGCAGTGACCCACAAATAAAGTGGAGGAAGATTGGCACAGACGATGTTAGCTCAGGGCTAATCTTCATCAGCAAAAAAAAAATCTTGAGTCTCAAGTTTTTCACCCCAAAGCTCTATGCATTTTCTCTTCTGTTATATGTTTTACAGAATTCTGAAGCCACTTGATTTTTCTTTCTTTTTTTTACTTAACCTGTTTTTATCCCTGCATGGATGCTGTAGAGACGTTGGTGGTGTGGGTGCTCTCTAACTTCTATCCTTCTTCCTCTTTGGGTGGAAATCCACCTTTTATGGTTTGATTGGGAGATAAGCCTCCACCTCTCCCTGGGGAAGCTCCACATCCAGATTTTCCCTGTCTCTTCTCTTTGGAAGGTAGAACCCCTACCTATTTTCCAAGACTGGTTCTGTAGCATTTTTACAAGTTCTATAAACTGCATAATAGCCTCCAAAATCCTAAGCCTTTTCTCTCAGTTAGCTAGAGACAGTTTGTATTGTACACAACTAAGAGATTGACATATTAACAATTTTTTTCCTTTTCCTTTTTATAGTACATACTTTTATGTTAAATATGTGTGTGTGTGTGTGTGTGTGTATATTTCATCCTAAAATGAGGAGATTTTTAAAGGTGTAGCTATACTACAGATATGGGGCATTCCCCTGTCCCACTCCCCCTCGGGGTTTAGATTGGTTTAGAGACTCTCTCTTAGCATTCAAGAGTTACAGATATTTGCTAGCTCTGAGACCTAGTTCTCAAAATGGAGTATGCACAAGTCAGGTCATGAGTAACCCTGAAGGAGTCAATTCATCTTTGTCCAGGTTCTTCTCTTCTTTAGGTGAAGCCATTCTCCAAAGCACCAAACACAATATGACATATTTTTCATGCTTGAAAAATAAATCTTTTCTTTGTTTTGCCCAGAGTAGCCAGATTTGAAGCAACAAATAACTTCAATGCTTCAGGAGATGGGTCATTGAGAGGGCAGCCGCTATGTCTTGACCTAGGCAAAGACAGGGCCCACTGCCAGAAATAGACAGGGTGTCAGTATAGCCTGGTCTGTGCAGGAGACTCTGTTTATTCCTGCTGACACCAACAGCGCCCACTTTCACTCTTAAAGTGCCCTGGTTTAGATGATACAGAAGGTACAGAGCCTGTGTGCACAGGGTCCAAGCCCAGTTTCACAAGGCAGTCGATAACCATATCACTAAAAATGAGCAATTCCCAGAGATGGTGTTCCTCCAGAGCTTCTGTCCTTCCAGCAGCCAACTAAATCTCCCATGGCCATGAATACTGCATTCAGTCTTGTTTCTGTAATCACTATAGTTCCTGGCCAATTGGAACTTTTCAATCAAGCATTCAATTGAATTATCAAAAATAACTTGACAATTTCAGAGAAAAATACAACCTAAACCATTATGATGGCCACTAGGTTTTCTGCTCATTAGTGTTTTCTGGTTCGTGACTCTGCTGTTGTCACATGACTAAAAATATTTACAGTGATGAAAATGATTTAAATTGAGCTTTCTCAGTCCTCCTCATGAACCACCCCACACCTCAACTCTAGCTATTGATATTTTAAGCTCAGTGTTGTTCAAGGGGTCCATGATTTCACTCTGATGTAACAGTGGTCTCATAGGCAATTTACAAATTGACCATGCCCTTCTATAATCTAGTGTAATCCAGTGTATCAAAGAGAAATGCCTGAACTTTGTGGATATTTTTATGGCTGTCTTCCTCAGTTTAAAGAGAAGATTGGAATTTTCCCCTATATGTACATATTCTGGATAAATTCTATAGTAATTGTGGAGGTGGGAACGAAGGGGGAGAGTTGTGTTTTGAAAGTAATATATGTTTGCAAACCACATTAACTTTTAAACATTTTAAATGTTTAATACTTAAATATTTTCAAAACACTTTTCTGTGTCTAACTCCTTCCAATTCTATAAAGCATATGACTTTGCCTAAGCAAGCAAATATAGCACTTGAGTGGGATTTATATATATTTAGAGTAGCTATTACAAACCTGCTATGTCCAGAGCTTAATAAAATGATCCATAGGTTTTTACTTTAAGTTTGTAATAAAAAATAGTCGTGCTTTACTTTTGTTGGTGTGTATGCATAGGTTTAGTTAGGTATTTTTTTATGCCATGACATCAGTTAAAAATAAACACAACTTGGGGCCAGCCCAGTTAGTGGTTAAGTTTGCACACTCTGCTTTGGTGGCCTGGGGTTCCCGGGTTCAGATCCTGGGCTCAGACCTACGCACCGCTTATCAAGCCATGCTGTGGCAGGCGTCCCTCATATAAGGTAGAGGAAGACGGGCACGGATGTTAGCCCAGGGCCAGTCTTCCTTAGCAAAAAGAGGAGGATTGGCAACAGATGTTAGCTCAGGGCTAATCTTCCTCACCAAAAAAATAAAATAAAATAAATAAACAAAACTTAAAATCTAGAATAGATGACTATTTTCTCAAAAATTCACTGAAAGGCAAAAAACAATTTTAAAGTCAAAGTTGAATCAAAAATTTAGAGATTTTTAAGTTTGCTTTTTAGAAATTAACGATGAAGATATTTTAGGTTTTGAGTTAATTCTAGAGGATAGACTTCAGAGCCACATGCATTTGATGCGTATGATGAAGGAATCGTAGGAATGCATCAAATAATTTATAAACTTCATAATGAAACATATTTTCTCTTTCCCTATTTCTCAAGTTGAAACTCTTTTATGTGACCTACAAAAATCGACATCTAAACCAAAAACTCTCCCGATAATCCTTAGTCAACTGAACTTCATACAGAAATTCATTTTGTGCAAAGTCAAAGCATACATTTTCTGCAAAAGACACCTCAAAATGTCATATCCGAGTAATTTACATTTATGGAGAAACAAAGACTGGAAAAGAAATAAGTAGTTAAATGGAACCCACTCTCTATGTGAATAACATATTGAACAAGATTTTCTTAGCGACTAACCTACTTTCAGCTTTAAACTTCTTTGTGTAGCTTTTTTAAGCTGCACGAGTTATTAATTTGCTCTCAAGGAATAAGTTGGGACCTGGAAAATATTACATATTTATAAGCTGAGGATATTTAAGTAAACAAAATATAAAAATGCCTGTAAGGTGCAGGACACAATTCAGAGTTATGAAGGAAAAAAGGTTAAAAATGTGATAAAGAATAAAAGGCATTTTGAAAACTAGAAATTATTTAAAATCCTGTGGAAATAACTTCTCATGTTCTTGAAATATATCAGTGCTAAATGTGTTCTGATCATCACCAAAAATGTAGAGATGATCCTATATTTAGGTCAAGTGGACATCCTCCTTCCTAATGCAAGCAAAGCAAAGCAAACTTACCTTCATTCATTTTTCTGTCATATCTAGGGATTTTTATTTTAGGTATATTTTTATTTAAGGCTTCTTTATTAAGGTGTAAATGTTATCTAGAAAGGATAAATATTACTCCTTCTTGAAGTAATTTAATTAGTCTTTTGGGAATGGGAGCAGGTAAGGGTAATTTTGAAATGGAGATGGGATCTGGACAGAATTGCAGATTGGATGAGCTCCTAAGTTTGAGAGGTGAGTTTGTGGGTGTGTGTATGTGTGTGAGTGTGTGCCTTCCTGTGAATTGGGGTGGTGGTAAGAAGGGGTACCAAACTGAGAACAACAACGCATCATTTTGGTTTAGGTTGACTGCAATCTTCCTGCATTACACTAGAGACCTGGAATTCTGAAATTTACTCAAAAATATACCCAAGGAGACATCTTAGAATTTTGCTTAAGTTGACAAATTTTATGAGTTTGTGACCTGGGCTTGGTTTACTCTGTTCTGAATTTGAATCATTTTCTGTCTTTTCTTTATATTCTTTGTTACTGTTTATATAAAGCAGAAGAGATTTTATTTTTTGCCAGCTTTATTGAGGCATAATTGACAAATAAGAGTTGTAAATATTCAAGGTGTACATTGCAATGATTTGATATACATATACATTGTGAAATGATTGCCACAATCAAGCTTATTAACACATCCATCACCTCACAGTTATCTTACCTTTTCTCCCAGGTCATTCACTCATTCACTCATTTCTCTGACAAATAATTCCTGCATATCTACTATGTACCAGGCAGTCTCCTAAGGACTGGGGATATGAAAAGAATAAGACACAGCCTTTGAATAAAACTCAAGGAGCTTACAACTTAGTGGGGGAGCCTGAGACATGAAGTAACTGTAAATCACTGTGATTGGTCTCTTAATCATACTATTCAAGGGCCATATAAGAGGAAGAGGAAAGAGAGAAGGAGAGGAGGGGAGATATCAAGGAGAGTTAATAAAGGGGATGAATTGAAAAGTAATGGATGATTCAAATTAGGCTGGTAGACAGGAAAGCAAACCTCAGGATAGTGGAAGCATAGATTCTGAGATAAGAAGTGGCATTTGATGGCTTGGCATGAGGACTTATGCCAATTCTCTTCAAGGAAGCAGCCAAAGGAAGAAATTCTCCTAACTTCTCAATCTGCTACAAATCTCATACCAGCTTAAAAGGTCAGTAATATCCTACATCTGCAAAGAAATTTATATTTGAAAATCACTTTCACAACAAAACTGCTCTATGGTAATTGTTTTTATTGCTTCTTTCATTTCCACATTACAAGAGAGAGAGAAACTGAATAGTCCTTCTTTAATTTTATAGTCAACTCAGAAGAGACTTTTTATCAATTTCCTTAAGGTTAACAGCAATAGAATAAATATCAGGAATCTGATAAATGAAGTGACAAATTTCACAGAAAAAAATGTTTCTTATTGATCATGCATCTTTAAAGTTACATCACAACTGATTATCAACCCTAATTGATTCTGGCCAAGATTTCTCAAGAGTGTAGCCAGCAATTTAGAGAGCAGCACTCGTACTAAAGAATCACTTACAGAAAGGAGGTCACTAATGATTTTTCCTTAAAATGGAATTTAATAAAACCTAACCATACAAAAGCTGTATATCCAAATGCCGGATGGTCATTGCCACATTGTACATGTAATAACCATTTCCTAGAACCAATAGAGTGTATGTTAAAATAAAAAAAAAAAATCAAAGCACACATTTTTCTCATTTTTTGACTTTTTATTTTGTGATATTTACAGACTTAGAGAAAAGTTGCAAATATAGTACAATATTCTTGTAAACCCTTACACCAGTTTCTCCTAGTGATGGCATCATTCACATAACCATAGGACAATGATTGAAACCAGGAAATTAACATTGCTATAATACTAGTAACTAATCTACAGATTTTATTCAAATTTTAACAATTTTCTGATTATTTTCTGATTTATGCTCTTTGTCTGGTCCAGGATCCCACGTTGCACTTAATTGCCATGTCTCCTTTGTCTCCTCCAATCTGTGACAGTTCCTCAGTCTTTCCTTGACTTTGTGCCTTGACACTTTTGAAGAATGCTGCCCGTTATTTTGCAGAATGTCCCTCAAATTGGATTTGTCTGATGTTTTCTCATTATTAGACTGAGTTTATGTGTATTCAGCAAGAATATGACAGAGATGATGTTGTATGGCCCGAGGCACATGATGTCTTGTTACTGCTGAGGCAAAGTTACTCTTTTTCCCTTTGTAATTAGGGTAACTTGTGGGAAGATGCTGGGATACTAAGCATACCTAGTATTCTCATCATACTTTTGCTTACTAGCTTTAGAATTCATCAGTGTTTCTTGCCTGCCACAATTGCCGTGGTTGCCTAAAGGTTGTTTTATATTTCCACTATGCATTCTATATTAATAATTAATTGGAATTCTACTATGTGGAAGAAGGTATTCCGCCCCATTTTATATGTATTCAATTCTGATTTTCATTAATATGGACTCATGCATGGAAATTTATTTTATTCTGTTGGCTGTAATGTGATACTGTTGTTACTTATTTTGTTGTTCAAGTTGTCCTATATTTGGACATTGGAAGCTTTTTCAAATGGGGTCCTACATCTTTTATATTTGCCCTCATCATTTTTTGAGCACTTCCTTACTTTCTGGCACATCAAAATGTTCCAGTACATCTTGTATTTTCCCTTCCCCATCGCCGGAATCAACCATTTCTACAAGAAGCCCTGATTCCTTTAATTGGAGAATGGGTTTTAGAAATCAAGATTGGGGTGCTAGTTAAATCCACACTTTTATAATATTTTATAGAATAAAGATCTGTTATTTTTAGAGTCCATTATATTGTTCACTGGTGAGGTTGTCATTACTCACTGATGCTACGCATGGCCTGACCTTAATGAACAAGTCATTATTTATACTATTTTGCTAATATTTACCCCAGATATTCATTGTTTATATAGATATTGGCGATTCAAGACTTCCATGCAAAAATGTCCCTTGGGTGGATGTTGGTGGTGCCCAGGCTTCTTGCTATTGTTCAGTTTAGACAGTCTTCCTATTGTTGCCATCTACCTTTCCTGAGCCTTTTTTGTCAAGATTGGTTTATCTTTAGGCCTTATTGCTTAACTTACTCCATACCAAGTCCCACCCCTTAGGTAGACACTGTCCTCCTGCTGCCTTCTGACTACTCAGAACTAACATAGAGGTGACTCAGAGTAGCTTACCTTGCACCACAGAGGCCTGTATTACACTACTTTCTTTTTCCTCTCCCTGTCTAAGTCAAAATTCCTCAATTCTCAGAATTGCAGACATGGGCTGGATATTGAGAGGAAAGCACTGGATTTAAATATGGTCCTAGTAGGTGGAATATCATTCACATCCACTCTCCATTTAGATTTTCAAGTGTTAGTTGGCGTCGAAATGAGACTATTAACTCAATGAATTCCAGGCCTCGTGATAAAGTGAAGTAAAATGTTATGCGAAGCATGGAAAATATTGTGGATAATATTATAATTCCTGTTAAATACCCAAAATGCTAATACTAACTCTAGACAATCCTACTTCTTCCTCAGTATGTGAAAAGAGAGAAAGTCAGAATTTCAATCCAACGTATTCACACTGTGCAGCCTCTGGTATAACCTCACTTATCTAAATGTATGCTTTATGATAATATTGCACAGTACTAAAAAGTTAAAGTAATTCAATATAAAGATCTGAAATGAACATTTAACAGGACAATCTCTCATGACCAGTCTTATAAATTTACATTCAGAATATCATAAAGTACCTTTTTTTTATTGATTGCAAAATCTGCAGTTCCCTGCTGTCTAGAAACTATTTGGTGACATGAGCTTCTCATGAGGAAGCAGATGCAAAAGGCAGATGTGACTGGTTGGATGTCATTTATGCTGGGATGCTTTCCCCACTTCTGACATGTACCTACCTATCATGGATAAGTGACTGGCAGCAAAATGAATGTCCTCAGTGTGCGACTATTTCATATTGAAGGTTTCATTTGAAATGAGCATTGATATTTTATGCAGCCTTGAGGGAACTGAAAGCATTTTATAAAAATCCTCTATCAGGTGGTGACAATACATCAGTTCCATTGGGATTTTGACATATTGGCTATGGTGATCCTCATCCTATGTGAATAAGGGTCTAAGGACACTGGGAGAATATCTTCAAAGTCACAGGGTCAGTGTGAATGTCCTGCAATGGAAAGGACCTCAAAGCACTCCTCTGACCATTCCAGAGCATATCATAATATAACTTAATCAATTCAGATATATAAAGTCCTGTCTCTTGTTCTCAAAATCTCTTCTAGCAGATCAAAATCTCTTCTAGACATCACTGGTCCAGCTGTGTGCAGGACACGTGTTCTCTCACTGGTGTACTCTGGTGCCTTGCTCCTCTCCTCCTACCCTTACAGGAAAGATGGGTGTGGCTTCCTAGCTCCGTCAGTGACTTTCTCTCAATTTAGAGCCCTGCTCTGCCAACCTTGGCCATGCTTCTTCCCCTCCCAGATGACTAGATCACTTGATCTTGGAAATATGATGCTTCCCTCTGATGGAGACTGACCGCTGAGAGTATTATTACTGTTGTTTTCAGAGTTGAGTGATCAGAAATTCCAAACATTGCTCCACACTGAGACTAATACTAAGAGGAACTGTCAGAAAAGATTTTTAGGTAAAGATACTGAAGTAATTATGCAATTAAAAATAGTACTCATAAATAAAACATTTTGGCAATGTTAGCCAGGGGGTGAAAAACAACTACACGTTTGGGTGGATACACCTGGTTACGAGCTCTTGTAACTACATAGATTACTTTTCCTTTTTCTTATCTCTCTCTCTCTGACCTGACTGTTAGCTGGGGATACTTAGCTGTACTTGTAATTGCGTTAATTGCCATTCTAATTGATTTCCATTTTTAATGAAGAAAAAGGGGGGGGATAAGAGTTGTAGCAGGTGTTTATTATCCAACGACTATTAAAGACCAAACTTTGTGTAAGATGCCGCGAAAACAAAGAATTATAAAACACATCCTGCGATAGGAGTTCTGAAGGGTACATGGCACATAAGCAGATAATTACACTCAGTGAAGTAAGCAGTGAATCAGAATAAGTAAGATCACGTGAGAACACTTGGTTTGTGGGTGGAGGTAAGGGCACAGCAGTGGGAACTGATTTCAAACGGTAAGTGAAGTTTGAGTTGAGTCTTACAATGTAAATAGCTCACCAGCCTATAAGCACATGAATGACTTGTCCTTGGCCTAATTCTCTTACCTCAGTGTCAGGACTTCTGTGTGAGTGACAGAAAACCAACTCTGATATTTCGTGAAACAATTTTATTCAAATATTTTACATGCATCTTTGACACCGATGTCTTCTTAATCATAGTACCACATTTTGTTTCATTTGAAACAGAATTCCCTAATACATCATCCTCAGAACCCTCTAAATTCTTTTAGATAGAATACATTTTAAAAATATTTCTGATGCTCAAATACTCATAAAAAAACTTTAGGATAACATCTGTCAAATGCAAATATCATTTTCCCTGTAAATATGCGTTTGTGATCACTATATTCTTTTTATTTTGCAATATTATTTTTATAGTAATATTTTAAAAGTTTATTTCCAAACATCCAAAAATTAATATTATAGGAGAATGTCTCCAGAAATAATTACTATAATAATATAATTAATAATTGTGTTAATTTTTTATTCATTTTTAAACTGATTTTATCACGTGACCTCTAGGAGCCCCCCAAATTAGCATTGATTGGAGTTATTTCAGGCTGATGTGTCTTCTTCAAAAAGAACATTTTTGTTTAAATAAAATAAATCAGAGAATTCCCCCAAATGTGAGAGACCTTGTAAAGATTCAAATATGTCAAACCTCTCTTTCTTAAGATTTGGGGGATAATTTCCCTCTTATGTAATGACACAGAAGTAATTGATAACCATAAAATATGCC
Source organism: Tapirus indicus (assembly GCA_031878705.1). Taxonomy (NCBI): domain Eukaryota; kingdom Metazoa; phylum Chordata; class Mammalia; order Perissodactyla; family Tapiridae; genus Tapirus; species Tapirus indicus. The sequence goes on along the minus strand of CM062926.1, from coordinate 79,777,988 downwards.
TTGCAGTCTCATGGCGAAGCTGGAAGCCAGATTACAGTACCACAATGAATGAACAGAAACTGAGAGAGTTTAGATGACCATATTGGACAATACGTTAATAAGATTGGCCATAGAGGAAAGTGGAGAAATGGGATGGTAGGTAAGGGAGACTTGTGATTTTTAAGGTCTGTGTTTGCTAGTTTATTTTTGGAAGAGACATGACAATATTTAAATGTTGACAGAAGAAACTGGTAGACATAGAGGAAAGGGACTTCTTCATCTGGTCATGAAGAACAACACCACCAACACCAGACTACCTCCTGCCATACACAACTACAAACATGTATAAAATATACACCACAATCAATGATAGGCATTCTACAACCTGTGGCAAAACACTGCACTATTTGTGAGAAGGAAATTCATGACATGAGTCCCATGTCTGCCCTGTCTCTTTATCTTGGGACAATTTACAAGCATCTCCACAGAGAAGACAGAATTTGGAGTGAATCCTATCACATTCAGTGAGATTGCTTCATACTTTGGGACGTGCCCAGACAAAGCATAAAATCAAGAGCACAGAAATTCAAGGGCATCAGACACCAATTAACTACTTGCTATAATAAAAATCAGCACTTCAGAAGAAAACAACAGAATTAAGTCTTTATAGTATACCAACCAATGTGTCTATTACATAATTTAAAAATTACTAGAAACCCCATAAATAAATAAACAAACAGATAAATAAATAGAAATGGACCCAAAGATGGATGTTGGATTTAAGAGACAAAGAATTTAAAGCAACTATTAAGAGTATGATCAAGATCTTAAAGTGAAGTAGAGTCTTAATGACAAGAAAAGGAATCTCAGGAGAGATGTGGAATCCATAAAAATAACCAAATAGAAATTCTTAAATGGAAAACTACATTAAATGGTATAAAATTTCTCCAGATGGATTTAAAAATAATACTGGAAATGGTCGAAGAAAAGGTTAGTAAACTTAAAGACAGATCAATAGAATTATCCAATCTGAATAATTAAGAGAAAGAAAACAGCTTTGGATTATGGCCAAGTAGCTCTTATTGAATCAATCTTCCCACAACTAACAAATATAAGCTCTGGATAAATACAAACACAAAACAAACAAATTAACAACAACAGCAAAAACCTAACTGAAATCACCAGAGAATGAATTAAAACAGGCAGAACCTAGAGGTAAGCTCGCACTTGGGAGAAGGGGATGGCCCAGGGTGAGTTCCACATTTTACTGGCTGTTAGCAAGCAGGAAAGCCCCAATCTGTGCCATGCAAGAAGACTAAAACGCCAATGGAAAATCTGGTCTTGTTGGCTTGAAAAACCACTGGATAGTCGCTGGAAAGGGAATAAGGAGATGATACACATGTGGAATGAGCAGACAAGGATTTTAAAGCAGCTATTTTAACTATGTTCAAAAACAAAAGGATAATAATGAAATGATAGCAGATGCAAACTCAAATCTTGAAGGAGGAATGGAGAGCCTCAGACATTATGCATATGTGGGTATATATAGAAGATTATTTTTTCTTTCCTTGGGTTACTTATAAGGAAAGAAAAAAGAGTAATATTGTCAAGATGAGGGCTATGATATATGTACAAACAAAAGGTAAGACAACAATAGCACAAAGGATGGGAGGTCACGCATAGAATTATGTTATCATAAGACTCTTATATTTGTAAAGTGTGACATGTGAAGTGGGAAGTTTCAGGTATTAAGTGAGACGTGGAAAGTGGTACAATATGAATTCTAAGTAGAATGCAACAATTTTAGGGATGTGTTAGCTCAAGCTGCTGTAGCAAAGTGCCATGCCTAGGGTGCCTTATAAACAACAGAAACTTATTGCTCACATTTCTGGAAGCTTGAAGTCTGAGATCAGGGTGCCAGAATGGTTGGGTTCTGATGAGAACCCTCTTCCCAGTCACAGATGCCAACTTTTCATTGTATCCACCCATAGTAGAAAGAGCTTGGCTAGATGTCCAGCCTCTTTCTTTTTTTTTTGGTGAGGAAGACCAGCCCTGAGCTAACATCCATTGCCAATCCTCCTCTTTTTGCTGGGAAGACTGGGCCTGGGCTAGCATCCATGCCTGTTTTCCTCTACTTTATATGGGACGCCGCCACGGCATGGCTGACAAGCAGTGCGTCTGCCGGCACCTGGGATCCGAACCTGCAGACCCCAGGCTGCCAAAGCGTGAACGTAACTGCTGCACCACCGGGCGGGCCCCATCCAGCCTCTTTCTTATAAGGGCACAAATTCCATTCATGAGGCCTTCATGCTCATGACCTAATTACGTCCACCTCCAAACACCTTCACATAGGGATTAGAGTTTCAATATATGAATTTTGGGGGGACACAAACATTCAATCCATTGCAAAGGTGCATTTTGCAACCATTCCAGCAAACGCTAAAAACATATTTAAAAGAGATACAGCTAAAAATCTGAGAAAAAAGCTAACAAGAGAAAATATTTATTATCCCCCCCACCACCCAAAAGGCATAAAAGTAGCAGCCAAGTAATTAAGATACAGGATAGATAAAAGAAATGTAATCTGATAACACAGAATGTGAGAGTGGAAGAAATGCCACACAGCTGGCGAAGTTGGCCTTAGATGAAAAAGTGGACTTGCCTTTGAATATAACAGAAAAGAGGGGGACAGAACAACTGGTGTTCATGTCTTGAAGATATAAACAATGGTAGCATCAGGATATTGATTTGTGTTATGTGATAGAAAATACCTCATTATTGCAGATATGGGCCCAGTGGGACTGGGAGGTACTTATACACTTAGATGAGGTGAAGCACCCAAACAGTGGTTAACTTTGATCCAAATTGTTAGATCAAAACAAAGGTGGTAGTTATACAATGACCTAGGAAAATCTCTCTATTATATTCAGCAATGTCTTCACCATTATAAAGTGGTGCTTTCAAAGCAACAACTTGATTTTATTGGAAGGTCAAGAAAATTGCTTCGCTCTGGACAGGTTAAGGAAAGCAAGGCTGTGGTCTGTTAAAGAGAAAATAATACATGTCTTAATAACTGCCTATACTATCTGGGAAGTTATATAACCAAACTATTGACCCCTTTTCCTCCAGTTTCTAAGAGAATTGAATATAAATTACTGGACTTACATTGTGTCGAGACTTCCTTTAGCCATTGATAAGTTTGTCTTCCAGTTCCCATATTCCAAATTATTGAAGATAACCACCAAAGAATATTGATCTGGGGACATTTAAGGCTCTGTCTACAACAATCATGGAAGGATACTTTTGAGTATACATTTAAATGCATCAATATTAAGTGTAAAATTCACAGAGTTTTAATAAATATATACACCTATGTAACCACCAACTATGATGTAGGACATTTCTATCACTTTAGAAAATTAATTGCTGTCCCCTCACAATCTAACCTTGTCCCACAGATGCAACAACAGTTCTGATTTCTATCATCATAGCTTTACTTTGCCTATTCTCAAACTATATATAAGAGCAATAGTTGAATATCTATTCTTTTCTATATGCCTTCCTTTGTTCAGCATAATAGTTATGTAATTTATTCATATTGCTGTGTGAATTGGTAGTTTGTTTTTTTTTTAGACATGTTTGTTTATTTTTTATTTTTTTGAGGAAGATTAGCCCTGAGCTAACATCTGTTGCCAATCTTCCTCTTTTTCTTTTTTCTTCCGAAAGTCCCAGTTCATAGTTATATATCCTAGTTGTAGGTTGTTCTAGTTCTTCTATGTGGGATACTGCCTCAGCACAGCTTGACGACCGGTGAGTAGTTCCATGCCCAGGATCGGAACCAGCAAACCCCAGGTCGCCAAAGCAGAATGTGTGAACTTAAACACCGGGCTGGCTCCAGTACTTTGTTTCTTTTCAGTGCTGAGGAGCATTCAATACATGGATATACCACAATTTGTTTATCCATTCTCTTGTTGATGGATATTTGGGTTATTCTCAGCATGGGACTTTTTTGAATAAAGCTTCCATTAACATCCTCGTGGACATCGTTTTCATTTATCTTGGGTAAATACCTAGGAGTAGAATTCCTGTTAGATAGGGCAGGTGTGTGGTTATCTTTGTATATGTAACTGACCAAGCTGCTGTCCATCCCCACTAACATTTAGTATTATCAGTCTTATTAATTTTAGCCACTCTAGTAAGTATATAGTGGTATCTCAATATTTTGGCATCTCATGGTTTTAATTTGGACTTCTCTAATTCCTAATGGTGAAGATATTTTTACAAACTTATTGGTCACTTATATATCTTCTTTTATAAATATATGTTCAAATCTTTGAGCAATTTTTAATTGAGTTGTTTTTACTGTAATTATTGATTTACAAAAGTCCTTCTTATATTCTTTATGTAAGTTCTATGTCAGCTTCATGTATTTATGCCTGTTGTTTGACTTTTATTTCACCTACACCAAGGTGGAGAAAAAAAAATTGGACTTAATCAAAATTAAGAACTTTTGCTTTTCAAAAGACACAATTAAGGGAACAAAAAAGCAAGCCACCAACTGAGGAAAATATTGGCAAGTCACTTATCTGAGAAAAGATTTGCATCCAGAATATACAAAGAACTCTCAAAATTCAATAAGCAAACAATTTAATTTAAAAACGGGCAAATGACAGGTCTCAAAATTTAAGAAGAAAGCAATTCAGTTTAAAAATGTGCAAATGACGGGGCTGGCCCCATGGCATAGTGGTTAAGTTAGGCATCCTCCACTTTGTGCTCCACTTTGCAGGTTTGGATCCCTGGCGCAGACCTACACCACTCGTCAGCCATGCTGACAAACATGCACATAAAAAATAGAGGAAAATCAGCATGGATGTTAGCTCAGGGATAATCTTCCTTAAGCAAAAACAAAGATGAAGATTGGCAACAGATGTTAGCTCAGGGCAAATCTTCCTCAACAAAAACAAAAAAGGGACAAATGACTTGAGCAAACATTTCACCAAACAAGGTATACAAGTGGTAAATACGTATATGAACAGGTACTCAACATCTTTAATCATCAAGGAAATTATACTACTGTGTAATACTACGACCCATCTATTAGAATGTCTAAAGCTAAAAAGACTGACCATACCGAGTGCCGGCAAGGCTGTGGAGGAACTGGAACTCTCATAGATTGCTGTTGGGGAATGTAAAATGGTGCAATCACTTTGGAAAACAGTTGGGAGTTCCTTTAAAACAAACAACTAATTTATGATCTAGCTATTCTACTCCTAGTTATTTACTCAAAATGGGTGAAAGATTATCTCTATACAGAGACTTCTATATAAATGCTCATAGCAGCAGTATATGTAGTAGCAAAAAATTGGAAAATATGCAAATGTCTATCAACAGGTGAAAGAATAAACAAATTGTGGTGTATTCATATAATGGAATCCTACTTAGCAATAGAAAAGAATGAATTATTACCACAAGCAACAACACGAATTCATCTCAAAATAATTATGCTGAGTGAAAGAAAAAGAGTACATTCTGTATGATTCCTTTATATATAGTTCTACAAAATGCAAACTATCAGATAGTGACAAAAAGCTGATAAGTGGGTGGTTGCATGGGATGATGGAGTGGGGGGGTTGTTGCAGGCAGGAGGGAAAAATCACAAAGGATCAATTTATATACACACACACACACATATGCACATATATCAAAATTTATCAAATCATACACTTTAAATATATAATAATTTTATATCAGCTGTATGGCAATAAAGAATAAAGCTGTTTAAAAATATAAGATTATCCTGGCTTTGTAAAATGAATGTGCCCTCTTCCTCTACTTTCCAAAATTGTTTGTATAAGATTGGTATTGTTTCCTCATTAAATATTTGATAGAATTCACAAATGAACACATCTCAGCTTAAAGTTTTATTTATGGGAAGGGTTTTTAATACAAACAAAATTCTATGTGTATAAGAGATACATGGTGATTCATATTTTCTTATTTTTTTGAATCAGTTTTGGTTAAGTTGGTGAGGAATTAGTATGTGAGGAATTAGTCATTTTATCAAAATTATCAAATTTATTGGTAAAATTTCTCATGATATACTGTTATTCTCCTTTCAATATTGTAAGATCTGTAATAATATCTATTCTGCCATTCCTGATATCGTGTGTTCTCTCCTTTTTTTCTTGATCAATCTCCTTAAAGCTTCATCACATTTATTAACATTTTCAAAAAAAATACTCTGCTTTTAAATTTCCTCCTGTTTTTATGTTTTCTCTTTCACTGATATCTGTTCTAGCTTTAGAATTTCCTACCTGCTACTTACTTTTGTTTTGATTTGTTCCTCTTTTTATAGCTTTTCAGGGTGGAACATTAGATAATTTACTTTAGATGTTTCTTCTTTTCTAATATATGAATTTAAAGCTATAAAGTTCCTTTTAAAAACTATGTTATCTATATCTCACAATTTTTCATATGTATGTTTCCATTTTCATTCTGTTTGAAATAACTTATATTTTCCTTTGTGAGTTCTTTCATACTCTGTTTTTCGGGGGTGTGTGGTTTAATTTCTAAATACCTGGCATTAGTCTGGAATTTTAATTTGCATTGTTCTCTAACTTAAATCAGCTGGGGTCATAGAATATATTCTATTAGATTTCAATTTTGAAAATTATTTAGATTTCCATTTTGCCCTACTATATGGTATATCTTGGAGAATATACCACATGCACCCCATAAGAATATTTATTCTGTACGAGTTTGATGTATTGTTCCACAAATGTCAATTGGGTTAATTTGTTCATTAGTGTTTAATCTTATATCCCACCTGATTTTTTTTTCTAGTTTTCCTATCAGTCTTTGAAAGAATGTATTAAAATCTGCAACTATTGTGGATCTATTTCTTCCTTTAGTTCTATCAATCTCTGCTTCATTTATTTTGAATTGTATTGAGCTTTTGTATTGTATTGACCATTATGTATTGACCTTTCATCATTATGAAATTATACTTTTGATCTCTGGAAACACTCTTGTCTTGAAGTCTTGTCTGATATTAAAATACTTATGCCAGCTTTCTTGTGTCTGCTGTTTGCATGGTGAATCTTTTCAATACTTTTACTTTCAATCTATGTTATTTTTTATTTTAAATATGATTCAATTGGATAGTATATTGTTGGAATTTGCTTTTTTATTTATTATTTTGATTCCCTGCCTTTTGGAATGTTTAGCCCATTTACACTTGATATTATTATTCATATGTTTGGATTTAGGTATATCATATTTGAAATATTTTTATATTTGTCCAATCTGTTCCTCTGGTCTTCCTTTGTTATTCCTACCCTGCTTTCTTTTGATAGAATCAATTTTTAGAAAGTATGTTTGAATACCTTTAGCTTTACCTCTTTAATCATTACTTTCTGTTTAATGATAGTTCTACTGTTTACAGTATTTTTTATCTATTATTGTTATCTTTCAATATTTATCCAGTCTATTTAGAGTTAATATTGTACCATGTCATATAGAATGTAGGAAGCTTGGATGGCATAATTCCATATATGTGTACATAATTCCATTTATGTATATTTTCAAACCCCACAATATAAGGGTTTATTTTTGCTTACATGGTTCATTATCTTTTAAAGAAAAGAGAAAATGATAGTGTCCTGTATTTAATCCACATATTATCATTTCTAGTGCTCTCCATTCCTCTCTCTGGAGCAGTTTCCACTTGGTGTCATTTTTCTTCACCCTGAAGTATTTCCTTTATTATCTCATGCAATATGGGTCTGCCACAAACTCTGTCTGTGAAACCTCAAGCCAGTAAGTTTGCAGAGTTTGGCTTGCATCTAGCCAACTTGCCCTGAGCAGACTGGGGAGTAATCTCAGAGTAAAAGCCATATAAACACAGATGGCACTCAACATATATTCCTTTTTTTCAGTGGAAAAATATCTTCCAGGTCCTGCCTACATTTGTTCCTCTGATGGTCCTTTACATGGTGGTCTTTTGCAGTTTATCCTAAGTTCATAAGTTTTATCTGTGATAGATTTGTCTGCTATGAGGTTCTCTGCCATTACTGACACTAGATCCCTTCATTTGCTGAATTTTAAAATTCAGTTTTATAACATTATAGGCTTATCCATTATAAATAACCACTAGCAATAAATATATCCACAACTTAATGGAAAATTAATGGAATCATCTATCTGTATATAAAAATATATTTTCAAGAATATTTACTGAGAAATGAACATGCAGCTGTATGATGTATCTTTGGTTTAATGTTAATGGATTATAGGACAAACCATTTTATCTCTCTCAGTCTTTGTTTCTTCTCTATAAAATAAAGGATTTACACCAAATGATTTCATGTCTAACAGTCTGAGTATAAGGTTAGTCATATTGTGGAATTTTCCTATTTTTTCCCTACTCCATACTTGAAAAAAAACTGAGACACTGTATTATTTGGGCCAAGGTTTGTCTTCAATGACTCAAATGACCTAAAGCACTACTTCTCAAACTTTAATGGAAAGTTATTAGAATGCAGAGTCTGTTCAGTTTTCGTATGTGGGGACTAAGACTCTGCAGTGCTCTGAAATGCCCACTTGATCCTGAAACTACTGGTCTATGGAATACCCTTTGGTGAGAACCTGCAGTAGAAAGGGGCATTGCATAGATTTTGGATCTTTTCTTCAGAGAGATCTGAATTTGGCACTCTGCTCTGTGATTTTGTAACTGTGTGACTTTCGGCAAATGAGTTTACTATTTTAGCTTTCTATACTCATCTGGGAAGAGGGAACAATTACTCCTACCTGGCAAAACTGTTGCCACACTTTATCTTCAATGTACTTAGAACAAAGCCTAAAGTTAAAAGATAATAATAGAAGCTCTTTCTGGTTGAACAGAAAATAGTGTTATGCTTAGAGAAAATATATTTCCTGAAATTTTCTAATAAAGAAATATCAAATTTCCATATAAGCTGTTACTTCTCACTTAATTTTTTTAAAAAATATATTATATTCCCTGTCAAATTTATAATCACTTCTCTCTTTTCTAAAGCAATTTTTCATTTGGCAAACTTATAGAAAAGGAAAATGGCCTATGAAATGCAAGTGATGTGATATGAAGTGATAATTCAAACCAGATTCACTCAGCCCTTTAAAGAATTTGCTAGAAAAAAGTAAGTTAAAACAAAAAAAGTTGTGCAAAATCTTTTTGGAGTATGAGATGGGCTTTCAAAATTCACGTCATGTCAGACAAGTGATGATAAATTTAGAAAGCATTATTAAGATATCTGGAACATGAAATATTTGATTACAAAAATTGCCACTCTTCTTTTGACAAGTCCCCTTTTAGTTAGTCTGAAATTTATCCCTCCCCTTTATCACTAGCTACACCTTAAGTCTGAACGACAACAGAGTGGAATAAAGATTAAAACAGTCCCCTGGAGACAGCTGTTCCTATCTTCCCACTCCCAATAAAGGTGCCAGAATTTTATAGGCAAAAACTTCTTCTATTGTATAAATTCCTTATGTTCTCTGTCAGGGAATAGCTGCTTGCTTTAATAGTTAAATAAGTTTCAAGTTGCCTTCATTTTACTGTAATCTATAAGGAAATTTTTTACTCAAATGAATATTTAGGGGGAGGGGTTGCAGAATATGAACCGTGTTTTGGTGCACACTATCCAGTGCCCCACTAGAATCCGTTTTTTTTTCTCTTCCTTCCTAATAGAATCTCTTCCCCAGCAAAGCTGGGAAGGTGATCCAGTAACAGGTATCGGTTCTGGTTAGTTTAAGCCAATCAGTAGCAGGTAACTGTTTTCCTGTTGATATCATTGAGCTGCTGATTATTCATATGCATACGAAGAACATTCTATCAGACATGCAGTATATGAGAAAACGAGTGTTGTATAAGTCAATTTAGGTGACAATAACAAAATACCATACACTAGGTGGCTTAAACAGAAAACATTTATTTCTCACAGAGGCTGGGAAGTCCAAGATCAAGGTGCTGGCAGTTCAGTGTCTGGTGAGAGCCCTCTTCCTTGTTTTCAGAAAGCAGTCTTCTTGCTGTGTCCTCTCATGGCAGAGACAGAGAGGGTTCTGACTCTTCCTTTTCTTATAAGAACATTAATCCCATCATGGGGGATCCACCCTCAGGATCTCACCTAAAACTAATCACCTCTCAAAGGCCCCACCTCCAAATGCCACCACATTGGAGATTAGAGTTTCAACATATGAATTTTGGGAGAAGATAAGCATTCAGTCCATTGTAAGTATCCTTTATTTTTATATCTGTTTACTTTATGTATTTTTCTATTACTTGTATTTAAAAGTATCATGCTAATGTTAAGCTAATTATAGGTACTACTTTATACAAAAGTGATGCTCTTCACCCAAGTTAACTACTTTTGCAATATTATGTATGCTGTGTTGTTTAAATCCCCCTTCAGAGTTTGATAATTAAAAATAATTTTGTAAGGATATCTGAGATACTACAAAATATTTTTCATTAGATTTTCTGACGTAGTCGTATATTCAGTCTTGTAGGTCAATGTCTGATTTTATAGAATGGCTTAGAGAAGCCACTTGCAAAATGGCCACCTTGAAAAAAACGTCACCATATCAATATAGGGTTGTACATTTAAAGGGAACTAATTATGTTCGGCAAGTAAAAGTTTTTTCATTTATTACCTCAACAGTCACAAGCTTGTGGAAGATAGTGGCTGAGTAGGGAGTCCAAAAAAGCAGAAGTAATTAATCCATGGTGTGCTCTAATGAACCAAAATATTTGAGTCTAAAAAATCTCCCCAAATTAATATCATCAGAGCCCAATAAATTACTTAAATTTACACACTTTATTTTTCCCTTCTTCAAACTATCTCCTAGAAGCAATTGGATTTTTATATTAGTTTTCATTTATTCGATAAATGTTTAGCAATCTCCTACAATGAATCAGGCAGTGTACCAGGTTCTAAAAAACAATTAGAAAAATCATCCACAGTTCCTGCCCTGGTATAGCATACATCTGAGGAGAAGAAAGAAACTGAACTATAAAAAATTAAAGTAAAATTGCAATTGCATTAAATGCTAAGAGGTAGAGATTTATTAAGAGAACATATGATGAGGAAAAATAATCTCAGTAGACTTACTCTCCTTAATGTTCCCCTTGGTTCCTTGCTCATTCAGGCTATTGAATTCCTTAGATGGCCATTGCCCCAACATTTACATTAAGTGATCTATCTTCCCCTTAAAAATCGGGCTGACACCTTACCATATACTTGGTATGTGTATTTGGTTCTATTTCTAGATTGTATATTCAGTTTCATTTCTCTCTTTACGAACTGTTTTTATTATTGAGGCCTTATAACATTTTAATGGTATGTGTAATAGTGTGTTTTACAACATGAACCTCAGAATCAGTTTTATAAGCTATCAAAGGAAAATATTGTTGATCTTTTTACTGGGATCACTTTAAATTTATACATTAACCTGGGAAAATTGACATCTTCCCGAGGTAAAATATTCCTATCTAAGGTCATGATATGTGTTTTCATTTGTTCATGTCTTCTATGAGTGCCTCAGGTCCATATCCATTCATTGAGAATGTAACCAATGTGTTCTCCTATAAGTCCAATGAAATCTAGAAGTGAGAATAGTTCACCACATTATTAGAGAAAAAAATGACTAGAGACTGAGATACGAAGTCCAACCTGTCATGTTGTTACTCTATTACCAACATTCAATTGAATTCAACTGGGGAAAAAACAACAAAACTCTCCCAAAATGCAACAAGAAATCTCCTTGCCAAGAACTCACATCACTTAAGACATACATAACAATCAAGTAAAATTATGGTGATTTCCATACTTAGGCAAGAAGTAAGGGTAAAAGAAATGCATATTATAACCCATTCCTAAAAGGTAAATCAAATCATTTTAGATTATTCATGTCTTTCTCATCAAGGCTTTTTCAGACCCTAAAGACTTATCAAAAAATAAGGATGAAAAAGTTAAGCCTGGAAATAAATACAGTGGGTAAAGGATTTTACATAAAATACAGATGCTTTTCAAGACAGAAGTTTTTAAAATCTGCCATTTACAGGATGCCCACAATATTCAGGTTCATGTTATCCATGAACATTTCACATTATGTGGGCAGGTATCCTTTTCAGTCAGCTAGAACCAAAAATGAAAAGCAAAAATGATCCAAATGCTAACAGTTCATGAAACTGACCTATAGATTTTTTTAGCTGTCTCTGGTTTTAATTTGGTGTCCTAAATGTGTACAGATGTTTCTTGGAAGAGTTTTTGAGGGTACAGGGGGAGTTGCTGCTTATTTAAACAATTTTAATGAAGGACTAACCTTTTACATTTAACATTTATTCCCTTCATTTGCTTTCTGGCAGCAGTTCACACTTTTTTTTTTCTCCCAAAGGACATAGCATAATGAGCATACACGAGATTATTTAAATGAATGGTTTTAATGAGTTCTTTGAATAGATTCTTTAAAAAGCAAGCATGAAATTGCTTTCTCAGTTGGGATGCTTTAAAATATTTTTAGAAAATTCATATATAAAGCCTTAAAATTCTAACCATTTTTAAAGGAACAATGATTAAAAAGAAGTTTTTTATTGCAATATGATTTATCTTCACTCATACTGCAGAAGACATTACAAAACCTAGCAGGATTTTTGAATTATTTTAATGGATTATCACATTTCGTGTTAATAAGTAGTTATTTATCAAATTGAAAGGCTGCTGCTCTTATACACTGCTTTCACATATGGAAACGTGTAATCTTTATAATTGGTGAATATTGACTAGACATAAGTAAATCTATTTTATATAGTGAACATTGTGCTGTCCCCCCAACCCCTCTGAATTCTTGATCAAAATGTCATAGTCTTGAGGTTGAGTGGAATTGATCTCATCCCATTGCCACTGTGATTGTATCAGAAATTGGCATATACCTCATTTGTTCTCATCAAAGAAATGTTCAAGACCTCTGTTCAATGATTTTATTCAATTCCTGGATGGGAATGAGGAAAAGCGTAGGCCCAAGAACTTCTGGAAACCATTATGCCACCATGAGGACTAAGGATAAAGTGATCACATGCAGCAGGTTGCAGTTGTGAGCATTGCAGAGAAGAGGAACCAAAACTTGATGCAACTCTTCTTGACACTTGTTGTGGCCTCAGGCTTTTCTGTTATGTGAGGAAATAAACTCTCTTTATCATTTCAGCTTCTCTGAAATTAAGAATATGGAATCCAAGAGTGACATGAATTGCCTTTGGCAAACATTATTGCCTTAATTTTGAAACCATTTATCCACTTGAAAGCAGAAATTGTTTCATTGCCTCTGCTTAGGTTCAAATGAACTATTTGGATAGCTCAGACCCTTAAAGCTATCATTTAAAAAAGTTAAACCACCTTGTTAATAACTAAAAGTTGGAAGTTGATCAGTCTTGTAAATGTTATTATTATAACACCTTGCGTGCTTTGTTTTTATCAGTAAAAATATAAACACATGTTATTGTACTAGCTTCTGTAGAAAAAAATAGGAAATAGTAAAATCAAATTTCTTACCTTTAAATGTTAACTGCCTGGAGTGATTTACACATACTTTTGAAAACAGAGAACATCAAATATATAAAGGAACACTGTGGGAAAATAGACCAGCTTTCGGATATTTCCTCATATATAAAAAGACTTTTCAACAAGTGATTGGTGGTAAGTTTCCTTCCAGCTTTAATGTCCTATGATTCTACAGCAAATGAAACATTGGGAGTTTGAGGGGAAAGTGGTTGAGGCATGTGGCACTTGGAGATTATCAGGAAAGCTGGAATCCTCTTGTCCTTTATAAATTAGTTTATTATCTTTCTCCTTTAAGTTCTTAAAGGACAAGTGTCTGCTCTTTGCATGGTTTTTCTCAAAACACTCTTTGATGATAACATTTAAATATCGTGTGATCACATATTCTTCATTAAGTGTCTTTACATATCCAACTATATACATGAGAGAACATCAATTTGATGTTGAAGATTTTAAAAACTTGGAATCTAAAAGGTTCAGAACTGGAAAGCTTTCCTCATATTAAGTGGACCCTTAAAGCATGGCTTTCAAGACATCCTTGAGCCTCTTTTGGAATTCCTTTGTTGGTAAAGGACTCATTAGCTTCTAAGAAGCTCATTCCATTTTCACACAATTCTAATGCTTAGTATGCCATCTTTATATTTAGCCAATGTATACTCCTTGGAATTCTAGAAACTCATCTGACATATTATTGTAACGTAGCTAAATATATTCTTTGGGAAAAATCTGCTATATTCAATCATCTGACTGGCTTATTTTTGCCAGACGTTCTTAAAACATGCAATCATTTACAAAGAAGTTTAATGGCTTACAACCAAACAAGCATTTCACCAGAATAGACTCAATGACTTAAAAATCACCACTGTCATCTTTTAGAATCAGGTAAATGAAATTCTTTTCTCCTTACTAGTATATATTTATATGGCACATGATTGAAACGGTAAAACTATACTTTTTGGAAATGAAATGTTCCACCTATAGTTGTCATAGTCCTGGTAAGAGTATGTAGTACGGTTATTAGTAGAAAATTGCATGCTTGAACATGGTTACATGTAAGCATAGGCCTTTGCCCTCCTTGCGTAGGATAAAGGTGTCTCCTTTTACCATATGTTTCTTTACTTTCTGATCATGTAGTGCCCAATGTGCTAAAGAAATTGATAAAAGCATCCCTTCAGTGCTCTTTCAGAGGAGCCTACACTACTTTATGCTGAAAAAATAGAATCAATATCTGAATCAATATGATTTAACAATACGACATTTGTGCTTTTGGGCTTTACATGGAGTAAGTGGTTCATCCAAGTTGTTTTGAACTAATTTCATACAATTCAAGAAATTTTAGCTTCTTCAACCAAAGGAGACTTCAAATATGTGAAAGTAATCTGTTCTTCCTTAATCTGGGGAAAGTTTGACTCTCAACAGTGGGTCTGTCTTTCATAAAACCTTGCTACAGTGTTTCTGAAAACATTTCCTTATTTTTAATGGTTTCTTAACTAGGGTGATGCAACAATTTTTTTCTTCCCAATACCCTAGTTATCAGGATTCTGATAGCTATCAAGGTGAAGGCAACAGAAAGTGACATTTTGTAATGTGATTCAAAGCAGGGAGGGAGAGGGACATATAACACAGTGATATTTTGCCCATAAACAACGGTTATCAAACTTTGGAGTGTACACAAATCACCTAAGGACTTTGTCAAAGAGCAGAGTCAGATTTAATAGATTTGAAATGGTCCTGAGATTCTAACAAGGCTCTAGGTGATGTTGAAGCTGCTGGTCCAAAACCACACACTGAGTAGTAAGGTGCTAGACTATATGCTGGCTAGAACACTGTATGCACAAACTGTATATTGACTTTGTTTGAAAATAGTCTGATTATCTATAATTTACCCTGACATCAGAACACTATGAGAGCCTTTACTTTCTTCCATCACCCACATTCATGATCCAAAGCTCTACATTTGTCTTTTTATAGTAGCCGAATTAGATGGAGCAAATAGACAAATAACCCACTCAAGAGGTTGGCTAAAAGTGGAGTGGAACTATGAAATGGAGGGAAAACAAAGGATTAAAAGTACCAAAAGTCAGACGGGGGAAGAAAAGGAAAATTTTAAA
Source organism: Tapirus indicus (assembly GCA_031878705.1). NCBI lineage: Eukaryota > Metazoa > Chordata > Mammalia > Perissodactyla > Tapiridae > Tapirus > Tapirus indicus. Next base: position 79,762,309 of record CM062926.1, on the reverse strand, counting down.
GGATTAGACAGAGGCCCCTGAGGAACAGCATGACTTTTGCTGTCTGCTATCTGAGTGTATGGCCAGAAGGTACACCTTGAGATTAAGGAATTAATGTACCATATTCATGAGTGGATCTGGGGGTCAAGGATACAACCCTGAACCTCTGCTATGCTAGATAAACTATAATATCTGACTTATAAGTACAAGACTGACTGAACAATCTCAACAGCTAGGAGAAGGATCTTACTGTTGTAGAATGTCTTATCTTCCTCACTTGAGTAACACTCCCGAGGTTATATCAGTTTTAAAATGTACTTTAAAAAATCACACTCAAATTCATAAATAGCAAATATTAATAAATCAAAGATCTCCAAGGCATTAACCTGTGGTGATAAGTTAAATAGTTTTGTGTAAAATTCAAAATGATGATGCAATTTCTGAGGACATAGTAGCATTTTTATAAATCTATCATTGTTGATTACCCATGAAGCCCTGTACTTCTTTTTATTTTTGCTGGAGATATTTTCTAGAAATCCTATCCTGTTCTTTTCTGCCTGTGTGAAATTATAAAGTAAATACACCACTAGAAAACAAGTGAGGGACATTCAATGACAAGCAAAGAGCAGGCATATCCTGGTATACTCATTGTGCAATAATAAGTTAATATATAACCTAACGTATTGCAGCTCTCTCACTCACTCTCATTCTCTCTAGATAGGGCGGTAGATAGATAGGTAGATACATACATACATAGATGTATCTCTCTAGATAGATAGAGAGATAAAGTACTGAACAACGTATATAGGATTCTTCCTCTTGCTCTTTCCCTTTAGTGGTCAACTGGCAATGTTCAGGGTGGTTATTGCTCTGACAGACCATGTCTCTTAATGACTAAGATGAGCAGAATCTCCTAGGTGACCAAGGGCAGATATATATCATGAGCATGAACAAAAACCAAACCTTCTGATTACAAGCATTGTTTGTTGCTGTGGCATAATTAAGTTTATCCTGAATGATTTGAGTGGGCAAGATATGAATCATTGAGGGCTACTGGAAGAAAGAAGAGGCATATTCAGCGAGGTCATGATGGCTGCCTGAGACACATTTAACTTACTTTAAAATATTGTCCGACATTCCTGAAATGTATATGAAGGCTAAATATGTATATATATATACAAACATAGCTAAATCAGAGGTGGCCAAAAGATTTACTCTGTCCAATTGGCTTATGAAGGTGGACATGTGAGCATTAGGCTGATAGTTCTAGAGCTGCAGGTATGCGGCCACTTAGGGAGACAAATGGTAAAATGAGATCAGAACCAAACTTATTCTCAACTGACTTGTCAATGCATTTTAGTAGATATGTAAGTTTTATTCTTTATTAAAAGACATTGAAAACCTTCTATTTGTGGTAATCAAATTAAAAGTATTTTAAGATGAGAGCATTAATATCAGATATCCATTTTAAACTTACAGCACTGACATTTAAAAAAAAGTCTAGCTTAGATGGTCTGAACATTACATCAAACAGAATTTTAACTTTTCAACTTTCACTGATTGTAACATCCTTCTACATTACTTATGAGAAATAATTCATCTATATGTTAACCGAATGACAATGTGATTAATACAATTAAACACTTGAAAATGTTAACAATGTAATTTTAAATGATATTGATCTAAAACAGCTGTTGTACTAAAAGTCAAGCCCCAAATAATTTTTCTCCATATCTGTAGAATCAGCATATCTGTGGAATCAAACTACAATGCCTAATACAATGGCCACTCCTACTGCAACCTACTTATGTCTTCCAAACATAACCTTATCAGTCATCTTTACTACCTCTCCTTTGGTTCCCTCATCTACTTCATCTGCAAGTCCTGGCAGACGTGCTTTAAAAACATATCCTGAGAGTGACATCAGCATCATAGTGGAGTGAGATTCCCTCTTTGAATCTCTGCCCACTAAGACACAACAAAAACATCACTCGCATTCCAACAGAGCTCAATCAAACACTACAAAGGACTTCTAAGAAACCCCTGCTGCCATACATCAGACAGTGGAGGCACGGGAAGCCCAAAGGACACAAGGAGAGGTAAGGAGTTGTACTGCCTCTCCCCAATCGATCAGCAAAGACAGTGCGGCTCACAGACAGACGGGGGAGGGGCAGCCCACAGCAGGGAAAACTATCATCTTCCAGGTGCTCTCACAGACTTTTGAGAGATCCCCATTGGGAAGTGATGATGGACTGTTTAGGGAGCGTAGCAAACACCCTAAGACAGCCAGAAAGGAAACCCCTGGGTTGAGCAGGAGAAAGAGAGAACCCTTCCCCCCACACACCCCAGGTTTCAGCATAATCCCTCCAGGGGCTGCAGTGGGCTCAGAGCATATGACTGGCAATCTCCATCCAGTGGCAGCAGGTGGAAACTGCAGGACCAACTTCAACATGAGGGGTAAAAATAAAGCATCAGATCCATGTGAAAATTTGTTATGGCTACAGATGAAAAGGAAAATGACAAACACCCAGAAACCAACCCTGAAGGCACAGAATTTGATAACCTGAATGACAGAGAATTCAAAATAGCTATCATAAACAAACTCAACGAAATACAAGAGAACACACAGAAACAAATCAACGAATTCAGGGATTTCATCACAAAAGAGATTGAAACCATAAAGAAAACCAATCAGAATTATTGGAGATGAAAAACAAAATGAACAAGATAGTGGAAAAAATGGAGTCTTTAAAGAGCAAAACTGACAATATGGAGGAACGAATTAGCACTATTGAGGATAGCCATGCAGAAATGCTCCTGATAGAGGAGGAGAGAGAGCCAAGACTAAAAAGAAATGAAGAAATTCTTCGAGAAATATCAGACTCAATGAGGAAAAGCAACATAAGGATAATAGGTATTCCAGAAGGAGAAGAAAGAGAAAAAGCAGCAGAGAGTTTGTTCAAAGAAATAATAGCTGAGAACTTCCCCAACCTAGGGAACGAGAGGGAAATAACAGTGAATGAAATCAATAGATCACCTAAATATATAAACAGGAATAAAAAATCATCTTGCCACATAGTAGCAAACTTAAAAAATATCCATGACAAGGAAATAATATTGAAGGCAACTAAACAAAAAAACAAAATAACATACAAAGGAAACCCCATCAGGCTCTCAGCTGATTTCTCGACAGAAACTCTACAGGCTAGGAGAGACTGGAATGATATATTCAAAATCATGAAAGACAAAAACCTTCAGCCAAGAATACTTTATCCAGCAAAAACATCCTTCAGATATGATGGAGAAATAAAAAAATAACTCTCCCTGATAAACAAAAGCTAAGAGAGTTCATCACCACAAGACCCCCACTACAAGAAATGCTCAAGAAGGCCCTTAGGCCTGAAAAAAAAAACAAATGAGAAAAGGGATACAAAGATTTCAGTAAAGAGAAAAGCAAGGAGACTAAACCAGAACAAACTACAGTTTGATAACATCAAAAATTAATTCAAGCTCATCACTGGAAACACACATTCACAACACAAGATGGAATAAAGAGATAACAAATAAGGAGGGGAAGAACTAAGGGATTGAATCAACCCAGCCTCAGGAAAAAGGAGGCATCTGAAAATGTACTATCTTATCCAGGAGATCGCTTATATAAACCTCACAGTAACCACTAAACAAATAACCAGAAGAGAACCACACATGACAAATAAAGAGAAAACCAAGAGAATGACCATGCAGAAATACCAAATTGAATTTGCAGTCCGAAACACAAGTGACAAGAAATGAAGGAAATGCCAAAGAACCAGAAAATGAACAATAAAATAGCGACATTAAACCCTCATATATCAATAATCACTCTAAATGTAAATGGATTGAATTCTCCAATCAAAAGACACAGAGTGGCGGGATGGATTAAAAACCAAGATCCAACAATCTGCTGCCTCCAGGAAACACATCTCAGCTCTAAAGACAAACACAGACTCAAAATAAAAGGATGGAAAACAATACTCCAAGCTAATGGCAAACAAAAGAAAGCAGGAGTAGCCATACTTATATCAGACAAAGTAGACTTCAAGATAAAAAAGGTAATGAGAGACAAAGAAGGGCAATATATAATGATAAAAGGGACACTTCACCAAGAAGACATAACACTTATAAATATCTATGCACCCAACACAGGAGCACCAAAGTACATAAAACAACTGCTAAAAAACCTTAAAGGAGATATTAACAATAACACAATAATAGTTGGGGATCTTAACACCCCCCCCTTACATCAATGGATAGCTCATCCAGACAAAAAGTCAATAAGGAAATAATGGACTTAAATGAAAAACTAGATGCAATGGACTTAATAGATATATACAGAGCACTCCACCCAAAAAAAGCAGAGTACACATTCTTCTCAAGTGCACATGGAACATTCTCAAGGATAGACCATATATTAGGAAACAAGGCAAACCTCTATAAATTTAAGAAGATTGAAATCATTACAAGCATCTTTTCTGATCATAATGCTGTGAAACTAGAAGTCAACTGCAAGGAAAAAACTAGGAAAGGGACAAAGATGTGGAGACTAAACAACATGCTACTGAACAACCAATGGGTCATTGATGAAATTAAAGGAGAAATCAAAAGTTATCTGGAGACAAATGAAAAGGAAAATACACCATACCAACTCATATGGGATGCATCAAAAGTGGTCCTGAGAGGGAAATTCATAGCAATACAGGCTCACCTTAACAAACAAGAAAAATCCCAAATAAATAACCTTAAATTGCACCTAACAGAATTAGAAAAAGAAGAACAGACAAAGCCCTGAATCAGCAGAAGGAGGGAAATAATAAAAATCAGAGCAGAAATAAATGAAATTGAAACCAAAAAAACAGTAGAAAGGATCAATGAAACAAAGAGGTGGTTCTTTGAGAAGATAAATAAAATTGACAAACCCTTAGCCAGACTCACTAAGAAAAAAAGGGAGAAGACTCAAATAAATAAAATTAGAAATGAAAGAGGAGAAATTACAACAGATACCACAGAAATACAAGGGATTATTAGGGAATACTATGAAAAACTTTACACAAACAAATTGGACAACCTAAAGGAAATGGACAAATTCTTGGACACATACAACCTCCCAAAACTGAATCAAGAAGAAATAGAGAATCAGAACAGAGCAATCACAAGTAAAGAGATTGAAACAGTAATCAAAAACCTCCCAAAAAATAAAAGCCCAGGACCAGATGGCTTCCCTGGAGAATTTTACCAAACATTCAAAGAAGATTTAGCACCTATCCTTCTCAAACTATTCCAAAAAATAGAGGAAGATGGAATACTTCCCAACACATTCTATGAGGCCAACATCATCCTGATACCAAAGCCAGACAAGGACAATACAAAGAAGGAAAACTACAGGCCAATATCACTGATGAACATAGATGCAAAAATCCTCAACAAAATATTGGCAAACTGAATACAGCAATACATCAAAAAGATCATACACCATGATCAAGTGGGATTTATACCAGGGACACAGGGATGGTTCAACATCCGCAAATCAATCAATGTAATACACCACATTAACAAAATGAAGAATAAAAACCGCATGATGCAGAGAAGGCATTTGACAAGATCCAGCATCCATTTATGATAAAAACTCTCAACAAAATGAGTATAGAAGGAAAGTACCTCCACATAATAAGGGCCATATATGACAAACCTACAGCAAACATCCAACTCAACGGGGAAAAACTGAAAGCCATTCCTTTGAGGACAGGAACAAGAAAAGGGTGCCCACTCTCACCACTCCTATTCAACATAGTACTGGAAGTGCTGGCCAGAGGAATTAGGCAAGAAAAAGGAATAAAAGGACTCCAAATAGGCAAGGAAGAAGTGAAACTCTCACTATTTGCAGATGACATGATCTTATACATAGAAAACCCCAAAAAATCCATCGGAAAACTACTAGAAATAATCAACAACTACAGTAAAGTGGCAGGGTATAAAATCAACTTACAAAAATCAATTGCATTTCTATACACTAACAATGAACCAACAGAAAGAGAACTCAAAAAGACAATCCCATTTACAATTGCAACAAAGAGAATAAAATATCTGGGAATAAATTTAACCAAGGAGGTAAAAGACCTATACAATGAAAACTATAAGACACTATTGAAAGAAATCGAGGAAGACATAAAGAAATGGAAAAATATTCCATGCACATGGATTGGAAGAATAAATATAGTTAAAATGTCTATTCTACCTAAAGCAATCTACAGATTCAATGCAATCCCAATCAGAATCCCAATGTCATTCTTCACGGTAATAGAACAAAAAGTACTGAAATTCGTATGGGGCAACAAAAGACCCCGGATAGCTAAAGCAATTCTGAAAAAAAAGAACAAAGCTGAAGGCATGACAATCCCTGATTTCAAAAATATACTATAAAGCTATAGTAATCAAAACAGCATGGTACTGGTACAAGAATAGACACACAGATCAATGGAACAGAATTGAAAGCCCAGAAATAAAACCACACACCTATGGACAGCTAATCTTTGACAAAAGAGCAAAGAACATACAGTGGAGAGAGGGAAGTCTCTTCAATAAATGGTGCTGGGAAAATTGGACAGCAACATGCAACAGAATGAAAGTAGACCATCTCCTATCACCATATACAAAAATCAATTCAAAATGGATCAAGGACCTGAAAATGAGACCTGAAACTATAAAACTCCTGGAAGAAAATATAGGCAGTACACTAATTGAGACTGGACATAAAGGGATCCTTTCAGATTCCATGTCTACCCAGACAAGGGAAACAAAAGAAAAAATAAACAAGTGGGACCTCATCAGACTAAAGAGCTTCTACAAGGCAAATGAAACCAGGATCAAAATGAATAAACAACACACCAGCTGGGAGAAAATATTTGCAAATCATTTGTCCAACAAGGGATTAATCTCAGTAATATATAAAGATCTTATACAATTGAGCAACAAAAAAACAAACAACCCGATCAAAAAATGGGCAGAGGATATGAACAGACATTTTTCCAAGGAAGAGATACAGATGGCCAATAGACACATGAAAAGATGTTCAACATCACCAATCATCAGGGAAATGCAAATAAAACTATACTAAGATACCACCTTACACCCGTTAGAATGGCTATAATCACAAGATAAATAACAACAAATGCTGGAGAGGTTGTGGAGAAACGGGGACCCTCATTCACTGCTGGTGGGAATGCAAACTGGTACAGCCTCTATGGAAAACAGTATGGAGAGTCCTCAAAAAATTAAAAATAGAAATACCATACGATCCAGCAATCCCACTCTTGGGCATCTACCCAATGGACATGAAATCAACCATCACAAGAGGCATATGCACCCCTATGTTCACTGCAGCATTATTCACTATAGCCAAGAAGTGCAAGCAACCCAAGTGTCCCTGGACTGATGATTGGTTAAAGAAGATGTGGTGTATATATATATATATATATATATATATATATATACATACAACGGAATACTACTCAGCCATAAGAAAAGACACAATTGTCCCATTTGCAACAACATGGATGGACCTAGAGGGTATTATGTTAAGTGAAATAAGCCAGAGAGAGAAGGACAAACACTGCATGAACTCACTCATATATGGAATATAAATGAACACACAGACAGAGAGAACTGATTGGTGGTTACCAAGGGGAAGGGGGGTGGGGGGTGGGCACAAGGGGTGAAGGGTTACATCCACATGGTGACAGACAAACAAAAATGTACAACAAAACCCCACAGTGTTATAAACTATTAAGACATCAATAAAAAAAAAATATCCTGACTCCAACCAGTTATCTCTACCGCTGCACCCCTAACTTTAGAGGACATCATCTCTTCACTTGGACAATTATAATTGCCTCCCATCATTATTGCTTCCTTTTCCTTAGAGTAGCCAGGGTCTTCACAAACTTCCTCTGCTTAAAAGTTCTCAAGGACTTTCAATTGATTTAAAAATAAAGTAAAAAATTTGTAACATATTTACAAAATCTTACATGATGTAGATCTTGCCCCTACATCTCTGATTTCTGTCTTGTTCTACACCTACTTTCCATTGCTCTGCTTTAGCCAAGCAGGCCTTCTTTCCATTAGGTTCCTAAATCCATCCCACATCCACCTTAGTGCCTTTGCCATAACTTATCCCTCTACCTGGAATTCTCTTAACCAAAATCTTTGCATTGATGAGTCATTTATCTTTGGTGCATCTGTTTAAGTATCTCTTTCTTAGACATGTCATGCTTGACCATCCCTTGTAAAACATTCTCTCCTCAGCCGTAACTTAAGTCTTCATTAACACCTTTTTTATTGTCTTTATTAACACTAGTTGCTATCTATATAAAATTATCTTAGTTGTTTACTTGTTTTAGTCTACCCTTCCCTGAACATATAACTCTATGGGAGTGATAGACTTGTCATCTGTGAATCTCCAGCAACTTGAATAAATGAATGAATGAGAGGATAATGGAAAAATTGTCAAAATGAAATTTAAATAACCAAATAGTTATTCAGTGTCAATTTGGATCTATGTTGTTTATAAATTACTCAAGAAATTTTATTTATTTATTTTACATTTTTATTTTTGAACGGTTGGCATTGTATTAGGATATTAAGATGTAGGAAAGAAAATTGACCTAACACAGGAATTTTGGAATTATTTTAATTTACCACCCCTTCCAGAAAGTGACAAATATTCCTGATAAAATGAGCAATTTTTAGTGGAATTTAATGAGATTAAGAACCCCATTCGGTAAGTTAGCATTACCCATCCCCCATAAATTACTCACCTTGGATAATTCCGGTGACAAATTAATAAATTTTACCAAGGAGTTCCTTTACTATATTACCATTTTTCTTTATCTCATCCAAGAAAAATCTTTGACTTGTTTTTTTCTAGATTTTTTTAACTTTTGAAGCAAGACTGAAATAAATTTTGAGTATATAATTATAATCAATTGCTTTAAGAATTTAGATACATATGGCATTGTTTCTGCCTCTCCAAATAATTTAGATTTCATACAACAAACCAATCCCGATGAGGTAAATTTGTCTTCAGTGTATCCAAAGCAATTTCAAGGTTACATTCCTATAAGATTTTGTATGGACCACTCACTGTTTCATATATACAGTTTCTGTGTTTTTGCTTACGCAGTCTCCTAGATGGATTTTCCATCCCATTTTTGCATGCTTAGAACATCTTTAGTCTTACAGGCACAATCCAAGATCTCTCATCCCAAAAAAATCTCCTTTGAATCTTCTAGAAATATCCAATTTTCAACATAAGCCAATTCAGGCTGTTTAGAAGGCTTTTGGAAATGTGTGGATATTTTAACTTTTTAAGATATTATAAGACTAGTGGGTGACAGTGAGCCAGGGATTCTAAATATAATATTATTCATCCCATGATGCTGATAGCATCCCCATTGAGAAACTGAAAAAATATCTCTTCCTCTTTTGAATACCTATGACCCTCCATTGTCTCTATTTTAGCCTCCAAGCACCATTCAGGTCATATACAATCCTTCTGCTACACAAAGGATTCTTTGACTCCTGAGATTGTGACTGATTTATCCTTATCTTCCCTACTAGGCAAGTGTTCAGTGAATGTTTTTTGGAAAAAGTAGACAATTATATGTATTTTAACATGTTCCATTAGCCATAGCATATTTACATTTGTTAACTAATCCAAAAATAGTGAAGTTTAATGGTAGAAATTTCAGGTGTGTTGAATTAGAGTTCTGCTCCATGGGAGTGCAGGGGAGGAAGAACTATTCCTATACCTTCTAGGTCCTTCTGGCTGGTCTAAGAATTAAATTGATATGAGGCAGAACAACAGAAGAAAAGCAAACAAAGTTTAATAACATGTATATATGAGAGAAACCCAGGAAAACTGAGTAACTCGCCAAAATGGTGGAAGCCACCACTTTAAATACTGTTTTCAGCTAAGGACAAATTAGGACTTTGGGGGTAGTGGCTTGGAACCTCAAAGGGGAGGAAGGCAATTTACATTGAGATGGAGAAGCAAATGTTTGATAAACAAAGGTTGACCATACCTTGTAAAGACAATGAAAGATGGAGAGGATTTTGATTAAAAAGCCCTGTTGGGGCCAGTCCAGTGGCATAGTGGTTAAGTTTGCATGCTCCACTTTGGCAGCCCAGGGTTTGCAGGTTTGGATCCCAGGCGTGGACCTACTCACTGCTTATAAAGCCATGCTGTGGCAGGCTTCCCACATATAAAGTAGAGGAAGATAGGCATGGATGTTAGACCAGGGCCAATCTTCCTCAGCAAAAAGAGAAGGATTGGCAACAGATGTTAGCTCAGGGTTAATCTTCCTCGCCAAAAAAAAAAAAAAAGGATCCTCCCTGTCTACCACATCTAGTTTATACTATACTATAGTTATCTTATGGTATTAGCTCCCTCCTGGAACAGGCCTTCTATCTTAAATTCTTTTAGGCAGTTAGGGGGAAGTTCAATGCCTTTCAGAGTCTTTTGTTCTTAAAAATAATCAAGCCAAGGAGACACATTTTGGAGTGGCAAATTCTGATCCCCCACAGGAGAAAGTAGGAAAAATATTTTTAGGGACTTGGGAAATGAAGACGACCATCTGGTTCATCTATAAATAGAGACATTTCCAGGTAGATGCAATATTCCTTTTCCAAGCCCTTACTTCTTAAATTTGGACAGTAAAATTCTCACATCTATTCCTGACAAATAGGAAAAAAAAGAAACATATTTGATCAAAATTATTGTTACATTCCCTGTTGCATATAATACATTTGTTTTAATTCTTTGTTTTCTAAATAGAATAGAAAATAAGTAAGCAGATATATTAGCTGTTTGAAGGCTAATTCAGCTGTCAGATTTGAAGTTATTATTTGATTTTTTTTCTCTTTTTTAAGTAACTGATAATGCAAACTCAGAGTGATTAAGACAATTTAAAGCAACCCTATGGCCCTGAAATTTACTGAACATCAATTCTGAAGTCTCAAGAAATATTCTGAGGCTTTAATTTGAGGCCATTCTGATGAATTTAGATGAGGCATGTTTCAGTGCTCTCTGGCATAGCTCTTTGTGATGCTGGGCAGGTTACTTTCTGACCGAGGGAAGAAACAAACTCTAAATGACAATTGATACTAAATGCCTCAATCTTTCATTGTTAATGGTTCTGATCCTCTCACCCAGAAGTGAGGGTTAACTCTGCTGTCTGCAAAATATTCTCCTAGCTGCAAGTTTGCCAGCAAATCCACGGACTATCAGATAGGGTCTCAGAGAAAGGGACTGTGCGGTGGCACTTTACATTAACAGCACTCTTCACATTCACATTATGCTAATTAAGCAAGTACATTGCAATCTGATGCAATGATGGTACTTAAACTGAGCTTTGTAATAGCAATAATGTGCCTCAAAGGGCACAAGTCAGTGTCCTGTCAATGAGTTTAATCCACGCCTGGAGAAGCTACAGGTCAAGGATGGTTACAATGTGCCAGTAAGTGCTTCAAAGTAGGAGGCTTGGAATAAACCCAATTCTAGTTTCTCTAATAATGTCCTTATAAAAGCTTGTGACTTGACTTTCATTACGAAGTATTTTGCAAATATTAATTATGCTGTCTGCTTCCATTGAGATAAATGATATCGATCCCAATTATCTGATTTATAGGTATGACAAATGACCTTAGTCCCAAAGGAAGCTATGATCCCATACTAAATTTACCCTCAATAATGTTTTGCATTACATGCTGTTTTCAATCTGAGATTCATAAGGATATCTGAAGCGAATTCTCATAAATTTGTCCTCTCAAGAGTCATGTAAAGATTCAAAACAATGCTGGCTCATTCCTTTCCAAGATTCCTTGCATTTGTGAAAACATCCAGTAATATGGTCATCAATGCAGGGCATTGCCAAAGTGGGTCCAATATGATCTTGGTGGAACACCCAGGCTCCTTATTTTTGAAACATATATATGCCCTTTTTATAAGTACAACTGTTCTAACTAAATTGCCACATTCACAAATTCGACCTTTTCTCCCTTCTCTCCCCCTTTTCCCCTGTTTTGCTACTGGCTCTATGGGCTCTAGATAAGCAGGGTTTTGTTAACGACATTTTCTTTTCCACTCATTTTTCATTTGTCTTCTCTCATCATTCAACTACCATATTCCCTTTCCAACAACTGCTGAACCCTCCAAGGTTGTGATTTCCTTAGTTAAAAAACAACCCCACTTTTAGCCCAGTGTTCTCACAGTGAATAGATATTCTGTAGAACAAAATGGACTTTCTTGTTAATAACCTCATTTTTTAAACAGTGAGTCTAGCTACGCTGAAACATTCTCAAATTACAGAATAAGCAACATGAAACTGGCAGGGTAAAAATAAACGAAGCGCTATGATAATTGTGATTTAAAATGATTTTTAGTTTACTCAATTGTGCTTTCCTATTTTCCTAAACCTCAGCTGCAATTCATCTCCATTTCCTTAAAGCGATTGTGTTTATCAGTTCCACTAGGTCAGCTTTGTGTTTAATAGACCTTGTTTGGAATCACAAAGACAGTTGCTGGGATTGTATCCTCTGAAAGAGAAGACATTTAACCTCGGAGCCTCATTCTCTTTAATGCAATAATTAGTGGGCAAACTCTCAAAAGCACAATAAGGGTGTCAAAGTCCAACCCCAAGGAATGAACAACAGGCAAATAAGCCTTCCTACATTGAAATTTCAGAGCAGTCAGGAGGATTTGTATATCCAAGAGCATACCTAATCACTGTATGTAGCGTCTTTAAAAAATTCTGCCAGCGTTTCTCCATAACTAGCTGCCTATGCACTGTTTTCCTTGCTTTCCGGTTTTCCATCCAGAATGAAGGAAACATTTCGCTTTCCCTTTCCCTTGCATTTTTAAAACCAGACACATACTGTAAGCACACAGCTTCTGAGAAGCAATTAGAGTTAATGGGATTAAAAATCTAATCACACTACTGCTCTTGGCTTGTATCTGCAGAATAGCACAGTAAAGCCTAGAATTGCAAATGCACAAAAATGAGTTATCACACTAGTTCATGGAAGGTCTCTGTAGCCCTTGTTTTATCTGCCTCTCTCCAGGGGCAACTTTTCATGGTTTGATCAGAGAAAATGGCTCAGATTTATTTCTTACAAATGGGACATTTACACTTTCTTGCTTTTAAATTGCTTTTGATATGTGTTAAAGACGACAGCAAGAGAAGAAACAGGGGTACAAGCAGGACAAAAATACCTTTAGAAATATATTCTTCTGAGTCCGGAGTGATGACAATCACCACAGAGACTCTCCGCTTTCTTTCAGGAATGTTTCTACTTTAAGAAGTTGGAAGAAACAGAGATGTTCCTGCCAAAGCATCATGGGAAGTGGAACAGTCCCTGTAAAAGGCAGAGGGGCCTGCGCTGGAGTCCTTCTGACCCTCCGTAACAAAGAGCAGATTGGAATAGATATCCTTTAAAATCCCTTTTGCCATTAAAATTCCATGAGCATATAATGTGAATGAAAGACTGGTAATACATTTATGGTGAAAATAGTTTAATTTTTAAGATACTAGGAGAAGAAGATAGACATTGAAAGAGAAAGACATGACAAGAAACAATTCTACCATAGAAAGCTGTATGGCTTACTCTTGATGTTCTTTTGTCCAATAAAATAAAAAGTAATAATAATGATCTAACACTTATTGTGCACTTCTAACTCCATGGCACTGTTCTAAGCATTTTCTATATTTTCTCATTTAATCTCACAACTCTATGAGGCAGCTACTATTATTAATCTTTTATTTGCACAGAGAGAAACTAAGTCATAAAATGGTTTAGTAATTCACCATTGTCACACTTTGCAGTGCCAGAGCCAAGACTGGAATGTAGGCAGTACGGCTCCAGACTTCAGCTGTTAACTACTATGTATAGGTGAGAGTATTTGTTTGAAAATCATCAGTCTGATTCTGTTCATATGGAGAGAACACTCACATGCCCCTAATAAAGTTAAAAATGTATTAGCAAAGAAAAATAAAACCTGCCTTTGGTTTCTCTCTCTATTAAATCTGCTTTCCCTGTGCAATTGAGTCAGCTTAGTTATTGCTGCATCTATATCTAATTTATACAATTTGTTGAGCATTTTTGATGACCACTCTCAACAACTGACTGGCACGTCTTTAGCCTTCTTACCCCTAGCCAGCAGATCTTGTCTGTCAGTGTATGGGGAATGCCCAGGCAGCAAACTAAAATTCATCACTGTTTTAATCTAAGAAAAACACAATTTGCAAAGTCTCTCATATTTCAAGGGCAATATAAACAACTCTTAGATTCCAAGATCGCCAATCATATTGGATTCTTAAGATTTTCCCTCTTCATTAGTTTGCAATTATACTCAACGATCATCAACACCCAGCAAGTAGCTAGCAATCACATCAAAGGAAGGATCTAAGATATCACAGGAAGTTCCTGACAGTTTCAAAAGGAAATCAGCTGTATATAATGCAGAATATTTTTCAGCTCAGTTGTGTCCTACACGAGATTAGGTTACAAAGTCAATGATTAACACGAAAATCAGCTTGAAAAAAATTATCCCAGAAGAGATTCTAAATCACTCATCTAAGTTTGCCTACATGGCTTGTTTTAAATAGAGCTGTCTCTTAATAGAGTTTACATGCTTAATGTTTCTTCCTTGTAGGAACAGACCATGATTTCTTCTGCTGAGCATAAGATGCGACATTTAGCTTATATTTAGGGGCCATATTGTGTAAAAAAGTCCCACCCACTCTATCCTTGGAAACTGTGTACAGTTAAGTCTGCATGCACAAAATATGCATTTTATGGAGCATTTATAAAATCCATTGAAACAAAAGTAATGTTAGGCCCTAGGTTAGTCCATTTATTGAATCATAAATGTTATGTATATTTGTCTAGGAAGATAGTATACAATGAAATTTTCCAAGTTCTGGCAAATAAAAACAACAAAATAAAAATGGAATAAAATGATGTACATATATGTTTTTGGTGAGGAACATTGGTCCTGAGCTAACACCTGTGCCCATCTTCCTCCATTTTGTATATGGGATGCCGCTACAGCATGGCTTGATGAACAGTGCGTAGATCCAATGCCCGGGATCTGAACTTGCGAGCCCTGGACCCAAGTGGAGCGTGTGAACTTAACCACTATTCCACTAGGCTGGGCCGGCCCCTAAAACGATTTTGTTTTTTATCTTGAACGTTGATGTTTGAAGAAAATTGTTTTAATCAAAGGGATAAGAAAAGGTAGATATAAATTTTGGGAGGGACATTTTCCTACATTTCTCCCTTGTACAATTTAATTTGAATAAAGAATGACTTTTCCAAATTGACAATTTTAAGAAAAACATAAAATGCTAATATCCTTTGATCAGTAATTAAAGAAAATCTTCAAATAAAGGGAAAAATCAACAATAACTAAGGGGTACTCAACAAAATGAAAACAAGTGTTATTAATGATACCCACCTTTGATGGAATACTATAAAATATTCTGGCACAATTCTTTTAAGGGTGGGTAACACTGTGTAAAATGCTTATAATATAATAAAGAGAAATTATAAAACACTATGTGACATACACTTTTAGTTACCTAGTCAATATCCATTTTAACCTTCTATTTCTTAATTAACAGAACTCTAATTTCTAAAGAGTAACAGTATAACTAGATTCAAAATAAACAAATATTTGCTAGACTGCTGTGAAGCCAGAGCTGTCATGTGACACATTTTTGGCTATGAGATGTAAGTGGAAGTCAATGGGAGGATCTTCCAGGGGAGCTGTTTTAGAAAGGGACAGAATATGTTTGCATATATTCTGCTCTTGGCCCTTCTCCTTCCTCCTGCCTAATAGTCCAATGTCATGCTACACACAGAGCAGCCATCTTGAAACCATGAGACAATGTATGAGAATAAAAGCTATCTAGTAAGGAACGCTGACTGTAAAGAGAAGGAGCCTGGGTGCCTGATAATTATTTACCTTGGACTTTCTTTTCATGTGAAAAAAAGTAAACAACTAATATGTTTAAACCACTCTTTCTCATGCTTTCATTACTTGGGTCTGAACGCAGTCTACAACCGATATAACAAATTATATGAAACAATGATCACACATCTCTCTCTCTCTTTCTCTCTCTCTCTCTCTCTCTCACACACACACAGAGCAAAGCAGACAGTCCTTGTTTTGCATAGTCTCAATATGAATATATTTCAGTTACTATAATTTAATTAAATATACCAGTTCCCCAAAGCCATAGTTCAAATGTCAGTTACTACAGAATATTAGCAGTGAACTATTGCATTAAGTAAAAACTCCACTGCTAGTTGTTCAGTTTACAAATCACTACACAAAGAAACAGATGTTTCTTATGAACAATGACCAATCTGGTCACTTTTTCAAAAGTCTATTGGTGATTGGTCACTGAATATCTGTTGTTCATGTCATACACAGACAGCAAAGTATACAGCGGTGTTGTCTTCCAGTGATAAATCCATGTGACATTTTTCAAAAGTGGATAATTGAAAGAGGGAGTTGGTCAAAAAAGATGAAAATTCAGCACAGAAATGAAAAGAGAATGCTGGAAGTAAAATTCCAGTCAACTGTAATGAAGTTATAGGAAAAATAGCTGAGCATGGGAATGTTGGCACCGTGGCCATTTGAGACACTCCAGATATGCAGCCAGAGGAACTTAGTGAAGAGAAACTTAGTGACATAAATGAGGAAAGTGGTTGTGATGAAAAGGATGAAGATCCTAGAGGGAATGACGCTAGTAACCCCCCTCCAGAAAAAAAAGAGTCTCATAGTAAATGAATGCTTAGAAGTATTTCACAATATTGATAGTGCAATGGATAAAATCCTGGAAGCTGACTCAGATTTAGAAAGGAGAATGACAATTTACCAAGGCATAGAAAAGATGATTACTTCATATCATAAGTTATACGGACAAGAAGAAGGCAATCACTATCCAAACTACTCTTGATAGGTTTTATCAATATGTAACCTTGTTGAGGCATATTTTACATATCATATAATTTGCTCATTTCAAGTGTACAATTCAATCACTTTTTTTAGTAATTTACCAAGTTGTGCAAACATCATCATTTAGAGTTTTAAGAACATTTCCCTTACCTCAATAAAATCTTTCATATTCATTTACTATTAATCCTGTTCCCCTCAACCTCCACCCTAAGCAATCGAAAATCTTCTTTGTCTCCATAGATTTGCCTTTTCTGAACGTTTTATGTAAATGGAATCATATATTACCATGCAACGTGAGATCTGGCTGTACACACACACACAGACACACACAAGATCCATACAGTCATACACAAATACATTGGTTGCCTAGGGTGATGGGCTTATAGAGCATTTTTCTATACTTAATATTTTATTACTTTTACAATTAAAAAATAAAATGCAAAAATAATTTATGTGGGGAAAATTCTTATAATTTCTTTATATCTCAATATAGGGATATCATTCATAGTACTTTCATACATATCAGCATGATTAACATCATGTTTTGTCTTTTTAAAAATGAAGGCAGGATAAGAGAAGGAGAGACCAGCTGACTGACTTATGATCATTATGCAAGAGTTAGGACAGAGGAAGGAAGGAAGACGGACGTTAGAGGGACTAGCCATAAGAATGTCCTATAGTAGAATGAAGCCGTGTGTGCAATAAAGGTCTTTTGAGAAGGTGGTGCACCAGAAAGAGTGATCCTGAATCCTCAGTCTCAGAACTTACACTGGTTTCTGAGCTGATGGAACATTCTACTTCCTTTTCAAAGGCAAGGTCAGACTAACAAAACCTGAGTGTGACAATTGCAATCTGATGTTGCTACTTTAATTTGATCAAATCCAAAAATTCAGATATGTTTATGTGCCTGATAGTGTCCTAGGAAACTCCAATATGACTACATCTCCAAGGGATCTTCTAGGTTCGTGCTGATATGGTACTGAATTGTTTCTCTTGAAGAGGCATAGTATTAGCCTAGGATCTGCATGTGGCAATCTGATGTACACTGTGGGCTTGCCATTGAGAGGATGCAACACATGTTACATTTGCATGACAAGACAGGAACATTACAATATGGGCTATGGATACCCTAACTGGTCTCAGAGGCAGTAGGAAATTTTAAGGAACAAAAAAGTTTTTTCCTTTAAAATCACGTACGTGTTGCGTGACATATCTCTATCAGCATCTGCAATAATGATAGTGTTTATGAAAATACTTAAACAATTTTTAAATTGAATTTGACATTATCCATATCTGTAAAATATAATTGAGGTAGCCATGATGAAATTGGAGACTTTCTTAATCATTTGTTTTACTACGATCTACACTGGCTATGAAGATAGTTGAGAGTACAAAATTATAGTCCTTTATAATATTTGTTGAAACACTGCTATTGTCTAAAATTCAAGTTTTATTTGAAGTGAACCTTTTAGAACCAACATCATGGATAGTCTGAATAAAAAACACAGAGTCAAGTTGAGTATAAATTATTCTTTCACGTTTTAAAAATACAATGAACTGATCAAAGTCACTATAGTAAGAAACCAAACCTTTGGAAGACTAATAACAATTTATTATTTCAGATTCATGTGGGAATATTAATATATTAATCACTGAAGAGAATTGGTGTTCATGGTGATAAAAACCTACTCTCTCGATGTGGAGAGGTGTGAAATTTGTATAATTATATACATGTTTGTCCTAATTGCAAAAATCCCAGAAGAATGGATTTTCTCATGTCTCTGCAGGGTGTTTCTTAAAACGATTACTTTATGTAGTAAATGCTGGCATATGAAAACCTTGGCAGTGGAGCTACTGCCTAAATTAAAATGCGTTATAATTTGAATTTTGTTCATTTTAAATTGCGTGAACATTAACAGTGTAAAACAGGTTTGGTATGGAAGATAAGAGTGTAAAAAGATAAGGAATTATCAGGAAATGGAGACTTTGTAAATGGTTTAGTGGTTTAGTCTTTTTATATAACAGTGAAGTATAAACTGCAAATGATACTTAACTATTTTTACAATTAGGTCTCCATAAAATTAGGTCTGGAAGCCCACCTCCTTGACACTGTGTCCCACTTCAGACACAGCTTAGACTCAAAACATCATTTTCACACATCAGGAAAAGAAAACAAACTAGCAAGTTTAACTTTTCAAATCAGCCCATAAATGCCCAAAATATTTCCATTCGGGTTCTAGAAAACACAATTAGCATTTTTGTTTCTATGGAAGAGATTATTTCCTAAAACCACTTTTGCAGACACAAGTAACCCTCCTACACCTTTCCCTCTACCAACTAGCAGCAAGATTCAGGACAATGAGTAGCTTGGAACATTCTGAGGGCCCAGCCAGGAAAGGAATAGAGGTGCCCTCTTGTTGCTTCAGTGCCCAAGGCCTGGGAATCACAAGCTGGGGTGCTTCAGCTACAGCAGAATCCCAGCTGCTACAGTTTCCAAAAATACAGTTGGGGTGAGACTCTTTTATAAGTGACAACCATTAGTAATGATGTCAATGCCAACAATGGCAGTGCCTTATATCTTTTCATTTTTTCATTTAATCCTCACAACAATCTGAGAGGGTAGAATGCATTAACTCCATTTTACAAATAATAATAACTAAACTTTATTATGTGCACTGCTATTTTGTCTGTATATGTGGCTGCCCACAACTTCTCCTATCCTTGTATAAGCATGACATTCTTCTTATCAAGAGGCCCAGTCTCTTTCCCTTTCCCACAGTGACTTGCACTGATCAAGCAAATGCAGCAGAAGTCAAGCTGTGTCAGTTCAGGCTTGGTCCTTAAAATGTCTGGATGTTTTTGCTTTTACTCTCTTGGAACACTGTCATGCTGTTTGGAAGTCCAGGATAGCTTGCCAGAGCGAGAGGCCATGTGGGAAGATCGATGCAGAATAAAACATCAACCTGAGGGAGAGGCAATATGGAGTAGAGGTAATATGAAGAAGAGTCAAGCAAGCCATCTGACAGTCTATACCAACACTCCAGACATGTGAGAGAGGGTTTCAGGACCCTTCCAGCCCAGCTCATCCACCAGCTGAATGCAGCTGCATGAGTGAGCCCAGATGACACACGTGGAGTAGAATAATTGCCCAGCCAACCTCAGGATCATGAAAATGCTAAATCGTTGTTTTAAGCTGCTAAATTTGGGGGTGGTTTTTTACACAGCAAAAAACTGATAAATGTGCTTATACATTTGAAGTTTCCTATATTAACTGACTCAATACACACAATTCAGTGAGGCAGCTAATGTCATTGTCCTTATGTTATAGATAAGGAACCAAGTACACAGAGCCTAAGTGACTCGCAAACTCACACTGCTACGTGGTGGAGCCTGAGTACAAAACACGATCTATGATCATGTCCTCCCTCTCATACAAGAACACTAAGGCTCAGGGAAGTGAAGTGGGATCAGAGTGGGGTCAGATCTCAAGTCTGTGCTTTCCAAAGCATGTGCTCTTTTGGGATGTAACAAGTGGTTCAGTGTAGCTGAAGCTTAGAAGTCATGGGTAAAATGTGCAAAAGATGAGAGTAGAAAAGTAGGTTGGAGCTACATTGTGAAAGGCCTATATGTCATACTTTAACCTCTGGTCCAGTGATTCTCAAATCTTAGTCAGTAATGGAATTTTGACCAACCCATGAAAAATGACAAATAATATCAAAAATTATAATATAGTAATTATAATACATGTTCAGATTGCCAACTCATTTTCCCCCCTGGGAAGGACTCTTCCTTCATTAGCAATGATGTCCTTCCTAAATTTTAAAAGTATCCTTTATTTTGCAAAATAATGGAGGGAACAGAGAGTTGTTGTTTTCTTAATGTTACTACTTAGCAAAATAATATATATACATAAAGGCACGTATGCATGTGTATCTATATACATATGTATACAAATATGTGTAGAGACATGTACATATACCTATGTATATAGATATATACATATATAGATTTACTGCCTTATGAAATCTAAAAATCTAGGATCCACAACTACAGAGAAGGAATTCTGGAAACTAACAGGATAATTTTTTTTAAAGAATCAAGCTTAATTATTATGACATTATGAACATTTAAATATATGGATATTTGTATTTAAAATTTTTATGTAGTGATAATAACTCACAATTTTTAGTTATCTTCAATTCTCTACTCTTTATTATCATATCACTATTTATTCATGCCTCTTTGAAGAGTATTTGGGACCAAAGACAGGAGACACCAGAAAAAAGCAAATGTAAGCATCATATTTAGCTCTTCCTAGCATCCCTGGCTGTACCACGAGTGATGCTAAGTGCCTATTCCGTGCTGTGAATGTATAATCATTGCTCACTTATTGATCAAATAATTGAATGATTTCTTAGGAGGGATACTTGCATTATCTATATATTTTAATAATCATTAATATCCCCGTCTTTGAATACGAGCGGACAGCTTTCATCACATACAACAGGAAGGAACAATATTACTGCTCTAAAAATGTCTTTGGAAAGCATTCTAAACTGAACTAAACAAAAAGAATGGTAGCAACAAGCTTTTATTTTAGCACTCAGTTTTAATTTATCAAATTCAATGATGGGCAATAGTTTCGAGAAATTGCTTGTAGTGTAAAGCATGCTTTTCCCATCTTCAAGTCAGTTGAAAAAATATTTTAATACGATTTAGATTTTATTCTACAATAGCTCCCTGTAATTATGCTTCTACTAATTAAGGCTTTTACAGTTTGGGTTTAATTCAGCCTTCGACCTATTTTCCATCATTTTTTTAGTCTGTGAGCTGTCAAAAGTAACAACTGTACTCTCATTTTTCCTTGTGTAAAAGTCAGCAACTACTCCCAAGACCTCACCACGATTAAATACACCAACGGAAGGCAGATATTATAATGGGAAGTAAATTAGTTTTTACCTCAGTGACAATAAGTACTTGAGATTCCATGAAGATTCTTCAAATAGCGAAACAACCAGGGAGGGCACTTCAGTTGCTGCATAAACAAATACTACATGCAGATATTACAATCAAGAACATTGCCATTTGTTACCTTTAGCATTTGGTTTGCATTTCTAATTTAAATTATTCAGTGTGGAGTAATACCTTGGAATTTTAAGGGACTGCTAGCCATCACATTTGTAAAATTATTTGTGTGTAATTAACTCTCATTTGTACTGATGACATATCCTGCTATATCCAAATGCGAAGTCTGCTGTTCGTTTTCTACTCCTTAGAAGACAGCAAGCTGGAAAATGTGAGTAAAATGAAAAAGAAAAACAACCATGGATTTGAGACTGAGTCATCCAGATTTTTGAAGTAATTTTATAGTTTAAAAGTCAATAAAGAAACTATAGAAATGCCATAGTTATAAACACTCTTTATGACAGATTTTTATATGAAATTCAAGGAAATTTACATTATGTTAATGAATTGGTTCTAGAACCAATCTTATGTAATCCTTGATTGATGACCTCGTCCTGGAATCCTGAATATGTTTATCCTACTTGTAGCAATATTAAATTAATCACACTTGCTGATGGACTGTCTGACGTGAATATACTACATATATATTTAACCAAGTGGAAACATGGTTCATAAAAGTTAATAGTGTTAAATGCAAGGTGGTATTGACATGGAGAAATAAAGACAAGGTAATGAAAGAATATCTGCAAACAAGTGAGGAAGAAAACAAAACAAAGAAAACCCCTCAAAGTTGTAATTGCTTAGGCCCCACCTGTGGCTGAAACGAAAAAGACCAAAATGAAGTCAATGTTGAATTAACAACCTTGACGGATTAGTTATTTGCCAAGTGCAAGGCTCCCTTAACTCCTATGACACTCTATGAGGTAAATTCCATTAGTATATTTCTCATTTTAAGGATTAGGAAATGAAAGCACAGAGAATTTGAGTAAGTTGCCTAAGGACACAGAGCTAGTGGGAGGATATAGCACTTGAACCGAAGCAGTTTGCTGTGGAGCTCACACTCTCAAATCACTATATTCTGTAAAATAATAATTCATTTTAAAATTGGGAATAAAGCAAAATAAGTCTTTGATTTTTTAAATATTGTGATAGAGCACTTGCTAATAAACCTGTTTAACTGTCATCCAACTCTATGTACATTGTCATCTAACTCTGGGTACAGTGTTGGAGGAGGTAACTTACGTGCCTATACAGTTAGAGGTTAATCTGCAGAGGAAAAAAAAAACTGATGGGTATGCTTTTTGGGGTGGAGGACTGGTAGGAAAGATAACTCCAAAAGTTATAATTTTATCACCTAGTAGGACAATAACCAGATTTGTATTTAACAATCTTATGTTGGTATTTCTTTCCTGACTGCACAAAACTATGCTTTTCAAACACACTTGGAACCAGCTTTCTTGTCTTTTCATTGGTTTCCTAATTAATTAATTTAATGAATCTTTGACATGTGGGCCACTACTCATTTTTACGTTTTTTAAATGTTTTTTTGCAACTTGCTCTTGGCGGATTAGAGTACGGAAAGTTTGAAATAAAGAAGCATCATGGTGTAGTAGTAAAAGTGTGCAAATAGTAAACAACCCAGGGAAGAATTGCAGATACAGGCATATGTGTAACCCCTCTGAACCTCCATACCATTCTCTATAAAATGAGGATAATAATTCTTAGCGCATAAGGACTGTTGAAAGGATTATGAAAAATAACTTTCCTGAGGTACCTAAACCGGACTTGATACATCTTCTCTAAAATTCTTAGCTTGTTTCCTTTCATTTTTTTAACCTGAGACAGTCAGATGAATATTATAATGTTCTGCCACCACACAATAGACTTTTGAACACCACACTTAAGTAAGTGTGAGTCAAGGAGAGCAGATTTGAAAAAAACTAAAGATAACAGAAGAGCCAAAATGAACACAAATGTCAAAACTAAATAATATGAGAAAATATTAAATGAAATTTTCCTTTTTGTTTCTTTTTGAAAATAGGGTTCTGTTTTCAAGTATCTGAAGAAATTTTAGACCATGGAAGTGGAACTGCTGTGTATTCTGAATTTGAGGAAGTACTTGAATAAATGAGTTCATATCCCAGAATTTTCTTCCAAAGTGCTCCCTAAAGGATTGGTTTCAAGCCATGTGTGTCAAACGCTGTTTTAGACTTTGATGAAAGCAAATGACTTTGTCCCATGGAAAGTCGTAAATGCTGCCCATGAATCCCAGGTTAAGAACCTCTGTTTTAAAGGAACTATTAAAAATGAGGCAATAATCATGGCCAAAAGTCAGAAATCCTTTAGATGTCAGCTATCTTATAATTAAATTAATGTGATATTGACATTTGACATTGTACTTTAAAATATATCCATTCCTTTATCTATAGCTACCTATTTGTTGATCGATTCTTTTTTCAATAAAAATTATGAAATATTTGAAATGGACTGATGGAAACAAGGCATTTAGCAAACACTTCGATGTTACCAAATTCCATGGGAATGCTGTGCCTTTCATTGTTTTCCAGCTATTTCACAACTCTGTAAGTTTTAAAGACCAAATTGTATTCAGTGGAATCTGGTTATTTTCTCTTGGATATTGACCAGTTCTACAGTTTTGCATCTATTTGTAAATTAAGTATTTTTTATCTATCAGTATGTGGTACTTTGAATTCTTCTTTAAACTGATTGTAACAGTTTACTGATTCTCTCATTAATTAATGAGTTAAAGAAAATATTTGGCACGTATTCCTTTTATATTTGTATGAGAATCATGATTTTATCCTTTTTATTTTTTATTTTATTTCTTTGCTGAAAAAGATTTGCCCTGAGCTAATATCTGTTGCCAATCTTCCTCTTTTTGTATGTGAGCCGCCACCACAGTGTGGTCACTAACAGACAAGTGGTATAGGTCCACACTCAGGAACTGAACCCAGGCTGCCAAAGTGGAGTGCGCTGAACTTAACCACTAGGCCACTGGGGCTGGCCCTGATGTTACCCTTTTGAGAAAATCATCCTTTATCTATCAATCAATCTCCATAAATATTTATGAGTTGGTATATTTATAAAAGTCTCCTTGAATCTTTGAGTCAAATGATGTTCTATGCAAATGAGCCACACACACCATGTCACTTCACATGTCACTGCTGCACATCTGGCTGTATTCATAACTCCATTGAGAAGTAGAAACCTGAGTTAAAATAGGAGCCATCCAGGCTACACACAAGACTCTGCAACAATCAGACTAACAAAATAAAGCATTGCAATAAAACGAAAAGGAGATTCTTCTTGTCTAGGTGAAGTATGGAAAAGGACAAGCAAATGGATGGTTTGCCTGGGTAGTGGCCTAAGGACAGAGTGCTCCTGTAACAGAACTTATATTCAACAACTAAAGAACGATTCATCATTTTCAATATTAGGTTTTATTTAAACAATACAGACCATCTATAACTGTAAGTTAACCACAATAATCAGGATGCTTTGTTTTCAGTTCAAGAACTTTCATGTAAAAAACATAAATATATTCAATAGCTTTACAAATCATAATCATCTTTTTATACTCTGTGAGCAAATACAGAATGAAGAGTTTCTCATTTATGAGTGCTTTGGAAGAAACCTTAGAAAAGATAACCAAAGTTTAAATAGCTCCATTTGTCTTGAGGTGACACAGACCAAGGTGACAAATGAAATTCACAGGATGGTGACAACATTCACTTTTTGTCTAATCCCTTTGGGTACTTTGGTCCTCCAAGAGTTACATTAGTGGAGCAGTGCCATTTTAAGTCCTCCAGAGGCTCTAGACCCTCATACATCTGGAGCACTTAGTCCTTTTCATACCAAACCTGTTAAAACCCATCTGTGTATGAGTTCAGCTGGGTTACAGTTGTCTTTTCAATGCACTACTTTTGTTAACATTTAATTATGTGTTTAAATATTTTTATTTGTTTTCGTTTTTTTGAGCTAAATTTTTTTCCAAGCTCTCAGAACTTTTCATGTGCCTTGAAAAGCTCATAGACCCTAAACCATGTTCCTTGACTAAGTAATTCTTAAACTGTCCTATTATGGGTTTTGAAATCCATGTAAAACATACAGCCCTACTTTTATGCTTTCTTAGGAGTGACAACATTCACTGAATAAAACAACATAACCTCTTATCTTTTGCAGGTGGGAACTACAGAGGAATGTGGAGCTGTTGGTTTTTGTCTGTCCAGGAGGCTTTCCAATACCCCTTCCTGAGGTAACTTACTTTATTCCAAGTCATAGAAGTGAGCAGGTGACCTAGGTCCAATATTTCACCACTTGGGGTCAGTAACCCGAGCCTGCTGGAGGACAGGGTCCTTGCTAGATTGAAAGGCCAGTCTAAGTAGAAGACAGAGCAGAGACAGGTGGTGTTGATAAGGGAGTCCTGCTGTCAACTCTGTGGTTGCAGCTTCCACAGGGAGCTACCACAGGAACCAATGATCTCTGGGGCCAAGCTGCAATCAAGTCCCAGCTCTACGTTACCTAATGTCTGTGGCTTGATTTCTTAAAAACTAAAAGGGGGATGATGATGATAACAGTAATAACATATAGGTCATAGGGATTTTTGTGAAGATAAAATGAGTTAAATCATATAAAGCTCTTAGAACCATGGCTAGCATATACTGAATGATACATAAGAGTTAATATTATTTTTGATCCCAGTTACATGAAAAAATACCCTCTGTTTTTCTTAAGCGAGTTTGAATTAGGCTTCTTTAACTTGCAGCTGACATATCCACGATTATTAAAGGCACCTCTTGGTCCCTCCTCTCCTACAATATGGATCTTAATTCCCACTATCTCTCCTGAAAGTCATCTGTTTCTGAGAAGGAATGCAACACAGTGACCATCCCAGATTTCAGAATGGCTATAGTGCTGGCAGCTCTTGTCACTGTCCCAGGCATGAAGTACTCTTTTTTTAGATTCCCAGATGGCCACCTCAAGTTTACTTCTCCCAGGTAACCAATGAACAAGAGGTACAATTATTTGCTTTGGAGATCTGAACAAATACATAACAGACCATTTTTTTCTTTTTTTAAGGAAATATGGATGGACTACTGACAGTTTTTAAAAATACATATACTTTAAGTAAAATAATCATTAATAGTACACATTAATTTAAACTAAAAGAGAACATAAAAACACATTAAAGTCAGTAAACTGGAAGAGCCCAGTAAAGAAAAATTAAGGATTAAACATGATTTTTTAAAAAAAATTAGTAAGTTTCATGCCAACCTTAATTGTACCAATTATTCATTGTTTGGTTGGAAAAAAATTCAGAGGGTCAAAGAACAAAAGGCTGCCATCTTCCATATTTCACTTCTCATTATTTGCCAGTTTACCCAATTATATGCATCAGGATATTTAGTGTGTGAAGATTCCTGCTGGAGAGTATTTCTAAACTGGAAATAATTGAACTGGACATGAAATCAAACCCACTATGGAACAGGAATCTACTCGAGAGGAAAATCATCTTGATAGAAAAGTCCAGGCTAAAGATCCTGTCAATGCCCCAGCTCCTCTCTTGGAGTAGCAGCTGAAGAAGAGGTGACAAGGAGGAGACTCAAATGAAAGATTTTCAAAAATTCTAATTTGGGTCGCTTCCATCCATACATCATTCTGACCTGCCCAGCGAGGACCAGTCATATACCTATCATTAGCCAGTCACTGTGACATGGGACAACCATCCTCTTGTTGGCCAGACTGAGTCATCTGCCCCACTCCAGAGGTGGGGTGGTATTCTCTTCACCTTCACATGAACTGAAGTAGAAGGGTGTTGTTTGCCACAAGAAGTCAAGTCTATACAAGGACAAATGCTTACATGATGACCTAAATCTCTAAATGTCCACTATTATAAAGAATCAATACTTTGCATGACCCTATGAAGGCAGTAATATTTCCAAAGAGGCTTTAAAGTGGGGACCAAAAATATTCTCTGATCAGAACCACGACAGAGAAAGCAGAGCCATTTTATGAGTCTCCAAAAAGTGTTTCACCTTTGAATGCTTTGGCTATCTTTTAAATTTTTATGTACTGAGTTACTATATTTAAAATTAAAAGTTAATTGTAAATAATCTGAATTCTTTATTTTTTAATATAAATTAAGATGAAATGATCCAAATATATCTAAATTATATTATTAGTCCTATGGGAAGGATCTATAGTTGGTATGTTTTTGTTACTTTTCTCATGTGAATCCTGAAGAGAAAATACTTTTATTCTGAATAACAATAAAACAAAGTTTCTTGTAGAAATGTGTCCATGAAAAATATTTAATTGTTCTGACAGCCATTTATTTGTATTTGATTGTATTGAATTCAAATTTAAATGATTTAATTTTATTCATCTTTCCCTAGATATTATTCCTGATGATTCATGTATATTTTGATGTTTTCATTACTAACACAAGAGATGCCATTTAAGAATCTTAATTTAATTGGTACTATTTTGATGTTGTTAATTATTTTTAACACTTATGTCAGCAATTTGGTTGATGCTGTAGAGCTTAACATTCAAAACAGTCCCTCTTCAAGGCATTTATTTTGCATTTTAAAAATACCTGACACTGATACATCTTTTCTAATACAAGTGAAAAACAGGACTTTTCAAAGAAAAGATCATGTTGTGAGAGTAATGATTTTAACATTTCCTGCCTCCTCTTAGGAATTGTTTATCAGTACCAGTTTATGAAATATGCATAATCACAATGGTCTTTAAATAATATATGGAATTTGATGCTTGTGGCTAGATTGTATATTTTAATGCAAAGAGCATAATGAACAATCTTGGACTTGGCAGCTTATTTGAGTTCTGGCTCTAAGACCTACTAGGTGTGTGTCCTTGAACTGACTACAGCTGCAAAGGACCACATTTTGCTTACATCTGAGATGTAAAGAATAATATAAGACAATACATTTTTGTGCCTATTGAAGTTTTTCATAAAAATAAAGCGAGATAATATCTGTGAAAGCATGCTACATATTGTCAAGCTATACCAATTTAAGACAATATGGTTGCAGGGGCCTCTGTATGACCTCCAAAGCTATATTTGTCTTAGGAGTCCAGAAAGCCCATAGGGTCAAGAGGTTTTTAAAGCCTGAACTGAGGCGGGGCAGTTTTATGTGAAACACAAATAACACAATGAGAGATTTGGCTCTGCCACCTCCATGGAAGTTTTGGAAGCTTTGCTAGGGCATGTGTGCTTGCGACAGCTTTGTAGCGGGGTTGGTCGCCTCATTTCTGACATAGATACAGCAAGCTGGAGGTAATGCCTACCGCCTATTGAAAAGAATAAATATATTTTTCTAGAAAATTTCAGAATTACCTGGGAGGGTCTTGAAGTGTTCGAATTTTCACAGAGAAGCCAGAGCAGAACCAGAGCAATATGCTTCCTTACTGTTTGTTTATTATATCTTTATCACCAGGCTAGTGCCATGTAATTAGTAGTATCTTCTACGAAAGATTGGTATCAAAAGGGGAAAGTATTTGGCAGGATTCTCTACTCAAAGTAAGATATATAATTGTCCTGAAATAACTTAAACTAACATGTTTTCATGATGTCTTCTTCTTTTTATAGAGTATGTATCCTGTTGATTACTTCTTTTTCGAATACGTTTTATTTTGGGATACAAGAAAAACACGTAGAAAATTTTGAAAAGATAGGCATAAAGATATATAGAAATAAGATAATATAAAAATTGTGAAAAAAATCCCAACTTTCAAAGACTCAGACACAAATATTGCTAACATTTTGATACTATTATTTCTAGTCCATCTCTCTTTCTAGCTATCTGTACTTCTACTGGCTATATATCTATGCATCTATTAGCTTATGAATCTATTTTGCATAGTTGAAAATATATTTTAAGTGTGGTTTTAAATATTGCATTTTTTAATAATATTATATACTCACCATTTTCCCACATAGTAACATACTCATATCCTGAATAGAATAGTTGCTATTACCCTCATTAGACATTTCCTAATATTTCATAATAAATTTTAAAAACTTCATTAGCATATTCATAGTTTCAGGGTCATTCTTGTCCTCAATTATAGTCGAACACTTCTGATGTGTCTTAAGGTAACAATTCATTATATAAGAAAAATCTCTCTGAATACACACTCTGACTCAAGAAGATGTTTATTTGTTATCTTATATTTGATACATGATGACTTTTGAAGCATTCACACACAATTCATGCATTTTTAAGAGAAAAGTGGTAGAAGGAATGGCCATAGATGACAAAGTGGGGGGCCTTATAAGGGACCAAACTAATGTTTATAGTTTGTTTGTATGTTCTCTGTGTTCACTTTATATTGCCAGGTAACAAATTACCACAAAATTAGCAGCTTAAAGCAGCACACACTTATCATCTCGCAGTTTCTGTAGGTCAGAAGTCTGGGCCTGGCTTAACTGGATTCTCTGCTTCAGGGTCTTAGCAGACTGTCATCAGGGTGTCAGCCAGGACTACATTCTCATCAGAGGCTCAACTGAGGAAAAGATCTGCTTCCAAGACCCTTTAGCTTGTTGGCAAAATTCATTTTCTTGCAACTAAAGAACTGAAGGTTTAGATTTTTGCTGGAGGCCATCCTCAGCTCTTTGAGACTACCTGCACTTCCTTGCCACATGTTCTCCTCCAATATGACCACTTACTTCTTGGTTGCATGCTTCTTCAAAGCAAGCAACCAAGAATCTCTAGTCTTCTAGCAAAACAGATTGTTACGTAACATAACATAATCATGGGAGTGACATCTTTTACTTTTGCATCTTCTATTAATTAGAAGCAAAATCATAGGCCCTGCCCTCACTCATGGTTTGAATACTAGATGGCAGAGATTATTGGAGGTCACCTTAGGATCTGCCCTCACACTTCTGTGATTTTCAAAATTTCTATAGTAAACATCACACTTCTGTGATTTTCAAAATTTCTATAGTAAACATGTATTATGTTTGCAACAAGAAAAAAAGTAAATCTTTCCTTTTATTTCTTTTTGAGCAAGAGTCACCCTGAGCTAACATCTGTGGCCAATCTTCCTCTATTTTGTATGTGAGCTGCTGCCACAGCATGGCCAATGATGAGTGGTGTAGGTCTGTGCCTGGGAACCAAGCCCAGACCACCAAAGCAGAGCACACTGAACTTAACCACTAGGCCACCGGGGTTGGCCGAAATCTTTTCATTTTTAACAAATGGGCTTATATCCTTAAAACAACACTAGAATAGTTAATATCATAATAATGACCTTAAAAATGCTATTCACAAATAGCTTCAGAAATATGAAACATATGGGAATAAATCTAACAAATGATATGTTAGATCCCTACATTGAAAAATACAAAATATTACTGAGGGAAAGTTTAAAAGATCTAAATAACTAGAGGTGTTTTGTGTTAAAGAATGAAAAATTCATTATTTTTAAGTATCAGTTCTCCCTAAATTGAAACATAGTTTTAATGTATATCAATTGTATTTCCAGAAGGGATCCATGTGTGTGTGTGTATAAGTTAACTGATTCTATAAACATAAATGCAAACATAAGGAAATTAGTAAAGCCAAGACAATCTTGAAGACAAAGAACCAAGTTGAGGAGGTTCACTAGATTCTAACATTTATTATAAAGCTACAATAATGAAGACAGTGTGATACTGACATGTGAGTAGACAAATAGACTAAAAGAATGGAATAGTGAGTCCAGAAATAGATCCACATATAGAGGATAACTTGATTTTTGACAAACATACTGTAGAAGAGCAAAATTTGCCACCTTAAAATGTGTCCCTTTGGCATGAGGAAGGGTTTCTTGTACCTCCGCCTTAACTGCCTAAGAGAATTTAGGCAGAGGGTATGTTTCAGGAAAAGAACTATCATCAAAGTTAAATAGAAAGACCATGAGCTAGGTGATGGAGGGAGCTCAGCAGGGGCTGGAGACCCAAGTTCTCTCTGCATACCACTGTCTCTGGATAGCATGACAAACATTTGTTCACCAAACATTTGCTTTTCTCGTCTTCCTGTAAATTGTCTTCTCCCCTTGAAGTCCCAGACCGCTAACCCCTTCTCTTTAGCTCAGAATAGCATATAAACCTCAATTTCCTGAATGTCTTTGGGTCTCATATTCTTATGGAGCCCCTGTACATACATAATTACATTTGAGTTTTCTCCTGTCAATCTGACTCACGTCAGTTTGATTTTTAGACCAGCCAGAAGAACCTAGAGGGTAGAGGAGAAATTTTTCCTCCCCAACAGAACCATGACACTTCACTGTGGGGGCCAGGAGTGTCTTTTCAAACAATGGTGCTGGAGCAAATAGATGCCCATATGGAAAAATATAAGTCTTGACTTCTACCCCGTACCATACACAAAAATTAATTTGAATTGAACCATGGATCTAAAAGTGAAAAAATAAAGCTTCTAGAAGAAAACAGAAATATCATCACAATGTTGGAGTAGGCAAATATTTCTGAAACAAAACATTAAGGAAGAATTTATAGATTAGACCAATAAAATCAAGCATTTCTGATGAGCAAAAGACATCATTAAGAATGCAAATATGCAAGATACAAACAGGGAGATGGTAATCTGACAAATGACTTATATCCAGTATATGTGAAAAAAAATCCTACAAATCAAGAAAAATACAAAAACCAATTTAAAATGATGGGAAGAAGACTTGAACTGACAATACACAAAATAAGATATCCATATGGCCAATAAACATTGACAAGGTGGCTAACATCATGTCACTAGGAAACTGCAAATAAAACCATAATTAGAGCACTACACATCCATTAGAATGGTTAATATTAAAAATACTGACACACATAAATAATGGCAAGGATATTGAGTAACTAGAACTCTCATATATTGATGGTGGAAATGTAAATTAGTTCAATCACTTCGGAGAATTCTTTGACTGAAGCTATTAAAGCTAAACATAAGTCAGCAATTGTGCTAGCATTTCCACTCCTATTCGTGAGAAATAATGCATATGTCTACCAAAATTCATTATAAAGATATTCATAGCAGTTTTATTCAAACACTTAATACAGTAGTCAAAATATGAAAACAACTCAAATGTACACCACTGGGAGAATGGATGTACAAATTGCAGAATACTTATACAATGGATTAAAAACTTAGCAATAAAAACATACAAACTACTATTATACACAGCAACATGA
Organism: Tapirus indicus; assembly: GCA_031878705.1. Lineage (NCBI taxonomy): Eukaryota > Metazoa > Chordata > Mammalia > Perissodactyla > Tapiridae > Tapirus > Tapirus indicus. Next base: position 79,729,070 of record CM062926.1, on the reverse strand, counting down.
ACAAAGCTTAGAAATATTATGCTGAGGGAAAAAAAGCCAGGCACAAAAGAATACATACTGTATGATTCCATTTATATGAAGTTTAAGAACACAGAAAACCATCTATTATGATAGAAGTCAAAATAGTCATTAGCCCTGGGGAGGGTATTGTTGACTGCTAAGGAACATGAGGGAAGCTCTTGAGGTGAAATCCTGGTCTGAGTAATTCTTCAATGAGTGAACGGAAACATACACGTGTAAAAATCAGTCGAGAAATACACTTGAAATTTGTATACTTTACTGCATATAAATTAACCATTTCAAAATAAGAGGCACACCAAGGGCAAAACCTCATCCATTCATGTCTGTCTCCAGATCTCACTGCATTATAATTACAAGTGCTAGGGCCCTTGCCTAGTCTTCATATTAGTATTTAATCTTATTTGACCTGCACTAGTCTTATTTCTTTGTTCAAAAATCTTCTTTTTCAATAACCCGTTAGTTTCTGATTTTTCAGTTCTCCTCACTGATTTCATGACATGGTACTATGATTTGCCTTCTCCTCCCTGGCAAATAAATGTTTCATTGTGTTTTGATCCTGGATGTGCCCTACCATTCAAATCCATTCTGGCTTCTGGAATTAGTGATCCTCTTATCTATTCTTTCTACTTAACTAAGGAAATTGAGGTCTAAAGGCTTAGGTAACCAGTACAAAGTAACACAGCTAACTACCCTCAAAACGTGTACTAATATCCATGACTCATCCCGACATCTCTTTTTCCAACAGGAAGGTTCTGAGATAATACAACTCTGTTTGTAAAGTCTAGAGTAGAAGAAAAGAGAGCAGCAGTGGTACAAGAAAAGCAGAAGGGCTTTACTTCAATCTTGGGGGAATCATCATTTTAGAGATATGGAGACTGACATTTAGAAGTTAAAATGATTATTAATATCATTAGTAAATTATATTAATGTCAGTCAAAAAATGTATTTAGGTACTATTTTTCCACGTTTTTCATTCAAATGGATGTATCCAAAAAACAATATACACAAAATTACCTTCATGCAAATTTCTATGTCTCAAAATAATTTCAATATTGACATATGTCAATCATTAAACTACTTGTTCAACAATTTATTGTGCACCTATTATGTGTCTTCCAAGAATTTATTAAAATATATGCTATAATAGGAATCCAAGATGTCTGCAGTTGACTTCTACTCTCAGTAGTAGATATAATATTAGCAATGACAATCAAAAAAGAAAAGTTCCTTTGGGATCTATACCCTATTTCAGGAGGGTTGCTTATTAGAATAATGAGGGAGGAAGGGAATCTGGCCAGCTAATCAGCAGATTCAAAAGTGGTGGTAAATGGTGTGTTTGATGGTACAGTCAGATTGCCCTTACTTCTGAAGCATGCCCTATGAGAAACTGATGGGTGCCATTATGTATCAAGTTAAAAATAAATGGAGGCACCTTATGTTAAACATAATCTAGACCTTATCCATATTGCTGACATCCCATCTAGATCTGGACAATTTCCATTAGCAAAACACACAGAAAAATAGGCTCAAATATAGCTTTAACTATATTCTGAAAAACTTGGATCTGAAGGAAAATCCGTCAGTGTTTCTCAACCTTAGCTATATATTGTCATCATTTGGGCATTGTTCAATTATGATAATTCCCTATATTCCAACCATTAATTATTCTAATTTAATTTGGTCTTGGATGAGAACTAGACATCTCTCTACATTTTTAAAATATTCCTATGCCAGGATTGATAATCATTATCCATGTGAAAAGAATAAATTCAGAAGATTTTTAAAACAGCTGACTAAGGAAGTCATCTGAAGAAACCAAAAGTAAGAAGGGGAGAAGAAACAAAGTACATCTCCAAATATGTCTAAGTCACCATTTCTTTTTGGAAATCAGCAATAACAAGGTAAGAAATTAAATAACAGAGATATGATAGTGAATGTTGATTAAAAATGTCAAACATAGAATAAAACAATAAAGAAAAAACAAAAGAACACTAGTTTCAAGAAATAACTAGCCAGAAATACTCTTCAATAATACTTCAACAATACTATAATCACCATAATCTAATAATACTGTCGTATAATTCTACAAAGACTCAGTCACAATAATACTCCAATAATACCAAAATCTCCTGTAATGGATACCTGTTAATCTAAAAAGAGAAGCACGAAGAGGCTAATTAAGGATTTTGACTAGAGGTCAAAAGGTCCAGAGGTACCTTGGAAAGTAAAATTTAAATTCCTAAGATGATCTTTGCTTTTCAGAATTCTTACCAGTGTAACTGAAAACAGGGTTTTTGAGGATACCAGATAGATAGGGAAGGATCCCCAATATGCTATGTTACTAAGGACCATAGCTCTCACTTCTCAGGAGGATATGTTCAAATGAAAAATATGTCTTATCTGGCCTGATTATAGGCTTATTATAGAGCAGTTGTTGTCAAATTTTAGCTGCAACAGAATCACCTGGAGGGTGTGTTAAAACACAGATAGTTTACCCCTCCTCCGGAGTTCCTGATTTACTGAGTCTTGGATAGGGCCCCCAAATTAGAATTTCTAACTAGTTCTCATATGGTGCTGAAGCTGCTGCCTAGGGGATCACTCTTTGAGAATCGCTGATATAGAGTATTGACAAAGGCTTTATGGTGATCTCTAGTATTTGAGAACTGGAGGAAATTTCTCCAATGTCTGTTACACTGAATAGTGAAAATTCTAAGGTACTTCCACTATTCTAATTCCACAATTCTAAGGAACTTGTGGCAAGGTAATAAGGTATCCTAAGGGTGATTCCCTCTATGGACCCTCTGCTTCATGCTGACCATCCAGAGCAGCTCTCATTCATTACAGCCATACTGAGCTGTAATTATATTTGGCTGGAAGATGAGAGGTGAGGAATGTTCACTAGCATTCTATTGCATCAGCTGTATCTATTTCTTGTGTAAGTAGGATATATGAGTTAAACATTTTGGCAGACCAAAATTTCCAGAAGGTCATTTTAATTCCATCAGGTGAATGGGACCAAGGGCATCTAGATTTTTAAATGATGGCAATGATCTTGGGTTAACTTCTCTCACAATGATTTCCTCTTCTGTGAGAATGGCTTCACATCAAAGAGGAATGGATCCCTGGTAGCTATGCTCTTATACCTGACCCTCCCCCTAGCCACATTTGATTAGTCCTATAGTAGAAATTTAATCCAAGTCAGACCAGTAGATATTTCCTAGATTTTTAAATGGAACGGTGAATCAGTCTTTCTTTAGTGGAAGGTGTTATAAAATATACAAGTCAGATGGTGAGTGAAGGGGGCTGTGTTTCCCAGCATGATGATCATGATGAACAGGATGGACGTCATATCCCCCAGCATGTGGCGGAAGATGGTTCACACCAATAAAGAATTGAACTGACATTATTGGGAAGGAAAATATTTGGGTAGGAAGGGAGAGAAAATGAAAGAGAAGGAGACCCAGCAGAGTTCAACGATCTATTTAGAGTAGTTCATGATGTTCAATTGCATACTTTCCCAGCCTGTTAGCTGATGGTTTAACCTTTCTCTGAGCACCCAAATTGCTTAGGTTTTTTTGACTCAGTTGCTATTACTTGCAATTTAATTCAAGAGACTCTTGTTATTAAGCTTAAGTCAAGAGGATGCTGCTTGAAAAAAGAAAGCCATTTATGTTAAAGCTCTCGGAGACAGTGGGGAAAAGAAGAAATGCAACAAAAAGAGGAAAATGGAGTAGTAGTTGTGTGTTCCTATTTCCTTGAGCTAGAATAAAGCTTATGGGTGAGTATGAGATAAGTGAAGGAAAACCCAAGAGCAGAGGGGTCTTTCCTGCTTCATATTTAAGACTTTAGAGAAGACTTCTATAATAGTTCATTGTGTACCAACTTGGTGTATATCAAACAAATTAAGGAGCAGAACAGTATGGGCAGGGAAAGAAGGGCTTTAGTTAGCAGTCCTGAACTTCCCTTAGTTCCAGTGGGATCTGGATATTTAGTTGAAAGCCAGTGGACTTGCCATGGGCCTACTATAATGAGAAAAACATGACCCTGTCATAGACACTGAGGTTCTGGCCACAGGGCCTGGATGGAAGATAGGGAGAATCTGAGTTCTACAGTCAATAGAATCTGAGGCAGAAGCAGACTCAAAAAGAGAGAGATGACTATTTCTTCCTTGAGCATTATTTTAGCCAAAGGCATGGACTTCAAAGTCACCAAGCACAAACTATGGCATCAGAGGCCAGTCGAGCACCCTGCAATCAGGGGAGTTCGGACTGTTTTCCTGCAGAACAGAGAAGAAAGCAGGCTAAATTATTCCCCTCTAGTACAGACATAATCTTGAAAAGAAGCTAGAAACGTATTGGAGGATTAAGTAACGAGAACCAAGAGAGGCTGAATTTTATTCTCCAAGGAGAGATTGATTACATTACCAAAGCAGGATAAGTTTTAACAAGGAGGTCTAAAATTAAATTTTCCCCTCCTCTACCTACTTCTCTTCCCAATAGCCAGTAGTTAGGGACTTAGGATAAAGATGGCATCAGTTATAGAAATTAAAGGAGAAACATTTTTCTCTGCATATCTGAATATAGAGTGATCAGAAATCTAGTTGTTCTTGTTTTGTCCCTAACCAATACCATGTTTTGTGATGAGCTCCACATGCTCTTTAGCAATTTTGAATTTAAAACGTAGTCTGTTACAACTAACCAACGAATCCTTTTGTGTGACACTCAGTTTCTTCTGGGTAAAATGCTCAGTTTATTTGGCATGCTCTTCCCATAGTCTCTTCCACATTGATGGTATGAAGTGTACAGGGAGGAATGTGTCTAATAAAGTTTCCTGTCAGAGCAGAATCTTTAGGCACAATGTGCTCTGGCTGCTCTTGTCCCTAGGTCACGTCCCCTGACCACCAGGGGTTGGTGTGATCCAAATTCTTGTCCTCCTCAAAGCTTTATCAGATTTCAGTGGTGCTTGCTGGCTGACAACATTTTACTTGGCTCCCTATCATCCCCTCTGTGACTTCCATGCCACCTTCTCTCCACATTTTTGCATCCTATCTTTCCTTTCTTCTTTCCAACCTCATCTGGGTCTGGGGAATGGCCAACTTTTCTTTACCTACTTTCATTTTATATACTTCTACTCTATAGCAACAAACCTCATGACTTTTCTGCCATGGGGGAAGGAGTATCTTCTTGTAATATGAAAGAACTCTTTGGGGCAGTTCTTCTGGGCTTGGACACTGATATGCTAAAGGCAGAGCCAAATTTGGTTTTTTACATTCTTTTCAACAGTTCCATTTTTGAATGTCAGAAGCTGGAATTTCAAAAAACATTTCTTTAACATTCTTTAAAATTTCTAATCTCCTCTATAGCTAGATGAATGCTAGGGGCAAACTAGTGAAAAGATAACATCCGAAAAGATAAAAGCAAAAAAGCACATTCATGAATTGAAATATGATCTTTATTATATTATTGTGGTAGGTAGAATAATGGACTCCAAGGATATCCATGTCCTAATCCCTAGAACCTGTAAACATGTTAGCCTACGTGGCAAAGAGAAGTCAAGGTTGCAGATGGAATTAAGGTTGCTAAGCAGATGACCTTAACATAAGGATACTATCCTGGATTATCTGGGTTGTCCCAATGTAATCAAGAGTTCTTAAAAGTGGGAGAGGGGGGCAGAAGAGGAAGTCAGAGTGATGCTGTGTGAGAAGGACTCAACCCGTTGTTGCTGACTTTAAAGATGGAGGAAGGGGCACAAGCCAGGGAATATGGGCTGCCTCTAGAGCCTGGAAAAGGTAAACAAGTGGACTCTCCCCTAAAGCCTCCGGTAAGGAATATAACCCTACCAACACTTTGATTTTATCCCAATGAGACTCATGTAGGACATCTGACCTCTAGAACTGTCAGATAAAAAATTTGTATTATTTAAGCCACTAAGTTTGAGGCAATCTGTTATAACAGCAATAGGAAACTAATACTATTATCTGAATTGGAAATTGGCCTGATAAACCTAAAGTGGTGCTCATCTTACCTCTCAGGTGCCATTTTTCCCCCTGCCTTTTCTCCTCTGATCATTCTTTAATTATTAATGGTAAGCCCTAGATTTAAATTCTATACCACTGAAGAGGAACACAGACAAAGACTAAGATATTAGTTCTCCTATTTGAAAATAACTCTAGAAAAATAATATTGACTAGGAGAACATTTCAAACTAATGGTAAACATGAGTCTTTTAAAATTATATTCTCAACTCAATGAGCCATGCTTGTCTTTGCCTGCCATTACCAGGAACCACTGAGAACTGACTATTTAAAATAAACAGTGTTCTCAGGGTTTTGAGCTATTGCTGACTACATTATGACTGGTGCATTGTGCCTGCTGGGTCAGTGGACAGCTGCTGTTTTATTTATTTGTAGAGTTCTGGGCTACATTTTAAGCATGAAAAACATTCTGCAAGGCTGTGTTTCCTCTGCTCTATAGTCTGTCCACTGAGTAAATTCTTAGACAATGAGATTGTATTTCTTTGGCAGGAAGTAAACTGTCTAGATAACTCATGTCAGGAAAAAATTCTGCACAGAGCTTGAATAGTAAAATGATGCCCACTGAAAATGTGATCCTGTCTGGTCGAATACAACACTAGTGTTAATGTGGATCTGGAAGACAAGGAGTTGCCACTGAGTAAGAGGATTTTGATATGTAAGGCAGATCGATCTGGATATGTGTTATAAAAGCAGAGATTATTTTCTTTGGCCTCTTGCTCCTTTTGAATGCAACAATAAAATAGACAGTAGTGCTCAAAGATTCTTCTTAATAGCAATGATGAAAATGATAGGTGGCAGCAGATTGGAATGGCAGCTATTTGAAATCAAGACACATAGCTTTCTATATCTTAGATGGGAATGGATGTATAGAATACTGTTCTGGCCAGATTTCAATAATGATAGATTATTTACAGTTGTAATAATGGAGGAAGGTAAGTAGGGCAGGAAAACATTTTACAAAGAAGTTTGAAAATTATGTTTCAATATGAAAGGAGCAAATATATAACCCTCCAAAGAAAAGGAATAATAGAAAAGTACTTTGGAAAACCAAATAAGCTCAGGCAATTGTCCTTCAAATGTCATATGTGTTAATTGTCAAAGGCACAGGATTGCTTCAAAATAGATTTGTTTATTCAACAAACATTGACTGCAGGCTTGCCCTGTGTTTATCACCCTGCTAGGCACTGGGGACACCAAGATGAATTTTGACAAAGTCTTTTCCCCCATGAGAACAGTGGAAGAGGGATCAGACACATACATAAATATTTTCTGGTATGAACATAGGGATATGCATTTGTTGGAAGATAGCCAGTTGCAGCAAGTGAGTTGAGCTGATCGTGGTGTTGGAGCATCTGTTATATCACAATGGAAGAGAAATTAAAGTTATGCTATAAACTAAAAAGCAATACAAATTTGGTGTCATTTCTGATTACAATTCTTAGAACATACCTAGCAATGGAAAAGATAATATTCCTGGATGCATGTCCAGTCATTCAGTAATTACAGGAGCCTGAAGAATTTGTGATCTAAAAAAGTGAAATTCTAACTTAGAACCTGAATTAAATGGCTCAATGAAAACTGTATAAACCTTCTATATGAAGTGTTAAATGTCTAATATTAAGCCCTCCTTCAGATGTTTCACAGAACAATACTGAATGTGGGCTGACAGCTGTCTAACTGCAGAATTGACAAGATTTTTGATAAATATAGCTACTGCCTATTATATGTGAAAGTATAGCCTGTAATCCTGTTAATATAGAGAAAAACACACACAGTAGGGCATGCCTAGCAGAAGATATTGAGGAGTGGGAAAGAGGACAGAAAAGTCTGCATGCTATTAAAATTGTAGCAATCCTTAATATTAAAAAACAGGCTGAAACATTCATTTTCTGATCAAGAGACAAAATACAAATCTCTCCTTGCTTTTGCATTAAGGATAAAAGAAATCAATATTTAAATGTTATCTCTCCGGAACCTTCAATAATATCTGAATTTAAATGGTTCATTTAAATCTGGCAGCAATCTTATTATTCCATCACTCTTAAACTTGGCATCATAAACCACATTTAAGATCAAAAGTGATCTACCTATTCAATGTAATCCCTATCAAAATTCCAACGGCATTTTTCACAGAAATAGTAGAAACAATCCTAAAATTTGCATGGAACCACAAAAGACTCCAAATAGCCAAAGTACTCTTGAGAAAGAAGAACAAAACTGGGCACATCACACTTCCTGATCTCAAACTATATTACAAGGCCATAGTAATCAAAATAGTATGATATTGGCATAAAAATAGACATATAGATCAATGACACAGAATAGAGAGTCCAGAAATAATCCCATGCATATGTGGTCAATTAATTTTCCACAAAGGAGCCAAGAATATACAATGGGAAAAGGATAGTCTCTTCAATAAATCGTTTTGGAAAAATTGGATTGCCACATGCAAGAGAATGAAACTGGACTGTTATCTTACACCATACACAAAAATCAACTCAAAATGGATTAAAGAATTGAACATAAGATCTGAAACCATAAAACTTCTTGAAGAAAACCTAGAGAGTAAACTCCTTGGTCTTGGCAATGATTTTTTTGGATTTGACCAAAAGCAAAGCCAAGAAAAACAAAAAATAAACAAGTGGGGCTACATCAAACTAAAAAGCTTTGACAAAGGAAACCATCAACAAAATGAAAAGGCAACCTACCTAGTGGGAGAAAATAATTGCCAGCCATATATCCGATAAGGGTTAATATCCAAAATGTACAAGGAACTCATACAACTCAATAGCAAAAATAAAATAGCCCAATTGAAAAAATGGGCAAAGGACCTGAATAGATATTTTCCCAAAGAAGACATACAAATGGCCAATGGGTACATGAAAAGGTGTTCAACATCACTAAACATCAGGGAAACGCAAAGTAAAACCACAATGAGATATCAATTCACATCTATTAGGATGGCTATTATCAAAAAGACAAGATAAACAAATGCTGGTGAGGATGTGGAGAAGAGGGAACCCTTGTACACTGCTGGTGGGAATGTAAACTAGTACAGCTACTATGGAAAACAGTATAGACAGTCCTCAAGAAATTAAAAATAGAATTACCATATGATCCAGCCATCACAATTCTGGGTATATAGCCAAGGAAATGAAACCATTATCTCAAATAGATATCTGTACTCCCATGGTTATTCCAGCAATATTCACAATAGCCAAGGCATGGAAACAACCTAAGTGTCCATCAAGAGATGAATGAATCAAGAAAATGTGGCATATATATGTGATGGAAAGTTATTCAGCTTTAACAAAGAAGCAAATCCTGTCATCTGTGACAACATGGATGAAGCTGGAGGACATTAGGCTAAGTGAAATAAGCCAGACAGAGAAAGACAAATATTCCATGGTATCACTTACATGTGGAATCTAAAAAAAAGTTGAACTCATAGAAACAGAGATTAGAAAAGTGGCTGCCAGGGGTTTGAGGGCAGAGAAAATAGGAAGAGATTGGTAAAAGGGTACAAACTGTCAGTAATAAAATGAATAAGGTCTGTTGAGGATCTAACGTATGACATGGTGACTCTGGTTGATAACACTGTATTGTGTAATTGAAATTTACTAAGGGAGCAGAACTTAAATGTTCTCACCAAAGGGGGGGAGGGGCGGTAAAGAGGTGAGGTGATGGATATGTTAATTGACTTTATGGGGAGAATCTTTTCACAATGCATACGTATATCAAATCATCATGCTATACATATTAAATATCCTACAACTTTATTTGTCAATTACACCTCCATAGAGCTGGAAAAAGTGTTTCACAGCACTGGATGCTGAAGCACTGGATGCTGAGAGACTAGAGGTGGGGATGGGGGGCTGGTTGGGGTGGCGTGGAGGAAAGGTTATGTTCTGTTATTTGGCATCTTACAAAAGACGGTTCGTGTGGCAGAAGCACTTAGGAAGCCTCTTCTCCTTCAACTCTCGTCCTTAACCCACTTGTAATGACAGAGGAGATAACCCTCTAGGAGGTAGAGGCTGTGTGCAAGCATAATCAGCCCCCCCAAAATTTGTAGACATATGTTTATGACTGGGATTGTAATTAAAGAAAAATTTTTTCCAAAAAATTAGCAGTAAAAAAGACAAGAATGACACATTTGGTATCTATCTACGCAAATAAAGCTGCTACAAGTCCTTGGTTTGAAGTCTAGCCAGAAAAGGCAACGTCTCAAAAGGGACATAGTATGTTAGCACCACAGGGTGCTAACATTTCTGAAGAGTATGAACTGCACTCAAGAAAGATAATAAAAATGCTGGATGGACCCCACAGAGGTCAAATCCTCTACCTTCCTAACCCGAGTGCCTATTGCAACACTTGGACAAAACACAGTCAATGACATCTGTCTCTGTCATAGTTGCTGGCACTCTCAAGTGGGTCTACTAAAGTACTTCTGATGTGTCTACCAAAAAAGAAAAGCATAAAACTCCAAAACAAAGACTATTAAAACATCTATAAAAGAAGATACTCAAACGTACTAGCTGAACTATCCAGCACAGACTCCTTAATTAATGTCCAACTGTTATTGTTTTGTTTTTACGGCATCTGTCTTTCCCTAGTTTGAACCTGCTGAGTCACATCATGCCCTTGTCATGCATAGGTTTGGCCCTGACTCTTCCTAAGTCACTCAGAAGTGCCTCAACCTCACCTCCTACTGCTAAGCTGTGTCCTGAGCCCTCAAGGTTAGACATAGCCTGTCATTTCCCACAGAGACAAATGGAGACTATTCTGTGTGGCTTCAAAGGGCAAAACTTTACTCAAAATGTGGATGCTCCCAGGAGACACACTCTACTAACAGTAGGATTAACCTTCTAAGAAAGAGAACCATCTGACAAGAGAAAGAACTGCTTTGCAAAGCATGAACTCTTTGAAACTGGAAGTATTTAAAGAGAAGCTGGGCGGCCATCTGTCTGGGATATAATGCGGAGTCCAACCTTGGGAGGGAGTTTGACTCAATGACATCTGAGTGTAGTTTTCTCCTTTAAGATTCTTACCATTCTACTTCAGTCACTTTAAATGCCCTATCTTTATGGAAACTGGATTGTCTCTTGTTTTTAATGATTATCTATTTTGGAACAGCATCTGGTAGTTAAATGTCAGTATAATCTTCTCATGCTGGGAAGGACTTATTAGTAATGTTTATTTTGGAATTGGAATAATTTCTTTGGAAGAAATTATAGTTTTTAATTTCTACATTTAGAAAAGCATCTCTCAGTAGAAAATGATGACTGGAAAAGGTCTCATTAGATATATTCTATTGGGGCATTTCTGAGCAATATGCCAAAAAACTCCAGGGAGAACTCCAGCAAAATACATTGCTATGAGAAGGTGTTTATAGGAAACTGATTTTAACTTTGCAGTTACTTTTACCTTTCAAACATTAAAAATCACTCAGTATAGATTTATTTTTGCTTATACAGCATCTATACTCTAGCCACCACTCCTAAGTTATTTTAGTGGCATCATAAGAAAATAGGATCTGTGCTTCTTAGCAGCGCATTCTTCTTTCATTTCTACCCCCTCACTGTCTTTGAAACGGTAGGAATGCCATGTACAATTTTTTTCTTTCAGCAGCAAAGAAACTTAGATGCTGAACATCCTTGGTGACCAAAACCTTGTTTTTATTCACAGATGAAGAATAAGAAAGAAAATATGATGATTCAGCACAACTATGTCTAAGAATGTTTCATTTTGAGTATTAGAAACAATTTCACTTAGGTATATGTGCTATAGACCCCTGGTTTCCTTTCTTTAAAAAAAATAGAAAGAAAGCAAATAGTTTTATAGTTGGTTTATTTTTAATGTTGTGTATGTACATGTGTGTCTGAGGGACAGTATATATTTATAATTTATTCTGAGTTCTGAATCTGATGAGTTTATTTTCTTCTGTTTTATATGGAAATCTTCAAATATAATGGACAAAGGGAACCTGGACATTAGCATAAGATAAAGCTTTTTGCTAGCCAAAAAGATCTTTTGACCCCATGGTGGCACATCCATAAAGGACCTCAATACCTGAGAGCCTTTTATACACTCACCACTGCACTTCTGATGCAGAGCTGTAAGAAGATACAGAATATATTTTTATACTTTTCTCTATGGCTGAAACATTTCATAATTTAAAAAGAGTAGGTAATAACTGATTATTACTTAACATTTTCTAGAGTAGGAAAAACAGGTCAAACAACAAGTCACAGTACACTCTGAAGGAGCTTCCTGGGCTGGCAGTGGCGGTGGGTTGGGTGTAGGTCAGCAGTTCATGAGGTAGACTCTACCAAGAGAGTCTATGCCATACAGAGATGGAAGTCCTTTCTGAAACTAGCTGCATATTCAGGCCACTGTCTAATAATGCACTGAAATAAAATAGAATAAATATGAAGCATGAAGGCAGGGTATCCTTTGGGAGGCTGATAGACAAAGCTTGATGTCAAAGTAATATCAGATTTCAGACACAAAAAGGTCAATAAAAGGAGCAATAATGGCTTCATGTCTATTTCTCACACAATTTCACCAGTGTCATCTATAAGGCATATAGAATGGTAAGACAGGATATCCAACCCAAAGAAGCTGGCATGTAGTCCCTGAAAAGATTGCTTAGACTGGGTTGACCATATGCAAGGGACAGATGACATCAGGTTATCACCCACTGTCAAATGAGCAAGAGTGCAACTGTAGGCAGTGCAGGCTGAAGAAGTGTTTTAAGGTTACCTTGAAGCTGAGTCCTAAGGATGGATTGCTAATGCACATGACCTGGAGAGTAGACAATGAAAAAATCAGCTCATTTTAACAATGTCCTTCCATTCACCCATTGCCAAGGTCCTTAATGAACACCCACCCCATGCTTAGCATGCTGTTAAAAACCCCATGATTTTTTTATGTGTTCCTGTCTTATAATCTAGGTGGATATACAAGCAGGGTAATAAAATAGTTTATCATTCAAACTGGGACACGTTTGAGGGTGGAAATGATACTCTTAGTTATGTTGGGGCAACATGTGTAAACTGGGACTGTTCCCACAAAGTGGGACATACAGTTGCCATATATGTGAGATATGTGTAATCCATGCTTACGTAATAAAAACTCTGGATAATTGCATTTGAAATGATATAGAGTAAAATAAAATATAAAACAGGTCTAAAAGAGTATATTGTCATATACGAAAGAAAACAAGCTTATGCCCCCAAATTAAAAACATTCAAGAATAGTGAAAAGTGAAACAAGTCAGTTTAGCACCAACTGACACAAGCAAGACATAATAAATAGAAAAAGTACATCAAACCACTCTACACTTATTAGAGTGGCTAAAATTCAAAACACCGAGAACTCTGAATGCTGGTGAGGATGTGAAGAAACAGAAACTCTCATTCATTGCTGATGGGAATGCAAAATAGTACAACCACTTTGGAAGACAGTTTGGCAGTCTCTTAAAAAACTAAACATACTCTTACCATATGATCCAGCAATTACACTCTGTATTATAGCCCAAGTGAGTTGAAAACTTACATCAACACAAAATCGTGTGCACAAATGTTTATAGCAGTTTTATTCATAACTGCAAAAACTTGGAATCAACCAAGATGTTATTTAACAGGTGAATGGATAAACAAACTGTGATACATCCAGACAATGAAATATTATTCAGCAATAAAAAGAAAGGAGCAACAAAAAGACATGCTTATTGCTAAGTGGAAAAAAGTCAATCTGGAAAGGCTACATACTGTTTCATTCCAACAATATGACGTTCTGGAAAAGGCAAAACTATGGAGACAGTAAAAAGATCAGTGGTTGCTAGGGGCTCAGGGGGACTGAGGAGAGATGAATAGGCAAAGCCCAGAGGATTTTTCGGGAAATGAAATTCTTCTGTATGATACTGTTATGGTGGATACATGTCATTATGCATTTGTCAAAACCCAAAGAATGCACTGCACAGAGTGAACCCTAATGTAAACTATGAACTTTAGTTAATAATAATGGCTCATCAATTTTAACAAATATACCACACTAATGCAAGATATTAGTAATATGGGAAACTGGGGGTTGGAGGAAGAGGGCATATGAGAACTCTACACTTTCCATGTAATTTTTCTCTAAACCTAAAAATGCTCTAAAAATAAAGTCTATTAATTTATAAAAGGGAATATCAAGCGAATATTATCTTTACATGATAGTTGGAGGAAACCAAAAAGCCTGCCTACAGGCCTAAAGGGTCCCAAGGTAGCACCACTGGACAGGCGTCTGCAGGGAATCAAGAGCTGGAAGGAGGGAAGTAGATTTTTTTTTAAGTTTTATTAAATAACAAAATCTAACCAATGCTTGAGAAGATTCTTGGGCCATATACAGGCTTACAATTAGTCCCAATAACATGCTCGGCATTCATGACAAATAAATTACTGTAAGCAGGTTCACGTTGCATTGCCTTCTCCATCCCTTGGCATTGCTGCTTGGACAGGTTCCAATAAGACAGTGTGTCTGAGCATTCAGGAGCAAAATAAAAAAGAGAAAGTTAGGCATAGTTCACCCAAGGCATTAGTATTAAGTGGAAAGATAGAGATACAGACTGGAATAACCAGAACTCTAGAAGAATGAGGAGCATTTCAAATGGAGAGGTTGGAGCCCTGTATTGTGGCCACTAGAGCATACTGCCCAACAGAACTTTCTTCAATGATAGAATTGTTTTATACACATGCTGTCCAAGACAGTAACCATTAGACATATGTAGCTATTAAGAACTTGAAACATGGTTAATGTGACTCTATTATAAAAAGGATTTAATCCAGGAACAGCCAGATGGAAGAGCTGCTAAGGGCAAGGTATGGGGAAAGGGCACAGAGCTTGTGTGCTCTCCCCCTTCTCCCTACATCTCCATATGTTCACCAACCCAGAAGCTCTCAGAACCCCATCCTTTTGGATTTTTACGGAGGCTTCATTACATAGTCATGGTGGGTTAACATTGGCCATTGGCGATTGATTCAATCTCCAGCCCCTCTTCCCTCCTGGGAAGTCAGGGGGTGGGGAATGAAAGTTTGAACCCTCTCATCACATGGTTGGTTTCCCTGGCAACCAGCTCCCAAACTTTGGTTACCTACGGCTTTCCCAAAGTCACCTTATTAACTTAATAAAAGACACCTTTATAGCCCTTAACATCAGAAATTCCAAGGGTTTTAGGAGCTCTGTGCCAGGAATGTGGTATGTGGTTGAAGACCAGATATTTATTCTTACTGTAAATCATAATATCACAGAAAGTATTGTAATAACTGAGGTAGAAAGTGACAAGGGCTAGGTGGTAAATGAAAAGTGAAAAGAGAAATAGAGAAATGTGAAGTTGAAGGTTAATGAGCAGGATAAATTAAACTATCAGAGAGACTCTTGGTCACCACACACAAGGTGTTGTCATGGGAAATATATGGGCTTTGGGTAAGAAGTTGACTTAGGTGGAGGATAATAAGCTCAGACCTGGGCATTTTGAGGTAGCTGAAGAACATCTAGGTGGAAATTTTCAGAATGCGTGAAAATTTGGGGACCGAATTTAGGTAAAAGGGTAAGATTTGAGATAAAAGCCAGCATTATCTACATAGAGTCAAAAATTGAAATCACAGAATGAGAAGATTGAATCTGAGTGACTGTCTACAGTTAGAAATTCAGAGGATTAAGAAAAAGCACTAAAACCAGAAAAAGCAAACTACATTCTTGTTTACTAAATTTTAAACTTTTTATTCAGTCTTGACTTGTTCTCTCTCTCCTCACTGGTTGTGTTCTTTAGCAACTTTTAGTTTTCAAAAATTCCCATAGTTCGACTTTTACTCTAGATTTTGTTTTTATCAATTAGAGAATTAACTTTGCCTTCTAATGGGCATCAAAGTAAACTTCAAAGCTTTTTTTTTTAATTCTTTTTCTCTCTCTTTTGCTTCCAATAGCTCTAAATATCTTTCTTTGGGTCAAGTTTCACTAAATTCATCTCTGCTTCCATTCCCAGTCCCTAAAAGGAAGAAAGAAATAAGTTAAATATAACCTTAGTCCTCCTACCAAACAAGCCACTGTTGATTGCTTTCACTTTTTTATAAAGCTCCTTTCTAGTGTGAAAGTTATTTTGCACGTAGTTACTTGTTCATTAGACTAGAAAATTTCGGCTTACTATGAAGTCTATTAACTGAATAGGCATAACACGAAAAACAGCTTCTTCAGCATTTAAGAGTAAGGTCTCTGGTCTCAGCCTGTCCGGGTTAGATTCCTTTTCCAACCACTTCTTCACAGAGAGACCTTAGACAAAAAGGGTTGATTAAGCCTCTATTTTCTCATCTGCATAATGGTGATGTGGACATAGCTTAACTAGTTATGAAAATTAAAAAAGAAAATATATTTAAAGTGCCTTGTACGTTCCTGGCACACAATGAATGTTCAATAACTTTTTTATTGTATTTATTCAAAATATATATTTTATATATGCTGTATTTTATCAAAAGTAAAATGACATCATTATTTTACGTACCCCTAAGAAAGGGAGACAATTCTGACAAAGTATGAAATGCCACTGTCAATTTTGAAGATGTTAACATGTGAAAAAACATGTATCTTAGCATTGAGGATATATGGTAGTGTTTGTAGCACTCAAAGTGTGAGTCAATGTGATTTCTATGACTGTCTAGGATCCATTCATACCAGAAACATATGAGATCCTGTATGAAAATGGAAAGCATCAATCCAGAGAGCACTCAGAATAGTATTTTAATATTGTGGGTTCTGGATTGAGATAGACTTGGGTTGAAATCCCTTCTCTGTTACTTACCAATGGTGCATCCTTGGAAAAGTTACTTAACTTCTCCACCCTGTAGCTGTAAAGTGGGAATAATAATAGTTCTTACCTCCTAAGATGGCTATGAATATTAAACGGCAGCAATGCTCATGAAGCCCTCAGCACAGTGCCTGGCAAATATTCAGTGCTCAATAATTACTACTTGCTAGCCTTTGGCAGCAGCACAGAGCCTCCTCCTCTAGTGGTCTAGGGGCAGACCAATGCTAGGATGAGGTGAGGCATTCCAGGCTGCCTAAAAAATGTATGGGCCCTGCAGGAAAGGCTACAGCTATAAACCAAAGAGCAAACTTGAAACATATCTCAGTGAAAACACAATTGTTGGTCCTGGATAGATAACGTTTTTAGAGACATTGACATATGTCCTGCAACCTCTCAAATTTACTTTTTTTGTTTTTTTTTGGTGAGGAAGACCAGCCCTGAGCTAACATCTGTCGCCAATCCTCCTCTTTTTGCTGAGGAAGACTGGCTCTGGGCTAACATCAATGCCCATCTTCCTCTACTTTATATGGGACGCCGCCACAGCATGGCTGACGAGCAGTGCGTCGGCGGGCGCCCGGGATCTGAACCGGCGAACCCCGGGCTGCCAAGCGCGGACTAAACCGCTGCGCCACCGGGCCGGCCCCTCAAATTTACTTTTAAACATAAAATATGTTTAAAAGTCTGTAGGGGCCGGCCCGGTGGCGTAGCAGTTAAGTTCACGTGCTCCACTTCTGGCAGCCCGGGGTTTGTGGGTTCAGATCCCGGGTGCAGACCAACACACCACTTATCAAGCCATGCTGTGGTGGCATCCCCTATAAAATAGAGGAAGATGGGCACAGATGTTAGCCCAGGGCCAATCTTCCTCAGCAGAAAGAGGAGGATGGGCAACAGATGTTGGCTCAGGGCTAATCTTCCTCACACACACACAGAAAAAGTCTGTGTATTAGTGTATGTGAAAGAGAGAGAGAGAAAATTTGTCTGTGGTACTCCTGGTTTGGAGTTTGTTGTTTTTTTTTTCATAGCTTAAATTTCCTTTCCTATGAGAATTCAAACATATTTCAACACATAAGGTAAAAACTACTCCTAACACTCAAAAATAAAGGTTAATGGAGAAGAGATTAGATCTTAAATTATAAAATCATTATGATCAAAAATGGAAATTTTTATATCATCTTTGTCATTAATAAAAAATTCTGACATCTAATCAAGGGTGAAATCAGAACATTTTGATTAATTTAAACGTTGCTCCTGACATGTTTCCACAAATGGGTGTGGGGGAGAACTGCACGCATTATGATGCATTACCATGCTTTAGAGCAATTTGTCTCATGGCATCCTATAAATGACTTCCATTGACATAAAACAAGTTAGTACACTATTAAGTACCATAAATCATCGTATTTGGTAGTTGGTGTAGATGAGAAACATTAATGGAGCTTGAATTTCTTTCAGGTGTTTGGAACTCATTGCATTCACTCACCACTACACGTTAAACAGATAAAAAACATCTTTCTTTTTTAGGTAGGAAAATGTGTTAACCACTTGTTTTCTATACACAACATAGAGAATGCTAAGCTGGTGCTAAAATAAGGGTATATTTCAGTGTCTGAATGTTGGTTGATGTCCAAGAAGAGGGTAGCAGGATGGCTGTACCTGTTGTTATAGATACCTCCATTCTCAACTGTCAGGGCCTGCACTGCACACCATGCTAAATATTCTGAATTTCAACACTGAAAAAAGATTCCAGACTTCTAAGTTTGGATGAAGGACTTTGTTTGAGGAATAAAAAAGGGAAACTACATTAAAGAAACCTTTACTATATCAACCCTGGGGCTTGGTTCTCAGTGAGAAAGACCAGACAGGGGAGCCTATGGAGTTAGGAAAGTTGGCTGTCAGAGGACCCAGCCCCAAACAGAAGGAAAAAACTGTAGGAGCTGTTGGAAAATCCATCAAAAGACAATATATTATATCCCCTGAAAAAAAGGTGAGCATTTTGGAGGGACTAGCAGTGTGTTATAGAGATTGAAGCTTGCTGTCAAATCAGCATCAGAAGGGCAACAGATAGTTATAGATCCTGGAGTTGGAGTTTGAGACAAGAGATTATTTGAATTTCTTGAATTTGAGGCAATGACTTGGAAGGACAGCAGTCAAGACAGAACCAAAGAACTAAAAAACTACAGCAACAATGAAAACAAAATAAAGACTCTACTCCTGAAAATGTAGTGAAACTCAGTGAGCAGAAATGGGATAAAAATTTAAAGCAGGTCTAACCATAAGGTTGTCCACATACCTAGCTTCTGAACTACTGATTAGGCTTCTTAAATTCTCCTTGCTAGAAAAATAATTACTTGCAGAGATCCTGAGAGTATAGGCAAAGATGAAATGGCTGAAACGTCCATGGTTTTAGATGTATAAAGGTGTGGAGCTAAGGATCACATTTTATGAGAGGATACAAGAATAATAGATCTATTAGGTTTGCAAAAATCAAAACAAAAGAGACCATAATCCTTCACTTCACAGTGCTAAAGCCTCAGCAATGATCATAACAATTATTTAACTTTTTATTTTGAAATAACTTTAGACCTACAGAAAAGTTGCAAAAAATAATACAGAGAATTCCATTTACCATTTGTCCAGCTTTCCTGAATCTTGACATTTTACTTAACCGTAGTATGATTTTGAAACCAGGAAATAATCGGACTTTATTAGAATTTTACCAACTTTGCCATTAATGCCCTCTTTTCCGGTTCAACATTTGATAGAAGATCCCATCCTCACCTCACTTGTCACATCTCTTTAGTCACCTCCAATTTATGGTACTTTGTCAGTATTTGTCCAACATGGCCTTACCCCTTTTGAGAAGCAATGGCCAGCTGTTTTATAGAATGCCCCTCTACTTGGATTTATCTGATGTTTTTTCATGATTAAATTGAGATTACGTAATTTTGGCAAGTATACCACAGGAGTGATGCTTTGCCCTTCACAGTGCATCATACCAGGAGGTACATGACATCGATATGTCTTGTTACTGGTGATATTAACTTGGATCACTTAGTTAAGTTGGGTTCTTCCAGGTTTCTCCATAGTAAGTGGAAGTTTTCTGTCAGGCTTTTGTCAAAGGATTTCCTATGTTGGCTTCTTTCAAGACAGCCTTTGGAGTGCTAGCAGACTTTCAGTACGTGAAACATCATCTCCATGGCCCTTGGTAGAGTCAAAGGCCCTGAATAAAGATCAACATTCTCCCTATTTAATCACCTTTCTCAATGTATTTTATCAATTTTTTTTCTTTATTTTCCCCTTTAGCTTATCCTGATGGTGAGAGGATTCTCCAGAAGAACCTAGTTAAGTATGAAAATCAGCAATGGAAAGACTGGGAAGTAGAAAAAGAGTCACACATGAGACTCATTGAATTAATTCAGTCAGTTAAGTAGAAATGTTGCTAAAGATCTGGGGAAGATAGGACAGGAGAAAGAAAGCAGGTTCACCAGAGGCAGTAGAGCTGGTATCCATATTCTTATAACAGAAGGATGAAAGTCCTCCCTAGTCATCTAAGTAAAATCTCAAAGAATACCAATCTGTGAACTGACAGCAGTATCCCCAGGTGAACATGAGTCAATATTGTGAAAATCTTTCCGTCGTTACTGGCACTACATTCTTTAACAATGTCATATTGTGACTGCATATATCACCGTGAGGCACGAATGGCAGTTCCCTCTGAAAGTCTTTAAGGCCATGCAAATGTGTTCAGTTGGGAGTTTTACCATCAGATCACAGAGCTATTTTTCTCCAGCTAACATAAAACACTGGACAGGAGGCAGTAAAATAACATGTAAATGAGTGAAAAGAACAACCAAAGAACACTAACATATAAAAAAACATTATACCACTAAGAAAAATCTGCATAAAATGAAACAAAACATTCCTGTCCATCCTTGCAGTGTCTTTGAAGTCTAAGTTTAACTTGTTCTTTTTGTGTATGTGTGTAAATACAACAGACACTTTTACACCGTGTAAGCCTCACCTCTTTTGAGTTTGGATTATGAGTCCCTAAAGGCCAGTGATGTTTCCTATTAATTGGAAAGGACAATGAATGTGGCAATATATCTCTGTTTAGGGTTTTAATAAAGCTTTGAAAACTGTAATTTAACAAATTGTAGTTTGTCTCGTCATCTCACTATGGGGTTGTAACTCATGTTGGAAAGTTTTATTAGCATTTGCTCCACTGAATATTCAATGACAGCCTTTCTAAGTGGGACCTTTGCAAAAGACTAAGGTGTTGTCAGACATGAAGTAAAAGCTTTTTTGCCCAACGCACCTTTCCACTTTTAGATACCCTAGAGTGTAAGCCTCTGCCTTTATAGGTGACAAAACAGAAGTCCACTGAGATTACATTTTTTTCCCCAAGGACATGTACTGAGTAACAGAAATGATATCAGAGAAGAGAAAACGAAAAAAATATTCATTTGGTGCTACTTTGTTGCTATTTCTTAAATTTCATTTGGTGCTACTCCTTAAATACCTCTTTTCCTTCAGGTGTTGTATAATTTTATCTTCACAAAAATCCTGTGCTGTATTAATTTCCTCATTTTATAGATGTGAAAATTAAAGATTAATGAGGTGAAATAACTCATTCAAGTTTATACAATGAGGAAGTAGCTGAGCCAAGGTTTCCATCAGACCCTTTTTCACACAATATGCTCTTGTACGCTATGCTAAAATGAAAATTATGATTCTGTATGTGTATATGATTCTGTCCTCTAACAAGAAAAAGTAGCACTCTTTCTCATTAAACTATTTATTTCATCTCTACTGGCCCATTTTTCAGGCAAGGAAAAAAATATTTTATTTCTTCAAAGATCTTTAAAATTCTTCCCATAGGAAAAAAATATTTAGCTCTGTATTTCTGAGAGATTGGTGGACAGATTTTTCCATAATAATTTTCAAGACTGTATTAACCTCTGTCCTGTTAAATGCTTTTACCAAACACATCATGCTTTGACAGAAATTCTCAGAAACATTGATGAGAGAGGAGGGTGGGGATGGAGAGTCAGAAGGCTGTGACAGAAGTAACTGCCTGAAAAGAAGTAGTGCTTCCTGCCCTGAGATTAGAGATAAACGAATCCCTGAGTTCCCATGTGCCCGGGTTTAAGGAGCAAAGGTAACATCCAGCACCTAATGAAGTGATTTTCTAGTGGGGGCCAAACTACAAGTCATGATTCATTTGTGCTTTTAAAGGCCTGATTTTATGCAGAACTAAAAGGTAGGAGATGACAAATTGGTCATTAAATGAAAAACCAGAAGCTTTGATTATTGGAGGGAAAGAAAATAACATATTCTGGAAACTATACCATATTTAATTATTTATATCCTCTTGAATCATTGATGTACACATAGGTCCATAGTCCCTTAGCCTTGTGTCTTCCTATTCTCCTCCAAGCCTCAAATCATACAATAGATCGAATCAGTGCATTCTGAGACAGCGCAACTAGAATATGGTGTTCATATTATCTTTTTTTGATCAAGTCCAGCTCATGTTGAATGGTCTTTGTTAACCTAGGGCCTAAGTAAATGATAGAAACTGTCTCTGTTGGGGAACTAGGTAAATTCAACCTGATTGCACAAATGAGTGGAGTTTTTGAAAACGATAAAAACATGTAAGTCATGAAGTAATCTACTGTGAAAATAAGATCATTTATCATTTGGAGTCTAAAGACATGAATGGAATAAAGGCAAAATTAATTAATTGAACCAAAAAGCTCCTTATAAACAGCGGGATCTTGGTGAAGGCTGAAGTGATCCTTTAGGGGGGCTTGCTCAGTGGTCTCACTGTCCTAGCTCTGTGAACAGCAACAGGGAGCTTTAAAGAAGGAGGAGGAACTTACAGCATCTTGTTCTGCTCCTATTTAGTCTAAACACTGCTCCTATTCAGAACTGACTAGCCAAAGTTAAGTTGATTTTATTTAAAAGTTGCATGTATATTCCACACAAACTACGTCACTCATAGAAGAAACGTGAATTGAAGCAGGTGTCTCCCATGAGCTTTTTGTGTTTATTCGTTCCTCTATAATATTCTCTTTCTTTCTTTCTTCTTTCCTTCCTTCCTTTCCTCCTTCCTTCCTTCCTTCTTCTTTTTTTGTTTACCAAACTTCCTCTCTCTCTGATAAAATCACCCTTTTAAGTTACTATGTGTTGCAAATCAAATGCAGATCATTCAAAACTAAAATTTATTAACGTTGCTTGATTACCTAATATTACAAGCATTCATATCAACTACAAATAGAAGAAAGTCAAAGACCTAATTTTGAAATATGGGAATGTGTTCATCAGGGAAGAACAGAGGAAAACTCCAAAATCATATACTATCCAACGATTTTTTAACAATGTTTAAAGAGCCTACAACATAACTGTGTTAGTATCCTATTGCTGCTGTAACAAATTACCACAAGTTTAGTGGCTTAAAACAAAACAAATTTATTACCTTATGGTTCTGGAATCAAAGTCTGAAATTAGTTTCACTGGGCTAAAGTCAAGGTATCTGTTGAGCTATATTCCTCCTGGATGCTCTAGGGGGTAATCGGTTTTCTTACCTTTTCCTGTTTCTAGAGGCTGCCACCTTACTAGGGTCATAGCCCTGCACCACTCCCATCTCTGCCTCTGTCATCAAATCTCCTTCTCTGACTCTCTCTTAACTTGACATTCCCGCTTCTCTCTTATAAAGACCCTGTTTTCACCTGGGATAATTCAGGAAAATCTTTGCATCTCAAGATCCTTAACTTAATCACATTTGCAAAGTCCCTTTTGCCATGTCAGGTAACATATTCACAGGCTCTGGGGATTAGGATGTGAACATCTTTGGGAGACCATTATTCTGCCTTCCACAATAACTACCATCAGTATAGTCAATTAAATTAATCTAAACGTAGAAGAAGACATGAGTTTTGTTCACAAATAGTTGTGACCATGGATCCTTTTGTGTAAGGTCCTCCTCCCGATGTTTGCATTAATTCAGGATATAGTAAACCATTTTGATTCTTTAATGTATTTAAGTAAACTTGTCTTGGCAGATTGTCTGCAAAGTGGCTACAATTATTCCTCTCCTTGCATCACTTTACCTTTGCAAATGTGAGTTTGCAATTCTTCCCATCAAGAGATGGAGTCTATTTTAGCATATTATTAATCTGGCTTGTTTTGTGACTATTTTGACCAATAGAATACGGAGATTTTATGTACAAGTTCTGAGCATAGGCCTCCAGGGAATTCATGGAGTTCCACGTTCTTTCTTGAAACTCCCGTAACCTGTGCATAAATCTGGGCAACCTGCTGGGGTAGGGAAGATCACATGGGGCAGAGCTGAGTTGTCCCAGCTCTGCAGTCATCTTAGAATAGTCAGACCCCAGCTGATTTGGCAGCTGACCATAGATGCGTGAGTGAAACCAGAAAAGACCAGACAAACTTCCCAGCTCACCAGAGACTTGTAAGCAATAATAAATGCTAATTATTTGAAGTTGCTAATTTGGGGGTGGTTCATTACACAGCAAATGCTAACTGACATATTGCCTTATACAGTAACAATTTATTTCTTAGTGTTGCAAGTGGATATGCCATTCTCACCAAGATTTATAACCTTAACTTCTTGTAAGTTCTTAAAAACTCTTTAAAATCATGTTCCACACCATTCATTTGGAATAATGCCTATGTGAATTTATGTCTTTGAATTATAGTCTGCCTCATGAGCATAAAAATGTTTAGTTGAAAAGTTCATTCTAAGTTGCTTTTACAGGCTGTTTTAGAAATGATAAAAATAGGTTGTGTGTGTCTGTCTTTGGAAATTATAAAATGTCAGCAGGCAAAATTATTTTAAGAATGTTGCATTAATTTTCTATTGTAATGATATTAGGATAAATTGTTTTAACAAAAGCTTGGGAATACAGTGAATATTTTTTAGGGGTTGACATCATCTCTCTTTGACAAGCTTACATAATTACAGAAAATAATATTGACTTTTGTGGTTCCTTTTTCCAATTAACAAACATTTTTCTAAATCAAACTATTCTTAAATGAATGCTTTTTAATAAATAAAGACATATTTCTCCTACACTTCCTGAAAATGCTTTAAACAAATATGTGTGTGTATCTGTAAATATATACACACATATATAAAATATTCCACCCCTTTAAAGATTCTACACACTCTAGAGTGAACTTCAATAATTTTATAAAATTTTTCTAAATAAGTGCCTATTGCTGAAGAGTTTCCTTCTATAGCAATATTAACATGCAGTTCATTGTTGAGATGATTTGCTAATTGCAAGAACTTTCCTTATCTGAAATTCTTTTTTTTTTGAAAGTACTTCTCCAACTTTGGGGAAGGGAGGCTTCTTTTCTTTTTTGGGGGGGGGGTGAAATTGGTCCTGAGCTAACATCTTCCTCTCTCTCTGCCAACCTTCCTCTTTTTCTTTTTTCTCCCCAAAGCCCCAGTACATAGTTGTTTATCCTAGTTGTAGGTCCTTCTAGTTCTTCCATGTGGGACGCCGCCTTAGCATAGCTTGATGAGTGGTGAGTATGTCAGCGCCCCGGATCCTAACTTGTGATCCCCAGGCCACCGAAGTGGAACATGCGAACTTAACCACTACACCACCAGGCAGCCCCTGAAATTATTTTCTGTCATTGCTTTAAATATCATAAATATGAATATCTTTCCCCACATCACCAAATCTCAATAGTCTCCATAAATGTAAGTGTCATAGTTATAAAGTAGCTAGAATATTTTTGCATGATTATGCAAATAAATATTATCTCATTACTTTACAATAACATAAAGTATGGATATGAGGAAGAAGAAAAAGATTTATAGAAACAAAGGGTTAAGGGTTAAGTTGTATATAATCACTACGCTTCGGTGTGAAATATATAATTTCAAATTAAGTTGAACGAGAATTGTTTTCACATGCATAATAACGTAACAAAATACTTCATTAGGAGAAAGCAAGCTAATTCCTCATTGGCTTCTCATTTTTCTTTCCATTTTCTCTCTTTGTTCTAGAAGTCATATGGAATTTAGAAAGAGGGCTTCACAAACATTCCTGATACTCATTTAAGTAAACTGATTCTAAAAATCATGTGTATCTGCTGTAAATGAGAAATTTCTAAATGCACAATCCATGTTTCATACATTTAGGGAAATACCATGTTATGACATAGCACTTTTGAATACCTGAAACACAGTGTATTAAATATGCTAATCAAATTTCATTTTTGAAAACCAAATGGTGGTTTTCATATATCAGCTTCTTTCTATAATTCTTTTCATGAGCACAAGATCCAAAAATCACATACCATACCAATAGCAGTAATCTCACATTTCAACCGGAAACACTTATTATTGCTTCCTTTTCTTATTCTTACATTTAAGCAGCTACATCTGCTCCAGATGGGGATAGCTTATATTACACAACTTATAAGGATGACTTTTCTATCTTTGGGCAGTTCCTTTGTTAATTATCTTGGGTAAATGTCCAAAATTGTTGCACTAATCAACAGAGATGGAATGGGAACTCTTTTCTGTGGCTTTACGTTTCTTGATTTATTAAGATAAAAAATAAGTGACATTGTAAATATCTATGTTAAGTGTACCCCAGTCCTTAGACATCCAACTAAAAGATATTATAAAGCTACAAACAAAAAGAATTGCACCTGTAGAATAAACAGGAGGGAAAGAAAATCCTCAAATTAGGGAATCGCAAGTGGTTGCATTTTGTGAGAAATCCTCTAGTTTTAATATAACCTCATAAATATAACTTCATATCCCTTATTCCCATTAAACCAAGTCAAGTTATTTGATGTATAAGAATGATCTCATTGTAACTACTATATATGTCTCAATAGGAGAACTGGGAGCAAGTATTAGCAAAATAATTGATTTTGAAAAATTTTCTCTTTCTGTGAATCCTTCTATAAAGGCTAATTATCCATTAATAAGAGTAGGACTGTACCTTCCTGATAACTGTCACTAAGTGAAAAAAATTAACAAAGCATGGAGTTTGCTTCCCAACGGAAAACCTGAGATCATTTATTCTTTATGAAATTCAACTATAATCTCTTATGTAGGGGCCCTGATGAGTGTAATAAATTCAAGTAATTCTATTTTAAACAGTAGTTGATTTTAATTGACAACAGAAGTATAAATGTGGTCTTCATTAATAATATTGCTAATTCTGTTTCCTGCATTTGATTGAATATTCCCTTTAGCTAATAGACCTATTTTATATGTGAGATCATAGTACACCATAATCACTGAGGCATGATCATCTACTGCAAAATATTGCAGCCTCTATGCTTACTGGTTTAAATATACTATCAATAATCCTCACGAGATCCCTGTTAAGTAGCAGGTTAAGATGTCTGTATTCGAAAAGTTAAGTGTCATGCAGCTAGAGAAGTAAATGGCAGGTTTTAGGATTAAAATCTAGGTCACTGTGGTTCCAGAGCCTTCACTTGTTCCATTTTGCCATCATTACTGATAAATCCTCACTGAGCTCCAGTTACATGCAGCACCATTTGTTAGAGATTTGAAGTATAAGGAGTGATAAGAAATTGTCCCTTCTCTAAGGAACTTATTACATAGTTGTGGAAACAGAGCATGTACGTAAAGAAACATCAACATAAGAGGGACTAACAGAGCTGTTTCTGTGGGAGTGAAAGGAGGTCGAGTCCCCATCGGAACAGACCACAGAGGAAGTCAATGACAGAGGATGCCACATTTCATACCATATTACATGGGTGCTTCGGGACATCTCTCTAGAGTACAGGTGAGGCAAAAAACATTACATGCTTAGAAATAAATGGCAGGCTAGACAAGCTGCCTAGCTTGTCAACTATAAACTTCGACTCTCAATCAATGATTCCTTACCTTTTGGCTGTACTCAGCTGGTCCAGCTGGTCTGCTTCCACTCCTAGGAGCCTCAAACACACTCCTGAGCTCATCAAGGGCAATGGAGAAGCGCTCAATCCTGCGTCGACCACTCATGGAATCCCCCTTCAGCACTTCAGGCCGGCCATATTCCCTGGAGATGTCACTCTTGTCCTCAGGTCCTTTCTCTTCAGGCTCTGAGCTCAGCATCTCTTCTCCAACACTGTGGGGCAGACTTGGATCTGGAGGTCTAGGTACTGAAACTACCTCTCCTTCAGGTGCAAGCAATTTGCTTTCTCGAGGCTGGAGGAGCCTGCAATGACTGCCCCTGGGACAACACTCGCTTTTCTGGTGATCACTGGATTCCCATTTCTGCCTCAGGAGGTTCAGTGAGCCCTTCTGTATCGGGAACATGGGTGGCTCCAGGTTGTCCTGCAATGTCAAAAGTCCTTTCATCAAAGATACGTTCAGGAGTGTGAATCATTTTCAAGTCACTGTGTTTAGGAGTGTGAACTCTGGGGTTTGTGTTTCAATGTAGAAATCCAGCTTTGCTATATAATTTCTAGCTCTTGACCCTACAAAGTTATGTCAGTTAACCCAGAATTAGACAGACTGTGGAGAGGACTGGTTTGTACAGCTGCGAAGTTGTAGGAGGTCGTTGAGAGGACATGACTGCCACTTGACCTTCGAGCTGGACAGAGCAATAGAAGGGCTCCTCAATCCCTCCCATCCTTGGAATGTATATACTGCCCACCCTTCCCACACTAGGAGCTGTTTCAAGGACACAAACATTTGGACTGTATATGTGACTGAACCCCACTGAGGTCTCTATACAAACTTTTAAGACTCTGGCAGGCAGGTACAGATATCTACTCATCTTGTGGCTGCCTAAAACGTGACTCGTATGTAAGTTCCCTTATTTATTAAAACTGACACCTCCAATCTGGAGTGGTCTGCCTCTTTCTTCGGTCTCTCTTTGCCCTCCATGTTGCAGGGGGTCAGTTTTGAATTTCACCCAGGGAAGTCACAAGGTTGCAAACCAACACATGGACATTTGAATACAAAGAGACAAAAACTAGGAAAACATAATTTTCTTCCCTTTTCTTTCTACGTTAAATCAGCGAACAATTATTTACAATATAAAACTTGGACAACGTTCATTCATCATTTAGTGTATTCTGAGAAAAGAGCAATTTTGCAAATCTAATGCTAAAGAAAAGTGTTCATTTCCTACCTTTAACAGTTCAGGATTTCCTTTGAAATTATTGGTTTCTGCAATGTCTTACTTCAGAAGTAAAAGATTAACAGCTAACAGTTATTAAGTTTTTGGTATAAGGCAAATCCTTTGATAATAACTTTATATGTATATCTCATTATAATCCCAACAGTATCACAGTGAGTTAGTTGCTACTATCATTTCTATTTTCCAGGTAAGGATATTGAGAAGTAATTTGCCCAGGGTCCTGAGTGACAGAACCTGGGTGTGAGATACTATGTGACTCCAGAAGCTGCCCTCAGCCACTGGAGTGTAATGTCTATTTTGTACTTTGTGTCCAATTCACATCTCCTTGTGAAACTTATTAGAATTTCACTTTATTTTAGAGTTTTGTGGTGAGTAGAAAAAAAATCTTATGGCAAAATGTACTCATATCCGAAACACATACATACGCACACAAATCATAGGCAGCAAGAATTACACTCTAGTATGAATTTTTGCCATAGAAATAGCTACTTTCTGTTCTAATTCAGAGATTCTACACTGCAAATTTGGGGTTTAAAAAATAAATTTTGCTCTTGAGGGATGATGTGTTTTCCTGGAACAGTGTCAGTATGGTAGGCATGGTAAACAATCTTACTTAGATGAAGGCCTGGAAGTGTCTCAAAAGGTCACCTAATACAATGGCTCCAGACTTCTTTGACTACTAACCACATTATAAAAAATATTTTATGCACTGGGACTCAGTGCACATACATATTAATAAATACATATATATATAAGAAACAAATTTTTGTTTTCATTAAACAGTACTTTACTATGTGAAATGTCTGGTGATATATTCTACTCTGATATCTTTCATTTAAAAAAAATGTCTGCTGCCCACTAAATTGATTTAATGGTCTACTAATGGTTCATGGACTGCTGGCTAGCTCTATACTTACAACAGGGGTTCAATTCCAGGTTGAGTTTTGCTAACTCTGTGACCTTGCAAAAGCTTCATTGGTAAAATTGATTTATATACATCATGGCTTTATTTTGTGGAATACATTAGATAATGCATATAAAACTTCTAGTGTGTATTAGACACCAAAAACTAACTCCACTACCTGCCCCATCTCTGGCTAAAACAACATCATTTTAATCACTCAAATATTTATTCTGTGCATGGGGACAGGGACAGAACAGGGGACAGAACAGGTACCTGTAAGTGGTGATTTTTTAAATGTGATGCTTAAAAAAGTACCCATGTGCTAATTATGCCCACAATTGCGTCCTACACTATTAATTACAAACGGCTTCTCTCTGCCTCAGCTCTTCTGAACCCCTTGTCTGCCTCTGTCCCCATGGGCACAGGAACTTTGTCCAGCCTGGGTCCCACATATGGCCCGAGATGATCCCAGAAACCAGCTCCTGGGGGTGGGCTGAACCAGGTGAAGGTTCACGGGATACAGCTGAATCCTCAGGTGAATGGAAATCTGGTCAAGGAGTTAAGTGACCAAGAGAAAGCCAGGGGGCTGGGGACAGGCTGTCAGCAGGAGGGAGGCAAGGTGGGGCTGGAGCACAAGGGGCAGAGTCAGCAGTTCAGGAAGGGTATGCTCAAGAAGGGCCCTTCACCCCTCCACCCACACGAGCCCTTGGTCTCACTACACACAGGCTTGTGGAAGGACACGTGTCTAAATCAACCCGAGAGACCAGTGCCTGCCAACTGCCAGCTGACTCCACCACTCAGAACAAATGGCATTTTCTTGACTCCAAATACATTTGCTGGTGGGCAGAGCCCCAAGGAGAGGCTTGATTCTGGCTGGCCAGGGAAAGGGTGAGTTCCCAGAAAGGGAACTGGGGCCACTGTGGCTCCTGGGGTCCCCAAATGCAGCCCAACCCCTCCATTCAGCTTGTCCACAGGACTCCCCCTCTCTCTTGTTCTCTCTTCCCACATCTCCCTGCCCAGCTCACTATGTCCATCACTAGGTGGTCAAAGTTCTCCCAGAGGATTATTTGCAGCTAGGTACATCTGTATACCTGTGAGTGTTCACGCCCACCTGTAGTACATACACAACCCTGTGTGTGCCTGTCCATGCCTACACACACTCATGCGTGCCTGTGGGTGCATGAGCACACCTGTGTGTGCCTCCTAGATAGGAACACTTGGGAGAAGAAAGAGGGTATTTTAAGCCACAAAACCATAGACTGAAGAGACTGGAAAATTTGGCTTTAACAATATTGCTAATTAATAAGTTTGGATTAGTCACTTATTATAGAAAGTCTTAATAAAACAGTAGCACCAAACAAGACCTGAATATCTGTTTGGGAAACTGATCAGCATATGTTGAGAATTTAATCAACATATGCTGGAAATGTCTGTGTCTCATGTGTAAATTGATTTCAGAAAAGATCTTATTAACAAGGGAATGGTTGCGACATTTTCACAGCTGCTAATAGTGACCTCATAAGGTTAATTAATGAAAGAATTGTTTCTGAACCAACCTTGCATAGTTAGGAATGGAAAGCTAAGAGGAAGAAAAAATTGACAAGTAGAGGAGGAAAACCATTTTTCTCCTACAGGAAAGGAGATCCTAATATTTAAAACTGATTTGGAACTTCTAGTCCTAGAAAAAGATGGAATAGCTTTGCGACATGAGGAACAACATGGTGCTGAATCCCTGGGTTTTCTTTTAGGCTTATATATCCAGAACTTGTTGCTGGAAGAGCCAGTAACCCAAGGACTCCAATGAGAACAAAGAAAATTCCCCAAGAAAAGCCTGCTCTCTCTAGGCAAAGATGCAGGAAAGGGGCAACTTAGCAAGACAGAAAACTTTTAGACCACAATTGCCATACCCCAGGAAAATACTGAAATATATGCACAATATGTGTGTGGGTTTTCCCCCCACATCAACCAGTTCTCCAACTCTCTGGACTCCCACTAGGTGTCATACAATTCGACTCAATTCTGACACTAACTATCAGGCATTAGCACTGATTCTAAAACTTAAGGTCCCACAAGACTGTCCCCCACAGTTGCAAGTCCCAAGTTGCCACCTATACTTCTGACCAACTGGCTATAAATCGGGGACATCCTATGATCCTCCAGTCAGGTTCAGTAATTTGCTAGAATGGCTCATAGCACTCAGGAAGGCATTTTACTTACATTTTTGTTGTTAGTGCCTACGAGTCGATTCTGACTCCTAGTGACCCTGTGTATAGGAGAGCAGAACCCTGCCTGGTCTTTTTGCGCCATCCTCTCACCTTCCTGTGCTATATCAGACAATGTTCTGCTGGACACTGAGACCTGTCCACCATGGGTGATCCTGCTGATATTTGAAATACTGGTGGCATAGCTTTCAGCATCGCAACACGCAGCCACCACAGTATGGCAACCAGTAGATGGCTCTGTGGTTCCCTGATATGGAAAGAAACCTGGGTACTGCAGTGAGAGTATCCAATCATACTTACATTTACTTGTTTGTTATAAAGGATGCAACTCAGAAACAGCGAACTGGAAGAGATGCAGACAGCAAGGTTGGAGGGTGTGCAGAGCTTCCACCCCTCTCCAGGTATGCCACCCTCTCAGCACCTTGCTGTATTCACTAACCCAGAAGCTCTCCAAACCTTAAACTGTTTAAGGGGTTTTAAGGAGGCTCCATTACATAGGTATGATTGATTAAATCATTGACAACCAATGATTAACTCAAGTTCTAGCTTCTCTCCCTTCCTAAGAGAGGGGGATGGGGTTAAAAGTTCAACCCTCTCATCATGCTTTGGTCTTTCTGGTGGCCAGCCTCCATTGAGAAGCTATCTAGGGCCACCAGTCATCCCATTAGTATACAAAAGACACTCTTATCACTCCAGAGATGCCAAGAGTTTTATGAGCTGTGTGCCAGGATCTAGGTACACAGATCAAAATTACCACACAAAATTCCTGACTTTTCCCCTCACTGTACCCTCCCTCGCCCACCATAACTGTGATATCAGAGAAGACTGTGTGGGGAGCCAGAATTTTCATCTTCATTTGATGAGACCTCTCTCCAAGATGTAAGCAGAGGCTGTGTGAGGATCCTGTACTTCTGCACCACCTGGTGGTAATGAGATGTTTCTCCCCTTCCCTGCTTGCATTAGAAGATACTGAGTTGGCAGCTAGAACTTTTGCCATCATCCACTGTTGGTGAGGCCTCTCTTCCAGCAGTGATGTCAGTGGAGGCCACATGGAGAGCAATAAAGCGGGAGCCTTTCTCCTTCCAGCCAGCCAAAGTGATATCAATGAAATCTCACCTCTACCTAACAGTAATGAATCACCACTCCCTAGGATGTCAAAAGAGGTTAATTGGGGAAACTGGACTTCTACCCCAACTTGGCAATAATGAGGCAACTGCTCCCTTCATCTTCTGAAACAGATTTAAATAAAATCCAAAGTTTATAGCATAATTGTCCAAATGTCCAGGATGCAATTGAAAATCACTGGTCATACCAAAATCCAGGAAAACCTAACTTGAAGGAGAAAAACAACCAACAGACACCGACACTGAGATGACTCAGATATTTGAAATTATCTGAGAAGAATTTTAAAGAAGTCATCATAAAATTGCTTCGATGAGCAACTACAAACATGCTTGAAAAGTTTTAAAAAATGCAAAAGTCTTAGCAAATAGAAGACATAAAGAAGAACCAAATGGAAATTTTAAACTTGAGATGTAAATAACCAAAATAAAAAACTCACTGGATGGTATCAGCAGAATGGAAAGGACAAAGGAAAAGGATCAATGGACTTGGAGATAGAATGATAGAAATTGCCCAATGTGAACAGCACAGAGAAAATAAAATGGAACAAAAAAAAAAAAAAAGAAAAGAACCTCAGGTACCAGTGAGACCATAATAAAAGATCTAACATTCATGTCCCAGAAGAGGAGAAAGATGCAGGTATTGTAAAAGTATTCAAAGAAATCATGGCTTAAAATTTCCCAAATTTGGGAAAGACATGAACCAATAGATTAAAAAGCTGAGCTAATAATTCAAGGAGAGGGGACAATTCCTCTATCCTCTAGGTCCTTCTGTCTGGTCTAAGAATTAAATTGACATGAAACAGAATAACAAGAGAAAATCAAACAAAGTTTAATAACATGTATACATGGAAGAAACCCAGGAAAACTGAGTAACTCACCAAAATGGTGGAGGTCACTACTTAAATACTATCTTCTGCTAAGGACAAAGGAGGATTTTGGCAGTAGTAGTTTGGGACTTCAAAGGGGAAGAAGGCAATTTGCTTGGAGATGGAAAAACAAATGTTTGATAAACAAACATTGACTATGCCTTATAAAGACAATGAGAGATGGAGAAGACTTTGATTAAAAAGGTCTTGTTAGGCTCCTCCCTGTATATCACACCTAGTTTATATGGTAACACAGCTATCTTATGGTATTAGCTCCTTCCTGGAACAGGCCTTCTATCTTAAATTGTTTTAGGCAGTTAGGGGGAAGGTCAAAGTTTCTTTCAAAGTCTTCTGTCTTAAAAGTAATGGAGCCAAAAAGACACATTTTGGCGTGGCAAATTCTGATCTCCCACACTCCCAAGATACATCAAAATCAAATTTCAGAAAACAAAATAAAAAAAAAATATTCTTGAAGGCAGTGAGAAAGAAATGACACTCTACCTATAAGGGAAAAACAATTTGAAAGATAGTAAATATCTCATCAGAAACCATGGAGGCCAGGAAGAAGTGGCATAATATTTTTTAAGTGCTAAATGAAAATAATTGCCAAACCCAAATTCTATTTCTACCAAAATTATCCTTTAGGAATGAAGGAAAAATGACATTCTCAAAGATAAACTGAGAGAATTCATTGCCACCAAAGTTACCCTAAAAGAATGGCTAAGGGAATTCCTGAAATACAAAGGAAATTATAAAAGAAGGAATCCTGGAACATAAGGAATGAAGAAAGAACAATAGAAAGAGCAAAATCATGAATAAATACATTAGACTTTCTCCTCTTGAATTTTCTAAATTATGGTTGATGGTTGAAGCAAAAAGTGTAACATTGTCTGATGTGGTTCACAATAAATGTAGAGGAGTTACTTAAGACAATTATAAACTGGTGAGGGTAAAGGGATAAAGGAGTAAAGTTTCTACACTTCACTCAAATTGGCAATGTGCTGACACCAATAGACTGTGATAAGTTATATATGTATAATGTGATACCTAGAGAAACCACTAAAATAATCCATCATATATGAGATATGTTAAAAAATACTCTAGATAAACCAAAATGGATTCTAAGAAATAGTCATGTAACTCACAGAAGACATGAAAAAGGAAAGAGAGAAACAAAAAACAGAGGGAACAAAGATAAAACAAACTAAAACGGTAGGCTTAACACCTACCATTGTAATAATATCAACTATTATATGAAATGTAAATGGTCTAGAAACACCAACTGAAAGATAGGGATTGCAGAGTAGATGAAAATCATTATCCAACATATTTATGAAAGGGTCTTATGCTGAATGAAAAAAGCGAATCTCAAAAAGTCACATACTGTATGATTGCATTTTCATAACATTTTTTTTTGTGTGTGTGTGAGGAAGACCAGCCCTGAGCTAACATCCGTCCAATCCTCCTTTTTTTTTTTTTTTTTTTTTGCTGAGGAAGACTGGCCCTGGGCTAACATCATGCCCATCTTCCTCTACTTTATATGGGACGCCTCCACGGCATGGCTGACAGGCAGTGCGTCGGCGGGTGCCCGGAATCCGAACCTGTGAACCCCGGGCTGCCAAGCGCGGACTAAACCGCTGCGCCACCGGGAGGCCACTCATAACATTTTTGAAATGACAAAAATATGGAAATGCAGAATAGTGGTTGTCAGGAATTATGAATGCACAGGGGGAGTTGACTAGGAAGGGTTGCACAAGGTAAGGAGATCTGTGTGGCAGTGGAAAAGTTCTGATCTCGATTGTTATGGTTATGAAGAATTAACTACAATAAAAGTATAACAATCTACACATGTGATAAAATGGTATAGAACTATATATACACATAGTGCCAATGTCAATTTTTTGGTTTTGATAATGTATTATAGTTGTGTAACTATTGAAGGAAACTGGGTAAAGTGTATGTGAAGTCTCTCTGCACTATGTTTGCAACTTCCTGTGAATCTAGAATTATTTCAAAATAAAATGTTAAAAAACAAACAAATATACAAGTGATTTGGTAGTCACTCTTCCAGGTTTTATTTCACCTGGGCAAGAAACATAGACAGTAGTACCAGCATTCATGCTGTGCAGTGACAGAGGGTGGTAAGGCACTGCTGCATAGGCCACTGTTATGAACAATAAGCAACATACCTGTGTCACTTGTCAATTTATTGCCTCTCAACTCCAAGTGCACCCTTCGATAAATGCTACATGATAAACGACTGAACCCTCTAAGCAGCTCTCCTTTAAAGCGAGCACAATGTTTAGCTTTCTCAGTAGAGGGCGCTGGAGGGACACTGTAGGAGGAAGAGGCTTCCTGAAATGACCTGCGTGGGCAGGGTGTCAGGAGTTACGGATGAGAGAACACCCAGTGGTGCCTGCCCAGCCACAAGCATAGAATGCCACCCATCTATAATCTTACAGCCTTGGCCTGGGGATAATCTTTTCACTGCCCTCTCAACATGGAAACAAATCCCATAGTTGCCTGTGGCTTGGAGGGTCACACAAGGAGCAGCTGTTGGCAAGCCTCCAAGGAGCCTGCATGCACCCTGCCTGTGACCCAGGAGATAAACACAGATCTGCTGCTTCCAGTGCCAGTCCCTGCATAGCCCATGTGCTCTGAAGGCCTCTTGCTCAGACAGGTGCTCTGACTCCCAGTGCACGGTCTTGCCACCAGGTGCTGATCACCTGCTCAGTCTGCATCCCGGAGGGTGGCCTACTGCTTATCTAGACTCTGCAGACCAGCTCTGGGCTGGCTAAAGGAGCAAGCTTCTTTGCTCTCCGGGGGCTGAACCACACCTCCTCCAAGGAGGTCTGAACCCTTTGCGAGTTTGTCCTTCCTTGGTTACTTTTCCTTAGCCCTAGGGGACTATGTAGCATTTCCTTATATATTATGGTCATATTTTTATTGCGGTTATTAATTCTTTATAACTTCTCTTGTTTAACCTATTTTGTGGTTTCTATTTCTTGACTGGGCCCAAAGTGCTATAATACTCTTACTCAATAAGAGATGTTTATCCTCTAATTCCAACAGTAAGTCATGTTGACACATTCTCAGTATTGTCATGACAATGCATGCCACTGTTCCCCCGATTGCCAAATGTTCTGTGGTGCGATGTGTGTTTGGGAACAACTCCTCTCCCCATACTCTCCAATCAGAGAATGCCAACCAACATGGCAGAGGGCAGCATTTCCCTAAAAGTGTCCCATTGAACTCTAGTCTTCCATGATGTTCTTCTGAAAATACAGAAAGAATTATCTAGACAAATAAGTTTAAGAAACTTAATATTCATTCCATTCTGAGATAATTACAATGTGCACTCCCATATTAAAGGCTATGAAAAGTCTTTCAGATGAAAAGAAGCCCAAGTAATTCAGTGTTTTTCTACACTTATTTAATGAGAAAATCTTTTATCATAAATTTCTGTACCGGTCTCAGGCGTTGTCTTCCTTCAAAGTCATTTTTTTTTTCTTGGTGAGGAAGATTAACCTTGAGCTGACATCTGTTGCCAATCCTCCTCTTTTTGCTGAGAAAGATTGGCCCTGGGCTAACATCCACGCCCATCTTCCTCTACTTTATATGTGGGACGCCTGTCACAGCATAGCTTGATAAGTGGTGCACAGGTCTGCACCTGGGATCTGAACCAGCAAACCCCAGGCCACTGAATCAGAGCACTTGAACCTAACCACTATGCCACCTGGCTGGCCCCTATCAAAGTCATTTTGATAAATGTTGATGTAATGCAAAAATCATTAATTATAAAAGACAAGCCTCAGATTCATCATTTATATATATAACAGTAGAAATTTATTAATTATTCATCTCAATCATGACTTTGAGATTTTTAAAGGTATTTATATTAATTATTATATTTAATAAATTTTTTAAAATATTTTTATTAAAATAGCTAGCATCTGTTGAAGACCACATGACAAGCTGCAACATTTATGTATAAAATGAGACAACTTTCCCAATATTCAGAAAATTGCATAATAAGTCAGAATCTGGATATGTGTGAACTGAGGAATACAACTGTATATTTTCTAGTAACAAAAGTCATTTAATTAAAAAGAAAACCTGAGTTGAAATGCAGATTCCCAGGGGACTATGTAGGTGATCTCCCTGTGACCATGCTGCAAAGGCTGCCAGTTGGTTACAGCATCCTCTTCTTTCACACTCACTGAGACAAACTTCGATTCACTTCACATAGGATTTACTTCTGATGACATATCCAGAGGCCTGTTGCTGGGTGTGGTGGAGCCCGCCTGCCACCTGATCTAGCCACCCAGGCTAGGAATGCTCAAGAACAACTGGAGTTCAGGAATTCTGGACCTTGGTCTTCTCTGTTATGTGAGTGTCTTCACTACGTTAGGCATCAATATGTCGAGTCATTGAGACTGAGGTCGTAGGGAGGTAGACTGAGGTAGGATAAAACTGAAAAATGTCTATATAAGCTACAGGATTAACTGACACCCTAAAAAAAGCATTGGGGCATAACATAACCAATGTTGGCATTTCCATAGAAATGCATGCTGTTTTGCACCACCACATAGAACACATAAATGTTTTGGTTCTAACTTAACTAAATGAACTCTGCATTTTTCCTTGTTTAGAGGATGGTTTTGGTAATTTAAGAGATTTTCAACCAAGATGGCCCTCCATCATCCTCTCTTTCTAGGATTTAATCACACTGTCCTGCTTTAGTCTTATGTGTTCCTTATTTTCTCTTTTCCCACAGGACCTTTGCAAATGTGGTTCATTCTGCCTCAGCACTTTTCCCTCTCTAGTTGCCTGGTATCTCCCAATTATGCTTCTGCTCTCAACTTAAGGCGCAAGTCCCTTGGAGAATAATTCCTGACTTATCAAATGTGTTATGGTTCACTATTTGATAAGCATACAAGGTGATTTTAAGCAAGGTGATTTTAAGCAAGGTGATTTGAAATCCATACTTTGAGAAACACTAATAAAGAGAGTAATTATTTGCATGGACTGACAAAGATAAAATCTGCCAAGATTTAGTATGTATCCATGAACTGACAGCCACAGTAGGATTGCAAAGACTTTAGTTCATATTGCTGCCAGGTGATCTGCTATCTCACGTGAAAGAGTATCAGGTGTGTAGAATGAGAATCTCTAAGCAAGGAAAGGAAAGCCTTATCCAAAACTAAGTTGTCAATATATTAAAAACTGGATTCTTACAAAAGTGTTCTTGTATCTTGTGATCTCTGTAATTGCAATAATTATCTCCTGCCTCTATTATTGTAACATCGAGCTTATTTCTAATAATAATAATAATAGAAGGTTTGCAGCCCATTTCATAAAACAGCAACAACAACAATTTTGCCTGTCAAGCAAGCCAATCTTCTCAAAGAAAAATTAAGTCTTTGAGTAACTCTAGGTGTAAAGAAAAATTATCAAACGCTTTCCCATTCCAGTGAAATTCCCTGAGGTCAAATTTTAAACAAGCTTTGTAAATAGTCTCATATGGTTGATGTACTAAGACTTCTTGTAAATCATAACTCTTGTTTCCTGTATTTGAAGACATGTTTTGGCATACTTTTCTTCTAGGAGTGTTTCAAGTTTAAAGCAGAGTTATTTATCAACTTGAAACACATTTCCAAGTCTAACAAATACATGATTATTACAGAATGATAACAAGTGAAAAGTTTTAAACAGCCTGATATGTGACAAGATTGACAAAGTGCTGACACTTTTGACCCAGATTTCCAAAAAGGAAAATTTATCCTAAAGTAAAAATTTAATAGAAGAACATTCTTTATATGCAAATGTCCCTTGTAGCATTTTTATAGTCATTAAAAAAAAAAAAGAAAACCCTAAAGTTCAAAGCAAGAGGAATGTTTTAATAAATTATAGTCTAGCCACATGATGAAATTATGTAGCCATCTGAACTAGTAAATATGAAGGCAACATAGAAATATTGAAATAAATTTATAGCATAACATTTAGCAAAGAAATACACAGAAGTGAATGTATTTCATCATTTCAAAATACACGCATATGTTCAAGAACTGAAAACATTTTAAGAAATGAATATAATTGTGTTAGTGTATTGGGATTTGCAGCAATTAGCTTCTCCATACTTTTAAAGAAAAAATAAATATTGTCTCTAGCAGCATTAGTTTAAACTGTCTACCTCCTTCCATGAAAGAAAAAAAAAAAATCATGCCTTTTAACAACTATGGATTTTTCTGGAGTATTTTTAAATTTCCCACCCATTATTCGAATATTTGTAGCATAAAATTCCGATATTCTCAGTTTTCACCAAGCAGAGCATGACTATTGAAGGTAATTTAAACCCAAGAGTCAGTTTACTGCAGTCATCTCTGTTTGAAATTACAGCACTACAAAACCCTCCCCAGAATCAGCATGTGATCCCTCTTTTTCCTCTATGGTGGTTACATATATATATGTATATATATATATATGTATATATGTATTTATTTATATTGCCTCTATGAAATGATACCTGAGCCCAGCTGCAAGTGATGTCATTTCCATTGTTCTAAAATCATGACAATCTACGTCAAGTAACCAGCCAAAAGTTATTTGGGAAAATAATACAAACTCTGCTTTGTGAACTTGAGAAGCCGCCTTAATATATTTCCTTTGGGGACCTGGAAGATAAGCCTTTTGCCAGACGCAGGCAAGTGGAGTTCTTCAGGGGGCTATCTAACCCTGTTTCACTCTGTCCAATCACTTAACATTTATTTTGAAGTTCTGAAAACATGTATGTTGCAGAGAGTCTGGAATTCATAACAGAGCTGTTTTGTACAATAATTTCAGTCATAAATCAATTCACTCTTTTTATGAAAAATCACTAAATGTCTGTTTCCATTCTCCTTATTTCTACATGTTCTCTCTTTTTCCAACACCCACCATCCCCTTATATATTGCATTTCAGAGATCAGAGCATCTCCTGAAGCCCTTTGAACATGACTACAATATACAGTGTTTTTTTCAGATATAATTTAGCAATTTTCATACCAACTAAAGTTAGGAAACTTCTCTGTTAATCAGAATGAAGGCTCTACCAATTTAAGAATAAAAAAAAGACATCACAGTGGAATAAAAATGTCTTGTGGGTAGAACTTTCTTTAGTGGGCTTCTCCTCTTTGGTAACTATAGCTATATGCCCGGAAGGGAAAAATATTTTGCAATATAATGCTAGCCTCCTTTAAAACAGTAGTTAATGATCCCAACAAGATGACAGAACACACGAAGATGGGGAGGCATATCAGCGTCAGCAAGCTGCAGCTGCAGACTACAAAACGAAAGGTTTCCAAGAACCTGCCAAATTTATGTTGTCACTGAGCCAGATTCTCTGCCAAGGAAATCCTCAGACTTGGAACTGTAGAAAGCAAGTCAATGTTAGGGAAATACGTCAAACTAGCACCTTCCAAAAAGGATAAGAATCCCAAGTATTGGGTTTAAAACACTGATAGTAGTGTAATTTAAATTATTTTTCTGTTTTGGTTACCTTTTCTATTACCAGGCATTTAGTATTTTTGTTGTGATTGAGAAATATTCTTGGGCAAGACTTTTTTTTTTTTTTCAGAGAAAAAAATCGTAAAGGCAATGACTCAAAATGTTTGTCAAAAAAATTAATTGATCTTTTTTGGGAGGGAAATTTTAAGTAGTTTTGGCAGATAGTTGCTGAATGTCTACCTGATAGGAATGTGAAAGAAATGAGTTGAGTTTCAAAGAATTTGCATTTTAAATATTAAAGAAAATCTAACTAAAGCTTTAATATTAGATGTCGCCAATTCCATTAATTTTTCTGGCTACTCTAACTTCATCAAAACAGATTTTCAATTAGTTTTCCTTCTGAAAATGTATCTAAAATTAGTACATTACTTAATTTGCCACTAATAAGATGCATGCATTATTCATATACATGAAGAAAAAGATAGGAATAATACATTTGTTTATTTTCTTTCTTTTATCTCCTCATTCACATTTATTAAGCAAACCAGCAAAGCACCTTGCTAAGACAAGTTATTAAAAGAATTTATGAAGTTGTATATTTGCAATAAGCTTATCTTACCACCATGTCCTTTTCTGTCAAGTTCCTGTCCTGTGACTCGGCTACCACAGTTACATATCCATTAAAGGAAAACGCAAATTTAATAGTTCTTTAACTCAATGATCTCATCTAACTAATGAACATCAAGCATGATGGACGTACGTTGCAAGATAGCGGTTACAAGACACCAAATCTCTCATAGCTAGCTCTGGGAACTACATTATTTAATAAGTCATGGAAGAGAGAAGTGCACTTTCGACCATAACCCCAGCTTGTGCTGGGTACTCAGCTTACAAGGTTTACCAGGTAGAGGCTGACTGAAGCAGCTTTTGTTTTCCAATTCTATAGAACAAAAACCCATCCTCAGTCAAAGGAGCAATCTCACAACATCCCAGGAAACTGTCTGCAGGACGTGGATAATTTCTTTTTAATAAAAGAAGATATTCATTAAATATTTTATGGATTATCCTAAGCAGGCTGGATACCAGACAATACCTGTTATTTAGCGCAAAGCTGATCTGTCACATAGGCAAGCTTCAACCACTTTCACATACAGAACACATCTGTAGGAAAACAACCATCCAACAGTTGCTCTTGTGAGGTTTAAAATACGAATCTTAATGTTAATAATAATAAGAAAAAGTTTCAGAGTTTACTGTGGGAAGCTGCCAAAGGATTAGAAAAGATAAGTCCTGCCGTCAAGGGTTTACAGTCTGGTCAAATGCACTGCTTCTTACCTATTTTTGTGCACCAGCATCATCTAAGTTGCTGTTAAGACTGCAGATTCCTCAGGCCCCAGTTGGGGAGCTCTGGATTCAATAGGCCTGGAATGTGGCCTGGGAATCTGCCTTCTTACAATGTACCACAAGTGATTCTAATGCCTGAAGCCCATGGACGCGAAATTTAAAAAATACTTTGCTGCATTGACAGAAATATCAACAAATTGGAGAAGATACAACAGCATTCCTAATTCAATAACTGTTTGTGGATTGCTTATTATGGAAAAGGTACTTT
Organism: Tapirus indicus; assembly: GCA_031878705.1. Lineage (NCBI taxonomy): Eukaryota > Metazoa > Chordata > Mammalia > Perissodactyla > Tapiridae > Tapirus > Tapirus indicus. Next base: position 79,685,807 of record CM062926.1, on the reverse strand, counting down.
GCTAAGTACTTATAAAGCATTTATAAAACAGCATGTAAAAACAGAAAATAGGGCCTGGCCTGGTGGTGTAGCGGTTTTTGCACGCTCCACTTTGGCGGCCCGGGGTTGGAAGGTTCTGATCCCGGGCGGGAACCTACGCACTGCTCATCAAGCCATGCTGTGACAACATCCCATATACAAACTAGAGGAAGATGGGCACAGATGTTAGCTCAGGGCTAATCCTCCTCAGCTAAAAAGAGGAAGATTGGCAATGGATGTTAGCTTAGGGCCAATTTTCCTCACCAAAAAAACCAAACAAACAGAAAATAGGAAATGTTACTGAGGTTATGGAAAAATTGGAACCCTTGTATATTGCTGGAGGTTATGTAAAATTGCAGCTGCTTTGGAAGACGGTACAATGATTCCTCAAAACATTAAATGTACAATTATCGTGTGATCCAACAATTCCACTTCAGGGTATACACCTAAAAGAACTGAAAGCAGGAACTCAGATATTTGTCCACCTATGTTCATAGCAGCATATTTACGATAGCCAAAAGGTGGAAGCAAACCAAATGTCCATCAATGGATGAATGGATAAACAAAATATATTATATATATAAAATAGAATATTATTCAGCCTTAAAAAAAGGGAGGAAATTCTGATAAATGCTATCACATGGATGAAACTTGAAGACATACTAAGTGAAAGTAGTCACTCACAACAGGACAAATATTGTATGATTCCACTTATATGAGGTGCCTAGAATAGTCGGATTCATAGAGACAGAATATTGGTTACCCAGGGCTGAGAGGAGAGGAGAATGGGGAATTATTGTTTAATTGGGTATAGAGTTATTGTTTCAGTTTGGGATGATAAAAAAATTCTGGAGATGGATGGTGATGATGGTTGCACAATAATGTGAATGTACTTAATACCACTGAACTGTACACTTAAAAATGGTTAAAGTGGTAAATTTTATGTTATATGTATATTATACCACCATTAAAAAATCCAGAAAAACGTGTCATCAAAAATCATGCAGACAGTAATCAGAAAGTGTAGAAAGCCCACTGGTAAATGAGTGCTGTGATAAAATAAATGAAAATAGGCTCCTTGGTGAAGAGAACTGTTGTATGTGATGTTGAAGGCAAAGGGACCCAATCCCTGGAGATTCCACCCTCTAGACCCCCTACTTCCACCCCGCAAACACACCCAGCTCAAGGGGAAATGGAAACTTGGTAATTCATTACATAATGCAAATATCAGCCCATCTGAGACATGAAGATAGAATCAGATATGGCTGGAATTCTCTAAGTAAGGAGGCAAATGAATATATAAAGTTTTTTTCCTTAGGCAATGAACAACAAAAACAGAATCAAAATCACCTTCTTATCAGTAAGTGAATGCAATGAAGACTGAGAGCAGTGCAGTAAGGAGGGGGTGATAACATGGACACGCTGCTTATAGCGTAGGAGCAAAGAACACAGAATGGGGACTCAGGGCACAGAGATTGTCACCCTAGATTTTCTATTTAGTAACAACGTGGCCTTGAGCTTCAGTTTCCTCGGGGATAAAATGGGACTCATAATGCTTTCCCTGACCTGAGACAGTTGTAGAGATCACTCCTTAGAGGAAATATGTGGATCTTTGAAAGTGTTTCACAGTATCAGAATAATTTTTTTATGTGGTAACAGAAATGACATTCAAAAGAGACATTTCTTTTGAGCACTACACTAAAACTAATTAAAATATATTTTAAAATTTCCTCAAAGACTGTAAATTAATTTTGAATTTACAAAATTGAATTAATTTTTAGTAGAGACAAGACATCTGTTAAGGATGGATTTGATTTTTAGAAATAAAGTCAGCCTAAGTCAAAGGACTGAAAGAATTAGACGGTTGATTTTGCTCTTAAAAAACTTCCAGAAATGCTGAGATGGGGGCAGCTGTCCAGAGGAGCAAATGTGCACCTAAAGATATTCGGTCAAGTCACTTGGTCTCTCAGAGTCTTGGTTTCTTTACACTTATATAAATTGGGTGGTCCTTTACAGTGTTTTGGGTTCAAAGAATAGGCCCCAGTTCATTCACTGAATGCCATGATGAGAGTAGAAAGTTGATAATTCTTCATCTTTCCATTTGCAGGAAAGCCACAGCCTGAGAGGTGAGTCCGAACACTCTAGGTCCTGCTCTGGGGAATAGATTCAGGTGATGGAGGTCCACTATCAAGTATCCCTGGTGGAAGTCATGAAGCTGGTCAAGATGAGGCTGCGGTGAGTTCTTGGGGAAAACATGTACTTGTCAGGAAAGTGCATCTCGTCTGTTCCCGTGGGCAAAGCCGCCCACAATGGTTGGTCCAGAACTCAGGGTACAGAGTCTTCTGCTCTGGTCCAAATGAGGCTCGTGCCCATGTCAATTCACATATGTCACTTCAAAATTGGGATGATAATAATACCTCCCAACATAACTCTTATGCGATGAATAAAGCAAGTGTAATAAGGTTTACTAAGAACTTAACATAGTGCCTGATATGGAGTAAGTGTTCAGCAAATGTTAGCTTTTATTATCAGTATTTAAGTGTAGCGATTGCCCCCCAAAAACTGCTTAAAAATATCAGCTATCTTCTACAAACTATAGAAGACCACCTTTTCTGAGATAATTTTATTTTATTTTGTATATTTTAAACTACATATTATTTCAATTGAGTTTATTAAAAATACCTGTCCTCAGAGACTGTAATCGCAGTCTAGTTAACCACCTGATTTTTATTCGGTCTTTCTAATAGACGTTATTCCAGTCTGGAGGTTTTCATATATAATTGTTACAGTGATATATTATTCAGGATATGTTACAGTGATATATTATTCAATGATATATTATTATTCTTTTGGATAATTGAATCCAATGGCAGAAATACATTTTAGTGTAGTTTCTTAAATCTTACATGTTTAACAAATGAATTTTCTTACATAAAAAGGATTATAACCATATAAATAGCTGCGGAGTTTAGCCAGTCTTCAAATTATAAGTTTCATAAGTCTTATCTGAAAGCTTAAAATATAGGACAACTATGCTGTGATATTTGAAAAGATATAGGATGTGATATAAAGATTCTATTATAAGACTAATTTTATAAACTGCTTACACTATGAACTGCGAGTTCTGGTGACTTGTAGCATTTTCCTCAGGAGTTTGCCAAAGTCAGTGAAGAACAATTAACTCAACATCTTTTAACGTAAAAAAGACTTGGGGTGGCCCGCCTGGTGGTGTAGTGGTTAAGTTCACACACTTCTGCGGCAGCCCAGGGTTCACAGGTTCGGATCTCGGGCGTGGACCTATGCACCCCTTATGAAGCCATGTTGTGGCAGGCGTCCCACATAAAGTAGAGGAAGATGGGCACAGATGTTAGCCCAGGGCTGGTCTTCCTCAGCAAAAGAGGGGGGTTGGCAGCGGACATTAGCTAAGATCTAATCTTTCTCACACACACACAAAGATAAAAAAGACTTGGGGATTCAACTCCATTGAAAAGACTAAAGGCAGTACTTTATTAGTGTGTTTCTTTTTCTCACCCTGGGAAGAGTTAACAAAAAAAAAAGATAACTCTAAAAATTATAGAGCTGTCATCATCACTACTTAGTTGGAAACTTACTGAGACATATCATCAAAAAATCAATTTGCAAGCATCTAGAAAATCATGGGGTACTGGGTAAAATCTACTTGACAATGTGAAAAATAAATCCTGCCAAATCAACTTAATTTCCATTTATGATAGAGTGACAAGAACAGTAGACACAGAGAACTTGATAGACAAAATATATCCTGACTTTGGTCAGAATGTAGAGGTAGTTCCACCTGTTATAGAGAAAAAACACAGTTTGGGTGTCACTTTATCTTGTTAAGATCTGCTATTAATGACTGTGCCTAATATATTTGGAAATAATACTCAATTGGAATATTACACAAGTAAGGTGACTGGTTAGATATAAAGATAATAAAGCCCAAGACCAAGTTGTGGCAAGGCTGATTCTGATAATTTTCATACACACACACACAAAATGAGAAGATATTAGTAGAAATAACACCAAGTAGGGCCGCCCGGTGGCGCAGCGGTTTAGTCCGCGCTTGGCAACCCGGGGTTCGCGGGTTCGGATCCCGGGAGCCGGCCGACGCACCGCTTGTCAGCCATGCCGTGGCGGCTCGCATATAAAGTGGAGGAAGATGGGCACGGATGTTAGCCCAGGGCCAGTCTTCCTCAGCAAAAAGAGGAGGACTAGCTAACGGATGTTAGCTCAGGGCTGGTCTTCCTCACCAAAAAAAAAAAAAAAAAAAAGAAATAACACCAAGTAGGAAACACCATCATTTTGCTGCTTCTTTTTAAAAAGTCATCATACTTTTGGCAACCACTATGCTTCTCCTCCTGACTTCATTCGTACCTTTGTTAAATTAGAAAAGTTAAGTTAAAGATTCATAGCTGGAAAGGGTGTAGAAAACCACAGTGTCCATGTAATATTGCAGTGGGATCATTCTCATCTTTTGGGGTTTGGAGGCAGATACTTTTGGAGAGTAGAGCAGATTAATGGAATGAAACCAGATGTGTCACTGAGTCACTGCTTCTGTCCAGCAAGGGATTCATTTTTAGTTGTGACTCCAAGTGTTTCTTTCCACAAGAAGAGTTGAATGCGTTCCTCTCATCTCCAAAGACTCAGAACATTTAATTAAATGAAAATGGTGTGCTCAAACCAGAGAGAGGGTGAAAACATTTTGTGAAACATTAGTAGTTCCTCAGCAGGAAGCCAATCTGAGTATGTATTAAAACATCAAACCACTTGGTAAAAGAAAATTATTAATTTTAAATTGAATTTTGATAAATATTAATTCTAAAGTGAATTTTGAGGAATCATATTAGCAGAAGTTATTTGGAAACAGTGTTAAAAGACCAGATTTCAGCCAGTTATCATCCAGGCCTAGACAATGTAAGTTCATAAGAGTGGAGAGAGATGAATGTAGCAAGACTTGAAAGAGTAGTGCACACTAGACCAGCAACGGAGCATTCCTTAGACCAGGACTTGAAAATAATTCTCATCTCAAATGCCAACTTTGACTAATTTATAGCAGCTGGGCTTACCCTAAAGAGTGATATAATCAGCAAGGGAACCAGAAGTGCACTGACTATATGATTTAATGGGGCTGGAAGACTTTTCCCTCTTCCCATAATGAAAAAGACAGCAAGTTTATATCAGATCCTGAATATAGTATTTATATGTGACTGTCCAGTAAGTCCAGAGGAAGTAATCATTCTTAAATTTCCATTTATTCATTCTCAGGTAGACACTGGTGTCTTCATTAGAACCTAAAGACTTTCTCCAGGTGTCGTTATACATATCTGATCTGGGCTAACATACCTGGTTGCTGAAGTCCAGATTCTAATGTGCAGAACTTGCAACCAGGACCTGTTAGGGAATTGTGTTTTAACAAGATTTATTTATGTTGGGCTGTGCTACCTCATCAAATCTGAACAACAATTTGATGCCTGGACTTCTACAATACACCTATGAATGGGACTTTCAGACTGGGTGGGAACATTATACAAAAGACTCACATTTATTTATTAATTTATTCACTTGACACACACCAACTGAGATCCAATATGTGCTGGAAAAGTCACCAGATTTTGGATTAAATCCCATGCTCTCTTTGTCCAGCATTTTATAGTCTGGTGAGAGATTCCAATGAACTAATCTCTGACTTACTTCATTGTTGAAAGTATTCCGGTAGGGTGTTGTGGAGGTAGAGAACAGGGCATTTGCATTAGCTCTAATTTTAAAAAATTATTTCTTGCGTTCACCCCAAATGTCCCTGTAACTTTCCCCCATTGAGCCTGTTCTAAGCCTCGGAGCCATACAGAACAAATCTAATCTTTCTTTCACATGAAAAACCTTTAAAAATTTGAACAAAATTCTAATAGGTCCTCTAAATCATCTTCTGTCCAAGCAAACCATCGCCATGTGCCTTACTAGAAATGGTGTTAATTCTCCCAAACATCTCAGCTCTAATCCATCTATTGCCTACAATCGGAATTAATCATGCATTCTCCTAGCACTTTATAGATAAATCATTTATCTCTCCCTTTAGTAGACCGAGAAATCTTAAAAGAAAGTTAATATTTTGATTGTGGTCTCCCGCACAGTTTGCACAGGGCTAAAATCAATATATCTATTTTTTTTTTTACCATTTTTTTTTATTGATGTCTTAATAGGTTATAACACTGTGGGGTTTTAGTGGTACATTTTTGTTTGTCCATCACCTTGTGGATGTAACCCTTCACCCCTTGTGCTCCCCCACCCCCCTTCCCCTTGGTAACCACCAATCAGTTCTCTCTGTCCGTGTGTTCACTTATATTCCATATATGAGTGAGTTCATGCAGTGTCTGTCCTTCTCTCTCTGGCTTATTTCACTTAACATTATACCCTCTAAGTCCTTCCATGTTGTTGCAAATGGGAAAATTGTGTCTTTTCTTATGGCTGAGTAGTATTCCATTGTATGTATACACCACATCTTCTTTAACCAATCATCAGTCGAGGGACACTTGGGTTGCTTCCACTTCTTGGCTATAGTGAATAATGCTGCAATGAACATAGGGGTGCATACGCCTCTTGTGATGGTTGATTTCATGTCCATTGGGTAGATGCCCAAGAGTGGGATTGCTGGATCATACGGTATTTCTATTTTTAATTTTTTGAGGACTCTCCATACTGTTTTCCATAGAGGCTGCACCAGTTTGCATTCCCACCAGCAGTGAATGAGGATCCCCGTTTCTCCACAACCTCTCCAGCATTTGTTGTTATTTGTCTTGGTGATTATAGCCATTCTAACCAGTGTAAGGTGATATCTTAGTGTAGTTTTGATTTGCATTTCCCTGATGATTAGTGATGTTGAACATCTTTTCATGTGACTATTGGCCATCTGTATCTCTTCCTTGGAAAAATGTCTGTTCATATCCTCTGCCCATTTTTTGATCAGGTTGTTTATTTTTTTGTTGCTCAGTTGTATGAGATCTTTATATATTACTGAGATTAATCCCTTGTTGGACAAATGATTTGCAAATATTTTCTCCCAGCTGGTGGGTTGTTTATTCATTTTGATCCTGGTTTCATTTGCCTTGTAGAAGCTCTTTAGTCTGATGAGGTCCCACTTGTTTATTTTTTCTTTTGTTTCCCTTGTCTGGGTAGACATGGAATCTGAAAGGATCCCTTTATGTCCAATCTCAATTAGTGTACTGCCTATATTTTCTTCCAGGAGTTTTACAGTTTCAGGTCTCACTTTCAGGTCTTTGATCCATTTTGAATTGATTTTTGTATATGGCGATAGGAGATGGTCTACTTTCATTCTTTTGCATGTTGCTGTCCAATTTTCCCAGCACCATTTATTGAAGAGACTTCCCTCTCTCCATTGTATGTTCTTTGCTCCTTTGTCAAAGATTAGCTGTCCATAGGTGTGTGGTTTTATTTCTGGGGTTTCAATTCTGTTCCATTGATCTGTGTGTCTATTCTTGTACCAGTGCCATGCTGTTTTGATTACTGTAGCTTTATAGTATATTTTGAAATCAGGGATTGTGATGCCTCCAGCTTTGTTCTTTTTTTTAGAATTGCTTTAGCTATTCGGGGTCTTTTGTTGCCCCATATGAATTTCAGTAGTTTTTGTTCTATTACCGTGAAGAATGACATTGGGATTCTATTGGAGTTGCATTGAATCTGTAGATTGCTTTAGGTAGAATGGACATTTTAACTATATTTATTCTTCCAATCCATGTGCATGGGATATTTTTCCATTTCTTTATGTCCTCCTTGATTTCTTTCAATAGTGTCTTATAGTTTTCATTGTATAGGTCTTTTACCTCCTTGGTTAAATTTATTCCCAGATATTTTATTCTCTTTGTTGTAATTGTAAATGGGATTGTCTTTTTGAGTTCTCTTTCTGTTGTTTCATCGTTAGTGTATAGAAATGCAATTGATTTTTGTAAGTTGATTTTATACCCTGCCACTTTACTGTAGTTGTTGATTGTTTCTATTAGTTTTCCGACGGAATTTTTTGGGTTTTCTATGTATAAGATCATGAGAAATCAAAAGCTATCTGGAGACAAATGAAAAGGAAAATACCCCATACCAACTCACATGGGATGCATCAAAAGCAGTCCTGAGAGGGAAATTCATAGCAATACAAGCTCACCTTAACAAACAAGAAAAATCCCAAATAAATAACCTTAAATTGCACCTAACAGAATTGGAAAAAGAAGAATAGACAAAGCCCTGAATCAGCAGAAGGAGGGAAATAATAAAAATCAGAGCAGAAATAAATGAAATTGAAACCAATAAAACAGTAGAAAGGATCAATGAAACAAAGAGCTGGTTCTTTGAGAAGATAAATAAAATTGACAAACCCTTAGCCAGTCTCACTAAGAAAAAAAGGGAATAGACTCAAATAAATAAAATTAGAAATGAAAGAGGAGAAATTACAACAGACACCACAGAAATACAAGGGATTATTAGGGAATACTATGAAAAACTTTATGCCAACAAATTGGACAACCTAAAGAAAATGGACAAATTCGTGGAAGCGTACAACCTCCCAAAACTGAATCAAGAAGAAATAGAGAATCTGAACAGACCAATCACAAGTAAAGAGATTGAAACAGTAATCAAAATCCTCCCAAAAAATAAAAGCCCAGGACCAGATGGCTTCCCTGGATAATTTTACCAAACATTCAAAGAAGATTTAGCACCTATCCTTCTCAAACTATTCCAAAAAATAGAGGAAGATGGAATACTTCCCAACACATTCTATGAGGCCAACATCATCCTGATACCAAAGCCAGACAAGGACAATACAAAGAAGGAAAACTACAGGCCAATATCACTGATGAACATAGACGCAAAAATCCTCAACAAAATATTGGCAAACCGAATACAGTAATACATCAAAAAGATCATACACCACGATCAAGTGGGATTTATACCAGAGACACAGGGATGGTTCAACATCCGCAAATCAATCAACGTGATACACCACATTAACAAAATGAAGAATAAAAACCACATGATCATCTCAATCGATGCAGAGAAGGCATTCAACAAGATCCAGCATCCATTTATGATAAAAACTCTCAACAAAATGGGTATAGAAGGAAAGTACCTCAACATAATAAGGGCCATATATGACAAACCTACAGCAAACATCCTACTCAATGGGGAAAAACTGAAAGCCATTCCTTTGAGGACAGGAACAAGACAAGGGTGCCCACTCTCACCGCTCTTATTCAACATAGTACTGGAAGTGCTGGCCAGAACAATTAGGCAAGAAAAAGGAATAAAAGGACTCCAAATAGGCAATGAAGAAGTGAAACTCTCACTATTTGCAGACGACATGATCTTATACATAGAAAACCTAAAATCAATATATCTTAATTGAACATAAAGGGAAAAAGACTTAAAGTCTGGAAAACAAATATTATAGAACATCAGAGACTTTTTGAAAGTATAGAGTAATTGCAGTGGCTAGTATAGATTCTTAGAGAGGTATGACATATTGAAATCTTGAGAATTCCTTTTTTTGCTAGTGCCATGCTTTTACTAGTGTTATTTTCTGACTAACTATAAAGTAGACTGTAACATAAAGAAGTGATATTCAAAATATTTAACAACTTACATCAGATGTACGTGACCCTAGTGTTGAAGCAGGGTCTGCAAGCACTGACCATATATTGGGAAGGTCTAGGAGTCTCGGGCAGGACCAGAGGCTATTTAAAAACAATTCAAAATTATTTCAATATTTTAAATATCAGAAAGATGATAATAGTGCATAATGGCTAAATAACAGCCTTTGAAACACAGACTTTTAGCATTAGAGGTGTTAATAGAAGCCCTCTAATCAAACACCCTCATTGTCCTTGTCAGAAGAAGGAAAATGACTTGTTCTAAATTCACACAGTGACAGAGATGGTGGTAGAACTGACCAAGAACTGCCTTAATGTTTCCCTCAGCTTGACTAAATTTTAGACAGATTTCTTATTGACTCTAGATCCCTAACCTCCTATTTCTTAGAGCATTTACTTTGGAAAACTTGCAATTTTCAATTACTTCTCCACCCCTTTGACATATAAATCTTCTCCCAGCCTCTTGCCAGTTTTACAACCCAGGAATGTTGGTTTCTCAAGGACCTAGGAGCCATCTCTTTAAAAATGTCATCATCAAGAAAGATAGTGCCCCTATTTCCCAGTCTCTGTGGGAGGACAGGAGCCTAAATTCAATAATGACCAATTAGTAAACACAGATGGCCTAATCACATTGACAAGCTTAGCCACTAATGTTCTCCAGGACTTTTCAGCTAGCTCATGCCAGCGCCTAAAGTTCTCCCACCTTTTGTTTCAGTGGAATTGAGTCCAGTCTCTCTCCTCTATTGCAATAGTCTTGAATAAAATGTTTCTTGATTGTTTAACTTATTCAGTGCAATATTTCTTTGACAGAATCCATATCTTCAGAATCTTGACCTCTTTCTGTGATGCCATACTTCTTCCACTTGGTAAGAGGAGTTACCACATAAATAGACACCACTTTCTTGGTCCACTATAATACAAATCATACTTCGTGGAAACTCCTTTGTAAATTGTAGAGTATTGATATCAAACTATTGTGTATCTAAGAATTTCTCAGAATGCTTTTTGGAAATGTAGATTCCCAAGTTCCATTATCAGAGATTCTGATTCAGTAGATCTGAAGTGGGGCCAGAAATGTATATTTTAATGTATATCAAATGACCCCTGTCCCACAGATTCTGCTTTAGATTATAAGCTTGATAAGGTAAAGGGTCATTGCTATCTTGTTCACCATTCTATCCCTAGCTTAGCACCTAGCATTCCATAAATACTTATTGAGTAGATGATTAATTGTTTCTGCTTAGGATAGATATGTTTTCCCTTCATGGAAGTCTGATCCTTAGGACCAGCATTTTATATACAACCTACTTCATAAATCTGTAAATGCTTCAAGAAATTTTCTTTTTCTTTTTGTTATTTTGGGAAAAAATAAAAATAAATGGCCTAATAGTAGTAACTTATACTTTGATTGCAATTTGCAAATGAGTTTTTTTCACATTTTCTCATTAGATCCTCACAGCAATCCTTTTAAGGAAACATGTAATCTTCCCATTTTGCAGATGAGAACATTGAGTTTTGGAGAGAATTAGTGATTTCCAATTATAACGCAAATAACGGATGACAGGCAAGGATAGAATGCAGTTCCTTTGGCTCTGAGCATAGGGCCACGGAGAAAGTTTGGCAATGAACTCTTTTAAGTTATGTATTATGTTACTTTAAACTTATATACAAATGTTTAAAAATCAAAAACATGTATTGTAGATGGTTTATTAATGGAGTCATACTTTACATCTTAATCTTTAAATGAACGTTATAAATTTAAAGTGTTTTTGAAAATATGCTTTGCATAATAAAATAAATGTATTTAGTGAGTTGTTTTTCTAAATTTTCCAATACCCTTAGAGGTTTAAGCAACTCCTACTTTTTAATTTTATTGTTTAAATTTACTAAATTTAAAATTTTGTTTTATTTTATTTAAATAAATACATTTAAATTTTATTAATTTAATTTTATTTTTATTGGTATCTCCTTGTTATATTTTAAACCAGACATCAAAGAGAAAAATATGAAAAAAAAATCACTTTCCATCGCCCTGTGTACTGTAAAATATGTTCTAAGGCTTAAAAAACATACATAGTTGACTCCAATTGGTGCTGTACATTGAGCAAAGTAAAAGAATCTACTTTCTCCTAATTAAGAAGCTAAAAGATTTTTGGAAACTCTCAAATTATACTTTATCACTCCTTTAGTTTTTGTAGGTCCATTAGGGATTTTTTAAATATGTACTTAATAATGATTTCATTTTCTAATTACCATCCCATTATGTTGTACAAAATTTAAGTTTGGACACTTAAAGTTGATCTAGAAAGTGTTTCCATATTTTAATGGAGGAAAGAATATTGGGGGTGTACATGACACTGTGATTTTTGTTAGCTCTTATTCCAGAGAATAGTCAAATATATTTCTAAGATTCCAACATGAACATTTGTGGAGGGCTTGGATATCTTCTCTGTCCACTCTTGAATGTAGCCACATTATTTATAAAACATTTTTGTGTAGTTACCAAAGCTCAAGAATATTGCACCTAACATTGTTGGAATATGTGTAAATATAGGCCTCAAGGAAAACATGAAAGCTGTATATAAAGGGAAAAAAATCCCTCCCCAAATTGCAACCAAGTATGGTCTTCTTAGCATCTTAGTCATATCTAATATAGAGTGAGATTTATTTTACTAAATAATTTGCCCCCTCTTTATTGCTCGTTCTACTAAACATATGCTAAAATCTGATTCCAAAAATGTCTTTTCATCCCTTTCTTTTCCTGCCATTTCTAGCTAAGCTCACTGAAAAGCCAGTGTGGTTCACTGTCTACAATTACTTGGGATTTTCTCGTTAGCCCTCCATAATTTGGATTCCAGAGCTGCCACATTGCTGAATTGACTCTCACAAATTCAAACGATCTCCATATGATGGTGTTCTATGGACACTTTACAGTCCTTATCTCATTGAAGCTCACAGACCTTAAATTTTTCTACTTCTTTGCTTCTCTTAGACCCATGAGAACTGTTTTATGATAAGACCTAATTGTTTTTATTTTGCAAATCACTTTGAGGAAAGATCTGTAAATTGCCAAGCATTTGAATCATTCAGACTAATTACTAAGCAATGCAAAGTATCTATGCTTAAAATAAACGCATTAACATATAGTCCTGATGTAAAAGAACAAGATGGTCTCTACTGATTTCTCTGTGAACTCTTTGCATCGGAAGTATTAACATCTAGTTGGTGTAGCTTTGTGATAGATCAGCATCCCCCCCCCCCAAATTTTTGACAATTTGCTCAACTTTATGTCTTTATTATATTCACACTGTATTTCCTCACTCTGAAAAAACTCCTTTTGATTGGCTGTGGAGGATGGTACAAGGCCATGCATAAAAATATTTACAGAATGACTATCAGACATTTTTCCAGTCTATGTATGTATTGGATGAGATCTGCCAATAAATACATGCTTCATGTGAAAAAAACTTAATTTTAAAAATATGTGGTAAAAGAGATTAATACCCACTACCCACAAGTCACTCAATCCTTGAAGAATCCTCTCTAGTCTTCTTTCTTATGTCCTTGGCATTTGCATATAAAATTGTTATGCTTTATAATCATTCTAGGATATAGAACAAATTTGAATAAGGAATATATATGACTCAGTCCTATCCTGGGGAATTCATTCTCTGTCCTAGAGGACCTTCCCATCAGTGTTAAGTTTATTATAGAATCTTGAACTTTCCAGGGTACCTGGAAAGCAAATGGCACTGGTGTCTCTTGGAGAGTTGAGGGGTAATCTACAGTTCAGATATAATTGAACATCAATTTTGGCCCCAAATCACCACATTTAAAAATTTTTTTCAAAGGAGTGATACTCATCTGAACCTGATTTTCTTAATAATATCAAGGAAATAAAAGAAAACAGAAATCATAAATCATAATGTGTTCTATTTTCCAAAACAATATGTTTGAAGATTTTTCTTCCTTTGTTAGTAGACATTAAGTTACTCCCTTCCAAGTTACTTTATGTCATAACTTGCCAATTCATTAAGCTTCACTGAATTTATGGCCATCTGTTGTTCTATTTTTGCTTGAGCAAAAAAATGTAAAAATGCATTAAACTACATGGTGATTCATTTTGCACCTTACTCAAAACTGGCAGTTTCACAATTAAAATGAAATTGTTATTTTGGTAAATGGAATGATGGTCAATGGAGCATCACTCCATCTTCTGTTGACTCCAGAAGATCTGAAATTAACCTTACTAGCCTGCCTGATTTGGCCAATCATGAAGTGTTGCTTGAGGAAGTTGGTGCCATTTTTTCTCCCATTAAGTAGAAAGGAAAAGAGAAGAACAGAAAACAAAGAAAAGAAAAGAAGACAATGGAAAGAGGAAATGAAGGAAACCAAATCTTTTATCACAGCCTGTATAGCAATGCTTGAATTCCAAAATTAAGTTCAAGAGGTGCCTTGTTCCAAATAAAATGCAAAGATATTGAGAGAAGAAACACAGTGTCCCTAAAGGTTTGCATAAAGGGAAACAGGCAAAATGCTTAAGTCCTTTGGGCTCCCAAGACACAGATGATAAGACTAGGACCGTGAAACACCAACATTACAGCTCACAATATCGCCTGAGCCAAGCCCTAAAGTTCATTAGCAGCAAAAAAATGACTAGTCCATCAGAGACCCTGCCTGGAGAAGGAAATATGTCAAACCATCAGGTGTGGAGTTCCTAAAATTAAAAATCTGAAAGTTATTTGTGACCTAAATTGAAGGAATCATGAAGAGGAAACATACAAATTTAACTTGTTTCTATCTTCCCACCTGCCTGTTTCTTACCCTATGAAATCTGATACAAATCTAGGCTGTCAGACTGAAGTAGAAATCATATAACTGGAAACCTTTCTGCTATAAGGGATATTCCCCAAGTTATTCTTTATCCTTAGTTCATTCTCTCACCTCTCACCTTTTACTTAACTTTTTAGCTTTTGCTTCCTTATTCTTTCTAAGACAGCTCATCTGTGCCAGGGCTCCCACCATGCTGACGGATCCATCTGTAGCCCTAATTTATTCATCAAAATAGCAATTTCAGATTTTTCAGTTTCTACTGGACCTTTCCATGTGGAATGCAAAAATGAACTCATAGCTCATTTGGTCTTCCCCACCATAACAGGTCTTTTTTGTTTTCTCCTGGTAATTACTAATCCTGCCAAGAGCACTATCCTTTTAGTCTCCCATTTTCAACATTGTGGAGTCATTTTAAACTTTTTCTCTTTATGCTCAGTTACTCAACCCAGGAGCTGTCATCATGATAACTCCTACTTCGGAGAATTCCCTTAACCATGACTTTTTCCCTTTCGTGTTTTCTCTACTACTGTCTAAATCTTTATCATGTCACACATGCATTCACCCAGATACCACAAAAACTTCCACACCTATTCTCTTTTTCCTTCTGCTATCAGAAAAATATGTCCTAAAATACTCTTTGGCCAGCTAATTTTCCACGTAAAACTATTAGTGCTCCTTTATGACTTACTCCCAGCATAGGATCTAGACTCCTTAGGCTATCAAAGTTCTAGATGAGTATTACTCAAACAACCCCCAAATATTGCACATAGTCAATCAAATCTTGTTTTAAATCTTCCACAGTGTGAACCCTGATAGCAGAAAGGTGGGTGTATTAGTATTGCTGTTGGAATAAATTACCAGAAATTATTACACAAATTTATTATTTTACAGTCCAGAGACCAGAGTACAAAATGAACTGAAGAGACCTAAAAGCAAGGTGTCAGCATGGTTATTCTCCCTTCACAGGTTCTCAGGGAAAATCTGTTTCCTTGACTTTCCCAGCATCTAGAGCTGCATTTCTTGCATTCCTCCATCTTCATGGCCAGCGGCACATCTTCAAATCTCTCTCTTCTCCATCTTCACTTTGCCTATTCCTCTCTGGTAAAGTCTCCTTGTACTTCCCTCTTACAAGACACTTGTGACTGAGTTTAGGGCCCACCCAAGTAATCTAGAAAAATCTTCCCATCTCAAGATTCTTAATTTAATTACATTGGCAAAGTCCCACATAAGTAAGGCTAACAGATTCCAGGAATTCCAGGGATTATCTTTAGAGGCCATTATTCAGCCTACCACAGCAGGTAACAGCCTCTACACTGTTTTCAAAGCAAATTTTGTGTGTCTTGTACAGGTTCACCTACCCCACCCTGATCCAAACCTTGGAATGCCTTTCTCTCTACCAGTTGGCAATGTGATTCATTTTTCTGGGCAAAAATCATAGAATGTTTTATTTAACAAATATTGAATAGTATCTACACTGTTCAAATGAATTCATTAGGCATTGTGTGGGATATAAATATGTAGTCCTACCCTCTGCAAAAATTTACTGAAGAAAAAATATACATTGAATAAATACCAGAGGGAAATAAGTTATTTAAAGTCACTATCTCCATTTACTCACCTTCATTTTTTCTTCAACCTTCTCCAATCAGGCTTTTGTCCCTAACACCCCACCAATACTGCTCTTACCAAGGACCGCAGTGACATCTACCTCAGGCTAAGTCCATATGGTCACTTTTGTGTTTTTACTGTGCTTGATTTTTCTCAGTAGCACCCAAGAATGTCCCTTTTCTATATGAAAAGTATTAGTATAGTATTAGTATTAGATAGTTCTCCAGAGAAACAGAATCAATATGATATTGAGTTTATATATGGATATTGGTTTTATATGTATATATATGTACACACACAGATATATTGTTTCCTCACCTTCTCTAGCTTCTAGAGGCTGCCTACTTTCCTTGGCTTGCAGTGCCTTCTTCCATCTTAAAAGCCAGAAGTATAGCATCTTCAAATTTCCCTCTCTTTCTGCTTCTCACCCCTGCTTCCTTTGTCATGCCTCCTCTGACTTTAACCCTCCTCATTACCTCTTTTAAAGACCCTTGTGATTACCTTGAGCTCACTTGGATAATGCGAGATTATCTTCCTATCTCCTTGTGCCATGTAAATTAATATATTCACAGATTCTGGGGATCAACACTTAAACATCTTTGAAGGAGCCATTATTCTGTCTACACACTATAGCTGATTTTTTAAAAATCAATTTGACAGTCTTCATCTTTAACTGGGGTGTTTTCTCCATTTACATTTAGTGAAACTATTGATAATTTGGATCTTGTATCTATCACCTTACATTTGATTTATTCTCATTCTGCTTCTCCTATTTATTTCTTCTCTCCTCTTGCTTTTTAAATTTTTTCTTTGTTGTTTTCTCATTCCATTTGTTATCTATTATTTTAGGATTTATGAAATTTTTAATTTAATTTCAATGATTATCTTTGAGATTTTACTGTGATTATTTAACTTTCCACCATTACAATGTTTATTTCTTAAATTTTATTTTATAAAAATGTATCTGTTAAACTTGGAGGCTTTTTGTATACTGACATTTGCAATTGCATCTTTTATTTCTTCAAACATTCTTTATCTGTAAGTGGTTGTTTCTTGCTTTTGTTGACATTCTCTCACGGTGCTTTCTCACATATTCAATCATTTTTGTGAGTATGGCACTTTATCTTAGTTGTGGTAGTCCTGTGGGTCTAATTTTTAGGAAACTTTTCTCTAGAAAGGAGATGTTTCTACTTCTGCTGTTCTTCAGAAATAGAAGTACTATTGAATCACTTCAGGTTCCATGGAGGTTTTTGATTCAGAATGAAAGATAAAATAAAATACAAAAATTACTCAATAATATCAAAGTGATTGAATAATAAGATAAGAGAAATACATTTTATTTAAATACATCTATCTTTTCTTTTTGTACTCACTGATTTTCATTTCTTCAATATGTTTCAACCAGCCACAGTTTTCATCTTTTGGATGTTCATATTTTTAAAACTTTGGCCAGTAGGAACCTCTTTGTAGAACTTCTGTGTCCTCTTGAAATTATGCTATTAAATAGGGAAAGCTTACTTTCTTTTGGGCACATTAAGATATCCTAGCCCTATCATGTATCTTTACTGACCCAAACATGGAATTTCCATTGTTCAAAAGCATCTTGGATCCTTTTATTTAAGGATGGTATTAGAAATCATAATTGAGGAGCCAGGGTTGCATACTAGGTTCATGCTGCTAGAGTAACAGTGCTCCTAGATCATTTCAGTGAACAGAAGCACAAAATAAACACTTGGTTTTCTTTAAATGTGTGCTTCATATTGATATTTCTACTTAATTTTAATACCATGGTGCTTCTATTTAATTTTCTTTAAGTAATTCAGTAATTGTACTTTTCTTTTACTTACAGTGAAAATATTTATTTCTGACAAAATAAAGATACTTAAATATTCTTTGACTATCAATCCAAAATAATAATAAAATGAATATTAATATCAACAATAAAACTAGTGAATTAAGTTCAAGTTTTCCTATATAGATCCTTCTGCTTCTAGTATGCATTCTAATAGGCATATGTATATAACTTACTTTGTTTTAGAGTCATTCATAACTCATTCCGCATAGCTACAAAAATGTTCACTTGATGTATGATTTGTTGCAGTTTATATCAAATTCAAGGTGTTATCACTCCAACAGACAACAGTTCCATCTTCTTTGAAAGTGTCATTTTTAGGGGTTGACATTTAGATTCTGGTAAAGAGTGGCAATCAACTCTATTGGTCTACTTTATAAGATGTGGGAAAAAAGAAAAATTCAGCAACTTAATCTCCAAAGCCCCGTATAAGTGTTTCATTTAGCCACCATCTGGTCTATCTGCCATGGTTAAATGCATGGTTGTGTGCATAAGACTCATATGTATGACTTCAGGCTGGGCAAAACAATTCTGTCTTCTATGTTCACTTTCGAACAATATTAAAATCTACATATTTTCACATATTCAATTAAATTTTAACTTTGCAAAATCCTGTTCTGATATATTATCTTTTTCACTTTAATAAGCTTAAAGTCACTTTCTTTTTAAAAAACATAATATCCCCTTACAATCTTAATATATTTTGCTGTGCACTGTCATGCCAAGGCTTGCAAATGTATACATTCAATTCCCAGTTAGTATTATCATTTAGTACTATTCAATTCTTTATTTTGTTCCAGGGGGATTTTGAGGAAGATATCTAGTATCCTAGAATGCCATATTATTGCTAAGTTAGTATATATACAAAAAAGTTTTTTGA
This sequence comes from Tapirus indicus, assembly GCA_031878705.1. Lineage (NCBI taxonomy): Eukaryota > Metazoa > Chordata > Mammalia > Perissodactyla > Tapiridae > Tapirus > Tapirus indicus. The sequence continues at coordinate 79,666,945 of CM062926.1, read as the reverse complement.
AAATTTGTCTGAGATCCTCTCACATCTTAGAATTCTGAATATATAAAACTGGAATCTTTTTTGAATTATAGAAAGTCTAACAAAGAATTCCAATATATCTACCACTAAAATAACATAAGAATTTAAATTTCTTAAAGTCAATTAAAATTTTAGAAAAACCTTAACAGAATTTATTAAGAACAAAGTAATCAAATTACTAAAGCATTGTCCCAAAAAAACTATAAAATCATTATCTTTACAATTAATGTTAAATATGACATTACCTAAAAAGAAATAATTACTGGTTTACAAATAGGTAATTCTCAGGATTTTTAGTTACATATAAATATGTTCACAGAGTCATTCTGTCCTTTTGCCAGGAACACACATTGCAGCAAATTATTCAGACAAGGTTTTTTTACCTTTTACCATAAAATCAGTGTTTGCAATCAAGTATTTTATGTTTTTGTTTGTCTGCAGGTCCCATCTCACATAATCATTTTTGAGACCCTAAGATATCTGAATACATTTCAAGATTCAATAAGTTTATATAATGTGGTTCTATGAGTCATAGTAGCCTGAGCTCCTTTTCAAAGGAACAGATCTTTCATCTGCAAAACAAAGATTATCTAACATATAGAAATAGAGTTGCTTATGTGTACACATATTGAAATCTCAGTGTCCACTCCACGTCTCTTACTAGACTAGGGTTCATAATTTACAGTATGTGTCCTCTGCCTTGCTGTGCAGTCTAGGCTTACTCTGAGTGAGAAATTATTCTATTTTGATCAATTTCTAATTACTCGAATGTCTTGTTGACAGGTAAATGCTCTCCTGGATGTTCTGAGTCTTTATTTTCAGAGACAGACAATCATGAAGCTCAAGGCCTTGGGTGATGTCACTTCAAAGTCTCAGTCTTATTCTGGGGAAATCTGAGGGGTTCCTAGCACTCCCTGAAGCGGGAATTCCAGAAGCTTGGGGAGCCTTGATACAAATGTAGACATAGGTAACCCTAGAAGCAGAAGAAGAGGAGGAACTCAGCCATCCGGAAGGTTATTATCTCCTGATAGGAGGAGAGGCCAACACATAGCCCCAGAAGCTCATACTCAGACACAGCAGGGATGAATGAAAAACCAGGAGGGCTTTTTACACATTTATAAAAATGTCACTCCTCTGCTTTTATTTCAACATCTTTTATGTAGTTTTGTATTTCTTCTGAGGATTTGAGTGGTAAAATTCATTTTCCCACACATACCATTAAGCCAGTTGGTTAGAATAGGTTTCTTCCAGGTCTCAGGATTTCTTAGATGTCTCAGGATATCATGGCCCCTGGAAGCATCAGGAGGAAACGATAATTTTGAATCAACTCTGTTATATCAATATAAAACTTTATAGCTTGGGAACCATAACTATGTACTGTTTTCTGAATAGGAATAGAATGTTCCTTCTATTCCTGGAACAGGGAAACCTTTATGGTAGACTGATCTAAACTTGAGGCAAAAACAGGGCACTTGATACTTTCATGGCATCTTATAGGAAAGATTAAGATGTGTAGAGGTATGATACAGAAGCTAACCAAAGATTCAGTTATGATTCCTAACTAAAACGGCAAAGTCCTTTGAACTGAAACAGTTTGGGGGCATGGCCTACAATGCCAGTCCCAGACAGCAGAGGGGAGGCAGGGAGGAGGAACCAAGAGAAAAATATCAATGATTTACCCACATCTTGTCCTCATCTTGCTGTTTCATTCCACTGTTTTGGAGTTCCATGCCAAGTTAATACTAAATTGTAACTAAATGCTAAGTACTAGATTGTTGTAGAAAATAAAACCATAGATTCAGAATTTAAAATGAGACTTTGTCATTATTTTAAAAAATTTAATGCAAAAAGAAAAAAAAGTTGGCTATATTAATTATCTATTGCTGCAAAACAATATTACCACAAACTTAGCAACTTAAACAACACACATTTATGATCTCACAGTTTCTGTGGGCCCAGTTTAGCTGAGTCCCCTGCTGTAGGGTCCCAAAAAGCTGCAACCAATGTATCAGCTGGGGCTGCTGGTGCCAAGGGTCATGCTAGGTACAAATGTGAAAAAGCTGAACACAGCCATTTTTCCATGGATTTTATAATATAATGGGAAAGTTTCACTCATGGGTTGTGAAATATAATATGTTACCTAGGATATAGAAGAGCTAGGATTTGATGATTGGATGTGTAGGGTAAGTTAAGGGGGCCAGTCAAGGACACCTGGGTTTTGACTTAAGCAGTTGTGCAGCTTGTATGCCATGCATTAATATTGAATACACAGGAGTAAGAACTGTCAACAATTCAGCCATAAATATACTTTCTTAGAATTAAATAATTACATTTTATTAATAACCATTATAATCTGTTTTCTATTATACATTTATGTAAAAATGAATATGTGCAGACATTGTAAATATCTCTACTACAAAAAGATCTCATTTCCTCTTGCTTATCTTAATTAGCAATGTCATTCCCTTGATATGGCTGATTGAGCTAAGAGTAGCTATCCAACCCCACAGGAACCAATCCATAAACTATTCTGAATTAATCAGATTCCCTTTTGAGAATTTGAGCTAAGATTCGTGGAAACCTAATAAGTTGCTAGCTGAGGTAATGGTGGATCATTAGCATAAAGGTCCATGAACTCCGACAGCTGAGCTCCCTGGAGCTTCATGTTTTCTAGCCTTGCTGAAATCTAGTTCTGTTTTCTTTAAATTGTTGAAATATGCATTTTTTTACAATAAATCTATTTATCTTGGGCTTTAATTGCCTTCAAACAATTTTTCTTCCCTCAAATATTTTGAAGACTGCTGATGTCTATTGAAAAATCAAGAAACAAATCTTAGATTCCATCCCGGTATTATGGGATGAGTTGTTTCTACCTGAATTTAAAAACAGAAAAGCCATCTAGATTAAGGAGCCCTGTTTGCTATATCTGATTTCTTATTTTATAGGACTTTTGTTTATTACTTCATGTATATCCCAGTATTTTCATTAATAATGTAAATTTCTATGTCTTGGTTTTCCAATCATACTGCAGAATCCTAAAGGAAGAGTCTCAAGGTTCTTTTGTAGCCCCAGAGGTCCTAGAGTAGAAGTTTAATTAGAACATGTTGATTTTTTCATTATTTTTGGTATTACTTTCATAAAGAAAAATGTGTCCTATTAAATGTAGAAGAAACCAAATCTTCTCTCAGAACATAAAGCGAGCACCATCATTATAATCAGTTATCACTCAAGGAGGTGTGTGATTGAATTATCAATATGGTATTTCAAATTATTATGAGGGGCATGGAAGAAGCCAAGAATATCCATTTTTTATCTTACCCTTTCCTCAGGGGTTATACAAAATTAAGGTGATTTTTCTTCACTAAGTATGATGCATCTGTCACTTGAACTATATTGAAATTTTAGGGAATGCCTTAGAAAAGCCAATTAATTACTGAATGTACTATGTCTATACATCTTCATGTCTAATTAACATAATAGAATCTGGAAATGGTCATTTATAAAATCACACATGTATTGATCCAAAATTCATTTTTCTACAAAATATAAACATTACTTTATTTAGGACATATTTATGGACACATTCTACCTACGAAACACTTGCTAGGAACAGGTCTACTGTGGGAGATGACGCAAAACCTGACTTCAAGGAGCTTACCATCCACTGTAAATGTATACATACATTTCTAATAAATTTAAAATATAAAATACAAAGCAATCTATGTGGAAAGTGTTCTAAATGACTTGTGCCAAGTCACTGACCCCATTTCTTCTGTCATTTTTGTGATGGACTCTGGTGTCCCAGAACAAGCAAATCTTCCTATCTCCCTTAAAAATGCATTTTCTTACTCTCAGCACTTATGTTAACAATTAAGAAGTCATTTCACTTAAATATAATATTCGAAAGTATGAATATATTGTAGAAAGTTTAAACCCATTAATAACAAATTTCATAGTTTAGAATCTGATTACTTTCTCAGTAGTGAAAATATTATTTCACTGAGGGAAATATTCAGGGAGAAGATGTATGGAAAAGTGCTTTGGGAATACGTGAGACTGGATAAGACATTTTTCAGTGCGCTACCTCACCAGGTAATTGTGTTCAGCTAAAGAGCAAGAGAGAGAACTTGGATTGGCAGATTAAGGGATTAATCCACCAGACTGACAGAAAAGAGTTGCCCTTGAAAATCATCTTTGGCATGAAAGTATTATCAGAAATTAACAACACCAGTAAGCCTAAATCCTAATGGAGCCTCTAGTATCAAATTTCTCTAAATGTCACAATTTTCTCCCAGTTTTGCATTACTTGAGGTCACTTTCATCACTTGTTTAACATAATTTGTTTTCAGTTTATATTCAGATATTAAAATGTAGATATTGAATACATTAATGTTGCTTTTCTCCTCATTATTCATAGTATCAAGTGCCCTCAGAAGCTCTTAAAAATCTTCGGATTTTAGGTCCGCTCCCTGGCAGTTTACTTCCGAGACAGATCAATTTTCCTTTTTTCTCTTTCTGAACCACCTTTGGAAGGAGACATTGACAATATGACTCATGATTTTGGCTCCACCTACTTCCTTCAGTCTGAACTGTTTCCTTTATCTGAAACATTCTCTTCATCTGAAACGTTTCTTCCTTAATTAGTTAAGTCACTTAAACTCTACCTGCCATCCTGACCCCCTTTACCCAGCTTTGTAAAGAAACCTACTTCATTCATTTTCTTCAGTTTTATGCTAAAAAAAACACAAGAGTTCCCAATTTTAAATGTCTCTTCATTCATGCATAATGAACCTGCCTCCAGAAAGCTTCTTTTTACAATGTCAGATGTGAGTTTTTCCTGCCTGCTGCTTCAATGAAATGATTTTTATAGGACAAATAGAAACACATTGTTCAAAACATCTCCTAGAGTTAAAAGTCACAAGTTTGCAAACTCCAGCCAAATGTCGCCTGTCCAAAATGTTTTACATATTTTTAATTGCTGAAACACTACCCTGGCCAAAAGAATGAATTATTTCTAAAGCAGCAAAGAGAATAGTGAATCTATGTTAAAAAAAAAAAAAGTTTTCTAAGAGTTTCCTCAGCTCTTAATGAAACACAGAACTTGAAAACAGCACTATATAAAACAGCTTATTTTATTAGTATTTTTTCCTTTTTTACCTCATACAGAAATTGGTATAACTTCACACCAGAAGAGCTAACATATACGAAATCATCCTATGAGTGTAAACATGTATTGAATTCCCAGGATCACTGTTCTTTTTCAAATCTTGCTCCCATGAGCTCACGTGGTTGAGTCTGCCAACTCTCCTTCTTCCTAGGAAACAGAAAATTCATATAAATATGTGCTTTTCCCTGTGTCTCCAAATAATTTCCACTGTTTATAATAATTTATACAAACATCTTGTGATTCTTTTCCAAATCTTAAGCCATATGCAATATATACACATATACTCAGCCAGTTGCATTTGTATGTCAGTTGGTGATTGAAAATGCCTGCTATTAAGCCTAAGACTTTAGGCTTAAAATCAAGATAGAGAAAAACAAAGACCGTATTTATCAGTCCGTCTCATGTTCTTACTAGCTTGGGTGGTCTCTTTATACAGTTAATGCTTCCACCTTAATTAGTTGAATCATCTAAACCACATCTGCTATCCTGACCACCCTTATAAATTTTGCTTTCTAGTAGGTATTCATTTGCTTATTAATATACTCTGCACTCTGATTCCTGCTATTTCTTTCTTTACCTTAATCCAATGCGTCTTTCTCCTCCATTAATATGCATGTTCCCCTCCTCTCTCAGATCACAATTATGAATACGTGCAATTCCTCTCAAGTACAGAGACTGTTGGCATAGTTTTTCAAGCACTATACTAGGGATCATGAAGGAATTTCATAATTATTTACATTGTTTTTGTTCATCGGCTATTTCCCGACTTATAAAATTGGAGAGTTAGGCAAGATCAGGTTGAAAAACTGATGAAACTTTCGGGCAAATTCCATCCACTGACACTTGATATGTTTGTGTGCCTTATATATTTTTTCTTAATGTGAATTTTCTCTCCTTAAAATAAGGAATCTTTTTCTTCAGGTTATCATAGGACCCAACCTACTCTATTCTCTTATATCAAGTTCAGTTCACACATTTATAGCCTTGCCTGCTCCCTGTAGGCATCTAAGTTTGAGCTAGAAGAGGTCTAAGGTTCTATAGAGCCATAGGAAGGTAATAAACTGAAGAATTATTTTTTACAGTACATTCAGTTCCATTACTGATTCATTATTAAACATTAGACCGTGAAACAGATATCAGGACAGTAAATGTGGACAAACAATATAATTTCCATTAGCCTACAGGGGAAGCAATGACTGATCTCATTTAATTTGTGGGAAGTTGGATAGCAGAAAGTCAGCAAATGAAATTAAGTACTATGCCTCATTGAATGAGCTCAGAGCTCTCCAAGCAGAGATCTGAGTTCCAGTATACAGCAAATAACAAGCAGTGTCTTTAATTTAGCTGTAACTTTGAAATGGTTAGTTGGCAAAAGATACCGAGAAGAAGGATGTAAATGATCTAACCCTGCAGGAAGCTGAGAAGTGTCCATGTCAATGAAGCTTTCAAGGTTTTAAACTGAAATAAAAATATGCTAGATTTTTGTTTTTACTGTCCATTGATCAAATAATTTCCACCTTTCCCACTCATTCCCGTATCCCCTCCAAAGAAGCTAAATCTAAATTTTGGTGAGATTCTTAATCAGATCTCTCTTCTCAACAGGTTCAATGATCATTTTGTACTACTTTAATCATTATCTGACATTTCCTGCTCTACCATCACGTTAGCACATTTGCTGATTTCTGTGAATCATAAATGCTGGGACACACTGAAGTATCTGCCACTTTCACTCAGCTTATTTTAAAAATCTATCTTAAAAATGTATGCAAGTGAAAGGGAGGTTGTGATGTAGAGGTTGTAAATGGAGCAAAGTGAAGACAGCTCACAGCTTTGCAGGTGAAAACAGGAGTATATTGCACACATCCTTCAGCACAATTACTCTGTCTAATACAACCATTATAGACAGTAGATGTTTAAACAATTTTATTTCGCATAGACTTTTTATTAAAGTCATCTAAATTTTTCTTCAAATATTTTGTTGGTCTATAATATAAGACATGGCAACTATCTCAACCCTACAGCAGCGGAGATTTTCTCATTTCTGTTCTTGTTTTTACAAATTTGTCAAGAAATAACCTTGTTTTCTCCCATTAATCAGATGTGGTGTTTTGCACGGAGCGCTAAGCACGAAAACAGATCTGATTTTGAATTTTGACTCTGATACTTCACTGCTTAATATTTTCTTAGAAAAGTCCGTTAACCTCAATAATTGCCCATTTTCACATCAGATCAATGGGGATAAAAGTACCTACCCCATTGAATTGTTAAGAGCACTAAATAAAATAACAGGTGTGAGAGAATTTTGTAAATGGTTGATCACTGTATTAGGTATTAACACTAATAATTTCTGCTGGAAATTAAATTGAGATTTAGAAAATGTTTAAATGGCAATTGATGCTATGTAAATTGGGCTCATTCATATTGTCTCAAATGTCCTAATTAGTAATAATAAGGCAATAGATAAAGTTATTCTGCTAGATTCAAATAACTACAAGATAACTTGTCCAGACAGGCTGACGGTGGGACCATTCAAAGCTCTTCCAATAACCTCATTGTGTCCAACTTCCACAGAAATAGTTAATGGTCCTAAAGTTCACTTTTAAAACAAATTGAAGAGTAATAGTATTCTGATAAAGCTTTTCTGTACATAATTTTAGGTAAGCTTTTTAAAAAAGTTTATAAATAACATCATAACAAAGTGAAGTGATGTACATCATTCAGCCCTCCTAGAAAATCCCTAAGAGCATTATGTTTTTAATTGAAATATAACTCATGTGCAATAAATTGCACAGATCTAAAGTGTGAAATTTGATGAGATTTACAAATGCATATAACCATGTAACCCACATCTTTTAAACATACAGAATATTTCCATTTTCATTACTTCAGAAAGTTCCGCCATGCCTTCTTCCAGTCAATATCCCCATTTGCAAATGCTGTGATTATTCTTATTATAATAAGGAATTTTACTTATTTGAACTTCTTAAAAATGGAATCATACAATATGTACTTTTATGTATCTGACTTCTTCTGCTTAAAACAAAATGTTTTGGTGATTCATCAATGTATTTTTATAAACCTGTTGTTTATACATTTTTGTTCATTGCTGAGAAGTATTCTTCTCACTAAATATATCACAATTTGTTTATTCACTGTTATGTTAATTGGACATTTATGTTGTTTCTAGTTTGAGGATAGTAAAAATAAAATTGTGTTTTAATGGACGTATATTTCATTTCTCTCTGGATGTGGTATCACTGGGTCATAGGATAAGTACATATTTAGTTTTAAAAGAAATTGCCAAAATATTCCTCAATATAGTCACACAATTTTACACCTCCACCAGTAATGAATGTTTCAGATGCTCTGCACCTTCATTAAATTTGACATAGTCTTAGTCATTTTAATTTTAGCCATTTTAGTACACGTGATATATTATCTCATTTTGGTTTTACTTTGTTTACTGATGACTAATGGTTTTGCACACATTTTTATATGATTATTTAGCCATTCTTATTTCTTCTTTTGTGAAGTTTGTTCATTTGCCCATTTTTAAAGTTGATTTGTTTGCCTTTCTGTTATTGATTTGTAGAAATTCTTTATATACTCTAAGTACAAGGCCTTTGTGAAATATGTGTTCTGAGAATACTTGCTTCTAGGCTGTACTGCTTTTTCATTCTTAATTATGTATCTTAATAAGCTGAATATTTAATTGTGACAGAATCCTGTTTATCGTATTTCATTTTATGGTTGGTGCTTTATGTGCCCCTCTGAAAAAGTTTTGCCTGTCTCAGGTCATATAATATTCCTTGATATATATTTTTTTAATAAGCATTAGAGTTTCAGTGTTTACCTTTAGGTCTATGATCTATCTCAAATTAATTGGCTGTGAGGTAGGAATGGAGATTCATTTTTTTTTCTTGTTTATCCAGTTTATCCAGCATTATTTGTTGAAAAGATTATCCTTTCCTATTGAATTGTCTTGGCATCTTTGTTCAAAGTCATCTACATCTGGGTCTATTTCCAGATCCCCTTTTCCCTCCACTGATCCATTTTTTTATACTTATGCCTATGCCACTTTATTTTAAATACTACTTAGAGTATTTTAAATACACTACTCTCAGTCATTTGCATATCAATGTAAATTTAAAATGATCCTGCCAAATTCTACCAAAAAAATTCTGTTGAGATTTTAATCAGGGTCACATTGAAACTATGGACAAATTTTGAGGGGATTGACATCTTAATATTAATTCTCAAAATTCATGAACATGATATATATAGATAATGCCATCAATTTAGTCTTTAGTTTCTCTTGGCAATAGTTTGCTGTTATTAGTATAGAGGTCTTACACCTCTTCTGTTAACTTTATTTCCAACTATTTGTTGATACTATTACAAAATGGGATTTTTTTCTTAATTTTATTCTCCAATTATTTGCTTCTAGTATATAGGATCACAATTTTTCTTATATTGTATTAGTTTTCTAATGCAATACAACAAATTACTACAAACTTAGTGGTTTAAAACACCACCCATTTATTCCTTCTCAGTTCTGTAGGTAAGAACCCCAGGCATGGCATTGCTAACTCCTCTTCTCAGGGTTTTCTAAGGTTGAAATCAAGGTGCCACCTATACTGAGTTTTTGTCTGGAACCTGGAGGGAAGAATCCACTTCCAAGATCATTGAGGCTGCTGGCATGATTCAGTTCCTTGCATCTGTAATCCTGAGGTTCTGTTTCCTTGCTGACTTTCCAGTGGACATGGTTCCAAGTTCTCAGAGGATATTCACATTCCTTGCTATGTGACCACATCCATTCTCAAAATGAAGACTCTCCCTCATGTCAAGTCACTCTCATGCTTCTAATCTCTCTCACCAGCAAGAGTCCTGTCCCATTTAAGGGCTTACTAGACCCACCCACTAAGCATAATCCCTCAATTTTAAGGACAACTAATTTGGGATCTTAAATACATCTGCAAAATTCCTTCACAGCAGGACTGAGATTATGGTTTCACTGAATGACTGAGAGAAAGTGTATATACATCAATAGATGGGAATCTTAGGATCTTAGAATTCTGCATACTATATAAATTGACCTTGTATTCAGCAATGCCAGTATATTCACTTATTGGTTCTAATATTTGCCTTGTAGATTTCTTAGAATTCTGTATGTAAACAATCAGATAGTGATGATTTTACTTCTTGCCAATCTTTACATCTTTTATTTCTTTTTTCTTGTTTTATTGAACTGATCAAGACTTCACTTCATTGTTGATAAAAGTGATGAAAACAGATATCCTTGCCTTATCTATTCCTAATTTGCTGAGTGTTTTTATCATGAAGGCATGTAATATACAGTCAAATTCTTTTTCAATGATAGTTTATAATTACATATTCAATTTTTTAAATAGCTATAGATTTTCCATTTCTTATTTTGTTAGTTCTGGTTGTGATCAGATAAATTCTCTTAATATTTCATTTTTTTGGAAGTGTGTTGAGACTTATTTTATGACCTACTGTATCTTCTATATTGGTGACTAGTCTTTGTGCCTTTGAAAAGAATATCTATTCTTTTTTACAGGATGTCTATCATTGGTCATAGTGTTATGTAAAGATCAAATAGATCAAACAGGGCAAAGTAGTTGCTAATGTCATTGAAATCTTCTATGCACTTATTGATGTTTTGTCTACTCATTCTATCAATTATTAGTGATAAAAGGGCATAAATATCTCCAACTATTATAAATTTTTCTATTTCTACTTTTAAATCTGTCAGTTTTTTGCCTCATATAATTTGAATTATTTTAAGTATATAAACATTTATGATTGTAAATTCTTTCTGATTAATTTAATCTTAAGATCCTCAAATAACCTTTATCATTGGGAATACAACTTGTATCTTAAAGTCTACTTTATTTGATATTAATATAGCCACACTGCCTTTCTCATGCCGTTTGCATGGTACATGTCTTTTCATACTTTTATTTAAACCTCTCTAAATCTTTACATTGAAAGTGCTTTTCATGTAGACAGCATATATTTAGGTCTTGCTTTTTGTATATTTCTTTCTATATATTTCTATAACCCTCCCACCTCTCCATTTTTTTGTACTATTGGTTTCACATATTTTACATCTACCTATGGTATAAACCCTATAATCCAATGTTATAATTTTTGCATAAGCAACAGCATCCTGTTTTAGTTTTTTTTTTTTTTTCAAATCAGTGCTTCTGCTCTGCTTATTATTTTAATAGACATAATTTTAAAATAAATTTGCTGTTTCTCCTTTTACAAAATTTATATGGACTTCATTTTTCTTTTAAAACATTGACCTCTTCCTTTAGCCACTAGGATACTCTTAACTTCTGATGGCTTTTTAATCATAAATAAAAAGAGAATCTGGAAAAAAAAATCTGGTTATATTTAACTGGAGGTAAAGTTAAAAAAATTAATATTAATTGAGAACCCATATGTCTAGCAAAGGAAGTCAAAAAAATTTGAAAGTGTTCAGTAAGACAAAAAAAAAAGATTAGTAAGCATATTTTATAATCCATGAAAAATATGTCATAATTAATAACTGTAAGTGCCTTCTAAAAATCATAGGGACTAGACGTTGGAATATAGCTTTTCTCGTTAGTAGTTATAACTCATATATAACTTCACCTAACCTCATATATTATGTTCAAAGATGTGAATAATGATTCTATCAACCTAGGAAAAATATATTTTCCCAGTCCCCATAACACTAGAATTTTATTTTAAGTAAATACTATTTCTTCCAGTTGACTGCACTGAACCAGTGTTTATTTATTATTAGAAAGAATTATAATAAGCCTTCCTAATCTAAAAGATAGTCTTGGTGTACTTTTAGGCACACAGGCTGATCCCAGAGAAAATAGTTTTCCCCAATTTTTCTATAAATTGAGAATCCTCGAGGATTCTATCTGTCATTATTAAAACAACAACAATACTCTTGAGCCTCTCTCTTATCCACAGAGAGAGAATTGTTAGAAAAGGTATGAATATGTGCCTTTATTAGTGTTCCTTAACTGAAGAGAAGATCTGATCGCTTCTCTCAGATGGACACAGAATTGCTTTGGAATCATGCATCGCCTGCCCACATTAGGATGACACTGGCTCTGTATTTGTATGTAAGTGACACCTGACTAATGTCTCAGGGAATATATATGTCAAGATTAACCAGATCTTCATGTTCAATGGTTCAACCAAGTTTCTCCTTATTGCTATTTAATAATTCATTTACTACTGCCAAAGTTGTATAAGAGTCCATTTTAGAACCTTCTTCTGCGTTAAGGAAAGTAGAAGCCACCCCTACTTGTGCATGCACACACACTTCCATGCACATGTTGTATGTCTGTTCTAGTCATTCTGAAAGTATAAATTACAACTATCTCATAAATAAATATTTATCTCCATAAAATTTAGATAAATTACAGTAAAATCCAATATTTTAAAATCTAAATGTCTCTCTGATTCCAAGAGTAGACAAAAGTTATGTTTTTGACACATACGTGGACACATATTGGCCAGTAATTTGCATAATTTTTTCCTCATCATCGCATTATCCCTTTAAAATAAATGTTATTATCCCTGTTTTATAAACAAAAAAATTGAAGCCTAGAATATTTAAGTAACTTAGCCAAAATCACAAAGCTAATAAGTACCTAATCTGAGAAGTATTATCTTAAACATAAGTTTTGAGGTAATGGTTTGAAATCATATTTTGTGGGGCAAAGGCTTTGTCCACCACATCATCCTCACAGACAAGTTAGGATCCCTTATTATTTACTCTTTCATGAGTATACTTCTTCAATGGCTCAACACAATTTTAACTAAATAATTACTTGTTATTTTCTCCCTCCCTTGCTGGATTATAAATTTCATGAAAGTGGAGTTGTGTGCATCTTGCTGCTGCTGCATTTCAGCTTTTAGAATGGTGCTTGGCATACAGTGAATCCTCAATATATTTTAAAATAAATAATTAAATGATTATGCAGCAAGTCTCCTACAATGGGCGGATTTCCCAGGATGTATCCCAATTTTCACAGTTCAGATAATGCTAGGTTACAATTGCGTACATTGGACCTTGTGTAAAAGAATGTGTGTGATTACAATAAATCCTCAGTTTATGATTGCACTGTTTAGTTTTAACTAACATTTCATCTGAAGTTCTTCGGAAATGATGACAGTTGTTATTTACTGCTTAGCATTTGTGGAACAGAGATGAATGCCTTTAATCAGCATGTTATCATAGGAAATAGTTTCATTATGTCTTTCAAGCATGAATAGCCAAATGTTATGTGCCATTATGATAATATAAAACTTATATTAGCTAAGGATTGTGTTTATGCCTATGGTGTGCCTGAAACTGTGTTCAACATATCTCATTTAATTCTCATAACAGATGCAATACTATTATGATATGTTCTATTAATTCCTCCTTTTTGCAGATAAAGATACCAAAGTTTACAGAGGATATTAACATTATGGTGACTGGCAAGCTGTTCTTTAAATCCAGGCATACTGCCCCTAGAGAGGGCTCCTAGCTACTACACTGCACCATTATTCACTAGCATGAAATTCCATAGAGTTAGATTCTCCGTACTATTTCTTACTGATAAAGTCAAAAGAAATGAATTGCTTTAGAAGGAGAGAATTAATAATTTAAAAAAATTAAGTAAGATTAAAATATTCCCCTTAGCTTACAGGAAGAGACCGGACTTATGCTGATATATTCTGGCTGTCTCTTTCAAAAAGGTAACGCAAATTATTGTGATGGATAACATAGGCATTGTATGTTTGACCTCTAAAGGATCAGACAGTAGTGTTGGCATCTCAGTGGTGTACAATAAGAAATTACGTTGAGCAATGGCGCTACAGAGGAAACTCCTTATTTTATTAAATTTGTCTTCTTTTTGAACTTTTCCTTGAGTCGTGGATTCCCTTTCTCCATAAAACTCTAAACTTAGCGGCAGTGTGGTGGGTTGAAGATTTGAGTAGGGTGGCAAACTGTAGGCATCTCTTTCTCTCCCCTTATAGAGTGATCATAGGGTGGAGCAATGTATAGCAACAACATTCAAAAGGTGGTAAGAGACAAGTCTGAGACCTAAGTCCCAACTACTGAGAACAATGATGTTTTTTCTCTATGTCATGCAACCCCTAACTGATAAAGCCAGAACTGAGAAAAAATGATAGATAACATTTTTTGCACCATGAGTATATTAGGGGGTGGTGTATGGTCTAGGACGAGTAGGAAATATAGGAAGAACAGGGTAGGGAGGGAAGGTGGAGAAAGATGTACTGTTCTTTGAATTTTTTAATAACTTGATTGAGATATAACTGATGTACAGTAAGCTGCACATATTTAAAGTAGATGATTTGATATATTTCTACATATGTACATTCCCATGAAACCTTCACAACAATCTAGATAATGAACATATTCATCACCACCAAAAGATTCCTCGCCTGCTTCCTAACCCCTCTCTCTATTTCATCTGGTATCTTTTACTCCACAGAGTTATTCTGAGATTCATTTGATAGTTTATTCCTTTTTATTGCTGAGTAGTATTCCATTGTACGGATTTTACACAATTTGTTTATCCACTTGTCTGTTGATGGACATTGAGTTGTTTCCAGTTCTAGCTATTAGAAATAAAACTGCTATGAACATTCATGTATAAGTCTTTGTATGAACATAAGCTTTCATTTCTCTTGGGTGAATCTAGAATTGGAATGGCTGGGTCATCAAAGTGTATCTTTAACTTTTTCTTTTAATTAACAGATTTTTTGGAGCAGTTTTAGGTTTACAGAAAAAGCTGAGTGAAATGTAGAGTTTCCATGCACCCCTGCAGCCCCTCCAATTCCCCCTATTTTTAACATCTTGTATTAGTGTGGTACATTTGTTACAATTGATGAGCCAGTATTGATGCATTATTCTTAATTAAAGTCCATGGTTTACATTAGGGTTCACTTTTTGTATTATACATTCTATGGGTTTTGACAAATGTATGATAACATGTATCCACCATCACAGAATAATAGTTTCACTGCCCTAAAAAGTCCCCTGTGCTCTACTTTTTCATCTCTTTTGAATTCATTCTTAAAAGAAAATTGACAGGTAGAGAAATATTCCAGGTGAAAAAGATATGATATTGTCTCTCTGAAGGAGAAATAAGAGGTGAGCGGGAAGATGGCAGAGGCCAGGTAAATGGAGTCAAACTAGTTCCAGTTGCCATCTCTCCCTGAGAGAAGTGCAAATTGCAAAGCCAGTAATGTCCCCTTTTCCCTTTTCCTAAGAGAGCAGGAAATAGTGGGTTAAATTACCAAACATTATGCAAACTATTCTGACTAGGCAAACAAGCACAGAATTTGTTATTCCTCTTAGGAACTACCCTGTCGGCAAACTGGGACACAGGGATCATTTTTAAGTGAACAATTAACATTTTAAAATCCTAGTTTCACCAGGGTACACTGCTGGAATGTGATAATATTTTACAAAGAAATATATTAGCTAAAATGGTCTTTAACAGAGTGTTCTAGAATGCAAAGCACAGAACCTGCATTTTACTACCTGAAATTCTAACGTAGGCCATTTTCAAAGGCCAGGTTAGGAGACTAGATAGAATCAGGTTTGAATGTATGAGTTATGGTTTCATGGGTTGTTTTGAGAGGTGCTGGAACAACTTCTGTTCCCCAAAACATCTCCTCCCTTGGGTTGTCACATGGCTCTCATACACTCTGAGGGGGGAATTGTTTTGAGTTAATTTGCAGATGTTTAGAGTTAATGTAGGTGCCTCTTTATGTGCACTTCAGTATTACTCTGTTCTCGTTTCTCATATAACACTGACAAAGTAGAGGATTGGAGAGGAGGGAAGAAGACATTAAACAACAGAATTTTAGACCACTGGGAAAAAAACTTTATGGCAACCAGAGAGCAGTATGAGGGCATTAAGTACCCAGGAGTCAGGTAAATAAGGTCTCCAGCAGAGGAAGAAGAAAGCCAAAGGGAAAATGAGAAAGCAGTAAAGCACACACTGCATCTGTCAGAGGACTGCAGAAGTCCCGTCCCAGGAAGATGACTCACACTAGGTTCAGTTCTAATCTGCCAGGAAGAAAGACAGAAAAGGTAGGATGGGTACATTTGTCAACAATCTTCCAATGCATCCGCTCATTATCATTCATCTCTGTTTCTACTCCAACACTTTCTCCTTCCAAATGTATCATAAATTTCCAGGAAAGGGGAAGAAGCAGAAGGAGCTGATAGAGCAGGATATAATTAAAAGGCATTTGTAGTAGATACTGACCATATCTTGCCCACAATCTCAGATCTTTCAAGCTGGTTGACAGCTGTCAGTATTTTCATCTATGCCTGAGGTTTTTTTTCTTCCTGAAACCGCAAGTATCAAGGAATTAACACTCCTCTCCCTTCTCCCTAGTACTCCTCAACGAATGACTCCCTGGCTGCTTGGAGGGAGTAATTTTGAGGCAAATGTTTTGCACATTTCCTAGGATTTTCCCATGGGCTTAAGCTCCAGCAGTCTTCTATGGTAGGTGGCTCAATAGAGTACCCTTCATTGACTGCCTTCCCTTCCCAGGACCACTTCCACACCTTCCCACCAGTTACCTGAATTTCCCAAGTAGGTTACTGTTCACTTGAATCTGTCTTCAATTCTGTCCCTGGGACAGAAGTCAGAGGGTAAACAAAAAAGAAATTATTGTGTTACTAACACCTGGAGGATAACTATGGGTAATTTTTTTCTTGGTAAGATCCATTTATTAGGAGTACCTTCTTTAAGAAACATGGAACCTGAGACTTTAGTTAGATTCAATAGATATTTAAGGAGCAGTTATTATATGGCAGACATTCTTCTAGGTTCATTAGCATGTATTCTCTTCTTATAGCCTACTTACTATGATTTTCATTCATTCAGTTCATAACTTTTGTTTCTCTAGGTTTCAACAGTCATGAGATAAATCACATCACAATAACAGTCAAAAGAATATTTTTTTGGTTATGCCTAGATTATTGGGCAGACTTCCAAATCTCCCTTTTGAAAATCCTTACAACACAGCAAAAATATGGGAGAGAGGGGGCTTCTTGACTGTTTTCACAGAGTCCTCTCCTTTATCAGGTAGCATCCGCCATTTTACATCACCCCTCTACCCTAGCTTTGCTTCCTGAAACATCTGCTTGAAACATCTGTTGTTCAGGTTATTGAGGGCTGTGAAGCTACTTGAGGATGCCTTATTTCTGCTATCATGTATCAGTTAGCAGTGCTTTGACGGCAAGTAACAGAATGCTTGAGTCACAGTGGCTGTAACCATAAAGACACAGTATTATCGCATATAACAAAAAGTCTGGAAGCTAACAGTTTCAGAATTGGTGGAGTAACACAGTGCTATCTTCAAGGGCCCTTTGTTGTTGTTGTTTGTTTTTTTTTCTGCTTTGCACAACTTGGTGTGTTAAAAATGTTGTTCTCATGGTTACACCATGGTTAGACCAATCATGATTTATTTTCCCAGCTTGGGCATAGTTCCAATAAAAAATTTCTAGGCATTCTGCTGACAAGAATAACAGAGGGATGGCTGCCAGATGTAATGAACTGTGTCTGTCATGCTGCAGTGCCTATTGGTAGCTGCAGGTTCTCTGCAGGAACCCTGAACCATGGTCTTAGTTAATGAGAATTCCTCTCCCTTTGCTTTTTTTTAAACCATTTTATTGGGGTATGATTGACATATAAAATGCTGTACATATTTAACATACACAACTTGATGGGTTTGGAGATAAGTATACCTCCGTGAAACCATAAACACAGTCTATGCCATAAACATATCCCTTACCTTCAAAAGTTTCCTCCCACCTTCTTTATTTATCATCATTATTATTATCATTTTGTGATAAGAAAATGTAACATGAGAACTACCTTCTTAGCAAATTTTTAAGTATGCAATAAAATATTATTAACTATAGGCTCTATGCTGTACAGTAGATCTCTGGGACTTACATAACTGAAACTTTGTACCCTTTGACTGATACCTCCCATTTTACCCTCCCCCCAGTCTCTGGCATCCACCATTCTACTCTCTGCTTCTATGAGTTTGATGATTTTATGTTCCTCATATAAGTGGCATCATATAATATGTATCCTTTACTTTTGATTGTTTTTTAATGCATTTCAAAACTGTGCTTTCTGTATTTCTAATACTTTACAGATTTTTTATAAGTTTCTCTTGTTCACAGTCCCCTTCCCTTATGAAACAGAGAGTAGTCCATGGTGATGAGTTGAAGAATCCAGAACAAGAAGCTTTGTGTTATGATCTTCCTTGTTATCAGTACTAAGACACTGTTGCTGTGCCAACCCTATGTGTCTGACTCCTTCTACACTTGGGATTTCTTTCTTTCTCACAACCTTTCATGATCCTATATGAAACAGACCCCTGATGACCTCATAGTCTCTACATAAATATCTGAATCCTAGTGTGAATACAGCTCCATGTGAGGCCCTCACACGCAGACACCCACCTAGATTCGACTCTTCTGTTCTTCTTATGGGTCTATGTCTTCTCTTTCGGGATTTTAAATCCATTCATATAACTTTATTTCTCATCAGAGTTGGGAAGAGAAGAGCAAGTTGAAAAAAGAAAAACTTTCATTCTCTGCTTTCCTGACATCAATTATCTTCAATTTTTCCAATGTCCACATTAACTTTTTAAGTGAAAGGTAGAAAAAAATATGATGGAAAACAATTTAGAGACTAAGTTTCCCAAGTAACCAAACTCAGCCTTTAAGCTCAGGGAGGCATAATTTATCCTGTACCAATAATATGATATTCGAGTTTAAGTCTTATAATTTATATTTACTTCTGTCCTAGATTCTTTATGATTGAATAAGTAAGAATAAAAATTGCATGACCTCTTTTTAAAATTATCTGCAAGGTGATTAAAGGTCTATAAAATAAAGTATAATGATATCTTCCAGATTGAAATGATTATTAATTTTAGAAATCTTTTCCAGTGGCCCATCTCTTGCCTCCCAACAGTTGATCTTATCTGCAGAATTCTTTTCTTATTCCACACTGTCTTCCTTGGCAGTCATATTTACATCAGAGCCATTTATATGCTGATGACTACCAAATCTTTATCTCCAACCTAGATGTTTCTTTTGAGTATTAACCATCTATAAGACATCTTTACTTACCCTATAGGTACTTCAATCACAGATCCAAAATTGAACACATCACCTTCTCTGCTAAACCTATTCCTATTATTGTTATCTCTATTTCAAGGCATTGAACCATGAGCCACCCAGTCTTTCAAATCAAGAATCTTATAAATTGTATTTGATTCCCTCCTTTCCTTAATCTTCCACATTTGACCAATCAATATTAGTCCTATCAATATTAACTCCTAATTATGTATTGGTTCTGTCCACCTACCTCTAAACTTTTAAAATCACCATCTCTTTTCACTTTGAAATTGTTATATCATCTTAAAAGGGATATTTTATCTAACAATACTATCTAATCTCATATGTGTCAATTTATGCTTCATAATGCAGCCAGAGATTTTCCCAAGACATACTTCTGTCCTGCTTGCCTAAAATTATCAATTCTTCTCATTACTCACAAGATAAATTTTGGTATGCTTGCAAGGTTTTTTATTACTTGGTGCCTGATAACACTTCAGGCTTATCTCACCTCATACCCCACTCTGATTCCACTTTCCAGAAGTACCAAAATACTCAAGATTTTATGTATTGTCCATGACTTTGTTCCTTTCACAGGTATTCCTGTAAAAAAAAATTCTTTGATTCCTTTTTCTCTACCTCCCCATTCACATATAATGTCTACCATGAGACCTTTTAATGAGACTTTCTCTGATCCACTTAAGAAAATTTTGTTTGCTTTATAATTATTTCTTAAACTGTGGGGGAAAAAGAGAAAACATCATCTTTCCTCATTGCCATCACTATAATCAGTACACCTCTCTATTATAGACCTTGGTTATCTGAGCTTTCCTTCCTTTTAGACTACATATTCCTTGGCGCAAGGGACAATGCATTATTTACCTTGGGATTATCAGGGCACTGTGCAAGGTCTGACACAAGTAAGACCTCAATAAAATAGTTGTTGAATGGATGCATAAGCATGGATTGTGTCTTCTTCCACCTACCTTTTGTTTTCTGGTTTCTTCCCAAATCATGAAGGTTAGTTCCTACCTATTCCCAGTTTTATAAGCTCCAATTCTCATGCTTATTCCAAACAAATTTTGGAAAAAATTACCTTGAAAAAAAACCTGTAAACTATTTGAAGAACAAAAAATGATAGGAAGAAAAGAGGGAAGGATAAAGTGAATAAAGGAAAATGTTCCTGGATCTCTCATATCTTGTTCTTTACATTGCAATGGAAAAATTGAGCTCATGGAAAGAGCAGCAACATGGTGCTTTCTCTCCCTCAGAGTCATTATCCTGCTTTGTGTCTCCACTTCTAGAGCTGTTACCGCCCAAAAAGGGGGTTTGTCTGCCCGCTGCAAGACATGCCAATAGTCAAGAGGCAAGGTGGTAGGAGAGAAAATACTTTTTCTTACAGCTTGCCAGAAAGAGGGAAGATGGCTGATTCATGTCCAAAAGAACCATCTTATAGAACAAAGACTACAGGCCAATTATATGGGGTAGCTAGTCTCTGGGTCAGGGAGGCATCTGGTCTCAGGGTGGAGGCATTCATCTGATCTTAAGTTTCTGATAGTCTTTTGTTTTACTGAATATGCATGAGAGACTGGAGCAATGCCTTATACCCAGATCTTTCCGTTGTCATTGATGATGGCTATCAGCATAGGCTCTCTGTTTGGGGGGGGTGATTATCACATTCCTAAGGAACTCAAAAGAACAAAGTTATCATCTTATCACAGCTGGGAGGTACTTGCACAAGCAGGGGTCATAAAATATACAGAGCAGTTAGATCTCCTCGAGGGTGCCTATCTGGCTGGGTTAGTTAGTCAGAGGTCATTCAAAGTTACAATCGGGTTTCTTTTCTACAATATGGCTTCCCTTATGTCAACCTTGTCTTGAGCCAGTATCAGAGCCATATTCTTTCCATTATATGTTGTCTCTTGAGAGTCTCCTTTGACCTTACTTCACTTCTCTGAGCACTTTGTCGCTGTCTCTAAACTCTTTTATACTTTTACGAATCCCCACATATTGAGGTTGACATTTTTCTTACTCTGCAGTTTTCACTGATATTGCTTTATGTTAAAATAGATATACTTTCCAGGAAATGGAAGTTATAAATTTGGGTTCATAAACTTGATTCTGAAATGACTATATTCTTTGTGGAAATGACATCAGTAAACATTTTAACTCTCTCTATTGTATGTATTATTTGAACGTACACTAAACTGAAAAAAACAAAAGTAGCTCCAAATATATTTAATAAATAGTTCAGGTTTGTGTGTGAATCTCCAAATCATTCTAGGCATGATTATGAGCATCTTGAATTTGTTGGGGATGACTGGTACTGAAGCCAAGAAAGACAGAGACATTTCTGAGGAAAGCTGAGGCCAGCCAAATTGCTTCTCTTAGAAGGGATTAAACCAACCAGTTTTGTTACTTGGAATAAGGGTTGGGAAGGGGAATTTCTCATATGAGCTTTGGAGATTCAAAATCAGAAGTATATGAAGAAGGAGAGCTGAATTGTAAGCATTTTTTATTAATTAAACAGAGAATTCAAACTTGCTGCCAAAATTTAAGGTGTTGAAAGTAGTTACAGAGAATCAGGATACAAAGCAAAGAAATTAAAATCAAGGAGGACAAGAACAAGAGCAACTGGTGTCAAGTTAGTCTCAATTTAACATAATTGCCTGTAAATAGTTTGGTGTCTATAGTTGTGATATTATATGTGAATAAAACATTCATACTTAAAAGCAAGATATAAGATAAACAGGAATTTGCATTCCCTCATTCTTCATTCCTCTTTAGGCCTGGGTCATTTGTTAGCAAACAGTTCAAAAATATAGCCAGGCCTGCAAGGAAGTCTGAATGACAATAATAAAATATAGATGCCTTACTTCCCAGGCTCTTTAGAGTAGATCTTTCAACATTCTGAGAAGCAAAATGCCAAGATCTTACCTGATAGAACAATAGTTTACCAAGCTCATTCTTGTAGTTGCTATTCAAAATGACCTCAGCCCAATAATGTCACCCAGGTCCCACAGTTGCACAGGAAAGCTTTAATAATTTTAAATCCTCTCAGGGTATTCTGGAACCTTTCATGAGGTCTTGGAAAGTTTTCTTTCTTGTGACCTCTGCACAGACAGACTCTGAGCATAACCATGTAAGCACTGAAGACTGTTTACATAAAGAACGCCACATCACCCAGTGTCTGAAGATCTTAAAAAAACTGATATCGAGTAGGATTACATTTCCTATAAAACCATAGTCTTGGGGCTTGGCAAGTATTAGATAATAAAGTTTTCTGAAGCAGGTTAAATCCTTCAAATTTGTGAAGAAATGAATTTTATATAATCTGTGGGCTAAGTTTAGGTACCATTTTGACAATAGACCAAAGGGAAGCTGTTGGAATAATGAAACTAAGAGACAAGTGTAGGATTAGAATGAGCCAATACTGGTATGCCAACAAGGGAATTAGCACAGAAGAAACACAATTGCATTGGATTTGTAGAAAAGCTTTACCATCGGCAATCAAAGGTCTACTATGGGAGGAACTTGACATTTCGCATGGTTCTGAGGGTTGCCATAGAAGCAAAGCAAATTTATAGAGTTTGCCTTCAGGAAGAAAAAGGATAAAAGGCTGACTTGAAAAAGCAATACCAGCAAAGCATAGCCCAGAAGCTTCGGTTTGAAAGCTATCAATTCATCTCACACAATAATGTGTAATTGGACATAACCTGGACTAAGTGTTTTGATCTAGACCTGCCACTAATGAGCTGTATAACCTCGGACAAGTCTCTTGACGGCTCTGTGTCTCAGCATTCACATTTGTAAAAGGAGGAGCTTGCCTTCTATGATTGCTGCAGTTCCTTCTTGTTCTGTGATTCAGCGACATGCTAAAGGATAGACACTTTATATTTCAAACTGCCTCTAACTTTGTATGTAAAAACCCAATAAGCCAATAGTTTAGATAATATAATAGAGACACCATGTTCTATCACCATACTTCTTCAGTTTCACCCTCGAGACTGCACATAATCTAAACAAGAATGCAGTTGAAAAGTAACAGAGTCTAGACTCGGTGTTCAGCTGCTGACATGGGCTGCATATTGGTCGACAGAGTCATCTTATTTCTATTTTGAATGAGAAGATTTGACAGGGTCATAAAAGAAATCTGTTAGAAGATCAAGGAAAGGCTGAGTACATTACTACTCTAAATATGACTTAATACATGGCCACAATGATATTTTTTTCTAATAGAATGTTTATGTGTGCCCTAAAACATTTCTGAATGGATATAACCCAAACAACTTCCTTTGAGGAGAGAGAGCAGGAAAGGAAATGCGGATGATTTTCACTCTTTTCAGATATCTGAACTATTTGAATTTTTTAAATTAGAGATATTTCTATAGTCCCCCACAAACAACATAAAGATACATACTTAAGAATTCATTTTTGGTCCTTGTGTGTGGCCATCACTTAGTATTCTGCTGACTCTCATGGACCTAACCAAGAGATGCAAAAGAAAAAGGAGATGGGGCCCCTACGTCACTCCCACTCCATATTCTTGGTTACTTTTTAGAACAATCTCTAAGTATAGAGTGCTAGTTTAAGATGGCCTTTTCTGATATGTTTCCCATCTCTTCAAGATGAAGAGGAAAAACCTTTGGGAAAGCTGCGAGTGTGCATAGGCAACCAACTTTCAAGGTCAAGACCATGTTGACAGCTCTCCCAGATGTTATGTATTCTACCTTCACAGATTGATTTACTAAGAGGACTTCGTGAAATGTTTCTGTCACAAAATAATAAACTTTACAGTTTTGAAAGTAACATCCCCCATGACCAAACTTCACTCGTAGGCCATGCTTACCCATGATATGTTTTTTTATGGTACGTTTTTCATATCCTTTCATATGTTTTTTTTCCCCATAAGTCAGTGGAGATGATTTGACCAAAATCGTGCACTTTAATACTAAAAAGAACTAGTCTACATTTGCTAGCTTTGGCAGTTTGGGGAAAGGACAAACCCCCCTGCTTCACTGAATTACCTACAACAGTAAAACTGAGGATGAGAGACACTGTGGGAAGAGAGAATTTGGGGTAGATTCATCTTTGAGTATTCATTTTCTGAATATATTACGCCAAAAACAATGCCGTGGAAAAGCTAGCCGTCTCACACACTGTGTTCAAAAGCATTGAGGTAACTTAACAGAAAATAATGGAAAACAATAGTGTAGTAAAATGAAGAATTACACACCTGTAAAAATCCCCGAGTTTCATTAGTATCATTTATCAAAATAAAACACGATAGCTTCAGTTCGCTAAGAAAAATAGAGTGCTGCTTAGGTGCTTTGTTCTATCGCCCCCCACACTGAAAAATATTAGACTATTTGCAAACACTGTTTCTTTCTGTTAGTGCAAAACTGCACAAATCTGCGACCCCAGGAAGATGAAATGTTTCACGATGGTGAGTGACAAACACTCCCTGATTTAGTACAACAGCTTAATACAATGTAACAGCCTGCCCTGCAGAGAGCTAGGAAAACGAGTAAACTAGGAGAAGCAGCCAAGGGCGTCTATTTCCTAGATTTATTCCATTCCCTTACATGGTCCAATGTAAAGGGCCAATTATTCCAGTGCTTTATGCAGGCTACATAGGTGCCCTAATTGCATGGTCCAGATATGTGAGGGATTCTGAGTTCACAGTTGGCTAGGTTTAGATAAAGAAAGGAAATGAGGAGTCATCAGATCTTAAAAACAAACAAAAAAGAGTTCTATACAAACACAAATAATAATACCCCTAATTGACGAACCCAGGTACCTCTGTTTGGTGGACTACTGAGTCACAAAACAAAACACAGAATTTTCAAATCTTTAACCATAATATAAGTGGTGTGATGTTATGAGAGCAATTCCTCAGAGTATTCAAGTAGATTTCCCTCTCTAATTATACACGTTTCAAATGACAGGACTTGCATTGTATTCCTTGGGGCATGAATCCACCAACACAGAGATCTCATTACAGCATCACAAAATGTTTTCTGATATCCAATTCCTCTTTTTTTTTTTTTTAAAGCTCCCTGGACTACCTTAAATATACCTGCTCTCCCACTGGAGTTCAGGTTTCCCTGGAGCCAAGGTAATTCTAAGAGTTACCTGATGCTCTCCTCTCTGCCTTCTGCTCCCTGCTGACCTTACCCCTCCCTCCACTCTGCTCCAGGCTGCAACTGACCATGTCAGACAGACTTTTGTTTTCCTCGGTTTTTTCTTGTTTTACTGTCCTTATTTGTCCCCTCCCCAAGCCTCTTCTCTCATTCCTTTTTGACCACCTCAACTTTAGGGTATCCTTCACGTCTTCTCCCAGCTGTTTTTCAAGAGAGATGTGCTTTTCATGATATTCTTGACTATACACTTTCTTTACCATCTGCCAGGAACGATGAATTAAATTTGCCCTGCAGTTCTAACCATATCAAATTGTAATTTTAAATTATCTGTTGATCTTTCCATTAAAGAACAAGACCTAAGAATTTCAAGTTTGACCATATGTCAGCTTCAAAATTTGCAAGGTTAGGCGTGAAAGACTAAAAAAAAAAATGGAGATGCTGATTTTTTTCGACAGTCAATGTCTTTTTTGTTTTAGGTGCAATTAGGGCCAAATGATATTTGCCCTAAGTGTCTTGGGGATGAACAGCTTTATTCTCCTTTGTTTTGTAAGCTTATTTTGAAATCTCTGACCTAGCTCCCAAACAATCATTCTAATAACTGCCTGCTCTTAGAAATACTGTCTAGGTGATTTTTTAAAGAGATATATGGCCTGAACATGAAATCCTGATCCATTCCCTAACCTCCCAGAAATATACTTATTACATCTTTTCTTTATAGAGTATAAATTTTCTTTAGAGAATGCAAAATTGTGTTAACTCCTCAATCACCCAATATCCCTGTGAGTGAGTAAGGAAACTAACATTTATTACTCTCCCTCCCCCGATCTTCTGTCTGTCAGGTGATTGGTTAAAAGCTTTCACATGCTTGATCTTGTTTAATTACCGCATGTCCTGAAACAGAAATGCCATTATCCCCATTTTCACAAATGAGGAAACCAAAGTTGAGAGAGGTAAATTTATCTGCCCAGGGTCATAGCATTCATGAGTGACAGAGGGTCATGTTATATGGTGACTAATAAATATTAACCTGAATTGAAGTATTTGTCTTTTAAGGACCAAGATGAGTGTTAACAATATATATTATTAGAGTTGAGGAATATGACTATTATTCAAAAACTTTGTCCAATTCTGTTCCCTTTTTTCTTCTATATTAACCAGGTAATAGGTGCATATTTTTATTCTTCTCTGTTACCAACCACATAAGTTATCTGGATTCAATAATTTGTGAGACTTCCATCCTTTGCATATGTTAAAATAGTTAGGGAGTCTTCTCTTGTGTAAGGATCAGTGTTATGAAAGATCTTTTTATCTACTGATTAAAAAGACAAACTGGATTAAATTTTTATCCACTGACAGTGGTTCAACAGTTTATGACATGTTCTCCTGGGTTGAAAGAACTATTTCATTCCAAGGAACATTTTTCATTTCTTCACTACTGAAGGTTCTGTTCCAATAATTTTATTGAGTTTAGTTCATTAATTGATAAGGAAGAAAACCTTTTCCTGAATTCCTAGTTACCATCTGAATGTTTTTCTCTTCATTTATGCATATATTTTTGCATATGACACCTATCCTTTGCAAATTATTTTGCATATAACAAGGTATGAAGGAACTATGCATTCCCAAATAATTTGCACATTTTATAAAAGGGAAATTTCATTCTTCAAAGAGCGTTCTGACACAATATGACTTATTACATAATTGTAAAATAATTGCTTCAAATAATTTTAAAAGAACATAGTTTGGCAGAATAAATTGACTATTAAATATCCTTGAAAACCACTGCTAAGGTAGTTATTAGTTTTGTTTTGCTTTGCTTTACAAAAGCAATTCCTTGGAAGATATTTAAATCAGATCTTTAAAACTATATATGAAAATGCACACTAACACACATATGCATTCAATTTCTAAAATTTTAAGTGCAATATTGAGTGGGATTGATGATGTATTTTTCACTTCAGATATAAGGCTTTCTTAGAAATAATGCACCCAATGCCTCTTAAAATCGATAAATGCTATTTCCAATAGTTATATTGAAAGTCTGGGGGAATTTTTAGAATTTTTGATTTATTTAAGTAATACTGAGTTCTGAATTGAAATTTATACCTCCATTTCATAGAAATATGTGGCTTTTATTCTTTAGCTGTTTCTGAAGCTAGAACAATTGAACTAAGAGTTAGTGCAATAAAATTTAGCACTGAAATAAAAGGCAAAGTGAGAAACAATGGAAATTACCAGCATTACATTATGTCACTTAAGCAAGGTAATTTAGTTGGGTGTATATATCTCTATTAATCAAAATACTTTTAAGACCATGACTTTGCAGCACAGTTCCAAAGCCTGCAGATATTTTAATATAGATCACTCTAACATAGACCCATTTATTTGAGGCAATTCCAGTCTTTTATTCACATACATATCAAAGAAATTTTCATTTAACTTTATTTTTTCTTGGGCAATTGATATCATTTTAAGTCTGTTATGGGAATGGGAAGACCTACAGAGACAGACAACTATTCTTTTCTCTTGTTTTTGTAGCATTTTATATTTTTCCTTGTAATAACTGAATATATCCCATAAATGTGTTTTAAATATGTAAATTATCGATTTGGAAAAGACTGTAAAGATGACACCAATAATTGCAGCAAAAATATTAACTTTTTTTGTAGTTTGGGAAAATGTTTATTGGAAAATGTGCATGTGAATCTGAATTTTTAAAGTACATATAGAAGGCAGTTTAAGAAGCAACACTCACATTTTTCCTTTTTTTCACACAGGCAAGTGATATTTATTTGCGTTGTGTTAAAAAATGTTAACTTGATTAAAAACATAATTAAAATTTATAACATTTTTTTATCAAAAACATAATTCCCTAAGAAAAGTAAAATAAGTAGTAGTTTGATTTTCACAGCATTTTCCTTATGAAAGGAACATAATTATCACAAAAACAATAGAAAATTTTGTGACGTAAGGTATAACAACTCCTCACACCACTCTCCATTACGTTATTCAGAGAGAGCAACTATTAAAAAATTTAACATGAGTTCTACCAGACATTTTCAGGACACATATAAAGCTTCTTTGTATAATGCTAGGATTTTTTTCAAAAACAAAACCATATTAAATATAGTTGCATTTCTAGGTAAAAATATATAATGGACATTTTATATTTGTGTACACAAAAATAAATCTTTTTTAAAGGTACATTGACATTTTGGATATATGGCTGATATGAGTAAACAAGGTCTTTAAAATTTTTCTTTGTTATATTTTTAAAAAGCCATATTTTTAACCAATCACTTTACTGTATTCTCTTATATTTTCAGATTCTTTTGGATTTTTACACGTACAATTATATAATATGTAAAAATAATAACTTTCCCACCTTTGTATATGTATACTATTTTTTCTCATATGTATTGCACTAGCTAATATTTATAGAGCAAAGTTAAATTAACTTTCATCAGAAGTCTTTGTTTGGTCCTGATTTTAATAAGAATAATCTATATTTTCACTATTAACAATGTTATTGTTTTGGTTTGAGGTAATCTCTTGCCGTAACCCTAAATCTCACCCTAGCCTTGATCCTAATTCTTACCTTCAACTTTAATTATGTTCACAATTTTTCTATCTAGTTCTAGTTCCACAAGTTCCCTGCTTCTTTGTTTTAAAATTAGGAGTACATCTTATATATCATCTTAAAAATTTTTTTCAATTGAAATTATTTTTGTGAAGTTTCCAAATCATTTGTTTGTGGATCCCTCACATCTCTCGAACAGCTCTACTGAACCCTCCATTTATCCAATTGTAGAGTGGATTCTCCTTGACACCTTTCAACTTTACATGGGCCCTGTTTCTTCCATTGTACAATGATTTTTTTCCCTACAGAAACAACTTTATAAAGGTGGATAAGTACCCACACTGGCTAATAGAATTCCAATTTACCAGTGATTCAATTATTTAACTAATAATATGATTACCAATAATATGATTTCAACTCTTTACTATAGTTAGAACTCAAATTTCAGTCCAAGACAGATCCCAGCTGTTCTTTTGGCACTTGTAGGAGTTAGCAATGTGGAGGGCCAATATATTTCCATCATTTCTTAGATCTCAGCAGGATTTAAAATTAATGATACATGTCTTCTAAACAGTCACCAAAGCTGTAGCTGTCCAGCCTGCCAAGCAGGCCCATGTCATTCCTGGTCCCACGAGTCTGAGGCCTTCTTTAATGCTTTCAGCATACTGACATACCACGGAATCGATTTACCAACCTTTCTTATTGACACTGCCCTCATCCTCACGAATATCAACTTGAGTCTAGACAAATGCTATTGCTTTTCCACTCTTGGCCTTTTAATGTCTCTTCCATCCATTTCCTTACAGCAAGCAGAAGGATATCAATAAAACATACATCAGATCACATCACTTTCTCTCTCAACACTTCAAATGGTGTTTACTTGCACAGAGGATAACATGTAATGTTTTACCATGATCTATAAGGCCCTTCTGGACCAACCTACCTCACCATCCTCACCTTGTGTTACTCTCTTATTCACAACACTGAAACCTCCTTGCCCTTTCCTTGTTTCTGACAACCTTGTAAGCCTTTTCCTGACTCAGGGGCTTTTGAACCTGTTATTCTCTTTACCTGGGAGACTCTTCTGGGTAATCCCATCTCCAGATAACAGTTTCAGTGATGCTTCAATCTAAATTCCTATCCCCTATTATAGCATCTCAGAGCTCATAATTATTTCCTTTCCTATTACATACAATAATTAGTAATTACTTATTTGCATATTTCTAATGATTTCCTTCTTTAAATTCATATGTGCTTTTATCCTTCTCTGTATTTTCAGGATCCATGCACCGAAAGGTATGGTATTCAATATATATTATTATCATAATTAGTGAATGATGAGTAAAGTAATAGATAGATGAAATAGACAAATATGCTTCACTAGCCCCAAGAGAGACCATTATATTGAATTATAATAATAGATTTCATTTATTTGAGTGCTGTTTATCAAGCTCTGAATTTGACAATTCTGTCTGGTCAACATCCAGAAAGAGTGAGTTCCATATTTTAACATCTTGCACTTATTCACTTCCCCATTCCCCACCTTGCTCTGTGTCTTGAACAAAGTCCCAAGGTTCATCCATTCTTAGCTTACTACTTTGGGCTGTAGGGGAGAAGAATTTGCCACCCTAAAATGTGTCTCTTTGGCTTATTTTCAGGAAAAAAAGACTCAGGAAGAAACTTTGACCTTCCCCCTAACTTTCTAAAAGAATTTAAGATAGAAGGCCTGTTTCAGGAAGGAGCTGTCGCCATAGATAACTATAGTATAATATGAACTAGGTGTGGTAGACAGGGAGGAACCTAGCAAGGCCCATTTGATCAAAGTCCTCTTCATGTCCCATTGTCTCTGCAAGGCATGGTAAACATTTGCTTACCAAACATTTCCTTTTCCATCTCCATGTGAATTGCTTTCCTCCTCTTTGATGTTCCAAACCACTACCTCCAACATCCTCTTTTATCCTTCGCTGAAGATGGTATTTAAGGTGGTGGCTTATGCCAGTTTGGCAAGTTACTCAGTTTTTCTGGGTTTCTCCCATGTATACATGTTATTAAACTTTGCTTGGTTTTCTCCTGTTATTCTTTCTCATGTCAATTTAATTCTTAGACCAGACAGAATAACCTATAAGGGTAGAGGAAAATTTCTTCCTTGCCCACAGGACTCTCAACCATATCTGAGACAAGGCTGACACACATCCACCAACCTTTTAAGCTTATGACGTACTGAATTTCTCACATGTGCCTTTACCTTTGTCCAACCAAGATCCAGATCCAGAGATTCCTGCTCAACACTGATTTTTGTTACCAATCTATAGTTTGAGTATATGGTATCATATTAATGATCTAGATCTTTCTTTCCCCCAACAATTCTTCATATCCTGTTTGTATGCCTTACTATACATGGAAGTTAAATAAAGCATTTTAGAAATTCTTGCATGTGTGAAATCATGGAATTTTTAAAGGTAAATAAGCATCCTTCCCAAGCTTTTCACCTCTAAAAAGGATGGCAGCTATGCCATTGTGGAGAGATGATTATTCCTTCATATTTAAAATGTTCTCCTTCAGTGATCCAATCAGAAGATCCTAATGATATACCATGACCTCTACATAGAAGACTAATATTAATAAAAGGAACAAAAATGTGAAAAACTACATTTTACCTGATCTTCATAACAAGAATTAGCAATAATTAAATTTAGCAAATAGATGGTGTTTGGGAGGTAGGCTATGCATTCTTAATATGTTCTGAATTGATATTTTTTCCCCCTGAACAGAGCTTTTATCTTTGAAATTGATGATATAGATGATGCCTGGGATAGGCCATATAATCCAGATTTGAGTTAGTCAGCCACAAAGCCAGACAAAACATCCATCTTGCTTAAAAATCACTGAGTCCTTTCTTTCTTTTGAATTGACTTCAAGGAAAGAAATGTTACATTTTAATTTAAATGAATACTGAGAACCATCTGCTATAGAGGATCAAGGTGACTCACTTGTCCAGACAATTTGCACATCAAGACATAGTGGGAGAATAGATTCAATAACAATAATCCTACCTGCATTAAATACTGCCTTAACTATATATGATGTCATATTCTAAATCTATTTCAGTAAATTATTTCTTTCTTTCAAGGCTTACCCAGATGAACATTTACAACTTTCCTTGGTGTCTGTGTATTTTCTCAAAAAGCTATTATCTCACGCAAAGTTCATTCTTCCTGTTTCCTCATATGCTTTCATCAGCTGATCTATACATACATAATACATGGTCATTATACATATATATATATATAAAGTCTATATACACACACATAATACAGATATATACAAACCCATAATAATAAAATACAATGTACAGAAAAAATTCTGGAAGAATTTTCGTTCTTTTTCTCTTTGTTTTTTAGCTTTTTGTTATGTTTGAAAAGGTTCATGAATATCTTCATAAACACATATTCCTTTTTTAAAAATTAAAAATCAGAAGTAGCTTAAAAATCTAGAATTACAGTAGACTCAAAATAAATGAATTTAACACTTGTATTTATGACAACTACCTCCTGGTTCTGAAGGTGACATGTATGAACAGGTCATTTTATTGAAACATGCATTTGAATTGCATATGCTCTGAGGCTAGGGAGCGGGAGCGGGTCTCTCAGTGGTCACTGAGATCAGCAGACCTCGTGGAATATCCATTTCAACAGAATTTTGTTGTTCTCTATTTGATGTTGCATACCAGTGAAAAATTTTGAAGTGATAAGTCTTTGTCTCTTGGTGAGAAATAGTCCCTAAAAGAAATTGAGTAGTGTTACTTGTGGAAATGAAGAGAGAGCAAAGCAGTGATTGTTTGTAGCCAGAAAATGGAAATCTGGGAGAAAGCTACAAATATAATATTAAATTTGTGGCTAAAATGTATTCAATCTGTTTATTAATTTTTCTTGAACATCAACTCCAGGTACTGTTCAAGATAAGGGGATTTAATGATGACCAAAATGGACATGCAGGCCAACCATGTGGAGTATACAGTCTAGCAATGAATTGTGTGTCTCAAACTGTTATGTATGGATATATGTATGTATATAGGCATTTCTTTACTTATTTCAACAAGCTAATGTTTTTATAGCTTTTACTATATGGCATATACTCTCTATGCTTGATAAATGTTAACTCATTGAATTCTTGTTCAACCTCATAGGTTCTATCAGCATATTCATTTTGCAGATGAGGAAAATGAGCAATGTGGTTGAGCAACTTGCTCGAGATCACACAACTAACAAGTGGCAGAGCCAAGCTATGAACTTCAGCAGTCTGGTTATAACCATTTTCTCTTCTCTCTAGGAAAAATGGGGAATGGAAATGTTTCAGCAATGGCTCCAGACAGAAAGAGCAAAAGGTTTAGTCAAAATGGAAAAGATAATTAACTTTTTTTATAAAGATGTGTAAAGAAAAAATGTGGTTCAACTGAATATTGACTCACATAAAAATTTTCACTAAGAAACAGAGGAAAAGGCAATCGTTTTATAGCTGATTGCCTTTATGGTAAGTCAAGTTCTCTCTGAAAATATTAAGAAGGAGTTTTCTTTTATAAGCTGAAGTCACAGATTGGATCACTTCTGCTGACCATGTTATGG
The DNA here is from genome assembly GCA_031878705.1 of Tapirus indicus. Classification (NCBI taxonomy): domain Eukaryota; kingdom Metazoa; phylum Chordata; class Mammalia; order Perissodactyla; family Tapiridae; genus Tapirus; species Tapirus indicus. Next base: position 79,633,206 of record CM062926.1, on the reverse strand, counting down.
TAGAAACTTTTCCTCTCAAGCTGAACAAGAATATGAAGGAGAACATTTACAAGCTAGACTATGCATACAGCATAGATGAAACAGGCTTACAATGGAAGAAAATGCCTCCATAAACATAAATTTCCAGGGAGGTACAAACATGAAAGGTGAGTGAGCAGGAGCTTATTGACTGTTCTACTTCATGGTGATGCTGCACAATCAAGGATTAAGCCAGGCTGGCTTTATTGTTTTATAAAAGAATGAATGAATGAATGAATGAAGCAAGAATAACTTCTGACTTATATGCTAGCTATCCAAAACAAGTTTGGGTCATGGTTCTGCTCTTTATAGAGTTGCAGAACCTCTTTGAAAGAAGAAATGTCTTCTTTCCCAGAAACTTGAATCACTAGGAGAACATCCTAGACTTTGCATAAAGCCTGCTTTTTGTGTATCTGAATATTTATTTTGTATACCTTCCATCTATATTATTGTAGCCCTCATCCTTTCAATGAGGCTGTTATAAACTTTTCATAGTATAGGAGATATATTGTATATTTAGTTCCACCAGAAAAATCAGGATAAAGATCTCAACATTATTATCAACTCGTGCTGGAGTGAGCAAAACCTTGACGACTGTGTAATGAGCACTAACATAAGAATAAGAGAAAAAAATTCAGAAATGGTGAATACTTCCATAAGAGCGCTAAAGAAGGAGGAAATTGCATATCTTCTCCAGATGACTTATTTCCACAGAAAATGAAGCAAAGCTTGTGTTTCACAAAAAATAGGTGGCAAACATGGCTAAATTGATGTGGAAAGGCTGACTGAAGAGATTTGCAACAGTAATATAGCTCCCATACACTGATTTATACTTGTGTATCAGAGATCAGCCAGAACAATAGAAGCTATTCTACATCTTTTGAGCAGAAATTGTTATTAAAAATTTTAATTGAAGTATAATGTGCACAGCTCAATGAATTTTCTCAGTGTAAATATACTCATGTCACAGGACTCAGATTTTAAAATGGAACATTATCAGTACCTCAAAAGCCCACATCATGCGCTATATCTGTCACTTCTTCTCCAAAGGATATCTATATAGGACTTATATAATTGGAAAGGTTGAGGAACAAAGGTCATTGAGGCCAACTCTAGCCTTTAGGAAATCTGTAAATATAGAAAACAGTGGGCTGTCACTATAAATGATCTCAGCTTCCTGCAGCACTAAATTGAGTGTCTCAGAAAGAAAACTAGCTTGCCACTTGCCTTTACCCAAGTCTCTGCCCACAATTGCCACCAGAGAATAACGGCTTCTCCTCTTCTGCCTTCAAAATATTTTGCTACTAACTTTCACTAATTGAAGTTTTCTTCAAGAGAATCTTAGAAGTTTAACATCCGTAGCAATCCCTGTGGCTGATAGAAAATCTTAGAAAGGTAGAGGTGGAACTGAGCATCAGCAAAAATATATCTGATCTAGTCTGTTCCACCACTTTAACTTCTTAGCTTCCATACACATACTTCTGTGTATATGTAAATTACCAAATAATGACAGGTGCAAACATTCATTACATAAATGGAAATTTTAAAAATGGGGAAAATAAGTTTCATAAATAACTCCATCCATTATTTCTTTACTTTATGAGTCACAATTATCCATTGATTGTATGTAACTTAAATACCAATATAACACCTTGTGTAAACTATTAAAGGAAGGAGAGGGAAAACTCTGCGTGTGTGTGTGCGCATGTGTGTGTGTGTAGACAGATGGATAGATGATCAATGATAGATAGATACGTCTAGCTACTGCAGTTCTTGTTTCTGCAAGTACCCAATGCCACCATAAACACCTTACAAACGCCTTCCTTCTGCCTTTACTCATTCTATGTTCCTTTCCTTCAGTAAGAATCCAGCTATTGATGGTTCTTCATTTGTTAGGTGAACAAGATCTTCATTCATGAAGGTCTGTGATGCCTGTGTCCCTGCCTGAATGAGATTGCTATAATCCTCTATTAACTTTACCACTGAAAATAGAAGCAATAATAGGTGCTTGAAAGAATTCCTTAGGTTCTAGATGTACTTTTCTTTGTCCCTATTGTGTAGCAGAAATCATAATTCTCCTTGACGGTTGGGATCCATCAACCCAGGCAGTACAGTAGTCCCTCTTTGCCTGTTGTTTCAGGATCAGATAGTGCTTAATGCAGCTGGATGGAAGCCTCAATTTTCAATTCAATTTGGTGATAGTTGTGTCCCTCATAAACTAAGATTCACAATCAACCAAGTCCAAAGGTGTATATAAGAATCACAAGTTATGGAAGCCACTTCACTTCCACACTTGTTTCCAGGACACATGCTTTCTTCTGGCCATGGTATAAATGTCTATATATGTTTATACAGGACATAAACTAAATTTGTATAGCACCACACAAGCCTTAAGGCTTTGTTGTCCCCCGGCTTTGTCATAACTGAATATGCAATAACCCATGTCACCATTCTCTCAGTCCTGTTGCGTCTGCATAATGGGTACATGGTAAGATCAATGAATTCCATGCATGTGACCACTTTAGCTCACTTATTTTGCTTGAAAATTGGTTATAACAAAGTCTCAATCAAATTACCTGCAGATTATTTTGAAGAAATTGACAAGTTGATTCTAAAATATATATGGACGTGCAAAGAATCTAGAATAGTCAACCCCTTTTTTAAAAAGAACAAATTTGTATTTTGAGGTTTACTACAAATCTGTAGTAATGAAGATAGTGTGGCTTTGACAGAAGGACACATAGATCAATGAAAAAGAATAGAGAATTCAGAAATAGCCCATGTCTATGTAGTAAATTATTTTTGACAAAGATATCAAGATAATTCAATGAGGGAAAAAAGTACTTTCAATAAAAGATGTTAAAGCAACTGAATATTCGTGTGAAAAAGAAATGAAATTCTACTCCTTATCTCTCAATATAAACAAAAACTAACTTGAAGTAAATAATAGATCTAAACATGAAGGCTTTAATTATAAGGTATATTTTATATAAGAAACATGAGATCTTTGCAACATTGGACTAGGCAAAAATTTCTTAGATACAAAGCAAAAAATATAAAAATAGATAAAATTAGCATCATAAATATTAAAAACTTTTTGTTCTCTAAAGACATTACTAAACATAAAAATAACAATGCAAGTCATAGATTAGGAGAAATATTTGCAATACGTGTATCTGTCAATGAAACTCTATTCAGAATATATAAAGAACTCTCACAACTGAAAACTAACAACCCGATTTTAAAAATGGGCAAAAGATATGAATAGACACTTCACAAAAGAAGATATAAGAATGGCCAATAAGCACATGAAAAGATATTCAGTATCATTAGTCGTTAAGGAAATGTTAATTTACAACATGATGAGATGTTATTTCATATCTACCAGAATGGCTAATATTAAACATATTGACAAAATCAATTGTTGATGAAATTCAGAACAATTGGACCTCTCATGCCTTATATGTGGAAGTGTAGAAATGGTCTCACCACTTTGGAAAAGGTTTTGTCAGTTTCTTATAAATTAAACATGCTCTTATCTTTGACCTAGGGATACCAAGCCCCTGTATTACACAAGAGAAATAAAAACATATATCTGCAAAATGCACAAAAATGTTCATTGCAATTGTATTCATAAGAGCCAGACAATTGTCATTTGGGGAATGGATAAACAAATTGTGGAATATCCACACAATGGGCTCCTACTCAGCAATATACAATATTTAACTACTGACACATGTCACGATGTTGATGAATCTCAAAAAAACTCATTATGCTAAATGCAAAAAGCAAGATGCAAAAGATTACAAACAGTACGATTCCATTTATATGAAACTCCTGAAAAGACAAATCTAATCTTTAGTCATAGAAAGCAAAGGAATGTTTGCCTGGGGCCAGGGTAGAGGGTGGGGATTTGAAAGGGGCATAATGGTAGCTTTTGGGGGTGATGGAAGTGGTCCACATGTTAATTGTGGTAGTGGTTAGAAAGGCATATGCATCTGTCTGAACTCATTAAATAGTACATTTAAAATGTGTGTGTTTTATTGTATACAAAGTAAAACTTAATATAGTTGATTTCTAAAAATTGGTTCTTGATCAGAAGCAATATTTGAGCTGTGGCATGTACACGTATACATGGAACCCTTGTGCACAGTTGGTGGGAATGTAAATTTGTGCAGTCATTATGAAAAATAGTATGGAAGTTCCTCAAATAATTAAAAATAGAACTACCATATGATCCAGCAATTCCACTACTGGGTATTTATCTGAAGAAAAAAACTCACTAACTCAAAAAGATATATGTACCCCCATGGTCATTGCAGCATTATTTACAATAACCAAATATGGAAACAACCTAAGTGTCCATTGATGGATAAATAGATAAAGATGTGTATACATATAAAATGGAATACTATTCAGTCACAAAAAGTGAACGAAATCTTGCTTTTTGCAACAATATTTGGATGGACCTTGATTGAGGGCATTACACTAGGTGAAGTAAGTCAGACAGAGAAAGACAAATACCATATGATCTCCCTTATATGTGGAATAAAAAACAAAACAAAACAAAAAAACTATGCTCATAAATACAGAAAACAGGTTGGTGGTTGCCAGGGGCTGTGGGTGGGGTATGGGTGAAATGGGTGAGGGAGTCAAGGGGTACAAACTTCCAGTTATATTATAAAATAAATAAGTCATGGGGATGTCATGTACTGCTGGTGACTATAGTTAATAATACTACATTGCATATTTGAAAGTTGCTAAGAGAGTAGATCTTAAAAGTCTTCATCACAAGTAAAAAAAAAATTTTGTAACTATGTCTGGTGACAAATGTTAACTAGACTTATCATAGTGATCATTTTACAATATATACAAATAACAAAGCATTATATTGTACACCTGAAAGTATTATAGGTCAGTTATACATCAATAAAAAAATTAAAAATAAATGAAATGTGTGTTTTATTGTATACAAAGTAAAACAATACAGTGGCTTTTAAAAAGTTGGTTCTTGATCAGAAGGAGTGTTTGAGCTGTGGTGTACACATGATGAGATTCAACATGATGATGGACAAGGCAGTTAGGAAATCCATGAATATGGTACTGGTAGACGCACTGTGGGAAGGAGAAGCAAATCCATATCCTGAATAAGTATCCAGTGCGTTGGGGAAAAGGGTAAGCAGAAAGATTCAGAACTACTCGTGATCCTGTAAGAACTGAATTCAGGATGTTGCTTAAGAAAGAGCCTATCATTTAGAAATTCATCCCATACGCTTCATGTTATTCAACATCTGGATTTTGGTGAGGTTTTTACTGACGGACACAAAAATATTAGGAGGAACTTTCTCAATTGTTCTAAACTGATTTCATCCTACCGAACAGAACATGTCCTCGTCATTGTCATGCATAAAGTGCATCTTCCTGCTCAAAGAGTGCAGCATCATTTATTATCATCACCACTTTAATTTGACAGATTCAGTTAAGCTCTAAATTAATGTTAATAAAGAAAAAAATGATTGTCATTTTGTGTGGAATTTTAGTAAAAATTATTTTAATAGTTTTATAAATGCATTTATTACTATGCATAGAAATTAATGAAGGCAGAAAATGTCACTTAAAATTGTCAATTATATTTTATTGAATGTTACGGGGAAAGTATGTTAAAATTGTATTATTGTGGGAATTCACAAATATCTTTGCACTCATCCCTTGTGAATATAATGGGCTGTCTGTTATAGTTGGCACTGAGGTGCATTGCAGTGAAAAAATTTAGCCAAACAACATTACTTTTTGCACCCACAGCTTGAGGTGAATATATGGAAACTGATTCTGTATTCAGCCACTTTTAATTCTCAGTGACATACTTATAAAATGTATTTTGTTTTTTTTATTTCTTCATTAAGCAAAACCTTATTTTCTACTAAAGCAACACATGAAGTTTCACTACTTTGTTTGTGAACCATATTTTACACTAATGTTTATTTTAATGTTGGAATATTGTATCCTATACAGAAATATAATAAAAAAGACAGCTTGAAAAGCAGTTAAAAGCCATGTTTATATATGATGTGCTCAAATTACATTACTAGATTCAGATTAGGAGGTAATTTTTTAAGCTATAAATAATATCCATCAAGTAAATTAGAATATAAAATATTAGCATTTGGGATGACATCATAAGTGAACTATTTCACTCTCTCAGAACACTGACGACCAGATGAATTAATGTAATCTACAAAAGCTTGAGCCATCCCCAGGCTGAAACCTTGATTTAATCCCATGCTAGCTTTCCACTCACAATTTGCATCTGACATATTGGAAATGGGGAGTAAATATAAAATAAATACATAAAATCCTGTCAACACATGTAATTCTGGATATAAATGTTTTTCTTCCATGCATCTTCTGCCGTGCCTAAGTGGCTTTTTCCAGCCTTTTACTTGTCTTTAGGCTCACTCACATTTTTTATTGTAGCCTACTCTAGGAAGTCCTTTTTTTTTAATATAAAAGACTATTTTTTAGAACACTTTTAGATTTACAGAAAAAATTGAGAAGATAATACAGAGAACAACCACATACCCTCACATCTAGTTTCCCCTATTATGAATATCTTACACTAGTACAGTACATTACTTATCATTAATGAACCAATATCGATACGTTATTATTGACTAAAGTCCATAGTTTATTCAGATTTCCTTGGTTTTTAACAATGTCCTTTTTCTATTCCAGGATTCTATCCAAGATACGATATTACATTTAGTTGTCATGTCTCCTTGGGCTCCTCTTGGCTCTGACAGTTTCTCAGACTCTCCTTGTTTTTGATGATCTTGACAGTTCTGAGGTGTACTGGTTAGGTATTGCAGAATGTCCCTCAGCCGTGGTTTGTCTGATGTTTTTCTCATGATTAGACCAGGGTTATGGGTTTTGGAGAGAAAGATCAAAGATGTAAAATGACATTTTCATCACGTCTTATCAAGGGTACATGCTATCAACATGATTTATGACTATTGGTATTGACCTTGATGACCTGGCTGAGGTAGTGCTTGTTTGAATTCTCCACTGTAAAGTTAGTCTTCCCTCCACTTTCTATACTACCTTTTTTGGAATGAAGTCACTACGCACAGCCCACACTTATGGAGTAGAGAGTTATGTTCCCCCTCCTTTAAGGCAAAGTAGCTACACAAATTATTTGGAGTTCTTCTGCATGAGATATTTGTCACTTCTCCATTTATTAATTTATTCAATAATTTATTTACTAAGTATAGACCCACGGCTACTCATTCTACACTTTGGATAATTTAACATTATTGTGTTGCTCCAATTGTTCCAGATCTGGCCGTTGGGAGCATTTGAAGTTGGCCCTTGTGCTCCTTTGACATACTCTCACCACTGAGCGTTTTTGTTTTTCTTTGACACTTCCTTATTTCTTGGCACTATACAATGCTCCACGCTCTTCTTGTAATTTTCCTGCCCCAGTCCTAGAGTCAGCTAGCTCTCTAAGGAACTCTGGTTCCTTTTCTTGGAGAATGGTATTAGAAACCAAGATCTGGGTGCTAGTTGAGCCCAGAGGCCTACTTGAAATCGGGAGTTCAGTGTATTTTGTTCTGCCACAATGATATTTGTGAAGCAGTGCAAATATATTATCCAAAATAACCATTAGTGATTTTTTAAATAATATGTTATTCTATTGAAACTGAATATTTTCCCTTATATTTGTTGAGTTGAGAAATGATACTTGCTATCATATTATGTGAAAGTTGTGTATTATATATATCAAAGGCAATATTGTGATTCCCCAGTGATTTACTCCACTTGTTTTGTCTTGTTAGTAAACCTTTGTTGACTTGAGTTACTCAAAGTCTCCCCTCACTTCCAGGCCCCAGAGAGTTGATCAATAGAATGTACGGAAAGGTCAAATAGCCTCTTGACTGAGTTCAGGCCCTTGGGCAGTCTACTTAGTTGAAACTAATTACCAATTATTTAGCTCTTATTTCTTCTTCTAGATAGTCCAGAATATTTTCATCTGAAAAATGCATTTTCAGAATTTTTTTTTGAAATTGATCCTCATAAGAAAGATTTTAAGAAAGAGAAAATGAGTTTTCTGGAAGAAGAAAGAGAGGCTGGGAAAATGACACACTATGCTCTGAGTCTAAGGGGAGGTTGTCATCCATGCCAAAATTAGAACAGCAAAGCTTTCTGTTCTCAGATGGAAACTACAGAAATTCTCTCTATAGTGGTAGATTATGGATTTTCTCCAAAGAGATTTCCTACTTGCAGAATAAAAATAACAAAAACAATCCCTATAGAGGGTTCACTATTGACTTTCACAATACTGGAGATACAAATATTTTCATCTTTATTATAAAAAGGTGAATAGTATTGAATATTAAAATATTTGTTCTTCCTTTATGTTTATGTGAAATTATTTGTGTTTATAATCTACTCAGTGCATTATTCTGGACTTTCATGCCTCTTTTGCGTGCTAAATCTGTTCATTAGGGCTTAAATCAAAAAAGAAGATGGTTGCAAAAAAGTTTCAACACAGATATGTCAATTTTGCTCTTTTAAGCTAAAGTCTGGTAAGGAGGACACTAAAATGAAATGTCATTTTAAATTTAGGTAATTTATATAGATGATATTTTTATTTTCAGATAGTATTTTCTAAATGCTAATTTAAATGCTATAGGTTATTTAAATGTAGCAGGACTAATTTCATTTTCAAGAAATTTAATTTCTAAAAAGAGATAATATCCATAGTGTTAGTATTTACTTAATTATATGTATATATGTATGCATGTAAGTATGTATGTATGTATATGTCTGTCCATCTATCCGTTTATCATCTATCAATTAACTGCTACATATATTACTAGAAAAAAATATATGCACATGCATTCCAAATTTAACTTTTTTTCACCATCCCCCCAAAATATGATTGACTAGGATATTTCATGTTTTTAATAATCCTGATGGTGTCTCAGGCTGCAGTAACTTAATGAGATAAATTAATTTTTTTAGAATTTTTTCCAAACTGAATTTTGAGATATAATGTAGCTCAGTTCTGACCTCATCAATATTTGCTTGGTTGTCCTTAGCCAGTAACTAACTATTTTATGTTAATATCCTCAGTTCTGATATCAGAGAATTGATCTAGGTGATGTTTGAGTTGCTTATAGCTCTAGCATTCTACATTAGGTTTAATTCCTTGATTTTATTCTTTCCGTGAATATAATCAATGAACAGAAAAAATGATCCTTTAGTAAATAATTCTTCCATGTCCTTTCCCATTCATACATTGTTTCATTTGCAATTTTCTTCACAGATAGGCACAAGTGGCCGTGCCCAAGAATAAGAACCAGCTGAAAAATCATGCTTTTCAAATGAAAGGTTTAGGTTTTTCCCTCAGTGCAGCCAGCAACTTAGGAAACAGTTATTGTCTTTGTCAGGAAAAATGATTCTATCCTTTGTCTAACTTTATTCCATTCAGGTACTCTGGGAATAGGGTTCCTTAATATTTTAGAAGCAATCAATGGCAGATGATATCTTTTAGCTACTCTACTCAAGAGAGCCAACTTTGTCTTCATTTTATGCAGAGTCAATGTTCTATTTAACTCTAAATTATTTATTATGTACCTTTCGGGATGTAGAGGAAGCCAGTTTTAGAAAATGAGGGTTATGTGAAAAAAATTAATCCTAAATTATTATTCACGTGTGTCTCGTATAGCCCTTGGATTTACTTTGAAGTACCACTGAGCAGCAAACAGGAACAAAGTGCTGCTTCTGGAGTAAAATTTCTAAGCAGATTTTTGAAACTAAGAGTGTTCTCTTAGGAGTGTGACTACACTAGCCTCTGTTGCTTGTGGATGTATGTACAATCCAAGGAGTATTTTGTGTTTGATCAGGGTAGATCAGACCATTGAGTCTATTCTAATTGCGATCATGAAGACCTAACATGGTCCTTAGAACATAGTAGATATTCAAAACATTTTTGTTGAGTGAATGAATGCACACAGAATGAATAAATGATTGAATCACTCCATTCATCCTCCTTGGTTAGAAATTGCTTTGTAATATTACCACTTTTGATAGATGGAAAAGACATATTAATATCTATATGAAATCCAAGCTTCATTACTGTGATTGCTGTTTTATTTGGTAGTAGTCGTGTTCTTAATTACATTGGCAAAATGCTTTGAACTTCCTCAAGGCAAGGTGCTATGTAGTCGTACACTTCAATTATAAAACCATCTCTTTAGCAAAAGACTATTATTAATTCTCTTAGAATTTCTCTGAAACTCTCTGTGTACAGCTTCCTCTAGAATTTTCCTTCTACATTCTATAAACAAAGTTATAGAAATTATGTATGCCAGAGGAAGTCATAATTAGAACCCTGCTTTTTCCAAGTCACCCAGGGATTGTGAAGCCTGCTGGCTATTGGTTGCAAGCAGGAAGTCCTCTCTTTCAAAAAATGAGAGAATTCGATTTTCAGCTACAAAGTAACTATGGTAAAAAAACAAAAAGCAATCCTTATCAAGCTTCCCATAATATTAACATACACAACTAAGAAACCAGCATTAGTACAATACTATTATCTAGAGACTTATTTGGATTTCATCAGTTTTTCCTCTAATGTTCTTCCAGGATCCATTCCAAGATACTAGATTGCATTTTGTCATCATCTTGTTATAGTATCCTCCAATTTGTTATGGTTTCTCAGTCTTTCCTGGTCTTTATAACCTTGACAGTTCTGAAGAGCACTTGTCAGACATTTTGTAGGATGTCCTTCAGTTTGAATATGTCTGATATTTTCTCATGATTAGACGGTGGTAATTGGTTTGGGGGAAGAGTACCACAGGTTAAGTGCCCTTCTCAATCCATCAGAGGGTATCTGATGTTAATGTGACTTTTCTCTGGTAATGTTAACCTTAAGAACTTGGCCAAGGTGATATCTGCGCCATTACACACTTATTATTTCTCTTGAAATACTCTCTTCTTTGGAAGTGAGTCACTAAATCTGGTTCACACCCAAAGAGAGGGAAATTCATTTCCTCCTCTTAGAAGAAGGAGTATTTACTTATATTATTTCGAATTCTTCTGTAAGGAACATGTGTCTTCTCCCCATTTATACTTATTTATTCATTATTTATCTCAGTATGTACTTACTGATATTTGTTTTATTCTTTGGGTAACATCAATACCATCATTATTTAATTTGTTGAACACTTCCTTACTTTCTGTCACTACAAGATGCTCCAGGTCCATTTTGTATTTTCCTTGCCCTAGTCCTGGAATCAGCCATTCCTCCCAGGAGCTCTGTTTCATTTTATTGGAGAATGATATTTAGAAATCAAAAACTGGGCTCTGGGTATGCTCATTGCTATTGGGTGTCACTGATTCTGGATCAAGAGAAATGGATACAGTGAGAATGTATGTAGTGACAAAATTTTTGGGAAAGAATATACAATTCTTGTTAGTAAAAATTAGAAATTCAATAACAATAATAACCAGCATAGGAGTATAGCTTTATATTTTATAGAGTGTTAATTTCTTGGTCCCGTTGCTCCACTGGGTTTATTTTGACCTAATATACAGATGATGTTCAAATCTCCAGACTTGATATCTACACTGAGATTCGGACTAAATTGTGCAACTGTTTTCTGATTTAAAAAATCACTTTTTATGATCTCTACCCCTCTCAAGGTGGTCTAGTCGTTAAGATTTGGCACACTTGTCACTGTGGCCTGGATTTGTTTTCCAGTCGGGAAACCACACCATCCATCTGTCGGTTGTCATACTGTGGCAACTGCATGTTGCTGTGACGCTGAAAGTTATGTCACCAGTATTTTAAACACCAGCAAGGTTGCCCATGGTGGACAGGTTTCAGCAGAGCTTCCAGACTAAGACAGACTGCGAGGAAAGACCTGGCCTCCCACTTCTGAGAAAACTGGCTGTGAAAATCCTATGAATAGCTGTGGAGCATTCTCTGATATAGTGCCAGAAGGTGAGAGGATGGTGCAAAAAGACTGGACGGGGTTTGGCTCTGCTGTACACAGGGTCGCTAGGAATTGGAATTGACCTGACAGCACTAACAACAACAAATTCATCTCAAAATTAGCTTGTTAAAAACAACTCATTTTGTACCAACATCCCTACCGTCTTCACTAATGGCATTCAAGAGAGAAATCTAAAATTCATTTTCCCCCACCTCCCTTTTCAAACATTTATATGTATTTACTTACCAAGTTCTACAGAGTTTGCCCCCTAAATATTACTAATGTATTTATGCCTTTCTATTCTTACACTTACTGTTTTATTCCACATCTTTCCCATTTCCTGCAGTGACTATTGCAATAATGTCCCCCTCACCACCACCACCAACTAGCCTCCCTTCATCTAGACTTGAAACTTTTAAATATCCTCTTCACACCGTGGCTAGAGTAGGTAACACAAGCCAAAGGTGTAACCTTGACATTGCTCTGCTGTAATTCTTTCATAGACTCCCCATCACAGTCAGAATTGAGCACAAAAGTCCTTTAGTCATCTAGCCCTTCCTACTTTTCTAGTCCCATCCTTCCATACTCTTTGTTTTATCTGCTTTATCCTTTATATTCTGGTAGTATAAACTGTTTTTCCCCTAAATGCATTATCTGTTTTACGGCTATACGAATTGGTTAATGTGGAAACACTCTTCCTATCTTTTTCCTCTGGACTATGCTCATTCAGACTTGAGCTTAATTCCAGTCTCATTTCCTCCCAGAAACCTTCTTCAAGTTCTTAGATCCAGCAAGTATCCTTCCTGCTGGGCTCCCCTCACACTCAGGCCATGTGTCTCCCCTAGTAATTACCATATTGTATAAAAATGATCTGTTCATGAGTCTGCTTCTCTTACCAGGCTGTGAGCTCCCTTAGGGCAGAGGACATGTTCCTATTCTTCATCCTTATAACCTTAGTGCCTGGCACAGCCCTTGCTGATTGGAGGCATTCAGCAAGTGTTGACACAATTAGGGAAAGGGAAAGTGGAACTTCAAATCTACTTTCTGACCCTTAAACCACACTATTCCCCTTATGCCATTTTTATCTCCTGTCAGTAAGATTATACTAGATAATTCGTTAAGAAATTTAAAATTATCATTGAAATAATGACAGAAGTTGCACAGTGTTTCGATGCTTGATATACTAACTTTCTATCTGTTTATAAGCATCAGCCACCCATTCTGTTCAGTAGGGTAACTACATCTGAGGTATTTGTGAACATAAATAGAGATTAGGGTTTGAGTCATTCATTTATAACCTGTGTAACTTTGACCAGATCTCTTATTCATCTTTATAGTAGATGGAACTGAAGATCTGTAGTGAGTATCAAATGAAGTAAATAACAGGAATGTCCAATAGAAACTATAAAGTTTTTCATTGGTAAAAGAAGTTATTATCATTTATATTATTCTTACGCATATCACTCATATAGTGATAGTAAGTAATGGTTTATTTCAACTAAAGTGTAAGACACCTGCCATAGTACACAATTTTCTCAAGAAAATAAATACTATGCAAATGAATCTTTCTGGAGAAAATCATTGCTTCTTTTAAGGAAGTGCTGTGAGAATCTCAAAAGACTTTATGTTTGTTCTGTTTTGTTTGTTTTATTTTTTGGCAGGGTCTTACAAATCTTTTGGGGAGATTCACCAAGAGAAAATATTCTATAGATGAAATTACCACAGCACTACATGGTTCATTCTAGACTATCAACCACTTACATTTCCCATAAGTTATATAATATAGTCCTTTAGGGACCCCAAATGCTTAGAACATTATGATTTTAACTGTGCCAATATAAATCTAACATAAATTGAAATGACCAGAAGAATAATGATATGAGCCATTGATCACACTTGAATAAATAAGTCCAAGTAAATGTGATAATAGTTGAAATGTATTGAGCACACATTATGGTAAACACTTCATGTCATTCCATTTTAAGCTTAAATTAACCTTTGAGAAATTTCTATTATTCTCATTTTATAGATGTGAAAATTAAGGCTTAGCGAGATTAGGTAACTTGACTAAAGTCATACTGTAGATAGTAAATAGTAGCGGTGCCAGGATTTGATTCTGTCTCCAACATCCATGTTCTCAAATCACTATGTTTTTGTGCTTTGTTGGATGGCAGGATTACAACAACATTTGTACACTTCTGTACATTTCTTTATTGGATACGAGGGTTGGGGGTGGGGCTATATTCTTAAATATCTGTTAAAGTGACTAAATTACTTCCTTACAGGCAGTAAGGACCTTTCCTAACATTTTGTTGACACTGAACTAAAACTCATTTATTTTGCATGTGATTATAGTGTTAACATGAAACTACTGGTCTCCACCAGTAGAGACCTTACTTTTCTTTGCTCCTTCACAACTTTAATGTCCATCTGCACTTCAAACCTAGAAGATAATAAATATCAAATTCTCCTAAGTTGCACTCAGCTGGACAATATGTACTTTATGAGGATGACAACATTATTTGCTGCACTGTATTCCCATAGTTATGTGTCCCATGTGACTATAAATTTGAGCCATATGCCGTACTAGATGTATAACATTGTAAAGTTGTCTTCCTTAGAAGTTTCTAAACAGTGCCCTTGATTTATTGACAAATTCAAGAAAAGAGAATTCACGTTTTGAACAATTCCATGATGTAAACATTAATTTATAACTGAAACATGAACAAAGTCTATGTTAAGAAGCTGTGATTATGTAATTACCAACCAATATAGAGTCTAATTTAACTTAACAGAAAATGGAAGATTTCTAGGCTCTGAAGACATTGTAGATCCATAGGGGAAATTCACAAGGAGAGGACAGCAGAAAGGTAAAATTAAAAATTGAACTTAGGGGCCGGCCTGGTGGCGGGTGTAGTGGTTAGTTTCGCTCTGCTCTGCTTCAGCAGCCCAGTGTTCACAGGTTCAGATCCTGGGCGTGGACCAATGCACTGCTAATCAAGCCATGCTGTGGCAGGCATTCCACATATCAAGTAGAGGAAGATGGGCACAGATGTTAGCCCAGGGGCAATTGTCCTCAGCAAAAAGAAGAGGATTGGCAATAGATGTTAGCTCAGGGCTAATCTTCCTCACAAAAAAGAAAAAAAAAAGTGAACTTAATATCCATAGTTCCCATTGCACAAAACATATGTATTTTTTAAACTGCATTAAACTATCACAGTTATTCTAACAATGTACATGTAATTGCCATATTTTATCATCATTCATCTGTTCTTTCTTTCCAAGTGATGACTGATCATCTTCTCTTAAAGCAACATATGATTTGATATACCTGATATCAACGTTCTCTTACAAAGGAAGAAAAATAATACCTCCTGTGAGGTTTGGTGACAACTGGATGTTGGAGAATAAGTATCTGTTCTAATTTTTTAAATCAATTTTCAAATTGGTGAAATTAATTAATTCTATTTACAGAAAGGGGAATGGTGCTATGTCTACTTAGTTGAATGTGGGAGCACAGACTATTGCTAACATATTCTCCCTCAAAGTTAGCCTTTTAATTTTTTCTGGATAATCGGTGACTTCTAATATAGCACTTTAAATGTGGCAGAACCCAGAATAAACCAAAGCTGAACTCGGGCCCAGACTGGCAAGGGGGGAGGAAAGGTTTTTGTGGTGGGTCAGGGAGGCCAAACAACATGGTTCTGTCTATTTAGCTCAAAGCAATCTGACCACTGTGTATACAGCCAATCAAGATAATTCCCCTAATTAGTTATTAATTAGAATTTAATCTTATGATTGGGCTAATTAGCTAACTTGCAGAAATGGAATAAGACATTGACAAAAGGCAGTAAGTCTTTCAATAGATTTGCATCTTACTTCATCTATTAGAAAGCTTCTCTTTTTTTAAGAAATTATTTTTTTCTGAAGTATAAATGCTTGAGGCAGCACAGTGTCCTAGAAAGTGTTTGTGATAGGAGTCAAGAAGCCAGGATTCTACTTTTTCCTAATTAGCTTTATGGCCTTGGTCAAGCCACTTCGCCCTTTGAGCCTCAATTTCTTCATTTATGAAATGATGGACAAAGGAGGGTTAGACACTATCTAGGGTCACTTCTAACTCTAACATTGTATGGGCCTGTATTACTCATTCTGTATTTAATGGTAATTTTCAGATGTAATGTCCTTTGTAATTTAGAATTTATAGCAAATATTATAACATCTTTGTACACATATATATTAAATAATATATATTATAATATATGTTTAATATATTATTTTATAAATGTATTTAAGATTAAATCAGAACAAACATTAAATGACAGAGAAAGTTTTAGAATTCATCCAAATTCCTAAAGGCATATGGTATGAAGAGCATGGTAAACAACTGTTTCCTATTTCTATAGTTGACAGAGAATAAATAAGTCTGTTTCCTAGGAAGATATATATAAGCCTCCTACCAAGAAAAATGCACTGAATTCAAGGTCATACAAGTAAGGGACATGATTCATTTTATCAGGGGAAGCTAAGGAGCCTCTTTCACTGAGAGTCAGCAATTTAGAACCTATGAGTTTCCAGCAGTATCAGAAGACACAGCTGAAGAATAGGAGAGAAAGCTATCAATCTAGAATGTCTTAAACACAGCCTCTCCAGAAACCAGTGGGGCAGACTAGATAATGTCTTGACGAAATGGATGAATTGGCTCTCTTCGTCCTATAACTCTGCATGGGTTTGCTGAGAACTGACAGATATATAACTTCAACCTTCTTCATCCCGTCTGGTTTTGATATGATTCCATCTGTGTGAAACTCATCTGTAAATGTTTCTGTATCTGTTTGTGTTTGCATATCTAGAATGCAGCTGTTGGGATACCCAATACTGTAAATGATTGCTTTGTGGATTTCTGCTTGCACTTGTAGTCTACTGAGATGAAAAATTTCATGGTAAATCTCAAATAGAAATTAAATCTAGCATTCAAAACCATTATATATTACTGGTAAGAAAGAAGTCATAATCCAAGATAGCACAGAAGACATTAGCTTCCAAAGGAAGTCTCTTTGTTTTATGGGGAAAAAACAAGCAAAGGAACAAAAAACTCCATTTTTGGGGGGGCTTGTAAAATGGTTTTCAGTGGTAATTATACATTAGAATCTATTTTCCTCTAGCCTATTAGCTTTTCTTTTATGGTTGATTAATTATTCTCCTCATTAGATTTCAGAAACTTGAGAGTAAACCAGAATCAACTAGATAAGCTAGAGTTAGGAAGAAAAAATAAGGGATAGACACAGTGGCAGGTATACCTGGAGGAACACAGATGAAGGCAGGTGGGAAGAGTAGTGTACATAATCCAGAAAGAGATTAAGATTATTAATTAAAAAACAGTAATTGCAAGGAGGTCACTTGCAATAGAACAGCAACCACTAGCACACACTGACAAGCAGTCATTTTCAGGATCCTTGTACTTATAACTCACTTAGCCCAAGCCAGTCCCAGAACATGGCCAGTCTAGTCTAAAGGTGGATGTCAACAGAACATAGGTTAATATGGGTGATTGTGAGAAAGCCAGATACTGGTAGATCATAAGGAAAGACAGTCTGAACTAATTATGTAGGGTTCTAAACTTATGGAGAATTTCCTTTAGGTAGAACTTCTAGATATTTGGAGTAAAATGCGAGAGAACCTAATGATCATGAATTATCCTATAATGTGCCAATAGAGTGATATGTACTGTACATTACTAAATTTTTTTGAAAATTAATACTCTCTGAGTGGCTTTGTAGAAATCAGGGTGTGATGGTTAATTTTATGTGTCAACTTGACCGGCCACTGGGTGCCCAGTCCAACCAGATGAAAGCCTGAATAGAACAAAATGGCTGACCTTCCCCCAAGTAAAAGAGAATTCCTCCTGCCTGACTGCCTTCAAGCTAGGACATTGTTTCTTTCTGCCTTCAAACTCAAACTAAAACATTGGCTCTTTCTGGGTCTTGAGCCTGCTGGCCTTTGGACTAGAGTAATCATTGGCTCTCCTGGTTCTCAGACCTTTGGACTCAGACTGGAACTACACCATCAGCTCTCCTGGGTCTCCAGTTTGCTGACTGCACATCTTGGGGCTTGTCAGCCTCCATAATCATGTAAGCCAATTCCTTATAATAAGTCTCTTTCTCTTCATATATAATTTTTCTGTTCTGTTTCTCTGGAGAACCCTGACAAATACATGGGATGTTGAGTTAACCAGAATAGATGACCATGTTAGGTATTTGTGTGCTAACTTTAAGAAAAGATAAAAGTTATAAACAATTTTTGGAAATAAAGCGGCATCTTTGGCTGTGACAGTTTCTCAGATTTTTTCATGATTTTGATGACTTTGACAGTTTTGAAAAATTCTACTCAGGTATTTAGTAGGAAGCTCCCATGTTGGAATTTGTCTAATATATTTCTCTTGATAAGACTGGGGTTTTGGGTTCTGGGGAGGAAGATCACAGAAGCAAAGTAGTATTCTCATCACACCATATCAAGCGTACATAGCATCAACAAAATTTGACTGTCAATATTGAATTTGATTATTTGGCTGGGGTAGTGTTTGTCAGAATTCTCCACTGTTAAGTTACTCTTTTATCCCCTTTCCATACTGCACTCTCTGAAAGGAAGTCACCATGCATCCCTCCCTTCAGGGCAGAGTATCTATATACATTACTTGGAATTTTCTTCATGAAATACTTGTCTCTTTACCGCTATCTACTTGTTTAGTCAGTCATGTATTTATATCAGTATGGACTCATGGATAAACATTTTATACTTTGGGTAATAATTCAATACTACTTTATTTATTTTGTTGTTTTGTGAAGTTTCTGTTTTGTTTACTTGTTTTTAGCATTTCCTTAATTTATGGTATTACAGGATGCTCCAGGCTCATCTTGTATGTTCTTGCCCTGGTCCTAGAATCAGTCATTTCATCAAGGAGCCTTTAAATAGTATTTTATCTGATATATTAATAGTGCTAGTTCCAACAGTTTTTTGGGGGGATGAGGGAGGCAAATGCTTATTGGTGCCATATTAATTTTCTATCTTTTAAGTTTCACCTTTCCTGGATCACTAGGTTTAGGTGTATCTAGTGAAAATAACAGGTAGAATTGTTTTATTTTTATCTTATTGTAGAATGCCTCTAGTACATTGGGTGAAAATAATCAATTTGTGTTATATTCATTTATTTATATGCCTGCATTTATTTCTATAATTTTAACTTGCTTTTAAAACCATACTTTCTTCTATATTGCATGCCTAAAATTTATGAATTAGGATAATTTTATTTATATCCTTTTCCCCACTCCTCTTTAGAGACAAAATTGTATTTGAACTTTTTAGTGGTTACTCTCCAATTTTTAACATAGATACTTGTTTTAATGCAATCTAAAAATTATTATCTCTCCCCTCTTTCTACATAATTAAAGAACATTAACATAATTATTTAAGTTTGATCACCTTTCTGCTTTCTATATTATATTGTCATATTTAAATTTTACTTACTTTAGAAATTTGGCTTGGATTGGCAGTAATTTCTTGTTTTTTTAAAAAGTTTAGTGGTGAACACATTGACAATAACAAATCCCACTCAAATCATTATTTGAGAAACCAGTGTCAGCTGGGGAAAGAGGAAAGAATTTAAAGCTCACACACACACATACACACAAATATATCATGAATACGAAAAAGTGAGCTCATTGGAAAGATGCAAGCTGCTTGAACAATCATTCACCATATTAAAACTGTTATCTATTCTACCCTTCTTTTTTCTGGTAGAATAGTCCCCCCTTACTGCAGCTTCGCTTTCCCCAGTTTCAGTTACCTGCAGTCAACAGTGGTCAGAAAATGTTAAAGAGAAAATTCCAGAAATAAAAAATGCATAAGTTTTAAATTGCATGCCATTCTGAGTAGATGATGAAATCCCGTGCTATCTCATTCCATCCCACTTGGGACGTGAATCATCCCTTTGTCCAGTGTATCCAAGCTGTGGAAGCTACCCACCCATTTAGTCACTTAGTAGACAACTCCTTTATCAGATCTACTGTCACAGTATTGCAGTGCTTGTGTTCAAGTAATTCTTATTTTATCTAATAATGGCCCCGAAGCCAACTTATTATCAGTTATTGTTGTTAATCTCTTACTGTGCCTAAATTATAAATCAAACTTTATCATAAGTATGTAGATATAAGAGAAAATATAGTATCCAGTCATGTGTCGCATAATGACGTTGGGTCAACAATGGACTGCATATACACCAGTGGTCCCATAAGACTAGTACCACATA